>JASDDO010000001.1:427084519-428347902 GCA_030015575.1 Agapanthus africanus
ACAATTATAAGTTGGAGCGGGACCAACGTTCCCCAGCTCAGTATAACAAGCGGGTTCGGTCAAATATCCGTATTATTATCTAGATTAAGGCGTGATATGGTCGCTACCTGGAGAGAGAGAGAAGAAAACACTCAGCGTGCGCTCTTCCAAGAATAGATTGGTTATTATTTTATCTAATCAGGATGGCTCCCACTGCTTTTTATCAAATCTTCCTTCAAACCCTAAAAGGAAAGACTAGCCGGGATTAATTACACACTACAAGTTCACCAATCTTTCAGCCAGGCCAGTGTCGGTACTTTGAAGGAGGTCCCTCGTGCTTTCGCACGAACCTAATTAATGTAAACCTCATTTTCCCAGAGGCATAACCCCGTTGACACCTTTCTAGACACCTACTTGATCGGCTAGTTGCAATGTGTAAAACTCTCCCAGGAGTAACTCTTACTCGCAGCGGGTATCGGGATCCAACTATCTCATAGAAGGTATGCAATCTCATTGCAAATTTCAACACTTGAAATTCCCGATAATATTTTGCCCCATGCGATCTATGACCTTGACTGAGTCAACAAACCATAGACCGCAAGTAAAGTTCAACCCGTCATTTCTCGATTGAATTAAACCCACCCGCACGACCCTTGACTGAGTCAACAAGGCCGCACGACTACCCTAATCCAATCGTATCATATGCATTGCAGATAAGCACTAATCAGCTACCGCACACTACACCTTGACTGAGTCAACAAACGCAGCACGAATACTAACTAGGACTTATCTGAAATGACGGAGGGCTACGTCAGGTTTTTAAGAAAACCTTTTGCGTAATGAACTTTATATCGTTGTAGAATCAAATGATTTTAAAATGGAGTGCTTTTGAGGCATTTCTAGTTTTGCTAAAGGAGTCACTCCCGGTGAAGGGATCGTCGGTCCTTTCCTCGTCGAATGAGGTGCGGGATATATCATATATATCACTGTGCAAAGCAAAAACTCTTAAAAGCAATCAAAAGACAAACCGAGTGTGTAGCATCTGCCAGTTATTGCTAAAGGAGTCACTCCCGGTGAAGGGATCTCGGTCCTTTCCTCATCGAATAAGGTGCAGGATATATCATATATACCGCTGTGCAAAGCAAGAACTGTAGCTACCTGTTTTATTTTGAAATTCGACTACAACATCTTAGGTTTCTTTTATTTCATTAATCACATTAATGAAGTCCCATCATTTAAGTACCTAAACATCACAGATAAATACGACGTACACTTATGCCATCCGCATTCGCCTCGATGTCCCCTCGTGCACCGTTAGGTTAGGTAACTAACGGCAGAGCAGGGCAGGGCTAGCGCGGGTGTAAAACATAAGTAACGTCTATATAATATATCATATATACTATATACAGTATCTATCACAGAACATCACATGATCGCATCACAGATATCGCAGCAGAAGAAACATATGAAATATTGGATATACTAGGACGTCCGTGTTTTCAATACGAGCCAGTATAAAACACGGATTCCACGGTCGTGATGAATAGCCAAACCCACACCCCTAGACCCCTACGAGAGCGGCAAGTAACCCTACCAATTCTAGAGTTAGGAGACCCGGACTCGACTCCTCGAGTTGGTCTCCCACTGGACTCCAGAACCCGGTTACTTGTGCTCCCCTCCTTGGGTCTATCCTAGTGCGGAAAAGTAAATAATATACAAAAGGTGACATCTTTCGCAACCTGGAAGTGCCCCAATAAAAGAATATTACATACAAGTTTTTACATGAATGAAAATGAAAAACACTCATCTCACATAAAAACCCCCGGCTATTCAAACACGACGATCCAATATAACATATCCAGCAACACATAACATCACATGTCATCAACGTAAGTAAATATGTCCATCCCAATTGTCGTTGACATCTAGCAACGAAACCGGCGACATCACATATTACACTTACGGTCACAGAAAAGAAAGTGTAAAACTACAACAGTTGGAATCCGCAACCACCTCAGACATCGCATGCCTGACCAAATGAATTCCTTAGATATCGCATGCCTAACAATTATAAACCCCGCATTTTAGTCTCAAAATCGAAAACACTTTTCAATACCAAGTCGGGCAATTCAACAAGATTTCCGACATCCTGATCGAATGCTCGTCGCAAACTTCAGTAGACGACCGCACCCCCGATACCGTCGACGAAGTGCACCAAGGCGGAACACCGCTACCGCGAGCACCCGAACGGATGCTCTCGGCGACAGGGTTCTCCTACAGTCACTTGGTCGGGGCTATGGGGCGAGGCTGTCTATTAAGTTTACCCGGCGAGTATCCGCGTACGCTACGTGATTGCGACGGACTTTTGATCACATCAAAATTCTGTGGCAACCGATCAAGTGAGACTAAACTGCTATGTTTATAACATTCATTTAGTTATCTCATAACTACTTGTGAATTCCAATTATTGTATCACATTCCGGATAAATAGAAAATGTTAAACTTTCCGATCGAACATTCAAAAACCCAAGTTTTCCCGATACAGATCAACACATGAAACAAGTCTAAAAACATTCAGTTCGTGCCTCAGTACCAACGGTCCAGCCGTAGAAGGGTCAAGCCAACGCCTCACATATGGCACGCCGTACTGCCCCAAACCCGAAGGTTCAAAGGGCAGTTCAAGACGGTCACATAATCGAGTTAAGGTTTGTTTTCTTCTAGAGGGACCATCGCGTTACTTGCACTACTTAGAACGTCGTTAAACTACGGAAAAATCCAACACTTGGAAATTTCCCGACAGGGGAAAAATTGGGTATTTATATCCGGTCGAACTTTTTAACATATTCAAAAATTATCCGGAAATACACAAAGACGAAATTTGATAATCCGGTCGAAACATCGAAGCTCTAAAACACCCCAGAAAATTCAACTCTTGAATAAATATTAAAAATACCCATAAAACTCAGCTGCAGAAATTATGAATTACTGTGCAAGGTAGGAGGGATGACGTCATCCTTTAGCCGCGGAACCGCCGCCTAAGCTGGCTTAGGCCGCGGTTCCGCCGCATAGTGTACTGTTCATTGGAAAAAAATTGCACCGTAATTCTTAGAATTCTCTGCTGAATTTTTTAAGCATTTTTAATATTGAAAAATCCCAGATTTTAGAAAAAGTCCAGAGAGCACTTGGGTTTTAGGGTTTCGGGTTCGTTCGGGTTTCAAACGTCGTCTAGACTTCGCCTAAGGCTCTAGCTAGGCTCTGATACCACTGTAGGGTTCCTAGGCACCCTAGTGAGGTCTCACAAGGCATCAATCATGCCAATTTCAAATTTTAACGGTGCCGAGAAACCCTAATACGGATCGTTGGCTAGAATTTTAGGCGACAAAGCAAGCTAGTTAACACTTAACTACAAGAATACGGAAATACAACCTTTGTAGATCCGGTCCTCCACCTCCACGGCTCCGTGATGAAGTCCTCTCCGCTGTCCTCATGCAATCCCGGGCTCTTGCGTCGGCTTCATCGGAGAAGAAGCGGGCTAGGTCATCGACGACGATGCCGAAGATGATCTACGTCGAGGCATCGCTAGAACAAGCTCCAACTTCACCGAGTAAAGAAAACTTGTGAACTCCAACTTCATCGCTAGAACAAGCTCCAACTTCACCGAGTCAAGAAAACTTCACCGAGTCGAGAAACCCTAATACGGATCGTTGGCTAGAATTTTAGGCGACAAAGCAAGCTAGTTAACATTTAACTACAAGAATATGGAAATACAACCTTTGTAGATCCGGTCCTCCACCTCCACAGCTCCGTGATGAAGTCCTCTCCGCTGTCCTCATGCAATCCCGGGCTCTTGCGTCGGCTTCATCGGAGAAGAAGCGGGCTAGGTCATCGACGACGATGCCGAAGATGATCTACGTCGAGGCATCGCTAGAACAAGCTCCAACTTCACCGAGTCAAGAAAACTTGTGAAGGAAACACACTCTACTACTTAGCAAGAGGTAGAGGATGAAGAAATATGAAGTGGGTAGACTTTAGAATTGGATTTCTCACTCAATTTCATCAATCACCATTGATGAAGAAAGGTTTTCTTCATTGAAGAAGATGAAGAAGAAGGAGATAATCATTATGATAAGTATATCCCAAATAGAAAGAAAAAGGAATTCTTATCATAATCTAACCATGGTGAAGTGTAGAGAATCAACTAGGGTTAAGTGGAGTGGTTAGGGTTAAGCATGAGACAAGAATGGTGACTAAAGTCAAAGCTTCATGAAGCTTCAATAAGAAACAAAGAAAGCCACCATTCTCATCTTTATCTTTTCCAAATAAATAAATAAACAAATAAATGAAAAAGCAAAACCCTAATCATCTCTTAACCATGGTTTAATCCTTTACACTTAACCACATGACCAAGTATCATCAAACATGATACAAATATGTGCACAAAAGTATATCACATATACTTCTTGCACATCAAGTGAGAAAATCCATTTAAAGTGAACCAATACTAGTTAATGCAAAGTAATATATCAAATATATAATTATACATTAAATCATTAAATCAACACTTGATTTAACGATCCGGTCATATCGCATATAACCGACTAGTATCCTCAGTAACAACTTATCGAAACAACACTTGATCCGAAAACCCGGCTATATCGCATATAACCGATGAATGTCACAAATCGCGAGAATCAAATACAGTATCACATACTGGTATCATTCTCGGTCCCGCACATATCTCATATGCGCTCCTATTTCGTTTCGCTTGAGCCAGGAAACCTCTGTGTAGGACTCTAAAGACTCGTCAATACGCCGGCAGCAGGTGATGATCATATCAAACACCCACAAGCCGCAAGCGGTCTGCTAAACGTAACGGCCACCCGGGTATTGAGCGATCAGAAGATCGACGAGCAAGCCCGCTCACACCCCTGTGAATCCAACCAGTAACACTTACCGTACAGTCCGGTCTGTTCGTCTGATATGTCGCATATCTCGCCTAGGGGTGGTAAACGTCAGACCCCAATAGCTCGATAAGTCATGTCGATATGAGGTCTATAACAATTCGAGAAACTACTGGTAACACTTACCAGTAAATCTCAGCAACCCTGGCCAGGGATTTCCGGTTATAGCCAATCAAACACAGCGCAACATCAACCCCCTATACCGGGAGAGACGAATCCCCTCCTATCGCTCATTGCCTCCATGTGACTCGGGACTGTACCCAAAAACCACCGTTTTGCACGCCCTCTTGGACGTGGTAAGATGGAAATCAAAGCACAGTGGGAACCACACAAGACTCTATGACGATCTCGGGTCAACAGACTACTCTGTACCAGTGTCACCAGAGAACTGCCGTCTGACGTAAGGTATAATACCATCTGGGAGTTCTCGGCGAGTCCGTCCAGTGTACCCAGTCTCCACTGAGCACCCGTATATCATCTCTGATGTCAAACACCAACGGATATGGGATCATCCATCTCCCATCTGTATGGGTCGAGAAGGTATACGCTAGTCTACTCTGGTATATCGATACCCTGTCTCGATATACCTACGACCAGGGACCTTGAAGGATGTACTAATGGACTACCATGTCCCCACTAGTATGATCCGCATCATAGCCCAGGTAGTCAAGTACACATCCTAAGGGCTTTACCAACATGTAACAGAGGGACAATCAGTATACACGTTAAGGTAAAGATCAACCAGATAGCATACTATCATGTCGAGCAAGAAAGTCCTCCCTATATATGTCCCAGCATCCACTACAATATACATCCTATGTATAGCAATGGCCTCTAGGGCATACATATAACTAACACCCTTGCCTGTCTTTAAAATACTCCCGATCCGTTAGTTTTTGAAATAGGTATGACATCGGCCTAGCCTAACATCTACTAGCAAAACTACAGCTCTAACTAACAAGTCAATCAGGAGGGGTATGGAAACCGCCTAAATCTGAGTCGATATAAATATATATATGTAAAATATAATAGTCGGTGATCCCGCCTCAAGGTACCGCGTACGATACAATATCATATGACATCCTCAAGTCATGAGTGCGGATCTATCATCAATATAAAGCTCGTATGGTAAATCATCGTACGGTATCCCAAAAGCTGGGTACGGGTCAATATCACATTCTTCTCATCAATTATCTGGTATCCTTATCATCATATCACATGAACTGGGGTACTGATCTAAGTCTAGTACAAATCGATACCATCTATATAAATATAAGTGTGTGTGTGAAACACATGTCCCAAGGCCCGCTAAAATCACATGTCGTATCCCAAATACGAATCACATCATATCACCGATCTCATAGCACTATGCCCGATCTCATCGACTCATCTCCAAATATCATCCACTATCCTCATCATCTAGGTATATGTATAACAAGCAAGTATATGTGTGTGTGTGTGGGTGTAAACCTATTCTAGGGTTCGCAACTAGGAAGCTATACTAGTTTACTTCTAAATCCTAATCTATTCATAGTACACCTAACCACATCTGAATATCCAATTCACACATAACGCTATCATACATATGTATATAGTATGTAACTATAGTATACTAAATATCGAACTGCGGGGGTGCTATACGCCATCCACCCGACTTCCCCCGTAGATATAATCTACTTACCTTGCGTCTTGCTTCTTGTGTGCCGATGCCGATGTCGCCATCTTCATCTTCAACGTCTCGACATCACGTAGGGTACCTACACATATAACGTATCGTATCCCGTTAAAATCAAATTCAAAGACGAAACAACACACGAAAACCAAAACGATACGCTTAAAAGCCTATAGGTTAGAACCTATGGACTACTCTTTCAAAACCACCAAATAACACTTGATATAGACGTACAAACGTCAAGCGATCAAGCACAATACCAAATATAAAAACTTGAATTCATAAACAACACTAAATACAAGGCAGAAACCAAGAAAACATGCCCCATATTTTGTCTCAGGTGAAACCAAGGTTCCAAAACAATACTAGGGTGATATATAGGGTACATATGACCTACTGAAGCAACCTGGACCCATCCCCTTACCAAGTGGCCGAGCCCTCCCCCATAAATTCTGGCCAGACCGGCCCTGGGTGCTCCTCTGTGGTTTGTCTTGCTACAGGGGGTTCCTAGAGTCTCAATTTGGTCTCTGGACTTGTTTATTTTTCCAGTAAAAATCCCAGTTCATTCCAGATTTCCCTGCACACTCTAAGTCGTCACAAACCGACATGGAAGTTTCGTAATTCCGTATTTTTGGGTTTCAGGTTATGTATATTTGTTTGTTCTGGGTTTAAAACATCATGGGGGGTTTAAGGTCACTCAAAACACTCAAGTTCACCACACAAACTCAATTTAAACCCTAACCTTCTCTAGTAATGTCCAAAGTGCACTTGCCAAAACGATTTTAAACTTGAAATGGGGCTTAAGCACAAGAAATACTACACTAATTGTGAAGGGATTACCTCAATAGACACTCATGAATCCTCCTACAGTACCAAAACACAAACTTTCTTAGTCCATAGGGTTGCTTGAGAGCTTGTGCACATCTTTTGAGAAGAGAGTGTATGGTTTTTGTGAGTTTTTAGTGATGAAGGGGGGTTTGAAGTGGAGATGAAAGGGGGTGCTGCCATGGTGAGGAGAGGGGCCGAAATGATGAAGGGAAAATGAATGGAACACAAAGGCTAAGGTCAAGTTGATCCCTCACCCTCTCTCCTATCTTCTCTCTCTTGCCCATCCCTCATTATTCTAATCCTTTTCTTTTTCTTTTGTTTTCTTCTCTCCTCAATAGTAAGCCAAAAATAATAAATGAATAATGAAAAGAAAACCATGTAGGAAATGTCACATAAGTGTAAAAATAATATGGTGAACGTTTTCCACAAAACCGCTTAAAGCCCGATTAGCGATTTTAATCGCGATTAGCACTAAAATAGTGTCAAATAACACATAAATTCTCATATTTTGCAAGAATCTCATAAAGCACCCTCTTTTCAGTAATTTCCATAATTTTCCAAATTTTTCTCTATTTATCGGTATTTAATAATACCGAATATTAAAATATTCATTAAAATTAATATTAAATTATAAAAATTCCCAAAAATAATATTTTATTTTTCTGAAATGTTACACGTTCAGTCCCCCCACCAAGGATCCTCCGGGGTGCCTATGCACCACCCCGCGGCTTCTCAGTTCAAACCGTGAGCCCGCGGGGTGTGCAAACATCTCAAACTTTCAGTTTTCGGAACTGTATTTGTCGGCAGTTTCTTGTAGCGTTTTGAAAATCGTTTCGGTGAAATTTAGGAAAATCGGTAAAATAAGGGGGTTTTCTGTAAAAAGTCAAAATACAAATATCTTTACTATAAAATTAAATATACATATTCTAGCTATGTAATTGCTAGTATTTGGTGTTTATTGACCCACTGGTGAAATTTCAAATTTTCTGAAAAATTTTCCGAAATTAATTATTTTAATATTATTTTAAGCCGTAACTAATATATTTAATTAGGGAAAATTATAAATTGGAATGAGTTGAAACAAATTTTGTGCATCATAAAACATTAAATAAAATTTTATCATGTGATTTTTGAAACGAAATCGTTTGCCAAAACGGTTTAGAAAATATCGAAGAAAAAGGCTTTTTTCGGTGAAATTAGTGTTAATGGAATTGGGGTATAACATTTATCCTTTCCCAACCCACTCACCCACACCCACCCACCCACAAGGACATGGCTGCCCCTCACCCACACACTTCACACTTCATGAGAAATGAAATGAGAAAAGAAAAAGGAAAGAATAAGGAATGAAGTCAAAAAGGGGTATGACTTTGACCTTGGGTTGACTAGATGACTTTTTCCCTACCTCACTCTCTCCTCTCACTCCCCCCCCATTGTAGCCGAGCTCCTTCCCCTCCCCCAACAGCAGCAGCCCCTTCATTTCCCCTTCTCATTTCTCATCAAAAAATTCACCAAAAATGCTTCAAATCCACAAAAAAATCAAAGCTAAATCCTAATCCAACACTTACCCATTATTCTTTAGCTCATCTAGCATGGATATTAGGGTATAGAAGCTAATTTGGGAGGCTAAGTTGCATGTAGATCTACAAGTTTTGTGAGGTATAAATCTTTGTTCCATGGTTTGATTATTGATTAGTTACTTAATTGTTGCTATCATACTTCAAGTGAAGCTAATTAGGTGTTTATTAGGTTTGTTTGCTTATTTAGAAAATTCAAGAAAGGGTTTTGAATTGCAATTAGGGTTCTTATCATGTAATCATGGTTAAAATGAGTGGATTAACATGTTAATGTGATGCTAAAACTAACCTAGTTGCTAGTTTACTAATTGAGGCTTGTAATTGTTAAAATTGGAATTTTATGCAAACTAGATTTTGGAAATTTATTGCAAATGTTAGACTAAAAATCTAATTAGGTTTTTCATGACTTCATTAACATTATTAAGTGTAGTTTAATGCTTTAGATCATGCAAATCTAAGCTAGATTGTAGTTTGTGCATTTTTGCTATGAAATTGTTAAAATTGGTTATGTTTGCAAACTAGATTTTTGAGATTGATATTAAGAATTAAGTTTAAAATCTAATTAACATTGGTATGACTTAATTAAGATGGTTAGTGAGCCTTATGGCCATTAGTTTTGTTAAAACATCATGTTTTGTACAAAAACGGGTAAATTTTGCTTGCTAGATTTTCGGAAAAATAGCTTTTAAAGTGAGTTTGAGGTTTTTGTGAATTACAACCTATTTCATATTATAATTAGTGCTTGTGATTGTACAAATGAGTGTGTTTGGGGTTTTTCTCGATGGTTTGGCATTTGTACGCTGACGTCGAGAGTTTTTAGGTTGATTTATGGAAGCAAACCATAGGTTTTGACCTATATGGGATTCGTGAGTCGTTTTGGTCATGAGTCGGATTTTAATGCGATACGGTGCGTTATGATATGTAGGTACCCCATGTGGACTTCGAGACGACAAGCAAGCGCGTGGCGACATCGGCACCGGCGAGCGAGGACCAGGTGAGTAGATTTGTATCTACGGGGAGAAGTCGGGTGGATGGCGTATAGCACCCCCACAGTCCGTGGTGGTGTATACGGATGCGTATACACACCAACAATTATTATATGTTATTTGGGATTAATAACGATGTTTAGGATGGATATTGGTGTGTTGGATTATTTTAGTGTTGCGAACCCTAGGGTAGTGTTGCACTACACATACACACATACATACTTGCATACATTCATATTTATATGTGCTCATGGGATTCTTTATAGTTATGTGTTCATATGGGTATGGGACTATGTGTTCACATACGGATTTGAGGATGATACTTGGGATTGAGCTGAGTCGATGAGATTTGTTTTGTGGTTGTGATATCGGTGATATGGCAGGATTCGTACTTGAGGTACGTCCTGGTGTTATAGCGGATCTTGGAACGACGATACGGATGAATAGTGTTATTAATAAAATGGTCGACATGTGATCGTGATATGAGATATGATATGCTAGGATATTGATACTAGGCCGTATTGGGCGATGTATACCCCTTGATGATGATATGTGCTGATGATATCGGTTTGTACGAGATTGTCGATCAGTAGTCAGATCATGAGTATATTGAGAATATTAGTATTGTACTAGACATAGGTCAGTACTCTAGACTATGATCTTGGATAAAGAGGATACCAGAGAAATAGTGTGAGGAATATGATATTGACCTGTACCCAGATTTGGGATGCCGTACGACGGATTTACGTACGAGCTATATTGATGATTGATCCGCACTCTTGACTTGGGATGCCTGATTATAGATATGGTATCGGATGTGATATTATTGAGGCAAGATCACCGACTATACATATACAGGTATGTATATGTATCGACTCAGATGATAGGCGGTTTCCTTACCTGTAGTTCAGCTTGTTAGTTCAGCCGTATAGTTTAGTGTAGTTGTTAGATTAGATTAGACTCCTACCTATTTCAAAACTAGCAGATCGTGGTTATTTTAAAAGATAGGTCAAGGGATCTACGAATATTTCAAAAGACGTATCCTTTCTTAAAAAACCACCGTAGCCCCTATTTTCAAAACCCCGCGATTCGTGTTATTTCAAATGGCACCATTGTTTAATATTTAGCTCCCGCTCATTATGGTTGCTCACGCCGCATCACATACTTACATTGTTATTTCATATTGCATTGTTGATATTATGTTGTTAGGACACCAGCACCATTACCGATGATGCGTATGTACCACGTACACTTATTTGCCGGCTCACACATATCTTCATCGGTAATTGCCATGACACGCACACCCTAGAAAATATTATTGCTTAACTTCGCTTGATAGCTAGTAGTTTGACATGATATCAGTGTACTTACCTTATATGCCAGCTTAGATATTGTAGTTATTACTGTCGCTTCATGCATACCGTTATTCATTGTTATGCCGCATTCATGGATTCTCATGCATATATTCACTTTTTACGTGGTATTGAGGTTTTGGATTCGGATTTTCATGAGATTTTCTCGATTTGGGGAAAACCGCAAAACATATACAAACTTCTTCTTTCTCTTTTTAAATGAAAAGCGCGGTTTTTCCCATGATGTATGAGTCGTCCACCATGAGTTTGCTGATGGATTTCGAGACCCGATTCGAGGAGTTGGATGAACCGTTTCAGGTACATGGTGGACCCGGTAAGGTACCCCGGGGTAAGAAGCTCGTGGTGATGACGATGAGCCTGGCAGGGGGAGACTACCTACCGGTGATTTTACCCGACGCGTCGGATATCCGGAGGATACCGTCGTGGTCTTGAGATGGATGGTAGGGGCCGGTCTGGACTGACGGCGCCCTAGATATTGTGATTGAGACATTGAGATTTCGAGATATTGAGGTACAGAGACTGTGATACAGAGATATCGAGATATTGGGATTACGTTTTGTGCCGATGCTAGGCACTGTTTTATGCTGATTTTATTATGATACCTCATTTTAAAAATACAAAGGAAATCTCACTAATTTATGAAAACAGTTTCTTCATTTACATGTACTCTGTTTTCATGCATTCATACCTCATTCATATGATATATTGCTACCTGAGGCACTGACACGGGCACATGAGATCATACCCGGGTTAGATATTACCCTAGCCATTGTTATAGGCTACATGTTATTCATATATTTGAGGATATATTATGATCATTGACCTAGGTTGCGTTATTTATGCGATTTCTGTGCGTAGATATTTTTCTATCCACGAGTTGGCAACTCACCCCCGTTGTGCCCCAGTTTCTTGCAGGTTTGCCGTACAGGTTTCATTACGGCTTGCGGGCATAGTTTCCTTCGGGTGATTTGCTAGTAGGTGGGTTTACTTGTATCGTACCCCCATTATATATCTTGTATATTATTATTCTGTTGTATCTAGAAGTTCCATCAACCAAACATGTATTATTTTTGAGATAGAGACCAGTGATGTTATTCTTTCGACCTTAGAGTCGCGCGTTGTATTTCTATGGTTTTCTTGTTGTTTTGAGTTCCTTTTGAGTTTTGATCCTCGCCCTTGGCGTTGTATATTATATTGCTTGTGTGGTTGTGACCGTCGATTGACGAAGAGCTAGCTCCCGCTTGGGGATGCCTTTTTATTGATTTTGTATACTATTCATGTTGTATCCCGTTTGGGAGCCAGTATTTACAAAGGAGACTCTGCCGAAATTTTCAGGAAATACTTGATGTTTTTTTAAAACCGCATAATTCGGCTTATGCTATTAAAACTACTTGATTTTAAATTGGTTTTCCTTCACTCTACTACTTTTCTTGGTTTGGATTTCTGGGTTTTCGGCTTACTTAGATTACGTACGCCTCGAGACGTTTCGTAGTTTAAGTGCCGGTCATTTTCCGTACTTTCGGGACGTGACAAAGTTGGTATCAGAGCGTTAGGTTTTACCTTCGGAGCGTAGAATGACCCTTGGTTGATGGAATAGGTGACTAAAGTAGAGTGACGTACCGTGGGTATATTCCGCGGCATACTTACGATACGCTACTCCACTTAAGAAGCCTTAGGATGTACATTTCTTTGTTCAGTATTATATTCATTCTTGATCTAGCTTCATCGGTACCAGTTACGGTTTGCTGCCACGATTACGGGCTGAGAGAGCTACGGTTAGAATTGCGGTCAGCACAAGCTCGTCACGAACGAGGACAGACCAGGGCGTAATTTTGGCGACACACGATTGCGGAGATGTGTCTTTTTACTGTGTTTCGCGCCACGAGCGTTTGGCGGATCGCCTTTATGAGATTTCTCGGACGTGCCGATCAGTACCATAGGATTGGGCCACCGACAGAGGCCAGCCAGATTTTGATGACCGTTGGTGTATTGCTTATTCATGATGGTCGAGGCACTGTTCAGCGTGCAGACGAGCGAGCCAGTTATTGCTGCGAACGACGAGATATTGCCCCAGATGCTGGAGCTATTGCAGTACGAGTTGTACTAAGAGATGATAGAAGGTCGCTAGTCATCGAGGATGAATGACTAGGACATGTGGATCGTTTACCTACCCCGATGCGAGGTCATCAGATAGATTGATTCCAGCTAGAGACGACTTCACGCGGAGACGTTGCGAGTCGACAGAGACGATCGAATGTCAGAAACCTATTTTTCCAAGTTTAAGTAGTCGGAAAGACATGCAGGCAATTCTATGGTCCCTCTAGAAGAATGAAACCCTAACTCGACATAATGACCGTGTGAAAGCCTTTGAACCTTAGGGTTTGCGGCAGTTCCGCGGCGCCATTAGTGAGGCTTGGGTTTGCCCTTCTACAGCTGGACCACCGATGCTGTGGTATGTACTCGATACTATTAAACTGTGCCCAAGATGTTGAGCCCTTGGGGGATTATGAGGTTTTGACAATCGATTGGATGGATCGACTTAATTCGGATGCTAGGTGGTGAGATGCATTTCTTGGGAGACTCCCGATACGAGGATAGCCGTTGGAGCTCAGTCCATGCAGCCGCGACGAGACGAGTCCAAAGCGGACGACATTAGAGAAAAGTGAAGTAAGAGGTTCGTACCAGATCTAGATGAGATGACGTTCCACTCCGCCGACATCAGAGATGCGATGCGCATGCCGAGGCATGGTACTTGGATTTACCTTCCAGAAGGAGTCGCGATGAGTATGCAGCCGTTCCGGAACAAGAAATTGATATGGTAAAGGACGATGACTTTCGGACAGTTCGGCAGAGACGAGATTTGGGAGAGACCTCGACAGGACCTTTCTGGAATAAATTACGAGAAGACCTGGACCTAGGAGTGGTCATGATATACACACCAGCAGGCCAGATTTCAGGATCGTCGACGGGACATGCTATGAGTGACCACGACAGTTGGCCAGAGATTCTTGGAGGATATGCTTGAGCGGGACTATTCCGCCATACTTGATTTGCGTATTTTGGGCGATTTATTCGCATGATTGATTTTGATGATTGAGTTTCATGATATTTGTCTTCATGGACCATGGTTGCACCTGCTGAGTATTTACGATTTTTGCACGGTTGTTGCACTTGATATCGTTTTCGTGCCTTGGTTCTCATGTTTGTGATTATATGGATTTCATACAGTTGAGTTGATTTGTGCGTATATACGCACACGATTTGGTTTTTGCACTCGGTATGATTCACATATGCTTGCAGTGCAGTGATACGCATTTTGTGCACTTAGATGCACTGGACTTCGATTTCGATTGTGATACTCGATATTTGTTTTGTGCACCTTGTGCACCTGATTTGATTTTGCGCATGTTCGGCGCTTGATATTGGATTTCATGATTTCGTGCATGATGGTTGCCCCTGGTTTTGGGTTTTCGCGTATGTTGAGCGCATGTCTTGAGATGCGATTTTGGTGCACACCAGATGCACTAAATCGAGATTTTTTCGTGCATGTCAGATGCACCTGATTTTGCTGTCAGGCACACACGTTGCCTACGACAGATGCTTTGTGCACACCCGATGCACTTAGATCTTGTTTCTGTGCACTTGTATGGCACGTATATGGATTTTGATTGTCGTGCGCACCAGACGCACGTAGTATTCATACGCGTATTTTAGGATTGATTTCTTATAGAGCAGTACGTTTTTATGATATTGCTATGTGTTTTCGTACTGAGCAGGACTAGTCAGAGGACAGTACCTGAATATATTTTGAATGCATTGATAGTTATTGAAGGGATTTCCAAAAAGTGAGCTATAGCCTCAGTATTTACCTACGTGTCAGATATGACACGAAATGTTTAAAACAAGGAGACCCTTCTTAATTGTTTCCAAAACGGCGGAACATACATTTCAAACAAAGGTATATATGTGTATGGTTATTTTCTTATGATAGACGTCTGCCATTTTGCAGTGTTATACGCGTTGCACAGCGACTTAAAGAGATTTGGCATGCATTTCCTTCAGATACTTACAGATATAGATTCGATATTTACATGTATAGTTTCGAGTTATATCATATTGGTTTTGATTTGGATTTGGCATTGATGTCTTCCCCATGACTCCGATGATTGCGGGATACTTGACGGAGTTTTGATTTGAGTTATATGCTCATTTTTCATGCGCATGCGCTGCGCTACGATTTGTTTTATGTATTTACAATTTCGGAACCCCGACGACTTGATGGTTTTGGTTTAGATGTTTTAGTAATTGGGGGGAGTTTTAATTTAAATTCGGGGACCGAATTTCTTTAAGGGGGGAAGATTGTAGCGTTTTGAAAATCGTTTCGGTGAAATTTCGGAAAATCGGCAAAATAAGGGGGTTTTCTGTAAAAAGTCAAAATACAAATATTTTTATTATAAAATTAAATATACATATTCTAGCTATGTAGTTGCTAGTATTTGGTGTTTATTGACCCACTGGTGAAATTTCAAATTTTCCGAAAAATTTTCCGAAATTAATTATTTTAATATTATTTTAAGCCGTCACTAATATATTTAATTAGGGAAAATTACAAATTGGAATGAGTTGAAACAAATTTTGTGCATCATAAAACATTAAATAAAATTTTATCATGTGGTTTTTGAAACGAAATCGTTTGCCAAAACGGTTTAGAAAATATCGAAGAAAAAGACTTTTTTTCGGTGAAATTAGTGTTAATGGAATTGGGGTATAACATTTATCCTTTTCCAACCCACTCACCCACACACACCCACCTACAAGGACATGGCTGCCCCTCACCCACACACTTCACACTTCATGAGAAAAGAAATGAGAAAAGAAAAAGGAAAGAATAAGGAATGAAGTCAAAAAGGGGTATGACTTTGACCTTGGGTTGACTAGATGACTTTTTCCCTACCTCACTCTCTCTCCTCTCACTCCCCCCCCCCATTGTAGCCGAGCTCCTTCCCCTCCCCCAACAGCAGCAGCCCCTTCATTTCCTCTTCTCATTTCTCATCAAAAAATTCACCAAAAATGCTTCAAATCCACAAAAAAATCAAAGCTAAATCCAAATCCAACACTTACCCATTATTCTTTAGCTCATCTAGCATGGATCTTAGGGTATAGAAGCTAATTTGGGAGGCTAAGTTGCATGTAGATCTACAAGTTTTGTGAGGTATAAATCTTTGTTCCATGGTTTGATTATTGATTAGTTACCTAATTGTTGCTATCATACTTCAAGTGAAGCTAATTAGGTGTTTATTAGGTTTATTTGCTTATTTAGAAAATTCAAGAAAGGGTTTTGAATTGCAATTAGGGTTCTTATCATGTAATCATGGTTAAAATGAGTGGATTAACATGTTAATGTGATGCTAAAACTAACCTAGTTGCTAGTTTACTAATTGAGGCTTGTAATTGTTAAAATTGGAATTTTATGCAAACTAGGTTTTGGAAATTTATTGCAAATGTTAGACTAAAAATCTAATTAGGTTTTTCATGACTTCATTAACATTATTAAGTGTAGTTTAATGCTTTAGATCATGCAAATCTAAGCTAGATTGTAGTTTGTGCATTTTTGCTATGAAATTGTTAAAATTGGTTATGCTTGCAAACTAGATTTTTGAGATTGATATTAAGAATTAAGTTTAAAATCTAATTAACATTGGTATGAATTAATTAAGATGGTTAGTGAGCCTTATGGCCATTAGTTTTGTTAAAATATCATGTTTTGTACAAAAACGGGTAAATTTTGCTTGCTAGATTTTCGGAAAAATAGCTTTTAAAGTGAGTTTGAGGTTTTTGTAAATTGCAACCTATTTCATATTATAATTAGTGCTTGTGATTGTACAAATGAGTGTGTTTGGGGTTTTTCTCGATGGTTTGGCGTTTGTACGACGACGTCGAGGGTTTTTAGGTTGATTTGTGGAAGCAAACCATAGGTTTTGACCTATATGGGATTCGTGAGTCGTTTTGGTCATGAGTCGGATTTTAATGCGATACGGTGCGTTATGATATGTAGGTACCCAATGTGGACTTCGAGACGACAAGCAAGCGCGTGGCGACGTCAGCACCGGCGAGCGAGGACCAGATGAGTAGATTTGTATCTACGGGGAGAAGTCGGGTGGATGGCGTATAGCACCCCCGCAGTCCGTGGTGGTGTATACGGATGTGTATACACACCAACAATTATTATATATTATTTGGGATTAATAACGATGTTTAGGATGGATATTGGTGTGTTGGATTATTTTAGTGTTGCGAACCCTAGGGTAGTGTTGCACTACACATACACACATACATACTTGCATACATTCCTATTTATATGTGCTCATGGGATTCTTTATAGTTATGTGTTCATATGGGTATGGGACTATGTGTTCACATACGGATTTGAGGATGATACTTGGGATTGAGCTGAGTCGATGAGATTTGTTTTGTGGTTGTGATATCGGTGATATGGCAGGATTCGTACTTGAGATACGTCCTGGTGTTATAGCGGATCTTGGGACGACGATACAGGTGAATAGTGTTATTAATAAAATGGTCGACATGTGATCGTGATATGAGATATGATATGCTAGGATATTGATACTAGGCCGTATTGGGCGATGTATACCCCGTGATGATGATATGTGCTGATGATATCGGTTTGTACGAGATTGTCGATCAGTAGTCAGATCATGAGTATATTGAGGATATTAGTATTGTACTAGACATAGGTCAGTACCCTAGACTATGATCTTGGATAAAGAGGATACCAGAGAAATAGAGTGAGGAATATGATATTGACCTGTACCCAGATTTGGGATGCCGTACGACGGATTTACGTACGAGCTATATTGATGATTGATCCGCACTCTTGACTTGGGATGCCTGATTATAGATATGGTATCGGATGTGATATTATTGAGGCAGGATCACCGACTATACATATACAGGTATGTATATGTATCGACTCAGATGATAGGCAGTTTCCTTACCTGTAGTTCATCTTGTTAGTTCAGCCGTATAGTTTAGTGTAGTTGTTAGATTAGATTAGACTCCTACCTATTTCAAAACTAGCGGATCGTGGTTATTTTAAAAGATAGGTCAAGGGATCTACGAATATTTCAAAAGACGTATCCTTTCTTAAAAAACCACCGTAGCCCCTATTTTCAAAACCCCGCGATTCGTGTTATTTCAAATGGCACCATTGTTTAATATTTAGCTCCCGCTCATTATGGTTGCTCGTTCCGCATCACATACTTATATTATTATTTCATATTGCATTGTTGATATTATGTTGTTAGGACACCAGCACCATTACCGATGATACGTATGTACCACGTACACTTACTTGCCGGCTCACACACATCTTCATCGGTAATTGCCATGTCACGCACACCCTAGAAAATATTATTGCTTAACTTCGCTTGATAGCAAGTAGTTTGACATGATATCAGTGTACTTACCTTATATGCCAGCTTAGATATTGTAGTTATTACTGTCGCTTCATGCATACCGTTATTCATTGTTATGCCGCATTCATGGATTCTCATGCATATATTCACTTTTTACGTGGTATTAAGGTTTTGGATTCGGATTTTCATGAGATTTTCTGGATTTGGGGAAAACCGCAGAACATATACAAACTTCTTCTTTCTCTTTTTAAATGAAAAGCGCGGTTTTTCCCATGATGTATGAGTCGTCCACCATGAGTTTGCTGATGGATTTCGAGACCCGATTCGAGGAGTTGGATGAACCGTTTCAGGTACATGGTGGACCCGGTAAGGTACCCTGGGGCAAGAAGCTCGTGGTGATGACGATGAGCCTGGCAGGGGGAGACTACCTACCGGTGATTTTACCCGACGCGTCGGATATCCGGAGGATACCGTCGTGGTCTTGAGATGGATGGTAGGGGCCGGTCTGGACTGACGGCGCCCTAGATATTGTGATTGAGACATTGAGATTTCGAGATATTGAGGTACAGAGACTGTGATACAGAGATATCGAGATATTAGGATTACGTTTTGTGCCGATGCTAGGCACTGTTTTATGCTGATTTCATTATGATACCTCATTTTAAAAATACAAAGGAAATCTCATTAATTTATGAAAACAGTTTCTTCATTTACATGTATTCTGTTTTCATGCATTCATACCTCATTCATATGATATATTGCTACCTGAGGCACTGACACGGGCACTTGAGATCACACTCGGGTTAGATATTACCCTAGCCATTGTTATAGGCTACATGTTATTCATATATTTGAGGATATATTATGATCATTGACCTAGGTTGCGTTATTTATGCGATTTCTGTGCGTAGATATTTTTCTATCCACGAGTTGGCAACTCATCCCCGTTGTGCCCCAGTTTCTTGCAGGTTTGCCGTACAGGTTTCATTACGGCTTGCGGGCATAGTTTCCTTCGGGTGATTTGCTAGTAGGTGGGTTTACTTGTATCGTACCCCCATTATATATCTTGTATATTATTATTCTGTTGTATCTAGAAGTTCCATCAACCAAACATGTATTATTTTTGAGATAGAGACCGGTGATGTTATTCTTTCGACCTTAGAGTCGCGCGTTATATTTCTATGGTTTTCTTGTTGTTTTGAGTTCCTTTTGAGTTTTGATCCTCGCCCTTGGCGTTGTAAATTATATTGCTTGTGTCGTTGTGACCGTCGATTGACGAAGAGCTAGCTCCCGCTTGGGGATGCCTTTTTATTGATTTCGTATACTATTCATGTTGTATCCCGTTTGGGAGCCAGTATTTACAAAGGAGACTCTGCCGAAATTTTCAGGAAATACTTGATGTTTTTTTAAAACCGCATAATTCGGCTTATGCTATTAAAACTACTTGATTTTAAATTGGTTTTCCTTCACTCTACTACTTTTCTTGGTTTGGATTTCTGGGTTTTCGGCTTACTTAGATTACGTACGCCTCGAGACGTTTCGTAGTGTAAGTGCCGGTCATTTTCCGTACTTTCGGGACGTGACATTTCTGCACGACAAAAACGGTGGATTTCTAATGTCGTAAAGAGTTAACTAAGAGGCTAATGGAGTGGCTCTGATACCATGTTGGGCTACAGCAGCGCCCTAGCCGTCAATCCGTGACCAAATGCGGAACAAAAATTTATAAAACTTGGTATTACCACAACCAATTACCCAGATCTACACATAAGCCCTAGATAACAAAACATGCAAAGGAGTTAGAATGGTTATACCGAATAGATCCATGTCCTTCGGTCTTCAACCATCATCCCAAGCTCCTAAGGACTTCCTTGATCAAGCTTGATCTCCGGTCTCCCTCCATCGAAGATGATCCACCCGAGAGTCTATGCAACGAGCTCCAACCTCATTTCTAAAGCAACTAGGGAACCTAGATCACTACTCTAGATACCGTAGATGAAATAGAGAGTGATGAAGGATTAATTTGTCTCAAGACACCCAAGAATTCTCAACTCATGAGTGGGTTTGGATGGAGCTAGAGGAAGAAGAAGATGCCATAAGAATGAGGTGTTAAGAGCAACTCAAGAAAGAGAAAAAGAAATGAATAATGGCTTGTGTTTTTTTTGTGTGTTGTGAGTGTTGATAAGAAATAATGGAGCCATCACAATAAATATGTCAAGTCTCCAAAATATCTAGAGTCAACAAAAATATCTCAAGTAAACATACAATTTTACAACAAACAAAAACCCTAAGCATGCTTGAATAGTAACCATGGGTCACTAATTAGCCATGCCACAACAATGCAATAAACACCTCATCCTACACCTCAATAACCTTTTAATCCAAAAGGTTCTAAACCATGATGAGGTGTAATCTTCTAAAAGTAATCTTGTAATAAATTACAACAATACCTCTCAACCGTATATACAAACCCGCATCCGTATTCCGAAGAATACGAATACAAAGAGATGAAAATAATCCAACAAATATAATACTAGGATCCGGCTTAAACCAAAGCCCACAAGTATTATCCGTCCGAACATCATCCGTGCACAAGTACACGTATGTGATCGAACCCAGCCGTAAAACCATACGGCCTCTACATCGTTTCTCCCGAAGCAGGAAAACCCTCTGTGTGGGACTCTAAAGACTCGTCAATACGCTGGCAGTGGGTTTAACAACAAGCACGTCAGCGGCACTAGCTGTATGTAACGACTACCCAGGTATTGAGCGAAAGGAAGGCCGATGAGCAAACTCATCCTGAAACCCCTACTGAGCCTGACAGTGACAATATCCGTATAGTCCGGTCCATTCATCTATGAGTATCGCATATCGAGTCTAGGGGGTGGATAAAGTCAGACCCCTAATAACATGACATTTAGTGTCGGTATAAAGCCCATCACCACCTGAGAAACTACCGATCCTAGATCAGTAATTCTCGACTAGCTTGGCCAAGGATTTCCGGTGATGGCCACCCGTGCACAACCGCGACATCAACCCCCAATACCGGGAGAGACGAATCCCCCGACAATCCGCTCACTGCCTCCATGTGGCTCAGGATTGTACCCAACTAAAACCTGTTTGCACGATCCTTAGAGCCGTGGTAGGGTAGTAATCAAAGAACAGTGGGAACTCACAAGAGACAAATGAAAATCTTAGGTCAATAGACTAACCTGTACACATATCACCAAGGAACTGCTATTTGACAATAGGTATAATACCAACTAGCATGTTCCCGGCGAGTCCGTCCGGTGTACTTATAACTCAATAAGCACCTGTATACATCTTAGGTGAACAAACTAACACCAATGTTGTGAGTCCGGCCACCGCCCCTCGTCGGGATCTCAATCAGTATACACTAGTCTAATCTGGAGTATCGATGCCCAATCTCGAAACTCCCTCAACTAGGGACATTTAAGGATGTGCTTATATACCACCCAGCTCCCACGTATATGATCGCCATCATACCGCTGGTAGTAAAGCAAGAATCCTAAGGGCTCTATCAACATGTAATAGTGATCTGTAATACCACCTAATGCTGTACATGATGATAAAGACAAACCAGATAGCATATTATCATCTTGAGTAAAATTGTTCTACTGGTACAGGTCCTCCCTCAATCATCATAATCACCTGCCTGCGGCTATGATAATTGCCTTCAGGGCAATATAGCCAACAATACTCCCATCAAGTCAATGCCACCCCATTTATCCATTTATAATAAATGGTCAAACACTAAAATGAGGTGTCCACCTTCTAGAATGTTTTCTGGAAAAACACGGATTACATTCTACTATATATACATACCTGTATTCGTACCAAAATACGAATACCCAAAGAGATATAATAACACAAAGAACATAATACTAGAATATAAATATTGAAATATATATACGTAAATTATTAAATCAATACCTGATTTAATAATCCGGCTCAAACACGAGCCGGCTAGTATTATCAACTGTCCGATCAAAAGTCTGGGTACAAAGTACAATCAATCGATCGGAACCCTGTACGTATCCAATATGGCTACTACATCGTTTAGCCAGAACTAGGGAAACCCTCTGTGTGGGACTCTAAAGGCTCGTCAATACGCTGGCAGTGGGTTTAACCGCAAGCACGTCAGTGGCACTAGCAGTATGTAACGGCTACCCAGGTATTGAGCGAATGGAAGGCCAATGAGAAAGCTCATCCAAACTCCTACTGAGCCTGTCCGTGACAATCTCCATACAGTCCGGTCTGTTCGTCTAAGAGTATCGCATATCGAGTCTAGGGGGTGGATAAAGTCAGACCCCTAATAACGCGACATTTCCTGTAGGTATGAAGCCCATCACCCACTGAGAATCTACTGATCCAAATTAGTAATACTCGTCCACCTCGGTCGAGGATTTCTGGTGATGGCCACCCGTGCACAACGCGACATCAACCACCAATACTGGGAGATGAATCCCGACGATCCGTTCACTGCCTCCATATGGCTCGGGACTGTACCCAACTAAAACCTATTTGCACAACTCCTTTGAGCCGTGGTAGGTGATTTGTCTCAAAAACTATCTAATAACCGCAATCAAGAACGACGTCGCTTTGCAGCTAGCCGGTGAGTACGGGTCGGTCCATAGGGATGTTGTGAATTTCCTAATCTAACTCCTATCTAACTAGGGAAAGGAATTAAATTTATACTAGGGCAGAGAATGAAAAATTATCTAGGGCAAGAATTTAAATTACCTACTTACTTTACAGATGGCTCTCTCTAAACATCAACGCAGGGTTGTCAGATCTGAATTTCTGAAATGAAAAGAGGCATCGATGCTCTCCAAAAGATTTCTAAATTTTATTCATAGAAAGAGGCATAGGGAGGCATAAGAAAATACAATGATTTGGGCTTCTATTTATAAGACATAGAACCCCTAGGTTACAATTGATTCGCACGTCTACATTTACCAAAATATCCTTAGGAAGACCTAGTCAAAGTAGACTCCAAGCTTTGGTAAAATTTTATGTCTCTGTCTCTTTAAAAGGAAGTATTGGGCCTTGAAAATTCCTTTGTTGGCTCTTCTGTGTTTGGGCTTCCTTATTATTTGGTTCTTTTATTAAAATAGCTTCTATGTTTTTTCCAGATCTCCAGTGACCAATTGCAGTGGACTTTTAACCGTTCGCTTTGTAATCTTAGACCTTGCGTTGCCTTGTACTGATTTTTGTGTAGGCTTTATCAAAATCCATCTGTTTGCTGGTCGTAGTCTCACTTTTGCATCGTCTTTTATCTTTTTCACTGTTTTAGATCCCAGAACCTGTAACCTCTACCATGTAGCAGACATGGGTCAAAAACACCTGTTTATTTGTAAAATGCACAAGAATGGGGAATATAATACTGCAAGATTATGATATGAACAAATACCCCCAAACTTATCTTTTGCTCGTCCTCGAGCAAACTTAGTTTTATTCTCGACAAAAACCTAACCGCACTTTCGCAAGGAAACGCGATTGCACTGAGCTCGTGCAACAAGCTGTTAAACCTCTAGGTGTCCCTAGTAGGATGAGTGTTGTCTCCTGAGGGTTTTCAGCGGATACTACCCACAAAATCCTATCAATTAGGCCCGCTGACTTTAATTCTCCAATTAGGTTTTCTAACAAGAAATTCTATTATCGTCGACTCGTAAATTATCCACCCATATTCTTCACACTTCCTCATCATTTAACTTAAGATTATATATGTTCTGCAGACCTAGTTAGTTTTCGGCATCTCTTAAGTTTTCCTTCTAAGGTTCCATCTCCACTTAGGAATTTCTATCAACTCTATTAAAGATACAAGTTCTATTCTTCATTCCTTTCTCTCATCTAAACTCCAATCACATACCCCTACGTGTGTGTATATATCACCCCTACACTTGGAAATTCAAATCAAGCAATCATACTCTTGTCCATTGTCCAAAGCACTTCTTAATTGGTGAATTTTTAGATGAATTTCTCTCACACATCCTTCATGCGACTGTTAATACTTCTTGAGGTACTAACAACCGATTACAAGATGTGTTTGCACATTAAAGCGTAATTCCTAGTCTTGTAACACCTAAGGCTTTAGCAGTGACTCCCAAACCAGTTGGTCTAAGGCACTAGGTGATGAAGCACCCTCGCTAAATATTTTTCTATTTTTGCAGTCTTAAGTAATCATAAAAACCAGTGTTCATTTTTTTTTATTATCTCTTTATTCACACTTGTATTATTTTTTTCGTACTAAGGACTTTAGACAAGAGCATTTCAAGGTCTCTCCTACTATTCCAAGTTTCAAGGTTCGTGTTTGTGCAATTTGTAGGGTATATAATTTTAGAATTTAGACTTAAGATAGGAATTATTTTTCAAACTTATACTTTAATAAAAATATCAATACTCTTCCCTTGTTTTAACTTAGCCCAAGAAGTGAACTCAAAATTTGCCTATTTCTAAATAAACTACAAAGGCATATATTTTCTACCGTTAAACTTTAAGAAAGGTTATTTTTAGGGTTTTTAATTTACTAAGTCTAGATCTAGTTGTTCCTAGCTAGTTAACCTTTTTGTCAAACTCAAGTCAAATAAGGCCAAAATTGAATACATTAATTTTTATAATTTTTGAAATTTTTCAATTTTTATGGGTTTTAAAATAAGTATGCAAATGCAAAAAATATACATATGAATGCGAAGGAAGAAGGCTTACCGAGCATACCCCCAAACTTAAACTTGACAGTGTCCTCACTGTCATGCCACTCCAAGAGGGTCAAAATTGTCGGCACTCCCCTGTTTATTTATTAATTTATTTTTTTTTAATTTTTTTTGAATATTTTTTTATTAGAAAAGAAAAAAAAATATGTACATATATACAACAAGGTCCTCCCCAAACTAAACAAGGCCTTACATAAGCCAAAGGTTAGCACCAACCATTCAAAAATCTCATCGTGGTAATGGTATTGTTGGTGAAAGAATGGAGTGGAAAGAAAAGAAATGAGAAGCACACGAGACCGTGTGGAAAGAAGAGTGGAATATGGTCTCGACTGAGGAGAAGAATGGCGGAAAAGAGAAAGAAGTGGAATACGATCTTGAGGGGGTAAATCGAGTGAATAAATTAGCGCAATTTGTGATGACCGATGTGTTAAAAGCAATTGTGCTAACCTATCAACCCATCGAGAAATGGGGTCAAATCCCTCAAGATTCGCAAGAAAGCATGGGTACACCGAACTTGGTATTGGAGATGAAAGCGTAACGGTCTCTTGTACGGTCGGAACGATAGGAAGGACGAAAGGGAGTGAATTAGGGATAGTCTCATTGTCACCGTAGTAAACTGTCTCGAACTTGAAAGATTCCATCAATGGTTCGAAATGACTATAAGCAACCGAGTCTGATGGTTCAACTAACTCATCTGAAAATTCAAAGGACTCAAACTCGGGCGGTGAGTCATCAACATCGTCCGAAAAAGTGAAACACTCGTAAGTGTTATCGGCTGTGAGAACTGTGTCAGATTCAAAGGAAAATTTTTCAAGCTCACAGTCTTCAAGCGTGATATTAGGCGTGGTCGGAACGATGGAAAGGAGGGAGGGTGATATAACAGTTAAAGGTTTAGGAGGATGAATTGGAAAATCCGACACATCAAACAAAAATGGTTCAACCTTAATATTATCCTCAATACTCTCCTCAATACTATCCTCATAATTCTCCTCAATATTTAGCTCATTCATGCCATTATCATCAAAATCAAGACGCATATGAAGTTCGGGAGAAACAATTAATGACTCGGGATGATGAATTGGACATAAAATTTCAATCAACTCGACAGGTTCATCATCTAAAATATTCCCGGCGTCTATATCCTCAATTAAGTGAAAATCAATTTTTTCTGACACCTCATCAAAAGCATGGATATTTATCGATTTAGGTTCTATAGTGGAGGTGTATAGATCGAAAGGATTAAGTGTGGTTTCACTCGAAAGGGGTTCTTCACAATCTGGCAAATCAAGTACTACAAAGTAACACAACTCGTTTTTATTTTCAACAGGTGAACTATTTGGGACAATCGATGGAAAACCGGAGTTGTGGGTTTCAATTGGGTAAGGATAGGTTTGATTTGGAAATGTGTAGAACTCACTCGCTCCTCTCAAATTCTCACTCTGTCCAACCGCCTCCTCATACATTGAAAAATTTGAAACTAGTTGGAAACTAGCTGCCTGTTCACTAGGCTGCATAAGGGCGGCCATGGACGCTTCCACATTCCTAGTCATTTTGTTTGTTGCTGCAATATAAGCTGCCAACGACTGTTCCAAACTAGACATGGGTGGTGAAGGGGTTTCGGTAAAAGATTCGAAATTGTTTGGATACGTGAAACTCGCAAAAGGCTGTGTAGAAACAGGGTCTAGTGAAGGTGGGAAAGTCGGGTAGGACTGGTAGGAAGTGAATGGTTGGACAGGATTGGGATCAACATGTGGATAAAAAGGTGGATGGACTTGTTGATTCCTAGAACTAGATGAGGGGAGAGGGGTGAAAGATCGGCTACGAGATTGAGCAATATCCTCAGCAATGGACATCGGTTTAGGAGTTACAGCAGGACTTGAAAAAGTGGTATCAACGTACGAAGCTGGTAAAGGTTGACTTGGTTGACTCAAAGTGGGTTGAAAAGTCGAACTGTTTCTCCTAGACGCTTCTATTTGATCTTTCAAAGAAATTTTAGGCACGGAGGGATCTTCCTTAAATCGGCCGAAACAATTGACGTACGAGGCAAAGTTAGGCTCGGGATACCAAAGTTCGGCAAGAGATTTATGATGTGGGGTACCCATGATAGAAGAAAGAGAAGAGAAAGAAGGTAGGTGGTGCGAGGATTTCTTACCGGCAAAAATTTGCAAGTTGTTAAAAGAAAATTTCCTTTTTCCTTTTTCTCTATATTTGGAAATTTTGCAAAAAGATTTTTTTTGAAAAGAGACTTTGACACAAATGCGATCAACCACAAATGCACAATCAGGCCTAGATCTAGGGTCACCTAGGTCACCTAGACAGCTCCTAACTGTTCCAAAGGGCTAGAAATAGGATCTCAAACCGCCTCTTCACCGCCAATTGCGGCCAGGTAAGTGCCAGGTAAGTGGGAGGCTCCCCGCTACAAGTAGCGGTCCTAATTAAGTAACCACTTGCCTTAGACACACTTGCCTAGACACCGCAAAATCAGGTTAGGATAAACGGTCGATGCCTATAACTAGTCCTCCGTCCTATTGAGCTCGAAGTCCTTAGGGCTGAGTCTAGTATTTTTTAATTAAGAATGGTCAATGCAAATGCCTTATGTGATTTCTGGGGTCCTGGGAAGGGTGATGAAATCCCCACCCAATCTGAATTGATCAAAAGCCCCTTAAAATCCGATTAAAGATATGCAAAACAGTAAATCACTTGCAATCAAATCTTTTTTGTGAATTTCAAAGTTTGCAAGCTTTCTAATTAAAATTTTCCTTTTTCCGCTTGCTTTTTATTTGGAAATTTTGCAAAAAGATTTTCGATAAAAGATATGCAGAACAAAAAATATTACTTGCAATCAATTTCTATTTTAAGCGAGGCGCAAAAATCCTGCACAAGATTTGTTATTTGGAAAGGAAAAGATTTTTTAAGCGCAAAGAATCCTGCAGGAAATTTTACAGAAGATATATCGAGATTTGCAGAGGAGGAGATCAGAAGACTTACAGAGTTTTTTTTTCTTTTCTTTCTTTCAAGCCCTGGATCGACCAGGCCGCGGCGGTTCCGCGGCCAAAAGGGGGTTCGAGCGGCGGTTCCGCGGCCAGTTGGACGGTTCAGCAGTTTTTTTTGTCACCAGATCTCCGAGGTTGACTTGTAGACTCGGTCCTCCAAATTTCTTCTGTTCCTCGGTTGTTGTGATCTTCTGTTTGTTCGGATTTGATATTTGCTGTTTTGATCTCTGTAGATTTCCAGATCCGAATTTGTTCGTAGAACCTGCAAAATTCACACAAAAATACCCTTCCCAAAAATAACAAAATGATAACTTTTTATATATTTTTTTTGATTTTTCAGATTTTTATGATTTTTTTAATTTTAGAATAACCCGAAATTGCGAAAAGAAAATAACACGCCATCCCCGGCAATGGCACCATTTGATTTGTCTCAAAAACTATCTAATAACCGCAATCAAGAACGGCGTCGCTTTGCAGCTAGCCGGTGAGTACGGGTCGGTCCACAGGGATGTTGTGAATTTCCTAATCGCTCTTACGAGTTAATTCCGAACGGTGTGAATGGATTAATTAAATCTAAAAACTAAATTAATCTAGGGCAATTGAATTAAAGATCTAACTATCTAACTAGGGCAAGGAATTAAATTTATACTAGGGCAGAGAATGAAAAATTATCTAGGGCAAGAATTTAAATTACCTACTTACTTTACAGATGGCTCTCTCCAAACATCAACGCAGGGTTGTCAGATCTGAATTTCTGAAATGAAAAGAGGCATCGATGCTCTCCAAAAGATTTCTAAATTTTATTCATAAAAAGAGGCATAGGGAGGCATAAGAAAATACAATGATTTGGGCTTCTATTTATAAGACATAGAAACTCTAGGTTACAATTGATTCGCACGTCTACATTTACCAAAAAATCCTTAGGAAGACTTAGTCAAAGTAGACTCCAAGCTTTGGTAAAATTTTATGTCTCTGTCTCTTTAAAAGGAAGTATTGGGCCTTGAAATTTTCTTTGTTGGCTCTTCTGTCTTTGGGCTTCCTTATTATTTGGTTCTTTTATTAAAATAGCTTCTATGTTTCTTCCAGATCTCCAGTGACCAATTGCAGTGGACTTTTAACCGTTCGCTTTGTAATCTTGGACCTTGTGTTGCCTTGTACTGATCTTTGTGTAGGCTTTATCAAAATCCATCTGTTTGCTGGTCGTAGTCTCACTTTTGCATCGTCTTTTATCTTTTTCACTGTTTTAGATCCCAGAACCTGTAACCTGTACCATGTAGCAGACATGGGTCAAAAGCACCTGTTTATTTGTAAAATGCATAAGAATGAGGAATATAATACTGCAAGATTATGATATGAATAGTAGGGTAGTAATCAAAGCACAGTGGGAACTCATACGAGACAAATGACGATCTCAGGTTGACAGACTAACCTGTACGCATATCATTTCGGAACTGCTATCCAACAATAGGTATAATACCAACTAGTATATTCCCGGCGAGTCCGTCCAGTATACTCGGACCAAGCAGGAAGCTACTCGGTGGCTTTGCGAGAAAGGCTTTTGATCCACAGCGTCGTTGGGCAGGAAACTTCCTACTGCGGACGGACCAAGCAGGAAGCTACTCGGTGGCCTTATGAGGAGGTCTTTTGATCCATAGCATTGTTGGGCAGGAAGCTGCCCGCTGCGGATGAACCGAGCAAGAAGCTACTCAGCGGCCTTGTAAGAAGGGCTTTTAATCCATAGTGTTGTTGGGCAGGAAGCTACCCGCTGTGGATGGACCGAGCAGGAAGCTACTCGGTGGGCTCGTGAGGAGGGCTTTTGATCCACAATGTTGTTGGGCAGGAAACTACCCGCTGCGGATGGACCGAGTAGGAAGCTACTCGGTGGCTTCGTGAAAAGGGCTTTATTATCTCCCTAGCATATCCTTAAGGCGTCGTTCAATCTTCCTTGACCCGTAAAGGGCAGGAATGGTGACCGTCACGGGTGACACGTAGCAGTGCCATATCGGGAAAGTGCGATATTCCGTGATTTGCGTCGTTGCGCGAGTAAATCTCTGTCGTTGGAAGATTTTTTGTTGAGGCTATAAATATCGAAGGAAATTTGATTTCTTTCGATTCTTTCACTCCCTGAAAATGGCCGGCCGCGTGTATACCATCAGGGAGATCGTTTCCCATGATGACGTATACTTTTACAACCTTGATCATTCCGAGGAAACGTACGAGGAGGTGATAAGCCGCTTGGAGGGCCACTGTGGGCGCTTACTCCTCTGGAGATCTCCTCTTCTTCAGGTGTTGATTTATGTTATACTGAGGACTTCGCCGGGTCCACAGTCTCGGTCTGATCTCAAAGAGTAGGCGGGATCGTTCGGTGGACCTACTTCTTGAGAGTTTCCAATGAAGGTTGATCATTGCTTCATGCTCGGCGGAAGAGCATCCCGGAGAGTCCGTGGCTTCTAGGGTCCGCAAGTACCACGGAAGAAGCGGGTCGAAACTGCTCGGGATCGGCAGGAGGAGCTTTCCTCGGTGTACCACCGACAGTATAACATTTGTTCCAGGCATGATAATAAGCAGCATCACAAAATCTCAGCCAACAATACAGAATGGTGGATAATCTTGGATCCCCGGGTTTCATTTGAGCCGCAAATGAGACCCAATGTTCCCAGTGGTGTAGATAGCCCGTGCAATGAAAACCTGGACCCCTACGAGCACGGCAAGTTACCTGCCAATCCCAGAAGTGAGGCAACCCTCTTCAACAAAGTGAATGGGCCACCCATCACTTCACAGAATCCGGTAACTTGGGCGCCCCTTCATGGGTCATCCTATACCCCGTACGAGTGCGGCGAATAGCCCACCAATTCTAGAATGAAGCCCCCTCCGTATCAACGCTATGAGATGCGGGCTTGTTTCCTTCTAGAACCCGGCTATTCGTGCACTCCACCGCGGGATAATTCTAGTACAGAAACGAAAAATAATATGTACAATGGTGACATCGACCTCAACCCGGTCGTGCCCCAAACAAATAATATACAGCCCGGCAAAGACGGTAATCCACATGTCGGACGCTCGTCCCGTAATAACAAATGTACAAATGAATCTTGACTGTACTACTAACATTGCACCAAAAGCTATTCATCACAACAATTCAACCACAACCATAGCACAAACACAGAACATCAATGTGAATGTCATGTTTGCAAACCCGTCTAAAAGAACATATAGCAATTAAATGAGTTATACCACTCAAATGACATTCACAATCGCAGATAAAAGTGTATGCACTGAAAACTATTAAATAGTGTTAAAAATAACGACTTCGAAATACTCCGTATTGCCCCAAACTCAATGATAACAAAATATCCAACTTGGGCAAAAACAAACATATCCTGAAACCCTAAATCCAGAAGTTAGATAGAACCAAACAAAAACGACTCAATTCCACTCTAAAAAAAAAGGTGAAGCCGTTTTTTATCAAGTTTGGCCAGTCACATTTGTATGGAATTGGCTCGTTTTTGTTCTGTGTTCATCTCACATCTAAAGGAGCACTCTGCAATTGTTTAAAAAAAAATTAGAGCCTTTGAAAAATTCGACAGAAACTTGGATTTTAGTTTCGTGTTTTGGAGTTATTTAGGTTTCGTTATATTAACATCATTTAAACATGGTAGTGTAACGTTTATGCGCTGGCTCTGATACCATGAAAGGTTATGCTAACTCCCTAGCCATCATCTGTGGCCGATAGCGGAACAAAAAAAATCTTAACGATCAAAACCTGGCGCTAGAATAACCCTAAACCGGATCTACCATAAACCTAACTAGCAAAACATGAGAAGCTATCTACTATGGAAAGAGTTTATACCATGAGTCTCAAGTCCTTCGAGTCTTCACTCCTCTCCTTTAGCATGCTCCTAGTGGTCTCCATGATCGAGCTTGATCAACGGCTTCCTCACGTCGAAGATGATCCACCCGAGAGTATCTACTATGAGCTCCTACCTCTAAATTAAGGTAACTGGGTAACTTGGTTTGCTAATCTAAGTAACCTAGGTGATGTAGAGAGTGATGATGGATTGTTTTTGTCTCAAGAACCCTAGGTTTCTCAACACATGCGACTATTAGGGTTTGAGGTAGAAGAAGAGAAGTTTGGAGGAGATGAGAGTGTTGTAGAGAGCAACATAAGAAATAACTCAGGTGAAGAATGGCTAAGTCTTGTGACTAATAAAGCAAGCATGCCAAGGATAATATTAAAAAATTATCTTCACCTCAAAATATCTAGATATTTTCTACAAAAATCTAGATGCCACCTTGCCTCAATAGTAACCCATGACTCACTAATTGAGTCAACAAGCAGCCATGCTTCACATAATAAAAGTCAACACCTCATACCTCCACCTCATTAACCATTTAACTAAATGGTAAAAACAAATAATGAGATTTCTTCTTCTAGAAGCACTCTTGTAATAAATTACAAGAATGCCCCTCACCGTATATACATACCCGTATCCGTATTCCGAAAAATACGAATACAAAAGAGACGAAAATAATCCAACAATATAATTCTAGGATCTGGTTTAAACCAAAGCCCGCTACTATTATCCGCCCGAACATCATACGTGCATAAGTACACATATGTGATCGAACCCTACCGTAAAACCATACGACCTTTACATCGTTTCGCCCGAAGCAGAGAAACCCTCTGTGTGGGACTCTAAAGACTCGACAGTATGCTGGCAGTGCGTTACTGGATAAATCCACAACCACAAGAACGTCAGCGGCACTAGCTGTACGTAACGGCTACCCGGGTACCTGTTGAAAAGGAAAGCCGACGAGCAAACTCATCCGGATCCCTATTGAGCCTATCCGTGACAATATCCGTACAGTCCGGTCTCTTCGTCTAAGAGTATCGCATACCGGGTCTAGGGGTAGTATACGTCAGACTCAAATAACCGGATAATTCGTGCTGATGTGGCTCAGGACCAATTCGGGAAACTACTGATCAACCTATCAATAAATCCCAACTGCCTTGGCCAAGGTCTTATTATCCTAACCAGTCGAACACAGTGCGATATCGACTCCCAATATCGAGAGAGACGAATCCCCAACAATCACTCATTGCCTCTATGTTGCTCGGGACTGTACCCAACCAAAACCTATTTGCATGACTTAGTAAAGCCGTGGTAGGGTAGTGATCAAAGCACAGTAGGAACTCATACGAGACAACTGACGATCTCAGGTCCGAAGACTAACCAGTATACATGTCACCTGAGAACTTCCATTTGACGATAGGTATAGTACCATCTGGAAGTTCTCCGTGAGTCCGTCCATTGTACTCACACCCGAGTATATGTATACGATCTTAGGTGCATCTGACCAATAGCCGCGGGACCAACCATTGCCCCTTGTCGGGGCTAGAAATGTATACACTAGTCTACTCTGGAGTATCAATGCCCAGTCTCGATAATCACGCGACTAGGGACCATTTAAGGATATGCTTGTGGACTACCTTGCTCCCACAAGTATGATCGCCATCACAACGCAGGTAGTCAAGCAAGATCCTACGGGCTTTATCAACATGTAACCACAATATGTAATAATGTGTATAACATATGCCATGTTAAGATAAATTCAAACCATAGTAGTATACTACTTGTAGGAATGCCTAGCACGACAGCAAGGGTTCGGGAGACATCAACAATGCCATTTTCAAAATTTTTCCATGCTAAACAATCTTAACCCTAGAATCATAACTAGAGATTTAGACAATATAAAGTGTAAACAACTTTACAACTAAGTGAACTAGGAATACAACCTTTGTAGACCGGTCCTTCACTTCAATAGATCCGTATAGTAGTCTCTTCGCTCCATGTAGTGATCTTCCGGACTCAAGAATGGCTCCACAAGATAAAAGGAACGAGCTTGCACGAAGTCTTCGAGGCCGAAGATGATCTACGTCGATGAGACATTAACCCAAGCTACCTCTTCACTAATTAGGGATTAGTGAAGCTAACACCCAAAACTAAATGGCTAATCTGGTAGAGGATGATGAGGTAGGATTTGTGCTCACTTTAGAATTAATTTTCTCACTATTTTTATTCTCCTCTCAAAAACTTAGAGATTTCTCTTATGAGCAAGATGAAGATGAAATTGCTAATTGCAGCAGACTTGGACTGAGCAATTGAAGTGAATACCTCATGTCTAGGGGCCCAATCATACTAAAAAGAAGAGTTTGATTTTGATTCGCATTGTGTATTTCTCGAACCCGTAAAGCGAAAGCCTTTCGGGTCTGCGGACTGCACCTGCCCTAGTCCGAAATGAGTGCGGTTCAATGACCACCCCCTATTGAGCTTGTCGAAGATCGGTTGGCACAATGTGGCATTACTAGCGATTCCAACTTCATGTTCCCGAGTTGCAGAGAACAATCCGAACTGAGGCAATCTTTCCGGTTCGGGCCAAATCCTGAAGAAAGCTCAAAAGCGCTGTTTGATGGGCTTTTTTCAGTCATTCTGTGATCGAATGGTCATCTTAAGCATGAATTTGCTGATAGGCCTTTGCTCTTAATCTTTTCAAAGTAGCTATTAGCATGCCAAAACATTGAGAAGCTTGGGGCACGAACGGAGAACGAGTGAACGAGAGTGAACGGCATACGAGGCTTGACCAGCTTTAGGCTTCGGGTAAGGCAAGAAAGACAGTGTAGCGACTTTTGAGTCCGAACCTACTTAAGGCTCTTGCTTGCCCCGATGATCCCAAACTCAATCTCTGCATCAGAAGGCTGAATGAGACCAATCACCGCTCCTTGTGGACCTGTTCGAATCAGGGAGACGAACTTTCACAACCCCGGCTGCTTCCTCAACTAGAGCGGCATAATGGATGAGAAAGTGAATGGCAACCATGAGTGAGAAATATCTCATATAACTTATGTAGAGATTTAACCATGAGTTTAGATAATGGTTGAGTTAATAAATATCTTAAGTAAAACAAAATTAATGGACTAAGTCAATGCATCAACAAGCTTCCACAAGCTTCATGCCATATGACCAATTCCCATCTAATTTGGATTTACTTTAAATAAATAAAACACATATTATCATGAGTATGGTGTGAGTCTTATACACCCATGTAGTGTGTATCATCAAGCATGACACACAAAAGAAAACACAATTAATATATATCACATATATATTAAGTGTGCACATGTGAGAAAAAGAAATGCTTAAGTGAGCAAATATTAGTTAATGTAAATTAATATATCAAATATATAATTATACATTAAATCATTAAATCAACACTTGATTTAATAATCCGGCTATATCACATACAACCGACTAATATTATTTGTATCAACTTATCGAATCAACACTTGATTCGATAACCCGGCTATATCACATATAACCGACCGATACGAATAAATTGCGAGAATAGAATACAGTATCACATACACGTATTAATCTCGGTCCCGCACATATCACATATGTGCTCCTAGTTCGTTTTTCCTGAGCCAGTAAACCTCTGTGTAGGACTCTAAAGACTCGTCAATATGCCGGCAGTAGATGATGATCATATCAGGAACCCATAAGCCGGCAGCGGTACTAGCTGGATGTAACGGCTACCCGGGTATTGAGAGATCAAAAGATCAACAAGCAAGCCCACTCTAACTCCTGTAAAGCATGTCAGTAACACTACCGTACAGTCCGGTCTTTTCGTCTGATATGTCGCATATCTAGTCTAGGGGTGGAAAATGTCAGACCCCAGTAACCGATAAGTCGTGTCGATGTGAGGCTCATAATGGGTCGAGAAACTACTGATAACACATATCAGTAAATCTCTGTATCGGCCCTGGCCAAGGACTTCCTGTTATAGCCAATCGAGCACAGCGCAACATCAACCCCCAATACCGGGAGAGACGAATCCCCTTCTATTGCTCATTGCCTCCATGTGATTCGGGACTGTACCCAAAAGCCACCGTTTTGCACGTTCTCTTGAACGTGGTAAGGTGAAAATCAAAGCACGGTGGGAATCACACAAGACTCTATGACGATCTCGGGTCTACAAACTAACCTGTACCAGTGTCACCGGAGAACTGCTATCTGACGATAAGTATAATACCAACTAGGAGTTCTCGGCGAGTCCGTTCAGTGTACCCAGTCTCCACTGAGCACCCGTATATCATCTGTGATGTCAAACACCAATGGATGTGGGATCATCCATCGCCCATCATATGGGTCAAGAAGCGTATACACTGGTCTACTCTGGAATATCGATGCCATGTCTCGATACACCCTCAACTATGAAAAATTATAGGATTTACTTGTGGACTACCCATGGCCCCACTAGTATGATCTACATCATAGTCCTGATAGTCAAGTACACATCCTAAGGGCTTTATCAACATGTGAGAGCAAGACAGTATCACAATACAAGTCTACATGTTAAGATAAAGTGCAACCAGATAGCGTACTATCATGTCGAGCAAGAAAGTCCTCTCTCTATATATCCAAGCATCCACTATAATATGCATCACATGTACAATAATGGCCTCTAGGGCATACATATAACTAACAATCTCCCACTTGCATTAAGGCTAGTTGTTGTAGTATCTCATACCCAACATCCCGAAGAGTCTCTCAAATTCTGGGGTATTGCCTTTGTGAGTGGATCCGCTGTGTTCTTCGTGTCAACTCTCCTGACTTCGATCTTCCGGCGATCAACTATCTCCCAGATCAGATGATACCGCCTCAGAATATGCCTGGATCATTAATGGGACCTGGGTTCCTTGGCCAAAGCCACTGCTCCATTGTTATCACAATACAAAGGTATTGGATGCTCGATGGACGGAACCACACCAAGTTCGATTATGAACTTCTTCATCCAGACAGGCTCTTTGGCAGCATCGTTGGCAGCGATGTATTCAGCCTCCATCGTCGAGTCTGCCACGGTTTCCTGTTTGGAACTCTTCCAACAAACCGTCCCTCCATTGAGGGTAAAGAAAAATCCCGAGACCGACTTAAATGCGTCCTTATCACTTTGGAATCTCGAATCGGTAAAGGACTCCACTAGGAGTTCACCATTACCATACACCAAGAACATCTCTTTAGTCCTTCTCAAGTACTTGAGAATGTTCTTCACAGCTGTCCAGTGACTCTTTCCTTGATCTTCTTGATACCTACTCACTACACTTAACGAGTATGCTAGATCGGGTCTGGAATATAACATCGCGTACATGATAGAGCCTACTGCCGAAGCATAGGGTATCCCTTGCATGCGAGCTCTCTCCAAATTAGTTTTGGGAGTCATCTCTTTGGAGAGAGTGAGTCCTGCGATCGTGGGTAAATTCCCACGCTTGGATTCTTCCATACTAAACCTCTTTAGTATGGTATCAATGTACCTGGATTGGGACAATACCAGTATCCGTTTAGATCTATCTCTATAGATCTTAATTCCCAAGTTGTAGAAGGCATCACCTAGATCTTTCATCGAGAATCTTTGTGATTAGAAGAGCTTGAACGAGTGCAGCATAGGAACATCATTTCCTATCAAGAGTATGGCATCCACGTATAATACGAGAAAGACCACCTTACTCTCTGCCACCTTCTTGTATATACAAGGTTCATCTACATTTTTGATGAAGTCAAACTCTTTGACTACGACATCAAAACAGATGTTCCAACTCTACGATACCTGCTTTAACCTGTAGATGGATTTAAGCAGCTTGCACACCTTTCCGTTGCTCCCACTGTCTACGAAGCCCTCTGGCTGAGTCATGTACACGCACTCTTCTAAATCACAATTTAGAAAGGCGGTCTTAACATCCATTTGCCAGATTTCATAGTCATGGTATGCAGCAATGACAGGTAGGATCCGGATGACCTTAAGCATAGCCACTGGAGAAAAGGTTTCATCATAGTCCACACCTGGTCGTCGACAAAAACCTTTAACAACAAGTCTAGCTTTGAAAGTCTCAACTTTTCCATCTAAACCAAGTTTCTTCTTAAAGATTCATTTTCTCCCAATGGGTTTTACCCCTTTGGGAGCAACTTCCAAAGTCTATATTTTGTTGGTCTGCATGGATTCCATCTCAGATCACATTGCATCCAGCCATTTCATAGAGTCCCTACTCGTGATGGCCTGCTCGAAGCTAGTTGGGTCATCATCTTCCATGATAGAATCCTTGCTCCCACCAACAATAAGAAAACCTAGTATCTCTCAGGTGGATGAGGAACCCTATTAGATCGGTGGAGAGGCTGAGGTTCGTTGGGGACTATCGAATCCTCTGGTTCCACTAAATCATCAGTTGTAGTTTATTCTGCCGGAACTTCTTCCAACTCTACCTCTTCGCCACTAATTTCTTTTGCAAGAAATTCCTTTTCTAAAAAAATGGTATGTTGAGCAACAAATACCTTTTGTAACATTTCAGAAAAATAAAATATTTTTTTGGGAATTTTTATAATTAAATATTAAATATAATGAATATTTTAATATTGTGGTATAATTAAATACCGATAAATGGGGAAAATTTGAAAATTTTTAGAAATTACAGAAATGAGGGTGCTTTATGTGATTCATGAAAATTATGAAAGTTTATGATTTATTTGACACTAATTTAGTGCTAATCGCGATTAAAAATCGCTAATCGGGGTTTAAGCGTGTTTTGTGCACATGTCATTCTTAGCACTTGTTGCTTTTCCTTCATGGTTATTTCTTCATTCATGAAAGGTTATTGATTTTAAGAAAAGAGAAAGGAAAATGAAAAGAAAAGAAAAGAAAAGAAAAGGAAAAGGAAAACAATATTATATGAGGCATGGGCAAGTAAGAGAAAGAGAGGTGAGAGGTCTTCCATTGACCAAGACCATTTGTTTCATTCTCATCTTCATCCTTCTCTCTTCTCCTCCCCCATGGAAGCACTCTTTCCTCCCCCATCTCAAAACCTTCACAACTCCATGAAAAATTCACCAAAACATCTTCTCCTCTTCCCAAATTTTGTGCACAAGCTCATGGCAAACCCTTTGGACCAAGAAAGCTAGGATTTTGGAGACTTGAGGCAACTCAAGAAAATTCATGAGTTGCCAAATGAGGTAATTATTCCATCACTAGTATACAATTTCCATTTCTTTAGCACTCATGTTAGTTTAGAAGTGTTTTAATGCGGTTAAGTGAACATTGAAAATTCCATGTTAGGGTTTGAGGAATTTTGAATTGGGATTGTGTAATTGAGGTTAGTAGAGGCTATACAACCCCTTTAGTGACAGTATATTGGACTAAACCATAAAATTAAACCCCAAAACATAAACTTAGAAACCCCGATATCGGAGAATTGTGGATTCTGTGAGGATTCTGTGAGGATATATTGACATCTGCTATCACCCGGGACACCTGAAAAATATTTAGCGAAGACTGAGAGATGTGCAGGCAACCTAGAACCTATACCCAAACCCGGGACCATATACTCATTTTTAGGCCGCAATTTTACTCATTTTGGCCGCAATTTACTGCTTTGGTACGTTGGAATCGTCCCGTGCTTGGTCCATGGCTTCATTTTAGGCAAATTAGAACTACCCCATATGCAGAATTTGCTAATTTCACCTGAAACAAAATCTGGAAGTGTTTTACGAAGTTTCTGAATTCGTTTTGCGGCTTTTAATAATTTGGAATTTAGTATTTGATATCGTGTTTCCGTCGTGTTGCATTTGAACGCCAACGACTAGGGTTATTGGTCGGGTTTTGCACACGAAGTTATAGGTTTTGACCTATGGGCGAAACATGTGCCGTTTTGGTTTTCCGACTTGGTTTTAATATGCATCTGCGATTGTGTATTGGTTGTAGGTACCCCACGTAGACTTCGAGACGACGAGGATGAGCATGGCGTCATCGACTCCAGCAAGCGAAGAGCAAGGTGAGTAGATATATATCTACGGGGAAAGTCGGGTGGATGGCGTATAGCACCCCCGCAGTTTGAAGTATAGTTTGATATATATATATATATATATATATATATATATATATATGATATTGTTATATGAAACTTGGATTTTAAAGATAGGTTATAGGGTTCATGGGATGGTGTAGTGTAATTAGAAGTAACTTAGTTTAGCTTCTTAGTCGCGAACCCTAGAATAGTTGTTACACCCACACGCGCACACACACTTGCATATATGGGGATATGGATATATATATATATATACATATGGGTATGGGACTATGTATATATATATACACGTATACATATACATGGATTATGAGGATAGTACTTGGGATTGGTGATGAGTCGATGAGTTTGGGCTTGAGGCAGTGAGATCGGTGATATGGCGTGGTTCGTATTATGAGATACGACACGATGTTTAGTGGGTCCTTTAGGCGTGGTGTTTTCATACACACGCATGCATATACATATATGGTATCAGTATTGTACTAGACTTAGATCAGTACCCCCGGATCATGATATATGATGAAAGGATACCAGATGATTAATGAGATAATGTGATATTTGATCCGTGCCCTAATTTGGGATGTCGTACGATGGATTTACCGTACGAGCTATATATTGATGATAGATCCACACTCTTGACTCGAGAATTTCATATTATATTAGGGTATCGTATGGGATACTATTGAGGCAGGATCACCGACTATTATATATATAGGTATCGACTCAGATGTTAGGAGGTTTCTTTATCTTTCGATCAGCCTGTTTAGTTTAGTCCTGTAGTTTACTTGTAAATGATAGATTAGACTCGAGTCATACCTATTTCAAAACCAACGAATCATGAGTATTTTAAAAACAGGCCAAGGGATTCTACGGATATTTCAAAGGACATATCTTTTCTTAAAAACACCGTAGCCCTTATTTTCAAAACACCACGATTCGTGTTATTTCAAATGGTAAAACTGTATGACTCATATTTATATAAATGCAGATTAGTTATCATTGTGTTTATTATTCAGCTCCCGCATATTATTGTTGTTCGCATCGCATTTGCATGTTTATATTGTATTTACATATGCCATTATTGAGATCATGCTGTCAGGACACCAGCACCATTACCGATGATGCGTATGTTCCACATACACTTACTTGCCGGCTCACGCACATCATCATCGGTAATTGCCATGTCATGTACACTTTAGAGAATATTACTCATCGACATATCTTGTTAACTGATAGTTCGACATGGTATTAGCGTACTCGCCTTTATATGGTAGTTTAGACATTGCAGTTATTACTTGCTATTTCATGCATATTATTATTCACTGTTATGCAGTATTATGGAGTTTTATGCCGATATTCCCTGTTTACTTGCTATTGATGATTGGATTTCGGATTTTCATGAAATTTCTTGGATTTGGGGGAAAACCGCAAGAATATATATAAACTTCTCTCTCTCTCTTTTTAAAATGAAAAGTGCGGTTTTCTCGTGATGTATGAGTCGTCCACCATGATATTTTCTCGGTTATGAGATGGATTTCGAGACCCGATTTGAGGAGGCGTATGAACCGTCTCGGGTACATGATGGACCCGGTATGGTACCCCGGGGTGAGAGTGATTTCATGGAGGATGATGAGCCTGGCAGGGGCAGACTGCCTACCGGTGATTTTACCTGGCGCGTCGGATATCCGGAGGATACCTTTCGTGGTCGTGCGATTGGTGATATGGGCCGATCCAGACTGACGGATCCCTAGATTTTGAGATTTGAGACATTGAGATATTGAGATTTGATGATACAGGCCAGTCCAGATAACCGGAGCCTGAGATATTGGTTATTGAGATTTATGTTTTGAGTCGATACTAGACACTGATTTATATTGATTTATTGATGATACCTCATTTTAAAGTACAGAAATCTCACTCATGTCATTACATTACATTCATACCTCATACATATGATACATTGCTACCTGAAGCACAGACACGAGCACATGGGATTGCACTTATGTATAGATTTTTACCCTTGCCACCTTTTCATACTTCAGACTTATCATTTTGAGGTTATATATATAATGATCGTATTGACCTAGGATTGTGTAATACAAACGATTTCTGCTCGGTGATGTTTTCTACTCACGAGTTAGCAACTCACCCCCGTTGTGCCACAGTTTCTTGCAGGTTTTGCCGTACAGGTTTCATTACGGCTTTGTTAGCACACTGCTTCCTTTTCGGGTGATTTGCTTTGGTAGGTGGGTTCACTTGCATCGTGACCACCATTGTACTTATTTTATTCAGTTGTATCTAGAAACTCCATCAACCAGACATGTATATTTATTTCAGACTTAGAGACCAGTGATGTATATTCTTTCGACCTAGAGTCGCGCGTTGTATTATTTTGGGTTTTTCTTGTTGTTTTTGAGTTCCTTTCAGTTTTGATCCTCGCCCTTCGGTATTATATATTATATTGCTTGCGTGGTTGTGGCCGTCGATTGACGAAGAGCTAGCTCCCGTTTAGGGATGCCTTTTATCATTATATATGCTTTTATCATGTTGTACCCTGTTCGGGGCCAGTATTTACAAAGGAAACTCTACCGAAATTTTCAGAAAAGACTCGATGTTTATAAAACGCATATTCGGCCTATTTTGTCAAAACACTTTCTTTAAAAATGGTTTAGATTTCTGGGATTTTTGGTTTACTTGAATTAGATGGAGCCTTATAGACTTCATATGATTCAAGTACCGGTCACGTGCCATTTCCGGGTCGTGACAAAGTTGGTATCAGAGCTCTAGGTTAATCTTGGTTCGAGTCTATATTTGACTATACGGAGCCTAGGGCGTTTAGACATATATGGAATCTAGGCTTGACCTTACGGAACATAGACTTTGTCGAGAGGGTATTAGACCCGAACTTTCGTCGCATAGGTTGACCTTGGTTGATGGAGTAAGTGACTTAAGGAGAGTGACATACCGTGTGTATGTTCCACGGCATACTTACGATACACAACTCCGCTTAAGAAGCCTTAGGATGTACATTTCCTTGCACAGCATTATATTCATTCGTGATCTATCCTCATCGATATCGGTTTATGCTTTTGCTTCCACGATTACACGGGCAGAGAGAGCTATGGCTGGAGTTGCGGTCAGCACTAGCTCGTCATGAATGAGGACTGACCAGGGCGTGATTTCAGGGACATACGATTGCATAGTGAGGCATCGTTTTATTGTGTTCTCGCACCATGAGCGTTTGATGGATCGCTTTTATGAGATTACTCGGACATGCAGATCAGCACCAGAGAATTGAGCCACTGGTAGAGGCCAGCCAGAATGTGATGACCATTGATGTATCGCTTATTCATGATGATTGAGGCACTGTTCAGTGTGCAGACGAATGAGCCAGTTGTTACTGCGAATGAAAAGATATCGCCCCAGATGTTGGAGCTATTGCAGTACGAGTTGTATTTAGAGATATGATAGCAGGTCGCTAGTCACCCAAGAATGAATGACTAGGACATGTGGTTCGTTCACTTACCCCTATACGAGGTCATCAGATTGATTGATTCCAGCTTGAGGAGACTTCACACGGATACGTTGGGAGTCGATAGAGACGATCGAATGTCAGAAACCCATATTCCAAGTTTAAAGTATTTGAAGAAAACATGTAAGTAATTCTATGGACCCTCTATAAGAACGAAACCCTAACTCGACATAATGACCATGTGAAAGCCTTTGAACCTTCGGGTTTGCGGCAGTTCCGCGGTGCCATTAATGAGGTTTGGGTTTGCCTTTCTACGGTTGGTCCATAGGTGCTGTTGTATGTACTCGATACTATTAAACTGTACCCAAGATGTTGAGCTTTTGGGGATTATGAGGTTTTGACGAATCGATCGAAAGGTTCGACTTCATTCGGATATCATGTGATGGGATGCATTTCTTGGGAGACTCCAGATACGAGTATAGCCGTTAGAGCACAGTCCATGCAGCCACGAAGAGACGAGTCCGAAGCGGTCGACATTAGATAAAAGTGGAGTAAGAGGTTCGTACGTGATCTTAATGAGATGATGTTCCACTCCGCCGGCATCAGAGATGTGACACGCATACAGAGGTTTTACATATGGATATATCTTCCAGAAGGAGTCGCGATGAGTATGTAGCCGTTCCGGAATAAGAAACAGATATAGTAAAAGATGATAACTTCCGGACAGTTCGGCAGAGACGAGATTTATGAGAGACCTCGACAGGACCCTTCTGGAATAATTTAGGAGAAGACTTGGACCCAGGAGTGGTCCTATTACGCACACCCAGCAAGCCAAAGTTCGGCATCGTCGACGAGACATGTTATGAGTGACCACAACAGTTGGCCAGAGACTCTTAGAGGATGTGCTTGAGCGAGACTATTCCGCCATACTTGATTTTGGTATTTTTGGGCGATCTATTCGCATGATTGGGTTTGGATGACTGAGTTTCATGATATTTGTTTTCGTGCACCATGGTTGCACCTACTGGGTATTTATATTTTGTGCATAGTTATTACAGTTGAGATATGCTTTATACACCGTTGTGTTGATTTATGATTTGTGATATCGTTTTGTGCCTTGGCTGCACATGTTTATGACTTCATGGATTTTATACAGTTGAGTTGATTTTGTGCATATGGTATGCACACGATTTGGTTTTTGCACTCGGTATAGTTCACATATGCTTGCAGTGCTTTGATACGTATTTGTGCACCGCAGTTGCACTGGACTACGATTTGATATCATTTGAGATATGGATTTTGATTGTGATACACGATATTTGTTTTGGGCACCTTGTGCACCTGATTGGATTCTTGCGCATATTGGACGCGCTTGGATTGGATTTTGCGCATGTTCGGCGCTTGATATTGGATTTCGTGATTTCGTGCATGATGGATGCACCTGATTTGGATTTTCGCGCATGTTGGGTGCATGATATGAGATGCGATTTTGGTGCACGCCAGATGCACTAAATCGAGATTCTTCGTGCATATCAGATGCACTTGATTTTGCTGTCAGGCACACACGTTGCCTCTGACAGGTGTTTCGTGCACACCCGTTGTACTTAGATGTTATTTCTGTGCACATGTATGGCACATTCATGGATTTTGATTTCCGTGCGCACCAGACGCACGTAGCTTTCATATGCATATTTTGGGATTAATTTCTTATGGAGCAGTACGTTTTTATGATTTTTGCTATTTGGTATAGTAGTTGGACAGGACTAGTCCGGGGACAGAACCTGAGTATATTTTTGCATGCATTGATAGTTATCAAAGGGATTTCCAAAAGGGAGCTATAGTCTCAGTATTTACCTACGTGTCTGATATGCCACGAAACGTTTAAAATAACGAAACCCTTCTAAATTGTTTTCAAAATGGCGGGACGTGCATATTAAATAAAAGATATATACATATATGGCTATTTTCTAACAATAGACGTCCGCCCCTGTGCAGTGTTATGCGCATCACACAGAAACATGAAAGGTTTGGCATGCATTTCCTTCAGATGTTTACATGTATAGTTTTGATTTATATCATATTGGTTTTTGTATTGGATTTGACATTTGTGTCATCACTATGACTTCGATGATTGCAGGATGCCTGACGGAATTCTGATTTTGAGTTATCTGCTCATTGATCATGCGCATGCATTGCGCTACGATGTGTTTTATGTATTTATGATTTCGGAGCCCCGACGACTGGATCTTTTACTGAAATGTTTTAGTATTGAGAGGTTTAAATTTAAATTTGGGGACTGAATTTCTTTAAGGGGGGAAGATTGTAACATTTTAGAAAAATAAAATATTTTTTTGGGAATTTTTATAATTAAATTTTAAATATAATGAATATTTTAATATTGTGGTATAATTAAATACCGATAAATGGGGAAAATTTTGAAAATTTTTAGAAATTGCTGAAATGAGGGTACTTTATGTGATTCATGCAAATTATGAAAGTTTATGATTTATTTGACACTAATTTAGTGCTAATCGCGATTAAAAATCGCTAATCGGGTTTTTAGCGTGTTTTGTGCACATGACATGCACATGTCATTCTTAGCACTTGTTGCTTTTCCTTCATGGTTATTTCTTCATTCATGCATGGTTATTGATTTTAAGAAAAGAGAAAGGAAAATGAAATGAAAAGAAAAGAAAAGAAAAAGGAAAACAATAATATATGAGGCATGGGCAAGTGAGAGAAAGAGAGGTGAGGGGTCTTCCATTGACCAAGACCATTTGTTTCATTCTCATCTTCATCCTTCTCTCTTCTCCTCCCCCATGGTAGCACTCTTTCCTCCCCCATCTCAAAACCCTCGCAACTCCATGAAAAATGCACCAAAACATCTTCTCCTCTTCACAAATTTTGTGCATAAGCTCATGGCAAACTCTTTGGACCAAGAAAGCTAGGATTTTGGAGACTTGGGGCAACTCAAGAAAATTCCTGAGTTGCCAAATGAGATAATTATTCCATCACTAGTATAGAATTTCCATTTATTTAGCACTCATGTTAGTTTAGAAGTGTTTTAAGGCGGTTAAGTGAACATTGGAAATTCCATGTTAAGGTTTGAGGAATTTTGAATTGGGATTGTGTAATTGAGGTTAGTAAAGGCTATATAACCCCTTTAGTGATAGTATATTGGACTAAACCATAAACTTAAACCCTAAAACATAAACTTAGAAACACCGATATCGGAGAATTGTGGATTCTATGAGGATATATTGACATCTGCTATCACCCGGGACACCTGAAAAATATTTAGCGAAGACTGAGAGATGTGCAGGTAACCTAGAACCTATACCCAAACCCGGGACCATATACTCATGTTTAGGCCGCAATTTTACTCATTTTGGCCGCAATTTACTGCCTTGGTACTTTGGAATCGTCCCGTGCTTGGTCCATGGCTTCATTTTAGGCAAATTAGAACTACCCCATATGCAGAATTTGCTAAATTCACCTGAAACAAAATCTAGAAGTGTTTTATGAAGTTTCTGAATTCGTTTTACGGCTTTTAATGATTTGGAATTTAGTATTTGATATCGTGTTTCCGTCGTGTGGCGTTTGAATGCCAACGACTAGGGTTATTGGTCGGGTTTTGCACGCGAAGTTATAGGTTTTGACCTATAGGCGAAATGTGTGCCGTTTTGGTTTTCCGACTTGGTTTTAATACGCGTTTGCGATTGTGTATTGGTTGTAGGTACCCCACGTAGACTTTGAGATGACGAGGATGAGGGTGGCGTCATCGACTCCAGCAAGCGAAGAGCAAGATGAGTAGATATATATCTACGGGGGAAGTCAGGTCGATGGCGTATAGCACCCCCGCAGTTCGATGTATAGTTTGATATATATATATATATATATATATATATATATATATATATGTATGTATGTATGTTACATATATGATATTGTTATGTGAAACATGGATTTTAAAGATAGGTTATAGGGTTCATGGGATGGTGTAGTATAATTAGAAGTAACTTAGTTTAGCTTCTTAGTCGCGAACCGTAGAATAGTTGTTACACCCACACTCACACACACACTTGCATACATCTATTTTATTACCTGTGCATATATGGGGATATGGATATATATATATACATATGGGTATGGGACTATATATATATATATACGTATACATATACATGGATTATGAGGATAGTACTTGGGATTGGTGATGAGTCGATGAGTTTGGGCTTGAGGCAGTGAGATCGGTGATATGACGTGGTTCGTATTATGAGATACGACACGATGTTTAGCAGGTCTTTTAGGCGTGGTGTTTTTATACACACGCATGCATATACATATATGGTATCAGTATTGTACTAGACTTATATCAGTACCCGTGGATCATGATATATGATGAAAAGGATACCAGATGATTAATGAGATAATGTGATATTTGACCCGTGCCCTAATTTGGGATGTCGTATGATGGATTTACCGTACGAGCTATATATTGATGATAGATCCGCACTCTTGACTCGAGGATGTCATATTCTATTAAGGTATCGTATGGGATATTGTTGAGGCGGGATCACAGACTATTATATATATAGGTATCGACTCAGAAGTTAGGCGGTTTCCTTATCTTTCGATCATCCTGTTTAGTTTAGTCCTGTAGTTTACTTGTAAATGATAGATTAGACTCGAGTCATACCTATTTCAAAACTAACGAATTGTGAGTATTTTAAAGACAGGCCAAGGGATTCTACGGATATTTCAAAGGACATATCTTTTCTTGAAAACACTGTAGCCCTTATTTTCAAAACACCATGATTCGTGTTATTTCAAATGGCAAGACTGTATGACTCATATTTATATAAATGCAGATTAGTTATCATTGTGTTTATTATTCAGCTCCCGCATATTGTTGCTATGCGCATAGCATTTACATGTTTATATTGTATTTCCATATGCTATTATTGAGATCATGCTGTCAGGACACCAGCACCATTACCGATGATGCATATGTTCCACATACACTTACTTGCCGGCTCATACACATCATCATCGGTAATTTCCATGTCACGTACACTTTAAAGAATATTACTCATTTACATAGCTTGTTAACTGATAGTTCGACATGGTATTAGCGTACTGCCTTTATATGCTAGTTTAGACATTGCAGTTATTACTTGCTACTTCATGCATATTTTTATTCACTGTTATGCAGTATTATGGAGTTTTATGCCGATATTCTCTGTTTACTTGCTATTGATGATTGGATTTCGGATTTTCATGAAATTTCCTGGATTTGGGGGAAAACCGCAAGAATATATATAAATTTCTCTCTCTCTCTCTCTTTTTAAAATGAAAAGTGCGGTTTTCTCGTGATGTATGAGTCATCCACCATGATGTTTTCTCGGTTATGAGATGGATTTCGAGAACCGGTTCGAGGAGATGTATGAACCGTCTCGGGTACATAGTGGACCCGGTATGGTACCTCGGGGCGAGAGTGATTTCATGGAGAATGATGAGCCTGGTAGGGGCAGACTGCCTACCGGTGATTTTACCTGGCGCGTCGGATATCCGGCGGATACCGTTCGTGGTCGTGTGATTGATGATATGGGCCGATCCGGACTGACGAAGCCCTAGATTTTGAGATTTGAGACATTGAGGTATTGAGATTTGATGATACAGGCCAGTCCGGATAGCCGGAGCCTGAGATATTGGATATTGAGATTTATGTTTTGTGTCGATGCTAGACACTGATTTATATTGATTTATTGATGATACCTCATTTTAAAGTACAGAAATCTCACTCATGTCATTACATTACATTCATACCTCATACATATGATACATTGCTACCTGAAGTACTGACACGAGCACATAGGATTACACTTATGTATAGATGTTTACCCTTGCCACCTTTTCATGCTTCAGACTTATCATTTTGAGGTTATATATATATATATATATATATATATATATATATATATATTGATCGTATTGACCTAGGATTGTGTTATACATACAATTTCTGCTCGGTGATGTTTTCTACTCACGAGTTGGCAACTCACCCCGTTGTGCCACAGTTTCTTGCAGGTTTTGTCGTACAGGTTTCATTACGACTTTGTTGGCACACTGCTTCCTTTCCGGGTGATTTGCTTTGGTAGGTGGGTTCACTTGCATCGTGACCACCATTGTACTTATTTTATTCAGTTGTATCTAGAAACTCCATCAACCAGACATGTATATTTATTTCAGACTTAGAGACCAGTGATGTATATTCTTTCGACCCAGAGTCGCGCGTTGTATTATTTTGGGTTTTTCTTGTTGTTTTTGAGTTCCTTTCAGTTTTGATCCCCGCCCTTCGGCGTTGTATATTATATTGCATGCATAGTTGTGGTCGTCGATTGACGAAGAGCTAGCTCCCGCTTGGGGATGCCTTTTATTATTATATATGCTTTTATCATGTTGTACCCCGTTCGGGGCCAGTATTTACAGAGAAAACCGTCACGTCCCGAAAGTACGGAATATGACCGGCACTTAAACTACGAAACGTCTCGAGGTGTACGTAATCTAAGTAAGCTGAAAATCCAGAAAACCAAAACAAGAAAAGTAGTAGAGTGAAGGAAAACCAATTTAAATCAAGTAGTTTTAATAGCATAAGCCGAATTATGCGTTTTTAAAAACGTCAAATATTTCCTGAAAATTTCGGCAAAGTCTCCTTTGTAAATACTGGCCCCCAAACGGGATACAACATGAATAGTATACGAAATCAATAAAAGGCATCCCCAAGAGAGAGCTAGCTCTTCGTCAATCGACGGTCACAACCACACAAGCAATATAATATACAACGCCAAGGGCGAGGATCAAAACTCAAAAGGAAATTCAAAACAACAAGAAATCCATAGAAATACAACGCGCGACTCTAAGGTCGAAAGAATAAACATCACTGGTCTTTATCTCTGAAATAAAATACATGTTTGGTTGATGGAACTTCTAGATACAACAGAATAATAATATACAAGATATAATGATGGGTACGATATAAATAAACCCACCTACTAGTAAGTCACCCGAAAAAGAAGCAGTGCCAGCAAAGCCGTAATGAAACCTGTACGGCAAAACCTGCAAGAAACTGTGGCACAACGGGGGTGAGTTGCCAACTTGTGAGTAGAAAAACATCTACGAACAGAAACCGCATGAACAACGCAATTCTAGGTCCTATGATCATAATATATCCTCAAATATATAACCAGCAGCCTATAACAATGGCTATGGTACATGTCTAATCCAAGTGTAATCCCATGTGCCCGTGTCAGTGCCTCAGGTAGCAATATATCATATGGATGATGTATGAATGCATGAAACAGAATGCATGTACTGAAGAAAACTGCTTTCATAATTTAGTGAGATTTCTGTATCTTTTTAAACACGAGGTATCATAAATGAAATCAGCATAAACAGTGTCTAGCATCGACACAAAACAAGTATCCAAATATCTCGATATCTCTGTGTCGCAATCTCTGTACCTCAATATCTCAAAGTCTCGATGTCTCAATCTCACTATCTAGGGCGCCGTCAATCCAGACCGGCCCCTACCATCAATCTCAAGACCACGACGGTATCCTCCGGATATCCGACGCGTCGGGTAAAATCACCGGTAGGTAGTGCTCCCCTGCCAGGCTCACATCGTCATCACCACGCGCTTCTTGCCCCAGGGTACCTTACCGGGTCCACCATGTACCCGAAACGGTTCATCCGTCTCCTCGAATCGGGTCTCGAAATCCATTAGCAAACTCATGGTGGACGACTCATATATCATGGGAAAACCGCACTTTTCATTTAAAAAGAGAGAGAAGAAGTTTGTATAAGTTTTGCGGTTTTCCCCCAAATCCAGAAAATCTCATGGAAATCCGAATCCAAAACCTCAATAGCACGTAAAATAGTGAATATATGCATGAGAATCCATGAATGCGGCATAACAATGAATAACAGTATGCATGAAGTGACAAGTAATAACTACAATGTCTAAACTGGCATATAAGGCAAGTACACTAATATCATGTCAAAACTACTATCTAACAAGCTAAGTCAAGCAATAATATTCTCTAAGTGTACGTGACATGGCAATTACCAATGAAGATGTGTGTGAGCCGGCAAGTAAGTGTACGTGGTACATACGCATCATCGGTAATGGTGCTGGTGTTCTAACAGCATGATATCAATAATGGAATATGAATCACAATAAGTATGCGATGCGGAGCAACAGCAATAATGAGCGAGAGCTAAATACTAGACACAAAGATAACAAATCTATATTTAATATAAATCTAGTCTAACAACTACACTAAACTAAAGGGCTAAGCTAACTGGCTACTGAAGGTAAGGAAACCGCCTACCCTCTGAGTCGATACATATACCTACATGTATATGTTAGTCGGTGATCCTGCCTCAATAATATCACATCCGATACCATATCTATAATCAGACATTCCCAAGTCAAGAGTGCAGATCAAACATCAATATATAGCTCGTACGTAAATCCGTCGTACGGCATCCCCAAATCTGGGTACAGGTCAGTATCACATTCATCAAATTAATCATTTGGTATCCTCTTTATCAAAGATCATAATCCGAGGTACTGATCTACGTCTAGTACAATACTAATATCATCAATCTAATCATAATCTGACTGCTGATCTACAGCCTCATACAAACCGATATCATCATCATATATCGTCATAAAGAGCGCCTAATGCGACCTATTATGAATATCTTAACATATCTTATCTCATATCACGATCACATGTCAACCATTCAGTGTATAACACTATTCACATGTATCGTCGTCCCAAGATCCGCTATAACATCAGGACGTATCTCAAGTACGAATCCTGCCATATCACCGTTCTCGCTGTCTCAATCAAATCTTATCGACTCATCTCAAATCCCAAATACTATCCTCAAATCCAGTATGTGAACACATAGTCCCATACCCATGTGAACACATAATAATATAACCCCATATAAGCACATATGAAAGAAGAATGTATGCAAGTATGGGGGTGTGTGTGTAAATGTGGTGCAACCTCTACTCTAGGGTCTCGCAATACTAAACTAATCCGATCACACCCAAAATCCATCTATGTCATCAATACTCTCAAACAATATATATAATCGATATATGTGTGTATACGTATTCGTATACATCACCATGAACTGCGGGGGTGCTATACGCCATCCACCCGACTTCTCCCCGTAGATATAAATCTACTCACCTGGTCCTCGCTCGCCTGTGCCGATGTCGCCACGCTTTTGCTTGTCGTCTCGAAGTCCACATGAGGTACCTATATGTCATAACGCACCGTATCGCATTAAAAACCAAATTCGAAATCGAAACGGCGTACGAAAATCAAATCGGCACGCGTATCACGCATAGGTCAAAACCTATCGCCTACGCATGCAAGAATAGCCAAACTAACCCTCGATATCGATGTACAAACGTCAAACCATCGAGAAAAACCCAAACACACTTATTTGCACATTCACGAACACTAATCATAATATAAAATAGGTTAAAATTCACAAAAACCCCAAACTCACTTTAAAAGCCATTTTTTCGAAATTTCACCGAAACGATTTTCAAAACGTTACAATAAAAAATGAGAGAGGAGAGAAAGAGAATGGGTGGAAGTAAGTGAAGAATTGTCCAAGTCAACATAATACCCATACTTCTTTAATTAAACCCCAAGCTTTCTTTTCTTTTCTAAAACTTTTCTAGTGGCCAAATTGTGGGGATTGGGGGCAGCCCATTGTAACGTTTTGAAAATCGTTTCGGTGAAATTTCGGAAAATCGGCAAAATAAGGGGGTTTTCTGTAAAAATCCAAAATACAAATATCTTTATTATAAAATTAAATATACATATTCTAGCTATTTAATTGCTAGTATTTGGTGTTTATTGAGCCACTGGTGAAATTTCAAATTTTCTGAAAAATTTTCCGAAATTAATTATTTTAATATTATTTTAAGCCGTCACTGATACATTTAATTAGGGAAAATTACAAATTGGAATGAGTTGAAACAAATTTTGTTCATCATAACACATTAAACAAAATTTTAACATATGGTTTTTGAATTTAAATGAAGTTGTTAATCAGTTTTAGAAAATATTGAAGAAAAAGGCTTATTTTGTGAAAATAAAAGGGTTTTGGTGCATATTGAATTGGTGTTTGGTGTTCATTGCTTCACACACAAACACCCTCTCTCCTCCCCACCATGTGGCCCCCCCTTTTTTACAGCCCTCTCTCTCTCTCTCCAATCACCTCATTTTTCACTACTTTTAAAATGAAATAAAAAGAAAATGAGAAGAAGAAAGATGTATGGGCTTTAGTTGACTGTGACACACACCTACCTTTTCTCTCTCCCCTCTCCCCCAATTCCAGCCGACCCCATTTCAGCAGCCTCCCCCATCTTTCCCCACCTCTTTCTCTTCAAGAAAAGTTCTCCAATTTCATCAAAAAAATCATCCAAATTGCTTCAAAAATCCCACAAAATCAAAATCTAATCCCTACCCATTTTTACTTGACCATTCAAGCATGGATTTTGGTGAAAAGTTTTCCAATTGGAGGTCAAGATTTTCATGCTAGATCTCAAATCTTGTGAGGTATAAATCTTGACTTTTTGTTAAATTGTTGTTTAACTATGATAATTTATCTTATTCAAGTGTTAATTTTGGTGTAATTGCTAGTTTAGGATATTCTAGAAAAGGGTTTGATTTTGGGATTAGGGTTTGTAAAATTCAAGTGAGGGTTTCTAGCATTAGATTATGGTTCTAATGAGTGATTAACATGTTAATTCTATGCAAAACTAAACCTTGTTGCTTATTGCTAGATTGTTAAATTTAAATTGTCCTAATTATGATTGTTTTGCAAACTAGATTTTTGTAATTTATATAAAGTAGTGAGATTAAATTCTAGTTAATGGTTGTGTGGTTTAGTTAATATGTTTTAATGAGAATTATGGCCACTAGAATTGTTAAAATATTTAAAGTTGATTAAAACACCAAGTTTTGAGCTAAAATGGAAAATTGTGCTAATTTTGTTAACTAGGTTTTGTAAATATATATATTTTGATGAGATTAAATTATTGGAATGGTTTATATGAGTTGGTTATGATATTGAGTGGATATTGCGGCCGCTAGATTTGTTTCAACGTCGAGTTTTGTACTAAAACGGGTAATTTTGCTTGCTAGATTTTCGGAAAAATAGCTTTTAAAGTGAGTTTGAGGTTTTTTGTGAATTTTAACCTATTTTATATTATAATTAGTGCTTGTGATTGTGTAAATGAGTGTGTTTGGGTTTTTCTCGATGGTTTGGCGTTTGTACGCCGACGTCGAGGGTTTTTGGGTTGATTTGTGAAAGCAAACCATAGGTTTTGACCTATGTGGGATTCGTGTGTCGTTTTGGTCATGAGTCGGATTTTAATGCGATACGGTGTGTTATGATATATAGGTACCCCATGTGGACTTGGAGACGACAAGCAAGCGCGTGGCGACGTCGGCACCGGCGAGCGAGGACCAGGTGAGTAGATTTATATCTACGGGGAGAAGTCGGGTGGATGGCGTATAGCACCCCCGCAGTTCGCAGTGATGTATACGAATACGTATACACTTAAATATATATTATATTAATATGAGGCTTTGAGGATAAAGGTAGATGTTAGGTGTTCATGGATTAGTTTAGTGTTAGTCGCGAAACCCTAGATTAGTTGTTATACCCACACACGCACATACACACATGCATACATCTATGTTATTACCTATGCGTATATCGGGATATGTGTTTATGTGTTCACATGGGTGTGGGACTATGTGTTCACATACTGGATTTGAGGTAATGTTTGGGATTTGAGGTGAGTCGATGAACTTGATTTGAGACCGTGAGATCGGTGATATAGCAGGATTTGTATTTGAGATACGTCCTGATGTTATAGCGGATCTTGGGACGACGATACATGTGAATAGAGTTATACATTGAATGGTTGACATGTGATCGTGATATGAGATAAGATATATTAAGATATTCATAATAAGTCGCATTAGGCGATGTATACCTCTTTATGACGATATATGATGATGATATCGGTTTGTATGAGGCTGTAGATCAGCAGTCAGATCATGATTAGATTGATGATATTAGTATCGTACTAGACGTAGATCAGTACCCGGATTATGATCTTGGATAAAGAGGATACCAGATGAATAATGTGATGAATGTGATATTGACCCGTACCCAGATTTGGGATGCCGTACGACCGATTTACGTACGAGCTATATATTGATGTTTGATCCGCACTCTTGACTTGGGAATATTTGATTATCGATATGTATCGGATGTGATATTATCGAGGCGGGATCACCGACTATATATATATATATATATGTGTGTGTGTGTGTGTGTGTGTATGTATCGACTCAGATGTTAGGCGGTTTCCTTACCTTTAGTTTAGCTTGTTAGCTCGGCCGTATAGTTTAGGTTAGTTGTTAGACTAGATTTATATTAAATGTAGATTTGTTATCATTGTTTCTAGTATTTAGCTCCCGCTCATTATCGCTGTTCACTCCGCACCGCATACTTATATTGTGATTCCTATTTGCATTGTTGATATCATGCTGTTAGGACACCAGCACCATTACCGATGATGCGTATGTACCACGTACACTTACTTGTCGGCTCACACACATCTTCATCGGTAATTGCCATGCCACGTACACTTTAGAAATACTATTGCATTGACATAGGATGTTAGCTAATAATTTAGACATGATATTAGTGTACTTACCTTATATGCTAGATTAGACATTGTAGTTATTACTTGTTACTTCATGCATGTTATTATTCATTGATATGCCGCATTCATGGATTTTATGTCTATATTCACTGTTTACATGCTATTGAGAATTTGGATTCGGATTTTCATGAGATTTCCTGGATTTGGGGGAAAACCGCAAAAGCACTTATAAAATTCTTTCTCTTTTTTTAAGGAAAAGTGCGATTTTCCCATGATGTATGAGTCGTCCACCATGAGTTTGCTGATGGATTTCGAGACCCGAGTTCAAAGAGTGGAGGAACCATTTCGGGTACATGGTGGACCCGGTGCGGTACCCCGAGGCAAGAGGATCGCAGATGATGGCGTTGAGCCTGGCAGGGGAGCACTACCGACCGGTGATTTTACCCGACGCGTCGGATATCCGGAGGATACCGTCGTGGTCTTGAGATTGATGGTAGGGGCCGGTCTGGATTGACGGTGCCCTAGAAAGTGTGATTGAGACATTGAGATCCTTAGATATTGAGACATTGGGATTTATGTTTTGTGTCGATGCTAGACACTGTTTATGCTGATTTCATTTATGATACCTCTTTTAAAAGTACAGAAATCTCACTAAATTATGAAAGCAGTTTTATTCAGTACATGCATTCTGTTTCATGCATTCATACATCATCCATATGATATATTGCTACCTGAGGCACTGACACGGGCACATGGGATTACACTTGGGTTAGATATTTACCCTAGCCATGGTTATAGGCTGCTGGTTATATATTTGAGGACATATTATGATCGTATAACCTAGGATTGCGTTGTTCATGCGATTTCTGTTCGTAGATGTTTTTCTACTCACGAGTTGGCAACTCGCCCCCGTTGTGCCACAGTTCTTGCAGGTTTTGCCGTACAGGTTTCATTACGGCTTTGCTGGCACTGCTTCTTTCGGGTGACTTGGTAGTAGGTGGGTTTATAGTTATCGTACCCATCGTATTACTTTGTATAATATTATTCAGTTGTATCTAGTAAATTCCATCAACAAAACATGTATTTATTTTTGAGATAGAGACTAGTGATGTTATTCTTTCGACCTTAGGGTCGCGTGCTATATTTCTGTGGTTTTCTTGTTGTTTTGAGTTTCCTTTTGAGTTTGATCCTCGCCCTTGGCATTGTATATTATATTGCTTGTGTGGTTGTGACCGTCGATTGACGAAGAGCTAGCTCCCGCTTGGGGATGCCTTTTATTGATTTCGTATACTATTCATGTTGTATCCCGTTTGGGGGCCAGTATTTACAAAGGAGACTCTGCCGAAATTTTCATAAAATACTTGATGTTTTTTTTAAAACCCATAATTCGGCTTATGTTATTAAAATTACTTGTTTTAAGTTGGTTTTTCCTTCACTCTACTACTTTTCTTGGTTTGGATTTCTGGGTTTTCGGCTTGCTTAGATTACTTACGCCTCGAGACGTTTCGTAGTTTAAGTGCCGGTTATATTCCGTACTTTCGGGACGTGACACCCATGGTCGGCCACAACAGGGAAAAGAGGATGTGAAGTGTGGGAGTGAGGGTTGAAACAAATTAACATGCAACCATACCCCATTTCTAATTAATTCATTTTTACAATTAAAGCCTTTCTCTTCGGTATTTTCTAACACCGTTTAACAAGTACATTTCATTTCAAAAACCATATGTTAAAATTTTGTTTAATGTGTTATGATACACAAAATTTGTTTCGACTCATTCCAATTTGTAATTTTCCTTAATTAAATGTATTAGTGACGGCTTAAAATATTATTAAAATAATTAATTTCGGAAAAAATTTCAGAAATTTAGAAATTTTACCTGGGGCTCAATAAACACCAAATACTAGCAATTACATAGCTAGAATATGTATATTTAATTTTATATTAAAGATATTTACATTTTGACTTTTTACGGAAAAGCCTCTTATTTTACCGATTTTCCGAAATTTCACCGAAACGATTTTCAAAACGTTACAGAAACTCTGCCGAAATTTTCAGAAAAGACTCGATGTTTATAAAACGCATATTCGGCCTATTTTGTCAAAACACTTTCTTTAAAAATGTTTTAGATTTCTGGGATTTTTGGCTTACTTGAATTAGATGGAGCCCTATAGACTTCATATGATTCAAGTGCCAGTCACGTGCCATTTTCAGATCGTGACACCTTTTTTTGTTCAATTTGGTAGAATAGATATCCATTTGAATGTTTAGGATATCCAACAAATTAACAAAGAACTGATCGTGTCTCGAATTTGTCCGGATTTTGCCTTTTGACATAGGCCGGACAACCCCATATCTTAACTCGTTTAAGATATGGTCTCTTCCCACTCCATATCTCATATGGTGTGGTAAGTACAGATTTATATGGAACTTGATTCAATAGGTATGCTGTTGCTTCAAGCGCATAACTCCAAAAGGAAATAGGAAACTCAGCGGTGCTCATCATAGAGCGCATCATATCCAATAGGGTGTGATTCCTCCTGTAACACTTTGAAAAAAAAAATCGTTTAGATAAATTTTTCGATAATTGGTAAAACAAACAGTATTTCCGTAAAACGTAATTGTAGTATTTTTCAGTAAACGGTTAATTAGTCACTTATAACTTTCTAGTCATCTAAATATTTTCCTTAATCTATATTATTATAAACTTTCATGTATATATTCCATTAGTGTTAATTACTTAAATATAAACCGTAACAATTAAAAAAAAACTAATGGCAACATGAAATTTATCCTAGTGAGTTTCATGGTCAAAGAAAAGATAAAACAAAATAAAAGAATTAAATAATATAGTAAGGTGTGAAAGCATTTAATATCCTTGGAGAGTTTTCTTGGCCTAGAAAATTCCACACATTTTCCACTCTCACAAATTTTCTCCTCCCTTTCTTTTGGCCGAGAGCTAGCCTGCAGGAAACCCCCCAATTCTCCTTTTCTTTTCATTCTCCAACTCATCACAAATCATTCCAAAATCCTCAAAATTTATTCAATAAAAATTCAAAGCAAATTTCTTATCTCTTCTTCTTAACCTATTCTCACATAGAACTTGGAGTGTGAGACCATCTTTGGGAGTCCAAGTGCAGATCAACTTTCTATTATCTTGAGGTATTAAACCAAACTAGATTTCCAATTTGATAAACTCTTAGTTTATTTAGTTAATTTAGTGTTTAGTATTGAAATTAGTGCTAACTTGATGTTTAAAGTGAAAATTTGGGTCAGTTGGAGTTTGTAATGTAACTATATGTTGAAACTGACTTGTTTTTAAAACCATTTAATTTCAAAACACTGAAAAGATCCAATATTCTAAACACAAAATGAGACCAATACTGGTGATAATACGAAGAAAACCAATTTATTTGAACACATAACCCACCAGAAAATCCAACTGCTCGTCGCTAAGGGGTTGCAGGCAAAATCATCATCCCCTCCTTGTACCCATACTAAACAAATTGAAGCAACTACAGCTCCAATAACTTTATTTTATAATACATATATTTTAGATTAGATTATTTTGTGTGATAGATGACAATCAGAAATTTTGTATGGCCACACAAGTAATTAGGACCCCGGGGTCATTTCTAGGGAATTCTTCAAAAAACAAAAAAAACTTAACCACACCTAGAATCTGACTTGAGTAGGAAAATTAAGTGTGATTAGTGTTAAACAATTCAGTTTCTACAGCAAGTTTCTACGAAATGTGTAATTAGTGTTTAATTATCAATTTTAGTTTAAATTGGTGTTCAAACGAGATCTGCTTTCAACCCAGAAGTTGTGATGATAAGTTGCTTTTACTGGAGGGTTCTCACTAGACTAGGAATTCACCCATGAAGCCCGAGTCCCAAATTCCTTTCAAATGCCGCAAATTAATGCATTCTGGCCGCAAATTTCGGCCAGATTGGGAAGTTTAAGTGTGATGTTTAGTCTAGTGTTGTCTGAAATATATTTAAGATCCTTGCTATATGCAAAATCGTCAAATTGTACTCGTATCAAAATCTGGAGCCATTTTGCTTTAATTACGACGTTTGAATATTGTGCGATACGTGCATTCCAAGTCTTGGTTTGGTGTTGCTGCATGCCACAGCAGATCGGGTTAGTTTCAGATGATAACGCTCACGTGTCAATGTTCCGAGTACACGCGTTTAGCTTTTGGACACTAGTTTTCTCGAATGGTATTGATATTGTGTTTTTAGCCTTACGTTTTACATTTGTGCCAATTCTAGGATCGGTTGCGGAGGCATCGGACGCGGCACGCAAAGGCAAAGCTATAGTTGGACCAGACTAGCCGAGGCATTCAGGTGAGTAGATATATACATCTATGGGGTAATCGTCTGGATGGCGCGAGGCGCCCCCTAGTTAGGATTACTTTATTTCTTGCAAGATTTGCATTGTTAGTTAGCTAACCCCCCATTCACATTGCATACCCTTATAGCTAACCGTCTGCTAGATTGCGTGGATATTCATATACACATGTGCGATATCACTTCTTAGGACACGAACACCATTACCATTGGCTCCTATTGCATACGCACTATTCATGTGACACACACGCCTTTGGTAATTGCCATGCCACGAGCACCATAGAACCTGTTTAGCTTAGTGTCACCACTTGCATCATACATGATATATGAAATCGCATAGCATGTATATACCTCGCATCATGATCATACTTACATAGATTTCTAGCTACAAATCACATCGCATACCTTGATATCATAGACATTTATCATATACAACATGTTGGGTATTATGATTTTCTTGAGGATTTCAGTATTGCTGCGATTTCTGGATTTTGGGGAAAACCGCAAGAATTTAACAAAAGCTTATATTTATCATTTTTAAAACAAAGTTGCGGTTTTCTCGTGATGTATGTGTCGTCCACCATGAGTTTTCATGTTTTCTGTTGGATTTCGAGACCCGATTCGAGGAGTGGATGAACTGTCTCGGGTACATGGTGGGCCCGGTATGGTACCCCGGGGCAAGAAGATCGAGTTGTAGACGATGAGCCTGGTAGGGGAAGACTACCTACCGGTGATGTCTGGCATGGCGGATATCCGGAGGATACCGACCGTTGTCGTGAGATTGATGATATGGGCCGATCCGGACTGACGGAGCCCGATGTATTGAGACATTGATACAGTGAGTCATTGAGACAGATGTGTTTTCATATTTGGTGTCGATGTTGATACGGGTTTCAGATGATTTCTTGATGGTATTTAGCTATTATACAGATATTCTTTTTCTAAAGTTAAGAATGCAGAACTCATAGCATTTAAACACTTAAAGATTTAGTATTGGCATTGCATACATATGCATGCATACTAGAGGTATTACATCACATCTGGACATACATGCTATGATGCATTTGCGTGCATTCTTATGATAGCCTTACTAGATGTTATATTCTACTCACGAGCTGGGAACTCACCCCCGTTGTGCCACAGTGTCTTGCAGGTCGGACTCATCAGCCTAGTAGCGGCGGCATATCTTATTAGTGACTTCTTTTGCTCAGACTCGCGACATTGCTCGTAGGTGGGTTGCGAGAGCGCTTTTATCTCTTTTTGTACTATTTTTGTATCTAGTATTCTCCATCTACCACTTCTTATTTGTATATGCGACCTAGTGATGAGACTGAGAGATTTGTGTATATGTGTGTTCTTTTGGGTCGAGCTCACTTGAGCCGACGTTATGTTTTCTTACATTTCGTATTTCTTTATACTCTTTTTCTTGAGATTACATATATATATTGCGTGTGGTTGTGATCTGCCTTGGGCGAAGAGCTAGCTCCCGCTTGGGGATGCCATTTTGTGATTACAGGTTATATATCTTGTTGTACCCATTTTGGGGGATAGAATTTACAGAGGAGACTGCCGAAATTTTCGGAAATTTTTGATGTTTTTTAAAAAGGGGTTCAATGCAACTAAATTGATTTCAAGTCGTTTCATGAAAGGTTTCCTATACTCTCTTTGGTTTTGGTTTAGATTTTCTGGGCTTTGGCTGACTTAGTTTACGTTACGCCTTTAGACGTCTCGTAATCTAAGTGCCAGTCACGTTCCGTATTTTCGGGTCGTGACAAAGTTGGTATCAGAGCGAGGTTTTACCTTTCTGAGTGTAGGACGACCTTGGTAGATGGAGTAGGTGACTTAAGCAGAGTGGCGTAGCGTGGGTATGATCCGCGGCATACTTACGATACGGTGCTCCGCCTAAGTGACCTTAGGACATAATTGCTTGTATTTCCTCCTTGATTCAATATATCCCTTGATTAAATTGCAATTTTCATATCGCTCCTGTTTCTTATTCCAGCTTCGATGCCGCCAAAGACTACGAGAGCTCAGCGGGCTGTCGCTAGGGATGATCTTCGAGTGGGCTCGTCTGAGGCGAGGATCGAGCAGGATGATACGCCTACCCCTCAGGGTCATATTGATCCGCCTTATCCAGACCGTATTGCCAGATTAGAGGCCGGCATGCAGGAGTTGAGACAGATGATGGGATCTTTAGTTGAGTCCAGTCGGGCACAGAGATCCGAGGACGTTCCTTCCACCGCACAGACCATGATAGTACCTGCTGCACAGATGGTCTTTCCTGCTGCTACTGCGACCATCCCTGTTTCACTACAGGAGTTTATGAGGCTGAGACCTCCAGCTTTTACCGGTACGGATGCGACAGAGGACCCGCAGGCATTTCTCGATAGGATGACTAAGATTTGCCGTTCGTTGATGTGTTCTGATGATAGATGGGTGGAGTTACGAGTTTTCGTCTAGAGGGTCTTGCCCAGACATGGTACGATTCAGTAGAAAGAGGCCGAGCTGCAGGTCTACCCTCCTATGACTTGGGACGCGTTCACAGCTGCATTTCTTTCCCGTTTTCTTCCGGAGAGTGTCCGAGATGCTCGAGCCCGTAGTTTTGAGTCTTTGCGCAAGACTCCTGGGATGACAGTGTCCGAGTATGATATACAGTTTACTCAGTTGTCCCGATATGCTCCGTACCTAGTAGACACGGAAGAGAAGAGAATAAAGAGGTTTGTGCGAGGGCTTGACACACATCTAATCCTTGCCATCGGCACCCAGCACTTTGACACATACGCAGCCCTGATGGACGCAGCCTTACTTTTGGAGGAGCGCATTTCTGAGACTCCGGTCATTCTAGGCCGAAACGGATTCGTACTGATACGCCAGCCCAGCGGCCGGTGGATAGACACCGCGATAGATTATTTCCGGGAGATGGTGGCGGCAGAGGATTGAGACGGGGTCAGTTATTTGGTTCTTATCCGCAGACCCAGCAGTCGTCGCCAGGATGTTTTCGATGCGGGAGTCAGTACCATCGTATCAGAGACTGTAGTATGGGGCACCAGGGCACGGCGACAGTCCCTTATGTGACCTTACCACCTTCACCACCTCCTCAGAGAGCTATACTTCCTACCCTTGATGATGCTCCATGCCAGCCAGATGCTCCTAGAGGTCATGGGCGTGGCGGTCCTGTTCAAAGAGGACGAGGCGACAGAGGCAGAGGTAGAGGTAAAGGACAGCCAGCTATTAGTGGTGGACAGGCCCGAGTGTTCGCGTTGACTCCTCAGGATGCACAGGCATCCAATGCCGTCGTGACAGGTACTCTGCCAGTATGTTCTTTTGATGCACGGGTATTATTTGATCCAGGCTCCACACATTCCTATGTATCCACGTACTTTGCACCGAGGTTGGGCCGAGAGTATTCTTCGTTAGATCAGCCGCTTGTCGTTATTACTCTGGTAGGCGAGTCGTTTGTTGCCCGTTTTGTGTACCGATCATGTTCCGTTCGTATCGGGGATAGAGATTCTTCCGTTGATTTGATTCTCCTCGATATGATAGACTTTGACATTCTTCTTGGTATGGACTGGCTAGCCACCTGTTATGCATCTGTTGACTGCCGTGAGAAAGCAGTCAGATTCAGTTTTCCTGGTGAGCCGGTTCTTGTTATTCAGGGAGATCGTAGCGCTACCCTTCCCAGCTTGATTTCTTCTCTTCGCGCCGGTCAGCTCTTAAGGAAAGGGTGTCAGGGATTCTTAGCCTATGTTTGTGATACTAGTTCCATAGAGGTTCCGTTGGACCAGGTTCCTGTTGTGAGATAGTTCCCTGATGTATTTCACGACGAGCTGCCTGGTCTGCCACCGGAGCGTGAGATTGAGTTCTGCATCGACTTGATCCCCGGCATGGGGCCTATCTCTATACCGCCTTATCGGATGGCCCCGGCGGAGCTGAGAGAGCTGAAGGATCAGTTACAGGACTTGTTGGACAAAGGGCTTATCCGACCGAGTGTGTCACTTTGGGGTGCTCCCGTCCTGTTTGTTAAGAAGAAGGACGGAAGTATGCGCTTATGCATTGATTATCGTCAGCTGAACCGGGTTACTATGCGGAACAGATATCCCTTACCCCGCATTGATGACTTATTCGATCAGCTCCAGGGTGCAGGGTTTTTCTTGAAGGTTGATTTACAGTCAGGTTATCACCAGTTGCGGGTTCGGAAAGAGGATATTCCGAAGACCGCTTTCCGTACTCGATATGGTAATTATGAGTTCTTGGTGATGTCGTTCGGGCTCACCAATGCCCCGGCAGCATTTATGGACTTGATGAACCGTGTATTCAGGCTGTATCTCGATCAGTTCATGATCGTGTTCATTGACGACATCTTGGTTTATTCTCGGAGCCGGGAGGAGCATGAGCAGCACTTGCGTATCACATTGTAGACTTTGAGGGTGCATCAGCTGTTCGCCAAATTTTCCAAGTACGCATTCTGGTTAGACAGTGTCGACTTCTTGGGTCATGTGGTGACGAGAGATGGTATTTGTGTGGACCCGAAGAAGATCGAGGCAGTTCAGCGTTGGCCTAGACTGGTATCAGTTACAGAGGTTCGCAGCTTTCTGGGTCTGGCCGGCTATTATCGACGTTTTGTTCAGGATTTCTCCCGTATTGCTGGACCGCTGACCGGGTTGACCCAGAAGGGGGTCCGTTTTGATTGGACCCAGGCATGTGAGGATAGTTTCCAGCAGTTGAAGACTCGTCTGACTACTGCACCGGTGCTAGCTTTACCTTCAGGATCAGGCAGGTTCGTGGTATATTGTGATGCTTCTCGAGCGGGGCTGGGCTGTGTATTGATACAGCACGACAGAGTTATCGCATATGCTTCTCGGCAGCTGAGGAAACACGAACAGAACTACCCCACTCATGATTTAGAGATGGCTGCAGTGGTATTTGCACTTAAGATTTGGAGACATTACCTATACGGTGAGTCGTGCCAAATATTCACTGACCACAAGAGTTTGAAGTATATCTTTCAGCAGCGAGATCTGAATCTGAGACAGCGTCGTTGGATGGAGTTGGTGAAAGATTATGACTGCGAGATTCTATACCATCCGGGCAAGGCGAATGTCGTGGCAGATGCTTTGAGTAGGAGGCCCGGAGGTAGCTTGTCTTGTTTGAGCGCAGTACAGATGCAGTCGACGGCGGATTGGCAGGTTTTATGTGACAGCAGAGTGCAGTTCGAGTTTACTCCTACAGGGGGACAGCTGGCCCATTTCAGAGCACGCCCACAGTTACTTGACCGTATCCACGAGGCACAGTCCGGCGATGCCCGTATTTTAGAGATTATTGTGCAGATTCGGCAGGGCAGAGTTTCTGAGTTCGTGATTGATGATCAGGGGATACTTCGATTTGGGACTCGACTGTGCGTACCAGATTCTGAGGGACTGAGGCGCGATATCCTCGAGGAGGTACATAGACCAGTATACAGTATGCATCCAGGTTCCTCCAAGATGTACCATGATTTGAGAGAGGTTTACTGGTGGGACGGGATGAAGAAGGATTTTACAGACTTTGTGTCGAGATGCCTGACTTGTCAGCAAGTCAAGGCCGAGCACCAGAGGCCAGCTGGTGAGTTACAGCCTTTGCCCATCCCCGAGTGGAAGTGGTTACAGGTCTCCATGGACTTCATTATGGGTCTACCCATGACCAGTCGAGGGTATGACTCTATTTGGGTGATTGTGGATCGACTGACGAAAGCGGCTTACTTCCTGCCAGTGAAGACCACTTTTGGATTTGCTCAGTACACCCAGGTTTATATTGATGAGATCGTGCGACTGCATGGCGTTCCGACGTGCATTGTGTCCGACAGGGGCACCCAGTTTACCAGCCGATTGTGGCAGAAACTTCAGGAAGCTTTGGGCACCCGATTGAGTTTTAGCACAGCCTTTCACCCGCAGACTGACGGTCAGTCGGAGCGTACTATTCAGACTCTTGAGGACATGCTCAGAGCTTGTGTTTTAGATTTCGGTGGTAGCTGGGATCGTCATTTGCCTTTGATCGAGTTCTCCTACAATAATAGCTTCCAGGAGACGATTCAGATGGCACCTTTCGAGGCTTTATATGGGAGGAGATGTCGATCGCCTGTATGTTGGACAGAGCTCAGGGAGAATAGTATTTTGGGGCCGCAGATCGTACAGGAGACGACCGAAAAGATACAGATGATTCGGGACAGGATGAGAGCGGCACAGAGTAGGCAGAAATCATATGCTGACAGGCGCCGTCGCCGACTCGAGTTCGCTGTTGGCGATCATGTGTTCCTGAGGGTCTCTCCGATGAAGGGTGTGATGAGATTTGGGCGGAAAGGGAAGATGAGACCTAGATATGTTGGTCCCTTCGAGATCCTAGAGCGTGTTGGTCCAGTCGCTTATCGGTTAGATCTTCCGCACAGCTTCCCCGATGTTCACCCCGTGTTCCATGTTTCGATGCTCCGCAAGTACCTTCATGATCCTTCCCATGCGATTCAGCACCAGACGATCCAGCTAGAGCGTGATCTTTCATTCACCGAGCAGCCGGTGGTCATTTTGGATCGACAAGTGAAGAAATTGAGGTCGAAGGTTATACCGTCCGTCAAGGTCCTTTGGCGTGGCCCGAACAGAGAGGAGGTCACCTGGGAGACCGAGGTTGAGATGAGGAAGAGATCCCCATCTTTTTGAAGGTACGCGTAGTTAAATTTTTAAATTCGGGGACCGAATTTCTTTAAGAGGGCAAGATTGCAACACTTTGAAAAAAAAAATCGTTTAGATAAATTTTTCGATAATTGGTAAAACAAACAGTATTTCCGTAAAACGTAATTGTAGTATTTTTCAGTATACGGTTAATTAGTCACTTATAATTTTCTAGTCATCTAAATATTTTCCTTAATCTATATTATTATAAACTTTCATGTATATATTCCATTAGTGTTAATTACTTAATATAAACCATGACAATTAAAAAAAAACTAATGGCAACATGAAATTTATCCTAGTGAGTTTCATGGTCACAGAAAAGATAAAACAAAATAAAAGAATTAAATAATATAGTAAGGTGTGAAAGCATTTAATATCCTTGGAGAGTTTTCTTGGCCTAGAAAATTCCACACATTTCCCACTCTCACACATTTTCTCCTCCCTCTCTTTTGGCCGAGAGTTAGCCTGCAGGAAACCCCCCAATTCTCCTTTTCTTTTCATTCTCCAACTCATCACAAATCATTCCAAAATCCTCAAAATTTATTCAATAAAAATTCAAAGCAAATTTCTTATCTCTTCTTCTTAACCTATTCTAACATGGAACTTAGAGTGTGAGACCATATTTGGGAGTCCAAGTGCAGATCAAATTTCTATTATCTTGAGGTATTAAACCAAACTAGATTTCCAATTTGATAAACTCTTAGTTTATTTAGTTAATTTAGTGTTTAGTATTGAAATTAGTGCTAACTTGATGTTTAAAGTGAAAATTTGGGTCAGTTGGAGTTTGTAATGTAACTATATGTTGAAACTGACTTGTTTTTAAAACCATTTAATTTCAAAACACTGAAAAGATCCAATATTCTAAACATAAAATGAGACCAATACTGGTGATAATACGAAGAAAACCAATTTATTTGAACACATAACCCACCAGAAAATCCAACTGCTCGTCGCTGAGGGGTTGCAGGACAAATCATCATCCCCTCCTTGTACCCATACTAAACAAATTGAAGCAACTACAGCTCCAATAACTTTATTTTATAATACATATATTTTAGATTAGATTATTTTGTGTGATAGATGACAATCAGAAATTTTGTATGGCCACACAAGTAATTAGGAACCCGGGGTCATTTCTAGGGAATTCTTCAAAAAACAAAAAAAACTTAACCACACCTAGAATCTGACTTGAGTAGGAAAATTAAGTGTGATTAGTGTTAAACAATTCAGTTTCTACAGCAAGTTTCTACTAAATGTGTAATTAGTGTTTAATTATCGATTTTAGTTTAAATTGGTGTTCAAACGAGATCTGCTTTCAACCCAGAAGTTGTGATGATAAGTTGCTTTTACTGGAGGGTTCTCACTAGACTAGGAATTCACCCACGAAGCCCGAGTCCCAAATTCCTTTCAAAGGCCGCAAATTTCGGCCAGATTGGGAAGTTTAAGTGTGATGTTTAGTCTAGTGTTGTCTGAAATATATTTAAGATCCTTGCTATATGCAAAATCGTCAAATTGTACTCATATCAAAATCTGGAGCCATTTTGCTTTAATTACGACGTTTGAATATTGTGCGATACGTGCATTCCAAGTCTTGATTTGGTGTTGCTGCATGCTACAACAGATCGGGTTGGTTTCAGATGATAACGCTCACGTGTCGATGTTCCGAGTACACGCGTTTAGCTTTTGGATACTAGTTTTCTCGAATGGTATTGATATTGTGTTTTTAGCCTTACATTTTACATTTGTGCCAATTCTAGGATCGGTTGCGGAGGTATCGCACGCGGAGCGCAAAGGCAAAGCTATAGTTGGACCAGACTAGCCGAGGCATTCAGGTGAGTAGATGTATACATCTATGGGGAAATCGTCTGGATGGCGCGAGGCGCCCCCTAGTTAGGATTACATTATTTCTTGCAAGATTTGCATTGTTAGTTAGCTAATCCCCCTCATTCACATTGCATACCCTTATAGCTAATCGTCTACTAGATTGCTTGGATATTCATATACACATGTGCGATATCACTTCGTAGGACACGAACACCATTACCATTGGCTCCTGTTGCACACGCACTATTCATGTGACACACACGCCTTTGGTAATTGCCATGCCACGAGCACCATAGAACCTGTTTAGCTTAGTGTCACCACTTGCATCATACATGATATATGAAATCGCATAGCATGTATATACTTCGCATCATCATCATACTTACATAGATTTCTATCCACAAATCACATCGCATACCTTGATATCATAGACATTTATCATATACAACATGTTGGGTATTATGATTTTCATGAGGATTTCAGTATTACTGCGATTTCTGGATTTTGGGGAAAACCGCAAGAATTTAACAAAAGCTTATATTTATCATTTTTAAAACAAAGTTGCGGTTTTCTCGTGATGTATGTGTCGTCCACCATGAGTTTTCATGTTTTCTGTTGGATTTCGAGACCCGATTCGAGGAGTGAATGAACCATCTCGGGTACATGGTTGGCCCGGTATGGTACCCCGGGGCAAGAAGATCGAGTTGTAGACGATGAGCCTGGCAGAGGAAGACTACCTACCGGTGATGTCTGGCGCGGCGGATATCCGGAGGATACCGACCGTTGTCGTGAGATTGATGATATGAGCCGATCCGGACTGACGGAGCCCGATGTATTGAGACAATAATACAGTGAGACATTGAGACAGATGTGTTTTCATATTTGGTGTCGATGCTCGACACAGGTTTCAGATAATTTCCTGATGGTATTTAGCTATTACACAGATATTCTTTTTCTAAAGTTAAGAATGCAGAACTCATAGCATTTAAACACTTAAAGATTTAGTATTGACATTGCATACATGTGCATGCATATTAGAGGTATTATATCACATCTGGACATACATGCTGTGACGCATTTGCGTGCATTCTTACGATAGCCTTACTAGATGTTATATTCTACTCATGAGCTGGCAACTCACCCCCGTTGTGCCACAGTGTCTTACAGGTCGGACTCATCAGCCTAGTAGCGGCGGCATATCTTATTAGTGACTTCTTTTGCTCAGACTCGCGACATTGCTCGTAGGTGGGTTGCGAGAGCGCTTTTATCTCTTTTTGTACTGTTTTTGTATCTAGTATTCTCCATCTACCACTTCTTATTTGTATATGCGACCTAGTGATGAGACTGAGAGATTTGTGTATATGTGTGTTCTTTTGGGTCGAGCTCACTTGAGCCGACGTTGTGTTTTCTTACATTTCGTATTTCTTTATGCTCTTTTTCTTGAGATTACATATATATATATATTGCATGTGGTTGTGATCCGCCTTGGGCGAAGAGCTAGCTCCCGCTTGGGGATGCCATTTTGTGATTACAGGTTATATATCTTGTTGTACCCATTTTGGGGGATAGAATTTACAGAGGAGATTCGGAAATTTTTGATGTTTTTTTAAAAAGGGGTTCAATGCAACTAAATTGATTTCAAGTCATTTCATGAAAGGTTTCCTATACTCTCTTTGGTTTTGGTTTAGATTTTCTGGGCTTTGGCTTACTTAGTTTACGTTACGCCTTTAGACGTCTCATAATCTAAGTGCCAGTCACGTTCCGTATTTTCGGGTCGTGATACCTCCGCTCCGACACACCATTGTGCTGTGGTGTATATGGAGGAGTAAGCTGAGAGAGAATCCCATTCTCTTTTAGATAGTCATGAAATTCCGTGCTTAAGTATTCTCCTCCCCGATCAGATCGTAGGATTTTAATACATTTACCCGTTTGGTTCTCAACTTCATACTTATATTCTTTGAATTTATCAAAAGCTTCAGACTTGTGTTTCAACAGGAACACATGTCCGTATCTTGAGAGATCGTCGGTGAATGTAATGAAGTATGAAGAACCATTCCGAGCATGTGTAGACAAGGGACCGCATACATCACTATGTATCAGTCCCAAGAGTTCCGTAACTCTTTCTCCGTGTCGAGTAAACGGAATTTTTGTCATCTTTCCTTTGAGACATGAATGGAAAGTTTCATAAAATGATAATTCGAACGGATTCAAATATCCATCCTTATGTAACTTAGCTAGTCGTGTCGCATTGATATGACCTAGTCTACAATGCCACAAGAAGGATTCGTTCATATCTGAACTCTTCCTCTTGTGTGTGTTTTGTACGTTAAGAACTGTGGTTTGATTTAGAATGTATATGCCATTAATTAGAGAGCCTGATCCAATCAACTTTTGATCTAGGAAGATGTTCATAACATTATCCTGTACTACAAAATTATATCCTTCTTTACTTAATAAAGAAACTGATATAAGATTGTATATCAGGGTCGGTATGTAATAGCATTCGTTCAGAATCAATGTATTACCATTTGGTAATATAAGGTGATATTCGCAGACTGTTTTGGCTGCAACATTTGCACCATTCTCTACTACTACAGAATGATCACCTATTCCCAGTCTCTACCTTTCCTTAGCCCATATAATATATTATATATGTGGGATCCCGATCTAGTATCTAATACCCAGGACATAGAGTGTACTGAGAAACAGTTCTGGGTGACTAACACACCCGAAGAAGATGCATCAACATGCTCATTCTTCATTTGGGTGGTGTGGAAATCCGGATATTTTCCTATTTCCTGCTTGGACTTATAATAATTAAAAGTTGGAGCGGAACCAACATTCCCCAGCTCAGTATAACAAGTGGGTTCGGTTAATACATCCATATTATTATCTTGATTAAGGCCTGACATAGTCGCTACCTGGAGAGAGAGAGAAGAAAACACTTAGCGTATGCTCTTGCAAGATTAGATTGGTTATTATCTTATCTAATCAGGATGGCTCCCTATGTTTTTATCAAATCTTCCTTCAAACCTTAAAAAGTAAGACTAGCCGGGATTGATTACACCTTACAAGTTTGCTAATCTTTCAGCCAGATCAGTGTCGGTATTTTGAGGGAGGTTCCCCGTCCTTTCGTACGGACCTAATTAAAATAAACCTCGTTTTCCCAGGGGCATAACCCCGTTAACACCTTTCTAGACACCTACGTGATCGACTAATTGTCATCTGTAAAACTCTCTCAGGAGTAACTCTTACTCGCAGTGGGTAGCGGGATCCAACTATCTCATAGAAGGTATGCAATCTCATTGCAAATTTCAACACTTTAAATTCCCAATAATAGTTTTTACCCCAAGCGTCCTATGACCTCGACAGAGGTCAACAAACCATAATGCGCTAGTCAAGTTCAACCTGCCATTTCATGATTGAATTAAACCCACCCACATGACCCTTAACAGAGGTCAACAAGGTCGTACGACTACTCTAATCCAATCGCATCACATGCTTTACAGATAAACACTAATCAACTACCACACACTACGCCTTGATAGAGGTCAACAAACGTACCACGAATACTAAGTGGCACTTATCTGAAATGACGGAGGGCTACGACAGGTTTTAAGAAAACCTTTTGCGTAATGAACTTGATATCGTTATAGAAACAAATGATTTTTGAAAAGGAATTTTTTTGAGGTTTTTTACTAGTCTTGCTAAAGAGGTCACTCCCGGTGAAGGGATCTGGGCTCTTTCCTTATCGAATAAGGTGCAGGATATTTCACAAATACCACTATGCAAAGCAAGAACTAAAAGAAGCAATCAAAAGACAAAACCGAGTGGGTTGTAGCATCTACTAGATTTTGCTAAAGAGGTCACTCCCGGTGAAGGGATCTCGGCTCTTTCCTCATCGAATGAGGTGTTGGATATTCTACAAGGAATACCGCTATGCAAAGCAAAAACTAGAGCTACTCTTTTTGAAAATTTGATTCTACAACATCATTTTAGGTTTATTTCTTTTTCATTAATCTCATTAATGAAGTCCTATCAATTATTCTTCCTAAGTATTATAGAAGAAACGAAAATACAACGTACGCTTATGCCATCCGTATTCGCCACAGTGTCCCGTTAAGCACCGTTAGGTTACTTAACTAACGACATAGCGGGGCGGGACTAGCGCAGGTGCAAAACATAAGCAATATTTATTATATATCATATATATAATAATAAAGCATTCGTCTCACGCATATAAAGTGATCTCATCACAGAATATTAGCAGCAGAAGATAATATATGAAATATTGGATATACTAGGAATTCCATATTTTAAATTAAGCCAGTATAAAACACGGATTCCACGGTCGCGATGAATAGCCAAACCTACATCCCCAGACTCCTACGAGAGCGGCAAGCAACCCTACCAATTCTAGAGTTAGGAGACCCAGACTCGACTCCTCGAGATGGTCTCCTACTGGACTCTAGAACCCGGTTAGTTGTGCTCCCCGTCTTGGGTCTATCCTAATGCGGAAAAGTAAATAATATACAATAATGGTGACATCATTCTCAACCCGGAAGTGCCCCAATAAAAGAATATTATATACAATGAATTTTACATGAATGAAAATAAAAACTCTCATCTCACATAAAACCCCCGGCTATTCAAAACACGACGATCCAATATAACATATCAAAGCAACACATAACATCACATGTCATCAACGTAAGTAAATATGTGTATCCCAATTGTCGTTGACATACAGCAACGAAACCAGCGATACACCACATATTACACTTACAGTCGCAGAAAAGAAAATATTAAACTATTTGGAATCCACAATCACCTTAGATATCATAAACCCGAAATATCACATGCTTCGGATTTCATGCCTAACTATATGAATTCCATATATTGTATCACATTCCACAAATAGTTAGACGATGTTAAACATTCCGATCGAATCAACAAACACCCAAAATTTCCCAAAAATCTCAAGACTTAAGCGTAGTTTAAAAGTACCCATCACATGCCAAAGTATTTATGTACCAACCGTAGAAGGGTCAACCCTTGCCTCACCTATAGCGCCGCGGAACTACCGCAAACCCTAGGGTTTGGCGGCAGTTCTTAAGGTCATAGAATCGAGTTAGGGTTTCGTTCTTCTAGAGAGTCCATTGAATCACTTGCATGATATTTGAATGTTTCAAACTTGGAAAAATCCAACTCTTGGAAAATTTCCAGCGAGGGAAAAATTGGGTTATTGATATCCGTTCGAACTTTTTAACGCCGTCTAAATAACCCGAAATAAATTTAGAACTACGACTACGAAACACTCTGAATTGCCTTTATAGAAAATTAATATCTCATGCAATTTTAGAAAAAACAAGAAACACCTGAAACACCAAAACCCAGAGACTAGAACACAGGACAAAATCGAACCCCAGAAGCTTCAAATGGGCCGGCCAACTCGTAAATTGTGGCCATGTCACCGGGTCAAATCCGGCCAAATGTGTTCATTTTTGTCCAGTATTCATTTTACATCTTATATAATATTCTGCAGCTGCTTAAAAAAAATTTCGACGACTTAAAAAATTTGACAGAATCTAGGTTTTAATTTCGAGTGTTTCGGAGTTGTTTCGGTTTCGTAATTCTAAAAATATCGTATAAATCTCTAGCTTGGCTCTGATACCACTGTAGGAATGCCTAGAACGACAGCAAGGATTCGAGAGGCATCGACCATGCCATTTTCAAAATTTTGCCATGCTAAACAATCCTAACCCTAGAATCTTAACTAGAGATTTAGACAATACAAAGTGTAAACAACTTTACAACTAAGTGAACTAGGAATACACCATTGTAGACCGTTCCTTCACTTCAATAGCTCCGTGTAGTAGTCTCTTCGCTCTAAGTAGTGATCTTCCGGACTCAAGAATGGCTCCACAAGATAAAAGGAACAAACTTGCACGAAGTCTTCGAGGCCTAAGATGATCTACATTGAGAAGACACTAATCCAAGCTACCTCTTCACTAATTAGGAATTAGTGACACTAACACCCTAAACTAAATGGCAAATCTAGTAGAGGATGATGAAGTAGGATTTTTGCTCACTTTAGAATTAATTTTCTCACTAATTTTATTCTCCTCTCAAAAACCTAGAGAGCTCTCTCATGAGCAAGATGAAGATGAAGCAAATAATGGATGAGAGAGTGAATGGAAAGCATGGGTGAGAAATATCTCATATAAGTCATGTAGAGACTTAACCATGAGTTTATATAATGGTTGGGTTAATAAATATCTTAAGTAAAACAAAATTAGTAGACTAAGTCAATGCATCTACAAGCTTCCACAAGCTTCATGCCATGTGACCAATTTCCATCTAATTTGGATTTACTTTAAATAAATAAACCACACATTATCATGAGTATGGTGTAAGTCTCATACACCCATGTAGTGTGTATTTTCAAGCATGACACAAAAAAGAAAACACAATTAATATATATCACATATATATTAAGTGTGCACATGTGAGAAAAAGAAATGCTTAAGTAAGCAAATATTAGTTAATGTAAATTAATATATCAAATATATAATTATATATTAAATCATTAAATCAACACTTGATTTAATAATCCGGCTATATCATATACAACCGACTAATATTATTTATATCAACTTATCGAATCAACACTTGATTCGATAATCCGGCTATATCACATATAACCGACCGATACGAATAAATCGCGAGAATAGAATACGGTATCACACTCGTATTAATCTCGGTCCCGCACATATCACATATGTGCTCCTACTTCGTTTTGCCTGAGCCAGTAAACCTCTATGTAGGACTCTAAAGACTCGTCAATACGCCGGCAGTAGGTGATGATCATATCAGGCACCCACAAGCCGTCAGCGGTACTAGCTGGACATAACGGCTATCCGGGTATTGAGCGATCAGAAGATCACAAACAAACCTGCTCTAACTCCTGTAAAGCCTATTAGTAACACAACCGTACAGTCCGGTCTTTTCGTCTGATATGTCGCATATCTAATCTAGGGGTGGTAAACATCAGACCCCAGTAATCGATAAGTCGTGTCGATGTGAGGCTCATAACTGTCACGACCCAAATTTAGGCACATGAACGGCACTTAAACTATGTGACGTCAACAGGCGTAACGCAATTTAAGTAAGTCGAAAACCCAGAAATCTAAACCATCAAAAGAAGTAAGTGATAAAAATATTGTAAAAACATTTGGAAATCTCAAGTAAAAATCTTTAAACTTAAGTTTATTTTCTTAAAAATTTTGGCAGCACCTCCTTTGTAAAAACTAGCCCCGAAATGGGTGCAATCATATAATATAAATAAAACATCCCCAAACGGGAGCAAATCACGCCAAAAGGCGAAACAACCACACAAGCATATATATGACGCCGTAGCGAAGAAATAGACAATATAAATGAAAAACAGTATAAAGAGGTAAAACTACATAATAAAGACCGGCTCACACGAGCACGACACCCAAAGTCACAAAATATACAATATCCGTCCTCACAAACTCGTCTGTAAGTCAATACATGAAAGTGGTAGATGGAGAGTACTAGATATAATGAGATATACAATGAATATAAACGGATAACTGCAAACCCACCTACAGCAAAAAGGCTCATAGCCAACCGTAGCGGTATCCGCTAAAAAAGATACAATAAGAAGCCCTGCCGCGACTACTCTGAGGGTCAAGCCTGCAAAACACTGTGGCACAACGAGGGTGAGTTACCAACTCATGAAGAGTAAGTAAGATCATACAAATAATCGCAGGTATGAACGTACGGCAATGATCTAACACATGTAATCTGATAGCATAAATATGGCAATATGGATATGCAACAATCATGATCAAGGCACACCATCAGGTACTACTACTACATGAAACAATGCATATCTAATAAATACTGAGTATGGGATAAAACATATCATCATCAATGAATCATAATCGTGGAAAATCCCGGTGTCCATCAATGACACCCCAAATCCAAATACCTCAGGCGTCGTAACTCTCATCGGCCCTCATATCTGTAAATCTCATGGAACCTGAGTGCCCAACATCGACACTCGAAATATCATGAAAATCAATGTCCATCATCGACACGTAAATCCACATAACTCGGGCTCCATCAGTCCGGATCGGCCCACGGGCTCTGTCAGTCCGGATCGACCCATATCCATCTCACGACTCCGGTCGGTATCCTCTGGATAACCACCAGGTCCAACCAATCACTGGTAGGTAGTAGTCCCTCTGCCAGGCTCATCGTCTACTGCACAATATCCCTTTCTTGCCCCGGGGTACCATACCGGGTCCACCATGAACCCGCAAACGGATCATCCAGCTCCTCGAATCGGGTTTCTAACACAAGTCTCAGAACCGAGAAAACTCATGGTGGATGCATCGAAATATCATATCAAGAGAAACCGGGTTTTCAAAACAATGCATATTTTCTTGAAATATCCCCACGGTTCTCAAATCCATAAATCACATGAAATTCGTATCTTAATGCGGAAATCCATGACATATGATGTATGCAACATAAAACAATAATATGAGCATATCAAGGGAAAACCGATCGTTTAAATGAATCAAGTTTTTAAATATATCATGTGGTTCCTAATTTCTCCAAAATCAAATGCAACATCATATAAAAGTGTATATGTAGCTATAACAAGGTATGAGTGTATGATACACTTCATATGCGCAATAGAACAAGAATCAACGTCTCAATGTCAATAACGAATACAATACCACATATGTGTATAGGTTGTACATGTTATGGCAATTACCGACGGTGTATGTGTGTAGCATACAATTTAGTGTTCGTACAACATGAACCGTCAGTAATGGTGCAGTGTCCACTAGGTACTAAGTCAAGGCACAACAAGTAATGGTATGCAATGATATTCATGCACAGTCAACATATATGCATATAAACATGCGGCGATAATATCATATCTCCCCGTAGATGTTAAATCTACTCACTGATGATCTCGAGTTAGGTAAATCCAACCACCTGCTTTCCTTTATTCGTAGCGTCCGAAGTCCCCGCCTGCGATCCTATTAACACAAAACATAATAACGCGTGGATTTGGAAAACTACCCAATAATAAACGAACACAACGCCAATTAACGAATCGGTTCCCTTAAGCTACAAAAGGGTTCGCTTAACGGCTAACGTGTGTAGCGACATCATCAAAACAAACCCACGACAGCAAGCTACCCGAAACACTAAAACTACGTCGGATCAATCGTATCGCACTTTGCCGAAACGCTTAAAACTAGCTAAGAGGTCCCAGATTTTACATAAGGTCAATATATAAAAATCAAGCTGTATCAAACATCCCAAAATAGTTACAAACAGCTACCCTAAAAATCCCAACTCCCCAGTCCCCAGAAAATCCGAGCTCGCCGTAATTCCCCTAAGTCTCGCCGGCCAAAACAGGTGGGATTGGGTTCAGGTTTCAGGTGAACACTCAGGGCCTCTAGTACAACACTACTATATTGCTAGATTTTCCAGTAACAATTCGTGTTCGTAGCAGATCACAGACACTCTAAAATGACACTAAAAATACGATATGTACACAAAACTATATCTTTAGTATTCTAAACAACATATACTAAGCAACACAACATAATAAACACCTAATTAACAGTTAGAGATCGTTACCTATCCACACTTGCTCAAAAACCCTAGCTTTCCATGCTCTAAGTGATCTTAGTGGCTTTAACTAGGCTTGTGAAGGGTTTTAGTGAGGTTTAGTGGTGATTTGTTTGGGTTTTGTGAAGATTTGTTTAAGGTTTCAGTTTGAGGGGAGAGGAGAGAATGAGATGAGGAAATAATGTGTGAATGAGAGAGTGTGAGTGATGAAGAGAGTGAGGGTGTGAGAGTGGTGAAGTGAAATGAAGGGGTGAGGTTAGAGTGAGCCATGCCCCCTTCTCTCACCTCATTAAATGCACCCCATGCTTCATCATTCACTCTCTCTCTCTCTCTCTTCCTCTCTCAAGTCAACTAAATTTTAAACCCTTTATTTAAAAATAACTAAATAATTTAAATAATTACATAAAACTTAATGGAATGGGGCTAAGGTGCCATGGCTACTTAAGTATGGTTAATCCTAATTAACCCTAGGTTAATATGCATAAGTGTGTGCAAGCCCGAAATAAATAATAATAAAATATTAATTAATTTTTATAAAATATGTGAAAACTATTTTGATAAAATTTTACTAAAAACCCGCATTATCGCTAAATTTGTTAGTTATATATATGCCCTAGAAGCCATTATTGTACATGTGATGTATATTTTAGTGGAAGGTTGGATATATATAGAGAGGATTTTCTTGCTCGACATGATAGTATGCTATCTGGTTGCTCTTTGTCTTAACATGTAGATTAATATTGTGATACTGTCTTTCTCTCACATGTTGATAAAGCCCTTAGGATGTGTACTTGACTGCCGGGATTATGATGGAGATCATACTAGTGGGGCCAAAGTGTTGGAGATAGTGCCCTCAGAGTCAATTATTAGGTCACAGGTACGTGATTGCAATGATTGATGGAGGACCTATCCCGGTAGGACAGTCTTACTCGAGATGATAGTATGCTATCTGGTTTACCTTTATCATCGTGTACTGCTTCAGGTGACCTGACAAGTCGCTATTACACATTGGTAGAGCCCCTAGGATTCTTGCTTGATCACCAGCAGTATGAGGGCGATCAAATAAGTGGGAGCTGGGGGTCTATAAGCATATCCTTAAATGGTCCCTAGTCGTGAGAGTTTCGAGACAGGGCATCGATACTCCAGAGTAGACTAGTGTATACAGTCGAGACCCCGACGAGGGGCGGTGGCCGGTCTCACAAGCCACTGGTGTCAGTTGGTTCACCTAAGATGTATACAGGTGCTCATTGGGTTATGAGTACACCGGACAGGACTCGCCGGGAACATGCTAGTTGGTCATATACCAGACGTCAGATGGCAGTTCCCTGGTGACATGTGTGCAGGTTAGTTCATCGACCTGGGGATCGTCATTTGTCTCGTGTGGGTTCCCACTGTACTTTGATTACTACCCTACCACGGCTCAAAGGAGTCGTGCAAACAGGTTTTAGTTGGGTACAGTCCCGAGCCACATGGAGGCAGTGAGCGTATCTTCAGGGGTTCGTCTCTCCCGGTATTGGGGGTGAGGTCGTGCTGTGTCTAGGAGAGCCATTACACGAAGCCCTCGGCCGAGGCAAGGAGATTTACTGGTAGGTATTCCAGTAGTATCTCAGGGTGTTCTGGGCTACACTCCGACACGACTTGTACCGCTTTTGGGGGTCTGACTTTTACCAACCCCCTAGGCCCGCCATGCGATGCTCATAGACGAACGGACCGGACTGTACGGATATTGTCACTGACAGGCTCAGTAGGGCTGTCAGGCTGAGTTCGCTCACAGACGTCCCTTTTAGTCAATACCTGGTAGCCCGTTACGTATTGGCTTATACCTCTGACGTGCTAGTGGTTAAATCCACAACCAAGGTGTTGATGAGTCTTTAGAGTCCCCCACATTCTGTTACTCAGCTTTCGGGCGAAAGGTTGTAGAGGCCGTATGGAGATATGGCAAGGTCCGATCAGATACGTGCGGTATTGCACGGATCAGGATCGGACAGTTTGTACTATAGGCCGTATGGATATATGGCAGGGTTCGATCAGATACGTGCGGTATTGCACGGATCAGGATCGAACGGATATTACTGGCTGGCTTTGGTTTAAGCCGGATTCTAGTATAGTACAGTGTAGATTTTGTCTCATTGCATTTGTATTTCGGTCGGAATACAAATGAGGGTGTGTATGCACAGTATCGGGGTTTTCCTGTAATTTATTACGGGACCAGTTTTCTGGAGTTGCCAGTTTGCTTTCCGTTTCGGCCGATTTCCTTTGTATCGTTCATTGGCCGAAGTTTGGTGGAGGAGGGCTTATTTGCATTGTTGCAAATAGGCATTTGTGGAGGGGGTCTTTGCATTTTGTTGTATCATGATAGCTTTTCCTTGACCTTGACTTCTAGCTTTATCATGATGGCTTGACTTTGTTGACAATCATGGTTGTTGATGATTGTTGGTTGAGTATTGGTTTTGGGAGTGATCATTGTTTCTCATCATCACTTGCTTTTCAACCACCTCTTTGTCTTGACTCTCTCTCTCTTGTATGAGATGAGAATGGCTCCCATCTTTTTTAGACTCTCCCACTTTTTCCCTCTCTCCACCATCATATACATGGCCGGCCACATTGGGAAGGGGGGGCTGTCCAAATTTTGGGAGTGGGGTTTTTGCTTCATTTCATGCTCCAAAAATCCCCTAGTCCCTCCACACTTTTCTTGTATCATCCCTCCACCAAAATGGCATCTCCATGAACCCAAATGAGACTTGCTAACCATATTCTACAGCAAATCTTGGGCACGTCGACTAGCCAGCTTCGTGCCCGAGTTGCCTCGGCATTGAGGTGGGAGCCCGTAAAAGAAGTAGGCGATGTGGTGCACTTCCGGCGACGAGGTGGAGACAGGACATTCCGCAGGAGATCGGGACGACGACGAGAAGACCGGAGGACTTGGATCAGTCGGTATATCTCTCTTCTCCATCTTGTAGTTAGCTAGGACTAATTAATGGTTCGATCCGGGTATTAGTGCGCGGCGGTTTGCCAGTTCAAGTAAAATTAAAGTTTATCACCGCTTCCGCATTTGGCCGTCGGATTGACGGCCGGGGCGCCGCCGTGCACTTACAGTGGTATCAGAGCCTCGCCATTAATTTAGTCTAGCTTGGTTTAATGTGTTTTGCATTTCCGATCGACCAAAATTCCAAAATCTACATTTTTGCTTGCATCAGTTTTCTGTTAAAATTTTTTGGTCTCCAAAAATTTTTCAGGTTGTAAAATAGTGTTGTACTGGAGATTGTAAGCCCACTGTAGAAATTCGACGCAGTAAGTCGACCACCAGAGCGCGGAACCGCGGCAAAACGCCCCCTTGGGCTGCGGTTCCGCCGCACAATGGTGTCCTTACTGCATCAAACTTCTTCAGTTACTTTCTGGGATAAAAATAGGGGTTTTGGAATATTATTTTCGGGCCCAGAATTTCTTGATGTGCTACAGTAGTACTTGGGGGCCCACTTGTTAAATTTTGATCGATCGGATATTTTAAACACATTATTTCACAGTATTTAAATTATATCTGCGACCGTGAATGTCACTCGATCGGTAAATCCGGTCTAACTGCTATAGCCCGGTTAGACGGATTTACGAACGTGACTTTCACGTTGATGTTCTGTTTTTGCTGTGTTGTTGCGGATCGGTCGTGGGGGATAGCCTGGATGCAATGCTAGTACAGTTGTGGTTGTATTATGTACATTTGATATTGCGGGGCGAGCGTCCGACATGTGGACTGCCGTCACTGCCTGTTTGTATTATTATTTTGGGGCACGGCCAGGTTGCGGTCGATGTACCCGTTGTATGTATATTTTACTTTCTGTACTAGGATTGCCCCGCGGAGGGGTGCACGGACAGCCGGGTTCTAGAGGGCAACAAGCCCGCATCTCATGGCATTGAGACAGAGGGGGCTTCACTCTAGGATTGGCGGGCTATTCGCCGCACTCGTAGGGGGTACAGGTTGACCCAGGAGGGGTGCCCAAGTTACCGGATTCCGTGAAATGCTGGGTGGTCCATTCACGGTGCTGAAGGGGGCTGCCTCGCTTCAGGTTTTGGCGGGTGACTTGTCGCGCCCGTAGGGGTCTAGGATTTCATTGCACAGGCTATCCACACGACCAGGGGAACGTCGGGTTTCAGCGGCTCTGTGAAACCCGGGGATCCCAGATATCTGTATTGTTTCTGTGATGCTGTACATTTCTGTGATGTTGCATTTTATTCACACCTTGAGCGAAATATAATATATTGGTATATATATTAGTAGATGTTGTATATGTTTTGCATCCGCGCTAGTCCAGTCCCCGCTCTGTCGTTAGTTAGCTAACCTAACGGGTAATGACGGGACCCAGTGGCGAATGCGGATGGCATATACATACATCAGTATATTTTCGTTCTTTGTGGTGTGATCAATTGATGGGACTGCGTTGATTCGGATCAATGCAAGTTAAAAACAAACCTAATCTGATGTTGTTGGAACACTTTTCAAAAAGCTGTTATTGCAAGGACGTTCACTTTTGTTTTGCATCGCGGTATTCATTTAGAATATCCTGCTCCTCAGTCGACGAGGCAAGGGCCGAGATCCCTTCACCGGGAGTGACCCCTTGGACAAAAAGTTTGCATCAGGGAAATGACTTCACTATAGCCGATTACTTTTGCTTTGCACCGTGATATTCAGTTGGAATATCCTGCACCCCATTCTACGGGGAAAGAGCCGAGATCCCTTCACCGGGAGTGACCTCTTTAGCAAAGGTTTTCGTCACTATATTTTTAAAAGCTATCCGTTCCTTCAACGATATCAAGTTCATTACGTTAAAGGTTTTCGCCAGAAACCATTTGTAGCCCTCCGTCGTTTCATATGGATGGTCAATAGTATTCAAGCTGTGTATGTTGGCCAAAGTCAAGGCACAGTGATTGGTAGCTATTGGGGTATTCATATGCAGCATAGATAGATGCGTTGGTTTGGGACAGTCGTACTGCCATTTTGGCCAAAGTCAAGGGTAGGTACGGGTGGATTCAAATTAACCTGGAGAATGACGGGTAGAACTTGACATGTGACTTATGATATGTTGGCCAAAGTCAAGGTCATAAGAGCATGGGGTAAAAATCACATCGGGAGTTTCAAAAGAACTGAAACTTGCCAGATATGCGCATACCTTCTGGAGTGTGATGACGTGAGTGGATTCCGTCACGTTATCATGCGATGAGAGTTGGATCCCGATTCCCACTGATGAGTTAGTTTACTCCTCGGGTGACCCCGACTAATTCTTCTTTCAGGTTTGGAGGAGAATTTGAGGTACAGTGGGAGGTTTCCTGATTAGATAAATTGGTAACCATTCTGATCTAGGTTAGAGTGCACGCTGAGTGTTTCTTTTCTCTCTCTCTCTTTGGCAGCGACCATTGACCCGACCCTAAGACTATGACTCAGTGACCAAGTTGACCGAACCTTCTTAAACACTGGCTTTTGGATTGTCAGAGTTGCAAACCTCATTGCCACTCCTACTTTTACCCTTTTCTCCAGGACATCCCGTATTACTACGAACGTCCACTTCCATTGGACAAAACCATCGTATGGTTAGATACGAACTCGAAAGAATTTATTCGAGGATGGTTTCAGGTTCTGGAGAAAACGGATAGGATTATTCAGTTGTCTTTTCCTTTTACCTTCTCTCAGGTTGCGAGTACTCCTTGGTTTAGGAGATAGTACACCTATTACGCAAATTGGATAGTCTTCTTCCAAACCTTAGGCTGGTGCCGACTGGTAGGGAATGAAGAAAACCAATTAGCATAACGATGGTGTACAGAAGGTATTAAGTTCAGACAAAGCAAGGGATTAGTAAGAGGGCAAAGTAAATTGCAACAGATATTCACGACCAAACCAAGTATTCCTTCGCCAATCCTAAAATCACCTTTGTATTTCTCCAGGACACTCCGTATCACTACGAAGATCCACAGTTTATTGGATACTCCATCGTATGGTTATATACGAACTCGAAAGGAACTTGTTCCAGTTCGGGGATGGATTCTGGTTCAGGAGAAATAGGAATAAGGTTTATTCAGGTGTCCTTTATCTTCACATTCTCTCGCATTGCGAGTGTTCCTAGGATTAGGACAGTACACCCATTATGCTTATTGGATAGTCTTCTTCCAAACCATAGGCTGGTGCCGAACGGTAGGGAAGGAAGAAAACCATTTGGCGTAAGGGGTGTGCAGAAGGTAATGACTAAAGACATATAAAGGGATTTGGAGAGGTGGCAAAGAAATATACGGTTACAGTTGTGAATCTGATAATGGAAGAGGCATTACTAGGAATACCAGGATACCCCATCGAAACATTTCAATGTTTCAGTCTCACTGTGTACTGTTAAAGGGAAACTGATTTCCCGATTAGATACTTACTCCAGGGTATGTATTTACCAGTTACGATTCTCACATCTGTATGGCTTTACAGATGATGAGTGGGAGTAAGTTATTGGGAATTGGGTGATTATCCTCGTTATATCGGGATTCGTTGTAATCGGTGATATTTGAGGAAATCACCTGGGCTGTTTGCCGGTCGGCAAATATTTGGTTTTGAATATCCGCTGTTATGCACCAATTTCAAATTGATATATCTGTACGTCTATTTTCATAGAGTGAGATATACCTTTCTGAAATTATGTCTACGACATTTACCTATATCAGTGGATGGTTAGGTAAGGAGCATTAAATAGCGGTGTAATTCTTCTTAACCATAAGTATAGTTTTCAACCTACGACACACAGTGAATGAGTTATCAGACTCAAGGGACTTATACAGAGTATTGTATGTTGTCCAGGGTCCATCAGGACAGAGGGGTAGGTCCTCGTACTATATTCGGTTTACTTATGACTTCTCTAGTTTTTAGACAGGTGTTTCATGGAAACACAGGGTCCGAATTTTGAGAAGTTATAGGTATTTGAATAGAGTAGAGAACCAAGTGTAGCAAGTATCGGGATTCTTCAAAGAGATCGAAGATGTAGATACTTGTGTACGGTATTCAGTTGATAGTAATGATTTAAGAGATCTTGCTTCTCTTTCAGGTTACTCATGATTGGAAGCATTCCTAAGTTGAGTAACGCTGATCGGCCTCCTTCCATTTAGTTGACATGCACTGGAGACAGTTGCATGATTTGGATCTGGTTCAATTAAATCAGTGCCTCTGGTCCTATATTGGACATAGAACAGTTCGTATCTTAACGATGTTAAGGTACGGGGAGTTGTCTAGTTTATGCTTAAAACCAGACTCTGGATAACTCAAGGCACGTTTCTGTAATGGCTGTTTGTGGGTTGACCCAGGCTATGACGAGGGTTGACTTTCTACCATCTGGATGAACAATAGCAATATTGTTCTAGACTCGCCACAGTTTTATTAAAAATGGATTTTTTCAGAAAAACAGTAGTGGGAATATGGTAGAACTGGAAGTGATTCCAGAACCACAAACGATTACTGAAGATTTGATAAGGAACCTAAAGATTCAATCTGGGTTGACATTCCATTGGCCACTCCGCAGATAAGGTGGGTAACTTCAGGCACCCGAGAGGTACTCCGGTAGCCTCAAGGACGGTGACAGGGAAGTTCTTGTTTACCCACAATTACCATTGCTGTTGTTCCAGGCTGCGAGACCCGGCGGGAGGATGAGTATAGCGTCGTTCTAAACTAGTTTTAGAAGTGTACGTCTATATGACTCTGCCAGAGGGTTGTCGTAATCAGTGGGAGCAGCGGAAGCATTGGTGGACAGGTAGCTTATGTCTATTTATAGACTAAAGCAGATGTAGCGGAGATAGATCATCTATTTCTGACGTGACAGTCATGGGTTAACTTCATCAGAATAGGAGATGGATCTGTTGAGAAGGTAGTAGGGTGTGATATCCTGGTATTTGGATGACATACACAGAATAGGAAAGGAAACTCCTATACTACGATCGGTTATACTTTGGTCGTCACACAGTTGTTTCTCCACAAAGGAAATGGATTTTATATCAGACATACTGGTTACTAGATCTATGGTTTTAGATCTAGATTTGGGTAGTCTCCCAATCAGGGTACTTAGACAGCATTCTAAGAGTATTTAGAATGGACGACTCCTGGCACGGTAGTGTACCTGCAGGTGATGGAGTCACCCTCTCTAAAGGTGTCTTATAGACTAAAGTAGAGAGGGAAGTGCATGATTGGCAGATCACTTGCTCAGGCAATTGAGTCAATCATGAAATGTCAAGTACCACACCAGATGTTGTTCTTGCACTAGATGCAATAAGTTGACATTAATCCAATCCTGGAGAAACAGTCGGAAGCAGTTTTAGAACATAAGTGGATGTTCTAGGGATATGATGACGACAGCCTCATTCGGGAGACAGTTATCATTCCAGGCTTCCAAGGTGACTTGGACGACAGGGAGGTTGTCAGAGTTATAGTTTTTCCTTCTGACGAGGGGCAGTATTTTGGACAGGTGGTCCAAGGCAATACTGAGGGTGGCATGGAACAGGATACTGATTAAGTTCAGTTGACGATACAGTCTAAGAAGTTTGGATTTGGAGTTCATTTATGAGCTAGGTCCCATCAGACATTCAGACACATTCTAAGACAGGTATTGCTCATTTCGGGAGATGGCTTTCTCCGCGAACTTGAGATATAGAGAGACATAGAAAGAAACAACAAAGCGGATCCACTCACTAAGGCTATTCCTCGAACGCAATAGTTTCGCAAACGAGCTTTGTGAGACTGACTAGTAGAGGAGTTGGGTGTTCGGTATCACACGGGCTGTGAGTATGCGACATCGCAATAATTAGCCTTGAGTGCAAGTGGGAGATTGTTGGAGAGAGTGCCCTCAGAGTCAATTATTAGGTCACAGGTACGTGATTGCAATGATTGATGGAGGACCTATCCCGGTAGGACAGTCTTACTCGAGATGATAGTATGCTATCTGGTTTACCTTTATCATCGTGTACTGCTTCAGGTGACCTGACAAGTCGCTATTACACGTTGGTAGAGCCCCTAGGATTCTTGCTTGACCACCAGCAGTATGAGGGCGATCATATAAGTGGGAGCTGGGGGTCTATAGGCATATCCTTAAATGGTTCCTAGTCGTGAGAGTTTCGAGATAGGGCATCGATACTCCAGAGTAGACTAGTGTATACAGTCGAGACCACGACGAGGGGCGGTGGCCGGTCTCACAAGCCACTGGTGTCAGTTGGTTCACCTAAGATGTATACAGGTGCTCATTGGGTTATGAGTACACCGGACAGGACTCGCCGGGAATATGCTAGTTGGTCATATACCAGACGTCAGATGGCAGTTCCCTGGTGACATGTGTGCAGGTTAGTTCATCGACCTGGGGATCGTCATTTGTCTCGTGTGAGTTCCCACTGTACTTTGATTACTACCCTACCACGGCTCAAAGGAGTCGTGCAAACAGGTTTTAGTTGGGTACAGTCCCGAGCCACATGGAGGCAGTGAGCGTATCTTCAGGGGTTCGTCTCTCCCGGTATTGGGGGTGAGGTCGTGCTGTGTCTAGGAGAGCCATTACACGAAGCCCTCGGCCGAGGCAAGGAGATTTACTGGTAGGTATTCCAGTAGTATCTCAGGGTGTTCTGGGCTACACTCCGACACGACTTGTACCGCTTTTGGGGGTCTGACTTTTACCAACCCCCTAGGCCCGCCATGCGATGCTCATAGACGAACGGACCGGACTGTACGGATATTATCACTGACAGGCTCAGTAGGGTTGTCAGGCTGAGTTCGCTCACAGACGTCCCTTTTAGTCAATACCTGGTAGCCCGTTACGTATTGGCTTATACCTCTGACGTGCTAGTGGTTAAATCCACAACCAAGGTGTTGACGAGTCTTTAGAGTCCCCCACATTCTGTTACTCAGCTTTCGGGCGAAAGGTTGTAGAGGCCGTATGGAGATATGGCAAGGTCCGATCAGATACGTGCGGTATTGCACGGATCAGGATCGGACAGTTTGTACTATAGGCCGTATGGATATATGGCAGGGTTCGATCAGATACGTGCGGTATTGCACGGATCAGGATCGAACGGATATTACTGGCCGGCTTTGGTTTAAGCCGGATTCTAGTATAGTACAGTGTAGATTTTGTCTCATTGCATTTGTATTTCGGTCGGAATACAAATGCGGGTGTGTATGCACAGTATCGGGGTTTTCCTGTAATTTATTACGGGACCAGTTTTCTGGAGTTGCCAGTTTGCTTTCCGTTTCGGCCGATTTCCTTTGTATCGTTCATTGGCCGAAGTTTGGTGGAGGAGGGCTTATTTGCATTGTTGCAAATAGGCATTTGTGGAGGGGGTCTTTGCATTTTGTTGTATCATGATAGCTTTTCCTTGACCTTGACTTCTAGCTTTATCATGATGGCTTGACTTTGTTGACAATCATGGTTGTTGATGATTGTTGGTTGAGTATTGGTTTTGGGAGTGATCATTGTTTCTCATCATCACTTGCTTTTCAACCACCTCTTTGTCTTGACTCTCTCTCTCTTGTATGAGATGAGAATGGCTCCCATCTTTTTTAGACTCTCCCACTTTTTCCCTCTCTCCACCATCATATACATGGCCGGCCACATTGGGAAGGGGGGGCTGTCCAAATTTTGGGAGTGGGGTTTTTGCTTCATTTCATGCTCCAAAAATCCCCTAGTCCCTCCACACTTTTCTTGTATCATCCCTCCACCAAAATGGCATCTCCATGAACCCAAATGAGACTTGCTCACCATATTCTACAACAAATCTTGGGCACGTCGACTAGCCAGCTTCGTGCCCGAGTTGCCTCGGCATTGAGGTGGGAGCCCGTAAAAGAAGTAGGCGATGTGGTGCACTTCCGGCGACGAGGTGGAGACAGGACATTCCGCAGGAGATCGGGACGACGACGAGAAGACCGGAGGACTTGGATCAGTCGGTATATCTCTCTTCCCCATCTTGTAGTTAGCTAGGACTAATTAATGGTTCGATCCGGGTATTAGTGCGCGGCGGTTTGCCAGTTCAAGTAAAATTAAAGTTTATCACCGCTTCCGCATTTGGCCGTCGGATTGACGGCCGGGGCGCCGCCGTGCACTTACACAAGGTAGTCCACAAGTACATCCTATAATTGTTCCTAGTCGAGGGTGTATCGAGACAGGGCATCGATATTCCAGAGTAGACTAGCGTATACGCTTCTTGACCCATATGATGGGCGATGGATGATCTCACATGGTGTTTGACATCAAATATGGTATACGGGCGCTCAGTGGAGACTGGGTACACTGAACAGACTCGCCGAGAACTCCTAGTTGGTATTATACCTATCATCAGATAGCAGTTCTCTGGGACACTGGTACAGGTTAGTCTGTAGACCCGAGATCGTCATAGAGTCTTATGTGATTCCTACTGTGCTTTGATTTCCACCTTACCACGTTCAAAAGAACGTGCGAAACGGTGGCTTTTGGGTACAATCCCGAATCACATGGAGGCAATGAGCGATAAGAGGGGTTTCGTCTCTCCCGGTATTTAGGGTTGATGTTGCGCTGTGTTCGATTGGCTATAACAGGAAGTCCCTGGCCAGTGCTGACATGGAGATCTACTGGTGAGTATTATCAGTAGTTTCTCAGCCCGTTATGAGCCTCACATCGGCACGACTTATCGGTTACTGGGGTCTGACGTTTACCACCCCTAGACTGGATATGCGACATATGAGACGAAGAGACCGGACTGTACGCCAATGTTACTGACAGGCTTTACAGAAGTATGAGTAGGCTTTCTTGTTGATCATCTGATTGCTCAATACCCGGGTAGCCGCTACGTCCAGCTAGTACCGCTGACGGCTTGTGGGTGCTTGACTTGATCATCACCTACTACCGGCGTATTGACGAGTCTTTAGAGTTCTACACAGAGGTTTACTGGCTCAGGCAAAACGGAGTAGGAGCACATATGTGATATGTGCGGGGACCGAGATTAATACGCGTATTTGATACCGTATTCTATTCTCGCGATATGTGATATTGGCCGGTTATATGTGATATAGTCGGGTTATCGGATCAAGTGTTGATTCGATAAAATGATACATATTATATTAGTCTGTTATATATGATATAGCCGGATTATTAAATCAAGTGTTGATTTAATAATTGAATGTATAATTATATATTTAATATATTAAATTACATTAACTAATATATGCTCACTTAAGTATTTCTTCTTCTCACTTTTGATACATTTGACATATATGTGATATATGTTTATTGTATTGTTTTCTTTTTTTACATAAATAATATATATGTAATATATATTATTATTGTGACATGCTAGGTTATATATGCAACATGGGTGTATGAGAATTACACCATACAAGAGATAATATCTAGGTTTTTATTTATTTAAGTAATTCAAAAATGTATAGAATTTGTCATGGTTGCAAGCTATGGATTACCATTGACCTAGTCCACCATTTTTGTTTTGCCTTAGATATTTATAAACCTAACCGATATCTTTAACTATGGTCAATTCTCTACATGGGTTAGTGGATGACATATACTCACCATGATTGCATTTCTAATCGCAACCCTCTCTCATTTTTCATTTGCATTATCTTCTTCAAGCTCAAGTGAGAGCTCTCTAGCTTTTGAGCAAGTGAAGAAAATTAGTGAGAAAAAGAATTCTAAAGTGAGCAAAATTCCTACTTCATCATCCTCTACTAGATTAGCCATTTAGTTTAGGATGTTAGATTCACTAATCCCTAATTAATGAAGAAGTAGCTTGGGTTTGTGTCTCCTCGAAGTAGATCATTTTCGGCTTTGAAGACTTCAAGCAAGTTTGCATCTTTCACCTTGTAGAGCCTCTCAAGAGTTCGGGAGATCATTACTCGCACCGAAGGGACTTCTACATGGAGCATTTGAAGTGAAGGACCGGTCTACAAAGGTTGTATTCCGCATTCACTTAGTTGTAAAGTTGTTTATATATCGTATTGTCTAAATCTTTAGTTAAGATTCTAGAGTTAGGGTTAAGTACCATGGCAAAAATTTGAAAATGGCATGGACGATGCCCCCCGAAATCTTGTTGTTTTGCTAAATAACTCTACAGTGGTATCAGAGCCAAGCTAGAGATTTAGAAGATGTTTGTTAGATTATGAAACCGAAACTACTTCGAAACTTGAAATGTTATAACCCAGTTTCTATTAAATTTTTAAAGTCGTCGAAAAAAAATTTGGCAACTGCGGATTGTTATATGAGATGTAACATGAACACAGAAGAAAAACGAACACATTTGGCCAGTTTTCACCCGAGAACATGCCACTAAAATCTGTGCAGGCCGGCCAAACTGTGTCTGTAGGGGTTCGTTTTTGTTCTGTGGTCTGGTCTCTGGATTTTGGTGTTTCAGGTGTTGCTAGTTTTTTCTAAAATTGCATGAGATGTTATTTTTCTACAAAGGCAATTCGGAGTGTTTCATAATCGTAATTCTAACAATATTTCAGGTTGTTTTAGACAGCGTTTAAAAGTTCGAACGGATATCAAATACCCACTTTAACCCTCGCTGGAAATTTTCCAAGAGTTAGATTTTTTTCAAGTTTGAAACATTCAAACATCATGCAAGTGATTCGATGGACCTTCTAGAAGAACGAATCCCTAACTCGATTCTGTGACCGTAAGAACCGCCGCTAAACCCTAAGGTTTGCGGTAGTTCCGCGGGGCCATAGGTGAGGCAAGGGTTGACCCTTCTACGGTTGGTCCATAGGTACTGTGCCATGTGATGGGTACTTTTAAACTATGCTCTGTTAGGTCCACGTTACCCACCCCGGTTCTTTCGGGGAGGCAGAATAGGTAAAAATCAAAATTTTCTCACAAGGTAACATGGTCCAACCATGAAGAATCTTTGGTAAACAAAAACTAACAAACTAACAACAAGTTTTAGCTACTCAGTTAGAAGGTTATACCTAGGTCTTGAACTCCTTCTCTTCTTGTTGTGGTCCTCTTTCTTGCTTGCTCCTTGGAGTGGTGTAGACGGCTCCTCCTCGTCGTCTTTTCTTTGCCGAAGAAAGATCCACCCGAAGGCCTCTACCTTGAGCTCCAACCTCAACCAAGAGGTAACTAGAGTGCTTGGCTTGCTAAACCTAGAACCCTAGAATGAGTAGAGAGAAGTCTTGATGGTTTATCTCAAGAGATTTTGATTTGCAACACATGAAAGATTAAAGCTTTGAGAGAGGAAGAGGGAGAGCTTTTTCAAGAGAGAGAAAGAGCATGAGAGAATGATTTAGAATAATACAACCATACTCTCATATGAGAGAATATGAAATAATAATAATAACAAAAGAAAATTGTGATGGTTAGTTTGGAATGACCATTATCATTTCATAATAAATGCAATTTGCAAGAATCAAGAAGTATCTTGCAAGTGAAATGATGATGGTCAAAAGGTCAACAAAAGTCAACCGATCAACCAAAATCAAAAGGTTAACAAAAGTCAAATGGTCAACCTAACCATGGCACAATTATCCTTAATTAATATCATTAATCATATTTCTCATTCTCATTAGGGTTAAGAAAAAGTCAATGGTCAAAAACCCTAATGAGATTCGTCTGCCTCTGTCAACTGTGCATACACACCCGCATCCGTGTTCCGAGGAACACGAATACAATGAGACAAAAGCAATCCCAAAACAAATACTAAGATCTGGCTTAAACCAAATCCCGCTAGTAATAACTGTCCAGACAAAAAACGTGCACAAGTGCGCGGATGTGAACGAACCCCATCGCAAAACCATGCGACCTCTACTCTGTTTTGCCCAAAGGCCAATAACCCTCTGTGTGGGACTCTAAAGACTCGACAGTACGGTGGTAGTGGGTTTAACCATAGGCCGCAAGCGGTACTAGCTATACGTAACGGTCCCCAAGTAGATGCCGATAAGAAGACCGATAAGGTGAACCCATCCGAACTCCTACTGGGCCTGAATGTGACAATCTCCGTACAGTCCGGTCTGTTCGTCTGAGAGTATTGCATGGCAGGCCTAGAGGGGCGGTAAACGTCAGTCCCCTAATAGCGGTACAAGTCGTGTCGGAGTGTAGCCCAGAACACTCTGAGATAACACTGGAAACGCTACCAGTATATCTCGCTTGCCCTGGCCAGGGACGACTATGTGTAATGGCTCTCCTAGACACAGCGCGATATCAACTCCCAATACCGGGAGAGACGAATCCTGTCTAACCGTCACTGCCTCCAAGTGCTTCGGGACTGCACCCAACTACTACCTATTTGCACGACTCAATAGAGTCGTGGTAGGGTAGTAATCTAAGTACAGTGGGAACACACTCGAGGCGAAGTGACAGTGTCAAGTCAACGGACTAAGCTGTACTCATGTCACCTGGGAACTGTTAACTGACAATATGTATAATACCAACCAACAGTTCCTGACGAGTCCTGTCTACTGTACTCGTAACCTAACGAGCACCTGCATACTATCTCCAGTACGACGTACTGATGGCTGTAGGACAGACCATCTCCCCTGCTGGGATGAGAAGCGTATGCACCAGTCTACTCTGGAGTATCGATGCCATGTCTCAATAATCCTACGACTAGGGACCAAAATAAGGATGTGCTTATAGACTACCCAGCCCCCACTAGTGTGATCGCCATCACAACGCCGGTAGTCAAGCAAAGATCATAAGGGCTCCATCAATATGTATTAGCGATATGTTAAAAGAAACATATACACATGTAACGTTTTAAAAATAATTAAATAAATAAAATCGTTTAAGTGAATTTTCTGATTTTCGGCAAAATTAGCAGTCTTTTCCGTAAAAAGTCAAAATAGGTATTTTTCATTTTAGACCTAATTATACAAAATTTAGATAAGATATTACTATAAATTTGTCACTAAAATGTCACTTAAAATTTTCTATTTAATTAAAAAAAATTCCTTAATTAATTATTTTTAATATGATTTTAAGCTTTTAAAAATATATTTAATTAGTGATAAATACAAATTTAATTGGGTAAATTACATAATTAGGAACCATTATAAACTAAAATTAAGTGTAACAAAAATTTTAGCAAAACATTTCAAGTTTAGTTGTTTATGGTAAAATGGGTTGGAAAAATAAATTTAAATAGGGTTTTTTTTATGTAAAAGTTGATATGATGGACATTAAATGAGCTTGGAAAAGGCTTTTTGTGTGGAAATTTCTACACAAATCTCTCACCAATCCCTCCTGTACCCTCTGGCCGAGCCTCACAGCAGGAAAATCCCCCTCATTTTTCCCCATTTTTTTGCATCAAAATTCTTGCAAAAATCCTCCGAAATCCACAAAAATTCACACTTTTCCTTCACAAATTCAAACCAAAACCTTAAGCCATCCCTTCTCAAACCCTAGTTGGTCTAAAGCAAGGGGAAAAGAGGCCACTTTGGAGGTTTAGTGCAAAGGAATCAATACTTGTAAGGTATAATCCTGATCTAGTTGTTTAATTGTAGTTTAGTTTGCTAGATTAAAAAGTTTGAGTGTGTAATTTGGTTATGAATTCTTGTTTAGGAAATTCTAGTAAAGAATTTGTGTTGTAATTAGGGTTTTTATTCTTGGGTTTTGATCTAAATTTGTAGTTTAACACATTAGGAAATGTTAAACCTAATCTAGTAGCAAAATTGCTAGTTGTTGTATTTAAATTGTTTGAATTAGGTTCTTTTTGCAAACTAGATTTTTACAAAACATATAATTAGGTTAGATAAAATTATAATTAGGGTTTTTATTATTAGATTGTGGTGTTAATGTTTAGATTAATAGGTAAATTGAGTGTGAAGCATAATCTAATTACAAATTTCTAGCTTTCACTTTAAAATTGTCACAATATTGCCATTTTTTATTAAACTAGGTTTTGAAAATTTATTTAAAATGAGGGATTAAAAATAAAGCTAGGGTTTTAGCACATCCTTGAGGTTTCAAGGAGGGGGTTTAACAATTTGAAATGTGCAAAATCAAGTGTAATTGTGGAATTGTAAAACTTTTTCTTAAAAGTATCGAAATCGGGCAAGTTTGCAAACTAGAATTTCGATTTAATACAAATTAGGGTGTTAAAATATTGTAATGGTTTCTATAATTTAGTTATGCTATTTAATGAGCATTATGACCATTAGTTTCATTTAAACATCAAGTTTTGAAGTAAAACGGTAAATTGGCGTTTTCGGGTTTTACGAAATCGGACGATTTTATCGATTTTAGGGTTTCGATGAATTAAATCATGTTTTATATTATAAGTAATGAGTTTTAAAACTACGAGTTGTTTGTTGGTGTTTTATCTCGATCAATCAGCGTTTGTACGCCGATATCGAGCGATATTTAGTTCTTTTGCATGAGCGGGTCATAGGTTTTAACCTATGCGCGTTTCGTGCGTCGTTTTGGTTTTGTCCGTGATTCAGTTTACGATATTATATGTGTTTGCATATAGGTACCCCTCACGTGGACTTCAGACGAGGAAGAGGAGGAGGGCGACATCGTTTTCGGCAGACAAGGACCTGGTGAGTAGATGTATATCTACGGGGGAAGTCGGGTGGATGGCGTTTAGTACCCCCGCAAACGTAGAATAGGAATAGTACTTATTGTCATTAGGAAGTCAGACGTGACCTTAGAATCTTGGTGAGTAGGACCCTAGTAGTGACCTTAGGTTGGACTAGATTGATTTAGAAAGACCTTACCAGAGGATGAATTTCTTGGAGGAGATTCGTAGGTTTCAGGTAGATACACACACACACACACAGAAACTCGACGTGGTGTATACGTGTATGTATATATATATAGGACTAGGTGTAGGTATATATATACACAACACGTATATGTGATACAAGGATGTGATATGATACGTGGGGATGAAACAATATATCTGGGCTTGATGCCGTGATTCTTGGCTATACAGTCGTGTTATGATGTTAGCGGATCATTTGAAAATGAGATAATGGATATTTATACATAGACAATAATAGGTGGTGATGATTTTGAGGTACATGAGACTCTAGAATAGAACCCGGACTGTAACCTGTGACTTGATTACGATATGAGATATGTGTAACTTGATTACGATATGATATATACAAATATGTGACTTAATCACGAATTGATATGTGTGACTTGATCAAGATATGATATATGTGACATGATATTTCTGAGGACCAATTGACAATGTATATTTACGCAGACATGATATATGATTGATGATATTGGGATGCATACGATTACAGTACAGTACCATTAATCCTGATATTATTTGATGATGATATTATACGAATGATGATGTACGTAGGTGATACTTGACCCGTACCCCGATATTGGGATGCCGCACGATGGATTTTACCGTACGAGGCATAGATGTGATGATTGATCCGCACTCTTGATTCGAGAAAGCCATACTACGTACGTGACGCTATTGAGGCTGGATCGCTGACTATTAGAGATATGGACTCAGACCTTAGGTGGACTCTTATTTCTCATCGACTAGTTTGTTAGGTTTAGTTACTTAGGGGGTTAGATAGACAGTAGTTTAGGCTCGAGTCATATAGTTGTAGTTATACTTGTATATTACAAATGAGTGGTTAATACACATCTGTCTTTACATTCAGACCGTAATCATCATGTTGCATGTTCATCCATATGTTTCTATAATCAGTATGAAACTCTGCCTGTTAGGACACCAGCACCATTACCGATGATGCGCATATTCCACGCACACTTATTGCCGGCTCACACACATCATCATCAGTAATTGCTATGTCACGTACACTTTAGAACATATTATCTTTTATTGATAGAATCAGCTAGAGGCTAGATCAATATGATATTGTGATTACTCTCAGGTGTTAGTCTAGACATTGCATTTATTACTTAGACATTTCATGCATTCACATTTTTATGTTATCGTGTAGTATTGTGGGGATTATGCCGACACTTATCATTTGCTTAGTCATGATATTGGGATTTGGATTTCTATGAGATTTCTGGATTTTTGGGGAAAACCGCAAGAATATATATAAAAACTTCTCTCTCTCCTCCTCTCTTTTAAAATATAAGTTGCGGTTTTCTCGTGATGTATGTGTCGTCCACCATGAGATTTCATGTTTTCTGTTGGATTTCGAGACCCGATTCGAGGAGTGGATGAACCGTCTCGGGTACATGGTGGGCCCGGTATGGTACCCCGGGGCAAGAAGATCGAGTTGTAGACGATGAGCCTGGCAGGGGAAGACTACCTACCGGTGATGTCTGGCGCGGCGGATATCCATAGGATACCAACCGTTGTCGTGGGATTTGATGATATGGGCCGATCCGGACTGACGGAGCCCGAGATATTGAGATTATGAGGTATTGAGACTTGAGATTTACATATTTTGTGTCGATGCTTGACACGGATTTCCATGGATTTCATCGATGATATTTCAGATTTCTCTACAATTTTATCATGATAAATGTTAAAGATTTCTTATACAGATATGTCCAGATTTCAGGATTGATTGTTTTACATTCATGGTGCATGCATACTCATTCACATGACATATTACTATTTGAAGCACTGACATGAGCACGGAGCATTTACACTTACACGTAGTTTATTACCCTGTCATTACTAGATGACTAGTAATATCTTAGTATATTATTATGACCTAGGATAGCATCGTGCATTCGATTTCTTTTCGCAGATATTTTCTACTCATGAGTTGGCAACTCACCCCCATTGTGCCAAATTTTATTACAGGTTCGATGTACAGATTTCCTTGGCGGCTTGCTGGCACATCATTTCATTTAGGGTGATTTGCACGGTAGGTTGGTTCACTTGTATCTGGACCACCGTTGTACTTTTAATTATTTTATTTGTATCTAGTAAGCTCCATCAACCAAATTTGTATTACTTGATAAATTAAAGGACCAGTTATTTATTTAGACCTTAGAGTCGCGCATGTATTACTATGATATCTGGTGAATTTGTTTTCTTTTGAATTTTGAGCCTCGCCCTTTGGCGTTGTATACTATTGTGCATTGGTGTGGTTGTTTCCGCCTGTAGGCGTAGAGCTAGCTCCCGCTTGGGGATGCCTTTTTATTACTTTATATGTATTATACTTGTTTGTACCCATTTGGGGCCAGTTTTTACAAAGGAGACTCTGCCGAAATTTTTGAGAAAATTGGATGTTTCTTTTAAACTTGTTTTCTACGTGTTTTCCTTTACTTCTTTTTCTTTTTAAGGTTTAGATTTCTGGGCTTCGGCTTACTTAGATTACGTTGCGCCTCTAGACGCTTCGTAATCTAAGTGACGGTCACGTTCCGTACTTTTGGGTCGTGACAACACATATTAAGATAGAAACAAACCAAGTAGCATACTACTATATCGAGCAAGACTGTTGTAAAATCCATGTATATATCCCAAGCTTCCAAAATGTATTATACAAACTAGTACTATACAATAATGGCCTCTATGGCATACATATCCAACAATCTCCCACTTGCACTAAAGGCCAGTAATTGGTGTACCGCATACCCAATGTCTGCACTAAGGCCAGCTGCTGGCGTACCGCATACCCAATAGCTCAAAAAGTCGCTCGAACTGTGTTTGAGGGAGGGCCTTTGTGAATGGATCCGCCGTGTTGTCTTTTGTTTCCACTCTCCGTACCTCGATATCCTGGCGATCAATGATCTCCCTGATCATGTGATACCGCTTTAAGATGTGTCTGGATTTCTGATGGGACCTTGGTTCCTTTGCTAAAGCTATAGCCCCATTGTTATCGCAATACAAAGGTATTGGGTCAACAATGGACGGAACCACCTGAAGTTCACTAATGAACTTCTTCATCCAAACCGCCTCTTTTGCGGCATCGCTTGCAGCAATGTATTCAGCCTCCATCGTCAAGTCTGCAACAGAATCCTGTTTGGAACTCCTCCAATACACCGCCCCTCCATTGAGGATAAACACTAAACCCGAGACAGACTTGCTGTCATCCTTGTTACTCTGGAAGCTTGAATCGGTAAAGGACTCGACCCTGGGGTCTCCATTACCGTAAACCAGGAACATCTCCTTTGTCCTTCTCAGGTACTTGAGAATGTTCTTCACTGCCATCCAGTGGTTCTCACCTGGGTCTGACTGATACCGGCTCACCACGCTTAGCGCGTAAGCTACATCTAGCCTTGTACATAGCATCGCATACATTATAGATCCTACCGCCGAAGCGTAGGGTATAGTGCTCATGCGAACCCTCTCTTCGTCAGTCTTGGGAGACATCTTCTTGGAGAGGGTGATTCCGTGCAATGCGGGTATATTACCATGCTTGGAATCTTCCATACTAAATCTCTTTAGTACGGTCTCTATGTACCTGGACTGCGAAAGTCCCAGTAATCTCTTGGATCTATCTCTGTAGATCTTGATCCCCAGAATGTATGAGGCATCACCCAGGTCTTTCATGGAGAACCTTTGTGATAAGAATAGCTTGACCGATTGTAGCATAGGAATGTCATTTCCTATCAAAAGAATGTCGTCCACGTACAAGACTAGGAACACGACAGTTCGTCCTACAATCTTCTTATAGATACAAGGTTCATCTTCGTTTTTGATGAAATCAAATTCCTTGATTGCCTCATCAAAACAGATGTTCCAGCTCCGCGATGCCTGCTTTAATCCATAAATGGATTTAAGCAACTTGCACACCTTTCCGCTGCTCCCACTGTCTACAAAACCCTCTGGCTGATCCATGTAAACGCACTCTTCCAAACAGCCGTTTAGAAAAGCCGTTTTTACGTCCATCTGCCAGATTTCATAGTCATGGAAGGCAGCAATGGCAAGTAGGATCCGAATGGATTTGAGCATAGCCACTGGAGAAAAAGTTTCGTCATAGTCCACACCAGGTTTTTGACGGAAACCTTTTGCAATGAGTCTAGCCTTATAGGTTTCCACCTGCCCATCTACACCAAGTTTCCTTTTGTAGATCCATTTGCATCCAACGGGTTTTACCCCAGGTAGAGCAATATCCAAAGTCCACACTTTATTGGTGTACATGGACTCCATTTCGGATCGCATAGCATTCGGCCACTTATCAGAGTCCCTACTGATAATGGCCTGCCTGAAACTGGTAGGATCATCTTCTTCCAAGATGCAATCCTCTCGATCCCCGTCTATGAGAAAACCGTTGTATCTCTCGGGCGGATGAGAAATCCTACCAGATCTGCGGAGTGGCTGAGGTTCGTTGGGTATAACTGAATCTAGCGGTTCCACCAAATCTTCAGTTATAGTTTGTGTCTCTGGAATTTCATCCAGTTCTACCGTGCTGCCACTAACATTTTTAACAAGAAATTCTTTTTCCAAAAATGTGGCGTTCCTGGAAACAATAATCTTCTGTTCCTCTGCATGGTAGAATAGATACCCACTTGAATCTTTTAGGTATCCCACAAACTTACACAAAACTGACCGTGCCTCAAATTTGTCCGGGTTCTGCTTTTTTACATAAGCTAGGCAACCCCAAATCTTAATACGTTTAAGATACAAACTCTTACCACTCCATATTTCATACGGAGTCTTAGGTACGGATTTGGATGGAACTTGATTCAATAGATGTGCTGCTGTTTGAAGCGCATATCCCCAGAATGAAAGAGGCAACTCGGCACTACTCATCATGGAGCGAACCATATCCAATAAGGTATGATTCCTCTGCTCCGATACACCGTTGTGCTGTGGTGTATAAGGAGGAGTAAGCTGAGAGAGAATTCCATTCTCTTTTAAGTAATCTAGGAATTCCGTGCTTAAGTACTCCCCTCCCCTATCTGATCGGAGGATCTTGATACTTTTGCCAGTCTGGTTCTCTACTTCGTTTCTGAATTCCTTGAATTTCTCAAAAGCTTCAGATTTGTGTTTCATAAGATACACATATCCGAATCTAGAGAGATCGTCAGTGAATGTGATGAAGTACGAGAACCCACCCCTTGCATGTATAGACATCGGACCACATACATCACTGTGTATGAGTCCCAAGAACTCTGTTGCTCTTTCTCCATGTCCGGTGAACGGAGATTTGGTCATCTTTCCTTTGAGACAAGACTGACAAGTTTCATGATGAAAACTCGAACGTATCCAAGAGTCCATCTTTATGCAACTTATCTTTTCTCTCCGATATGACCAATTCTACAATGCCATAAGTAGGATTTGTTCGTATCTGAACTCTTCCTCTTGCGTGTGTTTTGTATATTGAGAACTGTATTCTGATTTAGAACATAGATACCATTACACAGTGTACCTTCTGCAACCAGTACCTTATCAAGGTAAATATTCATGATATTTCTATCAAGAACAAAGTTATATCCATCTTTATCGAGTAAAGAAACAGATATAATGTTAAAAACCATGGAAGGTACATAGTAGCAATTGTTCAAAATCATAGTATTGCCATTTAGCAATACTAGGTGATATTCACCGACGGCTGCAGCATTAACTTGTGCTCCGTTCGCTACCCTGAGCGACATATCACCAGGTGCAACTTTCCTACTTTTTCTCAGTCCCTGCAATAAATTACAGATATGAGATCCTGATCCGGTATCAAGTACCCAGAAGGTAGGGCTGATCGTAAAGCAGTTCTCAATTACAAGAACACCTGAAGTAGATGCAAAACTATGCTTCTTCTTCAACTGGGTAACCTTGGAATCCATACAATCCTCTTTCCCTTGCTCATACTTATGGCTGTTGTCATAAGTTAGAGCCGAACCGACGTTCCCCAGCCCCGAATAAGAATTCGGATCGGTCAAGCGATACATTTTATTATCTTGATTAGGGCGTGAAATGGTTGCTACCTGGAGAGTGAGAAAAGAAACACTCAGCGTATACTCTTGCAAGATGAGATTGGCTTATTAATTTATCTAACCAGGATGGCTCCCACTGTTTCCTCAAATTCTTTTTCAAACCTTTAAAAGAAGAACTAGTCAGGATTAATCGCACGTCACAATACTTGCTTAACCTTTCAGCCAGGCTAGTGTTGGTACTTCGAGGGAGGTTTTCCAGCGCTTTCGCGAAGTTCCTTAATTACATAACCTCTTTTCCCTGGAGGCGTAGCCCCGCTAACACCGTTCTAGACACCTACTTGGTTTATAGCATTGATTGTTAAGTGAAATAATCTCCCGAGAGTAATCCAACTCATCAGTGGGATCAGGATCCAACTATCATTGTGTGATGACCTAGATGGATTCCACTCTAGTCACCACACTCCAGAAAGTATGCTGGATCTGCAAGTTTCCTGTATGTTTGAAACTCCCGATGTGGTTTTTGCCCCGAGGACCCAAGTGACCTTGACACAGTCAACAAATCAAAGAGTCCTAGTCAAGTTCAACCCGTCATTGTCTTGACTGCATTAAACCCACCCGTATAACCCTTGACACAGTCAACAAGGTTACTCGACTGTCCTAACCAATCACATTGTATGCTACAGATAAGCAATACTCAGCTACCGTTCACTGAGCCTTGACACAGTCAACAAACGCAGCACGAATACTAAGTATAGCTTATAAGAAATGACGGAGGGCTACGGCTGGGTTTTTGGCGAAAAAACCCGTTAACGTAATGAACTTGTTATCTTGAAGGAACTTGATAACCCTTTTAAAAATATAGTGGCGAAAACTTTTGCTAAAGAGGTCACTCCCTGTGAAGGGATCTCGGCTCTTTCCTCGTCGAATGAGGTGCAGGATATTCCAAACTGAATACCTCGATGCAAAGAAAGAATAATCGACTATAGTGAAGTTATTACCCTGACGCAAACTTCTGTCCAAGGGATCACTCCCGATGAAGGGATCTCGGCCCTTGCCTCATCGAATGAGGTGCTGGGCATTCATAACCGAATACCTCTGTGCAAAACAAAAGAGAATGTCCTTGCAATAACAGCTTTTTGAGAATTGTTCCAACGTCTTTTAGGTTTGTTTTTCTTTGCATTAATATAATGCGTCCCATCAGTTAATCCTACTATTGTAGAAAACAACGAAAATATGACGTACGCTTATGCCATCCTCATTCGCCACGGGGCCCCGTCATCACCCGTTAGATTACTTAACTAACGACAGAGCGGGGGCTAGACTAGCGCGGATGCAAAACATAAGCAACGCCTACAAGATATCATATATAGATATATACATTCGTCAGATGCAATGATAGTCATTCCAGATCACAGATGAACACATTGGATATGCTAGGAATCCGCGTTTCGTTCGAACCTGCAATGAAAGACGGATTACACGGTCGCGATGAATAGCCAAACCCCACCCTAGACCCCTACGGGTGCGGCAAACTACCCGCCAAATATCCGAAGTGAAGCAGCCTCCCTCAACAACGTGAGTAGGCCACTCAGCACTTCAAAGTACCCGGTAGTTTGTGCACCCCACCTTGGGTCTATCCTAGGATCAAAAACAGTAAAAGAAATAATATACAATGGCGGCTACAACCTCATCCCGGATGTGCAGCCATAAAAATAATATTACATCAATTTACAATTTACATCAAATGAAAGATAAATAAACTCTTATCTCACATACCCCGGCTATTCATCCGCGACAATCCAACAAGTTCATATACACAAACCAACATCACAGATCACAGATATGTACAACTCCCACTAATCGACGTATAGCGATTAGTCGACGTTCAGTACATATGTCACATTACAGATATAACCATTTAGCTAAAGTTTATAGAATTTCGATCAATAACTGTATTTGAATCTACCCCAAGTAAAATCCAGTACTCAGACAAATCTGGGCAGAAACAAAAATTCCCAGAATACACAAAACCAACACAGAGAACCCCAGAAGAATTTTGGTGCGCCGCCGAGTTGACTCGGCCGCAGAACCGCGGCGGATCGCTTGGATCGGCCGCGGATCCGCGGTCCTATGAGCGATTCAGGCACCCAAAATTCAACAGATTTCTCAAAAAAGCCTGCTTGTATTTTTCATGTCAGTGGAAATGTTTTTAGGCCAGTTTTCAAATTCGACAGAAAATACAATATTTTGGGGTGTTTTCGGGATTTTTTTCCGGATTGAAGTTCTAAACACTTTGCTAACATGCTAGTTGTTGTTTAGGTAGGCTTTGATACCACTGTTAGGTCCACGTTACCCATCCCGGTTCTTTCGGGGAAGCAGAATAGGTAAAAATCAAAGTTTTCTCACAAGGTAACATGGACCAACCATGAAGGATCTTTGCTAAACAAAAACTAACAAACTAACAACAAGTTTTAGCTACTCGGTTAGAAAGTTATACCTAGGTCTTGAACTCCTTCTCTTCTTGTTGTGGTCCTCCATCTTGCTTGCTCCTTGGAGAGGTGTAGACGGCTCCTCCTCGTCGTCTTCTCTTTGCCGAAGAAAGATCCACCCGAAGGCCTCTATCTTGAGCTCCTACCTCAACCAAGAGGTAACTAGAGTGCTTGGCTTGCTAAACCTAGAACCCTAGAATGAGTAGAGAGAAGTCTTGATGGTTTAATCTCAAGAGCTTTTGATTTTCAACACATGAAAGATTAAAGGTTTGAGAGAGGAAGAGAGAGAGCTTTTTCAAGAGAGAGAAAGAGCATGAGAGAATGATTTAGAATAATACAACCATGCTCTCATATGAGAGAATATGAAATAATAATAATAACAAAAGAAAATTGTGATGGTTAGTTTGGAATGACCATTATCATTTCATAATAAATGCAATTTGCAACAATCAAGAAGCATCTTGCAAGTGAAATGATGATGGTCAAAAGGTCAACAAAAGTCAACCGGTCAACCAAATTCAAAAGGTCAACAAAAGTCAAATGGTCAACCTAACCATGGCAGAATTATCCTTAATTAATATCATTAATCATATTTCTCATTCTCATTAGGGTTAAGAAAAAGTCAACGGTCAAAAACCCTAATGAGATTCCTCTTCCTCTGTCAACTGTGCATACACACCCGCATCCGTGTTCTGAGGAACACGAATACAATGAGAGAAAACCAATCCCAAAACAAATACTAGGATCTGGTTTAAACCAAAGCCCGCTAGTAATAACTGTCCGGACAACAAACGTGCACAAGTGCGCGGATGTGAACGAACCCCGTCGCAAAACCATGCGACCTCTACTCTGTTTTGCCCAAAGGCGAATAACCCTCTGAGTGGGACTCTAAAAACTCGACACTGCGCTAGCAGCGGGTTTAACCACAGGACGTAAGTGGTACTAGCTGTACGTAACGGTCCCCAGGTAGATGCCGATAAGAAGACCGATGAGGTGAACCCATCCGAACTCCTACTGAGCCTGAATGTGACAATCTCCGTACAGTCCGGTCTGTTCATCTTAGAGTATCGTATGGCGGTCCTAGGGGGACGGTAAAAGTCAGTCCCTTAATAGCGGTACAAGTCGTGTCAGAGTGTAGCCCAGAACACCCTGAGATAACACTGGAAACGCTACCAGTATATCTCGCTTGCCCGGGCCAGGGACGACTATGTGTAATGGCTCTCCTAGACACAGCGTGATATCAACTCCCAATACCGGGAGAGACAAATCCTGTCTAACCGTCACTGCCTCCAAGTGCTTCGGAACTGCACCTAACTACTACCTGTTTGCACGACTCAATAGAGCCGTGGTAGGGTAGTAATCTAAGTACAGTGGGAACACACTCGAGGAGAAGTGACAGTGTCAAGTCAACGGACTAAGCTGTACTCATGTCACCTGGTAACTGTTAACTGACGATAGGTATAATACCAACCAACAGTTCCCGATGAGTCCTGTCCAGTGTACTCGTAACCTAACAAGCACCTGCATTCTATCTCTAGTACGACGTACTGATGGCTGTGGGACAGACCATCTCCCCTGCTGGGATGAGAAGCGTATGCACCAGTCTACTCTGGAGTATCGATGCCCTGTCTCAATAATCCTACGACTAGGGACCAAAATAAGGATGTGCTTATAGACTACCCAGCCCCCACTAGTGTGATCACCATCACAATGCCGGTAGTCAAGCAAAGATCCTAAGGGCTCCATCAATATGTATTAGCGATATGTTAAAAGAAACATATACACATATTAAGATAGAAACAAACCAAGTAGCATACTACTATATCGAGCAAGACTGTCGTAAAATCTATGTATGTATCCCAAGCTTTCAAAATGTATTATACAAACTAGTATTATACAATAATGGCCTCTAGGGCATACATATCCAACATGCTCAAGTGTTGAGATTTTTGGGAAATTTTGGGTGTTTGTTAATTCGATTGGAATGTTTAATATCGTCTAACTATTTGTGGAATGTGATACAATATGTGGAATTCATATAGGTAGGCATGAAATCCGAAGTATGTGATATTTTGGATTTATGATATCTAAGGTGATTGTGGATTCCAAATGTTGTAGTTTAATATTTTCTTTTCTGTGACCGTAAGTGTAATATGTGGTGTATCACCGGTTTCGTTACTATATGTCAACGACAATTGGGATACGCATATTTACTTACGTTGATAATATGTGATGTTATGTGTTGCTGTGACATGTTATATTGGATCGTCGTGTTTTGAATAGCCAGGGGTTTTATATGAGATGAGAGTATTTATTTTTATTCATGTAAAATTCATTGTACGTAATATTCTTTTATTGGGGCACTTCCGAGTTGAGGATGATGTCACCATTGTTGTATATTATTTACTTTTCTACATTAGGATAGACCCAAGGCGGGGAGCACAAGTAACCGGGTTCTAGAGTCCAGTGGGACACCATCTCGAGGAGTCGAGTCTAGGTCTCCTAACTCTAGAATTGGTAGGATTGCTTGCCACTCTCGTAGGGATCTGGGGATGTGGGTTTGGCTATTCATCGCGACCGTGGAATCCGTGTTTTATACTGGCTTAATTTAAAACACAGAATTCCTAGTATATCCAATATTTTATATGTTATCTTCTGCTGCTATTATTCTGTGATGAGATCACTTTATATGCGTGAGACAAATGCTTTATTATTATATATATTATATATAATAAACGTTGGTTATGTTTTTCACCCGCGCTAGTCTCGCCCCGCTATGCCGTTAGTTAAGTAACCTAACGGTACATAACGGGATACAGTAGCGAATGCGGATGGCATAAGCGTACGTTATATTTTCGTTTCTTCTGTGATGCTTAGGAAGAATAAATGATGGGACTTCATTAATGAGATTAATGAAAGAAAAGAAGCCTAAAAGACGTTGTAGAATCAAATTTTCAAAAAGGGTAGCTCTAGTTTTTGCTTTGCATAGCGGTATTCCTTATAGAATATCCAACACCTTATTCGATAAGGATAGAGTCGAGATCCCTTCACCAGGAGTGACCTCTTTAGAGAAACTAGCAGATTCTACCACTCACTCGGTTTTGTTTTTGATTGCTTCTATAGTTCTTGCTTTGCATAGTGGTTGTTTCCCTCCGAATGGCGGCGCAACGCTAGAGACGTCTTGCCTGAGATTCGGGGCAGATGATATTTGGTTTTATCCGTCCACCTCTCCGAAGATACCAAATTGATTTATGGCACCGTGTATCGGAGGTTTAGACAGATGCGGCCGATTTAGCAGACTTCGTCAGATTCCCCCCCCGGCCGCTAGAGGGGTTTTTGATTGTGGGGACGCTCTTCCCTGCAGGTGCAAGCCCCTGCAATTAATTACGCTACCGTATCGCGGTAACAACTTTCTCCTTCTCCAGAATTTCACTTCGTGTCGTGGGTGTTTGTTTTTGTTTGTGGTTGCCCGTGAATTGTATACGGAGACTAATTTTTGTCGTCGCCCGTAGGACGTGGATTAGTCTAAATCCGTATTTTCTTAGATTTGGGTTTGGGGTTTTGGTTTAAGGATACGTTAGCCATATTTGAGGCTAAGATCAACTTAAACGTTTGTTAAGGATACGTTAGTCCAATTTGAGACTAAGATCAACTTAACAGGATCGTTTCGATCCGACAAAAGAGCATTTGGGCTCTATTGTTCCAGTTTAGGGACATAGTGGTCCATTTCCAGTTTAGGGACATGATGGTCCATTTCCAGTTTAGGGACATGGTGGTCCATCATTACCATTTTGGGGGATGAATATTGGTTTAAGGACGCATTAGTCCATGAGTTTAAGGACCCTACAGTCCGTATTACCAGTTTAGGGACATGGCGGTCCAACATTCCCATTTTGGGGACGAATATTGGTTTAAGAACGCATTAGTCCATGAGTTTAAGGACCCCACAGTCCGTATTACCAGTTTAGGGACATGGTGGTCCAACATTCCCATTTTGGGGATGAATATTGGTTTAAGGATGCATTAGTCCATGAGTTTAAGGACCCTACAGTCCATATCAATGTGTGGTTGTCGGGACCCGTCACCTCTCTGACGACGTTGAAGGATTACAACGACAAATATCAGAGGAGTTCGGAGATGTACCCTTGAACTGGATGTAAATTGATTTGAAAGAGCAGTCGTGCTCAGTTCAATTTAATTTGAGGACTTACGGCCAGAATTGGGTTAAGTCCATTTGCAAATGTTCAACATTTTGTTCACATTTGGCCTGTTTAGGCCTTTGCTTGGGCTCTGCCCCTTTTTTTAAAATAATGCACAGCATTGGGCTTTTTAATTAAATGCATAGCATTTATTTTGGTCTGTTAGGCCTTTTTAAATGGGCTCTGTCCCTTTTCTTTAACAATGCAGAGCATTTAATGGTCTGACAGCGCGCTACGTGGCCTGTCAGGTGCTTTGCGCCAATTGAGGAGCGCAAGGCGCAAATTCATGTGGAGGTGACACGTGTCACGCGCTGGTGAGCGCAAGTCTGTTAGCGCAGTGCGCTGCGCCAGTGCGCTGCGCTAGTGCGCTGCGGACACGTGGCACGCTCTGGTGACTTGCTCCAAACCAAGAGAGCAGTGCTCTGTTTTTAGAAGCGCAAGGCGCAGTTGTTCTGTGATTGACACGTGGCTCTCTCTGGTGGCTTGCGCCAATCCAAGGAGCGCAATAGTGCAAATTTCAAAAGTGCAAGGCACTGTTTAATAGCTTGATCAAATTTAGATCAAAGAAAACAGGTTTTTCTTTTTTCCATAGAGGTTCTACCACAAATTTCAAGAACCAGTGGTTCATCAAAAGGCAATGCCTTTATATAGATCAAAAGATCTAGTCATGAAGTAGATTACTTCTTTATTATTATTTTTTATTAAAGATCTTGATCTTGTTCTTAGATCATTGATCTTTTTAGAAGAAATTCTTCTCTTTTCCAAAGGTTTACCTTTTTTCTTTCTCTTTGAATTCTTCTTAAAGTTTTTAGAGAGATTCTCTATCTCTATCTCTCTATGTTTTAGACTTGGAGTCTTGGGGCCTTTATATAGGGCCAATTGATTTGTTAAATCAGTTAAAAAGATCTTTCTCTGAGTGATTTAGGGATGTTTCCCCACCGTTGGATCTTTGATCCTAGGGCTTCTGTTTTACAGAAGATAATCTTCTTGTTTTAACAAGATTAGAAAGATCTTTCCAAAATTTTATTGTTTAAATTCTGGCACAGTTGGCACAAGCGCACCTGCGCTTGACACGTGTCGCGCAGCGCAGAGCGCAGCGCAACTGCGCTGACACGTGTCGCACAGCGCAGCGCAGCGCGCAGCGCAGCGCGCAGCGCAACTGCGCTAGCGCAACAGCGCTGACACGTGTCGCGCAGCGCAGAGCGCAAGTCAACTGAAGCGTTGCTTCCTTTTTTTTAAGATTTGAATTTTAAAGCAGAGCTTTGCTCTAATTGGGGGAAACAGAAGCGTTGCTTCGTTTCCCGCTTTGGGACTTGAACAGAGCTTTGCTCTGATTGGGGGAAACAAATGCCCTCTCCCCACCGTTGCGCTTACGTGGCCCCAGACGTGAGCGCAGCGGTGGCAGAATTCCAACCGTTGCGCCAACTTTGGAAGTTGAAACGGCTCTCAATGCCTATAAATAGGACCTTTGGTCCCTTAGATGATTTTCATCTCTTTTCTTAAGAATTTTTATTCAGAGCCTTGCTCTTCAATTTAAGAACTTTTCAAGAGTAAAACTCTATCAAAACTTAGGTAAAGTTTAAAAACTTTTAAGAATCCAGGGTTTTACCCATTAACAGAGCTTTGCTCTTCATAGATCTTTGATCTAAAGAAAACCCATTTAGGGTTTCATTAATAGAGCTTTGCTCTCTTCAGATCATGATCTTTTCTTGGGGTTTCTTAGCCCATGAATCAGAGCTCTGCTCTCTTGATACATGTAGATTTCTTAATCTTTTGTGAAGAACTCTTAAGAGTTTGATCATAGATAATGAAGATCAAAAATGGAGTTTTATCTTTGATGGATTATATCATCTTTTCATAGCAAGGCTCTCAGCGTTCTCGGGGAGTTTCTTTAAATTCCCCTTATTACTGAATTTGATAGGTGTCACTCCTGTTTGCGGAGCATTGCTCTCGAGGAGTTTAACTCCCTGTGCCTGTTTTTAATAAGAATTCGCTTAATCAGTCTGTCTGCTAATTCTGTTAATTTTCTTTTACGGGAGCAATGGACGCCCACATGTACGATCTCGATGAAATCATCTCTTACGGAGACATCAGCCGACTCGGCCGTTCTCAGAACCGAGAATTTACCAACACTGAGTGTGCCGATATCATGAGCCGCTTCGACGCATACAATGGTCAACTGCTTCCTCGGCGCTCCCCTCTCCTGAAGCTTATTGTGGGAGCAATTTGGGAAGCACTTCCTCTATTCTGTACTGGTGTGCCACTTGGGGCATTGGATGCCGCCGAGGATAAGGTGCACTCGGTGTATTTGATGAGCCTAATCTCAAAGAGGAGGCGAGATAACCTTATCGATCTTCTGCACCAAGCTTTTCAACAGTCTGCAATACTTGCTGCCTATCGGAGGGAGGAGGACATCAGTGGGGATCCCGACGCTCGTGCTCGCGAAAGGAAGCACACTAGGATGGTTATCCAGGCTTGGAAAGTCTTGGACAAGGTCACTTTTGAGTTCCTCAATCCATGTCCTGGATCTGAGGTTTTGCCATTGTAATCATTTGGATAATGTCTTTGTTTATTGCCTTTATTGATGTAAAAACTTTCCAAGTATGAATGACAAATATTTTGCCTCCTTCCTTTCATTTTCTGCTTTGTTATTGGCATATTCCTTAAGTAAGCATAGCTCCCGAGTCAAAGCATTGCCTCAACAGGGAGGTCGGGGGTTGACTTTGGTTTGTCTATGCACCGCCGAGTCATGGAACTGGAAACTTTGCCGTAGCTCTGCATTGTTGACGTCGTAAATTCCTACAAAGAGACTGATTTCTCTGTAGGTCGAAACGAATCGAGATGTTCTCGTCAAGGACGCTGACTTTCTTGGGGTTGAGACGAATCGAGGTATTCCTGCAAAGACGCTGATTTCTCTACGGGTCGACGCGAATCAAGACACTCTTGTCAAGGATGCTGATTTCCCTGAATCGAGGTATTTGCCAAGGACACTGATTTCCTCGGAGTTGAAACGAATCGAGGTATTCCTGCAAAGACACTGATTTCTCTACGGGTCGACGCGAATCAAGATGCTCTCGTCAAGGACGCTGATTTCCCTGAATCGAGGAGGTTGCCAAGGACACTGATTTCCTCGGGGTCGAAACGAATCGAGGTATTCCTGCAAAGACATTGATTTCTCTGCGGGTCAACACGAATCAAGATGCTCTCGTCAAGGACGCTGATTTCCCTGAATCGAGGAGGTTGCCAAGGACGCTGATTTCCCTGAATCGAGGAGGTTGCCAAGGACACTGATTTCCTCGGGGTCGAAACGAATCGAGGTATTCCTGCAAAGACACTGATTTCTCTGCGGGTCGACGCGAATCAAGATGCTCTCGTCAAGGACGCTGATTTCCTTGAATCGAGGAGGTTGCCAAGGACATTGATTTCCTTGGGGTCGAAACGAATCAAGGTATTCCTGCAAAGATACTGATTTCTCTGCGGGTCGACGTGAATCAAGATGCTCTCGTCAAGGACGCTGATTTTCCTGAATCGAGGTATTTGCCAAGGACACTGATTTTCTCGGAGTAGAAACGAATTGAGGTATTCCTGCAAAGACACTGATTTCTCTGCGGGTCGACGCGAATCAAGATGCTCTCGTCAAGGACGCTGATTTCCCTGAATCGAGGAGGTTGCCAAGGACACTGATTTCCTCGGGGTTGAAACGAATCGATGTATTCCTGCAAAGACACTGATTTCTCTGCAAATCGACGCGAATCAAGATGCTCTCGTCAAGGACGCTGATTTCCCTGAATCGAGGTATTTGCCAAGGACACTGATTTCCTCGGAGTTGAAATGAATCGAGGTATTCCTGCAAAGACACTGATTTCTCTGTGGGTCGACGTGAATCAAGATGCTCTCATCAAGGACACTGATTTCCCTAAATCGAGGAGGTTGCCAAGGACATTGATTTCCTCGGGGTCGAAACGAATCGAGATGTTCTCGCAAGAATATCCTAACGTCACAGTTAACTTCTGCTTTTTACGACAGAGGTCCGTTAGGGTCTCTGGTACTAGGGTTTTTTCCGTCGTACCGTCGCGTTGGTTGATATATTCCTCGATAGGCAATCTTGCTGTTCGAGTAGCCTTGCGATTGTCATGTCTCTGATCCCTTCAGGGGCTGGACAAGACGTTTTCAAGTAATCCTCCTAGGCAGTTTGACCGTCGGAAGAGCGAGCGTTAGGAATTTTGCCATGCCGCTTTTTACTCGAGGTTAGGCTCATTTTAGAGAGCCCCGATGAGTCATAACCACTCCGCGCTGGTTTGGGAAGATCTCCGATAGTCTTTCAGGCTTTATATGACTTGCCGTTAAGACCCTGAAGCTAGGAATTTGGCCTTTGCTTCGTTTGCTGGCATTGCGTCTGTTGTATCGAGACGAATGTCGCGGTTGTCTCTAGGTTGCTGGTGAATCGTCGAGGTTTGGAACTAGGGATTTTGTCGTGGCTCCTTTTGGTGATGTTGCGTCTGCTGTGTCGAGATGAACGTCGAGATGGTGACCACTCCGCACTGGTGTGAGATGATCTCCGATTGTCTATCAGGCTTTATATGACTTGCCGTTAAGACCCTGAAGCTAGGAATTTGGCCTTTGCTTCGTTTGCAGGCATTGCGTCTGCTGTATTGAGATGGACGTCGTATTTGTAAGTGCACGGCAGCGCCCCGGCCGTCAATCCGACGCTGGAATGCGGAAATGAAACTTTTACAAAACTTGTAAACCGGCACTACCGTGCACTAAAAACCCGGATCGGGCTATTAACCTAATGCTAGCTAATTAGAGAAGGGGTAGAATGCTATACCGAGCGATCCGTGTTCTTCGGTCTTCGGCCTCCACTCCGATCTCCTTGCGGAATCTCCGATCTTCATCTCCTCGTCGGAACGGGCACCACATCGCCGGGTTCTTTTACGGGCTCCCACCTCTGGACCGAGGCAACTCGGGCACGAAGTTGGCGAGTCGATGTGTCCAAGAAATGCTGTAGGCTAGTATTGAATGTATTGTCTCTTGGGGTTTGAAGTTTCCATTTGATGGAGGTGGAATGAACTTTGAAGTGAGCTAGAATTTGTGTAGCAAGAAAATGAGATGAACTAATTTCCCCGCACAAAAATGAATCTCTCTCTCACTTTTCCTCAAATGTGGCCGGCCATGATAAGAAATGAAAAGGAGAGAGCAAAAACAATGAAGGAAGGTGAGTGTAGTAAAAGCAAGAGGTGATCATAACAAAAAGCAAGCCTCACATCAATATCAAAATCAACTCCTATCAAAATCCATCACCATTAATGCAAAGGAAATGATGAAAGAAAAAGCAAAGATGCTTGAACCATCATAATCCTCCATTTACAAATAAACCCCCTCCACAAAGCTAATTTGCATACTTGCAAATAACCCCCTCCATCGGAAAAATCCGGCCGTGAAGGAACAAAGAAAATCTGGCCGAAACGGAATGCAAACTGGCAACTTCAAAAAACTGAACCCGTAATAAATTACAGGAAAACCCCGCGACTGTATATACATACCCGCATTTGTATTCCGACCGAATACAAATGCAATGAGACAAAATCTACACTGTACAATACTAGGATCCGGTTTAAACCAAAGCCCGCTCGTATAATCCGTCCGATCATGATCCGTGCAATACCGCATGTATAAGATCGAACCCTGCCATATCTCCATACGGCCTCTACAGCGTTTCGCCCGAAACTTGAGAAAATGGTCTGTGGGGGACTCTAAAGACTCGTCAATACTTTGGCTGTGGATTTAACCACTAGCATGTCAGAGGTATTAGCCATACGTGACGGGCTACCGGGTATTGACCAAAAGGGACGTCTGTGAGTGAACTCATCCTGACACCCTGCTGAGCCTGTCAGTGACAATATCCATACAGTCCGGTCCGTTCGTCTATGAGCATCGCATGGCGGGCCTAGGGGGTTGGTAAAAGTCAGACCCCCAAAAGCGGTACAAGTCGTGTCGGAGTGTAGTCCAGAACACCCTGAGATATTACTGGAATACCTACAAGTAAATCTCCTGCCTTGGCCAAGGACTTCGTGTAATGGCTCTCCTAGACAGAGCGCAACCTCACCCCCAATACCGGGAGAGACGAACCCCTGAAGATCCGCTCACTGCCTCCATGTGGCTCGGGACTGTACCCAACTAAAACCTGTTTGCACGACTCCTTTGAGCGTGGTAGGGTAGTAATCAAAGCACAGTGGGAACTCACACGAGACAAATGATGATCTCAGGTCGATGAACTAACCTGTACACATGTCACCAGGGAACTGCTATCTGACGTCTGGTATAAGACCAACTAGCATGTTCCCGGCGAGTCCTGTCCGGTATACTCATAACCCAATGAGCACCTGTATACACCTTAGGTGAACCAACTGACACCAGTGGCTTGTGAGACCGGCCAGCGCCCCTCGTCGGGGTCTCGACTGTATACACTAGTTTACTCGGGAGAATCGATGCCCTGTCTCAAAACTCCCACGACTAGGGACCTTTTAAGGATGTACTTATAGACCACAGCTCCCACGTATATGATCACCATCATACTACTGGCCATCAAGCAAGAATCCTAAGGGTTCTATCAACGCGCAATAGTGACCTGTAAGGTCACCTAAACCAGTACACGATGATAAAGATAAACCATATAGCATACTATCATCTTGAGTAAGACTATCCTATCGGCATAGGTCCTCTCTCAATCATTGCAATCACGTGCCTGTGATCCAATAATTGACTCTGAGGGCACTATCTCCAACAGTATTTGTCTCTAGGTTGCTGGTGAACCGTCGAGGTTTGGAACTAGGGATTTTGCCGTTGCTCCTTTTGGTGATGTTGCGTCTGAACCCTGCTGGAGGAAGAACGCTGTGGTGACATGTCGTCTGCTATATCGAGACGAATGCCGAGGTGGTGACCACTCCGCGCTGGTGCGAGATGATCTCCGATTGTCTTTCAGGCTTCATATGAGTTGTCGTCAAGACCCTGAAGCTAGGAATTTGGCCTTCGCTTCGTTTGTTTTGTCATGTCCGAATCCTGTTGGAGGAAGGACACTGTTGCTGATATTGCGTCTGCTGTATCGAGACGAATGCTGAGGTGGAGCTGGGATTTTGCCGTCACTCCGCTTTGCTGACCATGAGGTCTTTTTGTTGATGTTGTATCTACATCCTGCTGGACTGCGAAGGAACGCCATTGCTGATCTCTACGTTGTCGATATCGACGTCGAGACCCTGAAGCTAGGGGTTTTCTTTGCTTCGTTTGTTGACATTGTGTCTGCAATATTGCGACAAATGTCGAGGTTGTCTCTAGGTTGTCTATGAACCGTCGAGATTTGGTTTCGCTTTCTGATGGAGCCTGTTGGGAATGTATGGTTCCCTCTTTGTTTGTGCCCCTGGATCGTATACAAGGATTGCTATGATATCGCCGGTAGGGCAAAAAGTTTCATTCACTTTTTTTTATATTATTATTTTATTTCCACGATGCTCTATCATTTCAGCTTTTATATCACGAAGCTCGCGATTGCCCAATCATTTCGGCTATTTTTCGCGGTGCCCAATCATTTCGGCTATTTATTTTATTTTTACTCGCTGCTTTTTATTGCGAGTTGCCCAATCATTGCGGCTATTTATTTTATTTTTACTCGCTGCTTTTTATTGCGAGTTGCCCAATCATTTCGACTATTTTGCATGCATACATTTTTACCTGCTGATTTTTCTGCAAGTTGCCCTATCATTTCGGCTATTTCATATGCATTTTTAGCTCGCTGATTTTTTTATCGCGAGTGTGGAACTTAGAATCTGACGCCAATCTTAGCATCAGCATCGCTACGACTGGAATATTGCCAGGAGCGAATCATCATTTTCCATGAAAGGACTTAGAATTTGATACCGGTTTAGGCATCAGCATCGCTACAACTGGGATATTGCCAGGAGCGAATCATCATTTGCCTCTGTCGCTGTTGAACAAAGGTGGCTTAGTAAACAGGGTTAGGATCCTGTCGACTAAGGCTTTTGACTTCATGAGCCGTAAGGGTGTCACAAAGGTATTTCTCCCTGCGAGTCATGAGGATCTTGTAGGTGTGCTTTCTCCTTAGGCATCGTAAGGATTCCTAAGTGTATATTCCCCTGTAAGTCGTAAGGATCTTACTAATGGGTTTTCTCTTTATAAGTCGAGAGGACTTACAAGGGTCGTTTGCTGTACGAGCATATCCCTAGTCACGGATGGGACTTTGTTAGGGAAATGTTTATTCGCGCCCGTGGATTGTATACAAGGGTTAGTATTGAGCCACTTGTAGGGCAATATCGAAGGTTGTGGGGGTTGCTTAAGAACAGGTTCAGGTTTCTGTAACTTAAGACTTCCAAATCTTATGAGCCGTGAGGGTCCCATAAGAGAGTTCTCCTTACGAGTCGTGAGGATCTCGCAAGTGTAATTTCTCCTTAGGAATCGTGAGGATCCCTAAGTGTGTTGCTCCCTTGTGAGTCGTAAGGATCTCACGCGGGTGGTTTCTCCTTACATGGTCGAGAGGACTCTGTAAGTGTCTTTTAATGAGGTTGCGCCCTTTCGGGTTTTCACAAACACTCGCCGGTAGCCCTGCCGTTTTTACTCACGGAGCCCTTTTGGGTTTTCATCCGTGCCTACTTTGCTTATGGACATACCGTTTTTTTTTCTTTTATTCTTTTTTCTAACGAGATTGCTCCCTTTTGGGTTTTCGCGAACACTCGCCGGTAGATCTACTGTTTTTACTCACGGAGCCCTTTCGGGTTTTCATCCGTGCCCATTTTTCTTATGGACATACCGTTTTCTTCTCCTTTTTTTTATCACGCCAGCCTGAGGATGCTGCGGTAGTAGTTTAAAGACGTTTCGGTCATAGGTCAACGCATGATTACGCAGCTAAATTTTGCCGCAAATCTTCACATGTTTTGTGCCGGAAGCGGATTCCTTGAAGAGAGGGCTGAGGGCAATTTCTTCGTCAGAGTCGCTTCCAAACGTGATAACCTGCGATCCCTTGGTGTCGGCTATGTGACAGTTGCCAACAGCTCTTTCGCGATCATCTGTCGTGCTTTTCCGTTCCCGACGAGCCTTGCGCTTCACTCGTTGAATGTGTCGTCGATGGGAAACATATCCCTGCCACCAATTTTTAAAGGCTATGCACTCCTCGGTGGGGTGTGCAATCCTCTGATGGTATAGGCAGAAGTTAGGGTGCATGTCTGCTTCATCAAGATGTATATTGCCAGGGGAATTTCCTTTGAGAGAGGGCAACTTCATTCCTATTGCCAAGGCCTTAGCGAATCGTTTCCTTACTTTAAGCTTGCTTTTGCTAGTGATAGGGATGCTTTGCTCCATTCGGGGCGTCTCGACCTTTTCCTCCAGTCGTTGGCGTTTGGACTTTTCAAATATAGCCAGTTCACGCTCTCGATTGGCTTTGCTTTCCTGATGGGCTTCGTTTAGGAATGCATCAATCATTTCATCTGATGGTCCTAGAAGTTCTGGTTCGGGACCTGCCCCCAGTTTCCCTGCGTCAGGAGTTTCTTCACTGTCTATCGACGAGTGAGAGATCACATGGCAACTTGCTACGTAACCCTCAGATTCATCCGACGAGTTTTCTCCATCATCTTCCTCCTGAAAGACGTGGCTGAGGAACTCTTGGAGCGTGATGGGAGTCCGCGCCTTCTGATTATATTCCTCCAGCGCGTTGATCTGTTTTTGCAGGCTCGTGCGCTTGTCACTAGGCTTCACGGCCTTTTTGGACTTCTTCTTCTTTTTCGATGATTTTGACGGCTGAGTGTGAGCATTTTGGCTATCACCGATCTTTGGAGTTGGGCGCGGCTTCAACATCCCCTTGATGATCTCAGGTTCCAACGGGTTCTTCCATCTGATCACCGGGCAAGTCTGGAGATCATTCAGCATCATTTTGGTTTTGGCGGAAATCACGACCTCCCATGGAGCTTCTTCAACAAAAGAACAAGTTGCCCCCGGCGTGCCCGTCTTCTTTGGAGTGTGTGGCTGTGGTGGGTTTACTTTCCACTTTTTAGACAGCACAAACTTTCCTTGTAGGTACTGATCCTCGATCCATCCCTTAAAGATGAAGCAATCCTCGATCGGGTGACTTACCGTTTGGTGGTAAGGGCAATAATTGGGATTATTCACCTCGTTGGGTTGCGGTGGTCTCCTTGGATTCGGGAGATTGATAAGCCTATTGCGCATCGCCAGCTCGAACAGCCACTTCGTTTTATCCCGCGGGAATGAGTAAGGGCGCTTCATTCTCATTATAATACCGCCGTCTCTCTTCCAGTTGATCCGCTAGCTTTAGGGCACTGGGCTGCTGTTGGGTGTTCGCTACGAAGGTCGCCTTTCCTTTACCCTTGTCGTTTCGGGGTTCCGGCTTCGGAGGAGACGGTCTGTGACCCATTTGATCCATCTGGGCTAGCTTATCAATTAAAGCCTGGAACGTGGTCGGTATAAAGAACATCATGAACTGTGAAATAGTTGCATGAGGGTCTAGGGTGCCCACGAACATGCCCACTGCTGGTGCTTCTTCGATGCGTTGTTCGCACTTCGACCACAGATTCCACCATCGTGTTGCGTATTGAAGCCACGTTTCACCTGGCTTCACCCAGGCATTAATCAGTGCTGTTATCGGGGTGCATTCACTAGCACTCGCGAATCTTTGTGTAAATAGTAGCTCCATCTCCGCAAATGTTTTGACAGAGTCGTTAGGTAGCTCCGAATACCATTCGAAGGCTGTTTCTGCTAAGCTGCCGACGAATTGGCGAAGCAGCAGTTTGTCGTCGCCTCCAGTGTTGCCGCATAAGGCCCTGAATTGAGCGACATGCTGATGGAGATTCCCTGTCCCCTTGTACACGTGGAACTTACGGATCGTATATCCCGGCGGGTAACTGATTTGGTCATACCAGCCCGGATAGGGTCGTCCGGTTCTAACAATTTGCCCAGCCGCTTCAATTGCCTGGTGAGCTCGTATTTTCTGAGCTATATAGTCGTCTAGTGCAGCTTTAGAAATGGTTTCCTCCTTGGCTGCTGAAAGAGCTGGCGGAGGATTAGATGTCTCCTCTTTATCGTCTTCAATAATGATCGGAAAGTCTTCGGCTGGAGGGTCCGACTGTAACATCATCCCTACCATATCTTGGAAGAGGAGCGCCATTTTTTTTATGTTAGCCGCTTGCTCTGCGGCTTCTTTGTCCTTCTTTTCGAGGACCCTGCGTAAGAAGTCAACATCGGTTTCTTGCTTGTGACACTGTTCTGATGGTGTCTCCGGGTTTTCTTTTGGCCCGGTGAGTGCGGCCATTTGTGTCAGCATTTCCTGAAGCTTCTGTTGTTGCTCCTGGGCTTTTGTCATGGATCGGGTGAGCGGTCGGTGACCCATCGAAGCGCGGCTTTCCTCCTTTCCGGAAGCCATATAAACAGTATAGACCGTTATGCCCCCAGACTTGGGGCGTTTGGGCTCAGCGCTTTTACTGTTCGTCATGTTCACAGGGGCCTTTTGCGGCTTCCTTTTCTTTTGAGTGATTGACGTTGAGGGAGCCGTTGCAGTGGGCACCCAGCCAGCTGTTGCTTTTTCTGGCTTGACATAGTAGTCCTTCTCCGGCCGAACCTTCATCTTTTTCTGTCGGCTGAGATAGTCTTGATCCATCACGGAGTCTTGGACTTGACGCCAGACCTTGTAAATTTTAGAGGACAGCCGTTGAGGGGGCTGCTCCAGCTTCTTCTCTGGAGTATTCCCCACAAGTGAAGGAGTTCTCTTCAGCACTGTAGTAGGAGAGTTTCTGCGCACCTTGTTGAGCAGTTCAAAGCTGTTCTCGGTTGGAACAGCAGTATCGATCCCCACCATCGGAGCTGACGGAGTTATCCCAGAGGGGGAGTTGCCCCCAGCCTTCCTCACTCGGCGCCAGTGGCGACGTCGAGCGTGTCGTGCAGATGGAGTTGTTTCAGCTATAAGGGTGACTTCATCATGCCCCCTGCTTTGAGGAGAGACTGTTATTGGTGCTAGCCTGTCGAAGACTGACACCCGTTGAGAAGCAATGTCTAATCTGTCAAAGACAGACCTCTAGGCAGAGGAAGCAGCTTTGAGGATCTCGCATGGAGCAGAAACCAGAATGGCCAGCCTTGTAAAAACTGACTTCTTAGAAGGAGAAGCCTTTCCAATGATTTCGTCCGCTTGAGCCGGAAGGGCTATCCGCTTTGGGATGGCAACTTCAGGTATCGCGGGCTTGTAGAAGTTCTGGCCCAGTCAGTTGAAAACTGAGGTATTGAAGTTCGGCGACCCATTGAGAGGGGCCGCGGCAGTGGTAAGTCGATCAAAGACCAACTTCTTTGGGGCTTCTTGCAACGTCATTGGGGCATTGAAGCTCATCGGTGGGAGCATGGTCCCGAAGAATAGTCCAGTGGTGGCTTGAGTTACCTGCTCCACTGGCATCTTGAAAAAGGAGGCCGCTCGGGGCCCGTAAGTCACTCCTCCAGATGGGACGGAGCGAGAGTTGCAGCTGCAGTTTGTGCAGTTTGAAGCCATTGATCTTCTGTTTTCTGCACGGAGCAAGACACCAAATCTAAGTACCTCGAATCCACAGGCAACCACAGCAAACTACGATTCGTTCGCGAATACGACGTACGAAGTGTGGAGTGGAAAGAGGAAAAGGTCCCACCGGGCGTGCCAGAATCCGTTCCCCTCCGAATGGCGGCGCAACGCTAGAGACGTCTTGCCTGAGATTCGTGGCAGATGCTATTTTAGCACCGTGTATCGGAGGTTTAGACGGATGCGGCCGATTTAGCAGATTTCGTCAGATTCCCCCTCGGTCGAGGGGTTTTTGATTGTGGGGACGCTCTTCCCTGCAGGCGCAAGCCCCTACAGTTAATTACGCTACCGCATCGCGGTAACAACTTTCTCCTTCTCCAGAATTTCACTTCGTGTCGTGGGTGTTTGTTTTTTTTTTGTGGTTGCCGTGGATTGTATACAGAGACTAATTTATGTCGTCGCCCATAGGACGTGGATTAGTCCAAATCCGTATTTTCTTAGATTTGGGTTTGGGGTTTTGGTTTAAGGATACGTTAGCCATATTTGAGGCTAAGATCAACTTAAACGTTTGTTAAGGATACGTTAGTCCAATTTGAGACTAAGATCAACTTAACATGATCGATTCGATCCGACAAAAGAGCATTTGGGCACTATTGTTCCTGTTTAGGGACATAGTGGTCCATTTCCAGTTTAGGGACATGATGGTCCATTTCCAGTTTAGGGACATGGTGGTCCATCATTCCTATTTTGGGGGACGAATATTGGTTTAAGGACGCATTAGTCCATAAGTTTAAGGACCACACAGTCCGTATTACCAGTTTAGGGACTTGGTGGTCCAACGTTCCCATTTTGGGGACGAATATGGGTATAAGGACGCATTAGTCCATGAGTTTAAGGACCCCACAGTCCGTATTACCAGTTTAGGGACATTGTGGTCCAACATTCCCATTTTGGGGACGAATATTGGTTTAAGGACGCATTAGTCCATGAGTTTAAGGACCCCACAGTCCATATCAATGCGTGGTTGTCGGGACCCGTCACCTCTCTGACGACGTTGAAGGATTACAACGACAAATATCAGAGGAGCTCGGAGATGTACCCTTGAACCGGATGTAAATTGATTTGAGAGAGCAGTCGTGCTCAGTTCAATTTAATTTGAGCACTTACGGCCAGAATTGGGTTAAGTCCATTTGCAAATGTTCAACATTTTGTTCACATTTGGCCTGTTTAGGCCTTTCTTGAGCTCTGCCCCTTTTTTTAAAATAATGCACAACATTGGGCTTTTTAACTAAATGCATAGCATTTATTTTGGCCTGTTAGGCCTTTTTAATTAGGCTCTGTCCCTTTTCTTTAACAATGCAGAGCATTTAATGGTCTGACAGCGCACCACGTGGCCTGTCAGGCGCTTTGCGCCAATTGAGGAGCGCAAGGCGCAAATTCATGTGGAGGTGACACGTGTCACGCGCTGGTGAGCGCAAGTCTGTTAGCGCAGTGCGCTGCGCTAGTGCACTGCTGACACGTGGCGCGCTCTGGTGACTTGCGCCAAACCAAGAGAGCAGTGCTCTATTTTTAGAAGCGCAAGGCGCAGTTGTTCTGTGATTAACACGTGGCGCTCTCTGGTGGCTTGCGCCAATCCAAGGAGCGCAACAGTGCAAATTTCAAAAGTGCAAGGCACTGTTTAATATCTTGATCAAATTTAGATCAAAGAAAACATGTTTTTCTTTTTCCGGAGAGGTTCTACCTCAAATTTCAAGAACCAGTGGTTCATCAAAAGGCAATGCCTTTATATAGATCAAAAGATCTAGTTATGAAGTAGATTACTTCTTTATTATTATTTTTTATTAAAGATCTTGATCTTGTTCTTAGATCATTGATCTTTTTAGAAGAAATTCTTCTTTTTTTCCAAAGGTTTACCTTTTTTCTTTCTCTTTGAATTCTTCTCAAAGTTTTTAGAGAGATTCTCTATCTCTATCTCTCTATGTTTTAGACTTGGAGTCTAGGGGCCTTTATATAGGGCCAATTGATTTGTTAAATCAGTTAAAGAGATCTTTCTCTGAGTGATTTAGGGATGTTTTCCCACCGTTGGATCTTTGATCCTAGGGCTTCTGTTTTACAGAAGATAATCTTCTTATTTTAACAAGATTAGAAAGATCTTTCCAAAATTTTATTGTTTAAATTCTGGCACAGTTGGCGCAAGCGCACCTGCGCTTGACACGTGTCGCGCAGCGCAGAGTGCAGTGCAACTGCGTTGACACATGTCGCGCAGCGCTGCGCGGCGCAACAGCGCTGACACGTGTCGCGCAGCGTAGAGCGCAAGTCAACTGAAGCATTGCTTCCTTTATTTTAAGATTTGAATTTTAAAGCAGAGCTTTTCTCTGATTGGGGGAAACAGAAGCGTTGCTTCGTTTCCCGTCTTGGGATTTGAACAGAGCTTTGCTCTGATTGGGGGAAACTGTGGTATTTGTGAAATATCATGCACCTTATTCGATAAGGAAAGAGCCGAGATCCCTTCACCGGGAGTGACCTCTTTAGCGAAACTAGTAAAAGCCTCAAAAACACTACTTTTAAAAAAATCACTTGTTTCTACAACGACATCAGGTTCATTACACAAATGGTTTTCTTAAAAACCTGTCATAGCCCTTCGTCATTTCAGATAAGTACTACTTAGTATTCGTGCTGCGTTTGTTGGCCTGCATTAAGGCGTAGTGTGCGGTAGCTAACTAGTGCTTATCTGCAACATAAGATGAGATTGGATTTGTAAGTCTACGTTAGCGCCCCGGCAGTCTACAGACGCCAAATGCGGAATAAAACTTTTTAAACTTGGCGCTATCGTATACTTTAACCCGGATCTGCCATTATTGCTAAACTAACAAATAGTAAAGAGTGTAGAAAGGTTGTACCGAATGATCCGAGTCCTTCGTTCTTCAACCATCATCCCACGCTTCGTTGCGGCTACTCCGATCTCGTCGATCTCCGAATCCTTCGTCGAGGTGGCACCACATGATCGGTTCTTTAAACGGGCTCCTGCCTCTGACTCGAGGCAACTCGATCGTCAAGTTTGCTAAAAGAGACGACCAAGATTGATGTAGAGAATGAGTAGATGACTTTGTCTCGTTTCGTCCAAGTCCGTGGACGATCGGTTAATGAAGTTGCCGTTTTAATCGGGTGATGGAAATTGAAAGAAGCAATGAAATTTCCATGCACTCAAAAACCATAGTCTTTGGCAAAAAAATGAATGAATCAATTCTCTCTCTCACTCAAGGGTGGCCGGCCACATTATATGAAGAGGTGAGAATGAGTGTAGAAGCAAAGAAAAGGGGGGGTGACAATAAACAAGAAGCTTCATGAAAGGATGAATCACTAATATGAACCAATTAGAATAAACCTAGTCACCAAAAGCTTTAATGACACCATTAATGCCTAATGAGTCACCATGTCAAGTCACCAAACTAGAAGCTTCTAGAAGCACGACTCACCCCATCAGTAGAAAAGATAAACCCGTCTTTAACCAAATGTTAAAAGACGGCTGATAGAAAACTGGAAACTGGCAACTTCCAAAAGTGATCCTGAAACGACTTTCAGGATAACCCCGAAACTGTATAAATATATCCGCACTTGTATTACGACCGAATACAAATGCAACTGAGACAAAGATATTATACCTACTCAATATAATACTCGGATCCGGCTTAAACCAAAGCCGACCAGTATCAACTGCCCGAAAACTGACACGTGCGTAAACGCACGTGTATTTTCCGAACCCTGCCATAAAACCATACGGCCTCTACAACGTTTCGCCCGAAACTTGGGAAACTGTCTGTGGGGGACTCTAATGACTCTTCAGTACCCTGGCAGTGGGTTTAACCACAAACCGTCAGCGGCACTAGCTATGCGTAACGGTTGCCCATGGACTGAACTTAAGGGAGGCTGATGAGCGCACTCAAGGGTGGCCGATGAGCTAACACATCCAGAAACCCTACTGAGCCTAACAGTGACAATGTATATACAGTCCGGTCCGTTCGTCAATGAGTATCGCATATCCGCCTAGGGGGCTAGTAACGTCAGACCCCCAGAAGCAGTATAAGTCGTGTCGGAGTGTAGCCTCAATACACCCTGAGATACTACTGGAGTACCTACCAGTAAATCTCCTACCATGGCCATGGATTTGTGTAATGGCTCTCCTAGACACAGCACGACCTCGCCCCTAATACCGGGAGAGACGAATCCCCTGCCGATCCGCTCACGTGCCTCCATATGGCTCGGGACTGTACCCAAAAGCTACCTGTTTGCACGACTCCTTTGAGCCGTGGTAGGGTAGAAATCAAAGCACAGTGGGAACTCACACGAGACAAATGACGACCTCAGGTCGATGAACTAACCTGTACACATGTCACCAGGGAACTGCTATCTGACGGTAGATATAATACTAACTAGCAGATTCCCGGCGAGTCCTGTCCGGTGTACTCATAACCCAATGAGCACCTGTATACATCTTAGGTGATCCAACAGACACCAGTGGCTTGTGAGACCGGCCACCGCCCCTCGTCGGGGTCTCGACTGTATACACTAGTCTACTCCGGAGTATCGATGCCCTGTCTCGAAACTCCCACGACTAGGGACCACAATTAAGGATATGCATCTAAACTACCCAACTCTCACGTATATGATCGCCATCATACAGTTGGTAGTAAAGCAAGATCCTAAGGGCTCTATCAAAGTGTAACATGCAATCAGTCACCTGAACATGTACACGACTGATAAAGGCAAACCAGATAGTATACTATCATCTCGAGTAAGACTGTCCTTCCGGGATAGGTCCTCCGCAATCATTGCAATCACGTACCTGCGATCCAATAATTGACTATGAGGGCACTATCTCCAACAATCTCCCACTTGCACTCAAGGCTAATATTGCGATGTCGACTACTCACAGCCCGTGTGAAACCGAACATCCAACTCCTCTACTAATCAGTTTTACAAAGCCCGTTTGTAAAACTATTGTGTTCGAGAAATAGCCTCAGTGAGTGGATCCGCCTAGAAGTATCTTTCAATATCTCTCTTAATCTCAAGTTCGCGGAGAAAGTCATCTCCCGAATTGAGTAGTACCTGTCTTAGAATATGTCTGGATATCTGATGGGACCTTAGTTCATAAATGAACTCCATATCCAAACTTCTTAGACTGTATGGATCACTGAACCTAATCAGTATCCGGCACCATGCCACCCACAGTATCCTCTGGAACCACCTGTCCATAATACTGTCCCTCGTCAGAGGGAAAACTAAAACTCTGACAATCACTCTGTCATCCATGTCACCTTTGAAGCCTGGAATGATAACCGTCTCCCGAAAGAGGCTGCCGTTATCAAATCCGTAGAACATGTACCAATGTTCTAAAACTGCTTCCTTATGTTTCTCCAGGATTGGATTAATACAAACTTATTGCATCTAGTGCAAAACCAACATTTGGTGTGGTACTTGACATCTCATGATTGACTCAATTGCCTAAGCAAGTGATCTGCCAATCATGCCCATCCCTCTCCCCTTTAGTCTATACGACACCTTTAGAGAGGGTGACTCCATCACCTGCAGGTACACCACCATGCTAGGAGTCAACTATTCTAAAAACCATTAGAATAACTGTCAAAGTACCCACATTGGGAAACTACCCAAATCCAGATCTAAAACCATAGATCCAGAAACCAGAATGTCTTATATTATATCAATGTCCTGTCTGGAGAAACAACAGTGTGACGACCACAGTACAACCGATCGTAGTATAGGAATTTTACTTCCTACTCTGTGTATGTCATTCAGATACCATGACATCACACCCTACTACCTCCTTAACTGATCCATCCCCTATTCTGATTGAAGTCAAACCCATGACTGTCACATCAAAATTAGATGATCTATCTCCGCTATAACTGCTCAAGTCTATAAATAGATATAAGCATCTTGCCCACTATGCATCCGCTGCTCCCACTGACTATGACAACCCTACTACCGGGTCTCATATCCTGGAACAACAGTAGTGTGAAGTCTGGGTAGATAAGAACCTCCCTGTCACCGTCCATGAGGCTACCGAAGTACCACTCGGGTGTCTGAGGTTACCCACCATATCTGCGGAGTGGCTATTGGAATGTCAAACCTGATTGAATGTATAGGTCCTATTAAATTTTCCGTAATCGTTCGCGGTTCTGGAATCACTTCCAGTTCTACCATACTCCCACTACTGTTTTCTGAAAAAGATCCATTTTTACTAAAACTGTGGCGAGTCAAGAACAATATCACTATTGATCTTCCAAATGGTAGAATATCAACCCTCGACATAGCCAGGGTCAACCCACAAACTGCCATTACAGAAACGTGCCCTGAGTTATCCAGTGTCTGGTTTTAAGCATAAGCTGGACAACTCCCCGTACCTTAATTTCTTTTAAGGTACGATCCATTCTATATCCAATACAGAAACTTTGGCACTTATTTAATTGGAACCATATTCAAACCATGCAGCTGTCTCCAGTGCATATTAACTTAATGGAAAGAGGCTAATCAGCATTACTCAACTTAGGAAACCATCCAATTATGAGTAACCTGAAAGAGAAACACGTTTCTCAAAACCATCACTATCTTCTGAATACCAATCACAAGAATCTACATCTTCGATCTCTTTGAAGAATCCCGATACTTGTGATACCTGGTTCTCTACTTTATTCTTATACCCACAACTTCTCAAAACTTAGACCTTGTATTTCTACGAAACACTTGTCTAAATACTAGAGAAGTTATAAGTAAACAGAACAAAGTACGAGGACCTACCCCTTTGTCCTGAAGGACACTTGGACAACATACAATACTCTGTATAAGTCCGCTGAGTTAAACAACTCAAAACCTGTGCGTCGTAGGTAGAAAACTGTACCCTGGCGATTTCCTCAAATATCACCAATTACAACGAATTCCGATATAATGAGGATGATCACCTAATTCCCAATATCTTACTCCCACTCATCATCTGTAAAACCATACAGATATGAGAATGAGACCTGGTAAATACATACCCTTGGAGTAAGTGTCTAATCGGGAAAACAGTTTTTCTTTAACAATGCACTGAAACATGAAAATGTTTCGTAGGGGTATCCTGGTATTCATAGCAATGCCTCTTCCATAATCCAATTCATGACTTCAACCGTATATTTTATTGCCGTCTCTCCAAATCCCCTTTATTTGTCTTTAGTCGTTACCTTCTGTACACCATCGTTAGGCTAAATGGTTTTCTTCCTTCCCTACCGTTCGGCACCAGCCTATGGTTTGGAAGAAGACTATCCAGTAAGCATAATAGGTGTACCCTCCTAAACCAAGGAGACTCGCAACTGAGAGAAGGTGATGATAAAAGACAACTGAATAATACCTTATTCTTTTAAAGGTGAAATAGGAGTGGCGATGAAATACGCGGTTTTGGTCGTGAATGATATCAGTCGCAATTTACTTTGCCCTCTTTCTAATCCCTTTATTTTGTCTTTACATATTACCTTCTGCACACCCTACTTAGGCTAATTGGTTTTCTTCATTCCCTACCTTTCGGCACCAGCCTATGGTTTGGAATAAGACTATCCAATAAGCGTAATAGGTGTGCTCTCCTAAACCAAGGAGCTCTCGCAACCTGAGAGAAGGTGATAATAAAAGACAACTAAATAAACCAATTCTTTTCCTCCTGAACCTGGATCCATCCTCGAAGAAGTCCCTTCGAGTTCGTATATAACCATACGATGGATCTATCCAATGGAAGTGGATATCCGTAGTAATACGGGTGTTCTGAGAAATGCAAAGGGTAAAAGGAGTGGCAATGACTTATGCAACTCAGACAATCCAAAAGCCAGTATTTTAAGAAGGTTCGGTCAACCTGGTCACTGAGTCATAGTCTAGGGTCGGTCAAAGGTCGCTGCCAAAGAGAGAGAGAGAAAAGAAACACTCTGCGTGCACTCTATCCTAGATCAGAATGGTCATCACTTTATCTAATCCGGAAACCTCCCACTGTCCTGTCAAATTCTCCTCCAAACCTAAAGAAGAATCAATCGGGATCACCCGAAGAGTAAACCAACTCATCAGTGGGAATCGGGATCCAACTCTCATCGCATGTTAACGTGATGGAATGCATCCACGTTATTCATACTCCAGAAGGTATGCGCATACTTGGCAAGTTTCAGTTTCTTTAGAAACTCCCGATATCATTTTCTTGCCCCATGCTCTTATAACCTTGGCTTTGGTCAAAATGTCATAAGTCACATGCCAAGTTCTACCCGTCACTATCTTGTCAATTTGAACCCACCCGCACATGCCCCTGACTTTGGCCAATCGGCAGAACGACTGTCCCAAACTAACTCATCTATCTATGCAACAATTGAATACCCAGTAGCTACCAAACACTATGCCTTAACTTTGGCTAAAATGCATAGCTTGAATACTACTAAATACCCAAAAGAAGTGACGGAGGGCTACGGCTGGTTTTTGGCGAAAAACCTTTAGCGTAGTGAACTTGATATCGCTGAAGGAACCTGATAGCTTTTTAAAATATAGTGGCGAAAACCTTTTGCTAAAGAGGTCACTCCCGGTAAAGGGATCTCGGCTCTTTCCTCGTGGAATGAGGTGCAGGATATTCCACTGAATACCGCTATGCAAAGCAACTTGTAATCGACTATAGTAAAGTTATTACCCTGACGCAAACTTCTGTCCAAGGGGTCTTTCCCGGTGAAGGGATATCAGCCCTTGCCTCGTCGAATGAGGTGCTGGATATTCCACTGAATACCTCTATGCATAACAAAAGAAAATGTCTTTGCAATAACACTTTTTAAAATTGTTCCAATAACTCAAACAGGTTTGTTTTACTTTGCATTGATCAGAATCAACGCAGTCCCATCAATCAATCACACCAGAAAAGAACGAAAATAAAATGTACGTATATGCCATCCGCATTCGTCACTGGGTCCCGTCATCACCCGTTAGGTTACTTAACTAACGACAGAGCGGGGACTGGACTAGCGCGGGTGTAAAACATATACAACATCTAATAGTATATAAGCCAATATACATAATCGCTCCAGGCGTGATAATATGCAACATTACAGAAAAGTAATAAGCATCACAGAACAATACAGATATCTGGGATCCCCGAGTTTCACAGAGCCGCTGCTGAAACTCGACGTTCCCCTGTCGTGTGGATAGCCTGTGCAATGAAACCTAGACCCCTACGGGTGCGGCAAGTTACCCGCCAAAACCTGAAGCGAGGCAGTCCCCACAGCACAGTGAATGGAACACCCGGCACTTCACGGAATCCGGTAATCTTGGGCACCCCTCCTTGGGTCAACCTGTACCCCCTACGAGTGCGGCGAATAGTCTGCCAATTCTGAAGTGGGGCCCCTCTGCCTCTCAAAGCCATGAGATGCGGACCCGTTGCTTTCCCGAACCCGGCTATCCGTGCACTCCGTCGCGGGGTAAAACCTAGTACAGTAATGAAAAATAGTACAATAGGTACATCGACCGCAACCTGGTCGTGCCCCAAAAGAATATTATACAACAGGCAGTGACGGCAGTCCACATGTTGGACGCTCGCCCCGCAATATCAAATGTACAAATAAACACAAACTGTACTACCATTGCACACTGCTATCCACCACGACAAATCCGCAACATCACAGCACAACACAGAACATCAACGCGAATGTCACGTTCGCAAACCCGTCTAAAAGAACTATAGCAATCAGACGCGGTTTACCGATCAAATGACATTCCCGGTCGGAGATATAATGTAAGCACTGTAAACTAACGTGTTTAAATTTCGATCGACCAAAGACCAAAAATCAAAAAGTGGGCCCCACTGCTTACTGGTGAACAGTAACAAAACCTGGGCCAAAACTGTATATACAAAAAAACCCAAAATCCAAAGAAAAACCCACTGAAAAAAATTGGGAGCACGTGCTCCTCACATGGCCGCGGAAGGGCGGCCAAACCATGGGTTTGGCCGCGCTTCCGCGGCAACTTGGAGGGATTACGAGCCCAAATTTTCTCGTGGGTCTTAAAAAACCCTGCACGGATTTTTAAGATGTACAGAAATCAATTTTGATACCGTTTAAAATTAACAGAACTGTCAAGTGAAGAAAAATGCGATTTTTGCAGTTTTCGATTTTCGGTCGGATCGATGTTTTAAACGCGTTAGCACAAGTTAGTATAGCAAAATGGTGAGGCTCTGATACCACTGTAAGTCTACGTTAGCGCCCCGGCAGTCTACAGACGCCAAATGCGGAATAAAACTTTTTAAACTTGGCGCTATCGTATACTTTAACCCGGATCTGCCATTATTGCTAAACTAACAAATAGTAAAGAGTGTAGAAAGGTTGTACCGAACGATCCGAGTCCTTCGTTCTTCAACCATCATCCCACGCTTCGTTGCGGCTACTCCGATCTCGTCGATCTCCGAATCCTTCGTCGAGGTGGCACCACATGATCGGTTCTTTAAACGGGCTCCCGCCTCTGACTCGAGGCAACTCGATCGTCAAGTTTGCTAAAAGAGACGACCAAGATTGATGTAGAGAATGAGTAGATGACTTTGTCTCGTTTCGTCCAAGTCCGTGGACGATCGGTTAATGAAGTTGCCGTTTTAATCGGGTGATGGAAATTGAAAGAAGCAATGAAATTTCCATGCACTCAAAAACCATAGTCTTTGGCAAAAAAATGAATGAATCAATTCTCTCTCTCACTCAAGGGTGGCCGGCCACATTATATGAAGAGGTGAGAATGAGTGTAGAAGCAAAGAAAAGGGGGGGTGACAATAAACAAGAAGCTTCATGAAAGGATGAATCACTAATATGAACCAATTAGAATAAACCTAGTCACCAAAAGCTTTAATGACACCATTAATGCCTAATGAGTCACCATGTCAAGTCACCAAACTAGAAGCTTCTAGAAGCACGACTCACCCCATCAGTAGAAAAGATAAACCCGTCTTTAACCAAATGTTAAAAGACGGCTGATAGAAAACTGGAAACTGGCAACTTCCAAAAGTGATCCTGAAACGACTTTCAGGATAACCCCGAAACTGTATAAATATATCCGCACTTGTATTACGACCGAATACAAATGCAACTGAGACAAAGATATTATACCTACTCAATATAATACTCGGATCCGGCTTAAACCAAAGCCGACCAGTATCAACTGCCCGAAAACTGACACGTGCGTAAACGCACGTGTATTTTCCGAACCCTGCCATAAAACCATACGGCCTCTACAACGTTTCGCCCGAAACTTGGGAAACTGTCTGTGGGGGACTCTAATGACTCTTCAGTACCCTGGCAGTGGGTTTAACCACAAACCGTCAGCGGCACTAGCTATGCGTAACGGTTGCCCATGGACTGAACTTAAGGGAGGCTGATGAGCGCACTCAAGGGTGGCCGATGAGCTAACACATCCAGAAACCCTACTGAGCCTAACAGTGACAATGTATATACAGTCCGGTCCGTTCGTCAATGAGTATCGCATATCCGCCTAGGGGCTAGTAACGTCAGACCCCCAGAAGCAGTATAAGTCGTGTCGGAGTGTAGCCTCAATACACCCTGAGATACTACTGGAGTACCTACCAGTAAATCTCCTACCATGGCCATGGATTTGTGTAATGGCTCTCCTAGACACAGCACGACCTCGCCCCTAATACCGGGAGAGACGAATCCCCTGCCGATCCGCTCACGTGCCTCCATATGGCTCGGGACTGTACCCAAAAGCTACCTGTTTGCACGACTCCTTTGAGCCGTGGTAGGGTAGAAATCAAAGCACAGTGGGAACTCACACGAGACAAATGACGACCTCAGGTCGATGAACTAACCTGTACACATGTCACCAGGGAACTGCTATCTGACGGTAGATATAATACTAACTAGCAGATTCCCGGCGAGTCCTGTCCGGTGTACTCATAACCCAATGAGCACCTGTATACATCTTAGGTGATCCAACAGACACCAGTGGCTTGTGAGACCGGCCACCGCCCCTCGTCGGGGTCTCGACTGTATACACTAGTCTACTCCGGAGTATCGATGCCCTGTCTCGAAACTCCCACGACTAGGGACCACAATTAAGGATATGCATCTAAACTACCCAACTCTCACGTATATGATCGCCATCATACAGTTGGTAGTAAAGCAAGATCCTAAGGGCTCTATCAAAGTGTAACATGCAATCAGTCACCTGAACATGTACACGACTGATAAAGGCAAACCAGATAGTATACTATCATCTCGAGTAAGACTGTCCTTCCGGGATAGGTCCTCCGCAATCATTGCAATCACGTACCTGCGATCCAATAATTGACTATGAGGGCACTATCTCCAACAGGATTAGAGTAGTTGTGCGACTTTGTTGGACTGCGTCAAGGGTCATGCGGGTAGGTTTAATTCAATCAAGAAATGTACAGGTTGAACTTGACTAGCGGACTATGGTTTGTTAGCCTGCATCAAGGTCATAGGACGCTAGGGGAAAAATTATTATCGGGAATTTCAAGTGTTGAAATTTGCAATGAGATTGCATACCTTCTATGAGATAGTTGGATCCCGATACCCACTGCGAGTAAGAGTTACTCCTGGGAGAGTTTTACACATCACAATTAGCTGATCAATTAGGTGTCTAGAAAGGTGTTTACGGGGTTAAACCTCTGGGAAAATGATGTTTATTTTAATTAGGTCCGTGCGAAAGCACGGGGAACCTCCCTCAAACTACCAACACTGGCATGGCTGAAAGATTGGTGAACTTATAAGGTGTAATTAATCCCGGCTAGTCTTACCCTTTAGGGTTTGATGGAAGATTTGATAAAAACAGTGGGAGCCATCCTGATTAGATAAGATAATAACCAATCTAATCTTAAAAGAGCATACGCTAAAGTGTTTTCTTCTCTCTCTCTCCAGGTAGCGACCATGTCAGGCCTTAATCAAGATAATAATATGGATGTATTGACTGAACCCGCTTGTTATACTGAGCAGGGGAACGTTGGTTCCGTTCTTTCTTATAATTGTTATAAGACTGAGCAGGGAATAGGGACATATCCGGATTCCCACGCCGCCCAAATGAAGAATAAGCATGTTGATGCATCTTCTTCGGGTGTGTTAGTTACCGAGAACTGTTTCTCAGTACATTCTACGTCCTGGGTATTAGAAACCGGATCGGGATTCCACATATGTAATATGTTACAAGGGCTAAGGAAAGGTAGAGCACTGGGAATGGGTGATCATTCCGTAAGAGTAGAGAATGGTGCAAATATTGCAGCCAAAATAGTTGGCGAATATCACCTTGTATTACCAAATGGCGATACTTTGATCTTGAACGAATGTTATTACGTGCCCTCTATGATATGCAATTTAATATCAATCTCTTTATTAGATAAAGAAGGATATAACTTTGTAGTAGAGAATAATGTTATGAACATTTACCTAAATCAAGTGTTGATTGGATTTGGTGTGTTATGTAACGGGTTATACGTTCTGAATCAAAATACAGTTCTTAACGTACAGAACACACACAAAAGGAAGAGTTCAGAAATGAACGAATCCTTCTTATGGCATTGTAGACTAGGTCATATCAATGCGACACGACTAGCTAAGTTACATAAGGATGGATATTTGAATCCGTTCGAATTATCATCTTATGAAACTTGCCAGTCATGTTTCAAAGGAAAGATAACCAAAACTCCGTTTAGTGGACACGGAGAAAGAGTTACAGAACTCTTGGGACTGATACATAGTAATGTATGCAGTCCCATGTCTACACATACCAGGAATGGTTCCTCGTACTTCATTATATTCATAGACGATCTCTCAAGATACGGACATGTGTTCCTGTTAAAACACAAGTCTGAAGTTTTTGAGAAATTCAAAGAATATAAGCATGAAGTTGAGAACCAAACGGGTAAAAGTATTAAAATCCTTCGATCTGATTGGGAAGGAGAATACTTGAGCACAGAATTCCGTGACTATCTAAAAGAGAATAGGATTCTCTCTCAGCTTACTCCTCCGTATACACCACAGCACAACGGTGTATCGGAGCGGAGGAATTGCACCCTATCAGATATTGTGCGGTCTATGATGAGCACCGCTGAGTTACCTATTTTCTTTTGGGAATATGCACTGGAAACAGCTGCAGACCTATTGAATATGGTTCCCACCAAATCTGTGCCAACCACTCCATATGAGATATAGAAAGGAAAGAGACCGAATCTTAATTATGTTAATATATGGGGTTGTCCGGCATATGTGAAAACACAGAATCCGGACAAGCTCGGGGCAAGGTCTTTTCTGTGTAAGTTTATTAGATATCCCAAACATTCGCACGGATATGACTTCTACTAAACCGAGGAACAAAAGGTGTTTGTTTCTCGACATGCCACCTTTTTAGAAAAGGAATTTCTTGAAAAAGAAATTAGTGGTAAGGAGGTAGAACTGGAAGAGGTTCCAGCTATACAAACTACGACAGAAGATTTGGTAGAACCAGAGTATTCGATAGTTCCCAACGAACCTCATCCTCTCCGCCGATCTAATAGGGTTCCTCATCCACCTGATAGATACTACGGTTTTCTCGTTGATGGTGGGAGTGAGGATTGCATCATGGAAGATGATGACCCAACTAGTTTCGAGCAGGCCATCACGAGTGGGGACTCTATGGAGTGGCTGGATGCAATGAGATATGAGATGGAATCCATGTACACCAACAAAGTATGGACTTTAGAAGTTGCTCCTGAAGGAGTAAAACCATTGGGAGAAAATGGATCTTTAAGAAGAAACTTGGTGTAAATGGAAAAGTTGAGACTTTCAAAGATAGACTTGTTGCAAAAAGTTTTCGTCAACGACCAGGTGTGGATTATAATGAAACCTTTTCTCCAGTGGCTATGCTTAAGTCCATCCAGATCCTACTTGCCATCGCTGCGTACCATGACTACGAAATCTAGCAAATGGATTTTAAGACCGCCTTTCTAAATGGTGATTTAGAAGAGTGCGTGTACATGACTCAGCCAGAGGACTTCGTAGACAGTGGGAGCAGCGGAAAGGTATGCAAGCTGTTTAAATCCATTTACGGGTTAAAGCAGGCATCGCGTAGTTGGAACATCTGTTTTGATGTTGTAGCAAAGAGTTTGACTTCATCAAGAACGTAGATGAACCTTGTATATACAAGAAGATGGAAGAGAGTAAGGTTGTCATCCTCGTATTGTACGTGGATGATATACTCTTGATAGGAATGATGTTCCTATGCTGCACTCGGTCAAGCTCTTATTATCACATAGATTCTCAATGAAAGATCTAGGTGATGCCTCATACATCTTGGGGATTAAGATCTATAGAGATAGATCTAAACAGATACTGGGATTATCCCAATCCAGGTACATTGACACCATACTAAAGAGGTTTAGTATGGAAGAATCCAAGCGTGAGAATTTACCCACTATCACAGGACTCGCTCTCTCCAAAGAGATGTCTCCCAAGACTGATTTGGAGAGAGCTCGCATACAAGGGATACCCTATGCTTCGGCAGTAGGCTCTATCATATACGCGATGCTATGTACTAGATCCGATATAGTATACTCACTAAGTGTAGTGAGTAGGTATCAAGCAGATCCAGGAGAGAATCACTGGACAGCTGTGAAGAACATTCTCAAGTACTTGAGAAGGACAAAAAAGATGTTCTTGGTGTATGGTAACAGTCAACTCCAAGTGGAGTCCTTTACCGATTCGAGCTTCCAGAGTGATAAGGAAGACTCTAAGTCGCACTCGGGATTTGTCTTTACCCTCAATGGGAGGCGGTTTGTTAGAAGAGTTGCAAACAGGAAACAGTGGCAGACTCGACGATGGAGGCTGAATACATCGCTGCCAACGATGCTGCCAAAGAGGCTGTCTGAATGAAGAAGTTCATAAACGATCTTGGTGGTTCTATCTATCGAGCATCTAATACTTTTGTATTGTGATTACAATGGAGCTGTGGCTTTGGCCAAGGAACCCAGGTCCCATCAGAGATCCAGGCATATTCTGAGGTGGTATTACCTGATCCGGGAGATAGTTAATCGCCGCGAGATCGAGGTCAGGAGAGTTGACACGAAGGACAACACAGCGGATCCACTCACAAAGGCCATACCCCAGATACAATTTGAGAGACTCTTCGGGATGTTGGGTATGAGATACTACAACAACTGGCCTTAGTGCAAGTGGGAGATTGTTAGTTATATGTATGCCCTAGAGGCCATTATTGTACATGTGATGTATATTATAGTGGAAGCTTAGATATATATAGAGAGAACTTTCTTGCTCGACATGATAGTATGCTATCTTGTTGTTCTTTGTCTTAACATATAGATTTGTATTGTGATGCTGCCTTGCTCTCACATGTTGATAAATCCCTTAGGATGTATACTTGACTGCCAGGACTATGATGGAGATCATACAAGTGGGGCCAAGGGTACTCCACAAGTACATCCTATAATTGTTCCTAGTCGAGGGTGTATCAAGACAGGGCATCGATATTCCACAGTAGACTAGCATATACGCTTCTTGACCCATATGATGCGTGATGGATGATCCCATATCCATTGGTGTTTGACATCAAAGATGGTATACGGGTGCTCAGTGGAGACTGGGTACACTGAACGGACTCGCCGAGAACTCCTAGTTGGTATTATACCTATCGTCAGATAGCAGTTCTCTGGTGACACTGGTACATATTAGTCTGTAGACCCGAGATCGTCATAGAGTCTTGTGTGATTCCCACCGTGCTTTGATTTCCATCTTACCACGTTCAAAAGAACGTACAAAATGATGGCTTTTAGGTATAGTCCCGAATCACATGGAGGCAATGAGCGATAGGAGGGGTTTCGTCTCTTCCGGTATTTGGGGTTGATGTTGCGCTGTGTTCGATTAGCTATAACAGGAAGTCCCTGGCCAGGGCTGATATGGAGATCTACTGGTAAGTGTTATCAGTAGTTTCTCAACCCGTTATGAGCCTCATATTGGCACGACTTATCGGTTACTGGGGTCTGATGTTTACCACCCCTATACTGGATATGCGATATATTAGACGAAGAGACCGGACTGTACGATAGTGTTACTGATAGGCTTTACAGGAGTATGAGCAGGCTTGCTTGCTGATCTTCTAATCGCTCAATACCCGGATAGCCGTTACGTCCAGTTAGTACCGCTGACGGCTTATGGGTGCTTGATGTGATCATCACCTACTGCCGGCGTATTGACGAGTCTTTAGAGTCCTACATAGAGGTTTACTGGCTCAGGCAAAATGGAGTAGGAGCACATATGTGATATATGCAGGACCGAGATTAATATGCGTATGTGATACCGTATTCTATTCTCGAGATATGTGATATCGGCTGGTTATATGTGATATAGCCGGGTTATAAGATCAAGTGTTGATTCGATAAAATGATACATATTATATTAGTCGGTTATATGCGATATAGCCGGATTATTAAATCAAGTGTTGATTTAATAATTGAATGTATAATTATATATTTGATATATTAAATTACATTAACTAATATATGCTCACTTAAGTATTTATTTTTCTCACTTTTGATACATTTGACATATATGTGATATATGTTTATTATATTGTTTTCTTTTGTTACATAAATAATATATATGTGATATATATTATTATTGTGACTGTTAGTTATATGTATGCCCTAGAGGCCATTACTGTACATACGATGTATATTGTAATGGATGCTTGGACATATATAGGGAGGACTTTCTTGCTCGACATGATAGTATGCTATCTGGTTGTACTTTATCTTAACATGTACTTTGATTGTCTCTATGTTACATGTTGATAAAGCCCTTAGGATATGTACTCGACTACTGGGACTATGATGAAATCATACTAGTGGGGCTACGGTACTCGACGAGTACATCCTATAACTGTTCCTAGTCGAGGGTGTATCGAGACAGGACATCGATACACCATAATAGACTAGCGTATACGCATCTTGACCCATATGATGGGCGATGGATGATCCCATATCCATCGGTGTTTGACATCAAGGATGGTGTACGGGTGCTCAGTAGAGACTGGGTACACTGGACGGACTCGCCGAGAACTCCCAGATGGTATTATACCTCACGTCAGATGGCAGTTCTCCGATGACACTGGTACAGAGTAGTCTGTTGACCCGAGATCGTCATAGAGTCTTGTGTGATTCCCACCGTGCTTTGATTTCCATCATACCACGTCCAAGAGGGCGTGCAAAAAGGTGGCTTTTGGGTACAATCCCGAATCACATGGAGGCAATGAGCGATAGGAGGGGATTCATCTCTCCCAGTATAGGGAGTTGATGTTGTGCTGTGTTCGATTGGCTATAACTGGAAATCCCTGGCCAGGGTTGCTGAGATTTACTGGTAAGTGTTATCAGTAGTATCTCGAACTGTTATAGACCTCATATCGACACGACTTATCAAGCTACTGGGGTCTGACGTTTCCCACCCCTAGGCGAGATATGCGACATATCAGACGACGAGACCGGACTGTACGGGAGTGTTACTGATTGGATTCACAGGATAATGTACAGGCTTGCTTGTTGATCTTCTGAGCGCTCAATACCTGGTTGGCTGTTACGTTTAGCTGACCGCTTGCAGCTTGTGGGTGTTTGATATGATCATCACCTACTGCCGGTGTATTGACGGTTCTTTAGAGTCCTACACAGAGGTTTCTTGACTCAGGCAAAACGGAGTAGGGGCACATATATGATATGTGCAGGACCGAGGATAATGCGATATGAGATACCGTATTATATTCTCACGATATTTGATATCAGCCGGGTCATCGGATCAAGTGTTGATTCGATGAATCGGTAAATGATATATTAGTCGGTTATATGCGATATAGCCGGATTGTCGGATCAAGAGTTGATTCGATGATTTAATGTATAATTATATATATGATATATTAAATTATATTAACTTATATTAGCTCACTAAAATATTCTTTTTCTCACTCGGGTAATATATTGATATATATGCGATATATGTTAATTGTATTATTTTATTTTATTACAATAAATATTATATATGTGATATATAATATTGTAACATGATATGGTTATTAATGCAACATGTTTAGTGGAGATTAAACATGGTTAGGGTTTGATTTGGGTTAAGCTTTTCTAGAAGTTTCTAGAAGTTTTCTTTTTTGTTTTGGAAAAGATATTTGTGTTGATATTTTAAAGTGACTCATACTTAACCCAACCTAAACCCTAGCCCTAGTTAAATCTCTATAAAGGTTTAGTTGACCATGGTTGCATAATTAATCATTATCTTCTTTTCATTATTCATCACAAAAGGATTCTAATCATTATTCATCTTCTTCTTGCTTGAGTTCTTTATGAAAAGCTTTCTTGCTTTGATTTTGTGATGAAAAATGAATGAGAATAAGAAAACAAATGAGAGCAAAAATCCTACTTCATCATCCTCGTCTACCCTTGCCCTTTAGATGAGGGTGTTCACTTCATTTTGTGAGTGAGAGCTTGTGTTAATGAAACTTCATGGTAGATCATCTTTGTTATCGAAGATCGGAAGCAAGCTTGCATCTTTCTCTTCGTGGAGCCTCTCGAGAGTCCGGAACACGATGATCGCAGCGAAGGCACCTCAATACGGAGCTTAAGAAGTGAAGGACCGGATCTACAAAGGTTGTAATCCCTCTCATTTAGTGTTAAAATGTTTAACATGCTTGTTTTCGCCTAATCTCTAGTCTAAGATCTTGGGTTAGAGTTGTTCGGCACGGCTAAATTTTAAATCGGGCATGGTTAATGCCTTATAGATACTTGTGCGTGTGCCTAGTAACCCTACAGTAGTATCAGAGCCAAGATAGAGCTTTAGGCGAAGTCTAGACGAAGTTTAAAGTCCGATCGAACTCCGACACACCCGTTTATACCCTTCTCTGGATATTTTTTCAAAATGTTGATTTTTCTGTATTAAAAATGCTCAGAAAATTGAGCAGGGAAATCTAAGGATAACTGCAGAAAATGACTCCCTAACTCTACTGTAGCGCCGTGGAACCGCGGCAATACCCTGATTTTAGCAGCGGTTCCGCGGCCGTATGTAAAGATCAGGGACTCCTTTTTCTACAGTAATGTCCGTAGGTGTTTCCTGTTCCTTCTGGGAATTTTTAATTCTTACTCAAGTGTTGAGTTTTTTGGGTTATATTGGGGACTCGTTGATTCGATCGGATAATTTAACTTCATTTAGTTTGTCCGGGTAATTTTTAGAACATGTTAAAATGTTCGAACGGATATCAGTAACTCGCTTTTTCCCCTGCCGGAAAATTTCAAAGTGTTGAATTTTTCCATAGTTTAAGAACGTTCTAAGTCATGCAAGTAACGCGGTGGACCCTCTAGAAGACAACAAATCTTAACTCGATTATGTGACCGTCTTGAACTGCCTCTAAACCTTAGGGTTTGTGGCAGTACGGTGTGCCACATGTGAGGCGTTGGCTTGACCCTTCTACGGCTAGACCATTAGTACTGTGGCATGTGATGGATGTTTTTAAACTAATTTCAAGTGTTGAGAACTATTTGGGAAAACTTGGATGTTTGATTATTCGATCGGAAAGTTTAACATTGTCTATTTATCTGGAATGTGATACAATATTTGGAATCCACATGTAGTTATGAGATAACTAATTTGAATGTTATAAATCTATCAGTTTAGTCTCAAATGATCGGTTGCCACGGGATTTTGATGAGATCAAAAGTCCGTCGCAATCACGTAGCGTACGCAGATACTCGCCGGGTAAACTTAATAGACAGCCACGCCCCATAGCCCCGACCAAGTGACTGTAGGAGAACCCCGTCGCCAAAAGCATCCGTTCGGGTGCTTGCGGCAGCGGTGTTCCGCCTTAGTGCACTTCGTCGACGGCATCCGGGGGTGCGGCCGTCTACTAAAGTTTGCGACGAGCATTCGATCAGAATATCGGGAATCTTGTTGAATTGCCCGACTAGATATTGAAAAGAGTTTTCGATAATGAGACTAAAATGCGGGGTTTATAATTGTTAGGCATGCGATGTCTAAAGAATTCATTTGGTTAGGCATGCGATGTCTAAGGAGGTTGCGGATTCCAACTGTTGTAGTTTTACACTTCTTTTCTTTAACCGTAAGCGTAGTATGTGGTGTATCGCCGGCTTCGTTGCTATAATCAACGACAATCGGGATACGCATACTTGCTTACGTTGATGATATGAGATATTATGTGTTGCTGTGATATGTTATATTGGATCGTCGCGTTTTGAATAGCCGGGGGTTTTATGTGAGATGAGAGTTTTTTTCTTTTTCATTTATGTAAAATTCATTGTATGTAATATTCTTTTATTGGGGCACTTCCGGGCTGAGGATGATGTCACCATTGTATATTATTTACTTTTTCGCATTATGTAGACCCAAGGCGGGGAGCACAAGTAACCAGGTTCTAGGGTCCAGTGGGAGACCATCTCGAGGAGTCGAGACCGGGTCTCCTAACCCTAGAATTGGCAGTGTTGCTTGCCGCTCTCGTAGGGGTCTAGGGATGTGGGTTTGGCTATTCATCGCGACCGTGGAATCCGTGTTTTATACAGGCTCGTATTAAAACACGGACGTCCTAATATATTCAATATTTCATATATGTTCTTCTGCTGCAATGTTCTGTGATGAGATCATATTACTGCCTAAGACGAATGTTTATATTATATATATGAGATATATGTTATATTGCAGATTTCGTTTCAAATGTGATGCTTGTGAAGCATAATAAAATGGGACTTCATTAATGAGATTAATGAAACTAAAAGAAACCTAAGATGTTGTAGAAACTTGTTTAAAAACTGGTAGCTCTAGTTCTTGCTTTGCATAGCGGTGTTCCTTGTAGAATATCCAGCACCGTATTCGATAAGGAAAGAGCCGAGATCCCTTCACCGGGAGTGACCTCTTTAGTGAAACTAGCAGATGCTATAAACTCGGTTTGTCTTTTGATTGCTTCTATAGTTCTTGCTTTGCACAGCGGTATTTGTGAAATATCCTGCACCTTATTCGATGAGGAAAGAGCCGACGATCCCTTCACCGGGAGTGACCTCTTTAGTAAAACTAGAAAAGCCTCAAAAACACTCCATTTAAAATCACTCGATTCTACAACGATATCAAGTTCATTACGCAAAAGGTTTTCTTAAAAACCTGTCGTAGCCCTCCGTCATTTCAGATAAGTACTTCATAGTATTCGTACTACGTTTGTTGGCTTTCGTCAAAGCGTAGTGTGCGGTAGCTATTTATGCTTATCTTTATAAGCATATGATGCGATTGAATTAGGGTAGTCGTGCGACTTTGTTGGCTTTCGTCAAGGGTCGTGCGGGTGGGTTTAATTCAATCGGGAAAAGACGGGTTGAACTTGACTAGTAGCCTATGGTTTGTTGGCATTCATCAAGGTCATAGGACGCTAGGGGCAAAATATTATTGGGAATTTCAAGTGTTGAAATTTGCAATGAGATTGCATACCTTCTATGAGATAGTTGGATCCCGATACCCGCTGCGAGTAAGAGTTACCCCTGGGAGAGTTTTACACATTATAATTAGCCGATCAAGTAGGTGTCTAGAAAGGTGTTAACGGGGTTACGCCCCTAGGAAAACGAGATTTACTTTAATTAGGTCCGTGCGAAAGCATGGGGAACCTCCCTCAAAGTACCGACACTGGCCTGGCCGAAAGATTAGCGAACTTGTAGCGTGTAATTAATCCCGGCTAGTCTTTCCTTTTAGGGTTTGAAGGAAGATTTGACTAAAACAGTGGGAGACATCCTAATTAGATAAATTGATAACCAATCTAATCTTGTAAAAGCGCACGCTGAGTGTTTTCTTCTCTCTCTCTCTCCTGGTTACGACTATATCACGCCTTAATTAAGATAATAATACGGATGTATTGAACGAACCTGCTTGTTATACTACGTTGGGGAACGTTGGTCCCGCTCCAACTTATAATTGTTATAAGGCAGAGCAGGAAATAAGGGATTACCAGAATTCCCGTGCCGCCCAAACGAAGAAAGTGCAAGCCGATGCATCTTCTTCGGGTGTGTTCATTACAGAGAACTATTTCTCAGTATCCTTTACGTCCTGGGTATTTGATACCGGATCAGGATCCCACATATGTAATTTGTTACATGGGCTACAAATAGGTAGAGAACTGAGAACGGGTGATGAGTTTCATGAGATAGAAACGGTGCAAGTGTTGCAGCCAAGTCTGTTGGTCACTATCACCCTCTATTACCAAAATACATTGATTCTGAATGAATGTTATTAGATACCGAACCTGATATACAATATCATATCAGTCTCTTTATTAGTAAAGAAAGGATATAATTTTGTATTGTTGGATAATGTTTTGAACATTTCCTATATCAAGAGTTGATCAGTTCAGGCACGTTATCTAAAAGCATTGACGTTCTAAATCAAACTACAGTTCTTCGCATACAGAACACACACAATAGGAAGAGTTCAGAAATGAACGAATCCTTTTTGAGGCATTGTAGACTAGGTCATATCAATGCGACCCGACTAGATGAAGTTACATCTAGATGCATATTTAAATTAGTTTGAATTTACATCTTGTGAAACTTTCCGGTCATGTCACAAAGATAAGATGACCATAGCTCCGTTTATTGGAAACAGAGAAAGAATTAGTGAACTCTTGGGATTGATACATGTTGATGTATGAGGCCCCTGTCTACACATGCCAGGACCGGTTCTTTGTACTTCATTACATTTACTGATTATCTCTCAAGATCCGGACATGTATTCCTGTTGAAACACAAGCCTGAAGGTTTTGAGATATTCACAGAATATAAGTTAGAAGTAGAGAACCAAAAACAGGTATAAGTATTATGTCCTTTGATGAGATCATGGAGGAGAATACTTGAGCACGGAATTCCTGGACTATTCTAAAGGAGAATGAGATTATTTCTCAGCATTACTCCTCCGTATACACCATAGCACGATGGTATATCGGGGCGGAGCAATAGCACCCTATGTGATATGGTGTGCTCTATGATGAGTACTACTGAGTTTCCTATTTCCTTTTGGGAGTTATGCACTTGAGAAGCTGCATACCTATTGAATAGGTTTCCAATCAAATCAGACGCCTACCACTCCATATGTGATATGGTATGGGAAGAGCCTATCTCTTAAGGTAGTTAAGATTTGGGGTTGTCCAGCCTATATCTAAAAAGCAAAATCCGGACAAGCTCGAGGCAAAGTCAGATCTGTGGAAGTTTGTTGGATATCCCAAGCATATGCAATGGAATATCTTCTACCTAACAGAGGAACAAAAATGTTTTGTTTCTCAACATGCCACCTTTGTGAAAGGGAATTTCTTGTGAAGAAATTAGTGGTCTTGAGGTAGAACTGGAAGGAGTTCCAGTTATATAAACTATAGCAGATGATTTAGTAGAACCAAAGGATTCAATAGATTCTAACGAACCTCAGCCTCTCCGCCGATCTAGTAGGGTTCCTCACCCACCTGAGAGATACTTCGGTTTCTCTATGACAGTGGGAGCGAGGATTGCATCATAAGATGATGACCCAACTAGTTTCGAGCTGGCCATCAGGAGTGGGACTCTGTAAGAATGGCTGGATGCTTAGTGATCTGAGATGGAATCCTTATACACCAAAAAAGTATGGACTTTAGTTGCTTTATCTGAAGGGTTAAATCCCCATCAGGAGCAAGTATATCTTGAGAAGATTACTTGGTGTACATGGAAAAGTTGAGACTTTCAAAGCTATGCTTAAGTCCATCCAGATCCTACTTGCCACGGCTACATACCATGACTACGATATCTGGTGGTTGGGTGTCATGACTGCTTTTCTAAATGATATTTTAGAAGAGAGCATCTATAAGTACATAGCCAGAGGGCTTCTTAGACAGTGAGAGCAGCGGAAACGTGTGCAAGATGTTTTATGTTGATAAAGCAGGCATCGCGGAGTTGGAACGTCTGTTTTGATGTGGTAGTCAAAGAGTTTGACTTCATCAAAATGATAGATGAACCTTGTATATACAAAAAGGTAGTAGGGAGTATGGTGGTGATCCTCGTAGAGTACGTGGATGACATACTATTGATAGGGAAGGAGTTTCCTATGCTATGATCGGTCAATCTCCGCTTATCACAAGGATTCTCCATATAGGATCAAAGTGATACCTCCTAAATCCTGGGTTTTGGATCTATGAGATAGATCTAATTGGATGTTAGGATACTCACTAGTTGTAGTGAGTTGGTATCAATCGATCCTGGGGAGAATCACTGGAAAGGTTCCAGGGTGATAAGGACGACTGAATGTCAGTCGCAGGTATTGTCTTTACCCTCAGTGGAGGGACGGTATGTTGGAAGAGTTCCAAGCTAGATACCGTGACATACTAGACGATTAAAGGCAAGATACATCGTTACCAAGGATGCTACCAAAGAGGCAGTCTGGATATATAAGTTCATGAGATGAACTTCGTTCCTACCATTATGAGACAATGGAGTTGTGACTTATGCCAAGGAACTCCCGTCCCATCAGAAATCCAGATATAATTCTTAGGCAGTATCACCTGATCATGGAGATGGTTGATCTCCAGGGAGATCGAGGTTAGGAGAGTAGACACAGAGGACAACAGCGCGGATCCACTCACGAAGGCCTTTTTCCCAGTAGAGAGTTTTATGGGATGGTTGAGTATGAGATACTTCAACCACAGCTAATTGTTTGGTATGTGATACCACAACAGATGGCCCTAGTGCAAGTGAGAGATTGTTAGTTATATGTATGCCCTAGAGTCCATTACTGTACATACGATGTATATTGTAATGGATGCTTGGACATATATAGGGAGGACTTTCTTGCTCGACATGATAGTATGCTATCTGGTTGTACATTATCTTAACATGTACTCTGATTGTCACTATGTTACATGTTGATAAAGCCCTTAGGATATGTACTCGACTACTGGGACTATGATGAGATCATACTAGTGAGGCCACGGTAGTCGACGAGTACATCCTATAACTGTTCCTAGTCGAGGGTGTATCGAGACAGGGCATCGATACACCAGAGTAGACTAGCGTATACGCATCTTGACCCATATGATAAGCGATGGAAGATCCCATATCCATCGGTGTTTGACATCAAAGATGGTGTACGGGTGCTAAGTAGAGACTGGGTACACTGGACGGACTCGCCGAGAACTCCCAGATGGTATTATACCTCACGTCAGATGGCAGTTCTCCGGTGACACTGGTACAGAGTAGTCTGTTGACCCGAGATCGTCATAGAGTCTTGTGTGATTCGCACTGTGCTTTGATTTCCATCATACCACGTCCAAAAGGGCGTGCAAAAAGGTGGCTTTTGGGTACAGTCCCGAATCACATGGAGGCAATGAGCGATAGGAGGGGATTAGTCTCTCCCGGTATAGGGAGTTGATGTTGTGCTGTGTTCGATTGGCTATAACTGGAAATCCTTGGCCAGGGTTGCTGAGATTTACTGGTAATTGTTATCAGTAGTATCTCGAACTGTTATAGACCTCATATCGACATGACTTATCGAGCTACTGGGGTCTGACGTTTACCACCCCTAAGCGAGATATACGACATATCAGACGACGAGACCGGACTGTACGGGAGTGTTACTGATTGGATTCACAGGAGAATGTACAGGCTTGCTTGTTGATCTTCTGAGCGCTCAATACCTGGGTGGCTGTTACGTTTAGCTGACCGCTTGCAGCTTGTGGGTGTTTGATATGATCATCACCTACTGCCGGCGTATTGACGATTCTTTAGAGTCCTACACAGAGGTTTCTTGACTCAGGCAAAACGGAGTAGGGGCACATATGTGATATATGCAGGACCGAGGATAATGCGATATGAGATACCGTATTATATTCTCGCGATATTTGATATCAACCGGGTCATCGGATCAAGTGTTGATTCGATGAATCGGTAAATAATATATTAGTCAGTTATATGCGATATAGCCGGATTGTCGGATCAAGTGTTGATTCGATGATTTAATGTATAATTATATATATGATATATTAAATTACATTAACTAATATTAGCTCATTAAAAGATTCTTTTTCTCATTCGGGTAATACATTGATATATATACGATATAAGTTAATTGTATTATTTTATTTTGTTATAATAAATATTATATATATGATGTATAATATTGTAACATGACATGGTTATTAATGCAACATGTTTAGTGGAGATTAAACATGGTTAGGGTTTGATTTGGGTTAAGCTTTTCTAGAAGTTTTTAGAAGCTTTCTTTTTTGTTTTGGAAAAGATATTTGTGTTGATATTTTAAAGTGACTCATACTTAACCCAACCTAAACCCTAGCCCTAGTTAAATCTCTACAAAGGTTTAGTTGACCATGGTTGCATAATTAATCATTATCTTCTTTTCATTATTCATCACAAAAGGATTCTAATCATTATTCATCTTCTTCTTGCTTGAGTTCTTCATGAAAAGCTTTCTTGCTTTGATTTTGTGATGAAAAATTAATGAGAATAAGAAAACAAATGAGGGCAAAAATCCTACTTCATCATCCTCATCTACCCTTGCCCTTTAGATGAGGGTGTTCACTTCATTTTGTGAGTGAGAGCTTGTGTTAATGAAACTTCAAGGTAGATCATCTTTGTTATCGAAGATCGGAAGCAAGCTTGCATCTTTCTCTTCGTGGAGCCTCTCAAGATTCCGGAACACGATGATCGCAGCGAAGGGACCTCAACACGGAGCTTAAGAAGTGGAGGACCGGATCTGCAAAGGTTGTAATCCCTCTCACTTAGTGTTAAAATGTTTATCATGCTTGTTTTCGCCTAATCTCTAGTCTAAGATCCTTGGTTAGGGTTGTTCGGCACGGCTAAATTTTAAATCGGGTATTGTTGATGCCTTATAGACACTTGTGCGTGTGCCTAGTAACCCTACAGTGACATGCTAGGTTATATATGCAACATGTGTGTATGAGACTTACACCATACATGAGATAATATATAGGTTTTTATTTATTTAAGTAATTCAAAAATGTATGGAATTTGTCATGGTTGCGAGCTGTGGATAACCATTGACTTAGTCCACTATTTTTGTTTTGCCTTAGATATTTTTAAACCTAACCATTATCTTTAACTATGGTCAATTCTCTACATAGGTTAGTGTATGACATATACTCACCATAGTTGCATTTCTATCCGCACTCTCTCTCATTTTTCATTTGCTTCATCTTTTTCAAGCTCAAGTGAGAGCTTTTTAGCTTTTGAGCAAGTGAGGAAAATTAGTGAGAAAAAGAATTCTAAAGTGAGCAAAATTCCTACTTCATCAGGCTCTACTAAATTAGCCATTTAGTTTAGGGTGTTAGCTTCACTAATCCCTAATTAGTGAAGAGGTAGCTTGGGTTTGTGTCTCCTCGAAGTAGATCATTTTCGGCTTCGAAGACTTCAAGCAAGTTTGCATTTTTCATCTTGTAGAGCCTCTCAAGAGTTCGGGAGATCGTTACTCGCAGTGAAGGGACTTCTACACGGAGTATTTGAAGTGAAGGACCGGTCTACAAAGGTTGTATTCCGCATTCACTTAGTTGTAAAGTTGTTTACATATCGTATTGTCTAAATCTTTAGTTAAGATTCTAAGGTTAGGGTTAAGTAGCATGGTAAAAATTTGAAAATGGCATGGACGATGCCCCCCGAAATCTTGTTGTTTTGCTAATAACCCTACATAATTAACACTAATCGGATTCTACGGTGTTACAATAATGAGTCGAGAAACTACTGATAACACTTATCAGTAAATCTCCGTATCAGCCCTGGCCAGGGACTTCCTGTTATGGCCAATCGAGCACAGCGCAACATTAACCCCCAATTCCGGGAGAGACGAATCCCCTCCTATCACTCATTACCTCCCGGTGATTCGGGACTGTACCCAAAAGCCACTGTTTTGCATGTTCTCTTAAACGTGATAAGGTGGAAATCAAAGCACGGTAGGAATCACACAAGACTCTATGATGATCTTGGGTCTACAGACTAACCTGTACCAATGTCACCAAAGAACTGCTATCTAACAATAGGTATAATATCAACTAGGAGTTCTCGGCGAGTCCGTTCAGTGTACCCAGTCTCCACTGAGCACCCGTATACCATCTTTGATATCAAACACCTGTTGGGTTTCCCTAGCACCTACTGTAGAGTATGGAAGCATCACACATGCCACTTTAAAATTTAAAGAGGTGCTAAATGTTAGTTGTATGTATGCCCTAGAGGCCAGTATTGTACAGATAATGTATATTATATTGGATGCTTGGACATATATAGAGATGACTTTCTTGCTCGACATGATAGTATGCTATCTGGTTGCCATTTATCTTAACATGTACACTAGTCTCTTTATACTGTCTTATAGTTACATGTTGGTAAAGCCCTTAGGATGTGTACTTGACTACCTGGACTATGATGCAGATCATACTAGTGGGAACATGGTAGTCCATAAGTACATCCTTCAAGGTCCCTAGTCGTGGGTATCTCGAGACGGGGCATCGATTTACCAGAGTAGACTAGCGTATACGCTTCTCGACCCATGTGATGGGCGATGGATGATCCCATATCCATTGGTGTTTGACATCAGAGATGGTATACGGGTGCTCAGTGGAGACTGGGTACACTGGACGAACTCGCCGAGAACTCCCAGATGGTATTATACCTCACGTCAGATGGCAGTTCTCAGGTGACACTTGTACAGATTAGTCTGTAGACCCGAGATCGTCATGGAGTATTGTGTGATTCCCACTGTGCTTTGATCTCCACCTTACCACGTCCATGAGGGCGTGCAAAACGGTGGTCTTTGGGTACTGTCCCGAATCACATGGATGCAATGAGCGATAGGAGGGGTTTCGTCTCTCCCGGTATTGGGGGTTGATGTTGCGCTGTGCTCGATTGGCCGTAACAGGGAAGTCCCTGGCCAGGGCTGATCAGAGATTTGCTGGTAAGTGTTACCAGTAGTTTCTCGACCCGTTATGAGCCTCACATCAGCACGACTTATCGGGTTATTGGGGTCTGACGTACACCACCCCTAGACTTGATATGCGACGTATCAGACGAAGAGACTTGACTGTATGGTAAGTGTTACTGGTCGGATTCGCAGGGGTGTGAGCGGGCTAGCTCGTCGATCTTCTGATCGCTCAATACCCGGGTGGCCGTTACGTTTAGCAGACCGCTTGCGGCTTGTGGGTGCTTGATATGATCATCATCTGCTACCGGCGTATTGACGAGTCTTTAGAGTCCTACACAGAGGTTTCCTGGCTCAAGCGAAACGAAATAGGAGCGCATATAAGATATGTGCAGGACCGAGAATAATGCGTGTATGTGATACCGCATTTCATTCTCACGATATATGTTTCGAATGGTTATATTCGATATGACCTAGTTATCGAATCATTGATTCGATAAATCGATGCATTGAATACTAGTCGGTTATGTGCGACATGACCGGATCATTGAATCAAGTGTTGATTTAATGATTTAATGTATAATTATATATTTGATATATTACTTTGCATTAACTAGTATTGGTTCACTTTAAACGGATTTTTCTCACTTGGATTGCACATTGTATATGTGATATACTTTCGTGCACTTTTTGTATCATGTTTGATGATACTTGATCATTTAGTTAAGTGTATAAAATTAATCCATGGTTAATATGATAATTAGGGTTTTGCATTTTCATTTATTTATTTATTTGTTTATTTATTTATTTGGAAAAGAATAAGATGAGTATGGTGGCTTTCTTTGTCATTTTGTTGAAGCTTCATGAAGCTTTGACTTTGCTAACCATCCTTATCTTCATGCTTAACCCTAACCCATCAAAGTGACCATGGTTAATTCTCTACACTTAACCCTAGTTCAAGTTATGATAAGTATTTGTTTTATATATTTATTTTTGATATAACACTTATCATAATTTTTTTCTAGAGCTCATCTTCTTCTTCTTCTTCAAGCTTGCTACTCCAATGGCAACTTGAGCTTTAGTGAGTTAAATCCAAATCCAAAGTGAACCCACCTCCTATTTCTTCACCCTCTACCTCTTGCCAAGTTGTTTTGGGTGTTTACTTCACAAGTTTCACAAGTTTGTGAAGTCGGAGCTTGAGTTTGTGCAACCTCGACGTAGATCGTCTTTGACACAAAGCCGACGAGCTATTCCGCTTGCTTTCCCGATGAAGCCGATGATCGAGTCGAGGATTCATGATGGACAGCGAGGACATGACGTTGCGGAACCGTGGAGGTGGAAATCCGGATCTACAAAGGTTGTATATCCGTATCATAGTAGTTAACTGTTAACTAGCTTTCTATTTCGCCTAAACATCTAGTTAAAGATCCGTAGTCTAGGGTTTCTCGGCACTAAAAATTTTAATTTGGCATGTTCGATGCCTTGTGAGAACCCACTAGGGTGCCTAGGAACCTTTCACTGGTATCAGAGCCAAGCTAGAGCCTTAGGCGAAGTCCCGACGACGTTTGAAACCCGATCGAACTGAAATCCAAAACCTAAAAATGCTCTCTGGACTTTTTCTAAAAATTCGGTTTTTTGTCAATTAAAAATATGTAGAAAATCAAGCAGGGTGTTATTAGAATTACTGTGAAATACGAGGGGGTAATTCCACTTTTCCACCGCGGAAGGGCGGCACATGCTAGGCATGTGCGGCGCTTCCGCGGCGTTACTGTTCCCTTGAATAATTATTTCTTCACAGTAACTCATATAATTCAATGCTGTGTATTCTGGGATATTTTTATTGTGACTTTACAGAAGAGTATTTTGGGGTACTATTGGGAATCAGTATTTCGATCGGATTATCAAATTTCGTTTTTAGTGTTTTTCCAGATAATTGTAGAATATGTTAAAGAGTTCGACCGGATATAAATACCCAGGTTTTCCCCTGCCGGAATATCCAAGTGTTGGATTATTGTGTGGTTAAAAGACGTTCTGAGTAGTGCAAGTAATGCGATGGTCCCTCTAGAAGACACAAACCTTAACTCGATTATGTGACCGTCTTGAACTGCCCTTTGAACCTTCGGGTTTGGGGCAGTACGGCGTGCCACATGTGAGGCGTTGGCTTGACCCTTCTACGGCTGGACCGTTGGTACTGAGGTATGAAGTGAATGTCTTTGAACCTATTTCATGTGTTGATCGGTGTCGGGAAAACTTGGGTGTTCGAAAGTTCGATCGGAAAGTTTGATATATTCTATTTATCCGGAACTGGATACAATAATTGGAATTCACAAAAAGGTTATGAGATAACTGGATGAATGTTATAAATCTAGCGGTTTAGTTTCATTGGATATCGAAAAGAGTTTTCGATAATGGGACTAAAATGCGGGGTTTATAACCGTTAGGCATGTGATGTCTAAAAAGGTTGCGGATTCCAATTGTTGTAGTTTTACACTTTCTTTTCTGTGACCGTAAGTGTAGTATGTACATATCGCCGGTTTCGTTGCTATACGTCAACGACAATTGGGGTATGCATACTTACTTACGTTGATGACATGTGATGTTATGTGTTGCTGGATATGTTATATTGGATCGTCGTGTTTGAATAGCCGGGGGTTTTTATGTGAGATGAGTGTTTTTCATTTTCATTCATGTAAAAACTTGTATGTAATATTCTTTTATTCGGGGCACTTCCAGGATGCGGGAGTTGTCACCCTTTGTATATTATTTACTTTTCTGCACTAGGATAGACCCAAGGAGGGGAGCACAAGTAACCGGGTTCTGGGGTCCAGTGGGAGACCAACTCGAGGTGTCGAGTCCGGGTCTCCTAACCCTAGAATTGGCAGGGTTGCTTGCCGCTCTCGTAGGGGTCTAGGGGTGTGGGATTGGCTATTCATCACGACCGTGGAATCCGTGTTTTATACTGGCTCGTATTGAAAACACGGACGTCCTAGTATATCCAATATTTCATATGTTTATTCTGCTGCGATATCTGAGTTGTGACTCTGTGATGGATATAGTATATAGTATATATGATATATTATATAGACGTTACTTATGTTTTACACCCGCGCTAGCCCTGCCCTGCTCTGTCGTTAGTTACCTAACCTAACGGTGCACGAGGGGACATCGAGGCGAATGCGGATGGCATAAGTGTACGTCATATCTATCTGTGATGTTTAGGTATTAAATGATGGGACTTCATTAATGTGATTAATGAAAGATAAGAAACCTAAGATGTTGTAGAATCGAATTTTAAAATAAAACAGGTAGCTACAGTTCTTGCTTTGCATAGCGGTATATATGATATACCCTGCACCTTATTCGATGAGGAAAGGACCGAGATCCCTTCACCGGGAGTGACTCCTTTAGCAATAACTGGCAGATGCTACACACTCGGTTTGCTTTTTGACTGCTTTTGGGTTTTTGCTTTGCATAGCGATATATATGATATATCCCGCACCTCATTCGACGAGGAAAGGACCGAGATCCCTTCACCGGGAGTGACACCTTTAGCAAAACTAGAAAAGCCTCAAAATCACTCCATTTCAAAACTTCATTTGATTCTACAACGATATCAAGTTCATTACGCTCATGGTTTTTATGAAAAACCTGCGTAGCCCTCCGTCATTTTCAGATAAGTCCTGTTTAGTATTCGTGCTGCGTTTGTTGACCTTGTCAAGGCGCAGTGTGCGGTAGCTAACCAGTATTTATCTGCTTATGCATATGATGCAGATTGAGTTAGGGTAGTCGTACGGCCTTGTTGACCTTGTCAAGGGTCGTGCGGGTGGGTTTGATTCAATCAAGAAATGACGGGTTGAACTTGACTTGCGGTCTATGGTTTGTTGACCTTGTCAAGGTCATAGATCGTTCGGGGCAAAATATTATCGGGAATTTCAAGTGTTGAAATTTGCAATGAGATTGCATACCTTCTATGAGATAGTTGGATCCCGATACCCGCTGCGAGTAAGAGTTACTCCTGGGAGAGTTTTACACAGTGCAAATTAGCCGATCAAGTAGGTGTCTAGAAAGGTGTTAACGAGGTTACGCCTCTGGGAAAACGAGGTTTACAGTAATTAGGTTCGTGCGAAAGCATGGGGGACCTCCCTCAAAGTACCGACACTGGCCTGGCTGAAAGATTGGCGAACTTGTAATGTGTAATTAATCCCGGCTAGTCTTTCCTTTTAGGGTTTGGAGGAAGATTTGATAAAAAGCAGTGGGAGCCATCCTGATTAGATAAGATAATAACCAATCTGATCTTGCACGAGCATACGCTAAAGTGTTTTCTTCTCTCTCTCTCCAGGTAGCGACCATTTCATGCCTTAATAAAGATAATAAAATGGATGTATTGACTGAACCCGCATGTTATACTGTGCTGGGGAACGTTGGTTCCGTTCTTTCCTATAAGAGTTATAGGACTGAACAGGATATAGGGGAATACCAGGATTCCCATGCCACCCGAATGAAGAAAGTACATGTTGATGCATTTTCTTCGGGTGTGTTCGTTACTGATAACTGTTTCTCCATTTGCTCTACGTCCTGGGTATTGGATACCGGGTCGGGATCCCATATATGTAATCAGTTACATGGGCTAAAGAAAGGTAGAGAACTTGGAGTAGGTGATAAAGACATTAGAGTCGGAAATGGTGCAATTGTTGCAGCTAAGACTGTCGGGGAATATCACCTTGTATTACCAACTGGTAATACATTGGTTCTGAACGAATGCTATTACATGCCGAACCTGATATGCAACATTATATCGGTTTCTTTGCTAAGTAAAGAAGGATATAATTTTGTATTACAGGACAATGTTATGAACATTTTCCATAACCAAAAGTTGGTTGGATCAGGCACGTTATGCAATGGCATTTATGTTCTAAATCAATCAACAGTTCTGAGCATAACAAACACACACAAGAGGAAGAGTTCTGAACTCAATGAATCCTTCTTGTGGCATTGTAGACTGGGTCACATCAATGCGACACGACTAGCTAAGTTGCATAAAGATGGATATTTAAATCCGTTTGAATTTTCATCCTATGACACTTGCCAGTCATGTCTCAAAGGCAAGATGACCAAGACTCCGTTTACGGGACACGGAGAAAGAGTTACCGAACTCTTAGGACTGATACATAGTGATGTATGTGGTCCCATGTCTACACATGCCAGGGATGGTTCTTCATACTTCATTACATTCACTGACGATCTCTCTAGGTTCGGGTATGTGTTCCTGATGAAACACAAATCAGAAGCTTTTGAGAAATTTAGGCAATATAAACAAGAAGTTGAGAACCAAACCGGAAAAAGTATTAAAATCCTTCGATCTGATCGAGGAGGTGAATACTTGAGCAATGAATTCCTGGACTTCCTAAAAGAGAATGGGATTCTCTCTCAGCTGACTCCTCCATATACACCACAGCACAACGGTGTATCTGAACGGAGGAACCGCACCCTATTAGATATGGTGCGCTCTATGATGAGCACAGCTGAGTTACCTATTTCCTTCTGGGGATATGCGTTGGAGACAGCAGCATATCTATTGAATCAAGTTCCATCTAAATCTGTACCTACCACACCATATGAGATATGGAGTGGGAAGAGACCATATTTTAAACGAGTTAAGATATGGGGTTGTCCGGCCTATGTCAAAAGACAAAATCCGGACAAGCTCGAGGCACGGTCAGTTCTCTGCAAGTTTGTGGGATATCCAAAGAATTCTTATGGGTATTTTTTCTACCACAGTGAGGAACAAAAAGTGTTTGTTGCTCAACATGCCACCTTTTTAGAAAAGGAATTTCTTGCAAAGGAGATTAGTGGCTCTGAGGTAGAACTGGAAGAAGTTCCAGAAGCACAAACAATAACTGAAGATTTAGTGGAACCAGAAGATTCGGTAGTACCCGACCAACCCCAGCCTCTCCGCCGATCTAGTAGGGTTTCTCGTCCACCTGAGAGATACTATGGTTTTCTCATTGATGGTGGTAGTGAGGATTGCATCATGGAGGATGATGACCCAACTAGCTTCGAGCAGGCCATCACTAGTGGGGACTCAGTGAAATGGCTGGATGCTATGCGGTCCGAGATGGATTCCATGTACACCAACAAAGTATGGACTTTGGAAGTTGCTCCTGAAGGGGTAAAACCCATTGGGAGCAAGTGGATCTTCAAGAAGAAACTTGGTGTAGATGGGAAAGTGGAGACTTTCAAAGCTAGACTTGTAGCAAAAGGTTTTCGTCAAAGACCAGGTGTGGACTATGACGAGACCTTTTCTCCAGTGGCTATGCTTAAATCCATCCGAATCATGCTTGCCATTGCTGCCTTTCATGACTACGAAATCTGGCAAATGGATGTTAAGACCGCCTTTCTAAATGGTGATTTAGAAGAGTGCGTGTACATGACTCAGCCAGAGGGCTTCGTAGACAGTGGGAGCAGCGGGAAGGTGTGCAAGCTGCTTAAATCCATTTATGGATTAAAGCAAGCATCGCGGAGTTGGAACATCTGCTTTGACGTCGTTATCAAAGAGTTTGATTTCGTCAAAAATCCAGATGAACCTTGTATCTACAAGAAGGTGGCAGAGAGTAAGGTTGTATTCCTCGTATTGTACGTGGACGACATACTCTTGATAGGAAATGACATTCCTATGCTGCAATCGGTCAAGCTCTTCTTATCACAAAGATTCTCAATGAAAGATCTTGGTGATGCCTCCTGCATATTGGGAATCAGGATCTATAGAGATAGATCCAAACGGATTTTGGGATTGTCCCAATCCAGGTACATTGACACCGTACTAAAGAGGTTTAGTATGGAAGAGTCCAAGCGTGGGAACTTACCCACGATCTCTGGAGTCACTCTCTCCAAAGAGATGTCTCCCAAGACTGATTTGGAGAGAGCTCGCATGCAAGGGATACCCTATGCTTCGGCAGTAGGCTCTATCATGTATGCGATGCTATGTACCAGACCCGATGTAGCATACTCACTAAGTGTAGTGAGCAGGTATCAAGCTGATCCTGGAGAGAGTCACTGGACAGCTGTGAAGAGCATTCTCAAGTACTTGCGAAGGACTAGAGATATGTTCTTGGTATATGGTAACGGAGAACTCCAAGTGGAGTCCTTTACCGATTCGAGCTTCCAGAGTGATAAGGACGACTCTAAGTCGCAGTCGGGTTTTGTCTTTACCCTTTACGGAGGGGCGGTTAGCTGGAAGAGTTCCAAGCAGGAAACCGTGGCAGACTCGACGATGGAGGCTGAATACATCGCTGCCAACGATGCTGCTAAAGAAGCTGTTTGGATCAAGAAGTTCATTTCTGAACTTGGTGTGGTTCCATCCATTGAACATCCAATACCTTTGTATTGCGATAACAATGGAGCGGTGGCTTTGGCCAAGGAACCCAGGTCCCATCAGCGGTCCAGGCACATTCTGAGGCGGTATCACCTGATCCGGGAGATAGTTGATCGCCGGGAGATCGAGGTCAGGAGAGTTGACACGAAGAACAACACGGCGGATCCACTCACGAAGGCCATTCCCCAGATACAGTTTGAGAGACTCTTCGGGATGCTCGGTATGAGATACTACAGCAGCTGGCCCTAGTGCAAGTGGGAGATTGTTAGTTGTATGTATGCCCTAGAGGCCAGTATTGTACAGATAATGTATATTATATTGGATGCTTGGACATATATAGAGATGACTTTCTTGCTCGACATGATAGTATGCTATCTGGTTGCCATTTATCTTAACATGTACACTAGTCTCTTTATACTGTCTTATAGTTACATGTTGGTAAAGCCCTTAGGATGTGTACTTGACTACCTGGACTATGATGCAGATCATACTAGTGGGAACATGGTAGTCCATAAGTACATCCTTCAAGGTCCCTAGTCGTGGGTATCTCGAGACGGGGCATCGATTTACCAGAGTAGACTAGCGTATACGCTTCTCGACCCATGTGATGGGCGATGGATGATCCCATATCCATTGGTGTTTGACATCAGAGATGGTATACGGGTGCTCAGTGGAGACTGGGTACACTGGACGGACTCGCCGAGAACTCCCAGATGGTATTATACCTCACGTCAGATGGCAGTTCTCAGGTGACACTTGTACAGATTAGTCTGTAGACCCGAGATCGTCATGGAGTATTGTGTGATTCCCACTGTGCTTTGATCTCCACCTTACCACGTCCATGAGGGCGTGCAAAACGGTGGTCTTTGGGTACTGTCCCGAATCATATGGAGGCAATGAGCGATAGGAGGGGTTTCGTCTCTCCCGGTATTGGGGGTTGATGTTGCGCTGTGCTCGATTGGCCGTAACAGGGAAGTCCCTGGCCAGGGCTGATCAGAGATTTGCTGGTAAGTGTTACCAGTAGTTTCTCGACCCGTTATGAGCCTCACATCAGCACGACTTATCGGGTTATTGGGGTCTGACGTACACCACCCCTAGACTTGATATGCGACGTATCAGACGAAGAGACTTGACTGTATGGTAAGTGTTACTGGTCGGATTCGCAGGGGTGTGAGCGGGCTAGCTCGTCGATCTTCTGATCGCTCAATACCCGGGTGGCCGTTACGTTTAGCAGACCGCTTGCGGCTTGTGGGTGCTTGATATGATCATCATCTGCTACCGGCGTATTGACGAGTCTTTAGAGTCCTACACAGAGGTTTCCTGGCTCAAGCGAAACGAAATAGGAGCGCATATGAGATATGTGCAGGACCGAGAATAATGCGTGTATGTGATACCGCATTTCATTCTCACGATATATGTTTCGAATGGTTATATTCGATATGACCTAGTTATCGAATCATTGATTCGATAAATCGATGCATTGAATACTAGTCGGTTATGTGCGACATGACCGGATCATTGAATCAAGTGTTGATTTAATGATTTAATGTATAATTATATATTTGATATATTACTTTGCATTAACTAGTATTGGTTCACTTTAAACGGATTTTTCTCACTTGGATTGCACATTGTATATGTGATATACTTTCGTGCACTTTTTGTATCATGTTTGATGATACTTGATCATTTAGTTAAGTGTATAAAATTAATCCATGGTTAATATGATAATTAGGGTTTTGCATTTTCATTTATTTATTTATTTGTTTATTTATTTATTTGGAAAAGAATAAGATGAGTATGGTGGCTTTCTTTGTCATTTTGTTGAAGCTTCATGAAGCTTTGACTTTGCTAACCATCCTTATCTTCATGCTTAACCCTAACCCATCAAAGTGACCATGGTTAATTCTCTACACTTAACCCTAGTTCAAGTTATGATAAGTATTTGTTTTATATATTTATTTTTGATATAACACTTATCATAATTTTTTTCTAGAGCTCATCTTCTTCTTCTTCTTCAAGCTTGCTACTCCAATGGCAACTTGAGCTTTAGTGAGTTAAATCCAAATCCAAAGTGAACCCACCTCCTATTTCTTCACCCTCTACCTCTTGCCAAGTTGTTTTGGGTGTTTACTTCACAAGTTTCACAAGTTTGTGAAGTCGGAGCTTGAGTTTGTGCAACCTCGACGTAGATCGTCTTTGACACAAAGCCGACGAGCTATTCCGCTTGCTTTCCCGATGAAGCCGATGATCGAGTCGAGGATTCATGATGGACAGCGAGGACATGACGTTGCGGAGCCGTGGAGGTGGAAATCCGGATCTACAAAGGTTGTATATCCGTATCATAGTAGTTAACTGTTAACTAGCTTTCTATTTCGCCTAAACATCTAGTTAAAGATCCGTAGTCTAGGGTTTCTCGGCACTAAAAATTTTAATTTGGCATGTTCGATGCCTTGTGAGAACCCACTAGGGTGCCTAGGAACCTTTCACTAAACAAACAAGACATGAATCATTAACTAGAAGTTTAGGGTAACAACTCAAGTATCACATATTATGAACATATTATCACTAAATAAAAAGAATACAACCTTTGTAGTCCTCTTGTGTTGACTCCTAGGATCGTTGAGAGTTTGAAAAGGCTTGCTAGTAAGCTTCCTTGTCCACGATGATCCACCCGAAGTCCACTTTGTCCAAGCTCCTAGCTCTACTTGATCAAAGAAGAAGATGAAGCTAGCACTCTAAACTAATTGCTAGATTAGAGTAGAATGATGAGGTGGTTTGTTTTCTCTATTCAAAATCCAATCCTTTTAACTAACTCCCTCCTTTTGAAGACTCAAGAGAGAGGGAGAATGAGGAAGAAGATAATGGCAACTCAAGAGCTCAAGGGAATAATATGAAAAGATAATGAAGAAAGAGAATAGAAAATAATATATATTTTCCTTCTCTCATCAAACCATGGTAACTAAAATATCTAGATATGTTTGCAAATGAGTTAAAAGCCAAAAGGAAAACTAATCTAAGGTTAAAAATTAGGTCAAGTGTGGTTTAGTTTGGAAGTGTGTAGAAAGAAATAACCATGGATCAATTTTCCTTTTTCTTTTCTTTAACTCAAATACAAATATATATATATATATATATATATATAAGTTCCATGTGAGTCTTGCATTGCCATCATGAGTGTATCAACAACCATGATACTATGTATGCATGTATGTGTCCATGCACATCAACATGTGTATACATGCATGCATACATCAAATATAAAGAAAGGGTTTAATAAAGAAATTGAACTAAAAGTCAAATGTTAAATCAACACTTGATTTAACAAACCGGTCATGTCACATACGACCCGACCAATAGAAAAACGCCCAATTAACATATGGTATCTCATACTCACATTTAATCGGGTCCCCGTGCATATCTCATATGCACACCACATCGTTTCGCCTGGGCTAGGAAACTCCTGTGTGGGACTCTAAGACTCGTCAATACGCCGGCAGTAGGTGGTGATCATATCAAACACCTACAAGCCGCAAGCGGTCAGCTAAACGTAACGGCCACCCGGGTATTGAGCGATCAGAAGAAAACTAGCGAAGCTGTCAAAACTCCCGTCGAGCCAACTGACAACACTTACCGTACAGTCCGGTATCTTCGTCAGATATGTTTCATATCGAGTTTAAGGATGGTATCGTCGACCCCAATAACTCAATAAGTTATGCTGGTATATGGCTCATAACAGATCGAGAAACTACTGATAACACTTATCAGTAAATTTCAGCAGCCCTGGCCATGGACTTCCTGTTATAGCCAATCGAGTATAGCACAACATCAACCCCCAATACCGAGAGAGACGAAACCCTTCCTATCACTCATTGCCTCCATGTGCCTCGGGACTGTACCCAAAATTCATCTGTTTGCATGACTCAGTAGAGCCGTGGTAGGGTAGAGATCAAAGTGCAATGGGAGGACACACAAGACTCTATGACGATCTTGGGTCTACAGACTAACATGTACCAGTTTCACCTGAGAACTGCTATCTGATGATAGATATAATACCATATAGGAGTTCTCGACGAGTCCGTTCAGTGTACCCAGTCTCTACTGAGCACCCGCATACAATCTTTGGTGTCATCACACCAGATGGATATGGGATCATCCATCGCCCATCATATAGGATAAGAATGGTATACGCTAGTCTACTCTGGAATATCGATGCTCCGTCTCGATACACCCATGACTGGGAACAGTTCAAGGATATGCTTATAAACTACACGTGTCCCACTAGTATGATCCGCATCATAGTCCGAGTAGTCAAGCAAAATATCCTAAGGGATTTATCAACATGTACCAAATGAATAAAATGCATAATCAAATGAACATGTCAAGATAAAGTAAACCAGATAGCATACTATCATGTCGAGCAAGAAAGTCATCTATATACATATATACATGTCCAAGCATCCACTATACATATAATGGCCTCTAGGGCATACATATATCCAACAATCTCCCACTTGCACTAAAGCCAATTATTGGCGTATCTCATACCCAACATCTCAAAAAGTCGCTCATGCTACGGCTGTGGAAGGGCCTTGGTGAGTGGATCCGCGGTGTTATTCTTTGTATCTACTCTACAAATCTCGATCTCGTGGCGATCTACTATCTCCCGGATTAAATGATATCGCCTTAGGATGTGTTTGGATTTCTGATGGGACCTTGGTTCTTTGGCTAACGCTATAACCCCATTATTATCACAATACAATGGTATTGGATCAACAATGGTTGAAACTACTCATAGTTCCGCGACGAACTTCTTCATCCAGACGGCTTCCTTGGCAGCATCATTTGCAGCAATATACTCAGCTTCTATCGTAGAGTCTGCAACGGTATCCTGTTTGGAACTCTTCCAACTAACCGCCTCTCCATTGAGGGTAAATACAAACCCTGAGATAGATTTGTTGTCATCCTTATCACTTTGTAAGCTGGAATCGGTAAAGGCCTCCATTTGGAGATCCCCATTACCATACACCAAGAACAATTCTTTAGTCCTTCGCAAGTACTTAAGAATGTTCTTCACTGCTATCCAATGTTTTCCCCTGGGTTGGATTGATACCTGCTTACTACAGCTAGTGCATAAGCTACATCAGGGCGAGTACATAAGATCGCATACATTATAGCTCCTACGGCTGAAGCGTAGGGTATAATGCTCATGCGAGCTCTCTCTTCATCAGTCTTCGGACAAAAGTCCTTGGAGAGAGTGATTCCATGACAAGCGGGCAAGGCACCACGCTTGGAATCTTCCATACTAAACCTTTTAGGATAGTGTCAATGTACTTTGATTGGGACAATCCCAATAATCTCTTGGATCTATCTCAATAGATCCTTATGCCCAAAATGCACGAGGCATCACCCAGGTCCTTCATGGAGAACCTTTGTGATAAGAATAGTTTGACCGATTGTAGTATAGGAATATCATTTCCTATCAAGAGAATGTCATCAACGTACAATACGAGGAATGTGACAGTATTCCCTACAATCTTCTTATAAATGCATGGTTCTTCTATATTTTTGAAAATCAAACTCTTTGATTGTATCATCAAAACAGATGTTCCAACTCCATGAGGTCTGCTTTAATCCAAAAATGGATTTAAGAAATCTACATGTTTTTCCGCTGCTCCCACTGTCAATGAAGCCCTCTAGCTGATCCATATAAATGTATTCTTCTAAATCACCATTTAGAAATACAGTTTTAACGTCCATCTGCCAGATTTTGTTAGTTATGTATATGCCCTAGAGGCCATTGTTGTACATATGATGTATATTATGATGGATGCTTAGATATATATAGAGAGGACTTTCTTGCTCGTCATGATAGTATGCTATTTGGTTTCTCTTTATCTTAACATGTTGACTTGTATTGGTTTACTGTCTTACTCTCACATGTTGATAAAGCCCTTAGGATCTGTACTCGACTACTGGGACTATGATGAGATCATACTAGTGGGGCCATAGTAGTCGATGAGTACATCCTATAACTGTTCCTAGTCGAGGGTATATCGAGACAGGGCATCGATACACCAGAGTAGACTAGCGTATACGCATCTTGACCCATATGATGGGTGATGGATGATCCCATATCCATCGGTGTTTGACATCAAAGATGGTGTACGGGTGCTTAGTGGAGACTGGATACACTGGATGGACTCGCCGAGAACTCCCAGATGGTGATATACCACACGTCAGATGGCAGTTCTCCGGTGACACTGGTACAGGGTAGTCAATAGACCCGAGATCGTCATAGAGTCTTGTGTGATTCCCACTGTGCTTTGATTTCCACCTTACCACGTCCAAGAGGGCGTGCAAAACGGTGGCTTTTGGGTACAGTCCCGAATCACATGGAGGCAATGAGCGATAGGAGGGGATTCGTCTCTCCCGGTATAGGGAATTGATGTTGTGCTGTATTCGATTGGCTATAACTAGAAGTCCCTGGCCAGGGCTGATATAGAGATATACTGGTAAGTGTTACCAGTAGTTTCTCGACCTGTTATGAGCCTCACATCGACACGACTTATCGGTTACTGGGGTCTGACGTATACCACCCCTAGACTTGATATGCGACATATCAGACGAACAGACCGGACTGTACGGGAGTGTTACTGATTGGATTCATAGGAGAACGGACAGGCTAGCTTGTTGATTTTCTGATCGCTCAATACCTGGGTGGCTGTTACGTTTAGCTGACCGCTTGCAGCTTGTGAGTGTTTGATATGATCATCACCTGCTACCGGCGTATTGACGATTCTTTAGAGTCCTACACAAAGGTTTCTTGGCTCAGGCAAAACGGAGTAGAGGCACATATGTGATATGTGCAGGACCGAGGATAATGCGATATGAGATACCGTATTATATTCTCGCGATATTTAGATATGAATCGGGACATCGGATCAAGTGTTGATTCGATGAATCGGTACATGATATATTATTCGGTTATATTCGATATAGCCGGGTCGTTGGATCAAGTGTTGATTCGATGATTTAATGTATTATGATATATTGTATTACATTATCTAATATTGGCTCGCTTTATTATTTCATTTTCTCACCGGATTAATACATTGATATATATGCAATATATGTTAATTGTATTATTTTCTTTTGTTGCAAATATATAATATATATGTGATATATATTATTGTGACATGATATGATTTATTATGAAACATGATTAAGGATGATAAAAAGGGATTAGGGTTTGATTAGGGTTAGCTCTTTCATGTTCATTCTAGAAGGATTCCATTTTGTCTTGGTTAAGATATTATGGTTGATCCTTATCCTTAAACCTAACCAAACCCTAACTCTAGTTTATTCTCTACAAACTTTTAGCCTCTCATCCCTGACCATGGTTCCATAATCAATCATATACATTTATCTACTATTCATCACAAAAGGATTATTCTCTTCATTCTTCATCTTCTTCTCTCTTGAGTTTGAGAGAGAGCTCACTAGTTAATCCTTTTATGATGATTTATTGTGAGAAAGTGAAATAAAAAGATAGCATAAATACTACTCCATCATCCTCATCTAATCTAGCCCATTAGATTAGGGTGTTCATCTCTTTAGAGTGAGAAAGCTTGGGTTATAGCAACTTCGACGTAGATCATCGGAGAATCGGAACACTTCAAGCAAGCATGGATCGTTCGAGTCGTGGAGCCTCTCTTGAGTCTGGAGGATCGTGGATCGCGGCGAAGGGACTTCTACTCGGAGCTTGTGAAGCGAAGGAGCGGACTACAAAGGTTGTAATCCCTCACACTTAGCTTTAAAGATGTTATCTTGCATGCTAAACCCTAATAATCTAGCAAAGATCCCGTCTTTGGGTTGTTCGGCACATGTAAAAATTTATTCGGGCATGTTTAATGCTTTATGAACCTTCACAAGTGTGCCTAGGAACCCTACAGTGGTATCAGAGCCTAGCTAGAGCATTAGGCGATGTGTTAACGAAGTTAAAACCCCGATCGAACCCGAATACGACATAACAAACCCCTCTCTGTACATTTTTTAAAATCTAGGTTTTTCCAGAATTAAAAATACCTAAAAAATTCAGCAGGAAAATATAAGAATTATGATGAAACAAGTGCCCCCAATTCCTCAAAATGGCCGCGGAACCGCGGCAATTACCCATCTTTGGCGGCGGTTCCGCGGCAGTGTAAGGGTATTAGGTACGGAATTTTGCACAGTAATTCTTGTCTCTGTGGTTACTATTTTATGGGTATTTTTAATCTGACTCAAGTGTTGAGTATTCTGGGGTTTATTTTGTAATCGTCGATTCGATCGGGAATTTTTAATTCATTATTGTTTTTCCGGATATTTAGAATCTGTTAAAAAGTTCGAACGGATATCATTAACTCAATTTTTCCCAACACGAAAAATTTTCAAATGTTGAATCTTTTCTCGAGTCTAAATCTTTTGCAAATGCGTACAAGTTTTGTGGTGGACCCTCTAGAAGACAACAAACCTTAACTCGATTATGTGACCATCTTGAACTGTCTTTTAAACCTTCGGGTTTGGGGCAGTACGGCGTGCCACATGTGAGGCGTTGGCTTGACCCTTCTACAGCTGGACCGCTACTACTGTGACACATTTCGGATTATTTGAACTCCGCTCAAGTGTTGAGCAATTTGGGAAATTTAGGGTATTTGATTATCTGTTCGAAAAGTTTAATACTGTCTATTTATCTGGAATGTGATACAATATGTGGAATTCATTGTGTTAGGCATGAAATGCGAAGTATGTGATATTTCGGATTTACGATGTCTAAAGTGATTGTGGATTCCAAATATTGTAGTTTTACAAATTTTTTCTGTAACCGTAAGTGTAGTATGTAGTTGTATTGCCGGTTGTCGTTGCTATACATCGACGACGATCGGTGTATGCATACTTACTTACGTTGATGATATGAGATATTATGTGTTGCTGAGATATGATGCGCAGGATTGTCGCGATTGAATAGCCGGGGGTTTTATGTGAGATGAGAGTTTTATATTTTCATTCATGTAAATTCAAATGTAATGTAATATTCTTTTATTTGGGGCACTTCCAGGTTGAGGTTGATGCCACCAGTGTTGTATATTATTTACTTTTCCGCATTATGATGGACCCAAGGAGGGGAGCACAGGTGACCGGGTTCTGGGATTCAGTGGGAGGCCATCTCGAGGAGTCGTGATCGGGTCTCCTAAACTCCAGAATTGGTAGGGTCGCTTGCCGCTCTCGTAGGGGTCCAGGGTGTGGGCTTGGCTATTCATCGCGACTGTGGAATCCGTATTTTCTATTATTGTCTAAATACTAAATACGGACGTCCTAGTATATCCCACATTATATCTATGTTTCTGCTGCGATATCTGTGATGTGATCATTTGATATGTTGCGATGGATACAGTATATAGTATATATGATATATTATATAGACGTTACTTATGTTTTACACCCGCACTAGCCCTGCCCTGCTCTGTCGTTAGTTACCTAACCTAACGGTGCACGAGGGGACATCGAGGCGAATGCGGATGGCATAAGTGTACGTCGTATTTATCTGTGATGCTTAGGAAGCATAAGCTGATGGGATTTTTTATTAATGAGATTAATAAAAAGAAAAGAAACCTAAAAGATGTTGTAGAATCAAAACTTTATAAAAAGGGTAACTACAGTTTTGCTTTGCATAGTGGTATATATAATATACCCTGCACCTTATTCAATGAGGAAAGAGCCGAGATCCCTTCACCGGGAGTGACCTCTTTAGCGAAACTGGCAGATGCTACAAAACTTGGTTTGTCTTTTGATTGCTTTTAGAGTTTTGCTTTGCACAGTGATATATATGATATGTCCTGCACCTTATTCGATGAGGAAAGAGCCGAGATCCCTTCACCGGGAGTGACCTCTTTAGCAAAACTAATGAAAGCCTCAAAAACACTCCATTTCAAAATTTCACATGATTCTACGACGATATCAAGTTCATTACGCTCATGGTTTTCTGAAAAACCTGCGTAGCCCTCCGTCATTTCAGATAGAGACTAGTTAGTATTCGTGCTGCGTTTGTTGACCTTAGCCAAGGCGTGGTGTACGGTAGCTAATTAGTATTTATCTGCTAAAACATGAGATGTGATTGAGTTAGGGTAGTCGTGCGACTTTGTTTACCTTAGCCAAGGGTCGTACGGGTGGGTTTAATTCAATCAGGAAATGACGGGTTGAACTTGACTAGCACTTATGATTTGTTGACCTTAGCCAAGGTCATAAGTTGCTAGGGGCAAAATATTATCGGGAATTTCAAGTGTTGAAATTTGCAATGAGATTGCATACCTTCTATGAGATAGTTGGATCTCGATACCCACTGCGAGTAAGAGTTACTCCTGGGAGAGTTTTACACAGGACAATTAGTCGATCAAGTAGGTGTCTAGAAAAGTGTTAACGGGGTTACGCCTCTGGGAAAATGAGGTTTACTTTAATCAGGTCCGTGCGAAAGCACGGGGAACCTCCCTCAAAGTACCGACAATGATCTGGCTGAAAGATTGACGAAATTGTAGGGTGTAATTAATCCCGGCTAATCTTACCTTTTAGGGTTTGAAGGTAGATTTGATAAAAATAGTGGGAGATATCCTGATTAGATAAGATAATAACCAATCTAATCTTGCAAGAGCATACGCTAAAGTGTTTTCTTCTCTCTCTCTCCAGGTAGCGACCATGTCAGGCCATAATCAAGATAATAATATGGATGTATTAACTGAACCTGCTTATTATACTGAGCAGGGGAACGTTGGACCCGTTCTTTCTTATAAGAGTTATAAGACTGAACAGGGAATAGGAGAATATCTGGATTCTCACGCCGCCCAAAAGAACATGCATGTTGATGCATCTTCTTCAGGTGTGTTAGTTATTGAGAACTGTTTCTCAGTTCACCCTACGTCCTGGGTATTAGATACCGGATCAGGATCCCACATATGTAAATTGTTATATGGGCTACGTAAAGGTAGAGAACTGGGAAAAGGTGATCATTCCGTTCAAGTAGGGAACGGTGCAAGTATTGCAGCCAAAGCAGTTGGCGAATATCACCTTGTATTGCCAAGTCGTAATACACTGATTCTAAATGAGTGCTATTATATACCGAACATGATGTGCAACATTATATCAGTTTCTTTATTAAGTAAAGAAGGATATAATGTTGTAGTAAAGGATAATGTTATGAACATGTTCCTAGATCAAAAGTTGATTGCATCAGGCTCGTTACATAATGGCATATTCATTCTAAATCAGAATACAGTCCTCAATATACAAAACACACACAAGAGGAAAAGTTCTGAAATGAACGAATCCTTCTTGTGACATTGTAGACTTGGTCATATCAATGCAACACGACTGGCTAAGTTACATAAGGATGGTTATTTGAATCCGTTCGAATTATCATCTTATGATACTTGTCATTCATGTCTCAAAGGAAAAATGACCAAAGCTCCGTTTAGTGGACACGGAGAAAGAGTTACTGAACTCTTAGGACTGGTACATAGTGATGTATGCGGTCTCATGTCTACGCATGCCAGGAACGGTTCTTCCTACTTCATTACATTCACTGACGATCTCTCAAGATTCGGATATGTATTCCTGATGAAACACAAGTCTGAAGCTTTTGAGAAATTCAGAGAATATAAGCACGAAGTAGAGAATCAAACGGGCAAAAGTATTAAGATTCTTCGATCTGATCGAGGAGGAGAATACTTAAGAAAAGAGTTCCTAGATTATCTAAAAGAGAATGGGATTCTCTCTCATCTTACTCCTCCATATACACCACAGCACAACGGTGTATCGGAGCGGAGGAATCGCACCCTATTAGATATGGTGCGCTCTATGATGAGTACAGCTGAGTTACCTGTTTCCTTCTGGGGGTATGCGCTGGAGACAGCCATATACCTATTGAATAGAGTTCCAACTAAATCTGTGCCTACCACTCCATATGAGATATGGAATGGGAAGAGACCATCTCTTAAAAGAGTTAAGATATGGGGTTGTCCGGCTTATGTTAAAAGGCAAAATCCGGACAAACTCGAGGCACGATCAGTTCTTTGTAAGTTTGTAGGATATCCAAGCAATTCGTATGGATATCTATTCTACCACAGTGAACAACAAAAGGTGTTTGTTGCTCAATATGCCACCTTTTTAGAAAAGGAATTTCTTACAAAAGAAATTAGTGGCGATGAGGTAGAGCTGGAAGAGGTTCCAGCAATACAAACTACAACTGAAGATTTAGTGGAACCAGAGGATTCAGTAGTACCCGACGAACCCCAGCCTCTCCGTCGATCTAGCAGGGTTTCTCATCCGCCTGAGAGATACTACGGTTTTCTCATTGATGGTGGAAGCGAGGATTGCAACATGGAAGATGATGACCCGACTAGTTTCGAGCAGGCCATCACGAGTGGTGACTCTGTGAAATGGCTGGATGCAATGCGATCTGAGATGGAATCCATGTACACCAATAAAGTATGGACTTTGGAAAATGCTCCTGAAGGGGTAAAACCCATTGGAAGAAAGTGGATTTTTAAAAAGAAATTTGGTGTAGATGGAAAAGTTGAGACTTTCAAAGCTAGACTTGTAGCAAAGGGATTTCGTCAACGACCAGGTGTTGATTATGACGAAACCTTTTCTCCAGTGGCTATGCTTAAGTCCATACGGATCTTACTTGCCATTGCTACATACCATGACTACGAAATCTGGCAAATGGATGTTAAGACCGCCTTTCTAAATGGTGATTTAGAAGAGTGCGTGTACATGACTCAGCCAGAGGGCTTCGTAGATAGTGGGAGCAGCGGAAAGGTGTGCAAACTGCTTAAATCCATTTATGGGTTAAAGCAAGCATCGCGGAGTTGGAACATCTGTTTTGATGTTGTAGTCAAAGAGTTTGACTTCATCAAAAACATAGATGAACCTTGTATCTATAAGAAGGTAGCAGAGAGTAAGGTTGTCTTCCTCGTATTGTACGTGGATGACATACTCTTGATAGGAAATGATATTCCTATGCTGCAATCAGTCAAGCTCTTCTTATCACAAAGATTCTCAATGAAAGATCTAGGTGATACCTCATGCATATTGGGGATTAGGATCTATAGAGATAGATCCAAACGGATACTGGGATTGTCCCAATCCAGGTACATTGACACCATACTAAAGAGGTTTAGTATGGAAGAATCCAATCGTGGGAACCAACCCATGATCTTTGGACTCACTCTCTCCAAAGAGATGTCTCCCAAGACTGATTTGGAAAGAGCTCGCATGCAAGGGATACCCTATGCTTCGGCAGTAGGCTCTATCATGTATGCGATGCTATGTACCAGACCCGATGTAGCATACTCACTAAGTGTAGTGAGTCGGTATCAAGCAGATCCTGGAGAGAGTCACTGGAAGGCTATGAAGAACATTCTCAAGTACTTGCGAAGGACTAGAGATATGTTCTTGGTGTATGGTAACGGAGAACTCCGGGTGGAGTCCTTTACCGATTCCAGCTTCCAAAGTGATAAGGACGACTCTAAGTCGCACTCGGGATTTTTCTTTACCCTCAATGGAGGAGCGGTATGTTGGAAGAGTTCCAAACAGGATACCGTTGCAGACTCGACGATGGAGGCTGAATACAACGCTGCCAACGATGCTGCCAAAGAGGCTGTCTGGATGAAGAAGTTCCTTACTGAACTTGGTGTGGTTCCATCCATTGAGCACCCAATACCTCTGTATTGTGATAACAATAGAGCTGTGGCTTTGGCCAAGGAACCCAGATCCCATCAGAAGTCCAGACATATTCTGAGGCGGTATCACCTGATCAGGGAGATAGTTGATCGCCGGGAGATCGAGGTCAGGAGAGTAGATACGAAGGATAACACTGCGGATCCACTCACGAAGGACATTCCCCAGATACAGTTTGAGAGATTATTCGGGATGCTAGGTATGAGATACTACAGCAGCTGGCCTTAGTGAAAGTGGGAGATTGTTAGTTATGTATACGCCCTAGAGGCCATTGTTGTACATATGATTTATATTATGATGGATGCTTGGATATATATAGAGAGGACTTTCTTGCTCATCATGATAGTATGCTATTTGGTTTCTCTTTATCTTAACATGTTGACTTGTATTGGTTTACTGTCTTACTCTCACATGTTGATAAAGCCCTTAGGATCTGTACTCGACTACTGGGACTATGATGAGATCATACTAGTGGGGCCATAGTAGTCGATGAGTACATCCTATAACTGTTCCTAGTCGAGGGTATATCGAGACAGGGCATCGATACACCAGAGTAGACTAGCGTATACGCATCTTGACCCATATGATGGGTGATGGATGATCCCATATCCATCGGTGTTTGAAATCAAAGATGGTGTACGGGTGCTCAGTGGAGACTGGGTACACTGGACGGACTCGCCGAGAACTCCCAGATGGTGATATACCACACGTCAGATGGCAGTTCTCCGGTGACACTGGTACAGGGTAGTCAGTAGACCCGAGATCGTCATAGAGTCTTGTGTGATTCCCACTGTGCTTTGATTTCCACCTTACCACGTCCAAGAGGGCGTGCAAAACGGTGGCTTTTGGGTACAATCCCGAATCGCATGGAGGCAATGAGCGATAGGAGGGGATTCGTCTCTCCCGGTATAGGGAGTTGATGTTGTGCTGTGTTCGATTGGCTATAACTGGAAGTCCCTGGCCAGGGCTGATATAGAGATATACTGGTAAGTGTTACCAGTAGTTTCTCGACCTGTTATGAGCCTCACATCGACACGACTTATCGGTTACTGGGGTCTGACGTATATCACCCCTAGACTTGATATGCGACATATCAGATGAATAGACCGGACTGTACGGGAGTGTTACTGATTGGATTGACAGGTGAACGGACAGGCTAGCTTGTTGATCTTCTGATCGCTCAATACCTGGGTGGCTGTTACGTTTAGCTGACCGCTTGCAGCTTGTGGGTGTTTGATATGATCATCACCTGTTACCGGCGTATTGACGATTCTTTAGAGTCCTACACAGAGGTTTCTTGGCTCAGGCAAAACGGAGTAGAGACACATATGTGATATGTGCAGGACCGAGGATAATGCGATATGAGATACCGTATTATATTCTCGCGATATTTAGATATGAATCGGGACATCGGATCAAGTGTTGATTCGATGAATCGGTACATGATATATTAGTCGGTTATATTCGATATAGCCAGGTCGTTGGATCAAGTGTTGATTCGATGATTTAATGTATAATGATATATATGATATATTGTATTACATTATCTAATATTGGCTCGCTTTATTATTTCATTTTCTCACCGGATTAATACATTGATATATATGCAATATATGTTAATTGTATTATTTTCTTTTGTTGCAAATATATAATATATATGTGATATATATTATTGTGACATGATATGATTTATTATGAAACATGATTAAGGATGATAAAAAGGGATTAGGGTTTGATTAGGGTTAGCTCTTTCATGTTCATTCTAGAAGGATTCCATTTTGTCTTGGTTAAGATATTATGGTTGATCCTTATCCTTAAACCTAACCAAACCCTAACTCTAGTTTATTCTCTACAAACTTTTAGCCTCTCATCCCTGACCATGGTTGCATAATCAATCATATACATTTATCTACTATTCATCACAAAAGGATTATTCTCTTCATTCTTCATCTTCTTCTCTCTTGAGTTTGAGAGAGAGCTCACTAGTTAATCCTTTTATGATGATTTATTGTGAGAAAGTGAAATAAAAAGATAGCATAAATACTACTCCATCATCCTCATCTAATCTAGCCCATTAGATTAGGGTGTTCATCTCTTTAGAGTGAGAAAGCTTGGGTTATAGCAACTTCGACGTAGATCATCGGAGAATCGGAACACTTCAAGCTAGCATGGATTGTTCGAGCCATGGAGCCTCTCTTGAGTCCGGGAGATCGTGGATCGTGGCGAAGGGACTTCTACTCGGAGCTTGTGAAGCGAAGGAGCGGACTACAAAGGTTGTAATCCCTCACACTTAGCTTTAAAGATGTTATCTTGCATGCTAAACCCTAATAATCTAGCAAAGATCCCATCTTTGGGTTGTTTGGCACATGTAAAATTTTATTCAGGCATGTTTGATGCTTTATGAACCTTCACAAGTGTGCCTAGGAACCCTACAGATTTCATAATCATAGTGAGCAGCAATAGCAAGTAGGATCTGAATGGATTTTAAGTATTGCTACCGGAGAGAAGGTTTCACCATAGTCCAATCCTGGTCTTTGACGAAAACCTTTCACTACAAGTCTTGCTTTAAAGGTCTCTACCTGTCTATCTACACCAATCATTCTCTTAAAGATCCATTTGCACCCAACGGGTTTTATCTCAGGAGGTCCAACGTCCAAAGTCCATACTTTGTTGGTGTACACGGACTCCATTTCGGATCTCATGGCTTCCAGCCACTTCACTGAGTCACCACTCTTGATAGCTTGCTGAAAACTAGTAGGGTCATCATCATCCATGATGCAATCTTCTCTATCACCATCAATGAGAAACCCATAGTATCTCTCCGGTGGGCGAGAAGTTCTACTAGATCTCCAGAGCGGCTGAGGTTCTTGAAGTTCTATTGCAACATCAGTTTCAACCAATTTGTCCTGAGTAATTTGTGTCTCTAGAACCTCTTCTAGTTCTACCGCATTTCCATCAGTACTGTTTGTAAAGATTTCATTTTCCAAAAATGTGGTATGTTAAGAAACAAACACCTTTTGTTCCTCCTTGTGGTAGAATAGATATCCATACGAATGTTTTGGATATCCCACAAATTTACACATGACCGATCATGTCTCGAGTTTGTCTAGATTCTGCTTTTTGACAAAAGCCGGACAACCCCATATCCTAACTCTTTTAAGAGATGGTCTATTTCCACTCCATATCTCATATGGAGTGGTAGACACGGTCTTGGTTGGAACTCTGTTTAACAGATACATTATTGTCTCTAATGCATGCCCCCAAAAGGAAAGCGGTAACTCAGCATCACACATCATGGACCGTACCATATCTAATAGGGTACGATTCCTCTATTCTAACACACCGTTGTGTTGTGGTGTGTAAGAAGGAGTGAGCTGAGAGAGAATCCCATTCTTTTTTAAGAAGTCTGAAAACTCTGTATTTAAATACTCTCCACCTCGATCCGATTAAAGTTTCTTGATACTCAAGCATGTTTGTTTTTCTACTTCAAGTTTATACTCCTTGAATTTCTCGAAAGCTTCGGACTTATGCTTTAACAAAAACACGTGTCCGAATCTTGAGAAATCATTATTAAAAGTAATGAAGTATGAAAAACCGCCTCTAGCATGTGTAGACATTGGTCCGCATACATCACTATGTATGAGGCTTAAGAGTTCCACAGCTCTTTCTCCGTGTCCCGTAAACGGAGTTTTGGTCATTTTACCTTTGATACAGGACTGACAAGTCGCATAAGATTTACATTCAAAATGATTTAAATATCCATCTTTATGTAGCTTGCTTAGTCTTGTTTCATTAATATGACCAAGTCTACAATGCCAAAGAAAAGCTTCATTTATATCTGGAATTTTTTTATTAGTATGTTTTATATTGAAAACTGTGTGTTGGTTCAGGACATAAATACCGTTATTTAGTGTACCATACCCAATCAACTCTTGATTCAAGTTAATGTTCATAACATTATTTTGCAACACAAAATGATATCCTTCATTGTCCAACAAAGAAACGGATATTATGTTACATAGCATACTAGGCACAAAATAACAAGGGTTCAAAACCAAAATACAACTCGAAGGCAACCCCAGATGATACTCTCCAACGGATACAGCATGTATATTGGAACCATTTCCAACCCACAGAGTATGGTCTCCAGTTTTCAAAACTCTACTGTTTCTCAATCCCTGCATACAATTGCAGATGTGAGAACTAGAACCGGTATCTAATACCCAAGATACAGAGTTTATTGAAAAACAGTTCTCAGTTACAAACACACCTGAAGTGGAAGCATCAGTATGCTTCTTCTTCTTGAGATCAGCAAGATACACAGCACAGTTGCGTTTCCAATGTCCCGACTTGTGGCAGTAAAAATATTCTCCTTTTCCACTTCCCGTGGCCCCACTTATGTCTTTCCCCTTCGCCTTTTTAACTCCACCTTTCGATTTGATGGGTTTCTTCTTCTTCTTTCCCTTGGCCTTGGCTTTTGGGACGGAAGAGGAAGATGGCCCAGCAAGCAGAGCGGGAGTCTTCGCTATCTTAAGCGTGCTCTCTGCACTTCTCAACATAATGAGAAGTTCAGGCAATGATTTCTCCAAATCGTTCATATTGAAATTCACTATGAACGGAGCAAAGACGGGGGGAGACTGCAGAACAATATCTGTATATTGCTCATTATCATGGTCCATCTCAGTTCCTCGAGTTCTTCTATAAAACCAATCATCTTCAGAACATGTTCTCCTACTGATGCGCCAGGGGCCATACGCATCTGAAACAACTTTCGAGATGCCTCGTAGCGTAAAGTACGAGATTGCTCTTCATACAACTCCTTTGTATGAAGAAAGATGGATTGCACATCCATCTTCTCGTGCTGTTTCTGATAGATACTGTCCATAGAAGCAAACGCGAGGCACTTGGCCATGTTGCAATCAATATCCCATGTTTTTCGGATCTCCCTATCCGAAACAGATGATTCAGGTCCTGGAACGGGTGGGGCTTTGGTAGTGAGGACATATGATACTTTATCATATATGAGTGTAATGTTCAAGTTCCTCAACCATTCTTTATAATTCGGTCCTGTCAGTTTGTTTTTCTCTAAAAAAAGCTTAAGTCCCGTCATCGGTATCTGCAATTAGGAGAGAGAAAAGAATACACTCAGCGAAATGCTCTTAAAAAGAATTAGATTGCTTATTATCTTATCTAATCGATGTCTCCCACTGCTTTTATCAAATTTTCTTTCAAAACCTTAAAAGAAAACTAGCCAGGATTAATTACATTCTACAGTTTCGCTAACCGATCAGCCAGGCCAGTGTCGGTATTTTGAGAGAGGTTCCCCGTGCTTTCGCACGGACCTAATTAAAATAGACCTCGTTTTTCTAGAGGTCAAACCCCGTTGACACCTTTCTAGACACCTACTGGATTAGCTAATTGTAAAGTGCAAAACTCTCCTAGAAGTAACACTTACTCACAGTGGGATCGGGATCCATCTATCATATAGAAGGTATGCAATCTCATTGCAAATTTCAACTCTTGAAACTCCTGATATGGTTTTTACCCCTAATTACTTATGACCTTGGCTATGGTCAACATATCATAAGCACTATTCAAGTTCTACCCATCATTTCGAGATTAACTAGACCCACCCATATGACCCTTGACTATGATCAACATAATCACATGAATGTCCTAACTGATCGCATCATATGCTTTGTAGGAAGACATCACTTAGCTACCGTACACTACACCTTGACTATAATCAACATACGTAGCACGAATACTAAGTACTCTGCTTCCTAAAATGACGGAGGGTTGCGGATGGTTTTTATGAAAACCTTTAACATTTTGAACTTGATCTCGTTGTAGAATTAAAACAGTTTTGAGAAAAGGAGTGGCTTAAACTCCACATCTTTTGAAACTTGCATTTTTCATAAAAAGGCCGAGTGTGTTTCAAATCCGATTCTACAACATCTTTATGTTTCTTTTTCTTTACATTAATCTTATTAATGTAGTCCCATCAATTAACTTCCTAAGCTATCACAGAAAAGAAACGAAAATAGAACGTACACTTATGCCATCTGCATTCTCTACAGTGTCCCGTTATGCACCGTTAGGTTACTTAACTAACGGCATAGCGGGGCGGGACTAGCGCGGGAGTAAAAGATAAGCAACGTTTATTATATATCGTATATATAATAATAATTCATTCGTCTCAGATACTAAGTAATCATATTACAGAATATCAACAGCAGAAGCACATATGAAAATAAAAGGATATCTAGGAGGTCCGTATTTTGTATTCAGCCAACAATAGAAAATACAGATTCCACGGTCGTGATGAATAGCCAAGCCCACACCCCTAGACCACTACGAGAGTGGCAAGTGATCCTACCAATTCTAGATTTTAGGAGACCCGGTCTCGACTCCTCGAGATGGCCTCCCACTGAACCCTAGAACCCGATCACTTGTGCTCCTCTCCTTGGGTCTATCCTAATGCGGAAAAGTAAATAATATACAATAATGGTGACATCATCCTCAACCCGGAAGTGCCTAAATAAAAGAATATTACATAAAATTGATATTTACATGAATGAAAATAAAGACTCTCATCTCAAATAAAACCCCGGCTATTCGATCGCGACAATCCTACACATCATATCTCAGCAACACATAATATCTCATATCATCAACGTAAGCAAGTATACGTATCCCGATTGTCTTTGATGTATAACAACGAAACCGGCGATATACCACATACTACACTTACGGTCGCAGAAAAAAAAGTGAAAAACAACAATTGCAATTATCACAATCACATATATCAAGACGATATTTAACGTTTCTGTCACGACCTAGAAATGGCACGTGACTGGCACTTGAATCATATGAAGTCTATAGGGCTACATCTAATTCAAGTAAGCCAAATCCCAGAAATCTAAACCATTTTTAAAGAAAGTGTTTTGATAAAATAAGTCGAATATGCGTTTTTAAAACATCAAGTCTTTTTGAAAATTTTGGCAGAGTTTCCTTTGTAAATACCGGTCCCAAACGGGGTACAACATGATAAATATATGCATCAATGATAAAAGGCATCCCCAAACGGGAGCTAGCTCTTCGTCAATCGACGGCCACAACCACGCACGCAATATAATATACAACGCCGAAGGGCAAGGATCAAAACTCAAAAGGAAACTCAAATCAACATGAAAACCCCATAATAATACAATGCGCGACTCTAGGTCGAAAGAATATACATCACTAGTCTGCTAAGTCAATACAAATACATGTCAGGTTGATGGAGTTTAAAGAATATAAATCACTGGTCAGCTAAGTCAATATAAATACATGTCTGTTTGATAGAGTTTTACTAGATACAACTGAAATAACAAATATACAATGGTGGTCCTGATGCAAAAGAACCCACCTACCAAAGCAATCACCCAGAAGGAACAGTGTGCCAGCAAAACTGCAAGGAAACCTGTACGGTAAAACCTGAAAGAAACTGTGGCACAACGGGGTGAGTTTCCAACCCGTGAGTCGAAAACATCTACGAGTAGAAATCGCATGCATGACACTATCCTAGGTCATATCAAGTAATATCCTCAAATAAATATCCAGGTCCATCTATGTATAAGTATAATACTACATGCTCGTGTCAGTACCTCAGATAGAAACATAGCAGATATATGATGCATGAATGCATTACAAATGAAACAGAATGCATCGTGAATGAGACAACTGTTTTCTTTATTTAATGAGATTTCTGTATATATATAAATTGCGTATCATCAATGAAATCGACAGATAAAACAGTTTCCATCATCGACACAAAACATAAATCTCAGTATCTCAATACCTCAGGCTCCGGCTATCCGGACTGGCATGTATCATCAAATCTCAATATCTCAATCTCTCAAATCTCAATATCTCAATACCTCGGGCTCCGTCGGTCCGGATTGGCCCATATCATCAATCACACAACCACGATCGGTATCCTCCGGATATCCGCCGCGCCAGGCAAAATCACCGGTAGGCAGTCTGCCCCTGCTGGGCTCATCGTCTACAACTCGAACTTCTTGTCCCGGGGTACCATACCGGGCCCACTATGTACCCGAGACGGTTGAATCGGGTCTCGAAAATATCTCAGAACCGAGAAAACACCATGGTGGTCAATACTCAACATATCAAGGAAAACCGCATTTTTCTCTTTAAAATAATTCATCAGTTTACAAAACTTTCACATGCGGTTTCCAAATCCAGAAAATATCAAGAAGAATCCGAAATCATCAAGTCATCATGTCAATAACAATGAAAACCGGCATAAATCCCATAATACTGCATAACCAATGAATATATGGATGCAACTGATATCATGCAATAATTAAACTAGCATATGAAAGCTATAACATGTAGCAACTATCGCCCAGCAAGCTATGTTAATGAATGGTATTTTCTAAAGTGTACGTGACATGGCATTTACCAATGATGATGTGTGTGAGCCGACAAGCAGGTGTACGTGGAACATACGCATCATCGGTAATGGTGTTGGTGTCCTGACAGCAGGGTTTCATGATAATTACAGATAACATATGCACAAGCATGCAATGCGATGAAACATCATGAATATACAGAAGGCGATGTAGTGACAGCAACACTGAAAAATATACCAACCCAATATACGAGTCATACAGTTTGGTATTTAAAAACTCACGATTCTCCACTTTTGAAAATGGGTATGACTCGAGCCCAGTCAAAAAGGTAAGGGAATCCACCTAAGTCTGAGTCGATCTATATATATATCTAGTAGTCGGTAATCTCGCCTCAATAGTATCCCGTACGATACAATAAATAATATGACATCCTCGGGTCAAGAATGCAGATCTATCCTCATAACTATATCTCGTATGGTAAGTCTATCGTACGGCATCCCAAATCTGAGTACGGTTCAAATATCACATTTATCTCATTATTCATCTAGTATCCACATCATCACATATCGAGAGCAGGGGGTACTGATCTAAGTCTAGTACACTACTAATATCATCAACAATATCATGATCTGGCTACTGATTTAAAATCTCCTACAATCCGTTGTCATCCACACACATTATTATATAGAAGTATACATCGCCCAAGCGATCCATTATAAATATCATAACATATCCCATCCCATATCTTGATCATATGTCAGCTATCATATATATATCATCATCCACATGGTATCGTCGTCCAACGATCCGCTATAACATCATGATATATCTTGGTCACATATTAAATATCTCACGGTATCATGCCCGATCATATCGACTCATTCCCAAGTATCATATAACATCCTCATCATCCAAGCATATGAATACCAATATATATATATATATATATATATATATATATATATATATATATATATTCCCCAATACGCACAAGGAAGTAAATGTATGCGAGTATGTGTATGTGCGTGTATGCAAATCTTTACTCTAGGGTTTCGTGACTAAGAAATCGACAAAAGTCATTTCTGCAATTCTCGCTAACACTACCCCCAAATCTCCTAAAGCTTTTCTTGCTAAGGTTTATATCACACACTAACATGTAAAAGTATATCTATTTCACCACATCGTTTCTTACAACTTTGCAGGGGTGCTATACGTCTTCCACCCGACTTCCCCCGTAGATATAAAACTACTCACCTGATCTTCGCTCGTCGATGCCGATGTCGCCACGCGTTTTGCTTGTCAACTCGAAGTCCTCGTGAGGTACCTACACATCATAACGGATTGTATGGCATTAAAATCCAAATCAAAGCCAAAACGACAAGTTAAAAGCCTATAGGTTCGAACCTATGGACTACGCCTTCAAAACCACCAAACAACTCTCGATATCGTCGTACAAACGTCAAACCATCGAGTTAAAACCAAATTCCTAAAAACCAGAATTCAAAATGCGCAAAACAAAAACCCGAATCAAAACAGCAGCTCATAAAAATGGTCCCATATTTTACCCTAGGTGAAATTAGCCAATTTTGCATACATGGAGGGTCTAGTTTACTAGAGATGGAGGCATGAACCAAACACGAACCCCATTGCTCTAGGTATGGCCGCAAATTGCGGCCAGAAGGAATTTTTCTGTGTCCTGGGTAGAGGGTTAGGGGCTAGGGTTTCAATGGGGGGTCCTTGGTTGCCTGCATGTATCACAGTCTTTGCTAATTAATTTTTCAGGTCCCCGAGTGTTAGCAGATTTCCAAATACCATCATATTTTCACAGTTTTTCCGATGTCGGGGTTTCTAAGTTCGTATTTCGGGGTTTATTCTATGGTTTCAGTCCAAGATACAATCCTTACAGGGGTCATAAGGTCTCTACGAACCTCAATTACACTTCACAATTCAAAATTTCTCAAAACCCTCATCTAGAATTTTCTAGGTTCACAAAACCACTCGATATCGATACTAAACATATATGGATGCCTAAAGAATTTAAATACTAATCTAAAGGTGCAGAAATTACCTCAATTGGCAACTCAAGAATTTTCTTGAGTTGCCCAAAGTCTTCAAAATTTGATTTTTCTTGGTCCAATGTCCTTCCCTTGAGCTTGTGCATGCATTTTATGAAAAGGAGATGGGCTTTTGGTGAATATTTGATGGTGTTTTGTGGGTGGAAGAGGAGGGGGAGATGAGGTGCTGCCATGGGAGTGAGGGAGGAGAGGAAAAGATGAAGGGGATGAAGGATGAATGAAAACAAAATGAGAGCCATGCTAGGTTGACCCCTCACCCTCTCTCTCTCATGCCCATACCTCTTGTCATCATGATGCCTCTTTGACTTTGACTTTTTCTTATCTTTTCTTATCTTTTCTTTTCTCTAAATAGAAACCAGAACAAAACAAGAAAGCCATGTAGAAAATGTAACACAAGAATAAAAATGATATGGTGCATGTCATGTGCACAAAACACGCTTGATTTGCGATTAGCGATATTTAATCGCGATTAGCGCTAAAATGGCACAAAATAAATCATAGAATTTCATAATTTGCATAAATTACACAAAGCACCATCTTTTTAGTAATTTCTATAATTTTCCAAATTTTCCCCAAATTTATCGGTATTTAATTTTACCGCCTTATTAAAATATTCAATATAATTATTATTTAATTATAAAAAATCCCAAAAATAATATTTTATATTCCTGAAATGTTACAATCTTCCCCCTTTAAAGAAATTCGGTCCCCGAATTTTAAATTTAAACCCCTCAAATACAAAACATTTCAGTAAAAAGTCCAAGTCGTCGGGGCTCCGGAATCATCAATACATAGGACGCATCATAGCGCAATGCACGCGCATGAACAATGAGCAGATAACTCCAAATCAATACTCCGTCAAGCATCCCGCAATTATCGGAGTCATGGCGAAGACATCAATGTCAAAGCCCAAAACGAAACCAATCATGATATACATCAAAACCATACTTGTAAACATCAGAAAGAAATGCATGCCAAACTTTTCATGTTGTTGTGCGCATATCGCGGTACAGTGGCTGACGTCTATTGTAAGAAAATAACTATATATATACTTATCCTTTGTTTAATATGTACGTCGCGCCGTTTGAAAACAATTTAGAAGGGTTTCCTTGTTTTAAACGTTTCGTGTCATATCAGATACGTAGGTAAATACTGAGACTATAGCTCCCTTTTTGGAAATCCCTTCGATAACTATCAATGCATGCAAAATATATCCAGGTACTGTCCTCTGAATAGTCCTGCTTAATACGAAAACAAATAGCAAATAACATAAAAACGTACTGCTCCATAAGAAATCAATCCCAAAATGTGCATATGAATGCTACGTGCATCTGGTGCGCACGGAAATCGAAACCCATGAATGTGCCATACATGTGCACAGAAACATCATCTAAGTGCATCGGGTGTGCACGAAACATCTGTCAAGGGCAACGGGTGTGCCTGACAGCAATATCAGGTGTATCTGATATGCATGAAGAATCTCGATTTAGTGCATCTGGTGTGCACCAAAATCGCATCAAGCCCCTAAACATGCGCAAGAATCCAAATCAAGTGTACGAAAACAAATATCGAATATCAAAATCGAAATCGACGGTATACGACACATTCAATCCAAATCTAAATCAGGTATACCGTGGTATATAATCTCACAACCATGTGCAATTAACATGCACGAATAGAAATCCTAATCGAGTGCATCCGGTGCGCACAAAAATCAAATCAGCTGTATGCAATCCATGAAATCATAAACATGTGCAGCAAGGCACAAAACTGAATCAAGTGCAATAAACCTGCACACATCATAAATCAACACAACGGTGTATAAAGCATATCTCAAGTGCAATAACTATGCACAAAACGTAAATACTCAGTAGGTGTAGCCATGGTGCACGAAAACAAATATCATGAAACTCAGTCATCAAAACTCAATCATGCGAATAGATCGCCCAAAATACCGAAATCAAGTATGGCGGAATAGTCCCGCTCAAGCATATCCTCTAAAGAATCTCTGGCCAACTGTCGTGATCACTCATAGCATGTCTCGTCGACAGTGCCGAACTCTGGCCTGCTGGGTGTATGCAATATGACTGATCCTGGGTCCAAGTCTTCTCGTATAGTATTCCAGAAAGGTCCTGTCAAGGTCTCTTCCCAAATCTCGTTGCTGCCGAATTTCCCGGAAGTCATCATCTTTATTATATCTATTTCTTGTTCCGGAACGGCTGCATACTCATCACGACTCCTCCTGGAAGGTATATCCATAATCAACGCCTCTGCTTGTGTATCGTATCTCTGATGTCAGCGGAGTGGTACGTCCTCTCGTCACGATCTCGTACGAACCTCTTACTCCACTTTTCTCCAATGTCAACTGATTCGGACTTGTCTCCTCATGGGTGCATTGACTGCGCTCCAACGGCTATACTCGTATCTGAAGTCTCCCAAGCAATGTATCACATCACATGATATCCGAATGATGTCAAACCTTTCGATCGATTCGTCGAGGTTCCATAATCCTCTAAGAGCTCAACATCTTGGGTAAAGTTTAATAGTATCGAATATATGCCACAGTACTTATGGACCAACCGTAGAAGGGCAAACCCAAGCCTCACTAATGGCACCGCTGAACTGCCGCAAACCCTAAGGTTCACCGGCGTTCCATGGTCATTATGTCAAGTTAGGATTTTATTCTTCTAGAGGGTCCGTAGAATTACTTGCATTGTTTTACGAATACTTTAAACTTGGAAAATGGGTTCCTGACATTCGATCGCCTCTATTGACACTCAACGTACCTGCGTGAAATCGTCTCTAGCTGGAATCAATCAATCTGATGATCTCGCATCGGGATAGACAATGAATCATATGTCCTAGTCTTTCAACTCTTGTGACTAGCGATCTTCTATCATATCTCGAAGTATAACTTGTGCGGCATTAGCTCCAAACATCTGGGGCGATATCTTCTCATTCACAGCAACAACTGGCTCATTCGTCCGTACGCTGAACAGTGCCTCAATTATCAAGTATAATCGGTGCTTTGTCGGTCATCACATCCTGGCTGGCCTTTATCAGTGGCCCAATCAACTGGTGCTGATCTGCACGTCCGAGAAATCTCGTAAAAGTGATCCATCAACGCTAATGGCGCGAAAACACAAATAAACGATACGTCTATGCAATCGTATGTCTCTGGAATCCCGCCCTGGTCAGTCCTCGTCCGTGATGAGCTCGTGCTAACCGCAACTCTAGCCGTAGCACTCTGTGCCCGTACAACCGTGGTAACAAAACCATAACTGGTATTGATGAGGATAGATCATAGGAATGAATATCATACTGTGCAAGGAAATGTACATCCTAAGGCTTCTTAAGCGGAGTATCGTATCGTAAGTATGTCGCGGAACATACACACGGTACGTCATTCTGCTTTAGTCACCTACTCCATCAACCAAGGGTCATCCTAAACTCAGGAGGTAAAACCTAATGCTCTGATACCAACTTTGTCACGACCCAGAAATAGCACGTGACTGGCACTTGAATCATATGAAGTCTATAGGGCTCCATCTAATTCAAGTAAGCCAAAATCCCAGAAATCTAAACCATTTTTAAAGAAAGTGTTTTGATAAAATAAGCCGAATATGCGTTTTTAAAATATCAAGTCTTTTCTGAAAATTTCGGCAGAGTTTCCTTTGTAAATACTGGGCCCAAACGGGATACAACATGATAAATATATGTATCAATGATAAAAGGCATCCCCAAGCGGGAGCTAGCTCTTCGTCAATCAACGGCCACAACCACGCACGCAATATAATATACAACGCCAAAGGGCGAAGATCAAAACTCAAAAAGAAACTCAAATCAACATGAAAAACCCATAATAATAGAACGCACGACTCTAGGTCGAAAGAATATACATCACTGGTCTGCTAAGTTAATACAAATACATGTCTGTTTGATGGAGTTTTACTAGATACAACTGAAATAACAAATATACAATGGTGGTCCTGATGCAAAAGAATCCACCTACCAAAGCAATCATCCGGAAGGAACAGCGTGCCAGCAAAACTGCAACGAAACCTGTACGGCAAAACCTGCAAGAAACTGTGGCACAACGGGGGTAAGTTGCCAACTCGTGAGTAGAAAACATCTACGAGTAGAAATCGCATGCATGATGCTATCCTAGGTCATATCAAGTAATATCCTCAAATAAATATCTAGGTCCGTCTATGTATAAGTATAATACTACATGCTCGTGTCAGTGCCTCAGATAGAAACATAGCAGATATATAATGCATGAATGCATTACAAATGAAACAGAATACATCGTGAATGAGATAACTGTTTTCTTTATTTAATGAGATTTCTGTATGTATATAAATCGCGTATCATCAATGAAATCGACAGATAAAACAGTGTCCAGCATCGACACAAAACATAAATATCAGTATCGCAATAACTCAGGCTCCGGCTATCCGGACTGGCCTGTATCATCAAATCTCAATATCTCAGTGTCTCAAATCTTAAAATATCAATACCTCGGACTCCATCAGTCCGGATCAGTCCATATCATCAATCACACGACCACGAACGGTATCCTCCGGATATCCGCCGCGCCAGGTAAAATCACCGGTAGGCAGTCTTCCCCTGCCGGGCTCATCGTCTACAACTCGAGCTTCTTACCCCGGGGTACCATACCGGCCCACCATGTACCCGAGACAGTTGAATCGGGTCTTGAAAATATCTCAGAACCGAGAAAACACCATGGTGGACAATACTCAACATATCAAGGAAAACCGCATTTTTCTCTTTAAAATAATTCATCAGTTTACAAAACTTTCACATGCGGTTACCAAATCCAGAAAATATCAAGAATAATCCGAAATTATCAAGTCACCATGTCAATAACAATGAAAACCGGCATAAATCCCATTATACTGCATAAACAATGAATATATGGATGCATCTGATATCATGCAATAATTAAACTAGCATATGAAAGCTATAACATGTAGCAACTATCACCCAGCAAGCTATGTCAATGAATGGTATTTTCTAAAGTGTACGTGACATGGCAATTACCGATGATGATGTATGTGAGCCGACAAGCAGGTGTACATGGAACATACGCATCATCGGTAATGGTGCTGGTGTCCTGACAGCAGGGTTTCATGATAATTACAGATAACAAATGCACAAGCATGCAATGCGATAAAACATCATGAATATACAGAAGGCGATGTAGTAACAGCAACACTGAAAAATATACCTACCCAATATACGATTCATACAGTTTGGTATTTAAAAACTCACGATTCTCCACTTTTGAAAATGAGTATGACTCGAGCCCAGTGTTAGTTGTATGTATGCCCTAGAGGCCAGTATTGTACAGATGATGTATATTATATTGGATGCTTGGACATATATAGAGATGACTTTCTTGCTCGATATGATAGTATGCTATCTGGTTGCTCTTTATCTTAACATGTATACTAGTCTCTTTAAACTGTCTTATAGTTACATGTTGGTAAAGCCCTTAGGATGTGTACTTGAGTACCTGGACTATGATGCAGATCATACTAGTAGGGACATGGTAGTCTATAGGTACATCCTTCAAGGTCCCTAGTCGTAGATGTATCGAGACGGGGCATCGATATACCAGTGTAGACTAGCGTATACGCTTCTCGACCCATGAGATGGGCGATGGATGATCCCATATCCATTGGTGTTTGACATCAGAGATGGTATACGGGTGCTCAGTGGAGACTGCGTACACTGGACGGACTCGCCGAGAACTCCCAGATGGTATATACCTCACGTCAGATGGCAGTTCTTAGGTGACACTTGTGCAGGTTAGTCTGTAGACCCGAGATCGTCATAGAGTCTTGTGTGATTCCCACTGTGCTTTGATCTCCACCTTACCACGTCCATGAGGGCGTGCAAAACGGTTGTTTTTGGGTACAGTCCTGAGTCACATGGAGGCAATGAGCGATAGGAGGGATTTCGTCTCTCCCGGTATTGGGGGTTGATGTTGCGCTGTGCTCGATTGGCCGTAACAGGGAAGTCCCTGGCCAGGGCTGATCAGAGTTTTGCTGGTAAGTGTTACCAGTAGTTTCTCGACCCGTTATGATCCTCACATCGGCACGACATATCGGTTATTGGGGTCTGACGTTTACCACCCCTAGACTTGATATGCGACATATCAGACGAACAGACCGGACTGTACGGTAAGTGTTACTGGTTGGATTCACAGGAGTGTGTGAGCGGGCTTGCTCGTCGATCTTCTGATCGCTCAATATCCGGGTGGCCGTTACGTTTAGCAGACCGCTTGCGGCTTGTGGGTGCTTGATATGATCATCATCTGCTGCCGGCGTATTGACGAGTCTTTAGAGTCCTACACAGAGGTTTCCTGGCTCAAGCGAAACGAAATAGGAGCGCATATGAGATATGTGCGGGACCGAGAATAATGCGTGCATGTGATACCGTATTTCATTCTCGCGATGAATGTTTCGATTGGTTGTATGCGATATAACCTAGTTATCGAATCGAAGATTGATTCGATAAGTCGATACATTGGATACTAGTCGGTTATGTGCGACATGACCGGATCATTGAATCAAGTGTTGATTTAATGATTTAATGTATAATTATATATTTGATATATTACTTTGCATTAACTAGTATTGGTTCATTTTAAAAGGATTTTCTCATTTGATGTGCACATTGTATATGTGATATATTTTTTGTGTGCACTTGATTGTATCATGTTTGATGATACATGTTAACTTGATTTTGTGTAAAGATTAAACCATGGTTATATGAATGGTTAGGGTTTTTATTATTTATTTATTTATTTATTTTGATTATTGATTTTGGAAAAGAAAATGGAAATGGTGGCTTTTCTTGTTTCTTTCATGAAGCTTCATGAAGGGTTGAAACCTTGACCATTTTTGTTTTCTTCTCTTAACCTAACCATTCACCTAACCCTAATTTACTCTCTACACTTGACCATGGTTAGTATATGATAAGTATTCATATTATTTTCATTTTTAATCTAACACTTATCATATTCTATCTTCATCATCTTCCTCTTGAACAAGAAGAAAAGCTTACTAGCTTTAATGGCATCTTGAGTAAATGAGTGAGAAATCCAATTCTGAAGTGAACCCACCTCCTATTTCTTCATCCTCTCCCTCTTGCCAAGTAGTATAGGGTGTTTTCTTCACAAGTTTCACGACTTGGTGAAGTTAGAGCTTGATCTTGTGTTGCCTCGACGTAGATCTTCTTCGGCATCGAAGTCGAAAACCTAGTCCACCCATTTCTCCGATGAAGCCGATGCGAGAGTCCGAGATCCGAGATGGACAGCGAGGGGACGTCTACGTGGAGCTAAAGAAGTGGAGAACCGGATCTACAAAGGTTGTAGCCTCTTTCTTTTAGTTAAATTGCTAACTAGTTTCACTTTTCGCCTAAACTCTAGTCAACGAATCCGTATTAGGATTTCTCGGCACTTGTAAAATTTGAAATTGGCATGCTTGATACCTTGTGAGACCTCTAGTGTGTGCCTAGGAACCCTACAGTGGTATCAGAGCCTAGCTAGAGCCTTAGGCGATGCGTAAACGGAGTTTGAAGTCCGATCGAACCGAAACCCTAATTTAAAATTGCTCTCTGGACTTTTTTCAAAAACTGGGTTTTTTCCATATTAAAAATGCTTAAAAAATTCAGCAGGGAATTCTAAGAATTACGGTGCAAATTTTTCCAAAAGGTAACTCCAAAGCGCGGCGGAACCGCGGCAGAAGCCTGGCTTCTGCGGCGGTTCCGCGGCCAAATGATGACGTCAGTCATCCATTTTTGCACAGTAATTCCTATTTTATGATGCTGAATTTTCTGGGAATTTTTAATTTGACTCAAGAGTTGAGTGTTCTGGGGTTGCATTGGAAATCGATGTTTCGATCGGATTATCAAGCTTCGTCTATGTGTTTTTCCGGATAATTTTAGAATATGTTAAAAAGTTCAACCGGATATAAATACCCAATTTTTCCCCTGCCGGAAAATTTCCAAGTGTTGGATTTTTCTGTGGTTTAAGGACGTTCTGAGTAGTGCAAGTAACGCGATGGTCCCTCTAGAAGACAACAAACCTTAACTCGATTATGTGACCGTCTTGAACTGCCCTTAGAACCTTCGAGTTTGGGGCAGTACGGCATGCCACATGTGAGGCGTTGGCTTGACCCTTCTACGGCTGGACCGTTGGTACTGAGGCATGAAGTGAATGTCTTTGAACTTATTTCATTAGTTGAATGGTTTCGGAAAAACTTGGGTGTTCGAATGTTCGATCGGAAAGTTTAATATTTTTTATTTATCCGGAATGGGATACAATAATTGGAATTCACAAACAGTTATGAGACAACTGGATAAATGTTATAAATCTAGCGGTTTAGCCTTACTTGATATTGAAAAGAGTTTTCGATAATGGGACTAAAATGCGGGGTTTATAATTGTTAGGCATGTGATGTCTAAGTATTTCATTTGATTAGGCATGCGATGTCTAAAGAGGTTGCGGATTCCAACTGTTGTAGTTTTACACTTTCTTTTCTGTGACCGTAAGTGTAGTATGTGGTGGTATTGCCGATTGTCGTTGCTATACGTCGACGACAATCGGTGTATGCATACTTACTTACGTTGATGACATGTGATGTTATGTGTTGCTGGATATGTTATATTGGATCGTCGTGTTTGAATAGCCGGGGGTTTTTATGTGAGATGAGTGTTTTTCATTTTCATTCATGTAAAAACTTGTATGTAATATTCTTTTATTTGGGGCACTTCCAGGTTGCGGAAGTTGTCACCTTTTGTATATTATTTACTTTTCCGCATTAGGATAGACCCAAGGAGGGGAGCACAAGTAACCGGGTTCTAGGGTCCAGTGGGAGACCATCTCGAGGAGTCGAGTCCGGGTCTCCTAACCCTAGAATTGGTAGGGTTGCTTACCGCTCTCGTAGGGGTCTAGGGGTGTGGGATTGGCTATTCATCACTACCGTGGAATCCGTGTTTTATACTGGCTCATATTGAAAACACGGACGTCCTAGTATATCCAATGTTTCATATGTTTCTTCTGCTGCGATATCTGTGATGTGATTGTTAGTTGTATGTATGCCCTAGAGGCCAGTATTGTACAGATTATGTATATTATATTGGATGCTTGGACATATATAGAGATGACTTTCTTGCTCGACATGATAGTATGCTATCTGGTTGATCTTTATCTTAACATGTACACTAGTCTCTTTATACTGTCTTATAGTTACATGTTGGTAAAGCCCTTAGGATATGTACTTGACTACCTGGACTGTGATGCAGATCATACTAGTAGGGACATGGTAGTCCATAAGTACATCCTTCAAGGTCCCTAATCGTGGGTGTATCGAGACGGGGCATCGATATACCAGAGTAGACTAGCGTATACGCTTCTTGACCCATGAGATGGGCGATGGATGATCCCATATCCATTGGTGTTTGACATCAGAGATGGTATACGGGTGTTCAGTGGAGACTGAGTACACTGGACGGACTCGCCGAGAACTCCCAGATGGTATTATACCTCACGTCAGATGGCAGTTCTCAGGTGACACTTGTACAGGTTAGTCTGTAGACCCGAGATCGTCATAGAGTCTTGTGTGATTCCCACTGTGCTTTGATCTCCACCTTACCACGTCCATGAGGGCGTGCAAAACGGTGGTCTTTGGGCACAGTCCTGAGTCACATGGAGGCAATGAGCGATAGGAGGGGTTTCGTATCTCCCGGTATTGGGGGTTGATGTTGCGCAGTGCTCGATTGGCCGTAGCAGGGAAGTCCCTGGCCAGGGCTGATCAGAGATTTGCTGGTAAGTGTTACCAGTAGTTTCTCGACCCGTTACGAGCCTCACATCAGCACGACTTATCGGGTTATTGGGGTCTGACGTATACCACCCCTAGACTTGATATGCGACTTATCAGACGAAGAGACCGGACTGTAGGGTAAGTGTTACTGGTCGGATTCGCAGGAGTGTGAGCGGCTAGCTCGTCGATCTTCTGATCGCTCAATACCCGGGTGGCCGTTACGTTTAGCAGACCGCTTGCGGCTTGTGGGTGCTTGATATGATCATCATCTGCTACCGGCGTATTGACGAGTCTTTAGAGTCCTACACAGAGGTTTCCTGGCTCAAGCGAAACGAAATAGGAGCGCATATGAGATATGTACAGGACCGAGAATAATGCGTGTATGTGATACCGCATTTCATTCTCGCGATATATGTTTCGATTGGTTATATTCGATATGACCTAGTTATCGAATCATTGATTCGATAAATCGATACATTAGATTCTAGTCGGTTATGTGCGACATGACCGGATCATTGAATCAAATGTTGATTTAATGATTTAATGCATAATTATATATTTGATATATTGCATTGCATTAACTAGTATTGGTTCACTTTAAACGGATTTTTCTCACTTGATGCATATTGTATATGTGATATGCTTTAGTGCACATTTTTGTATCATGTTTGATGATACTTGATCATTTAGTTAAGTGTATAGAATTAATCCATGGTTAATTTGATAATTAGGGTTTTGCATATTCATTTATTTATTTATTTGTTTATTTATTTATTTGGAAAAGAAAAAGGTGAGAATGGTGGCTTTCTTTGTCATTAGTTGAAGCTTCATGAAGCTTTGACTTTAGCAACCATCCTTATCTTTATGCTTAACCCTAACCAATCCAAGTGACCATGGTTTATTCTCTACACTTAACCCTAGTTTAAGTTATGATAAGTATTTGATTTTCTATTTCTTTTTAAGATAACTTATCATAACTATCATCATCTTCTTCATCTTCTTCTTCTTCTTCAAGCTTGCTACTCCAATGGCAACTTGAGTTTTAGTGAGAGAAATCCAAATCTAAAGAGAACCCACCTCCTATTTCTTCACCCTCTACCTCTTGCCAAGTTGTTTTGGGTGTTTACTTCACAAGTTTCACAAGTTTGTGAAGTCGGAGTTTGAACTTGCGATGCCTCGACGTAGATCGTCTTTGACACGAAGCCGGCGACCTAGTTCACCCATTTCTCCGACGAAGCCGATGCTTGAGCCCGGGGTTCGACATGGACAGCGAGGAGACTTCGTTGCGGAGCCGTAGAGGTGGATATCCGGATCTACAAAGGTTGTAATTTCCATATCCTTATAGTTAAGTGTTAACTAGTTTTCATTTCGCCTAAAAATCCAGTCTAAGATCCGTAGTCTAGGGTTTCTCGGCACCAAATTTTTTAAATTGGCATGTTCGATGCCTTGTGAGACCTTACTAGGGTGCCTAGGAACCTTTCACTGGTATCAGAGCCTAGCTAGAGCCTTAGGCGAAGTCTAGACGGATTTTGAAGTCCGATCGAACCCGAAAGTCCAAAATTTCCATGCTCTCTGTACATTTTTGAAAACAGTGAGTTTTTCAACATTAAAAATATTCAGAAAATCAAGCAGGGTTTTATATGAATTACTATGAAATCCGAGGTCCTAATTCAAAATTTCCAGCGCGGAACAGCGGCACGTGCTATGCATGGTGCGGCGGTTCCGCGGCCTTACTATTCATTTGTGCACTTTAGAATTCACAGTAACTCTCATTTTTCTGTGGTGGTTTTCCTGGACATTTTTAATAGTCATTCAAGAGTTGAATTTTCTCGGGTTGTTTTGGGGATTCGGTATTTCGATCGGATTATCAAATTTCGTCTTTTGTGTTTTTCCGGATAATTTCCAGAATATGTTAAAAAGGTTCGACCGGATATAAATACCCAATTTTTCCCCTGTCGGGAAATTTCCAAGTGTTGGATTTTTCCGAAGTTTAACGGCGTTCTAAGTAGTGCAAGTAACGCGATGGACCCTCTAGAAGACAACAAACCTTAACTCGATTATGTGACCGTCTTGAACTGCCCTTTGAACCTTCGGGTTTGGGGCAGTACGGCGTGCCACATGTGAGGCGTTGGCTTGACCCTTCTACGGCTGGACCGTCGGTACTGAGGCACGAACTGAATGTTGTTAGACTTATTTCATGTGTTGGACTGTATCGGGAAAACTTGGGTATTCGACTGTTCGATCGGAAAGTTTAACATTATCTGTTTATCTGGAATGTGATACAATAATTGGAATTCACAAACAGTTATGAGATAACTGAATGAATGTTATAAATTTAGCAGTTTAGTCCCATTTGATATTGAAAAGAGTTTTCGATAATGAGACTAAAATGCGGGATTTATATCTGTTAGGCATGCAATGTCTAAAGAGGTTGCGGATTCCAACTGTTGTAGTTTTACACTTTCTTTTCTGTGACCGTAAGTGTAGTATGTTCATATCGCCGGTTTCGTTGCTATACGTCAACGACAATTGGGGTATGCATACTTACTTACGTTGATGACATGTGATGTTATGTGTTGCTGGATATGTTATATTGAATCGTCGTATTCGAATAGCCGGGGGTTTTTATGTGAGATGAGTGTTTTTCATTTTCATTCATGTAAAAACTTGTATGTAATATTCTTTCATTTGGGGCGCTTCCAGGTAGCGGAAGTTGTCACCCGTTGTATATTATTTACTTTTCCGCATTAAGATAGACCCAAGGAGGGGAGCACAAGTAACCGGGTTCTGGGGTCCAGTGGGAGACCAACTCGAGGAGTCGAGTCCGGGTCTCCTAACCCTAGAATTGGCAGGGTTGCTTGCCGCTCTCGTAGGGGTCTAAGGGTGTGGGATTGGCTATTCATCACGACCGTGGAATCCGTGTTTTGTACTGGCTCGTATTGAAAACACGGACGTCCTAGTATATCCAATATTTCATATGTTTCTTCTGCTGCGATATCTGTGTTGTGATCATGTGATGTTCTGTGATGGATATAGTATATATGATATATTATATAGACGTTGCTTATGTTTTACACCCGCGCTAGCCCTGCCCTGCTCTGTCGTTAGTTACCTAACCTAACGGTGCATGAGGGGACATCGAGGCGAATGCGGATGGCATAAGTGTACGTCATATCTATCTGTGATGTTTAGGTATTTAAATGATGGGACTTCATTAATGTGATTAATGAAAGATAAGAAACCTAAGATGTTGTGGAATCGAATTTTAAAATAAAACAGGTAGCTACAGTTCTTGCTTTGCACAGCGATATATATGATATATCCCGCACCTTATTCAATGAGGAAAGGACCGAGATCCCTTCACCGGGAGTGACTCCTTTAGCAATAACTGGCAGATGCTACACACTCGGTATGCTTTTGACTGCTTTTGGGTTTTTGCTTTGCACAGCGATATATATGATATATCCCGCACCTCATTCGACGAGGAAAGGACCGAGATCCCTTCACCGGGAGTGACTCCTTTAGCAAAACTAGAAAAGCCTCAAAATCACTCCATTTCAAAACTTCATTTGATTCTACAACGATATAAAGTTCATTACGCAAAGGGTTTTCTTAAAAACCTGACGTAGCCCTCCGTCATTTCAGATAAGTAATAGTTAGTATTCGTGCTGCGTTTGTTGACTCAGTCAAGGCGTAGTGTGCGGTAGCTGATTACTATTTATCTGTTTATGCATATGATGCAGATTGGATTAGGGTAGTCGTGCGGCCTTGTTGACTTAGTCAAGGGTCGTGCGGGTGGGTTTAATTCAATCAGGAAATGACGGGTTGAACTTTACTTGCGGTCTATGGTTTGTTGACTCAGTCAAGGTCACAGATCGCCTGGGGCAAAATATTATCGGGAATTTCAAGTGTTGAAATTTGCAATGAGATTGCATACCTTCTATGAGATAGTTGGATCCCGATACCCACTGCGAGTAATTGTTACTCCTGGGAGAGTTTTATACATTACAATTAGCCGATCAAGTAGGTGTCTAGAAAGGTGTTAACGAGGTTACGCCTCTGGGAAAACGAGGTTTACATTAATTAGGTTCGTGCGAAAGCACGGGGGACCTCCCTCAAAGTACCGACACTGGCCTGGCTGAAAGATTGGCGAACTTGTAGTGTGTAATTAATCCCGGCTAGTCTTTCCTTTTAGGGTTTGGAGGAAGATTTGATAAAAAGCAGTGGGAGCCATCCTGATTAGATAAGATAATAACCAATCTGATCTTGCACGAGCATACGCTAAAGTGTTTTCTTCTCTCTCTCTCCAGGTAGCGACCATTTCATGCCCTAATGAAGATAATAATATGGATGTATTGACCGAACCCGCATGTTATACTGTGCAGGGGAACGTTGGACCCGTTCTATCTTATAAATGTTATAAGACTGAACAGGAAACAGGAGAATATCTGGATTCTCACGCCGCCCAAACGGAGAACATGCATGTTGATGCATCATCTTCGGGTGTGTTTGTCATTGAGAACTGTTTCTCAGTTCACCCTACGTCCTGGGTATTAGATACCGGGTCAGGATCCCATATATGTAAGATGTTACATGGGCTGCGAAAAGGTAGAGAACTGAGAAAAGGTGAACATTCCGTTCATGTAGGGAATGGGGCAAATGTTGCAGCCAAAGCAGTTGGCATATATCACCTGGTATTACCAAATGGTGATACACTAGTCCTGAATGAGTGCTATTATATACCGAACATGATGTGCAACATTATATCAGTTTCTTTATTAAGTAAAGAAGGTTATAATTTTGTAGTAAAGGATAATGTTATGAACATATTCCTAGATCAAAAGTTGATTGCATCAGGCTCGCTACATAATGGCATATTCATTCTCAATCAAAATACAGTCTTCAATATACAAAACACACACAAAAGGAAAAGCTCAGAAATGAATGAATCCTTTTTGTGGCACTGTAGACTTGGCCATATCAATGAGACACGACTAGCCAAGTTGCATAAGAATGGATATTTGAATTCATTCGAATTATCATCTTATGACACTTGCCATTCATGTCTCAAAGGAAAAATGACCAAAACTCCGTTTACGGGACACGGAGAAAGAGTTACTGAACTCTTGGGACTGGTGCATAGTGATGTATGCGGTCCAATGTCTACACATGCCAGAAATGGTTCTTCCTACTTCATTACATTCACTGACGATCTCTCTAGATACGGACATGTGTTCCTGTTGAAACACAAGTCTGAAGCTTTTGAGAAATTCAAAGAATATAAACACGAGGTAGAGAACCAAACGGGCAAAAGTATTAAGGTTCTTCGATCTGATCGAGGAGGTGAATACTTAAGCAGTGAATTCCTGGATTATCTAAAAGAGAATGGGATTCTCTCTCAGCTTACTCCTCCTTATACACCACAGCACAACGGTGTATCGGAACGAAGGAATCGCACCCTATTAGATATGGTGCGTTCAATGATGAGTAATGCTGAGTTACCTATTTCCTTTTGGGGGTATGCGCTTGAGACAGCCATATACCTATTGAATCTGGTTCCGTCTAAATCTGTACCTACCACACCATATGAGATATGGAGTGGGAAGAGACCATATTTTAAACGAATTAAGATATGGGGTTGTCCGGCCTATGTCAAAAAACAAAATCCGGACAAACTCGAGGCACGATCAGTCCTTTGCAAGTTTGTGGGATATCCTAAGAATTCTCAAGGATATTTTTTCTACCAAGCTGAGGAACAAAGAGTGTTTGTTGCTCAACATGCCACCTTTTTGGAAAGGGAATTTCTTGCAAAAGAAATTAATGGCAAAGAGGTAGAGCTGGAAGAGGTTCCAGCACCACAAACTGCAATTGACAATTTAGTAGAACCAGAGGATTCAGTGGTGCCCGACGTACCCCAGCCTCTCCGCCGATCTAGTAGGGTTTCTCGTCCACCTGAGAGATACTATGGTTTTCTCATTGATGGTGGTAGTGAGGATTGCATCATGGAGGATGATGACCCAACTAGCTTCGAGCAGGCCATCACGAGTGGGGACTCAGTGAAATGGCTGGATGCTATGCGGTCCGAGATGGAATCCATGTACACCAACAAAGTATGGACTTTGGAAGTTGCTCCTGAAGGGGTAAAACCCATTGGGAGCAAGTGGATCTTCAAGAAGAAACTTGGTGTAGATGGGAAAGTGGAGACTTTCAAAGCTAGACTTGTAGCAAAGGGTTTTCGTCAAAGACCAGGTGTGGACTATGACGAGACCTTTTCTCCAGTGGCTATGCTTAAATCCATCCGAATCATGCTTGCCATTGCTGCCTTTCATGACTACGAAATCTGGCAAATGGATGTTAAGACCGCCTTTCTAAATGGTGATTTAGAAGAGTGCGTGTACATGACTCAGCCAGAGAGCTTCATAGACAGTGGGAGCAGCGGGAAGGTGTGCAAGCTGCTTAAATCCATTTATGGATTAAAGCAAGCATCGCGGAGTTGGAACATCTGCTTTGACGTCGTTATCAAAGAATTTGATTTCGTCAAAAATCCAGATGAACCTTGTATCTACAAGAAGGTGGCAGAGAGTAAGGTTGTCTTCCTCGTATTGTACGTGGACGACATACTCTTGATAGGAAATGATATTCCTATGCTGCAATCGGTCAAGCTCTTCTTATCACAAAGATTCTCAATGAAAGATCTTGGTGATGCCTCCTGCATATTGGGGATCAGGATCTATAGAGATAGATCCAAACGGATTTTAGGATTGTCCCAATCCAGGTACATTGACACCATACTAAAGAGGTTTAGTATGGAAGAGTCCAAGCGTGGGAATATGCCCACGATCTCTGGAGTCACTCTCTTCAAAGAGATGTCTCCCAAGACTGATTTGGAGAGAGCTCGCATGCAAGGGATACCCTATGCTTCGGCGGTAGGCTCTATCATGTATGCGATGCTATGTACCAGACCCGATGTAGCATACTCACTAAGTGTAGTGAGCAGGTATCAAGCTGATCCTGGAGAGAGTCACTGGACAGCTGTGAAGAGCATTCTCAAGTACTTGCGAAGGACTAGAGATATGTTCTTGGTGTATGGTAACGGAGAACTCCAAGTGGAGTCCTTTACCGATTCGAGCTTCCAGAGTGATAAGGACGACTCTAAGTCGCAGTCGGGCTTTGTCTTTTCCTTTTACGGAGGGGCGGTTAGCTGGAAGAGTTCCAAGCAGGAAACCGTGGCAGACTCGACGATGGAGGCTGAATACATCGCTGCCAACGATGCTGCCAAAGAAGCTGTCTGGATCAAGAAGTTCATTACTGAACTTGGAGTGGTTCCATCCATTGAGCATCCAATACCGTTGTATTGCGATAACAATGGAGCGGTGGCTTTGGCCAAGGAACCCAGGTCCCATCAGCGATCCAGGCATATTCTGAGGCGGTATCACCTGATCCGGGAGATAGTTGATCGCCGGGAGATCGAGGTCAGGAGGGTTGACACGAAGAACAACACGGCGGATCCACTCACGAAGGCTATTCCCCAGATACAGTTTGAGAGACTCTTCGGGATGCTCGGTATGAGATACTACAGCAGCTGGCCCTAGTGCAAGTGGGAGATTGTTAGTTGTATGTATGCCCTAGAGGCCAGTATTGTACAGATTATGTATATTATATTGGATGCTTGGACATATATAGAGATGACTTTCTTGCTCGACATGATAGTATGCTATCTGGTTGATCTTTATCTTAACATGTACACTAGTCTCTTTATACTGTCTTATAGTTACATGTTGGTAAAGCCCTTAGGATATGTACTTGACTACCTGGACTGTGATGCAGATCATACTAGTGGGGACATGGTAGTCCATAAGTACATCCTTCAAGGTCCCTAGTCGTGGGTGTATCGAGACGGGGCATCGATATACCAGAGTAGACTAGCGTATACGCTTCTTGACCCATGAGATGGGCGATGGATGATCCCATATCCATTGGTGTTTGACATCAGAGATGGTATACGGGTGTTCAGTGGAGACTGAGTACACTGGACGGACTCGCCGAGAACTCCCAGATGGTATTATACCTCACGTCAGATGGCAGTTCTCAGGTGACACTTGTACAGGTTAGTCTGTAGACCCGAGATCGTCATAGAGTCTTGTGTGATTCCCACTGTGCTTTGATCTCCACCTTACCACGTCCATGAGGGCGTGCAAAACGGTGGTCTTTGGGCGCAGTCCCGAGTCACATGGAGGCAATGAGCGATAGGAGGGGTTTCGTCTCTCCCGGTATTGGGGGTTGATGTTGCGCAGTGCTCGATTGGCCGTAGCAGGGAAGTCCCTGGCCAGGGCTGATCAGAGATTTGCTGGTAAGTGTTACCAGTAGTTTCTCGACCCGTTACGAGCCTCACATCAGCACGACTTATCGGGTTATTGGGGTCTGACGTATATCAGCCCTAGACTTGATATGCGACTTATCAGACGAAGAGACCGGACTGTACGGTAAGTGTTACTGGTCGGATTCGCAGGAGTGTGAGCGGGCTAGCTCGTCGATCTTCTGATCGCTCAATACCCGGGTGGCCGTTACGTTTAGCAGACCGCTTGCGGATTGTGGGTGCTTGATATGATCATCATCTGCTACCGGCGTATTGACGAGTCTTTAGAGTCCTACACAGAGGTTTCCTGGCTCAAGCGAAACGAAATAGGAGCGCATATGAGATATGTACAGGACCGAGAATAATGCGTGTATGTGATACCGCATTTCATTCTCGCGATATATGTTTCGATTGGTTATATTCGATATGACCTAGTTATCGAATCATTGATTCGATAAATCGATACATTGGATTCTAGTCGGTTATGTGCGACATGACCGGATCATTGAATCAAATGTTGATTTAATGATTTAATGCATAATTATATATTTGATATATTGCATTGCATTAACTAGTATTGGTTCACTTTAAATGGATTTTTCTCACTTGATGCACATTGTATATGTGATATGCTTTAGTGCACATTTTTGTATCATATTTGATGATACTTGATCATTTAGTTAAGTGTATAGAATTAATCCATGGTTAATTTGATAATTAGGGTTTTGCATATTCATTTATTTATTTATTTGTTTATTTATTTATTTGGAAAAGAAAAAGGTGAGAATGGTGGCTTTCTTTGTCATTAGTTGAAGCTTCATGAAGCTTTGACTTTAGCAACCATCCTTATCTTTATGCTTAACCCTAACCAATCCAAGTGACCATGGTTTATTCTCTACACTTAACCCTAGTTTAAGTTATGATAAGTATTTGATTTTCTATTTCTTTTTAAGATAACTTATCATAACTATCATCATCTTCTTCATCTTCTTCTTCTTCTTCAAGCTTGCTACTCCAATGGCAACTTGAGTTTTAGTGAGAGAAATCCAAATCTAAAGAGAACCCACCTCCTATTTCTTCACCCTCTACCTCTTGCCAAGTTGTTTTGGGTGTTTACTTCACAAGTTTCACAAGTTTGTGAAGTCGGAGTTTGAACTTGCGATGCCTCGACGTAGATCGTCTTTGACACGAAGCCGGCGACCTAGTTCACCCATTTCTCCGACGAAGCCGACGCTTGAGCCCGGGGTTCGACATGGACAGCGAGGAGACTTCGTTGCGGAGCCGTGGAGGTGGATATCCGGATCTACAAAGGTTGTAATTTCCATATCCTTATAGTTAAGTGTTAACTAGTTTTCATTTCGCCTAAAAATCTAGTCTAAGATCCGTAGTCTAGGGTTTCTCGGCACCAAATTTTTTAAATTGGCATGTTCGATGCCTTGTGAGACCTTACTAGGGTGCCTAGGAACCTTTCAGTGATCATGTGATGTTCTGTGATAGATACAGTATATAGTATATATGATATATTATATAGACGTTACTTATGTTTTACACCCGCGCTAGCCCTGCCCCGCTCTGCCGTTAGTTACCTAACCTAACGGTGCACGAGGGGACATCGAGGCGAATGCGGATGGCATAAGTGTACGTCGTATTTATCTGTGATGTTTAGGTATATAATTGATGGGACTTCATTAATGTGATTAATGAATGAAAAGAAACCTAAGATGTTGTAGAATCAAATTTTAAACAAAAAGGGTAGCTACAGTTTTGCTTTGCATAGCGGTATATATGATATACCCTGCACCTTATTCGATGAGGAAAGGACCGAGATCCCTTCACCGGGAGTGACTCCTTTAGCAATAACTGGCAGATGCTACACACTCGGTTTGCTTTTGATTGCTTTTGGAGTTTTACTTTGCACAGCGATATATATGATATATCCCGCACCTCATTCGACGAGGAAAGGGCCGACGATCCCTTCACCGGGAGTGACCCCTTTAGCAAAACTAGAAAAAGCCTCAAAAACACTCCATTTCAAAATCATTCGATTCTACAACGATATCAAGTTCATTACGCAATAGGTTTTCAGAAAAACCTGTCGTAGCCCTCCGTCGTTTCAGATAAGTTGCATATAGTATTCGTGCTATATTTGTTGGCTTTCGTCAAGGTGTAGTGTGCGGTAGCTATGTGTTGCTTATCTGCTGCATATGATGCGACTGGATTAGGGTAGTCGTACGACTTTGTTGGCTTTCGTCAAGGGTCGTGCGGGTGGGTTTAATTCAGTCAAGAAATGTACGGGTTGAACTTGACTAGCGGGCTGTGGTTTGTTGGCTTTCGTCAAGGTCATAGCATGCTAGGGGCAAAAGCATTATCGGGAATTTCAAGTGTTGAAATTTGCAATGAGATTGCATACCTTCTATGAGATAGTTGGATCCCGATACCCACTGCGAGTAAGAGTTACTCCTGGGAGAGTTTTACACATTACAATTAGCCGATCAAGTAGGTGTCTAGAAAGGTGTCAACGGGGTTACGCCTCTGGGAAAACGAGGTTTACTTTAATTAGGTCATTGCGAAAGCACGGGGAACCTCCCTCAAAGTACCGACACTGGCCTGGCTGAAAGATTGGCGAAGTTGTAGGGTGTAATTAATCCCGGCTAATCTTTCCTTTTAGGGTTTGAAGGAAGATTTGATAAAAACCAGTGGGAGCCATCCTGATTAGATAAGATAATAACCAATCTGATCTTGCAAGAGCATACGCTAAAGTGTTTTCTTCTCTCTCTCTCCAGGTAGCGACCATGTCATGCCCTAATAAAGATAATAATATGGATGTATTGACTGAACCCGCATGTTTTACTGTGCTGGGGAACGTTGGTTCCGTTCTTTCTTATAAGAGTTATAGGAATGAACAGGACATAGGGGAATACCAGGATTCCCAAGCCACCCGAATGAAGAAAGTACATGATGATGCATTTTCTTCGGGTGTGTTCGTTACAGAGAACTGTTTCTCCATTTGCTCTACGTCCTGGGTATTAGATACCGGGTCAGGATCCCATATATGTAATCAGTTACATGGGCTCAGGAAAGGTAGAGAACATGGAGAAGGTGATAAAGACATTAGAGTTGGAAATGGTGCAATTGTTGCAGCTAAGACTGTCGGGGAATATCACCTTGCATTACCAACTGGTAATACATTGGTTCTGAACGAATGCTATTACATGCCGAACCTGATATGCAACATTATATCAGTTTCTTTATTGAGTAAAGAGGGATATAATTTTGTATTACAGGATAATGTTATGAACATTTTCCGTAACCAAAAGTTGGTTGGATCAGGCACGTTGTGCAATGGCATTTATGTTCTAAATCAATCAACAGTTCTGAGCATAACGAACACACACAAGAGGAAGAGTTCAGAACTGAACGAATCCTTCTTATGGCATTGTAGACTAGGTCACATCAATACGACACGACTAGCTAAGTTGCATAAGGATGGATATTTGAAACCATTCGAATTTTCATCTTATGACACTTGCCAGTCATGTCTCAAAGGCAAGATGACCAAAACTCCGTTTACGGGACACGGAGAAAGAGTTACCGAACTCTTGGGACTGATACATAGTGATGTATGCGGTCCCATGTCTACACATGCCAGGGATGGTTCTTTGTACTTCATTACATTCACTGACGATCTCTCAAGATACGGACATGTGTACTTGATAAGACACAAGTCTGAAGCTTTTGAGAAATTTAGAGAATATAAACAAGAAGTCGAGAACCAAACCGGAAAAAGTATTAAAATCCTTCGATCTGATCGAGGAGGTGAATACTTAAGCAATGAATTCCTGGACTTCCTAAAAGAGAATAGGATTCTCTCTCAGCTGACTCCTCCATATACACCACATCACAACGGTGTATCAGAACGGAGGAACCGCACCCTATTAGATATGGTGTGCTCTATGATGAGCACAGCTGAGTTACCTATTTCCTTCTGGGGGTATGCGCTTGAGACAGCCATACATCTATTGAATATGGTCCCCACCAAATCTGTGCCTACCACTCCATATGAGATATGGAAAGGGAAGAGACCATGTCTTAACTATGTTAAGATATGGGGTTGTCCAGCCTATGTCAAACAACAAAATCCGGACAAACTCGAAGCACGGTCTGTTCTATGCAGATTTATAGGATATCCCAAGAATTCATAAGGGTATATCTTCTACCACCCTGAGGAACAAAGAGTGTTTGTTTCTCGGCATGCCACCTTTTTAGAAAAGGAATTTCTTGAAAAAGAGATTAGTGGTCATGAGGTAGAACTGGAAGAGGTTCCAGCTACAGAAGCTACAACAGAAGATCTGGTGGAACCAGAGGATTCAATAGTTCCCAATGAACCCCAGCCACTCCGCCGATCTAGTAGGGTTCCTCGCCAACCTGAGAGATACTACGGTTTTCTCATGGATGGTGGGAGCGAGGATTGCATCATGGAGGATGATGACCCGACTAGCTTCGAGCAGGCCATCACGAGTAGGGACTCAGTGAAATGGCTGGATGCTATGCGGTCCGAGATGGAATCCATGTACACCAACAAAGTATGGACTTTGGAAGTTGCTCCTGAAGGGGTAAAACCCATTGGGAGCAAGTGGATCTTCAAGAAAAAACTTGGTGTAGATGGGAAAGTGGAGACTTTCAAAGCTAGACTTGTTGCAAAGGGTTTTCTTCAAAGACCAGGTGTGGACTATGACGAAACCTTTTCTCCAGTGGCAATGCTTAAATCCATCCGGATCATGCTTGCCATCGCTGCATATCATGACTACGAAATCTGGCAAATGGATGTTAAGACCGCCTTTCTAAACGGTGATTTAGAAGAGTGCGTGTACATGACTCAGCCAGAGGGCTTCGTAGACAGTGGGAGCAGCGGGAAGGTGTGCAAGCTGCTTAAATCCATTTATGGATTAAAGCAAGCATCGCGGAGTTGGAACATCTGCTTTGACGTCGTTATCAAAGAGTTTGATTTCGTCAAAAACCCAGATGAACCTTGTATCTACAAGAAGGTAGCAGAGAGTAAGATTGTCTTCCTCGTATTGTACGTAGACGACATACTCTTGATAGGAAATGATATTCCTATGCTGCAATCGGTCAAGCTCTTCTTATCACAAAGATTCTCGATGAAAGATCTTGGTGATGCCTCCTGCATATTGGGAATTAGGATCTATAGGGATAGATCCAAACGGATATTGGGATTGTCCCAATCTAGGTACATTGACACCATACTAAAGAGGTTTAGTATGGAAGAATCCAAGCGTGGGAACTTGCCCACGATCTCTGGAGTCACTCTCTCCAGAAGATGTCTCCCAAGACTGATTTGGAGAGAGCTCGCATGCAAGGGATACCCTATGCTTCGGCTGTAGGCTCTATCATGTACGCGATGCTATGTACCAGACCTGATGTAGCATACTCACTAAGTATAGTGAGAAGGTATCAAGATGATCCTGGAGAGAGTCACTGGACAGCTGTGAAGAGCATTCTTAAGTACTTGCGAAGGACTAAAGAGATGCTCTTGGTGTATGGTAACGGAGAACTCCAAGTGGAGTCCTTTACTGATTCGAGCTTCTAGAGTGATAAGGACGACTCTAAGTCGCAGTCGGGATTTGTCTTTTCCTTTTACGGAGGGGCGGTTAGCTGGAAGAGTTCCAAGCAGGAAACCGTGGCAGATTCGACGATGGAGGCTGAATACATCGCTGCCAACGATGCTGCTAAAGAGGCTGTCTGGATCAAGAAGTTCATTACTGAACTAGGTGTGGTTCCATCCATTGAGCATCCAATACCTTTGTATTGCGATAACAATGGAGCGGTGGCTTTGGCCAAGGAACCCAGGTCCCATCAGCGATCCAGGCATATTCTGAGGCGGTATCACCTGATCCGGGAGATAGTTGATCGCCTGGAGATCGAGGTCAGGAGGGTTGACACGAAGAACAACACGGCGGATCCACTCACGAAGGCCATTCCCCAGATACAGTTTGAGAGACTCTTCGGGATGCTCGGTATGCGATACTACAGCAGCTGGCCCTAGTGCAAGTGGGAGATTGTTAGTTGTATGCATGCCCTAGAGGCCAGTATTGTACAGATGATGTATATTATATTGGATGCTTGGACATATATAGAGATGACTTTCTTGCTCGATATGATAGTATGCTATCTGGTTGCTCTTTATCTTAACATGTATACTAGTCTCTTTAAACTGTCTTATAGTTACATGTTGGTAAAGCCCTTAGGATGTGTACTTGACTACCTGGACTATGATGCAGATCATACTAGTGGGGACATGGTAGTCTATAGGTACATCCTTCAAGGTCCCTAGTCGTAGGTGTATCGAGACGGGGCATCGATATACCAGTGTAGACTAGCGTATACGCTTCTCGACCCATGAGATGGGCGATGGATGATCCCATATCCATTGGTGTTTGACATCAGAGATGGTATACGGGTGCTCAGTGGAGACTGCGTACACTGGACGGACTCGCCGAGAACTCCCAGATGGTATTATACCTCACGTCAGATGGCAGTTCTCAGGTGACACTTGTGCAGGTTAGTCTGTAGACCCGAGATCGTCATAGAGTCTTGTGTGATTCCTACTGTGCTTTGATCTCCACCTTACCACGTCCATGAGGGCGTGCAAAACGGTGGTTTTTGGGTACAGTCCCGAGTCACATGGAGGCAATGAGCGATAGGAGGGGTTTCGTCTCTCCCAGTATTGGGGGTTGATGTTGCGCTGTGCTCGATTGGCCGTAACAGGGAAGTCCCTGGCCAGGGCTGATCAGAGTTTTGCTGGTAAGTGTTACCAGTAGTTTCTCGACCCGCTATGAGCCTCACATCGGCACGACTTATCGGTTATTTGGATCTGACGTTTACCACCCCTAGACTTGATATGCGACATATCAGACGAACAGACCGGACTGTACGGTAAGTGTTACTGGTTGGATTCACAGGAGTGTGTGAGCGGGCTTGCTCGTCGATCTTCTGATCGCTCAATACCCGGGTGGCCGTTACGTTTAGCAGACCGCTTGCGGCTTGTGGGTGCTTGATATGATCATCATCTGCTGCCGGCGTATTGACGAGTCTTTAGAGTCCTACACAGAGGTTTCCTGGCTCAAGCGAAACGAAATAGGAGCACATATGAGATATGTGCGGGATCAAGAATAATGCGTGTATGTGATACCGTATTTCATTCTCGCGATGAATGTTTCGATTGGTTGTATGCGATATAACATAGTTATCGAATCGAAGATTGATTCGATAAGTCGATACATTGGATACTAGTCGGTTATGTGCGACATGACCGGATCATTGAATCAAGTGTTGATTTAATGATTTAATGTATAATTATATATTTGATATATTACTTTGTATTAACTAGTATTGGTTCATTTTAAAAGGATTTTCTCACTTGATGTGCACATTGTATATGTGATATATTTTTTGTGTGCACTTGATTGTATCATGTTTGATGATACATGTTAACTTGAGTTTGTGTAAAGATTAAACCATGGTTATATGAATGGTTAGGGTTTTTATTATTTATTTATTTATTTATTTTGATTATTGATTTTGGAAAAGAAAATGGAAATGGTGGCTTTTCTTGTTTCTTTCATGAAGCTTCATGAAGGGTTGAAACCTTGACCATTTTTGTTTTCTTCTGTTAACCTAACCATTCACCTAACCCTAGTTTACTCTCTACACTTGACCATGGTTAGTATATGATAAGTATTCATATTATTTTCATTTTTAATCTAACACTTATCATATTCTATCTTCATCATCTTCCTCTTGAACAAGAAGAAAAGCTTACTAGCTTTAATGGCATCTTGAGTAAATGAGTGAGAAATCCAATTCTAAAGTGAACCCACCTCCTATTTCTTCATCCTCTACCTCTTGCCAAGTAGTATAGGGTGTTTTCTTCACAAGTTTCACGACTTGGTGAAGTTAGAGCTTGATCTTGTGTTGCCTCGACGTAGATCTTCTTCGGCATCGAAGTCGAAAACCTAGTCCACCCATTTCTCCGATGAAGCCGATGCTAGAGTCCAAGATCCGAGATGGACAGCGAGGGGACGTCTACGTGGAGCTAAGGAAGTGGAGAACCGGATCTACAAAGGTTGTAGTCTCTTCCTTTTAGTTAAATTGTTAACTAGTTTCACTTTTCGCCTAAACTCTAGTCAACGAATCCGTATTAGGGTTTCTCGGCACTTGTAAAATTTGAAATTGGCATGCTTGATGCCTTGTGAGACCTCTAGTGTGTGCCTAGGAACCCTACACCCAGTCAAAAGGGTAAGGGAATCCACCTAAGTCTAAGTCGATCTATATATATATCTTGTAGTCGGTGATCTCGCCTCAATAGTATCCCGTACGATACAATAAATAATATGACATTCTCGAGTCAAGAGTGCAGATCTATCCTCATAACTATATCTCATACGGTAAATCTATCGTTCGGCATCCCAAATCTAGGTACGGTTCAAATAACATATTTATCTCATTATTCATCTGGTATTCATATCATCACATATCGAGAGCAGGGGGTACTGATCTAAGTCTAGTACACTACTAATATCATCAACAATATCATGATCTGGCTACTGATCTAAAGTCTCTCCTACAATCCAATGTCATCCACACATATTATCATATAGAAGTATACATCGCCCAAGCGATCCATTATAAATATCATAACATATCTTATCCCATATCTCGATCATATGTCAGCTATCATATATATATCATCATCCACATGGTATCATCGTCCAACGATCCGCTATAACATCATGATATATCTCGGTCACATATTAAATATCTCACGGCATCATGCCCGATCATATCGACTCATTCCCAAGTATCATATAACATCCTCATCATCCAAGCATATGAATACCAATATATATATATATATATATATATATATATATATATATATATATATATATATATATATATATGCCCCCAATACGCACAAGGAAGTAAATGTATGCGAGTATGTGTATGTGCGTGTATACAAATCTTTACTCTAGAGTTTCGTGACTAAGAAATCGACTAAAGTCCTTTCTGCAATTCTCGCTAACACTGCCCCCAAATCTCCTAAAGCTTTTCTTGCTAAGGTTCATATCACACACTAACATATAAAAGTATATCTAATTCACATCACATCGTTTCTCACAACTTTGCGGGGGTGCTATACGCCATCCACCCGACTTCCCCCGTAGATATAAATCTACTCACCTGATCTTCACTCGTCGATGCCGATGTCGCCACACGTTTTGCTTGTCGTCTCGAAGTCCTCGTGAGGTACCTACACATCATAACGGATCGTATCGCATTAAAATCCAAATCAAATCCAAAACGACACGCTAAAAGCCTATAGGTTCGAACCTACGGACTACGCCTTTAAAACCACCAAACAACTCTCGATATCGTTTTACAAACGTCAAACCATCGAGTTAAAACCAAATTCCTGAAATCCAGAATTCAAAATATACAAAACAAAAACCCGAATCAAAACAGCAACTCATGAAAATGGTCTCAGATTTTACCCTAGGTGAAATTAGCCAATTTTGCATACATGGAGGGTCTAGTTTACTGGAGATGGAGGCATGAACCAAACACGAACCCCATTGCTCCAGGTCTGGCCGCAAATTGCAGCCAGAAGGAATTTTTCTGCAGCCTGGGTAGAGAGTTAGGGGCTAGGGTTTCAGTGGGGGGTCCTAGGTTACCTGCATGTATCACTGTCTTTGCTAATTAATTTTTTAGGTCCCCGAGTGTTAGCAAATTTCCAAATACCATCATATTTTCATAGTTTTTCCGATGTCGGGGTTTCTAAATTCATATTCCGGGGTTTATTCTATGGTTTCAGTCCAAGATACAATCCCTACAGGGGTCATAAGGTCTCTACTAACCTCAATTACACTTCACAATTCAAAATTTCTCAAAACCCTCATCTAGAATTTTCTAGGTTCACAAAACCACTCGATATTGATACTAAACATATATGGATGCCTAAAGAATTTAAATACTAATCTAAAGGTGCAGAAATTACCTCAATTGGAAACTCAAGAATTTTCTTGAGTTGCCCAAAGTCCTCAAAATTTGATTTTTCTTGGTCCATTGTCCTTCCCTTGAGCTTGTGCATGCATTTTGTGAAAAGGAGATGGTCTTCTGGTGAATATTTGATGGTGTTTTGTGGGTAGAAGAGGAGGGGGAGATGAGGTGTTGCCATGGGAGTGAAGGAGGAGAGGAAAAGATGAAGGGGATGAAGGATGAATGAAAACAAAATGAGAGCCATGCTAGGTTGACCCCTCACCCTCTCTCTCTCTCATGCCCATACCTCTTGTCATCATGATGTCTCTTTGACTTTTCCTTTTTCTTTTCTTTTCATATCTTTTCTTATCTCTAAATAGAAACCAAAACAAAACAAGAAAGCCATGTAGAAAATGTAACACGAGTGTAAAAATAATATGGTGCATGTCATGTGTACAAAACACGCTTAATTTGCGATTAGCGATATTTAATCGTGATTAGGCTAAAATGGCGCAAAATAAATCATAGAATTTCATAATTTACATAAATTACACAAAGCACCCTCTTTTTAGTAATTTCTATAATTTTCCAAATTTTCCCCAAATTTATCGTTATTTAATTTTACCGTCTTATTAAAATATTCAATATAATTATTATTTAATTATAAAAATTCCCTAAAATAATATTTTATTTTCCTGAAATGTTACAGTTTCGATCGAATCAACATACACCCACAATTTACCCCGAGAGCTCAACATTTGAGCAAAGTCACAAATACTCAAAAACACGCTACAGTGTCTATGGACCAGCCGTAGAAAGGGTTAACCAACGCCTCACCTATGACACTACGGAACTACGGCAAACCCTAAGGTTCGATCGCGGTTCCGTGGGCATAGAATCGAGTTAAGCTTATTATGTTCTTCTAGAGGGTCCATGGGAACACTTGCACGACTATTGAATATGATGTTAACTTAAGAAAATTACAACACTTGGAAATTTCAGCGGGGTCAAGATGTAGGGTTTTGAAGTTCGTTCGAACTGCTAAATATTGTCAAGGTTACCAATACAGTGTTAGAATATACGACTACGAAACACTACGAATTAACCCCTAATCAAAATAATCATCATATGAAAATTTAGGCTAAGAAAACAATACCTGAAACCCCAAATTCTAGACAATAGAGCACTGGAGAAATACGAGGGGAATTGGAGGTAGGGGGCCAAGCAGGCAAGATTTTGGAGAAAAGTGCTCGGCCAAAATCCGAGCAGAGACCCTCGTATTTCACATGTGTTCTTAGATTGTCTCATACAGTGTTCTGCAGCTGTTTAAAAAAATTTTAAATGACTATTTAAAAAATTTCCAGAGAGCAAAATTAGGGTTTCACGTATCGTGTTTTTCGGAGTCGATTTCGTTTTCGTAATTGTTCTAATACCGTGTCTAAAATTCTAGCTTGGCTCTGATACCATTGTTGGGTTTCCCTAGCACCTACTGTAGAGTATGGAAGCATCACACATGCCACTTTAAAATTTAAAGAGGTGCTAAGCAAACAAGACATGAATCATTAACTAGAAGTTTAGGGTAACAACTCAAGTATCACATACTATGAACATATTATACTAAGTGAAAAGAATACAACCTTTGTAGTCCTCTTGTTTTGACTCTTACGATCATTGAGAGTTTGAAAAGGCTTGCTAGTAAGCTTCCTTGTCCACGATGATCCACCCAAAATCCACTTTGTCCAAGCTCCTAGCTCCACTTGATCAAAGAAGAAGATGAAGCTAACACTCTAAACTAATTGGCTAGATTAGAGTAGAATGATGAGGTGGTTTGTTTTTTCTATTCAAAACCCAATCTTTTTAACTAACTCACTCCTTTTGAAGACTCAAGAGAGCAAGAGAATGGGGAAGAAGATAATGACAACTCAAGAGCTCAAGAGAATAATATGAAAAGATAATGAAGAAAGAGAATAGAAAATAATATATATTTTCCTTCTCTCATCAAACCATGGTAACTAAAATATCTAGATATTTTTGCAAATGAGTTAAAAGCCAAAAGAAAAACTAATCCAAGGTTAAAAATTAGGACAAGTGTAGTTTAGTTTAGAAGTGTGTAGAAAGAAATAACCATGGATCAATTTTCCTTTTTCTTTTCTTTAACTCAAATACAAATATATATATATATATATATATATATAAGTTCCATGTGAGTCTTACATTGCCATCATGAGTGTATCAACAACCATGATACTATGTATGCATGTATGTGTCCATGCACATCAACATGTGCATACATGCATGCATACATCAAATATAAAGAAAGGGTTTAATAAAGAAATTGAACTAAAAGTCAAATGTTAAATCAACGCTTGATTTAACAAACCGGTCATATCACATACGATCCGACTAATAGAAAAACGCCCGATTAACATATGGTATCTCATACTCACATTTAATCGGGTCCCCGTGCATATCGCATATGCACACCATATTGTTTCTCCTGGGCTAAGAAACTCCTGTATGGGACTCTAAGACTCGTCAATACGCCGGCAGTAGGTGATGATCATATCAAACACTCACAAGCCGCAAGCGGTCAACTAAACGTAACGTCCACCCGAGTATTGAGCGATCAGAAGAAAACAAGCGAAGCTGTCAAAACTCCCGTCGAGCCAACTGGCAACACTTACCGTACAGTCCAGTCTCTTCATCAGATATGTTGCATATCAAGTCTAGGGATGGTATCGTCGACCCCAATAACTCAATAAGTCATGCTGGTGTATGGCTCATAACAGATCGAGAAACTACTGATAACACTTATTAGTAAATCTCAGCAGCCTTGGCCAGGGACTTCCTGTTATAGTCAATCGAGCATAACACAACATCAACCCCCAATACCGGGAGAGACGAAACCCCTCCTATCGCTCATTGCCTCTATGTGCCTCGGGACTGTACCCAAAATCCACATTTTTGCACGACTCAGTAGAGCCATGGTAGGGTGGAGATCAAAGTGCAGTGGGAGAACACACAAGACTCTATGATGATCTTGGGTCTACAGACTAACCTGTACCAGTATCACCTGAAAACTGCTATCTGACGATAGATATAATGTTGGAGATAGTGCCCTCAGAGTCAATTATTGGGTCACAGGCACGTGATTGCAATGATTGAGAGAGGACCTATGCCGGTAGGACAGTCTTACTCGAGATGATAGTATGCTATCTGGTTTATCTTTATCATCGTGTACTACTTTAGGTGACCTTACAGGTCACTATTGCACATTGATAGAGCCCCTAGGATTCTTGCTTGACTACCAGCAGTATGAGGGCGATCATATGCGTGGGAGCTGGAGTCTATAAGCAAATCCTTAAAAGGTCCCTAGTCGTGGGAGTTTCGAGACAGGGCATCGATTCTCTAGAGTAGACTAGTGTATACAGTCGAGACCCCGACGAGGGGCGGTGGCTGGTCTCACAAGCCACTGGTGTCAGTTGGTTCACCAAAGATGTATACAGGTGCTCATTGGGTTATGAGTACACCGGACAGGACTCGCCGGGAACCTGCTAGTTGGTATTATACCTGACGTCAGATAGCAGTTCCCTGGTGACATGTGTACAGGTTAGTTCATCGACCTGAGATCGTCATTTGTCTCGTGTGAGTTCCCACTGTGCTTTGATTACTACCCTACCACGGCTCAAAGGAGTCGTGCAAACAGGTTTTAGTTGGGTACAGTCCCGAGCCATATGGAGGCAGTGAGCGGATCTGCAGGGGTTCGTCTCTCCCGGTATTGGGGGTGAGGTCGCACTGTGTCTAGGAGAGCCAGTACATGAAAAGTCCTTGGCCAAGGCAGGAGATTTACTGGTAGGTATTCCAATAGTATCTCAGGGTGTTCTGGGCTGCACTCCGACACGACTTGTACCGCTTTTGGGGGTCTGACTTTACCAACCCCCTAGGCCCTCCATGCGATGCTCATAGACGAACGGACCGGACTGTACGGATATTGTCACTGACAGGCTCAGTAGGATGTCAGGATGAGTTCGCTCATCGACGTCCCTTTTGGTCATACCTGGTAGCCCGTCACGTATTGGCTAATACCTCTGATGTGCTAGTGGTTAAATCCACAACCAGAGTATTGACGAGTCTTTAGAGTCCCCCACAGACCAGTTTCTCAAGTTTCGGGTGAAACGCTGTAGAGGCCGTATGGAGATATGGCAGGGTTCGATCAGATACGTGCGGTATTGCACGGATCGTGATAGAACGGATTTTACTAGCGGGTTTTGGTTTAAGCCGGATCCTAGTATTAGACAGTGTAGATTTTATCTCTTTGCATTTGTATTCAGTGGGAATACAAATGCGGGTATGTATATACAGTCGCGGGGTTTTCCTGTAATTTATTACGGGATCAGTTTTCTGAAGTTGCCAGTTTGCATTCCGTTCCGGCCGGTTTTTCCTTTGTTCCTTCGCAGCCGGACATTCCGATGGAGGGGGTTATTTGCAAGTGTGCAAATAACATTTTGTGGAGGGGTTTTCTTGCATTATGTGGCTTCATGATGAGATTCTTTTTCCATCTCTTCCTTTGCATTAAATGGTGATTAGGATGGATTAGAAATTGATATGATATGGTTATCATTTCTTTTGGATGTGGTCACCCCTTTGCTTTTACTACACTTACCTTCCTTCTTGTTTTGTTTTTCCCTCCACCATTTTATCCTAAGGGGCCGGCCACATTAGGAGAGAGAGAGAGGGGTTCATTTGTTTTGGTGAGGGAAATTGATACATCTCATTTTGCTTGCTCACAAAATCCTTAACACTTCTCCAAAGTTCATTCCTTCTCTCCTCCATCACCAATGGCAACATAAACCCCATGAGACATACCTCTCTACACTTGCCTACAGCACTCCTTGGACGCGTCGGCTAGCCAACTTCGCGCCCGAGTTGCCTCGGTCCAGAGGTGGGAGCCCGTAAAAGAACCCGGCGATGTGGTGCCCGTTTCGACGAGGAGGCGACGAACGGAGGTTCCGCGAGAAGATCGGAGTGGAGACGAAGACCGAAGGATACGGATCGCTTGGTATAGCCCTCTACTCTTTTTCTAGTTTGCTAGTAGCTAGTTTAATGGCCCGATCCAGGTTAAAAGTGCGTGGTGGTGCCGGTTTGCAAGTTTCGCAAAGTTTTTCGTTTCCGCATTTCCGGCGTCGGATCGACGGCCGGGGCGCCGCCGTGCACTTACATTGGTATCAGAGCCACGCCATTAACCTAGTCTAGCTTGCTCTAGTATGTTTAGAACTCGATCGAACAAAAAGTCCCAAAAACCGTATTTTCAAAAGCACAGGTTTCTGTCGAAATTTTTTTAGCTCCAAAAATTTTTCAGGGTGTTTCAGAAATATGTGCCGGGTGTTCTAAGACTGCTGGAAAAATTTGGTTGCATGATTCGATCTTTTCACCGCGGAACCGCGGCCAAACACATGCATTGGCCGCGGTTCCACGGCCATTATAACCCCTTGTTGCACCATTTTTTTTCCAGTGGGTCCTAGTCTGTGAAATGGGGTTTTAGGAACATTCTTTTTGGGCCCAGATTTTCTGTGAGTGCTACAGTAGTGCTTGGGGCCCACTTCGGTAAATTTGTTCGATCGGATATTTTAAACAAGCTAGTTCACAGTATTTACATTATATCTGCGACCGTGAATGTCATTTGATCGGTAAATCCTGTCTAACTGCTATAGCCCTTTTAGACGGATTTGCGAACGTGACATTCACGTTGATGTTCTGTGTTGTGCTGTGATGTTGCGGATTAGTCGTGGGGGATAGCCTGGATGCAATGTTAGTACCGTTTCGTTTTATATGTACATTTTATATTGCGGGGCGAGCGTCCGACATGTGGACTGCCGTCACTGCCTGTTTGTATTATTCTTTTGGGGCACGACCGGGTCGAGATCGATGTACCCGTTGTATGTATATTTTACTTTCTGTACTAGGATTACCCCGCGGAGGGGTGCACGGATAACCGGGTTCTAGAGGGCAACAAGCCCGCATCTCATGGCATTGAGACGGAGAGGGCTTCACTCTAGAATTGGCGGGCTATTCGCCGCACTCGTAGGGGGTACAGGTTGACCCAGGAGGGGTGCCCAAGTTACCGGATTCCGTGAAGTGTTGGGTGGTCCATTCACGTTGTTGAAGGGGGCTGTCTCGCTTCAGGTTTTGGCGGGTAACTTGCCGCGCCCGTTGGGGTCTAGGATTTCATTGCACAGGCTATCCACACGACCAGGGGAACGTCGGGTTTCAGTAGCGGCTCTATGAAACCCGGGGATCCCAGATATCTGTATTGTTCTGTGATGCTGATTACTCTCTGTGATGTTGCAATTTTTATCACGCCTTGAGCGAATATTATATATTGATATATATACTAGTAGATGTTGTATATGTTTTGCATCCGCGCTAGTCCAGTCCCCGCTCTATCGTTAGTTAGCTAACCTAACGGGTGATGACGGGACCCAGTGGCGAATGCGGATGGCATAGACGTACGTCATTATTTTCGTTCTTTATTGGTGTGATCAATTGATGGGACTGCGTTGATTCGGATCAATGCAAGATAAACAAACCTAATCTGATGTTGTTGGAACACTTTTCAAAAAGCTGTTATTGCAAGGGCGTTCTTTTTTGTTTTGCATCGTGGTATTCAGTTGGAATATCCTGCTCCTCAGTCGATGAGGCAAGGGCCGAGATCCCTTCACCGGGAGTGACCCCTTGGACAAAAGTTTGCGTCAGGGCAATAACTTCTCTATAGCCGATTACTTTTGCTTTGCATCGTAGTATTCAGTTGGAATATCTTGCACCCCATCCTACGGGGAAAGAGCCGAGATCCCTTCACCGGGAGTGACCTCTTTAGTAAAGGTTTTCGTCACTATTTTTTTAAAAAGCTATCCGTTCCTTCAACGATATCAAGTTCATTACGTTAAAGGTTTTCGCCAGAAACCATTCGTAGCCCTCCATTATTTCAGTTAAATATTCGGTAGTATTCAAGCTATGTATTTTGACCTCACGCCAAGGCATAGTGATTGGTAGCTGCCGGATATTTATCTTTTGCATAGATAGAATGCGTTGGTTTAGGACAGTCGTACTACTATTTTGGCCTACGTCAAGGGTATGTACGGGTGGGTTCAAATTAACCTGGATAATGATGGGTAGAACTTGACATGTGACTTATGATATTTTGACCTCATGCCAAGGTCATAAGAGCATGGGGCAAAAATCCACATCGGGAGTTTCTAAAGAAACTGAAACTTGCCAGATATGCACATACCTTCTGGAGTGTGATAACGTGAGCGGATTCCGTCACGTTATCATGCGGTGATAGTTGGATCCCGATTCCCACTGATGAGTTGGTTTACTCCTCGGGTGATCCCGACTAATTCTTCTTTCAGGTTTGGGGAAGAATTTGACGGTACAGTGGGAGGTTTCCAGATTAGATAAAGTGATAACCATTCTGATCTAGGCTAGAGTGCACGCTGAGTGTTTCTTTTCTCTCTCTCTTTGGCAGCGACCATTGACCCGACTCTAGACTATGACTCAGTGACCAAGTTGACCGAACCTTCTTAAACACTGGCTTTTGGATTGTCAGAGTTGCAAACCTCATTGCCACTCCTACTTTTACCCTTTTCTCCAGGACACCCCGTATTACTACGAACGTCCACTTCCATTGGACAAAACCATCGTATGGTTATATACGAACTCGAAGGGATTTATTCGAGAATAGTTTCTGGTTCTGGAGAAAACGAATAGGACTATTCAGTTGTCTTTTCCTTTTACCTTCTCTCAGGTTACGAGTGTTCCTTGGATTAGGACAGTACACCTATTACGCAAATTGGATAGTCTTCTTCCAAACCATAGGCAGGTGCCGACCGGTAGGGAATGAAGAAAACCAATTAGCCTAAACGGTGTACAGAAGGTATTAAGTTAAGACAAAGAAAGGGATTTGAAGGAGGGCAAAGTAAGTTGCGAATGATATTCACGACCAAACCAAGTATTTCGTTACCACTCCCACTTCACCTTTGTATTTCTCCAGGACACTCCGTATCATTACGAAGATCCACAGTTTATTGCATACTCCATCGTATGGTTATATACGAACTCGAAAGGAACTTGTTCCAGTTCGGGGATGGATTCTGGTTCAGGAAAAATAGGAATAAGGTTTATTCGGTTGTCTTTTATCTTCACCTTCTCTCGCATTGCGAGTGCTCCTAGGATTAGGACAATACACCCGTTATGCTTATTGGATAGTCTTCTTCCAAACCATAGGCTGGTGCCGAACGGTAGGGAAGGAAGAAAACCATTTGGCCTAAGAGGGTGTACAGAAGGTAATGACTAAAGACATATGAAGGGATGTGGAGATGTGGCAAAGAAATATACAGTTACAGTTGTGAATCAGGATAATGGAAAAGGCATTACAAGGAATACCCGGATACCCCATCGAAACATTTCAATGTTTCAGTTTCACTGTGTACTGTTAATAGAAAACTGATTTCCCAATCAGACCTTGCTCCAGGGTATGTATTTACCAGGTATGATTCTCACATCTGTATGGTTTTACAGATGATGAGTGGGAGTAAGTTATTGGGAATTGGGTGATCATCCTCATTATATCGGAATTCGTTGTAATTGGTGATATTTGAGGAAGTCACCTGGGTTGTTTGCCGGTCGGCAAATATTTGATTTTGAATATCCGTTGTTATGCACCAATTTCAAATTGATATATCTGTACGTCTATTTTCATAGAGTGAGATATAACTTTTTGAAATTATGTCTATGACATTTACCTATATCAGTGGATGGTTAGGTAAGGAGCATTAAACAGCGGTGTAATTCTTCATAACCATAGTACAGTTTTCAACCTACGACACACAGGGAATGAGTTATTAGACTTAGGGGACTTATACAGAGTATTGTATATTGTCCAGTGTCCATTAGGACAGAGGGGTTGGTTCTCGTACTATATTCTGTTTACTTATGACTTCTCTAGTTCTTAGACAGGTGTTTCGTAGAAACACAGGGTCTAAATTTTGAGAAGTTATAGGTATATGAATAAAGTAGAGAACCAGGTATTGCAAGTATCGGGATTCTTCAAGGTGATCGAAGATGTAGATACTTGTGTATGGTATTCAGTTGATAGTTATGATTAAGAGAACTTGCTTCTCTTTCAGGTTACTCATAATTGGAAGCATTCCTAAGTTGAGTAACGCTGATCGGCCTCCTTCCATTTACTTGACATGCACTGGAGACAGCTGCATGATTTGAATCTGGTTCAATTAAATCAGTGCCTCTGTTTCTGTATTGGATATAGAACAGTTCATATCTTCACATTGTTAAGATACGGGGAGTCGTCCAGCTTATGCTTAAAACCAGACTCTGGATGACTCAAGGCACGTTTCTGTAATGGCTGTTTGTGGGTTGACCCGGGCTATGACGAGAGTTGACTTTCTACCATCTGGAAGATCAATAGTGATATTGTTCTTGACTCGCCACAGTTTTAATAAAAATGGATTTTTTCAGAAAACAATAGTGGGAGTATGGTAGAACTGGAAGTGATTCCAGAACCGCAAACGATTACTGAAGATTTGATAAAGAACCTAAAGATTCAATCTGGTTTGACATTCCATTGGCCACTCCGCAGATGTGGTGGGTAACCTCAGGCACCCGAGAGGTACTCCGGTAGCCTCAAGGACGGTGACAGGGAGGTTCTTGTTTACCCAGACTTTCCATTGCTGTTGTTCTAGACTGTGAGACCCGGCAGGAGGATGAGTATAGCGTCGTTCTGAACTAGCTTTAGAAGTGTACGTCTATATGACTCTGCCAGAGGGTTATCGTCGTCAGTGGGAGCAGCGGAAGAATTGGTGGACAGGAGGCTTATGTCTATTTATAGACTAAAGCAGATATAGCGGAGATAGATCATCTATTTCTGATGCGACAGTCATAGGTTTGACTTCATCAGAATAGGGGATGGATCTGTTAAGAAGGTAGTAGGGTGTGTTGTCCTGGTATTTGGATGACATACACAGAGTAGGAAGTGAAATTCCTATACTACGATCGGTTATACTTTGGTCGTCACACAGTGGTTTCTCCACATAGGACTTGGATATTATATCAGACATTCTAGTTACTGGATCTATGGTATTAGATCTAGATTTGGGTAGTTTCCCAATCTGGGTACTTAGACAGCATTCTATGAGTATTTAAAATGGACGACTCCTGGCACGGTAGTGTACCTGCAGGTGATGGAGTCACCCTCCCTAAAGGTGTCCTACAGACTAAAATAGAGAGGGATATGCATGATTGGCAGATCACTTGCTTAGGCAATTGAGTCAATCATGAGATGTCAAGTACCACACCAGATGTTGTTCTTGCAGTAGATGCAATAAGTTGATATTAATCCAATCCTGGAGAAACATTAGGAAGCAGTTTTAGAACATAAGTGGATGTTCTAAGGATATGATAACGACAGCCTCGTTCTGGAGACGGTTATCATTCCAGGCTTCCAAGGTGACCTGGACGGCAAAATGGCCGTCAGAGTTTTAGTTTTCCCTCTTACGAGGGGCAGTATTTTGGACAGGTGGTCCAGGTGGATACTGAGGGAAGGATGGCGCAGGATACTGATTAAGTTCAGTTGACGATACAGTCTAATAAGTTTGGATTTGGAGTTCATTTATGAACTAGGTCCCATCAGACATTTTAAGACGGGTATTGCTCATTTCGGGAGATGGCTTTCTCCGCGAACTTGAGATATAGAGAGACATAGAAAGAAATATCAAAGCGGATCCACTCACTGAGGCTATTCCTCGAACGCAATAGTTTCGCAAACGAGCTTTGTGAGACTGACTAGTAGAGGAGTTGGGTGTTCAGTATCACACGGGCTGTGAGTATGCAACATCGCAATAATTAGCCTTGAGTGCAAGTGGGAGATTGTTGGAGATAGTGCCCTCAGAGTCAATTATTGGGTCACAGGCACGTGATTGCAATGATTGAGAGAGGACCTATGCCGATAGGACAGTCTTACTCGAGATGATAGTATGCTATCTGGTTTATCTTTATCATCGTGTACTGCTTTAGGTGACCTTACAGGTCACTATTGCATGTTGATAGAGCCCCTAGGATTCTTGCTTGACTACCAGCAGTATGAGGGCGATCATATACGTGGGAGCTGGAGTCTATAAGCAAATCCTTAAAAGGTCCCTAGTCGTGGGAGTTTCGAGACAGGGCATCGATTCTCTAGAGTAGACTAGTGTATACAGTCGAGACCCCGACGAGGGGCGGTGGCCGGTCTCACAAGCCACTGGTGTCAGTTGGTTCACCTAAGATGTATACAGGTGCTCATTGGGTTATGAGTACACCGGACAGGACTCGTCGGGAACCTGCTAGTTGATATTATACCTGACGTTAGATAGCAGTTCCCTGGTGATATGTGTACAGGTTAGTTCATCGACCTGAGATCGTCATTTGTCTCGTGTGAGTTCCCACTGTGCTTTGATTACTACCCTACCACGGCTCAAAGGAGTCGTGCAAACAGGCTTTAGTTGGGTACAGTCCCGAGCCACATGGAGGCAGTGAGCGGATCTGCAGGGGTTCGTCTCTCCCGGTATTGGGGGTGAGGTCGCACTGTGTCTAGGAGAGCCAGTACATGAAAAGTCCTTGGCCAAGGCAGGAGATTTACTGGTAGGTATTCCAGTAGTATCTCAGGGTGTTCTGGGCTGCACTCTGACACGACTTGTACCGCTTTTGGGGGTCTGACTTTACCAACCCCCTAGGCCCGCCATGCGATGCTCATAGACGAACGGACCGGACTGTACGGATATTGTCACGGACAGGCTCAGTAGGGTGTCAGGATGAGTTCGCTCATCGACATCCCTTTTGGTCAATACCTGGTAGCCCGTCACGTATTGGCTAATACCTCTGATGTGCTAGTGGTTAAATCCACAACCAAAGTATTGACGAGTCTTTAGAGTCCCCCACAGACCAGTTTCTCAAGTTTCGGGCGAAACGCTGTAGAGGCCGTATGGAGATATGGCAGGGTTCGATCAGATACGTGCGGTATTGCACGGATCGTGATAGAACGGATTTTACTAGCGGGTTTTGGTTTAAGCCGGATCCTAGTATTTGACAGTGTAGATTTTGTCTCTTTGCATTTGTATTCAGTGGGAATACAAATGCGGGTATGTATATACAGTCGCGGGTTTTTCCTGTAATTTATTACGGGATCAGTTTTCTAAAGTTGCCAGTTTGCATTCCGTTCCGGCCGGTTTTTCCTTTGTTCCTTCGCGGCCGGACTTTCCGATGGAGGGGGTTATTTGCAAGTGTGCAAATAACATTTTGTGGAGGGGTTTTCTTGCATTATGTGGCTTCATGATGAGATTCTTTTTCCATCTCTTCCTTTGTATTAAATGGTGATTAAGATGGATTAGAAATTGATATGATATGGTTATCATTTCTTTTGGATGTGGTCACCCCTTTGCTTTTACTACACTTACCTTCCTTCTTGTTTTGTTTTTCCCTCCACCATTTTATCCTAAGGGGCCGGCCACATTAGGAGAGAGAGAGAGGTTCATTTGTTTTGGTGAGGGAAATTGATACATCTCATTTTGCTTGCTCACAAAATCCTTAACACTTCTCCAAAGTTCATTCCTTCTCTCCTCCATCACCAATGGCAACATAAACCCCATGAGACATACCTCTCTACACTTGCCTACAGCACTCCTTGGACGCGTCGGCTAGCCAACTTCGTACCTGAGTTGCTTCGGTCCAGAGGTGGGAGCCCGTAAAAGAACCCGGCGATGTGGTGCCCGTTTCGACGAGGAGGCGACGAACGGAGGTTCCGCGAGGAGATCGGAGTGGAGACGAAGACCGAAGGACACGGATCGCTTGGTATAGCCCTCTACTCTTTTTCTAGTTTGCTAGTAGCTAGTTTAATGGCCCGATCCGGATTAAAAGTGCGCGGTGGTGCCGGTTTGCAAGTTTCGCAAAGTTTTTCGTTTCCGCGTTTCCGGCGTCGGATCGACGGCCGGGGCGCCGCCGTGCACTTACATATAATACCACATAGGAGTTCTCGCCGAGTCCGTTCAGTGTACCCAGTCTCCACTGAGCACCCGCATACAATCTTTGGTGTCATCACACTAGATGGATATGGGATCATCCATCACCCATCATATGGGACAAGAATGGTATACGCTAGTCTACTTTGGAATATCGATGCCCCGTCTCGATACACCCACGACTAGAAACAGTTTAAGGATATGGTTATAAACTACACGTGTCCCACTAGTATGATCCGCATCATAGTCCGAGTAGTCAAGCAAAATATCCTAAGGGCTTTATCAACATGTACCAAATGAATAAAATGCATGATCAAATGAACATGTCAAGATAAAGTAAACCAGATAGCATACTATCATGTCGAGTAAGAAAGTCATCTATATACATATATACATGTCCAAGCATCCACTATATATATAATGCCCTCTAGGGCATATATATATCCAACAACACCAATAGATGTGGGATCATCTATCGTCTATCATATGGGTCAAGAATCGTATACGCTAGTCTACTGTGGAATATCGATGCCCTGTCTCGATACACCCTCAACTAGGAACAATTATAGGATGTACTTGTGGACTACCCTTGGCCCCACTAGTATGATCTACATCATAGTTCTGGTAGTCAAGTACACATCCTAAGGGCTTTATCAACATGTGAGAGCAAGAAAGTATCACAAAACAAGTCTACATGTTAAGACAAAAATCCTCTCTATATATATCCAAGCATCCACTATAATATACATCACATGTACAATAATGGCCTCTAGGGCATACATATAACTAACACTACTGTATCAAGTCTTTATCAATATGTGCAAGCTGGATAAAGCATCAATAAAAATAAATACACATATCCTGATAAAAGACAACTGAATCAATATACTATATAACTGAGCAAGAATGTCCTGTACATACATATCCCCAGTATCCACATGTATATATATATAATGGCCTCTAGGGCATACATATCCAACAGTCAGGAGCTCGGAGACGAGCGGGAGGCTGAGAAGGCTCGGTTCGTCAGGAGCTCGGAAACGAGCGGGAGGCCGAGGAAGCTCGGCATGTTAGGAGCTCGGAGACGAGTGGGGGGGGGGGGGAAGGGGGGCGAAGAAGCTCAGCATGTCAGAAGGCTCGGAGACAAGTAAGGAGACTGAGAAGGCTCGGAGACGAGCTGTTGGTAGTTTTCTGGATAAAGGTGGAATGTATCCAGAGAGGTCTCCTGAAAGGTCGGTTACGTTCCTCGAGAAGAGGATTCTGAGGAATCCCCCCTAATACAACTCATTTATTCCACCTCCGTAGCTTTCGGGACACGTCATCCGCCACGTGTCGTAATCTGAGGAGATACCACTTGTGAGCATCATCACCATCTGAAAGTGCAAAAACAAAATTGGTAATGCCGGTATAGAAAGAGTTAAACAACCATAAAGAGTTTTAAAATAATAGACATGCAACCACAAAGAGGACCAAAAATAGACAAAGTTTGAAGAGTTATGCCTACTAAATAAAACTAATAAAATCAAATTATGTAATGATAAAATATCTGATTAATTAGAATTTTAGAATGAAAATGAAAAATTAGAGATTACGTACTTTTTTCCATGTAGAGTATGCTAGTCATAAGTTTATATTAAAAAGTAGAGACTTACAACCAACCAAAAAGGGGAGGAAAAAAAAAAGGGCCAAGCATTGATGCAAAAACAAAACCGATAAGATAAGCAAGTAAGATGTAAAGTCCCCTCCAGGTTGTTAAAAGAACATTAAAAACTTCTGAAACAAGAAGAAAAACATACTCAAACCAAAACTAGACGAGGTACCACATAGTACAATCTTCATAAAATCTCATAAGAATCTCTTTCCACCATATTTAATAACATAACAAGACTTCCTCCTTTTCACTCAAATTAAGAAAAGGAAAAAGACAATGAAACAAAAGAAAAAGGAAGAAGCAGCGGCATACTTCCTCTATGGTTTTCTCTGCCCAATAGATCTATTCTTCATGAACTTTGGTAATTTGGCTGTAAAAGATATCACCAAAATAGAAAATTACTTACTGATGGAAAACTCGGCATCTGAGTCAGGATGGCCACGTGATCCCTTGAATACTAAAATAGAAATTGTATCCAGTAATTTAGTGACCTTTAAGTAGTTATAAATTTTTATTTAATTGCTATCACATAATCTTGTGTGTGTGTCTCTCTCTCTCTCCCTATATATATATAGTTTAAATACTTTTATTATCGGTGGAATGCATGTAGACTATATAAATTATCATCGAGTAAAACATAGGCATAATATCCACTACATAAAGAATTGCATCTTCTATCACATTTTATGTCCGATAAGTATCTTTGTATATGATATGGATTCCACTATACCAGTAGTAAATGTATTTCTCATTTTTCCCCTTTCACTTACATGATACAACACTCGTGCAAAAATTCATATAATGGGAAAAAAGATATATATATATATATATATATATATATATATATATAGTGAGATTAATGGAGGAAAGAGGCCATAGGAGGGGATTTCCTCCTATGGCGTGGAAAAAATACAACCTCCGCCATTTTTTCCGACAATCGGCACCCATCTTCATCATCGTTATCATCTAAGATGCGCGTACACCAAATTCCATATGATTCCACAACTTTTTCACCGTTGATTTAGTGGGTTCAAAATTAACGGTTTACCGACAATAGAACTTTTTACATTGCTAAATCAACGGTGAAAAAGTTGTGGAATCACATGAAATTTGGTGTACGCACATCTTAGATGATAACGATGAAGATGATGCGGACCGATTGTCGGTAAAAATGACGGAGGTTGTATTTTTTCCACGCCATAGGAGGAAATCCCCTCCTATGGCCTCTTTTCTCCATTATTCTCATATATATATATTTCAACTTTGCAACCTGTAATTATTCAAAATTAACAAGGGCCAATGTCAAGCGTCTGCAAAAATCGAGAACAATCCATGTGGGCCCCACTACGCATGCATGCATGCATGCCCCTCATGCATAGCAACAGGCATGATGGGCATGAGGAGGCGGTGGTGGGCCACACGTGACATGGAGCATATTCCTCGCACCTCAGCGAGCCAGGTCGTCTCGTTGCGAGATCGGAGTCAGCTCATACATAATATCGATTGCTCGCTTCTCATTGGCCCACGGTCATGCTGACTGCTTTAAATCTTTTGTTCCGCACCCACTTTTACACCCTGAGGAAGATAATGGCGAGGCTTTGGTGGGACCCATGCGGATTTCTTTAGATGTAGTGGTTGCTTTTGCGGGGTGGCATTGGTAAAAAGTAATATGAAAATATCTTATTTGAGGTGGTGGCTGCCCCCCCTCCAAACCTTCGTGCCGCCGTCTGTTTGTGCTATAAACGTTTTGGGAAAATTTAATTTTAGGAGTATCAGGCCATGTACAAATTGCATTGTAGTGTTTTTTGATGTCAATATGCAGAAATGGCCGTGAGAATGTTTCGGGCCAATTTTTTTTTCATGGGAATGTCTCACATAGTCACATTGATAGTGCTCGATATTGGCGATCCCCAAGACGATGACACGTGGCAGATAACGTGTCCCGGAACCCGGAAGAAAGGGGCCGACCAGGCCACCCCGTGTCCGACCTGCAAGCACAGGCTGGCCCCCCTTGGGGCCCCTGCAATTTGGCCTCCTTTGCCTCTCAGCTCGTTCCCGAGCTACCACAGGACCAAGACTTCTCGGCCTCCTTGCTCGTCCCCGAGCTCCCGCCGAGAACGTCTTCCTCGACTGACTCCACCACTCGCAGGCGTAACCGCCGCTCCGCAAATCTCGCCATGCGCAGATTCTCCGCCAGCAGCATCCCACGTTCCACGCCACCACGATCCGCATTAACGGGCGATCCACTCTTTACGTGGGCGTGACGTCGGGAGCGTAACTGCTGGCGAGATTCTCGCGCCCGCTGCTGCGTGTTGCCGCCACTATATAAACCCCCATCACAGAGGTGTCAAGTAAGCCATTCTTGACACTTTTATGCCGTTACTCTGCTCGGATTCCCCCTCTAACTTGATAGTCGGAAGGTCCTCGGTGGTACCAAACCACTCCGGGACTTCTTTGCAGGTATTCGGCAACAGCTTCCTCATCTCACCTCTTACTCAAAAATCCCATTGAGACCCATACGCAACGAAGGATAATCAGTTAAGTTGACCGCGAGATCAACGGAAGACAACATCTGACGGAGGCCCGAAAAGGAGCCCCATCAATTGGCGGCGTCTGTGGGAAAATAACTCCACAAAATACAAAGTTGGTCTTCCTATCTCCACCCTCATGGCAGACGACCATCATGGGGATCCCGGTACCAGCCGCCGTCCTCCACTCACTGAAGGCGGGAATGAACCTCCTCCCATGACGGTCATCAACGCCCTCGCAGGCCGGATAGATCGCATGCAATCCCTCGTGGAGGCCCTCGTCCGGGCCCAAACGGCCGCGCCCGGGCCCCAGATCGCCGTTCCACCGCCTCCAGAAGGCTCTGTCCCTGTCTGGACGGCCGATCACAAACAGGCCGCATCCCCTGGCCGCCGGTCTCTCGAACCGGTGCTACCTGGGGCCCGTTGGGCGCCCTAGGCCTCGACACCGAGATCCGCCGCCGGGGCGCCTCGCCTCAAACCTCCTCGTGACCCCTATCCCCCTGAGAAGATGTCAGTCACCTCGCATGTCCACGAGCGTGGTCGACCCCACCATCATCGGCGGGGCCGCACAGAAGAGGTCCGCCCAGGCGGCTCAAGAGCTACCTCACCCCGGGACCTGAGGCACTTCATTGAGAAGAACCGGGAACGCTCCCAGACGCACATCACCCACAGCGGGGGCCAGAGATCCCAAGACGCCGACTCCTTGGGGTACCACGGTCGGCTCGACGCCCTCGAGAAGAAGATCGAGGGCATGCGCCGAGAAGCTCACCTCTCGAGCGACGGAGCTAAGTACGCCTCCGACTCACTCACGATGCCGTTCACCGAGGAACTGCTCGCCGTCCACGTCTCCTCGCGCAACAAGCCCTCAAAGGTCTCTCTCTTTGACGGGAAAACCGACTGTAACAACTCCAATTTTTGTATACATAAAATTGATTTAAATTTGAAGTATACTTGGGGTATTTAATGTTGCTGTTACCACTTTAAGTATTTATTTTCCCACAATAATTACAAGAAGGAGCTTGTAGCTCATTGGTAATACCCTGCGCTGCTGAACCAAACCACCAAAGTTCAAATCTCCTGCCCCACATTATTTTTATATTGTTTTTGTTTTAAATTTCTTGGAAGCCCAACAGTCCACAGGCCATAACTCCCAAAAGTTGAACTGTACCTGAAAATCTAAAAATACCAGAGCCTGCCCTACGAGACCCCCCACCCCACGGCACCCCGACTCGGCCGAGTCGGCAACAATAAAAAGTTGGCTTTTCGCCTTCCTAACCCCTCTACACACTTTAAATGTTTGTATCGGTTCCCGAGAATTCAATATACCCTAATTACTATGATTTTTAATGTTTTTCCCACATTTTTACAATTTTTTTTAATTACAAACCTTTCACCTACCCTACCCTAGCCTACTCTATAAATACACCCCGTACTCTCTACCCTCTCATCCCAAAACCATAGACTCACTCTCTCAAAATTTTCCAAGAAGTGTGTGCTTTGAAAACAAGTTCGCGGCGAAGCTCCGACGAAATTCCGACGGGAATTCCGGCGACGTTTTTAGAAACAACCGGCGACGAAGCAACGCCTCAGCAACTCCCTTAGTTCCCCCTACACTCCTTTGCCTAATCGAAACCCGTAAGTCCCATTCTATCCCTCTTTCTATTTCTCTAAAATACGAAATTACGAAACCCGACGGAATCGGAACAAATCCGATTTCCGACTTGGTCTTCTATAAAATTTCACTTCTAACCAATACATTCATGCCTAAACATCTTTATCTTGACTATTAAACTTTTAAAAATCAATTTGAACAAGTTTTCTCACATGAAATGATAACCTTTCCAATTTATCGTATTTTCACTTTAATACCATCATATTTCGATTTCATATTTAACCCCTTAATCTTGCTATAAATTTAAAATAGAGCACGAGGTAATGAGCTACCTCAACACGCACGCAAATACAACCCTAAACGATATCATCAAAACTTAGAATACGATAAAAACAATACTTTCATTTAAATACCACATTCTTAATAAAATCAATTCTAAAGTTTAGTTTTGATACACTTTTAAATAAATACCTCTTATTAGGAAAACACGATAAGTTGTGGACATCGATCGTTTATCTAGACCTGGCTTTGTGGTGTTAGTGTATATGCCCTAGAGGTATTACTGTATCATACTAGTTTGTATATTACTTAATGGAAGCTTGGGATATTCACCTTGTATATACAATCTTGCTCAAAATAGTAGTATGCTACTTGGTTTGTTTCTACTTCAATGTGTACATGTGTTTATTTTATTATATCACATATACGCATTAGTGGAGCCCTTAGGATCTTTACTTGATTACCAGCGTTGTGATGGCAGTCACACTAGTGGGGGCTGGGTAATCTATAAGCACATCCTTATGCAGGTCCCTAGTCGCAGGACTATCGAGACAGGGCATCGATACTCCGGAGTAGACTAGCGCATGCGCTTCTCATCCCAGTGTGGGAGACGGTGTGTCCCACAGCCGTCAGTACGTCGTACTGGAGATAGTATGCGGGTGCTCGTTGGGTTACGAGTACACTGGACAGGACTCGTCGGGAACTGACTAGTTGGTATTATGCCTATCGTCAGTTATCAGTTCCCAGGTGACATGAGTACAGCTTAGTCCGCTGACTTGACACTGTCACTTCGCCTCGAGTGTGTTCCCACTGTACTTTGATTACTACCCTACCACGGCTCAAAGGAGTCGTGCAAATAGGTGGTAGTTGGGTGCAGTCCCGAAGCACTTGGAGGCAGTGACGGTTAGACAGGATTCGTCTCTCCCGGTATTGGGGGTTGACATCGCGCTGTGTCTAGGAGAGCCATTACACGAGTAGTCCCTGGCCAGGGCAAGCGAGATATACTGGTAGGCTTCCAGTGTTATCTCAGGGTGTATTGGGCTTCACTCCGACACGACTTGTACCGCTATTAGGGGACTGACGTTTACCGCCCCCTTAGGCCCGCCATGTGATGTATCAGACGAACAGACCGGACTGTACGGAGAATGTCACATTCAGGCTCAGTAGGAGTTCAGATGGGTTTCGCCTCGTCAGTCTTCTTGTCGGCATCTACCTGGGGACCGTTACGCACAGCTAGTGCCGCTTGCGGTCTGTGGTTAAACCCACTGCCAGCGTAGTGTCGAGTCTTTAGAGTCCCACACAGAAAGCTATTCGCCTTTAGGCAAAAGAGTAGAGGTCGCATGGTTTTGCGATAGGTCGCATGGTTTTGCGACAGGGTTCGGTCACATCCGTGCACTTGTGCACGTACAGTGTCCGGACAGTTCACACTAGCGGGCTTTGGTTTAAGCCAGATCCTAGTGTACCTTTTGGGATTGGTTTTATCCAGTATGCATTCGTGTTCCTCGGAACGCGGATGCGGGTGTGTATGCACAGTTGACGGAGAGACAGAGGTAGAGGATTCTCATTAGGGTTGTTGACCGTTGACAGTTGACTATTGACTTTTTGTTCAACCCTAATGAGAATATGATATGTGATTAACAATTATATTAATTAAGTATTATGGTGACATGGTTGTTGAGGGATTGACTTTGTTGACTTGTTGACTTTTGTTGACTTGTTGACTTTGTTGACCGGTTGACTAGGCTTGACTAGTTGACCATCATGATAACTATAGCTATCATTTCATGGCAAAGACTTTTGCTTGCTTGCTCTTTTGTGCAAAATGAGTGCATGAAATGATATGGCTATGGTTGCTTAAACCATCACATAATACTTGATTGATATGAGGTGTTATGATTGTTTTGGATTATGAGAGCAAAATGAGAAAAGTCTTCTCTCATTCTTTCATGCTCATTCTCTCTCTTGTTCTTGAGCTCTCATCTCCTCCTCTTGCTCTCCCTCTCTTGACTCTATGGTTCACTTGTCTCATGAGTTGAGAACCAAGAACCATAGATAAAATCCCATACAAACTCTTCTCTACTCACTCTAGTTCACAAGGTTTAGCAAACCGAGTGAACTAGTTTCTTCAAAGTTCGAAGAAGGAGCCAAAGGTTGAAGTTTTCAGGTGGATCTATCTTCGGCGTAAGGAGACGACGGGGAGAAGCCGATTCGGACGACCATCGAAGCTTGAAGACGAAGGAGTTCGAGAAAAGGAAAGGTATAACCCCCTAACCGAGTAGTTAGCAACTCGTAGTTAGGTTGTTAGTTAGATGTTTAACAAAGATCCGGGTTTTAAGTCCATGTTACCACCTCTAAGAAAATCGTTTTTTATCAAATTCCGCTTGCCCGAAAGTACCGGGAGAGGTAGCATGGACTTACAGTGGTATCAGAGCCTAGTTAAACTCTATCTAACATTTTAGCAAAGTAGCTAGAAGATCGATCAAAGAAAAGTCACGAAACGAACCCGAAATTGTCTAGTTTCTGCCGATTTTTATTCTGTTCAAAAGTTGATAAATTTCATCTTAAAAATTGGCTCAGGCTTTTTATAGAATAACCACAAAATTTGGTCCCACGAACCGTTCAAAGCGCCGCGGAAATGCGGCGGGAGCACGCTCCCGCCGCGGTTCCGCGGTCGAGTTGACTCGGTCGAGGTCCAAATTTGGTGCAGTGTATTTCTGGGGTTGTTTTGGGATTTTTGGAATATGTATTTTCTGCCCAGATTTTCCAGAACGAAAATTTTGTATTTGGGGCCTGTAAATCCGTATTTTTGATCGAACTTCTAAAAGACTTAAGCTGACGGGTTTTTCTGTGATGTGATATTTGTATTGAACGTCTACTAATCGCTATATGTCGATTAGTGGGGGTTATACAAATCTGTGATCTGTAATGTCATTGGAATGTGTATATGAATTCATTGGATTGTCGCGGGTGAATAGCCGGGGGTTGTGAGACGAGAGTTTTCTTTTCTTTCAATTCATGTAAATTTGTAAATTGATGTAATAATTATTTGTATGGCCGCACAACCGGGTCGGGGTTGTAGCCGTCATTGTATAATTTCATTTTACTGTTTTTGCTCCTAGGATAGACTCATGGAGGGGGTGCACAAACTACCGGGTATGCCGAAGTGCCGAGTGGCCTACTCACGGAGTTGAGGGAGGTTGCTTCGCTTCGGGTACTTGGCGGGTAGTTTGCCGCACCCGTAGGGGTCTTGGGTGGGGTATTGGCTATTCACCGCGACCGTGTAATCTGCTTTTTCGTTACAGGCTCGTACGAATTGCGGATTCCTAGTATATCCAATGTGTTCATCTGTGATCTGAAATGGCTATCATTGCAGTATATCTATATATGATATTATTTAGGCGTTGCTTATGTTTTACAGCCGCGCTAGCCCAGCCCCCGCTCTGTCGTTAGTTAAGTAACCTAACGGGTAATGACGGGGCCCCGTGGCGAATGCGAATGGCATAAGCGTACGTCATATTTTGGTTGTTTTCTGCAATGGTAGGATTAAATGATGGGACGCATTAAAAGAACTAATGCAAGAATATCACGCATTAAAAGAACTAATGCAAGAAAATAAACCAAGTTAAAGTCGTTGGAACACTTTCGAAAAACCACTCGGTTCTTTTCAAAACTAACTTTTAAATGCGGAGCTTGAGCCACTCCTTTTAAAAGCTATCTCGTTCCATCGATTAAATCAAGTTCACTGCGTTCACGGTTTAGCCAAAACCATTCGTAGCCCTCCATCATTTCAGTTAAATATTCGGTAGTATTCAAGCTATGTATTTTGACCTCACGCCAAGGCATAGTGATTGGTAGCTGCCGGATATTTATCTGTAGCATAGATAGAATGCGTTGGTTTGGGACAGCCGTACTGCCATTTTGGCCTACGTCAAGGGTAGGTACGGGTGGGTTCAAATTAACCTGGATAATGATGGGAAGAACTTGACATGTGACTTATGACATTTTGACCTCACGCCAAGGTCATAAGAGCATGGGGCAAAAAATCCACATCGGGAGTTTCATAAGTACTGAAACTTGCTAGAGTTGCATACCATTTGGAGTGTGATGATTCTGGTAGGATTCCTTCAGTTTCATCACGCGATGATATTTGGATCCCGATCCTACTGTGGGTATATGCTACTCCTCGGGAAATTTCTCACTTAACGATCAATGCTATAAACCAAGTAGGTGTCTAGAAAGGTGTTAGCGGGGCTACGCCCCCAGGGAAAATAGGTTATTTAATTAAGGAACTTCGCGAAAGCGTTGGAAAACCTCCCTCGAAGTACCAACACTGGCCTGGCTGAACGGTTAAGCAAGTATTGTACGGTGAGATTGACCCTGACTAATTCTTCCTTTTTGGTTTGAGGAGGGATTCGAGAAACAGTGGGAGCCATCCCGTTTAGACAAATTAAAAACCATTCTAAACTTGCAAGAGCATCATGCTGAGTGTTTCTTCTCTCTCCTAATTGCAGCGACCAATCGACATGACTGGATTTAAGTTACTCCTAGATAAAAACAAACTGACAGGGCCAAACTACAAAGATTGGCTCAAGAATGTCAAGATGGCAATCACTTACGACAAGCTGGGGTATCTTCTTACCACCAAAGCTCCCCCTGTCCCATGTCCCAAAACCAGCGTCGCGGATAAGGAAATCCGTAAGACCTGGGAATTAGACTGCGCGAAGGCCAAGTGCCTCGTGCTTGTCTCTATGGACAATGAACATCAGAGGAGGCACGAGAATATGGACCTGGAATCCATATTTCTTCATACAAAAGAACAGTATGGAGAGCAATCTCGTATCGCAAGATACGAAGTGTCGAAGAAGTTATTTTCGGCATGATTGGCCGTTGGATCATCGGTAGCGGAACACGTGCTTAAGATGATTGGCTACATTGAGGAGCTCGCGGACCTTGGGACCACGTTGGAGAATGAGCTCTATACGGACTTGATTCTCCAGTCCCTTCCTTCCACTTACGCCCAGTTCATACTGAACTTCAACTTACAAGAAAAGGAAGTTGACTTTCAGAACTCCTCAACATGCTGAGGAGCGCAGAGGGCACCCTATAGAAAGGTAGGGAAACATCCACTTTGTTTGTAGGAGGATCTTCTTCTTCTAGGTCCAAGGCGAAAGCCAAGGGAAAGAAGAAGAAAGCCCCCGCCAAACCAAGGGGCGGTGTTAGTAAAGTGGATACGAAGGGAAAGGTAAAAGCAACAAAGAAAGTGGGAAAGCTTGTGGATAAGGAAGAATGCTTCTATTGTCATAAGAAAGGACACTGGAAGAATGATTGCAGGGCTTGGAAAGCCAGAACACAGGAATTGAAGCAGGTTGCGGCTTCAGCTTCAGGTGTGTATGTTATTGAAAACTGTCTTTCAATAAACTCTACTTCCTGGGTATTGGATACTGGATCAGGATCTCATATCTGTAATTCTTTGCAGGCGTTGAGAAACCATAGGGTTTTGAAGGCAGGTGACATGACCCTCAAAGTTGCAAACGGAGCTAGCATGGATGCTAAGGCCGTGGGGGACTATCACCTGGGAATGTCAGATGGACATGTTTTGGTTTTGCGTAATTGCTTTTTTGTACCCAACGCAACTTGTAATATCATTTCTGTATCTTTGGTTTCTAAAGAAGGTTATGAATTTGCGTTTGTAAGCAATGTTGTAAACATTCACCTTAATCAAGTTCTGATTGGGTCAGGTACATTGAGCAATGGTATATACGTATTAAACCAACCACAGATTTTCAATATCCAGAATACACACAAAAGAAAGTCTCCGGAAATAAATCAGACTTTCTTATGGCATTGTAGACTGGGTCACATCAATGAGAGAAGGTTGACGAAGTTACATACAGAAGGATATTTGAATGCGTTCAAATATCAATCGTATGCCACTTGTCAATCCTGTCTCAAAGAAAAGATGACAAAGACTCCGTTCACTGGACACGGAGTAAGAGCGAGCGAGCTCTTGGGACTCGTACACAGCGACGTGTGTGGTCCAATGTCTATACATGTGCGAAGCGGTTATTCTTACTTCATTACTTTTACGGATGACTTTTCAATGTACGGTTATGTCTTCTTAATGAAACATAAGTCCGAAGCCTTTGGGAAATTCCAGGAATATAAGAATGAAGTAGAAAAACAAACCGGCAAAAGTATCAAGATCCTAAGATCAGATCGAGGTGGTGAATACTTAAGTGCCGAGTTCCTGGACTATTTAAAAGAGAACGGAATTCTCTCTCAGCTTACTCCTCCATACACTCCGCAACATAATGGTGTATCGGAGAGACGGAACTGAACCTTATTGGATATGGTACGGTCCATGATGAGTAACGCTGAGTTACCGCGATCATTCTCGGGGTATGCGCTAGAATCAACTGCATACCTTTTGAACCGAGTTCCCACTAAGACTGTGCCTACCACACCATATGAGTTATGGAGTGGGAAGAAACCCTATCTTCAATATCTGAAGATCTGGGGATGTCCAGCTTTTGTCAAAAAGCAGCATGCGGACAAACTCGAGGCACGCTCAGTACTGTGCAAGTTTGTGGGATACCCAAAGAACACCAGGGGGTATCTTTTCTATCACGCAGAGGAACAAAAAGTCCTTGTTTCTCGTAATGCCCACTTTCTAGAACACCAGTTCTTGGAAAAGGAAATTAGTGGGAGCGCAGTAGAACTGGAAGAAATTCCAGAACCACGAGCTATTACTGAAAGCTTAGTAGAACCAGAGGGTTCAAAAGAACAGGACATTCCTGCGCCGCTCCGCAGGAGTAGTAGGCAGTCTCATCCGCCCGAGAGATACTGCGGTTTTCTCATAGACAGGGATAGAGAGGATTGCATCATAGATTATGATGAGCCTACTAGCTTCCAGCAGGCCGTTCAGAGCGTTGACTCAGTAAAATGGCTGGATGCAATGCGGACCGAAATGGAGTCCATGTACACCAACAAAGTATGGACGTTGGACATTGCTCCAGACGGGGTAAAACCCGTAGGATGCAAGTGGATCTTCAAAATGAAGATTGGTGTAGATGGACAGGTTGAGACCTATAAAGCTAGACTTGTTGCAAAGGGTTTCCGTCAAAGACCTGGCTTGGACTATGACGAAACCTTTTCTCCAGTGGCTATGCTGAAATCCATTCGGATCCTTCTTGCCATTGCTGCCTTCCACGATTATGAGATCTGGCAAATGGACGTAAAGACCGCTTTTCTAAATGGAAATTTAGAGGAGTGTGTCTATATGGACCAACCAGAAGGTTTCATTCAGAGTGGGAGCAGCGGAAAGGTGTGCAAGTTGCTTAAGTCCATCTATGGACTAAAGCAGGCATCGCGGAGTTGGAACATCTGTTTTGATGAGACGGTCAAGGAATTTGGCTTTATCAAAAATCCAGATGAACCATGCATCTATAGTAGATTTGTAGCGAGAACTGTAGTATTCCTCGTTTTATACGTGGATGACATTCTCTTAATAGGAAATGACATTCCTATGCTACAATCTGTCAAGGGGTTCTTGTCACACAGATTCTCCATGAAAGACCTGGGTGATGCCTCATACATCCTGGGGATCCGGATCCATCGTGATAGATCCAAGAGGATATTAGGACTTTCACAGTCCAGGTACATCGACACCATACTGAAGAGATTCAGTATGGAAGATTCCAAGCGCGGTAACCTACCGGCTTGTCACGGGATCACCCTCTCTAAAGAGATGCTCCCAAGACTGATTTGGAGAGGGATCACATGTCTATTATACCCTACGCTTCTGCGGTAGGCTCTATAATGTATGCGATGTTGTGTACCAGACCGGATGTAGCTTATGCACTGAGTGTGGTAAGCAGGTATCAGTCAAACCCTGGGGAGAAACACTGGATAGCGGTAAAGAACATTCTCAAGTACCTGAGAAGGACTAAGGAGATGTTCTTGGTGTATGGCGGAAAAGACCTCCAGATCGAGGCCTTTGCTGACTCCAGCTTCCAGAGTGACAAGGATGATTCCAAGTCCATGTCGGGTTTTGTCTTTACCCTCAATGGAGGGGCGGTGTGTTGGAAGAGTTCCAAACAGGAAACCGTTGTAGACTCGACGATGGAAGCGGAATACATCGCTGCATCTGATGCCGCAAAGGAAGCTGTTTGGATGAGGAAGTTCTTGAAAGAACTTCAGGTGGTTCCGTCCATTGTTGATCCAATACCTCTGTATTGCGACAACAACGGGGCTATAGCTTTAGCGAAGGAACCCAGGTCCCATCAGAGATCCAGACACATCTTGAGGCGGTATCACCTGATCAGGGAGATCGTGGATCGCCAGGAGATCGAGGTTCGGAGGGTTGCTTAAGAAGATAACACTGCAGATCCATTCACCAAGGCCTTGCCCCAGACTCAGTTCGAGCGGCTGATCGAGATGATAGGTCTTCGATACGCCAGTACATGGCCTTAGTGCAAGTGGGAGATTGTTAGTGTATATGCCCTAGAGGCCATTACTGTATCATACTAGTTTGTATATTACTTAATGGAAGCTTGGGATATTCACCTTGTATATACAATCTTGCTCAAAATAGTAGTATGCTACTTGGTTTGTTTCTATTTCAATGTGTACATGTGTTTATTTTATTATATCACCTATACGCATTAGTGGAGCCCTTAGGATCTTTGCTGGATTACCAGCGTTGTGATGGCAGTCACACTAGTGGGGGCTGGGTAATCTATAAGCACATCCTTATGCAGGTCCCTAGTCGCAGGACTATCGAGACAGGGCATCGATACTCCGGAGTAGACTAGCGCATGCGGTTCTCATCCCAGTGTGGGAGACGGTCTGTCCCACAGCCGTCAGTACGTCGTACTGGAGATAGTATGCGGGTGCTCGTTGGGTTACGAGTACACTGGACAGGACTCGTCGGGAACTGACTAGTTGGTATTATGCCTATCGTCAGTTATCAGTTCCCAGGTGACATGAGTACAGCTTAGTCCACTGACTTGACACTGTCACTTTGCCTCGAGTGTGTTCCCACTGTACTTTGATTACTACCCTACCACGGCTCAAAGGAGTCGTGCAAACAGGTGGTAGTTGGGTGCAGTCCCGAAGCACTTGGAGGCAGTGACGGTTAGACAGGATTCGTCTCTCCCGGTATTGGGGGTTGACATCGCGCTGTGTCTAAGAGAGCCATTACACGAGTAGTCCCTGGCCAGGGCAAGCGAGATATACTGGTAGGCTTCCAGTGTTATCTCAGGGTGTATTGGGCTTCACTCCGACATGACTTATACCGCTATTAGGGGACTGACGTTTACCGCCCCCCTAGGCCCGCCATGCAATGTATCAGACGAACAGACCGGACTGTACGGAGAATGTCACATTCAGGCTCAGTAGGAGTTCAGATGGGTTTCGTCTCGTCAGTCTTCTTGTCGGCATCTACCTGGGGACCGTTACGCACAGCTAGTGCCGCTTGCGGTCTGTGGTTAAACCCACTGCCAGCGTAGTGTCGAGTCTTTAGAGTCCCACACAGAAAGCTATTCGTCTTTAGGCAAAAGAGTAGAGGTCGCATGGTTTTGCGACAGGTCGCATGGTTTTGCGACAGGTCGCATGGTTTTGCGACAGGGTTCGGTCACATCCGTGCACTTATGCACGTACAGTGTTCGGACAGTTCACACTAGCGGGCTTTGGTTTAAGCCAGATCCTAGTGTACCTTTTAGGATTGGTTTTATCCAGTATGCATTCGTGTTCCTCGGAACGCGGATGTGGGTGTGTATGCACAGTTGACGGAGAGACAGAGGCAGAGAATTCTCATTAGGGTTGTTGACCGTTGACAGTTGACTATTGAATTTTTGTTCAACCCTAATGAGAATATGATATGTGATTAACAATTATATTAATTAAGTATTATGGTGACATGGTTGTTGAGGGATTGACTTTGTTGACTTGTTGACTTTTGTTGACTTGTTGACTTTGTTGACCGGTTGACTAGGCTTGACTAGTTAACCATTATGATAACTATAGCTATTATTTCATGGCAAAGACTTTTGCTTGCTTGCTCTTTTGTGCAAAATGAGTGCATGAAATGATATGGCTATGGTTGCTTAAACCATCACATAATACTTGATTGATATGAGGTGTTATGATTGTTTTGGATTATGAGAGCAAAATGAGAAAAGTCTTCTCTCATTCTTTCATGCTCATTCTCTCTCTTGTTCTTGAGCTCTCATCTCCTCCTCTTGCTCTCCCTCTCTTGACTCTATGGTTCACTTGTCTCATGAGTTGAGAACCAAGAACAATAGATAAAATCCCATACAAACTCTTCTCTACTCACTCTAGTTCACAAGGTTTAGCAAACCGAGTGAACTAGTTTCTTCAAAGTTCGAAGAAGGAGCCAAAGGTTGAAGCTTTCAGGTGGATCTATCTTCGGCGCAAGGAGACGACGGGGAGAAGACGATTCGGACGACCATCGAAGCTTGAAGACGAAGGAGTTCGAGAAAAGGAAAGGTATAACCCCCTAACCGATTAGTTAGCAACTCATAGTTAGGTTGTTAGTTAGATGTTTAACAAAGATCCGGGTTTTAAGTCCATGTTACCACCTCTAAGAAAATCGTTTTTTATCAAATTCCGCTTGCCCGAAAGTACCGGGAGAGGTAGCATGGACTTACATGTGGTGTCTAGGCTAGGCAAGTGAGTAAAGGTAACTTTAAAAGGCAAGTCTCATGATTCGTGAGCGGATCCCTCCTTCCTCACTTGTACTTACCTAGCCACAATTGGCGGTGAAGAGGCGATTTGAGGATTCTAATGACTTGTCGTTTGGACCATTTAGAAATAGGCTAGTTGGCTTAGGAAACCCAAGAATCTAAACTACAGAAAATTACACTTTGCAAATAAATACCTTTTACTTTATAAAACCGTTTTCGAAAGGATTAGTATTTTACAACCTTTGCAAAGCGCCGCTACAACCCATTTTGGGGGAACCCGTTTGCGATCGTGTGGTTTATCGCGCACCCTCGGGCTAGTAGTGCGAGATTCAGACCTCCGCAAGGAGCATTCGGTCTCGAAAGGTTTAAAATACGACATCTTAAGAAAATGAGATTTTTGAATATAAAATATTTATTAAAATTATTTTTTGTATAAACATATGTATATTTATCATTTAAATATCTATTTTATTATAATATAAATTTTCCACATTTTCCTAAAAATCACAAAGAATAAAGCTTACACTAAAATACCATGAACTTCAAATAATCAATATTACAGATAAATACCCTTATTTATAAAACTAGGATATTTTCACTAGAAATGTCACAACATAAAATCCACCCTCATTACAACTCTAAAGACGTACAATAAATACTTGAGGCGTATTTTGAAAAGTATATAAAAGTATTTTTACATAAACCCCCCTCAAGTTTTATTAATTACCCTAAGGACCTTAGCAATTATAAGATTTCGATTCACATTCCTGATTGTCTGACTCGGATTTGAGTCTGATTAATCTGACTTGAATATGATTCAAGTTAATCTACAAGATTCCAATTCAATATGAACACATGAATCCATGAATACAATTATCAAATTATACAACTTGACTGAACCGAACCATGGATATATATTCCTTTTACATGATTCTCAGTATTCCATTTACATGACTCTACGGTTATAACCATTTCCTGATATCATGGTTTCGGTCAGTCAGTCAATCACTCATACAATCAATACAATTTTACAAGATAACAATACAAACAAGACATTGCGGGGTTTAAGGGGTAGATTGGTACGGAAGGTGTTAAAGGTGGCACGAGTTGGTCAGATTTAATACACCTAACATGAATCCAGTTGTTGTTGTACCGTGGCATAAACGGTTCCTTATACTATACGTGCCCCTAGTCTCTGGCATATATAGACTCCCCTCGTATACACTGGCATCCTTCTGTACCAAGCTACAAACAACATCGTCAATACGACATTACTACAGGATAATACAACTTTAAAAGATATCTTCTTATTCTTTTCTACTTTCCTCTTACCTTTGGGACTTACCGAGCGACCTGTTCGCTGATGACATTCTATTTCTTTCTTCTTTGAATGTCGTCAGGTGATTTGGACCCGGCAGAGATTGAGCCATCTGCAGAAGACTTGGAGCAGTTTGCCGAAGATCCAGCACTTTAGTTCATTATACACTTTTCCATTCAGTATTTTACATTTCCTGTTATGCCACTGTTTAGGCATCTTTTTATTTCAGTTGTATTTCCTTCATGTATTGTATAAAAAATGTTAATAAATAAAAATTGCTGTTCTTTTTATTTCTTGTCCCTTATGTACTTATTTTATATTGCTTAGATACGCTTAGCGTATGTACTTCTGAGTATATACGTAGTGGACCTCGTCGCGTCTCCTTCGCCGTACACTGGGAAGCGGGGCGTGACACCGACCCGAAGGATCACTTAGACGCTTTCACTGCGGGGATGAGCTTCCAGGATCACTTCGACGCCGCCCAGTGCAGAGCCTTCCCGGCCACCCTCATCCGCGCAGGTCGGGATTGGTTCCGGGGGCTCGAACCCCGCTCGATTTCGACCTTCGACGAGCTGGCTACTCAGTTCCTCGGCCATTTCATGGGGAACCGTCGACAGAAGCGCACGGTCGACTACCTCTTCACGGTTAAGAGTGGGGACAAGGAAACGTTCAAAGTATACATTACCCGTTTCTACAACGCCCTTCTCGAGGTGCCCGAGCACCGAGACGAAACCGTTATAACGGCACTCAAATCTGGTCTGAGGCACAAAGAATGGTTGCGCTCTTTCGCGCTGGCACAATCTAAGACCATGGCCGAGGTCAAGACGTGGACTGAGCGCGAGGTCCAGCTGGAATCCAAGGTGAATGCTAACCTTCCCCGGCAACGGCGCCATTTGATTTGTATGTCAAAAACTATCTATTACCGCAATCAAGAACGGCGTCGCTTGGTAGCTAGCCAGTGAGTACGGGTCGGTCCACAGGGATGTTGTGAATCTCCTAGTCGCGCTAACGAGTTAATTCCAAAGGGTGTTCGGATTGATTATTAAATCTAAAAACCTAAGTTATAACTAGGGCAGATAAATAAAATCTATACTAGGGCAGGAAAATAAATTTAACTAGGGCAGGAATTGAAACTACCTAGGGCAAGAAAATAAATAAATCTACTTATAGATGGCTCTCTCCAATCATCAACGCAGGTTGTCAGATCTGAATTCATGGATTGAAAAGAGGCACCGATGCTCTCCATAAAGAATTCTGAAATTTATTAATAAAAGGAGGCATAAGAAATTACAATGATTATAGTTCCTATTTATAGAGAATAGGAAACCCTATGTAACATTTGATTCACATATCTGCATTTACAAAAATAGCCCTCTATAAAAAGACCTATTCAACGCTACACGCACCGCCACCAAAATCAACCAATACGGGCATATAATGGCCGCGGAACCGCGGCATGGGTGGGCTTGGGCCGCGGTTCCGCGGCCCATTGGTCGAAGTGTGTGTTGAAAAGTCTTGGTATGCTTCTGGGTCTTCTGGGCTTTAATATTATGTGGTTCTTTTATCAATTAGGCTTCTTCGTTGGTTCCAGATCTCCAGTGAACAATTTGCAATGGATTTTTAACCGTTCGCTTTATAATTTTGGACCTTACGTTGCCTTGTTAATTGTGAACTGTCCTTCGATGTAGGCTTGATCAAGAGTCTTCTGTATGTTGGTCAAAGCCCACTTTTTCATCGTCTTTACATCGTTTTCACTGTTTTCTGTCCAAGAACCTGTAACCTGTAACATGTAGCAGACATGCGTCAAAAGCACCTGTTTATTTATAAAATGAATAAGTATGGGGAGTAGAATAATGCAGTATTCTAGTATGAACAAATACCCCCAAACTTATCTTTTGCTCGTCCTCGAGCAAACTTATTTTTATTCACTAAAATCCTAACCGCACTTTCGCAGGGAATCGCGATTGCACTGAGCACGTTGTTCAGACCATAATATTGCATTTTTCATCCCCCTATTCTTATCCGTTTTATAAATAAACAGGTACTCTTGACGCACGTTTGTTACATATTACAGGATACAGGTTCTTGGAGCAAATACAGTGAAAAAGACAAAGTTGATACAGAAAAAAGACTTTTGACCAACAAGTAGACGGATCCTAGTCACGAAGAACAATTTACAATTGTATAAGGCAATGCAGTCCGAAATGTCAAAGTGAACGGTCAAAAGATCGCTACAAGTATTCACTGAAACATCTGGAGGAGAATAAGAAGCCCAACAGAGAAAATACATATGGAAATAGAAGCCCAAAAGAGCCAAGGAAAAGCCCAGAAAAGTTCAGGGCCCAACTCCCTTCTCTGGCCGCGGAACCGTGGCCAAACCCAGCCTGGCGCCGCGGTTCCGCGGCCATATAGAGCGCACGTCGGTGGATTTTTGGCGTGTCGGTGCGACGGTGCGGGTGTTGGGATTCTGTGGGGTCAAATCTGTAATTTCACATGTTCGAGAGTCTGTAACCCTAGTTTTTATGTTTTCCTATAAATTGTATTCCCAGATCTGTAAAAACCTATGCCTCTTTTCAATCAATAAATTTCAGAATTTCTGGGAGTTATATTCAGATCTGTTCTATATCGTTTGGAGGGAGCCGTCAACCTAGTAAGGTAAATTATGTTTTTTCTTCTTTTAATTAGTATGCATTATCATTCCCTAATGAGCGAGTAGTCTCCTCGCTTGTTAGGGTTAGCCTTAGGGAAAGGGTTGAGAGATGAGATCTCTCACCCCTTTCAATGCCACATTCACCTAATGAATTAGAACTCCATGCATACGCGCACAACCGCTCCCTACGGCACCCTACCCCTCGAGGTAACGGTGAACCGTAGTATAAAGGGCCGGTTGCGCGCGTTTTCCATGGGGGTTAGGGTAATTATCAACAAAGGAAGGATGCGAATCTAGAGGAAGAAACATCTTCTCAAAAGATTCGGATCCACTTTATTGATAATTACCGTAACATCTAATAGATCTAAAATATGGCAATGAAAGCGGTGAGGAAAACGTTAATCTCCAAAACTTCCCCTAAGCTTAACCCTAGCAAGACTTTTAATTAGATTAATTAGATCCAGTTTTCATAGATTTTTTATAAACCAACCAAAACGACACTTTGAATCAACTCGTTAAAACAAATAAAAGGAAATTACCCATCTCTGTGGATCGACCCGCACTCACCGGCTAGCTGCAAAGCGACGCCGTTTCTGATTGCGGTAAATACAAGTTTTCACACAATAAATCAAATGGCGCCGTTGCCGGGGATGGCGTAATTTTTCTTTTTGTGAATTTTCGGGTTGATATAAATTTAAAAAATTATAAAAATCTGAAAATATAAAAAAAAATACAAAAATTATCAATTTTGATCTGTTTGAAGGGTATATTTTTCTAAATCTTGCAGGAACAGCGACGAATTGCGGATCTGGAAATTTACAGAGGGCAAATCAGAAAAGTACATATCAGGACAAAGGAGAATTGGTGAACAGGAGCTACAAAAAATTTTCCAGAGGCTGAACCCACCCCCCGACCGCGTTTCCGCCGCATTGGTAGCTTCCAGACCGCGGTTCCGTGCTCATTTGGCCACGTCAGCACCTTAAATTTTGTGGGTTTGATCCTCATTCTCCCCCTCTGGAACCTACAATATATCCACTGTGAAAATTTTCTGCAGGAATTCTTTGCACTAAAAAAATTCTTCTTCCCCCTTCTAAATAACAGATTTTCTGCAGGTTTCTTTGCGCCGCGCTAAAAATTGATTGCAAGTGAAATTTTATTGTTTTGCATAATTTAACCGGACCTTAAGGGGCTAATTGACCAAACTCAGATTGGGTGGGGATTTCATCACCCTTCCCAGGACCCAAGAAAACACCTAAAGCATGTGCATTGACCACAATTAATTAAAAAAAGACTAGACTCAGACCTAAGGACATCGAGCTCAATAGGAAAAGGATTAGTATAGGCATCGGCCGTTTATCCTAACTGACATTGCGGTGTCTAGGCTAGTGGTTATTAATTAGGCCCACTGTAGTGGTGGTTCCTTCCCACTTACCTGGCCGTATTTGTCCCTGAAGAGGCGGTTTGAGGTCCTATTTCTAGCCCTAGTTAGGAGCTGTCTAGCAGACCTAGGCGACCCTAGATTTAGGCCTGATTGTGCATGTGTGGTTGATACATTTGTGTCACGAGTCCCTTTTGAAAAACCTTTTTGCAAAACTCTCACATAAAAAAAAAAAAAGAAAAATCTTTTCAAAACTTGCAACTTGCCGCTAAGAAAACTTGCAACTCACCACACCACTTTCCCTCACTGACGTTATCTTACCCCCACATTCTGTTTTTCTTTTTTTTCTGACTACACTATCCCCTTTTAGTGTATGTCATTTTGGACTAGGGATACTAACGCCCGATTAGTCCGTGTTTCGTTGGTACCGACCGACGAACCTTTCGACACCGAAGTCGAAATTCCCTCCATTTTCTTACCTCCACCTTCAAATTCTTTCACCAAAGGTATGTCGGGATTCAACCCCAATGATACCTTACCGACGGGAATGATTCCACCTCCGTTAGGTGCGAATAACCCGAATCTTCCGCCTGTTGTAGCGCCCGCATGAGTTGCGCTCCAGGATCTCTTCTACCCCATCCGCACTTCTTTACCCACCTGTCTTTCACCCCCACCAGCAAATGGGGACAATTTTGAGATAAAACCACATTTCATCAATATGCTGCCAAAATTTCATGGTTTGGAATCTGAAGACGCATATATCTTTATTAATAAATTCCAAAATGTGTGCGCTATGATGAAAACAACCCAATTAAGTGATGACGCTATAAGGCTAAGGGTCATTCCTTTCACCTTATGTGACCTAGCCAAGAAGTGGCTATATAGCACCGCATCACATTCCATTAGAAATTGGGACGAGTTTGTAAGAGCTTTTCGGAAAAAGTTCTATCCTCATCACAAAACTGCTAGAATCCGTAACGAGATAATACAATTTTCACAGCTTCCTTCCGAACCATTTTGGAAGTGCTTCGAGAGATTTAAAGACCTACTTGTTCAATGCCCTCATCATGGGATCGAAAGTTGGCAACTTTGCCAAACATTATACGAGGGATTGAACGCAGCAACGAAGTAGTTGCTAGAAACAATATGTCAAGGTCATTTTCTCTCCAAGTCTAGTGACGAAGCGTGGCAGTTTCTTGAGGATCTTAGTGAGCAAACAATTCAGTGGGAGAGTACCAAGACCACATCATCTTCTTCTGTTGGTCAATCTAGGGCAGGCATACATCAAATAGATATGTCGATTGCTATGAAGGAAGAGATGGCCTCACTTTTGAAAAAGCTAGAAGCTATTGAGACCAAAATCTCATCGTCTTCTCCTGCCCCTATTCTACCCACACGAACTGTTTGTGCTTGTTGTTCGAATCCATCGTATCTAACCGAAGAGTGTCCTTATAATGCACCTATTCAAGGACATGATCAAGTCAATGCTGCATTTCAGCAACGACAAAGAAATGATCCGTACTCTTCGACATACAATCAGGGGTGAAGGAGTCACCCAAATTTCGCTTGGAACCAAAATCAACAAGTCCAAGGAAATAATAATTTTCAAAGACCTCCTCCTCCACAACAACAACAAGCACCTTTACAAACTCAAAACCAGCAACCTTTCCAACAACAACCTTATGCAAATCAAACGAACAATTTGGTTCAACCTAATGATGATAAGGTTATCTCGCTCGAGAAAAGTCTAGAAGCATTTCTCAAGCAATCTACAGAATCCGCAGCAAGATTTGAAAGTTATGTTCAATCTTTAATGAATAACAATGCCTCACACGATCAAAGTATCAAATCTATTGAGGCACAAATTGCACAATTAACTGCTGCGTTGAGCGAGAGAGAAAAGGGAAAGCTTCCATCTCAACCATTGCCAAATCCCGGTCACACACAAAACGCATATCATAATCACAATGTAAATGCGGTGACCACGTTGAGATCCGGAAGAGAGTTGCAAAATAATGTGGGAACTCATGATGACATCCCCGCCGGTGGTTCTTCTTCTTCTTTTTCTTCGTCTTCTCCATCGTCATCTTCCCCTTCTTCATTTTCCTTACTTTCTTCTTCACCTTTTTCTTTAGAGCCTATTCTCCACCCTTCACACGGCTCTACTTCTTCTAGCTCGAACGGACCCAATTCTCACAACATGAACACATCTACAACGGGATCCGTTCCTACTCCACATTCTACTCCACAGACATTTGACTCAACGAATTTTCAAAATGCTCCATTCCCAAACAGGTTGAGTCCTAATAAACCAAATGCACAAGTGGAAAAGATTGTGGAGATATTTAAGCAGGTTAGCATAAATTTACCTCTCTTGGATGCAATCCAACAAGTCCCTTCATACGCGAAAATTTTAAAGGGATTATTCACCTCGAAGAGAAAGGCATCTCAAGTACCCAAGAAAGTGCTAGTGGCTAGTGCAGTGAGCAATGCTATTAACCACCATCAAACCTTACCCCAAAAACGAAAGGACCCCGGCTGTCTTACGATTTCAATCACAATTGGGGATAAGAAAATTAATCGAGCACTTTTAGATCTTGGGTCTAGTGTTTGTTAGGTCCACGTTACCTCTCCCGGTACTTTCGGGGTTACGGAAACGGTAAATCAAAATTTTTCATAACTTTGTAACATGGACCGTAAAAGCCGGATCTTTGCTAAACTAAACTAGCATACTTGCAAAGAAGAATTAACTACTCGGCAAAGTGGTTATACCTCAACTTGAACTCCTTCACTTCTTGTTGTTGTTCTTCTTTGATGTTCTTCTCTTCTTGTTGTTCTTTTCATTGCTTGCTCAATGGTTGATCCGGACTTCGGTCACCTCCGCGGCCTCCTTGAGTCGAAGACGATCCACCCGAGAGATGTACACCGAGCTCCACCTCGAGCCGAGGTAACTAGGGCAAGGAGATTGCTAATCTAGAAGCCCTAGGTTGTGTAGAGAGGATGTATGGATGTGTTTGTCAAGTAGAATCCTTTTTCTCTCAACACATGAGATCAAAGGAGAAATCAAGAGGAGGAAGAAGAAGGAGATTTTCTAGCAACCATGGAGCTTCTCCTTTCAAGAGAGAGAATGAGAATGAGCAAATGAAAAGCTTAACCAAGAGAAAAGCTAACCATGGTTGCAATAATGCACAAAACATTATCATTACAAATCCAATCAAGATAAAGGTGATGGCTACAAATGACATGACCATTATCATAACTTAATAAAAAGAAAACCAAAGAATACTTTAGATCTTCTAAGAAGGTCCAAGTCAACTTTGGTCAAAAGGTCAACAAAGTCAAGATGGTCAAATGGTCAATGTAATTAGCCATAACAAAATTATCAATGAAAGGATTAGTAAATAATGTCCCCGGCTCATTTATGGTTTTGACCAAACGAACTGTCGAAACCCTAATGAGTCCGCCTCAAAATGGTTTTGACCGAATCAACTGTCAAAACCCTAATGAGCCTGCCACATAGTGGTTTTGGCCGAACCAACTGCCAAAACCCTAATGAGGCACCTCCTCCTTCATCGCTCCAGAAAACTGTGCATACACACCTGCATCCGTATTCCATAGAATGCGGATGCGCAGAAGACAAAACAGATCCATCCGTGCAATACTAGGATCTGGCTTAAACCAAAGCCCACTAGTACTGCCTGCCCGAACATCATACGCACACAAGTGTACGTAAGTGATCGCAGCCCTGCCGTAAAACCATACGGCCTCTACACGTTTCGCTTAGTGCAGGGAAACTCTCTGTGTGGGACTCTAAAGACTCGACACTACGCTGGCAGTGGGTTTAACCACAGACCGCAAGCGGCACTAGCTGTACGTAACGGTCCCCAGGTAGATGTCGATAAGAAGGCCGATGAGGTAAACCCATCCGAACTCCTACTGAGTCTGCATGTGACAATCTCCGTACAGTCCGGTCTGTTCGTCTGATACATCGCATGTCGGACCTAGGGGGGCGGCAAGCGTTAGACCCCTAATAGCGGTACAAGTCGTGTCGGAGTGAAGCCCAGAACACCCTGAGATAACACTGGAACCTACCAGTATATCTCGCTTGCCCTGGCCAGGGACTACTCGTGTAATGGCTCTCCTAGACACAGCGCGATGTCAACCCCCAATACCGGGAGAGACGAATCCTGTCTAACCGTCACTGCCTCCAAGTGCTTCGGGACTGCTCCCAACTACTACCTGTTTGCACGACTCAGTAGAGCCGTGGTAGGGTAGTAATCAAAGAACAGTGGGAACACACTCGAGGCGAAGTGACAGTGTCAAGTCAGCGGACTATGCTGTACTCATGTCACCTGGGAACTGATAACTGACGATAGGTATAATACCAACCATCAGTTCCCGACGAGTCCTGTCCAGTGTACTCGTAACCTAACGAGCACCCGCATACTATCTCAAGTACGACGTACCGACGGCTGTGGGACAGACCGTCTCCCGTGCTGGGATAAGAAGCGCATACGCTAGTCTACTCCGGAGTATCGATGCCCTATCTCGGTACTCCTACGACTAGGGACGTGTATAAGGATGTGCTTGTAGATTACCCAGCCCCCACGAGTGTGATCGCCATCACAACGCCGGTAATCAAGCAAAGATCCTAAGGGCTCTACTAATGCGTATAGGTGATATAATAAATAAACACACATGTACACATTAAAGCAGAGGCAAACCAAGTAGCATACTACTATATTGAGCAAGATTGTCTGTACAACTGTGAATATCCCAAGCTTCCATCAAGTAATATACATACTAGTATGATACAGTAATGGCCTCTAGGGCATATACACCAACAATCTCCCACTTGCACTAAGGCCATGTACTGGCGTATCGAAGACCTATCATCTCGATCAGCCGCTCGAACTGAGTCTGGGGTAAAGCCTTTGTGAATGGGTCCGCAGTGTTGTCCTTTGTGTCCACTCTCCGCACCTCGATCTCCTGTCGATCAATGATCTCCCTGATCAGGTGATACCGCCTTAAGATGTGCCTGGACTTCTGATGGGACCTTGGTTCCTTCGCTAAAGCTATAGCCCCATTGTTATCGCAATACAGAGGTATTGGGTCAACAATGGACGGAACCACCTGAAGTTCATTAATGAACTTCTTTATCCAGACCGCCTCTTTTGCGGCATCGCTTGCAGCAATGTATTCAGCCTCCATCGTCGAGTCTGCGACGGTATCCTGCTTGGAACTCCTCCAACATACCGCCCCTCCGTTGAGGGTAAACACAAAACCCGAGACAGACTTGCTGTCATCTTTGTCACTCTGGAAGCTTGAATCGGTAAAGGACTCGACCCTGAGGTCTCCATTACCGTAAACCAGGAACATCTCCTTAGTCCTTCTCAGGTACTTGAGAATGTTCTTCACTGCTGTCCAGTGGTCCTCCCCTGGGTCTGACTGATACCGGCTTACCGCGCTCAACGCGTAAGCTACATCTGGTCTTGTACATAGCATCGCATACATTATAGATCCTACCGCCGAAGCGTAGGGTATAGTGCTCATGCGAACCCTCTCCTCGTCAGTCTTAGGAGACATCTTCTTGGAGAGGGTAATTCCGTGCAATGCGGGTATGTTACCGCGCTTGGAACCCTCCATACTAAATCTCTTTAGTACGGTCTCTATGTACCTGGACTGCGAAAGTCCCAATAGTCTCTTGGATCTATCTCTATAGATCTTGATCCCCAGAATGTATGAGGCATCTCCCAGGTCCTTCATGGAGAACCTTTGTGACAAAAATAGCTTGACCGATTGTAGCATAGGAATATCATTTCCTATCAAAAGAATGTCGTCCACGTACAAGACTAGGAATACGACTGTTCGTCCTACAATCTTCTTATATACACAGGGTTCATCTTCGTTCTTGATGAAATCAAATTCCTTGATTGCCTCATCAAAACAGATGTTCCAGCTCCGCGATGCCTGCTTTAATCCATAAATGGATTTAAGCAACTTGCACACCTTTCCGCTGCTCCCACTGTCTACGAAACCTTCTGGTTGATCCATGTAAACGCACTCTTCCAAACAACCGTTTAGGAAAGCCGTCTTAACATCCATCTGCTAGATTTCATAGTCATGGAAGGCAGCAATGGCAAGTAGGATCCGAATGGATTTGAGCATAGCCACCGGAGAAAAAGTCTCGTCATAGTCCAAACCAGGTCTTTGACGAAAACCTTTTGCAACGAGTCTAGCTTTATAGGTTTCCACCTGCCCATCTACACCAAGTTTTCTTTTGTAGATCCATTTGCATCCAACGGGTTTTACCCCAGGTGGAGCAATATCCAAGGTCCACACTTTATTGGCGTACATGGACTCCATTTCGGATTGCATTGCTTCCTGCCACTTATCAGAGTCCCTACTGATAATGGCCTGCCTGAAACTGGTAGGGTCATCTTCTTCCAAGATGCAATCCTCTCGATCCCCGTCTATGAGAAAACCGTAGTATCTCTCGGGCGGATAAGAAATCCTACCAGATCTGCGGAGTGGCAGAGGTTCGTTTGGGGTCACTGAACTTTCTGGTTCTGCTAAATCCTCAGTTTGATTTTGTGGATCAGATATTTCATCCAGTTCTACCGTGCTCCCACTTATTTCTTTTGCAAGAAATTGCCACTCTAAAAAGGTGGCGCGGCGAGCAACTAACACCTTCTGTTCCTCAGTGTGGTAGAACAGATATCCCAGAGAATTTCTAGGATATCCCACAAACTTACATAAAACTGACCGTGCCTCAAGCTTGTCTGGTTTTTGTACTTTTACATAGGCCGGACAGCCCCATATCTTAATTCGTTCTAGATATGGTTTCTTACCACTCCATATTTCATATGGAGTCTTAGGCACGGATTTAGACGGAACCTGATTCAGCAAGTATGCCGCTGTTTCTAGCGCAAGTCCCCAGAATGAAAAAGGTAACTCAGCATCACTCATCATGGATCGAACCATATCCAATAGGGTACGATTCCTTCTCTCCGACACACCGTTGTGCTGTGGTGTATAAGGAGGAGTGAGCTGAGAGAGAATACCATTCTCTTTTAAGTAATCTCGGAATTCCGCGCTTAAGTACTCCCCTCCTCTATCAGACCGGAGGATCTTGATACTTTTGCCTTTCTGGTTCTCTACTTCGTTTCTGAATTCCTTGAATTTCTCAAAAGTTTCAGATTTGTGTTTCATCAGATACACATATCCGAACCTAGAGAGATCGTCAGTGAATGTGATGAAGTACGAGAACCCACCCCTTGCATGTATAGACATCGGACCACACACATCACTGTGTATGAGTCCCAAGAGCTCTCTTGCTCTTTCTCCATGTCCGGTGAACGGAGATTTGGTCATCTTCCCTTTGAGACAAGACTGACAAGTTTCATAAGATGAAAACTCGAACGCATTCAAGAGTCCATCTTTATGCAACTTACTCAGTCTTTTCTCTCCAATATGACCAAGTCTACAAAGCCAAAAGTAGGATTCATTCGTATCTGAATTCTTCCTCTTGCGTGTGTTATGTATATTGAGAACTGTATTCTGATTTAGAACGTAGATACCATTAAACAGTGTACCCTCTGCAACCAGTACCTTATCAAGGTAAATGTTCATGATATTCTTTTCAAGAACAAACTTATATCTATCTTTATCGAGTAAAGAAACTGATATGATGTTGCAAACCATGGAGGGTACATAGTAGCAATCGTTCAAAATCATAGTCTTGCCATTTGGCAATACTAGGTGATATTCACCGACGGCTGCCGCATTAACTTGTGCTCCGTTCGCTACTCTGAGCGACATATCACCCGGTGCAACTTTCCTACTTTTTCTCAGTCCTTGCAATAAATTACAGATATGAGATCCTGATCCGGTATTAAGTACCCAGGAGGTAGGGCTGACCGTAAAACAGTTCTCAATTACAAGAACACCTGAAGTAGATGCAAAACCATGCTTCTTCTTCAACTGGGTATCCTGGAAATCCAAACTTTCCTCTTTCCCATTCTCAAACTTATGACTGTTGTCACAAGTTAGAGCTGAACCAACTTTCCCCAGTCCCGAATAAGAATTCGGTTCGGTCAAGCGATACATTTTATTATCTTGATTAGGGCGTGAAATGGTTGCTGCCTGGAGAGAGAGAAAAGAAACACTCAGCGTATGCTCTTGCAAGATTAGATTGGTTTATTAATTTATCTAACCAGGATGTCTCCCACTGTTTCCTCAAATTCTTCTTAAAACCTTTTTAAAAGAAGAACTAGCCGGGTTTTAATTCACGTTGCAATACTTGCTTAACCTTTCAGCCAGGCTAGTGTCGGTACTTCGAGGGAGGTTTTCCAACGCTTTCGCGAAGTTCCTTAATTAAATAACCTCTTTTCCCTGGGGGCGTAACCCCGCTAACACCTTTCTAGACACCTACTAGGTTTATAGCATTGATCGTTAAGTGAAATAATCTCCCGAGAGTAAACCAACTCATCAGTGGGATCGGGATCCAACTGTCATTGTGTGATAACCTAGATGGAATCCACTCTAGTCACCACACTCCAGAAGGTATGCCAAATCTGCAAGTTTCAGTTCTTTTGAAACTCCCGATATGGTTTTTGCCCCTAACGATTCATGACATTGACAATGCCAACATATCATGAACTGTTAGTCAAGTTCGGCCCGTCATTATCTTGATTAACTTAGACCCACCCGCATAACTCTTGACAATGCCAACATAGCTATGCGACTTTCCTAAATAATCCGAAAAAAATAAGGCTGCAAACAAGCAATACTTAGCTACCGATCACTACGCCTTGACAATGCCAAAATACGTAGCTCGAATACTGAGTAGTACTTGTAGGAAATGACGGAGGGCTACGGCTGGGTTTTTGGCGAAAAACCCGTTAACGTAATGAACTTGATATCGTTGAAGGAACATGATTGCACCCTTTTTGAAAATATAGTGGCGAAAACTTTTTGCTAAAGTGGTCACTCCCTGTGAAGGGATCTCGGCTCTTTCCTCGTCGATTGAGGTGCAGGATATTCCAAATTGAATACCTCGATGCAAAGCAAGAATAATCGACTATAGTGAAGTTATTACCCTGACGCAAACTTTTGTCCAAGGGGTCACTCCCGGTGAAGGGATCTCGGCCCTTGCCTCGTCGACTGAGGTGCTGGGCATTCATAACCGAATACCGCGATGCAAAACAAAAATGAACGTCCTTGCAATAACAGCTTTTTGAAAAACTTGTTCCAAAAACGTCTTTTAGGTTTATTTTCTTGCATTAGTTCTTTTAATGCGTCCCATCATTTAATCCTACCATTGCAGAAAACAACCAAAATATGACGTACGCTTATGCCATTCGCATTCGCCACGGGGTCCCGTCATCACTCGTTAGGTTACTTAACTAACGACAGAGCGGGGGCTGGGCTAGCGCGGCTGTAAAACATAAGCAACGCCTAAATAGTAAAGCAATGATAGACATTACAGATCACAGATGAACACTTTGGATATACTAGGAACCCGCGATTCGTTCGAGCCTGCAACGAAAAACGGATTACACGGTCGCGATGAATAGCCAAAACCCCACCCAAGACCCCTACGGGTGCGGCAAACTACCCGCCAAGTACCCGAAGCGAAGCAACCTCCCTCAATGCCATGAGTAGGCCACTCGGCACTTCGAGCTACCCGGTAGTTTGTGCACCCCCTCCATGGGTCTATCCTAGGAGCAAAAACAGTAAAAAGAATTATACAATGACGGCTACAACCCCGACTCGGTTGTGCGGCCAAACAAATAATATTACATCAATTTACAAATTTGTTACATGAATGAAAGAAAAAGAAACTCTCATCTCACATCCACCCCGGCTATTCATCCGCGACAATCCAACGAGTTCATATCCACAAACCATCAAGAACAATCACAGATCACAGATATGTATAACCCCAACTAATCGACATATAGCGATTAGCCGACGTTCAATACATAAGAACATCACAGATATAACCTTTATAGTCAAAGTATATTGAAGTTCGGAAAAATACGGAATTATAGGCCCCCAAAAACAAATTTCTATTCTGGAAAATCTGGGCACATATAATATATCTGAAAAATCCTAAAACCATGTCAGAAACACACTGCACCAAAATCGATGCAGTAACTCACCAAGTTGGCCGCGGTTCCGCGGCAAGAGCTTGCTCTTGCCGCGGAAGCGCGGCGCTTTGGTTGAGTCGCTGCATCGTTTTTGGTGGTTTTCTTATAAAAACCCTGAGATGATTTTTGGGATATAACAAATTTTGTTTTGACCAGAAAAAGTTTTAACAGAAACTCAGATTTTTACAACTTGGTTTTTTCGATTTTTCCGTTTCGAACTTCGATACACTTTACTACCAAGCTAGCTTATGTTTAACCTGGCTCTGATACCACTGTTAGGTCCACGTTACCTCTCCCGGTACTTTCGGGGTTGCGGAAACGGTAAATCAAAATTTTTCATAACTTTGTAACATGGACCGTAAAAGCCGGATCTTTGCTAAACTAAACTAGCATACTTGCAAAGAAGAATTAACTACTCGACAAAGTGGTTATACCTCAACTTGAACTCCTTCACTTCTTGTTGTTGTTCTTCTTTGATGTTCTTCTCTTCTTGTTGTTCTTCTCATTGCTTGCTCAATGGTTGATCCGGACTTCGGTCACCTCCGCGGCCTCCTTGAGTCGAAGACGATCCACCCGAGAGATGTACACCGAGCTCCACCTCGAGCCGAGGTAACTAGGGCAAGGAGATTGCTAATCTAGAAGCCCTAGGTTGTGTAGAGAGGATGTATGGATGTGTTTGTCAAGTAGAATCCTTTTTCTCTCAACACATGAGATCAAAGGAGAAATCAAGAGGAGGAAGAAGAAGGAGATTTTCTAGCAACCATGGAGCTTCTCCTTTCAAGAGAGAGAATGAGAATGAGCAAATGAAAAGCTTAACCAAGAGAAAAGCTAACCATGGTTGCAATAATGCACAAAACATTATCATTACAAATCCAATCAAGATAAAGGTGATGGCTACAAATGACATGACCATTATCATAACTTAATAAAAAGAAAACCAAAGAATACTTTAGATCTTCTAAGAAGGTCCAAGTCAACTTTGGTCAAAAGGTCAACAAAGTCAAGATGGTCAAATGGTCAATGTAATTAGCCATAACAAAATTATCAATGAAAGGATTAGTAAATAATGTCCCCGGCTCATTTATGGTTTTGACCAAACGAACTGTCGAAACCCTAATGAGTCCGCCTCAAAATGGTTTTGACCGAATCAACTGTCAAAACCCTAATGAGCCTGCCACATAGTGGTTTTGGCCGAACCAACTGCCAAAACCCTAATGAGGCACCTCCTCCTTCATCGCTCCAGAAAACTGTGCATACACACCTGCATCCGTATTCCGTAGAATGCGGATGCGCAGAAGACAAAACAGATCCATCCGTGCAATACTAGGATCTGGCTTAAACCAAAGCCCACTAGTACTGCCTGCCCGAACATCATACGCACACAAGTGTACGTAAGTGATCGCAGCCCTGCCGTAAAACCATACGGCCTCTACACGTTTCGCTTAGTGCAGGGAAACTCTCTGTGTGGGACTCTAAAGACTCGACACTACGCTGGCAGTGGGTTTAACCACAGACCGCAAGCGGCACTAGCTGTACGTAACGGTCCCCAGGTAGATGTCGATAAGAAGGCCGATGAGGTAAACCCATCCGAACTCCTACTGAGTCTGCATGTGACAATCTCCGTACAGTCCGGTCTGTTCGTCTGATACATCGCATGTCGGGCCTAGGGGGGCGGCAAGCGTCAGACCCCTAATAGCGGTACAAGTCGTGTCGGAGTGAAGCCCAGAACACCCTGAGATAACACTGGAACCTACCAGTATATCTCGCTTGCCCTGGCCAGGGACTACTCGTGTAATGGCTCTCCTAGACACAGCGCGATGTCAACCCCCAATACCGGGAGAGACGAATCCTGTCTAACCGTCACTGCCTCCAAGTGCTTCGGGACTGCTCCCAACTACTACCTGTTTGCACGACTCAGTAGAGCCGTGGTAGGGTAGTAATCAAAGAACAGTGGGAACACACTCGAGGCGAAGTGACAGTGTCAAGTCAGCGGACTATGCTGTACTCATGTCACCTGGGAACTGATAACTGACGATAGGTATAATACCAACCATCAGTTCCCGACGAGTCCTGTCCAGTGTACTCGTAACCTAACGAGCACCCGCATACTATCTCAAGTACGACGTACCGACGGCTGTGGGACAGACCGTCTCCCGTGCTGGGATGAGAAGCGCATACGCTAGTCTACTCCGGAGTATCGATGCCCTATCTCGGTACTCCCACGACTAGGGACGTGTATAAGGATGTGCTTGTAGATTACCCAGCCCCCACGAGTGTGATCGCCATCACAACGCCGGTAATCAAGCAAAGATCCTAAGGGCTCTACTAATGCGTATAGGTGATATAATAAATAAACACACATGTACACATTAAAGCAGAGGCAAACCAAGTAGCATACTACTATATTGAGCAAGATTGTCTGTACAACTGTGAATATCCCAAGCTTCCATCAAGTAATATACATACTAGTATGATACAGTAATGGCCTCTAGGGCATATACACCAACAGTGTTAACCTGATTCCCTACTCCGTGTACGAACAATTAGGGGTTGGAGTGTTGAAACCCACTCGTTGTACTCTCCAAATGGCTGATCGATCAATCACCCATCCTAGGGGTCAGCTAGAGGATGTGTTGATCAAAGTTGGGGAGTTCATATTCCCCGTTGATTTTATCGTTATGGACACACAACCTGTTGCTAACCCAAGAAACTAAATTCCGGTGATTCTCGGTCGACCATTTTTGGCCACTTCCAATGCCGTAATAAATTGTCGCAATGGCTCCATGACTCTATCCTTTGGGAAAATGTCTAGCGAGTTCAATATTTATAAGATGGGAAGTCTGCCCCCCGTGCCTAAAACTAGTACACGAGAAGTTTGCTCTATTCATGAAATCACGCGGGAGGACTGCGAGCTTGAAAGATTCTTGTTTGATGAAAACAGTTTTGACGCCACTAGTGCGTCCCTCCTTGAGCCTACCACCGTTGACACAACCGATATTGATTATGAATGTTTTACTTTTTCGGATGATGATGACTCACAGCCCGAATATGAGGCTTTTGAATTTTTGGATGAGTTAGTTGAGCCATCTGAATCGGTTGTTTGCAGTGATTTCGAACCTGTGTTGGAGTCCTTTGAGTTCGAGGTAGATTCCGCAATGATTCTTTCGCCTCCGAAACTCGAACTCACGCCCTTGCCTTCTCACCTTAGATATGCTTACATAGGTGAGAATGAGACCTTTCCCATTATCATATCGGCCTCTCTAGCCCTCAAGCAAGAGAACGCCCTCTTAATGGTCTTACAAGATAGGCGGCAAGTGTTCGATTGGACTACGGCGGACATCGAGGAGATAAGTTCCCTCATAATTGAATATCATATACAATTGATGGATGATGCCGAGTCAATAGAGGACCCACAGGAACATCTTGGGGGTATTGTGGTGAGTCAACCTCCTCCTTTAGAAGTTGAAATACCCCCATTTCTTTTAATAAGCTACGAGAATGCCAATACTCCACTGATTGCTGATCATTTACATTCTCGTTTTGATATATCACCATCGCCTGTATATTTACCTCCACACCTCCCATACCACTACTTCTATCTTCCCCAATTCTTTGTGGACCGCTACAATTTATTCTTCCACCAACCAATACTCTTTACCGATAAAATTTTCAACTGGTTGGTGTTGGTCTATGCAAAGTTTGGCAGTAATGTCTAACATAGTTTAAATGAAGTTTGGGGGAGGGCCTTTTTGTATATATTCTTTGTTTTTTTTTCTTAACAATAAAAAAATTGTAAATAAATAAACAGGGGAGTGCCGACATTTTGACCCTCTTGGTTTAGTATGACAGTGAGGACACTGTCAAGTACAAGTTTGGGGGTATGCTCGGTACGTCTTCTTCCTTCGCATTCATTTGTATATATTTTTGCATTTGCATATTTATTTGAAATCCCATAAAAATTTGAAAATTTTTAAAAATTATAAAAATTAATGTATTCAATTTTGGCTAATTGACTAGAGTTTGACAGATAGGTTAACTGGCTAGGAATAACTAGATTTTTGACATAGTAAATTAAAAACCCTAAAGATAACCTTCCTTAAAGTTTAACGGTAGAAAGTATATGCCTTTGTAGTTTATCTAGAAATAGGCAAATTTTGGGTTCACTTCTTGGGCTAAGTCGAAATGAGGGAAGAGTATTGATGTTCTTATTAGAGTATAAGTTTGAAAAATAGTTCCTAGCTTAAGTCTAGATTCTGAAAATGTATACCCTACAACTTGCACAATCACGCACCTTGAAACTTGGAATAGTAGAAGAGACCTTGAATTGCTCTTGTCTAAAGTCCTTAGTACATTGAAAATAAAGAAAAAAAAAGGTGAATAAAAAAATGGACACTGGTTTTTGTGATTACTTAAAGCTGTAAAAATAGAAAAATCTCTAGCGAGGGTGCTTCATCACCTAGTGCCTTAGACCAACTGGTTTGGGAGTCGCTGCTAAAAGCCTTGGGTATTGCAAAAACTAGGAAGTACGCTTTAAAGTTCTAACGCATCTTGTAATCGGTTGTTGGTACCTCAAGAAGTATTAACAGTCGCATGAAGGATGTGTAAGCGAAATTCAAAATTAACGAGTTAATAAGTGCTTTGGACAATGGACGAGAGTACGATTGCTTGATTTGAATTTCCAAGTGTAGGGGTGATATTTACACACACGTGGGGATATGTGATTAGAGTTTAGATGAGAGAAAGGAATGAAAGATAGAACTTGTATCTTTAGTAGAGTTGATAGAAATTCCTAAGTAGAGATGAAACCATAGAAGGAAGACTTAAGAGATGCCGAAAGCTAAGTAAATCTATAGAATATATATAATCTTAAGTTAGATGATAAGGAAGTGTGAAAAATGTGGGTGGATGATTTACGAGTCAAAAGATAGTAGAATTCCTTGTTAGAAAACCTAATTGGAGAACAAAAGTTAATGGGCCGAGTTGATAGGATTTTGTGGGTAGTATCCGCTGAAAACCCTCAGGAGACAACACTCCTCCTACAAGGGACACCTAGAGGTTTAACGGCTTATTGCACGTGCTCAGTGCAATCGCGTTTCCCTGCGGAAGTGTGGTTAGGATTTTAGTGAATAAAATAATAAGTTTGCTCGAGGACGAGCAAAAGGTAAGTTTGGGGGTATTTGTTCAGACTATAATATTGCATTTTTCATCCCCCTATTCTTATCCGTTTTATAAATAAACAGGTACTCTTGACGAACGTTTGTTACATATTACAGGATACAGGTTCTTGGAGCAAATACAGTGAAAAAGACAAAGTTGATACAGAAAAAGGACTTTTGACCAACAAGTAGACGGATCCTAGTCACGAAGAACAATTTACAATTGTATAAGGCAATGCAGTCCGAAATGTCAAAGTGAACGGTCAAAAGATCGCTACAAGTATTCACTGAAACATCTGGAGGAGAATAAGAAGCCCAACAGAGAAAATACATATGGAAATAGAAGCCCAAAAGAGCCAAGGAAAAGCCCAGAAAAGTTCAGGGCCCAACTCCCTTCTCTGGCCGCGGAACCGTGGCCAAACCCAGCCTGGCGCCGCGGTTCCGCGGCCATATAGAGCGCACGTCGGTGGATTTTTGGCGTGTCGGTGCGACGGTGCGGGTGTTGGGATTCTGTGGGGTCAAATCTGTAATTTCACATGTTCGAGAGTCTGTAACCCTAGTTTTTATGTTTTCCTATAAATTGTATTCCCAGATCTGTAAAAACCTATGCCTCTTTTCAATCAATAAATTTCAGAATTTCTGGGAGTTATATTCAGATCTGTTCTATATCGTTTGGAGGGAGCCGTCAACCTAGTAAGGTAAATTATGTTTTTTCTTCTTTTAATTAGTATGCATTATCATTCCCTAATGAGCGAGTAGTCTCCTCGCTTGTTAGGGTTAGCCTTAGGGAAAGGGTTGAGAGATGAGATCTCTCACCCCTTTCAATGCCACATTCACCTAATGAATTAGAACTCCATGCATACGCGCACAACCGCTCCCTACGGCACCCTACCTCTCGAGGTAACGGTGAACCGTAGTATAAAGGGCCGGTTGCGCGCGTTTTCCATGGGGGTTAGGGTAATTATCAACAAAGGAAGGATGCGAATCTAGAGGAAGAAACATCTTCCCAAAAGATTCGGATCCACTTTATTGATAATTACCGTAACATCTAATAGATCTAAAATATGGCAATGAAAGCGGTGAGGAAAACGTTAATCTCCAAAACTTCCCCTAAGCCTAACCCTAGCAAGACTTTTAATTAGATTAATTAGATCCAGTTTTCATAGATTTTTTATAAACCAACCAAAACGACACTTTGAATCAACTCGTTAAAACACATAAAAGGAAATTACCCATCTCTGTGGATCGACCCGCACTCACCGGCTAGCTGCAAAGCGACGCCGTTTCTGATTGCGGTAAATACAAGTTTTCACACAATAAATCACACGTGCAACAAGCCGTTAAACCTCTAGGTGTCCCTAGTAGGAGGAGTGTTGTCTCCTGAGGGTTTTCAGCAGATACTACCCATAAAATCCTATCAATTCGGCTATTCGACTTTAATTCTCCAATTAGGTTTTCCAACAAGGAATTCTATTATCTTCGACTTGCAAATTATCCACCAATATTCTTCACACTTCCCTATCATCTAACTTAAGATTATATATGTTCTGCAGACCTACTTAGCTTTCGGTATCTCTTAAGTTTTCCTTCTAGGTTTCCATCTCCACTTAGGAATTTTTATCAACTTTACTGAAGATACAAGTTCTATTCTTCACTCCTTTCTCTCATCTAAACTCCAATCACATATCCCCACGTGTGTGTATAAATCACCCCTACACTTGGAAATTCAAATCAAGCAATCATACCCTTGTCCGTTGTCCAAAGTACTTATTAATTGGTGAATTTTTAATTGAATTTTTCTTACACATCCTTCATGCGACCGTTAATACTTCTTGAGGTACCAACAACCGATTACAAGATATGTTTGCACTTTAAAGCGTAATTCCTAGTCTTGCAACACCCAAGGCTTTTAGCAGTGACTCCCAAACCAGTTGGTCTAAGGCACTAGGTGATGAAGCACCCTCGCTAAATATTTTTCTATTTTTGCAGCCTTAAGTAATCAAAAAAACCAGTGTTCATTTTTTTTTTCTTTATTCACTTTTTTTTCTTTTATTTTCATTGTACTAAGGACTTTAGACAAGAGCATTTCAAGGTCTCTTCTACTATTCCAAGTTTCAAGGTGCGTGATTGTGCAAATTGTAGGGTATACGTTTTCAGAATCTAGACTTAAGCGTAGGAATTATTTTCAAACTTATACTTTAATAAAAATATCAATACTCTTCCCTTGTTTTAACTTAGCCCAAGAAGTGAACTCAAAATTTGCCTATTTCTAAATAAACTACAAAGACATATAGTTTCTACCGTTAAACTTTAAGAAAAGTTATTTTTAGGGTTTTTAATTTACTAAGTGTAAGATCTAGTTGTTCCTAGCCAGTTAATCTATTTGTCAAACTCAAGTCAAATATGGCCAAAATTGAATACAATAATTTTTAATTTTTGAAAATTTTCAATTTTTATGGATTTTCAAATAAGTATGCAAATGCAAAAATATGTACAAATGAATGCGAAGGAAGAAGACGTACCGAGCATACCCCCAAACTTAAATTTGACAGTGTCCTCACTGTCATGCTATACCAAGAGGGTCAAAATGTCGGCACTCCCCTGTTTATTTATTTATAATTTTTTTTATAGAAAAAGAAAACAAAAAATATATATACATATATACAACAAGGTTCCCCCCAAACTTAAGATTGGCCTTACATAACCCAAAGGTTAGCACCAACCATTCAAAATTCTCATCGTGGTAATGGTAGAGTTGGTGAAAGAGGGAGTGGAAAGAAGAGAAATGATAAGCACACGAGACCGTGTGGGAAGAAGGGTAGAATATGGTCTCGGTGGAGGAGAAGAATGGCGGAAAAGAGAAAGAAGGGTAGCACGATCTTGAGGGTGTAAATTGAGTGAATAAATTAGCACAATTTGTGATGACCGATGTGTTAAAAGGGATTGTGATAACCTATCAACCCGTCGAGAAATGGGGTCAAATCCCTCAAGATTCGCAAGAAAACATGGGTACATCGAACTCGGTAGTGGAGATGAAGGCGTAACGGTCTCTTGTACGGTCGGAACGATAGGAAGGACGAAAGGGAGTGAATTAGGGATGGTCTCATTCTCACCGTAGTAAACTGTCTCGAACTTGAAAGATTCCATCAATGGTTCGAAATCACTGTATGCAACCGAGTCTGATGGTTCAATTAACTCATCTGAAAATTCAAAGAACTCAAAGTCGGGCGGTGAGTCATCAACATCGTCCGAAAAAGTGAAACACTCGTCTGTGAGAACTGTGTCAGATTCAAAGGAAAATTTTTCAAGCTCACAGTCTTCAAGTGTGATATAGGTGTGGTCGGAACGATGTAAAGGAGGGAGGGTGATTTAGTTAAAGGTTCAAGAGGATGAATTGGAAAATCCGACACGTCAAACAAGAATGGTTCAACTTCAATATTATCCTCAATACTCTCTTCAATACTATCCTCATAATTCTCCTCAATATTTAACTCATCCATACCATTATCATCAAAATCAAGACGCATATGAAGTTCGGGAGAAACATTTAATGACTCGGGATGATGAATTGGACCTAAAATTTCAATCAAATCGACAGGTACATCATCCGAAATATTCCCGGCGTCTATATCCTCAATCAAGTGAAAATTAATTTCTTTAGACACCTCATCAAAAGCATGGATATTTATCAATTTAGGTTCTAGAGTGGAGGTGTAAAGGTCAAACGGATTAGGTGCGGTTTCACTCGAAAGGGGTTCATCACAATTTGGCAAATCAAACACTACAAAGTCGCACAACTCATCATTTTGGACACATGTTTGAAAATTGGAGTTGTTGGATTCAATTGGGTATGGGTAGGTTTGATTTGGAAATCCTCTCACATTCTCACTCTGTCCAACCGCCTCCTTATACATTGAAAAAATTGAAGCTAGTTGGAAACTAGCTACCGGTTCACTAGGTTGCATAAGGGCGGCCACGGACGCTTCCACATTCCTAGTCATTTTGTTTGTTGCTAAGATATAAGCCTCCAACGACTCTTCCAAACTAGACTTAGGTGGTGAGGGGGTTTCGGTAAAAGATTCGAAATCGTGTGGATACGTGAAACTCCCAACTGGCTGTGTGGAATCAATGTCTAGTGAAGGTGGGAAAGTCGGGTAGGACTGGTAGAAAGTGGGTGGTTGGACAGGAGTAGGATCAACATGTGGATAAAAAGGTGGATGGACTTGTTGATTCCTAGAACTAGATGTGTGGAGAGGGGTGAAAGATCGGCTACGAGATTGAGCGATATGCTCAGCAATGGACATCGATTTAGGAGTTACAGCAGGACTTGAAAAAGTGGTGTCAACGTATGGAGGTGGTAAAGGTTGACTTGGTTGACACAAAGTGGGTTGAAAAGTCAAACTGTTTCTCCTAGACGCGTCTATTTGATCTTTCAAAGATATTTTAGGCAAGGAAGGATCGTCTTTAAATTGACCGAACAAATTGACGTACGACGCAAAATTAGGTTCGGGATACCAAAGTTCGGCCAGTGATTTATTATGTGGGGTACCCATGTTAGAAGAAAGGGTGAAAAGAAAGAAGGTTTGTGGTGGTGCAAGGATTTATTTGCGGCAAAAAATTTGCAAGTTTTTATAAAAGATTTTTCCTTTTTCCTTTTCCTTTATTTGGAAATTGTTGCAAAAAGATTGTTGATAAAAGATATGCAACAGAAAAATATTACTTGCAATCAATTTTTATTTTAAGTGGGGCCCAAAAATCCTGCACAAGATCGTTATTTGCAAGGGAATATATTTTTAGCGCGAAGTATTCTGTAGAAGATTTGACAAAAAGATATATGGGGATTTGCAGAGGGGAGAAAGAGGAAACAAACCGACAAAATTTCGCGCGCTGATGTCACAAGAGGGCCGCGGAAGGGCGGCGGGAGCGCGCTTAGGCCGTGGTTTAGCGGTAGGATGGAGAGATCTGGCCTCTAAAAAAATTCTGTAGCTCTTTACTTGCAATCCCTCTCTGTTTTAATGTATCTTTTTCTGTTTCGCACTCTGGATTTTTCCTGATCCGTTAATCCTGCAAAGATTCACACGAGAAACCCTTCCTAAAATAACAGATGATGTATTTTTATATTTTTTTGATTTTTCAGTTTTTATGTTTTTTTAATTTTGATTAACCCGAAATTGCAAAAAGGAAATAACACACCATCCCCGGCAACGGCGCCATTTGATTTGCATGTCAAAAACTATCTATTACCGCAATCAAGAACGGCGTCGCTTGGTAGCTAGCCGGTGAGTACGGGTCGGTCCACATGGATGTTGTGAATCTCCTAGTCGCGTTAACGAGTTAATTCCGAAGGGTGTTCGGATTGATTATTAAATCTAAAAACCTAATTATCTAAACTAGGGCAATTAATTAAAAGTTATAACTAGGGCAGATAAATAAAATCTATACTAGGGCAGGAAAATAAATTTAACTAGGGCAGGAATTGAAACTACCTAGGGCAAGAAAATAAATAAATCTACTTACAGATGGCTCTCTCCAATCATCAACGCAGGTTGTCAGATCTGAATTCATGGATTGAAAAGAGGCACCGATGCTCTCTATAAAGAATTCTGAAATTTATTATTAAAAGAAGGCATAAGAAATTACAATGATTAGAGTTCCTATTTATAGAGAATAGGAAACCCTAGGTTACATTTGATTCGCATATCTGCATTTACAAAAATAGCCCTCTATAAAAAGACCTATTCAACGCTACACGCACCGCCACCAAAATCAACCAATACGGGCATATAACGGCCGCGGAACCGCGGCATGGGTGGGCTTGGGTCGCGGTTCCGCGGCCCATTGGTCGAAGTGTGTGTTGAAAAGTCTTGGTATGCTTCTGGGTCTTCTGGGCTTTAATATTCTGTGGTTCTTTTATCAATTGGGCTTCTTCGTTGGTTCCAGATCTCCAGTGAACAATTTGCAATGGATTTTTAACCGTTCGCTTTATAATTTTGGATCTTGCGTTGCCTTGTTAATTGTGAACTGTCCTTCGATGTAGGCTTGATCAAGAGTCTTCTGTTTGTTGGTCAAAGTCCACTTTTTCATCGTCTTTACATCGTTTTCACTGTTTTCTGTCCAAGAACCTGTAACCTGTAACATGTAGCAGATATGCGTCAAAAGCACCTGTTTATTTATAAAATGAATAAGCATGGGGAGTAGAATAATGCAATATTATAGTATGAACACCGGGCAGAACGGCCCAACCAGAAGAAGAGGGCTCGGGAGGAGAGGCCGGAGCGTCAGCAGCCCTACCACCCGAAGTTCCAGGAGTATACCCCCCTCAACGTCTCCCTCGCGGTGTTGCTGGAGGAGGTCCAGAACGAGGGGTTCTTCAAGTTCCCTCCGGTCCCGCGTCAGGCCGCGAAGCGAACCCGGGGCCCCTACTGCGCTTTCCACCGGGTACTAGGCCACGCCACGGAGGACTGCAAACAACTGAGGGACTACATCGAAGAGTTCATCCGGTCTGGGCACCTCGCTGCTTACCTGAGGGATAAACGGTAGGCCGACCGTGAGCAGGAGCAGCATTGCCCTCCCGCCGACCTGACCATCGGTCAGATCATGCTAGCTTCAGCGGACGGCCAGCCCAGAGCTCAGGGAGCTCCAAGCCCTATACCAAGCGCGGGGGGCAGACAGCCCTTCAGGGAGCTTGGCCCTAGCCAATAAAGTCATCTTCTAGCATGTACCCTTCTTTTAAAGCAATGTAAATTCTTCCTAAGATCTATTGTTAATTTAATAAAGATCAATGGAGCGTTGCGAAAAAGAAAGAAAAGCTTTGTTTATTCAAAGGGTATTATGGGCTCTTCAGCCGTACATGCAAAAAAGAGGGGGGGGGGAATTACAATAGTTGGGGAAGGGGGTGCAGCGAGCACTGCTCGTGGTACTCGGTAAAAATCTCCACCAAACGGGGCCTCGCCAGTTCCAGCCTCTGTCCCAGGTTCCCCCCGCGTGCATCGACCCCGAGCCTCAGCTCGTAGCATTCACGGACGAGTGCCTTTGAGTGGGCCAGCCGGTTCGCGGAGATTAAGCCGAAGCGCCTCAAAGACCGCAGCTTGCCCATGGCCTCGTCAAAGAGCAGCTCAGACAGGGGGTTGTAAAGCCCCGGCGATGCCCTCCAGATGGAGTACATCAGTAGCTGCAGTAGGGAGGAGCGTCGGGGGAGCAGCCGGCCAAAATGGTCCTCGATGCTCCCGTAGACCAGCTGCACCATGTCCTCGGTGCAGTACGGGTCGTAGAGGTACACGTCTTCAAAGCGGACGATGTCAGGGATGGTGAACGGGAAGTCCTGCATTCTCGGCGACCTGTTTATGAAGGATGAAAAGACCAGTACTCCTTCGGCCTTATATAGCCCAATGCGCAGCCCAACCGTCGCACCCTTTTGCCCAGGGAATCGCTGCCACGCGGCAACCATCAAGCCTTCTCCGGTGGAATCGAAGCGACGCGCCCCTAGCGCTTCGCCTTCCCCTGACGCTTCGCCTTCCCCTGACGCTTCGCCTTCCTCCACTTTCGATAGGCTAGCTACGCGCGTTGTTGCCCCGACCGTTCCCATTCCCCATACCTGCAGCTGAACGGTTGGGATACACCACAGCAAGATTCAGTCCAGCAGCTTCCCTGCTCGGTCGTCCTCGGGGGGCAGCTTCCGTGCCACGACGCCGGGGACCAAAAAGCCCTCCCAGAGGCAGTCGAGCCCAAGGTCCCCTCGCTCGGCTATCCCCAGCGGGCAGCTTCCCTGCCACAACGCCGGGGATCATAAAGCCCTCTTAGAGGCAGTCGAGCCCGAGGCTATCCCCAGCGGGCAGCTTCCCCACCACAATGCCGGGGATCAAAAAGCCCTCCCAGAGGTAGTCGAGCCCGAGGTTCCCTCGCTCGGCTATCCCTAGCGGGCAACTTCCCTGCCACAACGCCGGGGATCAAAAAGCCCTCTCAGAGGCAGTCGAGCCCGAGGTTCTCTCGCCCGGCTATCTTTCAGGACAAAAGCCCTCGCCAAGAGGCACCAGGCGGCAACCCTACCCGGCCAAGGGTCCTTAGTAGGCTTCTTACAGCCTTATAGCTCTTCCCGCGCCATGGACCAAAGTCCTCCCAGAGACAGTCGGGCCCTCGTTCAGCTATCCCCGGCTGGTACCTTCCTACCACAACCGACAGGGATCAAAGTCCTCGCCAAGAGGCACTGGGCAGTAACTAAAGGATCAAAGCCCTCGCAAGAGGCAACCTAGCAGCTACCCTGCTCGGTAAAACTCTGGCTGGTAGCCCCCCACCCGCGACGCCGGGACAGAAGCGGCCGCCCCGCCCATTCGCCCCAGGCCAGTGGTTGCCTGCCTACGACGCCAGAGGCCAAAGCCCTCGCTAAGAGGCAGCCACGCGGCTTCGCTGCCCAGACATCCCTAGTGGGCTTCTTATAGCCCCTCAAACGCTGAAGACCCAAGCCCTCGTAAGAGGCAACCGAGAAGCTACCCTGCTCGGCCATCCCTGGTGGGATACTCCCCTGCCACCACGCCAGGAAGCTTAAAGCCTTTGCAGGGGGTGACGGTAGAGCTGCCCTGCCCAGTCACCCCCGGATGGTGGCCAATGCTCTAAATTGGAGATGCTCTGTGGCCCGCGGAGCAACCAAGACCCCAGTGAGGGGCATCGACTCTATCCAGGTCGAAACGATCTCCCCCCGACTCCGGGGCCCTGGAAGATACCTCCTCAGAAACGCTCGTCAGTCGGCAAGTGATTGCAGTCAACTCGACAGGCGATCGTTAGATAGATGGCCGTCCTGACGTAAAAACACAACGGTACAAGCAAAAAATATCTCACGAACATTCTTCAACAGATGGCAGAGCGCAATTCTATGGATCTGAAGAAAAACTTTATTACTACTGCCAAAGAAAAAAGTTTTTCTTTACAAAAGGTATTTTTTGGGCTCCCCAGCCTTACAAAATTCAAAAGAAAGCTTTACAAAATTCAAAAGAAAAACAAATTGAAGAGGGGAGAATGGGGGCTCTACACCTCGGGGCCGGGCGCGACCCCGAGGTCCTCGACCTCCACCACTTAGGCCCCCACCACTAGGGGTGCTGGGTCCTCGGCCGCCTTCTCGCCGGGAACTTCTTCCCCTTGCTCGTCGGCGCCCACGAGGGGGAACTCAGCCCAGATATCCGCGTCGTCGAACCCGGGCATCCGAGACTTAACGGCGTTGAGGGCATCGTGCCAAATGTGGGTCGTAGCTACGGCCAGGTCGTTATAAAAATCCTTCGACCCCTTATAGCTTGCTACGGCCCTCGATTCAGCCGACTTAAACGCCCCTGCCGACGCCCACAGCTCCTTTCGGAGGGCCTTCACCATCCTCTTCAAGTTGCCGGCAAGCACCTGGAAGTCCTCGAGCTTGCCCTCGGCGATCACGGCGGCCTCGCAATGCCGGGTGACCTCCTTTTTCCCGGCGACCGCCTCACCCTCTAGGGCGGCGATCTTCGCCGACATCGCCTCCTGCTCTCACCTGGAGCTCTCTTGCAGCGAGGCGAGCTGACCCGCGGCCTCCAATGCTGGGGCTACCACCTCGGTCTCCATGCGAAGGGCGAGGGCCACGTGCTGGAGAACCTGGGAAGACACAAAAAGGTCAGAAAACAAAAAAGGGCACCAAACCTCATGATGAACTGGGGGCTTACCTGCACGGACTCTTGGGCGATCGACACCAGCTGGGCCCTGAGGGTCCCTCCAGGAACTCGACCCCGACCGAGGTCTCTATTTCATGCAGGAGGCTGTCCGCGACCGACAGCCCCGACGGCACCGCGAACCGGAGCCCCCTTCTTCCACTACGGTCGGCGAGGACCGGCCCCGGGAGGGTCTCTGGGAACTCTTCTTAAGCGGCTCTGAGGGAGAGCCGATCTCCTCTTCCGAAGCCGTGTCCTCCAGAATTAGGGCCCGCTTCCGACCCGATGCTCTGCTGGGGCCCGGGGCGGGATCTGCCACCGAGCGTCCTCGAGGCGTCGCCTCCGGGACATAGGGGCCGGAGCGGGCTGCACCCGAGAAGAGCTGGTGCCCCCGGTCCTAGCAGGCTGCCTCGGCTGGTGCATAGCATCTCGGAGAGAGCCGAAGTCCATGGATCCTGCATGAAACGAACACCTAACAGATCAGCAACACGAGTAAAATGTAAACCCAAAAAGCAAGCCTAACTTACCGACGAACTCGACGGGGCTAAGCCCGGCCCAGCTCAAAACTCTCTCGGACAGTAGCACGTCATGTCGAGGGACGGGCTCCCATGACGCCACCCTCACCACGGCGGCCCGTCCTTGCCTACTTGGTGGGCACCAGCCCGTCCTCGCACTCGGGAGAGGAGATGAAGAAAAATTTCTTTTTCCAATCATGGATGGAGGAAGGCAAGGCCACGACCCTGGTCCCGGCAGCGACCCCGGGCCGCTTCCTAAAAGTAAAGTAAACCCATCTCGGGTCGCCAGCTCGACCTCCAGGATGACTCTTGAAAACGAGGGAGGAATCAAGAAGGGAAAGACTGAAAAGAATAGCCTGCAGCCTCAGACGGATCAAGAACCCAAGGAGAATCCTCCATGCGTTCGGCACTAACTGGCCGGGGCCAAACTGAAGAAATTAAGGGCGGCGACGACCTCAGGAGAAAAGGGCAGGCGCATTCCGCCCCAAAAAACTTCCAAATACAGGGCAATCTTCCTGCCCCGTACCTAGTCTGCCCTCTCTCCCTCCTCGGCCAGACGAAGCGTGTAGCGCCGGGGAATGTGGAAGCGAGCCCGAGCGTTAGCGAGCTCACCCTCATGCCTCACACACGAGGTACTGGGGGCTGCATCTGCCTCCTCCTCCCTGGAGGCAGCCCCCGCCCCACGGCCCAGGGGAGAGGGCCCAGCCCCTGCTCCCCGAGGAGACTTAGACACATCTGAAGGAACCCTAGCATTTACTCCTACAACATCTACTGATTCTACAGAGGAAGACATCTAACCTGGAAAAAGAAACTCTTCGAAGGTTGGAAACGAAAGAGGGGAGACGAGCGCCGAGCAGCTGGGGCTTGAGAGAGGAAAATATGGAAGAGTAAGGGCCCTAGGGCGGACCCCACCCGTATTTATTGCCGCATCCAACGACGCCCATCGTCTCCCGCCGAAAGGGCTCCTCGCGCCAAGCGGCTCCGATCGTTCCACGTGGCGGCCCAACGCTGGACCGAGTCCCATCAGACGCCATAGACCTGCGCACGTCGCATCGGCTAATCGACGCTCGACACGTGGGCCATCGCTTCGACTGCAGAGTGCACGAACCGGCGCACCTTCTTTAAATGCAAAGATCTCACCCTGATTCTCTAGCGGAAAAGACAACCGACGTCCCGAGGACTCGTCCCGACGAAACCATAGAAGGGATCTCACCTCGGGAGGCCCAGCAGTCCACTCCTGACCCAACCACTAGCTGGTCGGGACAAGAGTGGGGGGCTAATGATAGTGCTCGATATTGGCGATCCCCAAGACGATGACGCGTGGCAGATGACGTGTCCCGGAACCCGGAAGAAAGGGCCTGCGGGGGTCGATCAGGCCATCCCGTGCCCGACCTGCAAGCATAGGCAGGCCCCCTTAGGCCTCCTGCAAATTGGCGTCCTTGGTCTCTCAGCTCATCCCCGAGCTACCACAGGACCAAGACTCCTCGGCCTCCTTGCTCGTTCCCGAGCTCCCGCCGAGGACGTCTTCCTCGACCGACTCCACCACTCGCAGGCGTAACCGTCGCTCCGCAAATCTCGCCATGTGCAGATTCTCCGCCAGCAACATCCCACGTTCCACGCCATCACGATCCCTATTAATGGGCGATCCGCTCTTTACACGGGCGTGACGTCGGGAGTGTAACTGCCGGCGAGATTCTCGCGCCCGCTGCTGCGTGCTGCCGCCACTAAATAAACCCCCATCACAGAGGGGTCAAGTAAGCCATTCTTGACACTTTTATGCCGTTACTCTGCTTGGATTCCCCCTCTAACTTGATCATCGAAGGGTCCTCGGTGGTACCAAACCATCCCGGGACTTCTTTGCAGATACTCGGCAACAGCTTCCTCACCTCACCTCTTCCTCAAAAATCCCATTGAGACCCACATGCAACGAAGGATAATCAGTTAAGTTCACCGCGAGATCAACGGAAGACAACATCTAACGGAGGCCCAAAAAGGAGCCCCATCACACATGGATGGACTAAGGTGTGGGTCCAGACAAGTGGTTGGGACCCACATGTGCCACCCTTGCTCTGTAAGACATTGTTAGGGAAATATTCAAGAGAACATTCTTTTAGAGTCATATTCGGATATTCCTCCATTATTATTTTATCTTCGTGGATAAACAACTGCATTTAGGAAAGTATATTAATTTCTACTATTATAACCCAATCTTAAAAGTGTCGCATATTATCTTCTTCAATTTTAAGAAAACTCAAATTGAAGAAATTATTTCTTTAGCCTATCCTTAACAACTAATATGTTCACCTCACCTACCCCCTCTATGTGTGGGTGTGGCATCCCCCTTCCCTCCCCCCCTTTTCATTTGTTTCGGGGGGTTGGGGGTTCTATGTAGTGAGTATGTTTGGCAACGTTTTTTGGGTTCAACCGTTCAGGCATATTACTTTTTGGCATAACCGTAAGCCTTTATTTCATAATTATGAGTTCGGTTGTATGAATCTGGTTCTTTGATTCTGCATTATTACGAATCGTCTTTTTAATTAGATCAACAATTAGCATTTCGGTCGTACTTGGCTTTATCTACGTTTGCCTAGGTTCATCCTTAAATCCAGTTATGTCATTGGCTATAATTTTGTTTTTTCTTTTAATTGGAGTATTTGTTGGTCTCTGTTGCATATATCAAAACCATCTCAATCTGTTCTCTCATCTTATCTCTGTGGGAGTGAATGCTTACTTGTTACGAATACATTGGATATTAGAATAACATATATCCATATCAGCCGGAAAAAAATACCATTTAGAAGCAGGCATAATGACCATTTTTTTGTATGAAAATGAAATTTATGTAGTATGACTTCTTGTAGGTTGTTTTTTTAATATACACGTAAGAATCATCAAGATGGATAGAGGGAAAAAGAGAGCGGGAAAAGATTACTCTCTGAAAATGCAATTTCAAATGAATAGAGATGAAAGAGGCCCTGATAGTGCTCGATATTGGCGACCCCCTAAGATCATGACGCGTGGCAGGTGACGTGTCCCAGAACTCAGAAGAATAGGCCCGCAGGGACCGATCAGGCCACCCTGTGCCGACCAGCAATCCCAAACTAGCCCCACTCGGGGCCCCCGCAAATTGGCCTCCTCGGCCTCCCAGCTCGTCCCCGAGCTACCAGAGGACCAAGACTCCTCGGCCTCCTTACTCGCCCCCGAGCTCCTGCCGAGAATGTCTTCCTCGGCCCTCAGACCTATTCCCAGGCATAACCGCCGCTCTGCGAATCTCGCCACGCACGGATTCTCCGCTAGCAATGTCCCACGTTCCACGCCATCACGATCCCCATTAATGGGCGATCCGCTCTTTACGCGGGCATGACATCGGGAGCGTAACTGCCGGCGAGATTCCCGCGCCTGCTGCTGCGTGCTGCCGCCGCTGTATAAACCCCCATCGCAGAGGGGTCAAGTAAGCCGTTTTTTTACACTTTTATGCCGTTATTCTGCTCGGATTTCTCCTCTAACTTGAGCGTCGGAGGGTCCTTGGTGGTACCAAACCACCCCGAGACTTCTTTGCAGGTGCTCGGCAACAACTCCCTCACCTCACCCCTTCCTCCAAAAACCCATTGAGACACACGCGACAAAGGATAATCAGCTAAGTTCACCGCGAGATCAAAGGAAGACAACATCTGACGGAGGCCCGAGAAGGAGCTCCATCAGTTGGCACCGTCTGTGGGAACAATAACTCCACAAAATACGAAGTTGGCCTTCCGATCTCCGCCCACATGACAACCGATTCCCCTAATGAATCGAACACCCGCTGTCGCCTCCTTCACAATGGAGACGCGGGCGAACCCTCGCCCAAGATCGTCGATCTCCCCGTTGGTTGTGTTAGTTATATGTATGCCCTAGAGGCCATTACTATACATAGGATGTATATTGTAGTGGGTGCTTGGATATATATAGGGAGGACTTTCTTGCTCGACATGATAGTATGCTATCTGGTTGATCTTTACCTTAACGTGTACACTGATTGTCTCTCTGTTACATGTTGGTAAAGCCCTTAGGATGTGTGCTTGACTACCTGGACTATGATGCGGATCATACTAGTGGGGACATGGTAGTCCATAAGTACATCCTTCAAAGTCCCTAGTCGTGGGTATATCGAGACGGGGCATCGATATACCAGAGTAGACTAGCGTATACCTTCTCGACCCATACAGATGGGCGATGGATGATCCCATATCCATTTGTGTTTGACATCAGAGATGATATACGGGTGCTCAGTGGAGACTGGGTACACTGGACGGACTCGCCGAGAACTCCCAGATGGTATTATACCTTACGTCAGATGGCAGTTCTCTGGTGACACTGGTACAGAGTAGTCTGTTGACCCGAGATCGTCATAGAGTCTTGTGTGGTTCCCACTGTGCTTTGATTTCCACCTTACCACGTCCAAGAGGGCGTGCAAAACGGTGGTTTTTGGGTACAGTCCCGAATCACATGGAGGCAATGAGCGATAGGAGGGGATTCGTCTCTCCCGGTATAGGGGGTTGATGTTGCGCTGTGTTCGATTGACTATAACCGGAAATCCCTGGCCAGAGTTGCTGAGATTTACTGGTAAGTGTTACCAATAGTTTCTCGAATTGTTATAGACTTCATATCGACACGACTTATAGAGCTACTGGGGTCTGACGTTTACCATCCCTAGGCGAGATATGCGACATATCAGACGACTAGACCGGACTGTACGGTAAGTGTTACTGGTTGGATTCACAGGAGTGTGAGCGGGCTTGCTCGTCGATCTTCTGATCGCTCAATACCCGGGTGGCCGTTACGTTTAGCAGACCGCTTGCGGCTTGTGGGTGATTGATATGATCATCATCTGCTGCCGGCGTATTGACGAGTCTTTAGAGTCCTACACAGAGGTTTCCTGGCTCAAGCGAAACGAAATAGGAGCGCATATGAGATATGTGCGGGACCGAGAATAATGCGTGTATGTGATACCGTATTGTATTCTCGCGATGAATGTATCGATATGGTTGTATGCGATATAACCTCGTTATCGAATCAAGTATTGATTCGATAAGCCGATACATAGGATACTAGTCGATTATATTCGATATGACCGGATCGTTAAATCAAGTGTTGATTTAATAATTTAATGTATAATTATATATTTGATATATTACTTTGCATTAACTAGTATTGGTTCACTTTAAATGGATTTTCTCACTTGAAGTACACAACTTGTATATGTGATATACTTTTGTGTACTTGTTTGTATCATGTTTGATGATACATGCTCCGTTGGGTGTAGTTTTGGTTTAAACCTTGGTTATGTAAATGGTTAAGGTTTTTATTTATTTATTCATTTATTTATTTCATTTTGGCAAGAAATAAAATGGTTGCTAGTTTTGTTTTATATTGAAAGTTCATGAAGGTTTGAAAAGTTGACCATTTTGTTTCTTTCCTTTAACCTAACCATTCCACTTAACCCTAGTTTATTCTCTACACCTAATCATGGTTTGAATATGATAAGTATTGATTTTCTTTTCATTTTTGATTAACACTTATCATATTCTTGCTTCTTCTTCTTCTTCTTCACTTCAAGAAAAAGCTTGCTATCAACAATGGCAACTTGTGAAAATGAGTGAGAAATCCAATTCTAAAGTGAACCCACCTCCTATTTCTTCATCCTCTACCTCTTGCCAAGTAGTATAGGGTGTTCTCTTCACAAGTTTCATGACTTGGTGAAATGGAAGCTTGATCTTGTGATGCCTCGACGTAGATCATCTTCGGCATCGAAGTCGACGACCTAGCCCGCCCATTTTTCCGATGAAGCCGACGCTAGAGCCCGGGATTCGATTTGGACAGCGAGGAGACTTCATTGCGGAGCTATGGAGGTGGAGAACCGGATCTACAAAGGTTGTATTTCCGTTCTTATAGTTAAGTTGTTAACTAGTTTCTTTGTTTCGCCTAAAATTCTAGTTAACGATCTAGTCTAGGGTTTCTCGGCACCGTAAAATTTGAAATTGGCATGGTTGATGCCTTGTGAGACCTCTTGAGAGTGCCTAGGAACCCTACAGTGGTATCAGAGCCTAGCTAGAGCCTTAGGCGATGCGTAGACGGAGTTAGAAGTCCGATTAAACCGAAACCCTAACACAAATTTGCTCTCTGGACTTTTTCCAAAAATTGGGTTTTTTCCAGATTAAAAATATGCAGAAAATTCAGCAGGAAATTCTAAGAATTACGGTGCAAAAATTACCTAATGATCTGTCTAAAGTGCGGCGGAACCGCGGCATTAGCGTGCTAATGCGGCGGTTCCGCGGCCATTTTGTCTCTTCTCCCATTGAATTTTGCACAGTAATTCCTATTTTGCAGTGCTGGTTTTCCTGGGATATTTTTTTTCTGAACTCAAGAGTTGAGTTTTCTGGGTTGTATTGGGGACTCGGTGTTTCGATCGGATTGTCTAATTTTGTCTATGTGGCTTTCCGGATATTTTAGAATATGTTAAAAAGTTCGACCGGATATAAATACCCAACTTTTCCCCTGTCGGGAAATTTCCAAGTGTTGGATCTTTCCGAAGTTTAATGACGTTCTAAGTAGTGCAAGTAACACGATGGTCCCTCTAGAAGATAACAAACCTTAACTCGATTATGTGACCGTCTTGAACTGCCCTTTGAACCTTAGGGTTTGGGGCAGTACGGCGTGCCACATGTGAGGCGTTGGCTTGACCCTTCTATGGCTGGACCGTTGGTACTGAGGCATGAAGTGAATGTCTTTGAACTTATTTCATGTGTTGAGTGGTTTCGGGAAAACTTGGGTGTTCGATTGTTCGATCGGAAAGTTTAACATTTTCTATCTTATTCGGAATGTGATACAATAATTGGAATTCACAAGTAGTTATTAGATAACTGAATGAATGTTATAAACATAGCAGTTTAGTCTCATTTGATCGGTTGCCACGGGATTTTGATGTGATCAAAAGTCCGTCGCAATCACGTAGCATACGCGGATACTGGCCGGGTAAACTTAATAGACAGCCTCACTCCATAGCCCCGACCAAGTGACTGTAGGAGAACCCCGTCGCCGAAAGCATCCGTTCGGGTGCTCGCGGCAGCGGTGTTCCGCCTTGGTGCATTTTGTCGACGGCGTCGGGGGTGCGGATGCCTACTGAAGTTTGCGACGAGCATTCGATCAGGATGTCGGGAATCTTGTTGAATTGCCCGACTTGATATTGAAAAGTGTTTTCGATTTTGAGACTAAAATGCGGGGTTTATAATTGTTAGGCATGTGATGTCTACGGTATTCATTTGATTAGGCATGCGATGTCTATGCAGATTGCGGATTCCAACTGTTGTAGTTTTATACTTTTTTTTTCTGTGACCGTAAGTGTAATATGTGATATCGCCGGTTTCGTTGCTATATGTCAACGACAATTGGGATGCGCATATTTACTTACGTTGATGACATGTGATGTTATGTGTTGCTGGATATGTTATATTGGATCGTCGTGTTTGAATAGCCGGGGGTTTTTATGTGAGATGAGTGTTTTTCATTTTCATTCATGTAACAACTTGTATGTAATATTCTTTTATTGGGGCACTTCCAGGTTGCGGAAGATGTCACCCTTTGTATATTATTTACTTTTCTGCACTAGGATAGACCCAAGGAGGAGAGCACAAGTAACCGGGTTCTGGAGTCCAGTGGGAGACCAACTCGAGGAGTCGAGTCCGGGTCTCCTAACTCTAGAATTGGTAGGGTTGCTTGCCGCTCTCGTAGGGGTCTAGGGGTGTGGGTTTGGCTATTCATCGCGACCGTGGAATCCGTGTTTTATACTGGCTCGTATTGAAAACACGGACGTCCTAGTATATCCAATATTTCATATGATTATTCTGCTGCGATATCTGTGATGTGATCTTGTGATATGTTCTGTGATGGATACTTTATATAGTATATATGATATATTATATAGGCGTTACTTATGTTTTACACCTGCGCTAGCCCTGCCCTGCTCTGCCGTTAGTTACCTAACCTAACGGTGCACGAGGGGACATCGAGGCGAATGCGGATGGCATAAGTGTACGTCGTATTTATCTGTGATGTTTAGGTACTTAAATGATAGGACTTCATTAATGTGATTAATGAAAATAAAAGAAACCTAAGATGTTGTAGAATCGAATTTCAAAATAAAACAGGTAGCTACAGTTCTTGCTTTGCATAGCGGTATATATGATATATCCTGCACCTTATTCGATGAGGAAAGGACCGAGATCCCTTCACCAGGAGTGACTCCTTTAGCAATAACTGGCAGATGCTACACACTCGGTTTGTCTTTTGATAGCTTCTATAGTTTCTGCTTTGCACAGTGATATATATGATATATCCAGCACCTCATTCGACGAGGAAAGGACCGACGATCCCTTCACCGGGAGTGACTCCTTTAGCAAAACTAGAAAAGCCTCAAAAACACTCCATTTTAAAATCATTTGATTCTACAACGATATCAAGTTCATTACGCAATAGGTTTTCAGAAAAACCTGTCGTAGCCCTCCGTCATTTCAGATAAGTGGTAGTTAGTATTCGTGCTACGTTTGTTGGCCTGCGTCAAGGCGTAGTGTGCGGTAGCTAACTAGTATTTATCTGCTTATGCATATGATGCAGATTGGATTAGGGTAGTCGTGCGACTTTGTTGGCCTGCGTCAAGGGTCGTGCGGGTGGGTTTAATTCAATCAGGAAATGACGGGTTGAACTTGACTAGCGCACTATGGTTTGTTGGCCTGCGTCAAGGTCATAGGACGCTAGGGGCAAAATATGATCGGGAATTTCAAGTGTTGAAATTTGCAATGAGATTGCATACCTTCTATGAGATAGTTGGATCCCGACACCCGCTGCGAGTAAGAGTTACTTCTGGGAGAGTTTTACACATTACAATTAGCCGATCAAGTAGGTGTCTAGAAAGGTGTCAACGGGGTTACGCCTCTGGGAAAACGAGATTTACATTAATTAGGTTCGTGCGAAAGCACGGGGGACCTCCCTCAAAGTACCCACACTGGCCTGGCTGAAAGATTGGCGAACTTGTAGCGTGTAATTAATCCCGGCTAGTCTTTCCTTTTAGGGTTTGAAGGAAGATTTGATAAAAAGTAGTGGGAGCCATCCTGATTAGATAAAATAATAACCAATCTATTCTTGCAAGAGCGCACGCTGAGTGTTTTCTTCTCTCTCTCTCTCCAGGTAGCGACCATATCACGCCTTAATCAAGATAATAATACGGAATATTGACCGAACCCGCTTGTTATACTGAGCTGGGGAACGTTGGTCCCGCTCCAACTTATAATTGTTATAAGACAGAACAGGAAATAGGGGAATACCAGATTTCCCGTGCCGCCCAAACGAAGAAAGTGCATATGATGCATCTCCTTCGGGTGTGTTCATTACAAAGAACTGTTTCTCAGTATCCTCCGCATCCTAGGTATATGATACCGGATCAGGATCCCAGATATGTAATCTGTTACATAGGGCTACAAAAGGGTAGAAAACTGAGAACGGGTGATAAGTTTCATGAGGCAGAAAATGGGGCAAGTGTTGCAGCCAAGTCTGTTGGTCACTGTCACCCTGTATTACCAATACATTGATTCTGAACAAATGTTATTAGATACTGAACCTGATATACAAAATCGTATCAGTCTCTTTATAAGTAAAGAAATGATAAAATTTTGTATTGCTGGATAATGTTTTGAACATTTCCTATATCAAAAGTTGATCGGTTCAGGCACGTTATCTAAAAGCATTGATGTTCTAAATCAAATTACAGTTCTTAGTATACAGAACACACACAAGAGGAAGAGTTCAGAAATGAACGAATCCTTCTTGAGGCATTGTAGACTAGGTCATATCAATGCGACCCGACTAGCTGAAGTTACATGAAGATGCATATTTAAATCAGTTTGAATCTACATCTTGTGAAACTTGCCAGTCATGTCACAGAGATATAATGACACCAGCTCTGTTTATTGGAAACAGAGAAAGAGTTCGTGAACTCTTGGGATGATACATGTTGATGTATGAAAGTCCCCTGTCTACACATGCCAAGACCAGTTCTTTGTACTTCATTACATTCTCTGATGATCTCTCAAGATTCAGACATATGTTCCTGTTGAAACACAAGTCCGAACCTTTTGAGATATTCACGGAATATAAGTTAGAAGTAGAGAACCAATATACGGGTATAAGTATTATGTCCTTTGATGAGATCAAGGAGGAGAATACTTGTGCATAGAATTCCTGGACTATTCTAAAGGAGAATGAGATTCTCTCTCAGCATTACTCCTCCGTATACACCATAGCACGATGGTATATTGGAGCGGAGCAATCACACCCTATATGATAAGGTGTGCTCTGTGACGAGTACTACTGAGTTACCTATTTCCTTCTGGGAGTTATGCACTTGAGAAGCTGCATACCTATTGAATAGGGTTCAAATCAAATCAGTTGCCTACCACTTCATATGTGATATGGAAAGGGAAGAGCCCTTCTCTTAAGTCAATTAAGATTTGGGGTTGTCCGGGCTATGTCTAAAAGCAAAATCCGGACAAGCTCGAGGCAAAGTCTGTGATGTAGAACTGGAAATGTTCCAGCTATACAACTACGGCTGATGATTTGAAAGAACCAAAGGATTCAATAGTTACCAACGAACCTCAGCCTCTCCGCCGATCTAGTAAGGTTCCTTACCCACCTGAGAGATACTTCGGTTTCTCTATGACAGTGGGAGCGAGGATTGCATCATGAGATGATGACCCAACTAGTTTCGAGCTGGCCATCAGGAGTGGGACTCTGTAAGAATGGCTGGATGCTTAGCGATCTGAGATGGAATCCATGTACACCAACAAAGTATGGACTTTGGTTGCTATATCTGAAGGGTTAAATCCCCATCAGGAGCAAGTATATCTTGAGAAGATTACTTGGTGTAGATGGAAAGGTTGAGACTTTCAAAGCTAGACTTGTTAAAGCTTTTCGTCATCAACCAGGCGTGGATAATGATGAAACCTTTTCAAGTGGCTATGCTTAATTCCATCCAGATCCTACTTGCCACGGCTACATACCATAACTACGATATCTGGCGGTTGGGTGCCATGACTGCTTTTCTAAATGATGTTTTAGAAGAGGACGTCTATAAGTACACAGTCAGAGGGCTTCGTAAACAGTGGGAGCAGCGGAAACGTGCACAAGATGCTTTATAGGTTAAAGCAGGCATCGCGAAGTTGGAACATCTATTTTGATGTGGTAGTCAAAGAATTTGACTTCATCAAAATGGTAGATGAACCTTGTATATACAAAAAGGTAGTAGGGAGTATGGTTGTGATCCTCGTAGAGTACGTGGATGACATACTCTTAATAAGAAAGGAGTTTCCTATGCTACGATCGGTCAATCTCCGCTTATCACAAGGATTCTCGATATAGGATCAAAGTGATACCTCCTAAATCCTGAGTTTTCATCTATGAGATAGATGTAATTGGATGTTAGGATACTCACTAGATGTAGTGAGATGGTATCAATCAATCCTGAGGAGAATCACTGGAAGGGTTCCAGGATGATAAAGACGACTGAATGTCAGTCACAGGCATTGTCTTTACCCTCAGTAAAGGGACGGTATGTTGGAAGAGTTCCAAGCTAGATACCGTGGCATACTAGACGATAAAGGCAGGATACATCGCTACTTAAGATGCTACCAAAGAGGCTGTTTGGGTGTATATTAGTTCATGAGATGAACTTCGTTCCTACCATTGTGAGACAATGGAGTTGTGGCTTATGCCAAGGAACGCCGGTCCCATCAGTGATCCAGACATATTCTAAGGCAGTGTCACCTGATCATGGAGATGGTTGATCTCCAGGGTGATCGAGGTAAGGAGAGTTGACTCAGAGGACAACACGGCGAATCCACTCACAAAGGCCTTTTCCCAGAGAGAGACTTTTATGGGATGGTTGAGTATGAGATACTACAACCACTGCTATCAGATGGCCCTAGTGCAAGTGGGAGATTGTTAGTTATATGTATGCCCTAGAGGCCATTACAATACATAGGATGTATATTGTAGTGGGTGCTTGGATATATATAGGGAGGACTTTCTTGCTCGACATGATAGTATGCTATCTGGTTGATCTTTACCTTAACGTGTACACTGATTGTTTCTCTGTTACATGTTGGTAAAGCCCTTAGGATGTGTGCTTGACTATCTGGACTATGATGCGGATCATACTAGTGGGGACATGGTAGTCCATAAGTACATCCTTCAAAGTCCCTAGTCGTGGGTATATCGAGACGGGGCATCGATATACCAGAGTAGACTAGCGTATACCTTCTCGACCCATACAGATGGGCGATGGATGATCCCATATCCATTGGTGTTTGAAATCAGAGATGATATACGGGTGCTCAGTGGAGACTGGGTACACTGGACGGACTCGCCGAGAACTCCCAGATGGTATTATACCTTACGTCAGATGGCAGTTCTCTGGTGACACTGGTACAGAGTAGTCTGTTGACCCGAGATCGTCATAGAGTCTTGTGTGGTTCCCACTGTGCTTTGATTTCCACCTTACCACGTCCAAGAGGACGTGCAAAACGGTGGTTTTTGGGTACAGTCCCGAATCACATGGAGGCAATGAGCGATAGGAGGGGATTCGTCTCTCCCGGTATAGGGGGTTGATGTTGCGCTGTGTTCGATTGACTATAACCGGAAATCCCTGGCCAGGGTTGCTGAGATTTACTGGTAAGTGTTACCAATAGTTTCTCGAATTGTTATAGACTTCATATCGACACGACTTATCGAGCTACTGGGGTCTGACGTTTACCACCCCTAGGCGAGATATGCGACATATCAGACGACGAGACCGGACTGTACGGTAAGTGTTACTGGTTGAATTCACAGGAGTGTGAGCGGGCTTGCTCGTCGATCTTCTGATCGCTCAATACCCGGGTGGCCGTTACGTTTAGCAGACCGCTTGCGGCTTGTGGGTGATTGATATGATCATCATCTGCTGCCGGCGTATTGACGAGTCTTTAGAGTCCTACACAGAGGTTTCCTGGCTCAAGCGAAACGAAATAGGAGCGCATATGAGATATGTGCGGGACCGAGAATAATGCGTGTATGTGATACCGTATTGTATTCTGGCGATGAATGTATCGATATGGTTGTATGCGATATAACCTGGTTATCGAATCAAGTATTGATTCGATAAGCCGATACATAGGATACTAGTCAATTATATTCGATATGACCGGATCGTTAAATCAAGTGTTGATTTAATAATTTAATGTATAATTATATATTTGATATATTACTTTGCATTAACTAGTATTGGTTCACTTTAAATGGATTTTCTCACTTGAAGTACACAACTTGTATATGTGATATACTTTTGTGCACTTGTTTGTATCATGTTTGATGATACATGCTCCGTTGGGTGTAGTTTTGGTTTAAACCTTGGTTATGTAAATGGTTAAGGTTTTTATTTATTTATTCATTTATTTATTTCATTTTGGCAAGAAATAAAATGGTTGCTAGTTTTGTTTTATATTGAAAGTTCATGAAGGTTTGAAAAGTTGACCATTTTGTTTCTTTCCTTTAACCTAACCATTCCACTTAACCCTAGTTTATTCTCTACACCTAATCATGGTTTGAATATGATAAGTATTGATTTTCTTTTCATTTTTGATTAACACTTATCATATTCTTGCTTCTTCTTCTTCTTCTTCACTTCAAGAAAAAGCTTGCTATCAACAATGGCAACTTGTGAAAATGAGTGAGAAATCCAATTCTAAAGTGAACCCACCTCCTATTTCTTCATCCTCTACCTCTTGCCAAGTAGTATAGGGTGTTCTCTTCACAAGTTTCATGACTTGGTGAAATGGAAGCTTGATCTTGTGATGCCTCGACGTAGATCATCTTCGGCATCGAAGTCGACGACCTAGCTCGCCCATTTTTCCGATGAAGCCGACGCTAGAGCCCGGGATTCGATTTGGACAGCGAGGAGACTTCATTGCGGAGCTATGGAGGTGGAGAACCGGATCTACAAAGGTTGTATTTCCGTTCTTATAGTTAAGTTGTTAACTAGTTTCTTTGTTTCGCCTAAAATTCTAGTTAACGATCTAGTCTAGGGTTTCTCGGCACCGTAAAATTTGAAATTGGCATGGTTGATGCCTTGTGAGACCTCTTGAGAGTGCCTAGGAACCCTACAGGTTGCCGTCCCACAGGCTCCGGCGGCCGCCCGAGCAAAAGGGCTAGGGGCAGGGAGCCCATCACCTTTGGCGACGAGGATCTCCACGGCATATCTATGCCCCACAGTGACCCGCTGGTGATCGTAGCACAAATTCACCGATACGAGGTCCACCGAATACTCATCGATTCGGGCAGCTTGGCGGACATCCTCTTCCACGACTGCTTTTTACGTATGGGGCTGGCCCCAGCAGACTTGAGACCGACCTCCCACATCCTCTCGGGGTTCACCAACCACTCCGTCCCGGCATAAGGGGTGGTCACCCTGCAGTTCACGATCGGGGAGCCCGGCCGCACGCGCACGCTGCCTGTGGACTTCATTGTGGCCAGGGTCCCATCCGCCTACAACGTCCTCCTCGGCAGGCCGACACTGAACTCCCTCTAGGCCCAGATCTCGACATACCACCTGGCGATGAAGTTCCCCCTCGATCAGGGTGGGGTGGGCCGGGTATACGGGAGCCAGCGGGTCGCGGAGGTAGGCCTGGCAGAGGCATCTTCCCCCGAGCAGTACACCGATAGCGCCGATCCATGCAGCGATATTAAAGGGTCCCTAGACACCCGAGACGAGCGGAAGGAGGTCCGTGGATCACCGGTCGAGCCTCTGACCGAGGTGCCCTTAGCGGAAGGAGACCCAGGAAAGACCGTCCAGGTCGGGTCACTCCTGATAGTAATTCAGCGGGATGACCTGGTCGAGTTCCTCTGAAGCAATTCCGACGTCTTCGCCTGGGCGCCGTCAGACATGCCTGGGATCGACCTTAAAATCATCTCCTACAAGCTCGGAGTTGATCCTACGGCCCGACCCGTCAGGCAGAAGAAAAGAAGCTTCACCCCGGTCAAACAGAGGGCTATCGAAGAGGAGGTTGACCGGCTCTTCGCCGCCAACTTCATCAGGAACGTGTCCAACTTAGAGTGGCTGGCAAACGTGGTCCTGGTCAAGAAGTCGAGTGGGAAGTGGCGTATTGCGTCGACTTCACCGACCTCAACAAGGCTTGCCCCAAGGATAACTTCCTGCCCCCCCGCATAGACCAGCTCGTCGACAGCTCGGCCGGCCACGAGCTTCGGAGCTTTATGGACGCTTTCTCCGGCTATAACCAAATCCGCATGAATCCTGATGACGAAGATATGACCGCATTCACAACGGACCGGGGGGTGTACTGCTACAGAGTGATGCCCTTCGGCCTCAAGAATGCCGGGGCCACATACCAGCGGCTGGTCAACCGCATGTTCAAGCCACAGATCGGCAGGAACATGGAAGTCTACGTTGACGACATGCTCGTCAAGTCCGTCTCATCGGCCGACCATGTCAAAGACCTGGGCGAGGCGTTTAGGGTGCTCCGCAAATTCAACATGAAGCTGAACCCCGCCAAGTGTGCATTCGGTGTCACCGGAGGGAAATTCCTCAGGTTCATGGTCACTCACCGTGGGATTGAGGCTAACCCAGAGAAGATCGACGCCATCCTGAGCATGGCCGCACCGAAGACCAACATCGAGATCATGCGGCTCACAGGGCGGGTCGCCGCTCTGAGCCGTTTCATGTCCAGGTCGGGGGAAAAGTGCCTCCCATTTTTCAAAGTGCTTAGGAAAATTCCGAGGTTCGAGTGGTCGGGAGATTCCCAAGCCGCCTTCGACCAACTGAAGAGACACCTCGCAACACCGCTCCTACTCACCCGGCCCGTGGAAGGGGATGAGCTATCGCTGTACCTGGCAGTATCCGACCAGGCAGCAGGCTCGGTGCTCGTCCAGGAGGTCGAGGGGGCATAAAAGCCAGTGTACTATGTGAGCCATGTATTCAAGGACGCGGAGACGAGATACCCCGCCATAGAGAAGATTGTCCTGGCCCTCGTAGTAACCTCGCGGAAACTGCGGCACTACTTCCAAGCACACACAATCGCCGTCCTCACTGAGCACCCATTAGGGGCTATCCTGGCATCACCGGCATCCTTAGGCCGTCTAGAGAAATGGAGATGGGAGCTGTCTCAATTCGACATAAAGTACCGCCTGAGGCAAGCCATCAAGGCGCAGGCCCTGGCTGATTTCATCGTTGAATGCACCATCCCTAGCAGGAAGCCGGATTCCGTGCCGCCCCTTATAGCCCGGCATCCCGTCCGGGAAGGCCCTAGCTCAGCTCCGGAGTGGGTCATCTACGTCGACGGGTCTTCTACCGAGGAAGGTTACGGTGCCGGCCTTATTATCCGGGGCCCAAATGAAGCCGAGGTGGAGTATTCCTTGAGGCTCGGTTTCAAAGCATCGAACAACGCAGCGGAGTATGAAGCCCTCCTAGCCGGACTGTGCATGGCCGTCGGGCTGGGGCTGAAGATCATCCGAGTCCGCAGCGACTCGGCCCTAGTTGTCGGCCAAGTGACAGGCCGCTTCGAGGTCGTGGAGCCCCTGATGGTGAAGCACCTAGACGAGGTGAGAAAGCTCCGGAAAAACTTCGACGAAGTCCAGGTAGAACAAATACCCAGGCAAATGAACGCTCAAGCAGACGCCCTGAGCAAGCTGGCTTCATCGTACTCGACCAACAATAGGCGGTCGATAGTGCTCGATATTGGCGACCCCTCAAGATCATGACGCGTGGCAGGTGACGTGTCCCAGAACTCAGAAGAATGGGCCCGTAGGGACCGATCAGGCCACCCCATGCCCGACCAGCGAGCCCAAACTGGCCCCCCTCGGGGTCCCCGCAAATTGGCCTCCTCGGCCTCCCAGCTCGCCCCCGAGCTACCACAGGACCAAGACTCCTTGGCCTCCTTGCTCGCCCCCGAGCTCCTGCCGAGGACGTCTTCCTCGGCTCTCAGACCTATTCCCAGGCGTAACCGCCGCTCCGCGAATCTCGCCACACGCGGATTCTCCGCCAGCAACGTCCCACGTTCCACGCCATCACGATACCCATTAATGGGATCCGCTCATTATGCGGGCGTGACGTCGGGAGCGTAACTGCCGGCGTGATTCCCGCGCCTGCTGCTGCCTGCCGCCGCCGCTGTATAAACCCCCATCGCAGAGAGGTCAAGTAAGCCGTTTTTTACACTTTTATGCCGTTATTCTGCTCGGATTTCCCCTCTAACTTGAGCGTCGGAGGGTCCTTGGTGGTACAAAACCACCCCGGGGCTTCTTTGCAGGTGTTCGACAACAACTCCCTCACCTCACCCCTTCCTCCAAAAACCTATTGAGACCCACACGAAACGAAGAATAATCAGCTAAGTTCACCGCGAGATCAAAGGAAGACAACATCTGACGGAGGCCCGAAAAGGAGCTCCATTAGGCCCCTATATAATCAGTGGCTACTTGGCAAACGACTCCAAATGGCACTAGCATTCTGTACTTACACACCTTGAACATTGCATCAAAACCTCAACTTGCATTATTGCTTGTATGCATTTTATGGGATATATGTAAAATTATATGATATGAGATTTTGATGTTTTTTCCTTTTTCAATTTTTTTGGCACTGGCTCGAAAGCCTTAACCTATGCACACTACACACACTACACTCACATACACCACATACAAGCACACAACACACACGCATCCAGGAGATCCATGAATTTTCCCTAAAAGCGTTAATTTGTGTCCACTTCCCTGAGAGGCCATTCATTCCATATATTCACTTTATTCACTTTTGAACCTTTTTTCCCTTTTTGTTGGAGACAAAATGCTGAGTTTGTCTTGTATTCTCGATCTCTAGAAGTTTCCCAATTAAATTCGGCGTTTCATAGAGTATTTTCTAGTTTCAGATTCGTCTTCAGCAAGGGGACGGATGATAAAATTAATTTATTACATTTATTTCAGTATTATATCCCTATCTTTTGTTATTTATTTTAATTAAAAGTACTACTAAACATGTGTGTGTAAGTGCATATTACAAGTCTACGTACAACAAACGGATCAAATTGGGTCTGATTAGGTGTTTAAATTCAGATTTATAAGGAGATGTAGTCAGCCAACCAAGAGACCGGTCTAAACTAGGAAAGTGCTTAATTCAATTACGTGCAAGTGCGCTCGGATCAATAAAACAAGAAAATAAACATTTAATAAAAACCACGGAGAGGAGTCGAAGACGTCATAAAAGGATGGGCCCCAGAACTTCAAAGATTTCGACGGAAAGTGTTGGATTTCCACTTATTCCACCAATTTATCTCAGCCGTTTTAACGTTCTGAAAATCGTTTAGGTGAAATTTTCGATAATCGGTAAAATAACTGGTGTTTTCCGTAAAAACCATGATATAATTATTTTTCAAAATAGACTTAAATATACCTATTCTAGCTATGTAATGGCTAGTATTGATATTTATTTAGGCACTCATAAATTATTAGTTTACTTAAATATTTTTCCTTAATTAATTATTTTAAATTTTATTATAAGCTTTCATTTATACATTAAATTAGTGATAATTGCAAATTTGAATAGGTTAATTATACAAATGTGAACTGATCAGTCGAAAATATTGCATTTTTAACACATCAATTTCCCTACTATTTACAATCATCTATAGGTGTTCGGTATAAGTATAGCACATATTAGCAAAACAGCCGTAAAATACCAAATTACTTGTGTTATACTTTAAAACCGACATTTTGAGGGAAATTGAGTGTTTATCATTGCATCGCATAATCTTTGTGTAGCGCAACACTTGTCTCGAGAATCTGTGCAGGAAATTCCAGGAAAAGAGCCGAAACTATCGAAAGTGCTGATAAAAATACGCCAAGTCCATGACCTGTGATCTGGCAGTGATCAAGAAAGAATTATGAGATTCAATACATCAGAAAATAATCCCAAAGTCAGTACAAGAATTACCATGGAATTTCTATACAATAAGGCCAACAATGGGCCGCGGATCCGCGGCCAGAAGGGCATTCCCGCGGCGGATCCGCGGCCATCTTGCCACGTCATCCACAGAACTCTTCTTCAGGGTTCTCTTCTCAGCTTCAGAACTCCTTTAAGACACTGCAATTTCCAGATATCTCCAGAAGCTTCAGTCCAAACAGCAAAGCTCCTTGTTTAAGCTAAACACTTCCAAGCTTCTCAAGCAAGCTACATAACTACTTAAACCTAGAAGCTTCTACCTAACCTCCAAGATTATAAAGGAAGCTAACCCTAACTAACTAACTCTAGAAGCTTCCACCTAACTACTAAGCTTACAAGTGAAGCTAAACTAAACCTAGCTTCTAAAGGAAGCTAATCCTAATCAAGCTTCTAAGGGAAGCTAAAGGAGTGGGCTAGAAAAGGATACCAAAGGCTTCATCTCAAAGGTTGTTCAACAATTCACCCACAAGTTGAGTGACACAACTTGTGCATTCAAACCCTAACCCTAATCCAATCACCAAAGCCAAATTCAAGATCTCTGAGTACAATTCAAGCAAGAAGCCTTCAATCTTTTAGGAGCGAAGCCGATCTTCATCCGAGCAAGTGATCCAAGACGATCCGTGACTCACGAAGACGTGCGGAGCCAAATCGACGATCGAGTTCTTTCCTCATTGTAGATCTTGAGAGAATTGTAACAAAATTGTTGATAAATAAAAGGTAAAATTTTTTATTTTGCTTTCTTTACATTCTTGCATCATGATTAGATCTCGATTCTTGATTGTGTTCTTTGATATGATGTTTGAGTAAAAACTCCGCTCGTGAAGGAATCTAGAGAATCAATAGATGATGATGTTACAAATCTTGTACGATTCTTAAGTCCTATGAGTTTTGTAAACTCTAGTAAATTGAAGCATCGACAACCTAGTTTCGAGCGATGCTTTCTTGAATGTTTTCGCTCTTAATTAGTGATCCACGATCGATTCTTGAATTTACTAGAGGCTAGAGTGTGAATGAAATCAACGAAAAGACAAGGGATAGATGATGAAACCCTAGTTTCCGCAAGAAATCCCTAATTCTCGTTGATCGTCATCGATCTAGTATCAAATCATTAATAGATAAGAAAACGTAATCACTAGTTTTCATCACGTCTATAGATTCGATCGATTCCTACGAGCCTCACTTCGATTCTTGAAACCTAATTCGATTGGATATCATCAATTCTTGATTCTTGATTTTTAATGTTTTCTTGATAATTAGATTTAGATCTAGATAATTCTTGAAATTCACTTTTAAATCTTGAATTGAATTGTCTTTTCTCTTTAATTTTCGACTCATCTAATTCAATTACAAGCAAATCTCACGTTCCCTGTGGATGATCCGCACTCGCTAATGCGCTACATACGACACCGTTATTGATTGCGGTATAAATATTTTTGGTTGTGATTTCTATACATTTTCTACGTACACACCGAGATTTCAATACAATTAAATGGCACCGTTGTCAGGGATCGTGTGCTAATTTGTTCGTTTTTGAAATTTGAGTTGAAAAATTTATTCCATCAGATTTTTTAGATCAAAATTCACGCAAACACTAAATGATTCGTTATGATTTGTTGCGAGGAAATCTGGAATCTGTGGGGCAAGAGGAAAAATATTCTGAATATTCCAGGGAGCTCAGCGAGTCAACAGGAACATTTCCTGAAGTTTTTGTGCAGAAATCACACTTCCCCACCGCATTTCCGCGGCCGTAGAGCACCTCTCGCGGCGGTTCCGCGGTGTTATTGCTGCATCTCTATACCAAATTCGCTCGGTATCTCCTGTACTTTCTTATCTCCTCCCTCATCTGCTCCAATAACCAATTTCTGCAGGTTTCTTTACAAAAATTCGCAGCGCCGCAAAAAGCAAAAATTGTGCGTGTTTGATCTTGGTTGTTTGCATATTTTAATACGGAAATTAAAGGGAAAAGACCAAATTCAGATTAGTTGGGGAGTTCATTACCCTTCCTAAGCCCCGAAAAATCATAAAACTGCATCCGCATTACCCTCATTAACTAAAAGAAATCTAGACTTGACTCTAAGGACCGTCACGCTCACTTAGGACAGAAGGAGGTCGTGGGTAATCTATTGCGTATCCGCGTTTCTTTTGTAGTGTCTAAGGCAAGTGGTTACTTAATTAGGACCACTACTTACGTAGTAGAGAACCTCCCACTTACTTGGCACTTACCTGACCACAGGAGAGACAAAGAGGTAGTAGAGGATTGATCCTGCGATTTGTCTTCTGGCAGTTAGGAGCGGTCTAGAGACTTGACCTAGGTGATCATTAGACTTAGGGTTGTGTGTGCATTTTTGTGATTTACATTTTTTCAAAAATCCGTATCTTTTTCAAAACAAACACCACTTCATATTTCCCCTAATTATCTTAACGCTGCCACTTGTGCTAAACCTTTTAGTGCAAGCTTGGCTGGACACGGGATTCTAGTGCCCGTCTTGTCCGCGTTTTTCCCCATCGACCCCAAATTCGGTATTTCTACATTTTCTTTTTCCCACCACTACCGCGATGGACGGATTTCCATCAAACTTTTACACCACTCTGCCACCGCCCGCAGGAGCGCAAAACCCTCCTCGCATTTCTCTCCAAGAGAGATGTTATCCTTCACGTGTTCCCCTTCCCACCTGTCTTTCTATACCACCAGCCAATGGGGACAATTTTGAAATCAACCCCCAATTCATCAAACTGTTACCCAAATTTCACGGTCTTGATTCTGAAGACGCATACGTTTTTATTTCCAAATTCGAAAACGTATGCGCAATGATTGGAACATCACAACTGTCTGTGGATGCTCTGCGTTTACGTTTTCTCCCATTCACTTTGTGCGATTTAGCCGAGAAGTGGTTTTATAATACAACCGCACATTCTATTTCAAAATGGGATGAATTTGTTGCAGCATTCCTTAAGAAATTTTATCCCAATCACAAGACCAGCCGTATTCGGAGCGAAATCATCAAATTTACCCAACTTCCTAATGAACCATTTTGGAAATGCTTTGAACGGTTCAAGGATCTTCTTATCCAATGTCCTCATCACGGAATCTTTAGATGGGATTTGTGTCGAATTCTCTATGAGGGTATTGATCTCACTACTAGACAGATGCTTGAAACCATGTGTCATTGCCAATTCCTATCTAAAGATGATGGTGAAGCTTGGAAATACCTAGAAGATTTAGCTCAAAACACATTACAATGGGAAAGTGTCAGACCACCACCGTCTAGGGAAGATATCAATCAGCTCGATGTTTCCGTCATAATGAGAGCCGAAATGGCCGCAATACAAAGGAAGCTCGACTCTATAGAAAACAAATCACTTCAGCCTCCCTAAACCAATACACACTTCCCAAAACCGTGTGTGGCTGCTGTTCAAACCCATCACATTTGACGGAAGAATGTCCTTGAATGTACCGTTTCAAGGTCACACTAATGCTGCATTTCAGCAAAGACCTGGCAACGATCCTTCTTCTTCCTCATATACTCAAGATTGGAGAAATCACCCTAATTTTTCTTGGAACCAATCAAAAACTCAAAACACGGTTCCAAATCAAAACAATTTCCAAAGGGCTCTTCCACCACAACAGCAATCACTTCAATTGAGTCAGCACCCCTTCCAATCACAAAACTTTCAAAATCCGGTCAACACATCTGCACCAAATAATCCTTTGCAATTGACCGGTACTGATGAATCCTCTTCATTTATGAACTTGCTTCTGACAAATCTCATGCAAGTTTCGGCTGAAATAAAGACTTTCGTCGATGATATAAAGAAAAACTCCACTTCCTAAGCGGAGAGTATAAAATCGATGGAAGCAGAAATTGCAAGATTAAAAGCCGAATTGAGTGCTAGAGAAAAATGGAAACTTCCAGCTCAACCTTTACCTGATCCTGGACCTTCACATTACACTAATGTGGATGCACTTACCACGTTGAGATCTGGAAGAGGGCTAGACAATCATGTGGGTGAACAAATTGATAATGATGAATTGATCATTAATACCCCGGCTTCCACTTCCACTTCCACTCCCACTTCTACTTCTTACCCTATTTCGTCTATTTTACCGTCTTCTTCCGAGCCTATTCTCCGTTTTCCCAAAGGCTCGAACCCTCCACCCACTTCATCCTTCCCATCCCCACAAACTTCTCCACAAATGTTGGATCCAACACTTATTGATAGAGCTCCATTTCTAAATAGGTTGAGGCCCAACAAACCCAATGCCCAAATGGAGAAGCTTGTGGACATGTTTAAGTAAGTTAACATCAACATCCCTCTCCTAGATGCTATCCAACAAGTTCCGTCGATCGATCACCAACCTAGGGGTGAGCTGGAGGATGTGTTAATAAAAATCGCGGAAATTGTATTCCTTGTGGACTTTATTGTAATTGATACACAGCCTGTAGCAAACCCACAGAATCAAATTCTGGTGATTCTTGGTCGCCCCTTTTTGACCACTTCCAATACTATCATCAACTGTCGTAATGGTTCTATGACCCTATCCTTCGGGAATAGGTCAATTGAGCTGAACATTTACAAGTTGGGAAGTGTACCCTCCGAACCTACTGCTCAGGTCTGTACTGTCGAATTAATGGATGTCGACAGCAGCGAATTTGACGATCCTCATGATACTGATCTTGACTCTTTTCATAAGTTGTTGTTCGACCCAACTATATATCATACACATACGGACTCTTCCACCGAGTTGTCCAGGTCAACAACTAACACTGATTATGAACCGTTTTTGGAGTTTGAAGATCACCCCGCACTTTGTGATGACATTATTCTTCGGGGCATTGATGAAACTTTTGAGAAAATTTTCGCTGAAGAACTCGCATTTTTGAAAAGCACGGGTGTTGAGATGAATCCACCTTAATACAAAGAAATTGAACCTCCACCCTTTCTTCTAAAATGTAAAGAGAATGCGAGTAATCCATCACATACACCGAGTCATCTCTCCAAAACGAGATGCAAACACATTCTATCATACCACTTACCTTTTCTCCACCTCTTTCTGGCTCCATTCAACTTGTTCTTCCACCAACCTGAGCACTACATTGATAAAATTTTCGATTGGTTGGTGTTGACTTTCGGTCTTTGCAAAACTTGGCATCGACCAATAAGTCTTGACCCCCTCTTGTGATTTTCAAAGCTTAACATTGTTTAATTCAAGTTTTGGGGGGCGTATAATCTGGCTCTTGAAAAGAAAATTTTTACTGAAAATTGTGAGCCAAAATTAAGTTTCGGGGAGGATTTTCACGATCATATTTATTGCCCCCATTAATAAATTTCCTCCCAGGCTTACAGGTTTTTTGAGATATAGCGGATGGCAACAGTGAGGACACTGTTGAAAACAAGTTTGGGGGAGGTTTGTATTTATTTACGCATCATTTGCATCATACTTTGCATAAGCACAAAACATTTTTAAAAACATATAAAAATTTTAAAATTTTCAAATAATTTTTTTTTGTGTGTACATAAATAAGATAATAAAAGATTAGATAGTGAAAAATTACATCTAAAAGATTGGAAAAATTTAAGAAAACCAAGAAAATTAGATGTTTTCTTAAACAAAACTAGTAATAAGTAGTTATGAGCCGTTGTCCGAAGGGTTAGTAAGATGAAAGAAGTCACTAATCTGAGGATAAAAATAAGTCTGAAAAATAGTTTCTATTCCGGAAGCCAAATATTTGAACATTGATACCCTACTATATGCACTTACACACGTCTTGAAGCTCGAGATAATAGAGGATACCTTGAAATGCTCTTATCTAAAAACCAAAGTATGAAGGAAATAAAAAATGAATAAAAAATATAAAATGGTGAAGAAAAATGAACACTGGTTTTGTTATCGCCAAGGCAGCAATAAAAATATATAGCGAGGGTGCTTCTTCACCTATTGCCTTAGACCAACTGGTCTGGGAGTCACAGCTAAGCCTTAGGTGGTGCAAGACGAGAAAAATACTAAAACACCGTATAAGCAAGCACATGAGTAATCGGTCGGTTAGTACCTCAAGAAGTATTAACGGTCGCATGAAAATGTGTGAGCAAATCTAAATATTCATCAGTTAAAAAGTACTGAGGCAGATGGACAAGAGTATGATAGCTTGAATTGAATTCTCGGAGTGTAGGGATGTCTTTTACACACACGTAGGGGTATATGATCGATGTTTGGAAGAAAGGTAGGAATGAAGAATAAAGATGATGTTTTAATGACGGATGATGTGATTTCTAACATCTTTTCATAACTATTAAGATAGGGCTTATGACAACCGAAAAGCTAGCATAGTTGGAAACTCTAATTTTCAAAGTCTTTCTTTTATAATTCTTATCTTTATATGTAACTTTCACGGTCTTCCTTTTATTATTGGATTTTGTGGGTGCAATCCGCTGAAAACCCTCAGGAGACAACACTCCTCCTACTAGGGACACCTAGAGGTTTAAAGGCTTGTTGCACGTGCTCAGTGCAATCGTGTTGCCTACGAAAGTGTGCTAGTTAGTTTTTCTCTTTCTTTATTTTCTCCTTCTCTTTTTAACAAAACAGTTTGCTCGAGACGACCAAAAATAAGTTTGGGGGAATTTGATCAGTCGAAAATATTGCATTTTTAACACATCAATTTCCCTACTATTTACAATTATCTATAGGTGTTCGGTATAAGTATAGCACATATTAGGAAAACAGCCGTAAAATACCAAATTACTTGTTTTATACTTTAAAACCGACATTTTGAGGGAAATTGAGTGTTTATCATTGCATCGCATAATCTTTGTGTAGCACAACACTTGTCTCGAGAATCTATGCAGGAAATTCTAGGAAAAGAGCCGAAACTGTCGAAAGTGCTGATAAAATACGCCAAGTCCAAGACTTGTGATCTGGCAGTGATCAAGAAAGAATTATGAGATTCAACACATCAGAAAAGAATCCCAAAGTCAGCACAAGAATTACCATGGAATTTCTATGCAATAAGGCTACCAATGGGCCGCGGATCCGTGGCCAGAAGGGCATTCCCGCGGCGGATCCGCAGCCATCTTGCTACGTCATCCACAGAACTCTTCTTCAGGCTTCTCTTCTCAGCTTCAGAACTCCTTTAAGCCACTCCAATTTCCAGATATCTCCAGAAGCTTCTGTCCGAACAGCAATGCCACTTGTTCAAGCTAAACACTTCCAAGCTTCTCAAGCAAGCTACATAACTACCTAAGCCTAGAAGCTTCTACCTAACCTCCATGGTTATGAAGGAAGCTAACCCTAACTAACTAACTCTAGAAGCTTCCACCTAACTACTAAGCTTACAAGTGAAGCTAAACTAAACCTAGCTTTTAAAGGAAGCTAATCCTAACCAAGCTTCTAGGGGAAGCTAAAGGAGAGGGCTATAAAAGGATACCAAAGGCTTCATCTCAAAGGTTGTTCAACAATTCACCCACAAGTTGAGTGGCACAACTTGTGCATTCAAACCCTAACCCTAATCCAATCACCAAAGCCAAATTCAAGATCTCCGAGTACAATTCAAGCAAGAAGCCTTCAATCTTTTAGAAGCGAAGCCGATCTTCATCCAAGTAAGTGATCCAAGACGATCCGCGACTCACGAAGACGTGCGGAGCCAAATCGACGATCAAGTTCTTTCCTAGATCTTGAGAGAATTGTTACAAAATTGTTGATAAATAAAAGGTGAAATTCTTTATCTTGCTTTCTTTACATTCTTGCATCATGATTAGATCTCGATTCTTGATTGTGTTCTTTGATATGATATTTGAGTAAAAACTCCGCTCGTGAAGGAATCGAGAGAATCAATAGATGATGATGTTACAAATCTTGTACGATTCTTAAGTCCTATGAGTTTTGTAAACTCTAGTAAATTTAAGTATCGACAACTTAGTTTCGAGCGATACTTTCTTGAATGTTTTCGCTCTTAATTAGTGATCCACGATCGATTCTTGAATTTACTAGAGGCTAGAGTGTGAATGAAATCAACGAAAGGACAAGGGATAGATGATGAAACCCTAATTTCCGCAAGAAATCCCTAATTCTCGTTGATCGTCATCGATCTAGTTTCAAATCATTAATGGATAAGAAAACGTAATCACTAGTTTTCATCACGTCTATAGATTCGATCGATTCCTACGAGCCTCGCTTCGATTCTTGAAACCTAATTCGATTGGATATCATCAATTCTTGATTCTTGATTTTTAATGTTTTCTTGATAATTAGATTTAGATCTAGATAATTCTTGAAATTCACTTTTAAATCTTGAATTGAATTGTCTTTTCTTTTCTCTTTAATTTTTGACTCATCTAATTCAATTACAAGCAAATCTCACTTTCCCTGTGGACGATCCGCACTCGCTAACGCGCTACATATGACACCGTTATTGATTGCTGTATAAATATCTTTGGTTGTGATTTCTATACTTTTTCTACCTACACACCGAGATTTCAATACAATCATGAACCATCACAACATAATAACAAGTTTGCAATATATTCTATTTTCCTCCATTTGTCTCCAATGTTCTAGTAAATTCTAATATGAGATGAATTAGAAAATAAAATATAATTAAATAATTAATAAAATAAGTAAAAGATATAATAATGGGAGAAGTTTCCACACAAACCCACACACGTATACCCCACTCTATCTCCATCTCCCCATGTGGCCGAGCCTAGTGTGGCTTCACAAATTCTCACCTCATTCTCACTTCAAAAATTTAAAAGAAAAAGAAAATTTAAAAAGGGGATTAATATATGACATGATGGGGATATTTCTACACACTCACACACACTTTTCTCTCTCTCTCTCTCTCTCTCTCTCTCTCTCTCTTTTCCCTCACTCAAGAATGGCCAAGCCTTCCCTCATGCTGCCCTAAATTTTCTCCACCTCCTTTCACTCAAAATTCATCACAAAATCCATCAAAAATCCAAACAAAAACTCATAATTCGAATCTAATTCTTCCTCCAATTCTCCTTGGACTATTTTAGCATGGATCTTGGAGCATGAAACCATCTTTGGAGGCTAAGTTGCAAGCTAGATCTCTAAACTTGTGAGGTATAAATCTTAACCTAATGGTTAATTTGTTGATTAACTATTCTAATCTAAACTATTCAAGTGATAATTTGGTTCTAATTGCTAGTTTGTGAATTAAAGAAAAGGGTTTGAGATTCAAGTTAGGGTTTTTATTATTTGATTATGCTTATAAAGTGTAGTTTAACATCTTAAGACATGCAAAATATAATCTAGTTGTTAAATTATTAATTGTTATTTCTAAATTGTCCTAATTAAGCGATTTTGCAAACTAGGTTTTTAGGATTAATATAACTAAGTGAGATAAAAATCTAGTTAATATTTGTGTGACTTAATTAAGTTATTAAGTGATTATTGTTGCCACTAGAATTGCTAAAACATTTAGATTTGTGCTAAAAAGGTGATGGGTCGCTTACTAGGTTTTTGGATTAAATCGTTTGAACTAAGTTTGAGGTTTTGGTGGTTTGCCACCTATTTCATATAATATTTAGTGTGTTGTGGATGCGCGATTGGTGTAATTTGGTTCTAGGCTTGGTAGTTGTCGCGTATAGCGACCCTAGTTGTGGTTTGTGGCGTTGTCGCGAGCGCGTTTTGTGCACCAAGTGCGTGCGCGTTTAGTTAGTACGCGTGGTTGACTTATAATGTTTGTGTCCGCGAATATTTATATATTTATTCTTGTATTTACTTGTGTACGTTTCTAGGATCGGGTGCAGAGGCGTCGGATGTGGCGCGGAAATAGCAGAGCTGAAATCGGATCAGATTAGCCGAGGCGTCCCGGTGAGTAGATGCACACATCTACGGGGGAATCGTCAGGATGGCGCGAGGCGCCCGATAGTCAGGATTTCTAGTAGTACTTATATTTATATGCGTAATCTCCTAGTCATTCACCTCATTGCATTACATCATCATAAATATATGTGATATTATCTCATAGGACACTTACACCATTACCATTGGTTCATGCCACGTGCACTATTCATGCGAACACATACGCCTTTGGTAATTGCTATGTCATGAATGCTATAGAACTTGCTTAGAATCGGTATCTGTTCATTGCATCATATATGATCTATAAACCTGTACCTTATAGTCATTTCATCAGGATGGATACGTAGGATTGCTAGTCATATGCATATACCTCATTGCATCATCGTTCATGCATAGTTTTCTAGTCACACATCGTATTTCATATTGTCGATACCATAGGCATTCATCATCGCTGACATGTGTACATATGGTGATTTTTCTTGAGGATTTCAGTATTATGAGATTTCTGGGTTTTTGGGAAAACCGCAAGAATTTTATAAACCTGTTATCATTTTAATAATGCAAGTTGCTGTTTCCACAATCAGAGCAAAGCCCTGTTCAAATTCCGAGATTTGAAATGAAGCGACCCTTCTGTTTCCTCCAATCAGAGCATAGCTTTGTTTTGAAATTTAAAATTCAAAAATTGAAGCAACGCTTCAGATCCAGCGCTAGGCGCGATGCGCGCCCCGTGTCAAACATGGATTCGCTAGCGCCAGGGGCGCTGCGCCCTAGGCAGTGCACCATGTGTGCGCTAGCACTAGGTGCGCTGCGCGCTACGTGTCAAACACGAGTGCGCTAGCATAGGCTGCGCTGCACGCCACGCGTCAAACGTAGATGCGCTAGCGTAAAGTGCGCTAGCGTTGGAATTAAAAATTCCCCACCATTAGATCAAAAGATCTAATAATTATAAATCATTAATTAATCAGAATTAAAATTCTGTTATGGAAAGATCTTTCTAATCTTGTTAAGAACAAGAAAATTACCTTCTGTAAAACAGAAGCCCGAGGATCAAAGATCCAACGGTGGGGAAACGTCCCCAAATCAATCAGAGAAAGATCTCTTCAACTGATTTAACAAATCAATTTGCCCTATATAAAGGCCCCAAGACTTCAAATCTGATATAGAGAAACCCCCCTACAAATTTTGAGAAAATTCAAAAGAAAGAGAGTAAGCTCTTGAAAGAAAATCATTTCTTCAAGGTAAAAAGAATGATTCTTGAACAAAGAGATGAAATCGTCTCATTAGAACAGAAGAATTATCTTCTTAAAAGATCATAGATCTACAAAAGATCAAGGTCTCTTATAAGAAAAGATCAAAAGATCTTATTATAGAAACAAAAGAAGTATTTACTTCATTCACTGATCATTGATCTACAAAGGCAAACCCCTTTCAAAAGTAAGAACTATTGTTCTTGAATTTTAGGGCAAAGCCTCCTTTAAAAAGAACATAAACTTGTTCTCTGATCATAAATTTGATCAAATGCGCTTTACGCTACTGAAAAGTGCCTTGCACTCATGAACTGCGCTTTTGCGCTCTTTAGACCGGCGCTCAGCGCCAAAACGTGCCATGTATCAACCACAGATAAAACTTGCGCTTTGCGCTTCTGAAACAGCGCACTGCGCTCATGGGCTGGCGCTCAGTGCCAAGCGCGCCACGTGTCACGTACTGGTGCGCCACTGAACTAGCGCAACGCGCTCATAAATTGAAAGCGCAATGTGCTCATAAACTGGCGCTTAGCGCTAAGCGTGACGCGTGTGTTTTTCGTGTACGCTACTTGGCAGAAGCGCGATGCGCTCTTTATTTGGCGCAAAGCGCCTGACGCGCCACGTGGCGTGCTGTCAGGACACATATTGTTCTGATGAATGCTATGCATTCAATACAAGATAAAAAATGTCAGGATCAGCATTATTAAAAGGGCCAAGCCCAAGTAAAGGCTCAACAGCCCAGAACAATAAAATGTTAAACATTTTAATCTTATTAGACTTAGCCCAATATTGGCCATATGTCCTCAACTTATATTGAACTGAGCCCATTTGCTCACGAATATTCAACAGATCTTAGTCCCAAAATGGACTACAGATCTTCCAATCAATTCACAGCGGTTTAAGGGTACATCTCTTTACTCCTCTGATACTCGTCGTTGTAATCCTTCAACGTCTTCTGAGAGGTGACGGGTCCCGACAACCACACATTTTACGGACTGTGGGGTCCTTAAACTCATGGACTACGATGTCCTTAAACCTCATAGACTACGATGTCTTTAAACTACGGACCGTGGGGTCCTTAAACTCATGGACTACGATGTCCTTAAACCTCATAGACTACGATGTCTTTAAACTACGGACTACGATGTTCTTAAACTTCATAGACTACGATGTCTCTAAACTACGGACTGTGGGGTCCTTAAACTCATGGACTACGATGTCCTTAAACATCATAGACTACGATATTTTTAAACTACGGACTACGATGTCCTTAAACCTCATAGACTACGATGTCCTTAAACTCATGGACTACGATGTCCTTAAACTTCATAGACTACGATGTCCTTAAACTTCATAGACTACGATGTCTTTAAACTATGGACTGTGAGGTCCTTAAACTCATGGACTATGATGTCCCTAACCTCGGACTGTGGGGTCCCTTTAAACCCACGGACTACGATGTCCTTAACCTGGACCGAGATGTCCTTAAACTAACATCGGACCACCATATCCTTAAACTGGTAATCGACCGCAATGTCCCTAAACTAAACAATAGAGTCCAAATGCTCTTTTGTTGGATCTAAATGATCCCGTTAAGTTGATCTTAGTCTAAAAATTAGACTAACGTATCCTTAACTAACATTTAAGTTGATCTTAGTCCCAAATGAGACTAACGTATTCTTAAATCCAACCCCAAATCCAAATCTAAAAGATACAGATTTGGACTAATCCACGCCCTACGGGCGACAACATAAATTAGTCTCCGTATACAATCCACGGGCTACCACAAATAAAACAAATACCCACGACACGAAGTGACCATCTGGAGAAGGAGAAAGTTGTTACTGCGATGCGGTAGCGTAATTAATTGCAGGGGCTTGCGCCTGCAGGGAAGAGCGCCCCCACAATCAAAAACCCCTCACCAACGAGGGGGAATCTGATGAAGTCTGCTACATCGGTCGTATCCGTTTAAACCTTCGATACATGGTGTCATAAATCAACTTGGCATCTTCGGAGGGGTGGACGGATAGCACCAATTAGCATCTGCCCTGAAATTCAGGCAAGACGTTCGCCGCGTCTTCGCACGTCTTCCGGCGGTAAACAGATTCTGGCACGCCCGGTAGGACCTTTTCCTCTTTCCACTACACACTTCGTGTGTCATGTTCGCGAATGAATTGCGGTTTGATATGGTTGCCCTTGGGTTCGAGGTACTAAGATTTGGTGTCTTGCTGGGTCCAAAAAACAATGACGTCTACTTGCGCGAAGTGTTCCAGCTACAATTGCAACTCGCGTTCCGCCTCATCTTGAGGCATAGCTTACGGGCCCCAAGCGGCTTCCTTGTTCGCGATGCCGGTGGAACAGGTCACTCACACTACCACTGGATTGTTTTTTGGGACCATGCTCCCGCTAACGAGCTTCAACGCTCCTATACCAACACAAGAAGTCGGTCTTTGATCGGCTTGCAACTACAGCGGCCCCTCTCAACGGGTCATCCAGCTCCAGCGCCTCAGTCTTCGCCAGATTAGGCCAAAGTTCATGTGGGCCCATGATGAAGCCTGTAATTCCAGACCAGGTTATTCCGAAAAGGATAGCCATCCCTGCCCCCGAAGTCGTCAAGACGGCTTCTCCTGCCAAGATCGGTCTTCACAAGACTGACTGTTCCGGCTCCTACTCCGGCTCCCGTTCCTGCTCAGAAGTCTGTCTTTGACAGATTAGACATTGCTGCTCAATGAACGTCGGTCTTCAAGAGGCTGGTACCAGCTGCGCCTCACCTGAACAGGGGCATGATGAAGCCATCCCCATCAACGAACCAACACCATCGGCTCGACACGCTCGCCGTCGCCACTGGCGCCGAGTAAGAAAGGCTGAGGGCAACTCCCCCTCTGGGCTAACTCCACCAGCCCCAACGGTGGAAGTCAACGCTGCTGTTCCAACTAGGAACAACTTTGAATTGCTGAATAAGATGCGCAGGAATTCTCCTACCGCCACACTGAAAAAATCTCCTCCACCGGTGGAAAATGTTACAGAAATAAAGCCGGATCAGCCCCCTCAACGGCTATCCTCCAAAGTTTATAAAGTCTGGCGACGAGTCCAGGAGTCGGTGATTGATCAAGACTATCCCCGTCGACAGAAGAAGCTGAAGGTTTAACAGGAAGATAACCGTCATGGCAAGCCACGAAGGACGACAACTACCTGGGTGCCCGCTACAACGGCCCCCTCGACTTCAACTGCTCAAAAAAGAAGGAGACTAGAGAAAGCCTCTGTGAACGTGGCAAACCGTAAAGCGCTGAATCTAAATGCCCCAAGTCTGGGGGCATGATGGTACATACCGTTTATGTAACGTTTTGAAAATCGTTTCGGTGAAATTTCGGAAAATCGGTAAAATAAGGGGGTTTTCTGTAAAAAGTCAAAATACAAATATCTTTATTATAAAATTAAATATACATATTTTAGCTATGTAATTGCTAGTATTTGGTGTTTATTGAGCCGCTGGTAAAATTTCTAATTTTCTGAAAAATTTTCCGAAATTAATTATTTTAATATTATTTTAAGCCGTCATTAATACATTTAATTAGGGAAAATTACAAATTGGAATGGGCTGACACAAATTTTATAATTCATGACACACTAAACTGGCATGCAAAAAATTATTTCTGAAATGAAATCGTTTGCCAAAACGGTTTTAGAAATATCGAAGAAAAATGGCTTAATTAGTGAATGTTGTGTTAATGGGAATTGGGGCAATACATTTATCTTTTTTCCTAACCCACACATCCACACCTCACCCTCTCTTCCTCCCCCTATGTGGCTGGCCCCTCTTTGACAGCCCACCCCCCTCTCTCTCCAATCACCTCACTTTTCATTACTTAAACAATGAAAAGAAAAGAAAAAGAAAGAAAGTCAAAGAGGTGTGGACTTTGTCTTTTCTCTCCAATTTCAACCCCTCCCTCTCTCTCCTCACTCCCTCAATTTCTAGCCGAAAATTCCCAGCCCCCAACAGCAGCCCCTCCTTTTCTCTTCTCCTCTCATTTTCCATCAAAAAATTCACCAATTTCCATCAAAAATCAAAGCTAAAATTCAAATCAAAGCCCTACCCATTTTCCCTTATCTCTTTTAGCATGGATCTTGGTGCAAGGATTTCAATTTGGAGGTCTAGTTTCATGTTGATCTCAAGATGGTTTTGAGGTATAAATCCTAACCTATTGTTCAATTGTTGGTTTAAATTCCTTAATGTAGCTTATTAGGTGCTTAAATATGGTCTAAGTGCAAGTTTGGAAATCTAAAGAGAAGGAGTTTGAATTAAAAAGTTAGGGTTTTAAATTCAATAGGGTTGTTGTCACTTGTTTAAGGTTGCATGGTGTAGTTAGCATGTTAAGACATGTTAAACCTAATCTAGCAGATAATTTGTAAATTGTTGCATCTAAAAGTCCAAATTTAGTTATTTAAGCAAACTAGGTTTTAGTTTATAGTTACAAATGGGTGATTTAAAATCTAATTAAGATTTGATGACTTTATTAACATTATAAAATGTAGTTTAATGCTTTAGATCATGCAAATCCAAGCTAGATTGTTGTATGTGCATTTTTGCTATAAAATGGTCGGAATTGGTTAAAATTGCAAACTAGGTTTTTGAAATTGAATTAAATTGTGGGTTTAAAAATTACGTAATGGTTTCTATGGCATAATTAAGATATTAAGTTATCATCTTGGTCACTAGAATTGTTAAAACATTATGTTTTGTACAAAAACGGTAAACCTTTCTTGCTAGGTTTTCGGAAAAATAGCTTTTAAAGTGAGTTTGAGGTTTTTGTGAATTTTAACCTATTTCATATTATAAATAGTGTTTGTGAATGTGCAAATGAGTGTGTTTGGGTTTTTCTCGATGGTTTGGCGTTTGTACGCCGACGTCGAGGGTTTTTGGGTTGATTTGTGAAAGCAGCCATAGGTTTTGACCTATGTGGGATTCGTGTGTCGTTTTGATCATGAGTCGGATTTTAATGCGATACGGTGCGTTATGATATATAGGTACCCCATGTAGACTTCGAGACGACAAGCAAGCGCGTGGCGACGTCGGCACCGGCGAGCGAGGACCAGGTGAGTAGATTTATATCTACGGGGAGAAGTCGGGTGGATGGCGTATAGCACCCTCGCAGTTCGTGGTGATGTATACGAATACGTATACACACATATATTGCTTGAGATTATTGATGATAAATATGGATATTTGGTGTGTTTGGATTGATTTAGTGTTGTGAAACCCTAGAGTAGTGGTTGCACCACACATACACACACACCCATACTTGCATACATTCTTCTTTCATATGTGCGTATATGGGATTATATAGTTATGTGTCCACATGGGTATGGGACTATGTGTTCACATACCAATTTGAGGATGATACTTGGGATTGAGATGAGTCGATGAGATTTGAGTTGAGGCCGAGAGATCGGTGATATGGCAAAAATTCGTATTTGAGATACGTCATGATGTTATAGCGGATCCTTGGATGATGTTACCATGTGAATAGTGAAATAAATAAAATGGTCGACATGTGATCGTGATATGAGATATGATATGCTAGGATGTTGATAATAGGCCGTATTGGGCGATGTATACTCCTTCATGATGATATGTGCTGATGATATCGGTTTGTACGAGACTGTCGATCAGTAGTCAGATCATGATTATATTGATGATATTAGTATTGTACTCGGCATAGATCAGTACCCGGATTATGATCTTTAATAAAGTGGATACCAGATGAATAATATGATGAATGTGATATTGACCCGTACCCAGATTTGGGATGCCGTACGACGGATTTACGTACGGGCTATATATTGATATTTGATCCGCACTCTTGACTTGGGAATATCTGATTATAGATATAGTATCGAATGTGATATTATTGAGGCGTGATCACCGACTCTTATATATATATATATGTATGTATGTATGTATCGACTCAGATGTTAGGCGGCTTCCTTAACTTCAGTTAGCCTGTTAGCTCAGCCCTATAGTTTAGTGTAGTTATTAGACTAGATTTATATTAAATGCAGATTAGCTATCATTGTGTTTAGTATTCAGCTCCCGCACATTATTGCTGTTGCTCCGCATCGCATACTTATTGTAATTTATATTTCATTATTGATATCATGCTGTTAGGACACCAGCACCATTACCGATGATGTGTATGTACCACGTACACTTACTTGCCGGCTCACACACATCTTCATCGGTAATTGCCATGTCATGTACACTTAGAAAATACTATTGCTAGACTTAGCTTGTTAGTTAGTAGTTTGACATGATATTAGTGTACTTGCCTTATATGCCAGTTTGGACATTCTAATTATTACTTGTCACTTCATGCATACTGTTATTCATTGTTATGCCGCATTCATGGATTCTCATGCCTATATTCACTAGTTTATGTGCTATTGAGGTTTTGGATTCGGATTTCCATGATATTTCTGGATTTGGGAACCGCGGGTATTTCAAAAGAGAATATGTAATTGTTTTAAAACCCGGTTACCCTTGATATGATATTTCAGTGCGTCCACCATGTGTTTTCTCGGTGGTGAGAGCGACATGTGAGACCGAGTTCGAGGAGTGGAGGAATCGTTTCGGGTACATGGTGGACCCGGTAAGGTACCCCGGGGCAAGAAGCGCGTGGTGATGACGATGTGAGCCTGGCAGGGGGAGACTACCTACCGGTGATCTTTCCCGACGCGTCGGATATTCGGAGGATACCGTCATGGTCTTGAGATGGATGGTAGGAGCCGGTCTGGACTGACGACGCCCTAGATATTGAGATTGAGATATTGAGATTTTGATATATTGAGGTACTAAGATTTGATGATACAGGCCAGTCCGGATAGCCGGAGCCTGAGATTTTGAGACATTGAGATTTATGTTTTGTGTCGATGCTAGACACTGTTTATGCTGATTTCATTTATGATACCTCATTTTAAAAATACAAAGGAAATCTCACTAAATTATGAAAGCAGTTTCTTTAGTACACGTATTCTGTTTTTATGCATTCATACATCATCCATATGATATATTGCTACCTGAGGCACTGACACGGGCACATGGGATTACATATGGGCTAGACATTTATCCTAGCCATTGTTATAGGCTGCTGGTATATATTGGAGGATATATTATGATCGTTGACCTAGGATTGTGTTGTTCATGCGATTTCTGTTCGTAGATGTTTTTCTACTCACGAGTTGGCAACTCACCTCCGTTGTGCCACAGTTTCTTACAGGTTTTGCCGTACATGTTTCATTATGGCTTGCTGGCACTATTTTCATTCCGGGTCATTTGCTAGTAGGTGGGTTTATTTGTATCGTACCCATTACTATACCTTGTATATTATTATTCTGTTGTATCTAGAAGTTCCATCAACCAAACATGTATTTATTTCAGAGATAGAGACCAATGATGTTTATTCTTTCGACCTTAGAGTCGCGCATTGTATTTCTATAGATTTCTTGCTATTTTGAGTTTCCTTTTGAGTTTTGATCCTCGCCCTTGCCGTTGTATATTATATTGCTTGTGTGGTTGTGACCGTCGATTGACGAAGAGTTAGCTCCCGCTTCGGGATGCATTTTATTGATTTCGTATACTATTCATGTTGTATCCCGTTTGGGGGCCAGTATTTACAAAGGAGACTCTGCCGAAATTTTTAGGAAATATTTGATGTTTTTAAAAACGCATAATTCGGCTTATGCTATTAAAACTACTTGATTTAAATTGGTTTTCCTTCACTCTACTACTTTTCTTGGTTTGGTTTTCTGGGTTTTCGGCTTACTTAGATTACGTACGCTTTGAGGCGTTTCGTAGTCTAAGTGTCGGTCATGTTCCGTACTTTCGGGTCGTGACAAAGTTGGTATCAGAGCGTTAGGTTTTACCTTCGGAGCGTAGGATGACCCTTGGTTGATGGAATAGGTGACTAAAGTAGAGTGACGTACCGTGGGTATGTTCCGCGGCATACTTACGATACACTACTCCACTTAAGAAGCCTTAGGATGTACATTTCTTTGTTCAGTATTATATTCATTCCTGATTTAGCCTCATCGGTATCAGTTATGGTTTTGCTGCCACGATTACGGGCAGGGAGAGCTACGACTAGAGTTGCGGTCAACACGAGGTCGTCACGAAACGAGGACTGACCAGGGCGTAATTCTGGCGACATACGATTGCAGAGATGTGTCTTTTTATTGTGTTTTGCGCCACGAGCGTTGGATGGATCGCTTTATGAAGTTACTCGGATGTGCTGATCGGCACCAGAGGATTGAGCCAATGATAGAGGCCAGCCAGATTTTGATGACCGTTGGCGTATTGCTTATTCATGATGATTGAGGCACTGTTCAGCGTGCAGAAAAGTGAGCCAGTTATTGCTGCGAACGACGAGATATCGCCCCAGACGTTGGAGCTATTGCAGTACGAGTTGTACTAAGAGATGATAGAAGGTCGTTAGTCACCCGAGGATGAATGACTAGGACATGTGGCTCGTTCGCCTACCCGATGCGAGGTCATCAGATATATTGATTCCAGCTAGAGACGACTTCACGCAGAGACGTTGAGAGTCGAAAGAGACGATCGAATGTCAGAAACCTATTATTCTAAGTTTAAAGTATTAAGAAGAGCATGCAGGCAATTCTATGGACCCTCTAGAAGAATGAAACCCTAACTCGACTTAATGACCGTGTGAAAGCCATTGAACCTTAGGGTTTGCGGTAGTTCCGCGGCGCCATTAGTGAGGCTTGGGTTTGTCCTTCTACGGCTGGACTATCGATGCTGTGGTACGTACTCGATACTATTAAACTGTACCCAAGATGTTGAGCTCTTGGGGGATTATGAGGTTTTGACGAATCGATCGGATGGTTCGACTTCATTCGGATGCTAGGTGGTGAGATGCACTTCTTGGGAGACTCCAGATACGAGGATAGCCATTGGAGCTTAGTCCATGCAGCCATAACGAGACGAGTCCGAAGCAGTCGATATTAGAGAAAGTGGAGTAAAAGGTTCGTACCAGATCTGGATAAGATGACGTTCCAATCCACCGACATCAGAGATGCGATACGCATGCCGAGGCATTTTACTTGGATATACCTTCCAGAAGAAGTCGCGATGAATATGCAGCCGTTCTGGAGCAAGAAGCAGATATAGTAAGGGACGATGATTTCTGGACAATTCGGCAGAGATGAGCTTTGGGAGAGATCTCGACAGGACCTTTCTGGAATAAAATACGAGAAGACTTGGACCCAGGAGTGGTCATGTTACGCGCACCAGCAGGCCAGAGTTCAGGATCGTCGACGAGACATGCTATGAGTGACTACGACAGTTGGCCAGAGATTCTTGGAGGATGTGCTTCAGCGGGACTATTCCGCCATATTTGATTTCGGTATTTTAGGCGATCTATTCGCATGCTTGATTTTGATGATTGAGTTTCATGATATTTATTTTCATGCACCATGGTTGCACCTACTGAGTATTTACGATTTTTGCACAGTTCTTGCACTTGATATCGTTTTCGTGCCTTGGTTTCACATGTTTATGATTTTATGGGTTTCATACAGTGAGATGATTTTGTGCATATATACGCACATGATTTGGTTTTTGCACTCGGTATAGTTCACATATGCTTGCAGTGCAGTGTTACGCATTTTGTGCATTTAGATGCACTGGACTTCGATTTTGATTGTGATACTCGATATTTGTTTTGTGCACCTTGTGCACCTGATTGGATTTTGCGCATGTTCGGCGCTTGATATTGGATTTCATGATTTCGTGCATGATGGATGCACCTGATTTGGATTTTCGAGCATGTTGAGCGCATGTTTTGAGATGCGATTTTGCTGCACACCAGATGCACTAATTCGAGATTCTTCGTGCGTGTCAGATGCACCTGTCTTTGCTGTCAGGCACACACGTTGCCTATGACAGATGTTGTGTGCACACCCGATGCACTTAGATGTTGTTTCTGTGCGCATGTATGGAACATATATGGATTTTGATTTCCGTGCGCACCAGACGCACGTAGTATTCATATGCATATTTTGGGATTGATTCTTATAGAGCAGTACGTTTTTATGATATTTGCTATGTGTTTTCGTACTGAGCAGGACTAGTCAGAGGACAGTACCTGAATGTATTTTGCATGCATTGATAGCTATCGAAGGGAATTCCAAAAAGCGAGCTATAGTCTCAGTATTTACCTACGTGTCTGATATGACACGTAACGTTTAAAACAAGGAAACCCTTCTAAATTGTTTCCCAAAACGGCGGAACGTACATTTTAAACAAAAGGATATATATATATATATATATATATATATGTAGTTATTTTCTCACAATAAACGTCAGCCACTGTGCAGTGTCGCGAACATCGCACGGCGAATTGAAAAAGTTTTGGCATGCATTGCTTCTAGATGCTTTAATGATGTATATCATGTTGGTTTTCGTATTGGATCTTGACATTGATGTATTCCCCATGACTCCGATGATTGCGGGATGCTTGACGGAGTTTTGATTTTGAGTTATATGCTCATTTTTCATGCGTATGCGCTGCGCTATGATTTGTTTTATGTATTTATGATTTCGGAGCCCCGACGACTTGATGTTTTTGCTTTGATGTTTTAGTATTTTAGGGGAGTTTTAATTTAAATTCGGGGAACGAATTTCTTTAAGGGGGGTAGATTGTAACGTTTTGAAAATCGTTTCGATGAAATTTCGGAAAATCGGTAAAATAAGGGGGTTTTCTGTAAAAAGTCAAAATACAAATATCTTTATTATAAAATTAAATGTATATATTCTAGCTATGTAATTGCTAGTATTTAGTGTTTATTGAGCCGCTGGTAAAATTTCTAATTTTCTGAAAAATTTTCCGAAATTAATTATTTTAATATTATTTTAAGCCATCACTAATACATTTAATTAGGGAAAATTACAAATTAGAATAGGTTGATACAAATTTTATAATTCATGACACACTAAACTGGCGGGAAAAATATTGTTTCTGAAATGAAATTGTTTACCAAAATGGTTTTAGAAATATCGAAGAAAAATGGCTTAATTAGTGAATATTGTGTTAATGGGAATTGGGGTAATACATTTATCTTTTTCCCTAACCCACACACCCACACCTCACCCTCTCTTCCTCCCCCTATTTGGCCGGCCCCCCTTTGACAGCCCTCCCGCTCTCTCTCTCCAATCACCTCACTTTTCATTACTTAAACAATGAAAAGAAAAGAAAAAGGAAGAAAGTCAAAGAGGTGTGGACTTTGTCTTTTCTCCCCACTTTCAACCCCTCCCTCTCTCTCCTCACTCCCTCAATTTCTGGACGAAAATTCCCAGCCCCCAACAGCGGCCCCTCCTTCTCTCTTCTCCTCTCATTTTCCATAAAAAAATTCACCAATTTCCATCAAAAATCAAAGCTAAAATTCAAATCAAAGCCCTACCCATTTTCCCTTATCTCTTTTAGCATGGATCTTGGTGCAAGGATTTCAATTTGGAGGTCTAGTTTCATGTTGATCTCAAGATGGTTTTGAGGTATAAATCCTAACCTATTGTTCAATTGTTGGTTTAAATTCCTTAATGTAGCTTATTAGGTGCTTAAATATGGTTTAAGTGTAAGTTTGGAAATCTAAATAGAAGGAGTTTGAATTAAAAAGTTAGGGTTTTAAATTCAATAGGATTGTTGTCACTTGTTTAAGGTTGAATGGTGTAGTTAGCATGTTAAGACATGTTAAACCTAATCTAGAAGATAATTTGTAATTGTTGCATCTAAAAGTCTAAATTTAGTTATTTAAGCAAACTAGGTTTTAGTTTTTAGTTGCAAATGGGTGATTTAAAATCTAATTAAGATTTTGATGACTTTATTAACATTATAAAATGTAGTTTAATGCTTTAGATCATGCAAATCCAAGCTAGATTGTTGTATGTGCATTTTTGCTATAAAATGGTCGAAATTGGTTAAAATTGCAAACTAGGTTTTTGAAATTGAATTAAATTGTGGGTTTAAAAATTACGTAACGGTTTCTATGGCATAATTAAGATATTAAGTTATCATCTTGGTCACTAGAATTGTTAAAACATTATGTTTTGTACAAAAACGGTAAACCTTGCTTGCTATGTTTTCGAAAAAATAGCTTTTAAAATGAGTTTGGGGTTTTTGTGAATTTTAACCTATTTCATATTATAAATAGTGTTTGTGAATGTGCAAATGAGTGTGTTTGGGTTTTTCTCGATGGTTTGGCGTTTGTACGCTTTTTTTGGGTTGATTTGTGAAAGCAGCCATAGGTTTTGACCTATGTGGGATTCGTGTGTCGTTTTGGTCATGAGTCGGATTTTAATGTGATACGGTGCATGATGATATATAGGTACCCCATGTGGACTTCGAGACAACAAGCAAGCGCGTGGCGACGTCAGCAGTGGTGAGCGAGGACCAGGTGAGTAGATTTATATCTACGGGGAGAAGTCGGGTGGATGGCGTATAGCACCCCCGCAGTTCGTGGTGATGTATACGAATACGTATACATACATATATTGATTATATATATTGCTTGAGATTATTGATGATAAATATGGATATTTGGTGTGTTTGGATTGATTTAGTGTTGCAAAACCCTAGAGTAGTGGTTGCACCACACACACACACACACACACCCATATTTGCATACATTCTTCTTTCATATGTGCGTATACGGGATTATATAGTTATGTGTCCACATGGGTATGGGACTGATTGAAACGATTTCGGATTGTGTAGTATGAAAATTGTATAGAAATAACAACCAAAAATTAATTTGACCACAATCAATAACGGTGTCGGATGTAGCGCGTTAGTAAGTGCGGATCGTCCACAGGGAAAGTGAGATTCGTTCAATTTCCGAATTAGATGAGTCGAAAATTTAAAGAAAAAAAAGAAAACAATTCATGATTTGTAAAATTTGAATATCAAAAATTAGAAAAATCTAGATCTAAGAAAACATTAAAATCAAGAATTGAAATGTGTGATGATTTCCAACCAACAATTAAGATTCGAAGTGTGGCTCGTAGGAGTAGATCGGATCTATAGATGTGATGAGATCTAGTGATTACATATTCTTATCCATTAACGAATTGATACTAGATCGATGTTGATTTATCGAGGGTTAAGGATCTTGCGAAGAATTTAGAGATTCCTCATCTCATCCTTTGTCCTTTCGATGAATCTCATTCAAATTCTAGCTTCAAGTAAATCAAATGATCAATCGTTGATTCCTAGTTTCGAGTGAACACAATCAAGAAAGCATCATCTTGAAACTAGGTCATCGATCATTTGATTCACAAGAATTTACAAACATTATAGGATTTAAGAATTGTAAAAGTGTCTAAATCATCATCATCTATTGATCTTCACAACTCCTACACGAGCGGAGTTTTACTCAAACATCATAATAACAAACACAATCACAAATTGAGATCGAATCATAATGCTTGAATTAAAAGATAAGCAAGATATAGAAATTTCACCTTTATTTATCGACAAATTTCATTACAACTCTCTTGAATTTACAAAAGGAAGGAACTAGATCATCGATTTCGGCTTTGCTCGGCTCCTTGAGTCGCGGATCTCCTTTGATCTCTTGCTCCGATGAAGTCCGGCGTCGCTTTCTAAAGGATCGAAGGCATCTCGCTTGAATGGTACTCGGGATCTTGATCTTGATTTTGGAATTGGAATTAGGGTTAGGGTTTTGAGGCACAAGTCGTGTCACTCAACTTGTGGGTGGAAGATGATGGAGAATTTCTTGAACTCAACCCTTAGATCTAGGCTCCCTTTTATAGACTTCCAAAACCCTAGATCTAGGATTTCAAATTTGAATTTCCCTCCAAAAGTTTGTTATAGGGAGAGGCTTCTAGAAAGAGTTAGTTGGAGGGAGCTTCTACAAATGGTTTGTTAGGCCGAGCCTTCTAGATGAAGCCATCTGGAGAATCGGGAGTCTTCTGGAAGCTTGTACAGTTATTTGAGAGCACGCAAGGAAATTTGACCCATTGATGACGTTAAGCTGCCGCGGAACCGCGGCGCAAGCCGGCTCTGGCCGCGGTTCCGCGGTCCTTTAAGGGCCTTGGTGCTTCATATTTTCTGGTAATTCTTCTTATAATATTTGGGCTATTCTCTGATGTGTTGAATATTATAATTCCCTCTGTATAACTACCAGATCAAGCATCTTAGACTTGGCGTAATTTTGATCACCTCTTTGACAATTTTGGCTCGGTTTCTGGAATTCCTGCACAGACTTCGAAACAAGTGTTGCGCTATACAAGAATGATGCGATGCCATGATAAACAGTCAATTTCCCTAAAAATGCCGATTTTAGAGTATAACACATGTAATCTTGTATTTTACCGTTGTTTTGCTAATATGTGTAATATGCAAACCGAATATCTCTAAATGAATGCAAAAGATAGGGAAATTGACGTGTTAAAAATACATTATTTTCGACTGATCAAATTCCCCCAAACTTATTTTCGGTCGTCTCGAGCGAACTGTTTTATTAAAAAGAGAAGGAGAAAATAAAGAAAGAGAAAAACTAACTAGCACACTTTCATAGGCAACACGATTGCACTGAGTACGTGCAACAAGCCTTTAAACCTCTAGGTGTCCCTAGTAGGAGGAGTGTTGTCTCCTGAGGGTTTTCAGCGGATTGCACCCACAAAATCCAATAATAAAAGGAAGATCATGAATATTACATTTAAAAAGAAGAATTGTAAAAGAAAAGCCTTGAAAATTAGGGTTTCCAATTAAGCTAGCTTTTCGGTTGTCATGAGCCCTATTGATTGTAATAATTTTCATTGATTGGATGTGAAAAGTATCGATTCAAATAGTCCCCGATGTCGGCACTATTTGATTGATCGTAGAATGCGAGACTGAGTAAGTAAATCAAATCGATAAGTGTCTCTTTGAGTCGGTAATTAGAAAATTGAATAAAGTTCACAATAAAAAAATTATATTTGACCGTAATCAACTACGGTGTCAGTTGTAGATCGTAAGCGAGTGCGGATCGTCCACAGGGATTGTGCGATTCGTTTTTATATTTGATTTGTTTGAATCAAAAAGTTAATCGAAAAGAAAAGAAAACATGATTCAAGGATTTATCAATTGATTCAGGTGTCACGAGTTTAATCAAGAATCAAGAAACTGATAAACAATCAAGAATTGGGTTTCGATAATATTTCCAACCAAAATGTCAAGAATCTAAATGAGGCTCGTAGGAATCGATCGGATCTATAGACGTGATGTAATTTCAAGATTTCGTGTTCTTGTCCTTCGAAGGATTGATACTAGATCGATGATGATCGACGAGAGTTAGGGCTTTCTTGATGAAACTAGGGTTTCATCGTTTAACCCTTGTTCTTTCATCGATATCATTCACATTCTAGCCTCTAACAATTTCAAGAAACGATCGTAACTCCCCAATCTCGAGCGATATCAATCAAGAAAGCATCGCAACAAATTGGGTCGTCGATTCCTGAACTTGCTAGGGTTTACAAAACTCGTAGGATTCAAGAATCGATTTAAGATATATTACATCATCATTCTATTGATCGTCTCGACTCCTCGACGAGCGGAGTATTACTCAAACATCATCACACACAAAGTATTCAAGAATTGAAAAGATATCATGATGCGAGAATTTAAAGAAAACAAGATAAAAGAATATCACCTTTTATTTATATCAACAATTTGATTACAGTCGCTCAAGAACTATAAGAGGAAGAACTAAATTGTCGAATTGGCGTTGCTCGGCTCCGTGAGTCGCGGATCGGCTTGGACCACTTGCTCTGTTGAAGATCGGCTTGGCTCATAAAAGGTTGCAAGGCTTCTTGCTTGACGGGTACTCGGGATCTTGGCTTTTGATTGGAATTAGGGTTAGGGTTTCACACAAGTCCTCTGTTAGTTGTATGTATGCCCTAGAGGCCAGTATTGTACAGATGATGTATATTATATTGGATGCTTGGACATATATAGAGATGACTTTCTTGCTCGACATGATAGTATGCTATCTGGTTGCTCTTTATCTTAACATGTACACTAGTCTCTTTATACTGTCTTATAGTTACATGTTGGTAAAGCCCTTAGGATTTGTACTTGACTACCTGGACTATGATGCAGATCATACTAGTGGGGACATGGTAGTCCATAAGTACATCCTTCAAGGTCCCTAGTCGTGGGTGTATCGAGACGGGGCATCGATATACCAGTGTAGACTAGCGTATACGCTTCTCGACCCATGTGATGGGAGATGGATGATCCCATATCCATTGGTGTTTGACATCAGAGATGGTATACGGGTGCTCAGTGGATATTGGGTACACTGGACGGACTCGCCGAGAACTTCCAGATGGTATTATACCTCACGTTAGATGGCAGTTCTCAGGTGACACTTGTACAGGTTAGTCTGTAGACCCGAGATCGTCATAGAGTCTTGTGTGATTCCCACTGTGCTTTGATCTCCACCTTACCACGTCCATGAGGGCGTGCAAAACGGTGGTCTTTGGGCACAGTCCCGAGTCACATGGAGGCAATGAGCGATAGGAGGGGTTTCGTCTCTCCCGGTATTGGGGGTTGATGTTGTGCTGTGCTCGATTGGCCGTAGCAGGGAAGTCCCTGGCCAGGGCTGATCAGAGATTTGCTGGTAAGTGTTACCAGTAGTTTCTCGACCCGTTATGAGCCTCACATCGGCACGACTTATCGGGTTATTGGGGTCTGACGTATACCACCCCTAGACTTGATATGCGACGTATCAGACGAAGAGACCGGACTGTACGGTAAGTGTTACTGGTCGGATTCGCAGGAGTGTGAGCGGGCTAGCTCGTCGATCTTCTGATCGCTCAATACCCGGGTGGCCGTTACGTTTAGCAGACCGCTTGCGGCTTGTGGGTGCTTGATATGATCATCATCTGCTACCGGCGTATTGACGAGTCTTTAGAGTCCTACACAGAGGTTTCCTAGCTCAAGCGAAACGAAATAGGAGTGCATATGAGATATGTGCGGGACCGAGAATAATGCGTGTATGTGATACCGTATTTGATTCTCGCGATTAATGTTTCGATTGGTTGTATGAGATATGACCTAGTTATCGAATCATTGATTCGATAAATCGATGCATTGAATACTAGTCGGTTATGTGCGACATGACCGGATCATTGAATCAAGTGTTGATTTAATGATTTAATGTATAATTATATATTTGATATATTACTTTGCATCAACTAGTATTGGTTCACTTTAAACGGATTTTTCTCACTTGATTTACACATTGTATATGTGATATACTTTTGTGCACATATAAGTATCATGTTTGATGATACTTGATCATATGGTTAAGTGTATGGAATTAAACCATAGTTAACTTGAGATTAGGGTTTTAATTATGCATTTATTCATTTAATTGTTTATTCATTTATTTGGATAAAGCTTAAGTGGAGAATGGTGGCATTTCTTGTTTTATGTTGAAGCTTCATGAAGCCTTGACTTTATGCAACCATTCTTGTCCACTAGCTTAACCCTAACTCTCCAAATAACCATGGTTGATTCTCTACACTTAACCTTAGTTAGAATTATGATAAGTATAGATTTTTCTTTTCATTTTAAATAACTTATCATAATTCTAGCTCTTCTTCTTCTTCATCTTCAAAAGAAAAACCTAGATGCCATCAATGGCAACTTGAGTTCTAGTGAGAGAATTCCAAATCTAAAGTGAACCCATCTCCTATTTCTTCACCCTCTACCTCTTGCCAAGTTGTCTTGGATGTTCTCTTCACAAGTTTCACAACTTTGTGAAGTCGGAGCTTGAACTAGTGCAACCTCGACGTAGATCGTCTTTGACACGAAGCCGACGACCTATTCCGCACGTTTTTCCGATGAAGCCGACGAATGAGTCGAGGATTCATGATGGACAGCGAGGGCATGACCGCGTGGAGCTAAGGAGGTGGAAATCCGGATCTACAAAGGTTGTAGCTTCCGACCTTTAGTTAATTTGCTAACTAGTTTAGTTTTTCGCCTAGAATTCTAGTCTAAGATCCGCGTTAGGGTTTCTCGGCACCATAATTTTTGTAAAATGGCATGTTCGATGCCTTGTGAGACCTCTATAGGGTGCCTAGGAACCTTTCAGTGGTATCAGAGCCTAGCTAGAGCCTTAGGCGAAGTCTAGACGGAGTTTGAAGTCCGAACGAACCCGAAACCATAATTCCAAGGTGCTCTCTGGAAAATTTCTGAAATCTTGGATTTTTGTCAATTAAAAATATGCAGAAAATCAAGTAGGGTCTTATATGAAATACTGTGAAATTCGAGGGCCTGATTCAACTTTTCCAGCGCGGAACCGCGGCATGTGCCATGCATGCGCGGCGGTTCCGCGGCCGTACTGTCCCCTTGTCTGGTGATGTTTTCACAGTAATTCATGAATTCAGATATTATATTTTCTGGGTATTTTTATTGTGACTCTACAGAAGAGTATTTTGGGGTTGCTTTGGGGATTCAATTATTCGTTCGGGTTATCAGATTTTGCCTATGTAGATTTCCGGATAACTTTAGAATATGTTAAAAAGTTCGACCGGATATAAATACCCAATTTTTCCCCTGTCGGGAAATTTCCAAATATTGGATTTTTCCGTAGTTTAACGACGTTCTAAGTAGTGCAAGTAACGCGATGGACCCTCTAGAAGACAACAAACCTTAACTCGATTATGTGACCGTCTTGAACTGCCCTTTGAACCTTCGGGTTTGGGGCAGTACGGCGTGCCACATGTGAGGCGTTGGCTTGACCCTTCTACGGCTGGACCGTCGGTACTGAGGCACGAACTGAATGTTGTTAGACTTATTTCATGTGTTGAGCTGTATCGGGAAAACTTGGGTATTCGACTGTTCGATCGGAAAGTTTAACATTTTCTGTTTATCTGGAATGTGATACAATAATTGGAATTCACAAACAGTTATGAGATAACTGAATGAATGTTATAAATTTAGCAGTTTAGTCCCATATGATATTGAAAAGAGTTTTCGATAATGAGACTAAAATGCGGGATTTATATCTGTTAGGCATGTGATGTCTAAGTATTTCATTTGATTAGGCATGCGATGTCTAAAGTAGTTGCGGATTCCAATTGTTGTAGTTTTACACTTTCTTTTCTGTGACCGTAAGTGTAGTATGTTCATATCGCTGGTTTCGTTGCTATACGTCAACGACAATTGGGGTATGCATACTTACTTACGTTGATGACATATGATGTTATGTGTTGCTGGATATGTTATATTGGATCGTCGTATTCGAATAGCCGGGGTTTTTTTATGTGAGATGAGTGTTTTTCATTTTCATTCATGTAAAAACTTGTATGTAATATTCTTTTATTTGGGGTACTTCCAGGTAGCGGAAGATGTCACCTTTTGTATATTATTTACTTTTCCGCATTAGGATAGACCCAAGGAGGGGAGCACAAGTAACCGGGTTCTGGGGTCCAGTGGGAGACCAACTCGAGGAGTCGAGTCCGGGTCTCCTAACCCTAGAATTGGCAGGGTTGCTTGCCGCTCTCGTAGGGGTCTAGGGGTGTGGGATTGGCTATTCATCACGACCGTGGAATCCGTGTTTTATACTGGCTCGTATTGAAAACACGGACGTCCTAGTATATCCAATATTTCATATGTTTATTCTGCTGCGATATCTGTGTTGTGACTCTGTGATGGATATAGTATATAGTATATATGATATATTATATAGACGTTACTTATGTTTTACACCCGCGCTAGCCCTGTCCTGCTCTGTCGTTAGTTACCTAACCTAACGGTGCACGAGGGGACATTGAGGCGAATGCGGATGGCATAAGTGTACGTCATATCTATCTGTGATGTTTAGGTATTTAAATGATGGGACTTCATTAATGTGATTAATGAAAGATAAGAAACCTAAGATGTTGTGGAATCGAATTTTAAAATAAAAAGGTAGCTACAGTTCTTGCTTTGCACAGCGGTATATATGATATACCCTGCACCTTATTCGATGAGGAAAGGACCGAGATCCCTTCACCGGGAGTGACTCCTTTAGCAATAACTGGCAGATGCTACACACTCGGTTTGCTTTTGACTGCTTTTTGGGTTTTTGCTTTGCACAGCGATATATATGATATATCCCGCACCTCATTCGACGAGGAAAGGACCGAGATCCCTTCGCCGGGAGTGACTCCTTTAGCAAAACTAGAAAAGCCTCAAAATCACTCCATTTCAAAACTTCATTTGATTCTACAACGATATCAAGTTCATTACGCAATAGGTTTTCAGAAAAACCTGTCGTAGCCCTCCGTCATTTCAGATAAGTACTATTTAGTATTCGTGCTGCGGTTGTTTGGCATGCGTCAAGGCGTAGTGTACGGTAGCTAACTAGTATTTATCTGCTTATGCATATGATGCAGATTGGATTAGGGTATTCGCACGGCGTTGTTTGGCATGTGTCAAGGGTCGTGCGGGTGGGTTTAATTCAATCAGGAAATGACGGGTTAAACTTGACTAGCGGACTATGGGTTGTTTGGCATGCGTCAAGGTCATAGCACGCTAGGGGCAAAAGATTGTCGGGAATTTCAAGTGTTGAAATTTGCAATGAGATTGCATACCTTCTATGAGATAGTTGGATCCCGATACCCACTGCGAGTAAGAGTTACTCTTGGGAGAGTTTTACACATTACAATTAGCCGATCAAGTAGGTGTCTAGAAAGGTGTTAACGAGGTTACGCCTCTGGGAAAACGAGGTTTACAGTAATTAGGTTCGTGCGAAAGCACGGGGGACCTCCCTCAAAGTACCGACACTGGCCTGGCTGAAAGATTGGCGAACTTGTAGTGTGTAATTAATCCCGGCTAGTCTTTCCTTTTAGGGTTTGGAGGAAGATTTGATAAAAAGCAGTGGGAGCCATCCTGATTAGATAAGATAATAACCAATCTGATCTTGCACGAGCATACGCTAAAGTGTTTTCTTCTCTCTCTCTCCAGGTAGCGACCATTTCATGCCCTAATAAAGATAATAATATGGATGTATTGACCGAACCCGCATGTTATACTGTGCTGGGGAACGTTGGTTCCGTTCTTTCTTATAAGAGTTATAGGACTGAACAGGATATAGGGGAATACCAGGATTCCCATGCCACCCGAATGAAGAAAGTACATGTTGATGCATTTTCTTCGGGTGTGTTCGTTACTGAGAACTGTTTCTCCATTTGCTCTACGTCCTGGGTATTGGATACCGGGTCAGGATCCCATATATGTAATCAGTTATATGGGCTTAAGAAAGGTAGAGAACTTGGAGAAGGTGATAAAGACATTAGAGTTGGAAATGGTGCAATTGTTGCAGCTAAGACTGTCGGGGAATATCATCTTGAATTACCAACTGGTAATACATTGGTTCTGAACGAATGCTATTACATGCCGAACCTGATATGCAACATTATATCGGTTTCTTTATTAAGTAAAGAGGGATATAATTTTGTATTACAGGACAATGTTATGAACATTTTCCGTAACCAAAAGTTGGTTGGATCAGGCACGTTGTGCAATGGCATTTATGTTCTAAACCAATCAACAGTTCTGAGCATAACAAGCACACACAAGAGGAAGAGTTCTGAACTGAACGAATCCTACTTGTGGCATTGTAGACTGGGTCACATCAATGCGACACGACTGGCTAAGTTGCATAAGGATGGATATTTAAATCCGTTTGAATTTTCATCCTATGACACTTGCCAGTCATGTCTCAAAGGCAAGATGACCAAAGCTCCGTTTACGGGACACGGAGAAAGAGTTACCGAACTCTTGGGACTGATACATAGTGATGTATGCGGTCCCATGTCTACACATGCCAGGGATGGTTCTTCGTACTTCATTACATTCACTGACGATCTCTCTAGATTCGGATATGTGTTCCTGATGAAACACAAATCAGAAGTTTTTGAGAAATTTAGAGAATATAAACAAGAAGTCGAGAACCAAACCGAAAAAAGTATTAAAATCCTACGATCTGATCGAGGAGGAGAATACTTAAGCAATGAATTCCTGAAATTCCTAAAAGAGAATGGGATTCTCTCTCAGCTTACTCCTCCTTATACACCACAGCACAACGGTGTATCTGAACGGAGAAACCGCACCCTATTAGATATGGTGCGCTCAATGATGAGTACAGCTGAGTTACCTATTTCCTTCTGGGGATATGCGCTTGAGACAGCCATGGACCTATTGAATAGAGTTCCTACCAAATCAGTGCCTACCACTCCATATGAGATATGGAAAGGGAAGAGACCACATCTTAATTATATTAAGATATGGGGTTGTCCAGCCTATGTCAAAAGATAAAATCCGGACAAACTCGAGGCAAGATTTGTCTTATGTAAGTTTGTAGGATATCCCAAAAATTCACAAGGGTATATCTTCTACCACCCCGAGGAACAAAATGTGTTTGTTTCTCGACATGCCACTTTCTTAGAAAAAAGTTTTCTTATGAAACAGATAAGTGGCATTGAGGTAGAACTGGAAGAGGTTCCAGCGACACAGACTACAACAGAAGATTTGGTTGAACCAGAGGATTCCGTAGTTCCCGATGAACCCCAGACACTCCGCCGATCTAGTAGGGTTCCTCACTAACCTGAGAGATACTACGGTTTTCTCATGGATGGAGGGAGCGAGGATTGCATCATGGAGGATGATGACCCAACTAGCTTCGAGCAGGCCATCACGAGTGGGGACTCAGTGAAATGGCTGGATGCTATGCGGTCCGAGATGGAATCCATGTACACCAACAAAGTATGGACTTTGGACGTTGCTCCTGAAGGGGTAAAACCCATTGGGAGCAAGTGGATCTTCAAGAAGAAACTTGGTGTAGATGGGAAAGTGGAGACTTTCAAAGCTAGACTTGTAGCAAAGGGTTTTCGTCAAAGACCAGGTGTGGACTATGACGAGACCTTTTCTCCAGTGGCTATGCTTAAATCCATCCGGATCATGCTTGCCATCGCTGCTTATCATGATTACGAAATCTGGCAAATGGATGTTAAGACCGCCTTTCTAAAGGGTGATTTAGAAGAGTGCGTGTACATGACTCAGCCAGAGGGCTTCGTAGACAGTGGGAGCAGCGGGAAGGTGTGCAAGCTGCTTAAATCCATTTATGGATTAAAGCAAGCATCGCGGAGTTGGAACATCTGCTTTGACGTCGTTATCAAAGAGTTTGATTTCGTCAAAAACCCAGATGAACCTTGTATCTACAAGAAGGTGGCAGAGAGTAAGGTTGTCTTCCTCGTATTGTACGTGGACGACATACTCTTGATAGGAAATGATATTCCTATGCTGCAATCGGTCAAGCTCTTCTTATCACAAAGATTCTCAATGAAAGATCTTGGTGATGCCTCCTACATATTGGGGATTAGGATCTATAGAGATAGATCCAAACGGATTTTGGGATTGTCCCAATCCAGGTACATTGACACCATACTAAAGAGGTTTAGTATGGAAGAGTCCAAGCGTGGGAACTTGCCCACGATCTCTGGAGTCACTCTCTCCAAAGAGATGTCTCCCAAGACTGATTTGGAGAGAGCTCGCATGCAAGGGATACCCTATGCTTCGGCAGTAGGCTCTATCATGTATGCGATGCTATGTACCAGACCCGATGTAGCATACTCACTAAGTGTAGTGAGCAGGTATCAAGCTGATCCTGGAGATAGTCACTGGACAGCTGTGAAGAGCATTCTCAAGTACTTGCGAAGGACTAGAGATATGTTCTTGGTGTATGGTAACGGAGAACTCCAAGTGGAGTCCTTTACCGATTCGAGCTTCCAGAGTGATAAGGACGACTCAAAGTCGCAGTCGGGCTTTGTCTTTACCCTTTACGGAGGGGCGGTTAGCTGGAAGAGTTCCAAGCAGGAAACCGTGGCAGACTCGACGATGGAGGCTGAATACATCGCTGCCAACGATGCTGCCAAAGAGGCTGTCTGGATCAAGAAGTTCATTACTGAACTTGGAGTGGTTCCATCCATTGAGCATCCAATACCTTTGTATTGCGATAACAATGGAGCAGTGGCTTTGGCCAAGGAACCCAGGTCCCATCAGCGATCCAGGCATATTCTGAGGCGGTATCACCTGATCCGGGAGATAGTTGATCGCCGGGAGATCGAGGTCAGGAGGGTTGACACGAAGAACAACACTGCGGATCCACTCACGAAGGCCATTCCCCAGATACAGTTTGAGAGACTCTTCGGGATGCTCGGTATGCGATACTACAGCAGCTGGCCCTAGTGCAAGTGGGAGATTGTTAGTTGTATGTATGCCCTAGAGGCCAGTATTGTACAGATGATGTATATTATATTGGATGCTTGGACATATATAGAGATGACTTTCTTGCTCGACATGATAGTATGCTATCTGGTTGCTCTTTATCTTAACATGTACACTAGTCTCTTTATACTGTCTTATAGTTACATGTTGGTAAAGCCCTTAGGATTTGTACTTGACTACCTGGACTATGATGCAGATCATACTAGTGGGGACATGGTAGTCCATAAGTACATCCTTCAAGGTCCCTAGACGTGGGTGTATCGAGACGGGGCATCGATATACCAGTGTAGACTAGCGTATACGCTTCTCGACCCATGTGATGGGTGATGGATGATCCCATATCCATTGGTGTTTGACATCAGAGATAGTATACGGGTGCTCAGTGGAGACTGGGTACACTGGACGGACTCGCCGAGAACTCCCAGATGGTATTATACCTCACGTCAGATGGCAGTTCTCAGGTGACACTTGTACAGGTTAGTCTGTAGACCCGAGATCGTCATAGAGTCTTGTGTGATTCCCACTGTGCTTTGATCTCCACCTTACCACGTCCATGAGGGCGTGCAAAACGGTGGTCTTTGGGCACAGTCCCGAGTCACATGGAGGCAATGAGCGATAGGAGGGGTTTCGTCTCTCCCGGTATTGGGGGTTGATGTTGTGCTGTGCTCGATTGGCCGTAGCAGGGAAGTCCCTGGCCAGGGCTGATCAGAGATTTGCTGGTAAGTGTTACCAGTAGTTTCTCGACCCGTTATGAGCCTCACATCGGCACGACTTATCGGGTTATTGGGGTCTGACGTATACCACCCCTAGACTTGATATGCGACGTATCAGACGAAGAGACCGGACTGTACGGTAAGTGTTACTGGTCGGATTCGCAGGAGTGTGAACGGGCTAGCTCGTCGATCTTCTGATCGCTCAATACCCGGGTGGCCGTTACGTTTAGCAGACCGCTTGCGGCTTGTGGGTGCTTGATATGATCATCATCTGCTACCGGCGTATTGACGAGTCTTTAGAGTCCTACACAGAGGTTTCCTAGCTCAAGAGAAACGAAATAGGAGTGCATATGAGATATGTGCGGGACCGAGAATAATGCGTGTATGTGATACCGTATTTGATTCTCGCGATTAATGTTTCGATTGGTTGTATGAGATATGACCTAGTTATCGAATCATTGATTCGATAAATCGATGCATTGAATACTAGTCGGTTATGTGCGACATGACCGAATCATTGAATCAAGTGTTGATTTAATGATTTAATGTATAATTATATATTTGATATATTACTTTGCATCAACTAGTATTGGTTCACTTTAAACGGATTTTTCTCACTTGATTTACACATTGTATATGTGATATACTTTTGTGCACATATAAGTATCATGTTTGATGATACTTGATCATATGGTTAAGTGTATGGAATTAAACCATAGTTAACTTGAGATTAGGGTTTTAATTATGCATTTATTCATTTAATTGTTTATTCATTTATTTGGATAAAGCTTAAGTGGAGAATGGTGGCATTTCTTGTTTTATGTTGAAGCTTCATGAAGCCTTGACTTTATGCAACCATTCTTGTCCACTAGCTTAACCCTAACTCTCCAAATAACCATGGTTGATTCTCTACACTTAACCTTAGTTAGAATTATGATAAGTATAGATTTTTCTTTTCATTTTAAATAACTTATCATAATTCTAGCTCTTCTTCTTCTTCATCTTCAAAAGAAAAACTTAGATGCCATCAATGGCAACTTGAGTTCTAGTGAGAGAATTCCAAATCTAAAGTGAACCCATCTCCTATTTCTTCACCCTCTACCTCTTGCCAAGTTGTCTTGGGTGTTCTCTTCACAAGTTTCACAACTTTGTGAAGTCGGAGCTTGAACTAGTGCAACCTCGACGTAGATCGTCTTTGACACGAAGCCGACGATCTATTCCGCACGTTTTTCCGATGAAGCCGACGAATGAGTCGAGGATTCATGATGGACAGCGAGGGCATGACCGCGTGGAGCTAAGGAGGTGGAAATCCGGATCTACAAAGGTTGTAGCTTCCGACCTTTAGTTAATTTGCTAACTAGTTTAGTTTTTCGCCTAGAATTCTAGTCTAAGATCCGCGTTAGGGTTTCTCGGCACCATAATTTTTGTAAAATGGCATGTTCGATGCCTTGTGAGACCTCTATAGGGTGCCTAGGAACCTTTCATCCTCTCACTAGACTTGTGGAAGAAGAAGATGAAGAAAAGAGAGTGAATGGATTTAGATTGGCTACTAATGGAGGGATTTTTCCATGATGATTTACAAGTGAGCCTAGGCTCTTATTTATAGAGCACCCAAACCCTAAGCCTTTGAGTTCCCTCCAAAATTTTGTTGAAAGAATTCTAGAAGTAGTTAGTTAGGCTTAGCTTAGGGTTTAAGCTAGGGTTTAGGGAGAAGTTTCTAGAATGATAGGCTAGTTTAGTGTTGATCCCAAAGCTTGCTGATCTGGCAGAAGTCTCTGGAGTCTTCTGGAATTTGAAGTATATGAGCTGAATGTGGGCCCTGAGTGAAACATTATGCAGCAAAATTGGATGGCTGAGGTGGCAAGGCCGCCGCGGAACCGCGGCGCAAGCAGGCTCCGGCCGCGGTTCCGCGGCCATGTAGGAGGCTTGGAGCTTGAACTCTCTGGTGCTGTCTTTGGTTGATACTTGGGACTTTCTTTGATATGTTGATTTTTGTTTTGCCTTTTGGATTGATACCAGAACTGAAATTATTGAGTTGGCGTAATGTTTGATCGGTACCATGTAAATTTTTTGGCCTTTGTTCTGGATTTTCCTGCACAGATCTCAAAACAAGTGTTGCGCAATATAGGGATGATGCGATGCCATGAAATGTGGTTAATTTTCTTTATACTGCCGGTTTTAGAGTCTAACACATGCAATCTGATATTTTGCGACAGTTTTGCTAATATGTGAAATATGAATACCGTACACTTCTAAATGAATGTAAATGATGAGGAAATTGCCGGCTAAAATATGCAATATTTTCGACTAATCAAATTCCCCCCAAAATTAATTTCGATCGTCTCGAGCGAACTGTTTTATTAAAAAGAGAAGGAGAAAATAAAGAAAGAGAAAAACTAACTAGCACACTTTCGTAGGCAACACGATTGCACTGAGCATGTGCAACAAGCCTTTAAACCTCTAGGTGTCCCTAGTAGGAGGAGTGTTGTCTCCTGAGGGTTTTCAGCGGATTGCACCCACAAAATCCAATAATAAAAGAAAGATCATGAATATTACATTTAAAGAAAAGAATTGTAAAAGAAAAGCCTTGAAAATTAGGGTTTCCAACTAAGCTAGCTTTTCGGTTGTCATGAGCCCTATCTTAATGGTCATGAAAAGATGTTAGAAATCATGTCCTCTCTCAATAAAACATCGTCTTATTGTTCATTCCTATCTTTATTCCAAACATCGATCATATAACCCTGCGTGTGTGTAAAGAACATCCCTACACCCGGAGAATTCAATTCAAGCTATCATACTCTTGCCCATCAGCCTCAGTACTTTTTAATTAATGAATATTTAGATGAGATTGCTCACACACTTTCATGCGACCGTTAATACTTCTTGAGGTACTAACCGACCGATTACTCCTGTGCTTGCTTACTTGGTGTATTTTCCTCGTCTTGCACCGCCTCAGGCATAGCAGTGACTCCCAGACCAGTTGGCCTTAGGGCACTAGGTGAAAAGGCACCCTCGCTATATATTTTTTATTGCCCTTGGTGATAACAAAACCAGTGTCCATTTTTCTCACAACTTTATATTTTTTTATTCACTTTTTTTTTATTATTTTCTTCATACATCGGCTTTAAGACAAGAGCATTTCAAGGTATCCTCTACTATCTCAGGCTTTAAGACGTGTGTAAGTGCGAATAGCAGGGTAGCCACGTTCAAAATGTTTGGCTTCAAGAATAGAAACTATTTTTCAGACTTATTTTTATCCTCAGATTAGTGACTTCCTTCATCTTACTAACCCTTGGGACAACGGCTCATAACTACTTATTACTAGTTCGTATAAGAAAACTTCTTATTTTCTTAGTTTTCTTAAATTTTTCCAATCTCATGGATGTAATTTTTTCACTATCTAAACTTTCATTATCTTATTTATGTACAAAAAAGTGTAAATATTAAAATTATTTTTATACTTGGAAATTTTTAAATTTTTATGGGTTTTTGAAAATTTTTCAATTTTTATAGATTTTTAAAGAAATGTTTTGTGCTTATGCAAATGATATGCAAATGATGCAAAAATAAGCACAAACCTCCCCCAAACATGTTTTCAACAGTGTCCTCACTGTTGCCAACCGCTATACCTACAAAAACTGTAAGCCTGGGAGGAATTATTAGTGGAGGCAAAATATATAAGTGAAGAACTTCCCCTAAACTTACTCTTTTCACTCACCTTCATTCAAAAAATGATGCAATGAAATACTGGATATGAAGGTGAGACGGAGGAATTTTAATCCAAATAAACTGGCTCTTGTAAGAACAAGAGCTCCTCCGTGGGGTCAGTGGAAAAATACGGCTTAAGTCTATGTCCATTTACTTTGAAAAAGGTGCCGTTTTTAACATTTTCTACTTCTACTGCCCCGTGCGGGTATACAGACCGCACAACAAAAGGTCCCTTCCATCGAGATCGGAGCTTACCCGCGTGAAGGTGTAATCGTGAATCATAAAGAAGGACTTGTTGACCAGGTGAAAATGTTTTCCTCAAAATGTTTTTATCGTGAAAAACCTTAGTCCTATTCTTTGTGATTACAGCATTATCATAAGCTTCATCACGGAGTTCGCTTAGCTCATTTATTTGCAGCTTCCGAAAGTTGCAAGCAAGGTTTAGATCAAAATTTATTTCTTTTATAGCCCACAATGCTTTATGCTCTATCTCGACGGGTAAATGACATGCTTTCCCAAACACTATCCTATATGGAGACATTCCTAGGTCGGTTTTATATGCAGTCCTGAATGCCCAAAGAGCATCCGTCAGTTTGGTCGACCAGTCTTTTCTATTTTTAGCAACATTTTTCTCCAGGATAAGTTTGATTTGTTTGTTTGAGATTTCAGCCTGCCCGCTTGTTTGGGGATGATAGGGTGTAGAAAGTCGGTGGTTGATTGAGTATTTTCGCATCAGAGTCTCGAAAGACCTGTTGTAGAAATGTGTCCCATTATCACTAATAATAGCGCATGGGTGTCCAAATCGCGAGAAGATATTCTCTTTTAAGAACTTAATGACAACTTTCTTGTCATTAGTGCGACATGGAATGGCTTCTACCCACTTTGAGACATAATCAACCGCCAGCAATATGTACAAATTCCCAAAGGAGTTGGGAAAGGGACCCATAAAATCAATGCCCCAAACATCGAATATTTCAACAACCAAGATGGGTTGCTGAGGCATTTCATTCCTCTGGGAGATTCTACCCGTATACTGACATTGTGTACAAGTTTTGCAATACTCAAATGCGTCCTTGAATAAGGTCGGCCAATAAAATCCACATTGCAAAACCTTTTCCGCTGTCTTTCTAGGACCAAAGTGACCCCCACAGGCCTGATCAAGACAAAATGAAAGAACATTCTTGAACTCTTCATTCGGGACACACCGGCGAATGATCTGATCAGGACAATATTTAAACAAATAAGGCTCGTCCCAGTAAAAATGTTTTACTTGGGATAGAAAACGGTATTTGTCCTGTTTTGATCAATCGCTCGGTATCAGTCCCGTGGCATGATAGTTCACAATATCCCTGAACCATGGTTCAGCGGATATGCTCAAGAGTTGTTCGTCAGGGAACGAGTCATTAATCGGCAGGGTCACAGGGGAAGAAATGATGCGTGAAAGATGGTCAGCTACTACGTTTTCACATCCTTTCTTATCTTTGATAACAAGATCGAATTCTTGTAACAGAAGGATCCAACGTATTAGTCGACCTTTTGCATCTTTCTTCGCCAGAAGATGTTTTAAAGCGGAATGGTCAGTATACACAACTATAGGTGAGCCAATTAAGTAAGGCCTGAATTTTTCTAATGCAAATACAACCGCTAAAAGTTCTTTTTCTGTGGTTGTATAATTGATTTGCGCATCATTCAGGGTCTTACTAGCATAGTATATCACGTGTGGCATCTTTTCGATGTGCTGTCCTAAGACTGCACCTACTGCAAAATCAGATGCGTCACACATCAGCTCAAAAGGGTAGTCCCAGTTTGGTGATGATAAAACAGGGGCTGAAGTGAGTGAGTGCTTAAGTCAGTCGAAAGCTGTCTCGCGGTCCGAGTCAAAATGGAAGGTCGTATCCTTGGCCAGGAGAAGAGTTAATGGTCTAGCAATTTTGCTAAAGTCCTTAATGAATCTCCTATAAAAGCCCGCATGGCCAAGGAAAGATCGAATATCTTTGACGCTTTTAGGATGAGGGAGGTTTTGAATGACATCTATCTTAGCTCTGTCAACCTCAATGCCTTTCTGTGAAATGACATGTCCAAGTACTATTCCTTCCTGGACCATAAAATGGCATTTTTCCCAGTTCAAAGTCAAGTTCTTCTCTTTGCAACGAGTAAGAACAGCGTCAAGATTCGCTAGGCAATCAGAAAAAGAGTCTCCAAAAATCGAGAAATCGTCCATAAAGATCTCCAGAAAATTCTCTACCATATCAGAGAATATCCCCATCATACACCGCTGAAAGGTAGCGGGAGCATTGCATAACCCAAAGGGCATGCGACTGTAAGCAAAGGTACCAAAAGGACAAGTAAAAGTGGTTTTATCTTGATCCTTTTTGGCGATGGGGACCTGATTATAGCCTGAGTATCCGTCCATAAAACAATAGTACTCTCGTCCCGCTAAGCGTTCCAGCATTTGATCAATGAATGGTAGAGGAAAGTGGTCTTTCCTCGTGGCAGCATTGAGTTTTCTATAATCAATACATACACGCCACCCAGTTTGGGCGCGAGTCTGAATCAACTCATTTGCCTCATTGGTTATAACAGTGATGCCGGATTTCTTAGGAACGACATGTATAGGACTCACCCACTAGCCATCGGAGATGGGGTATATAATACCATTATCTAAGCATTTGACGATCTCTTTCATGACAGCTTCCTTCATGACGGGATTCAACCGTCTCTGTGGTTCTCGGGTCGGTCTGGCATCATCCATCACATGTATATGATGTTCAACTATCAAGGGACTAATCCCTTTGATGTCCGCCATACTCCAACCAAACGCCTCTTTGTTAGATCTCAATACCGATAAAAGTGCATTCTCTTGCTCTGATGCAAGAGAAGCGGATATGATAACCGGTATAGACTCATTCTCACCTAGATATGCATATTTAAGGTGAGAAGGTAAAATTTTGAGATCTAATTCAGGCGGAGAAATGATAGAAGGAGGGATCATTGAGTGATTTTTGGATTTACAAAGAAGCTCAGAGCCTGTGAAAGATACAGACTCGGGTGGAGTAAAGTCAGGAGTGCAGGACTCAAGTGTAGGTAAAGTGTCCTCACTAAGATCTTGTGTAAAGTCAAACAGAGATGTGGTAATGTCATCGAGATCAGTATAGCAAAGTTCCTCAGCTCCACAACTATCGGGAGCGATCTCATGGACAGAGCACACATCTAAAATATGAGCAGAGGGTTCTGATGGCTGACTTCTAACTTTGTAGATATTTAGTTCAATGGTCATATTTCCAAATGATAAGTTCATTGAACCGTTTCTACAGTTTATAACAGCGTTGGAAGTGGCATGGAAAGGACGACCCAGAATCACCGGAATTTGGCTCCGGGGGTTTGCTACAGGTTGTGTGTCGAGTACAATGAAGTCTACAGGGAAAACAAATTCCCCGACCTTTATCAACACATCCTCTAATTCACCCCTTGGTTTGGTGATAGATCGGTCTGCCATCTGGAGAGTGCAGTGAGCAGGTTTCAGCTCTCCAATCCCTAATTGCTCATAGACAGAATATGGAAGGAGGTTAACACTTGCGCCAAGGTCTAAAAGAGCACGATTTATGTTTTTACCCCCAATAGAAATCGATATTGTAGGACATCCTGGGTCCTTTCGTTTCTTTGGTAGCTGGGGTATAAAAGCAGTGCTAATATTATTAGACATAAAGACCTTCTTCGACACTTAAGTCTTCCTCTTCCTAGTGCACAAGTCCTTAAGAATTTTCGCATATGCGGGGACTTGTTGAATAGCATCTAGGAGAGGGATATTGATGTTAACCTGTTTGAACATTTCTATAATTTTCTCTATATGAGGACTCGTTCTATTACCCCTTAACCGATTCGGGTAAGGAGCTTTCGCAATAAGCGCAGGGTCCATCATAGGAGAAGGAAGAGGGGGTAGACGCGGTCCCAAAAGAGGTGTGGGGACCGTCTGTGGAGAACTAGAATGGCTATACTGAGGTGTCGAGCCTAGTGGGAAATGGAGAATAGGCTCTCGAGAAAGTGGTGTGGTAGAAGAAGAAGGATCAGAAGGAGAAGTGTGTGTGTGTGGAAAGGTCTCAGCCGGGGTGTTGATATGATTTTCAGTATCATCAATACCTTTCCCGACATGATTGTTTAGCACTCTTCCTGATCTCAACGTTGTGATGGCATTTACATTGTAATGCCCAGGATTCTGTAGGGGTTGAGAGGGAAGTTTCCCTTTTTCTCTCGCACTCATTTCGGCTTTAAGGCGAGCTATTTCAGCTTCCATCGTTCTGATACTCTCAGCTTGGGACGCTGAGTTTTTCTTTATCTCACTGACGGAAGATCTAACCTCAGTCGAAACCTCTATGAAATTTGATAAAAGTGATTTCATGGTTTGAGTGAATTGAGAGAATTCGTCAGAACAGGACGACTGCATAGGATTAGACTGTGCAGGATTGTTGCCCTGGTTTTAGAAATTTTGTGACTGATAGGGGTGCTGAGTGAGTTGAAGGGGTTGCTGTTGTGGTGGAGGAAGAGCCCTTTGAAAATTATTCGTGTTTGGAACCGTGTTTTGAGATTGGTTTTGGTTCCAAGCGAAATTCGGGTGATTCCTCCAACCCTGATTGTATGTGGAAGAATATGGATCGTTTCTAGGTCGTTGGAATGCGGCATTAGAATGCTCGTGACCTTGAAACGCAGAGTTTAATGGACATTCTTCCGTTAAATGAGACGGATCAGAACAGCACCCACAAACAGTTTTGGGGAGTGACACTGGGTTTAGGGAGGCTGCTGCAAATTTGTGTTCCATAGCGTCGAGCTTCTTTTGCATTGCTGCCATTTCAGCTCGAACACCTATGGACATATCTATTTGGTGTACGCCACCCCTATTCAATGGTTGGGTTCCACTCTCCCACTGCAGTGATTTTTCAGCGAACTCTTCTAAATACTTCCAAGCTTCCCCATCATCCTTAGTCATAAAAGTACCTTGCCACATGTTTTCAAGGCTCTGTTTAGTGTTTGGGTTAATGCCCTCATAAATGATTCGGCAAAGCTCCCATCTCGGGATGCCGTGATGAGGACACTGAACCAATAGATCCTTGAAACGTTCAAAGCATTTTGAGAATGGTTCAGTAGGGAGCTGGGCAAATTGATTCAGTTCGCTACGGATTTGAGCTGTCTTTTGTATTGGGTAAAATTTCTTAAGGAATGCAGCGACGAATTCTTCCCAATTCGTAATAGAGTGTGCGGTAGTGTTATATAGCCACTTCTCGGCTATATCGCACAATGTAAATGGAAGAAGTCGTAGACGCATCGCATCCACTGAAAGTTGTGACGTACCCATCATTGCGCATACGTTTTCAAATTTGGTAATGAAAACGTAAGTGTCCTCAGTCTCGAGTCCGTGGAATTTGGGTAAAAGATTGATGTACTGGGGCTTAATCTCAAAGTTATCCCCATTGGCTGGTGGTGTGGATAAGCAGGTCGAAAGAGGACCTCGAATAGGGTAGCACCTCTCCTGGAGAGAGATGCGGGGTGGATTCTGCGCACCAACGGACGGCGACAGATTAGGGTTAAAGAAGTTTGATGGATTCGGATCCATCGTTGTGGGTGTGGTAGTGGGTAAAGGAAAGGTAAATGGAGAAATATCGACTTCGGAGTCGATAAAGGGTACGCGGACTAAACAGGCACTAGAATCCCGTGTCCAGCCTATCTTGTACTAAAAAGGGTTAGTACAAGTGGCAGCGTTGACTTATAATTAGGGGTAAATGAATGAATGCGGTGCTTGCTTTGAAAAAGGGACGGATTTTGAAAAAAATGATGCGACACAACAAATGCAGCACACAACCCTAGAATCTAGTGGTCACCTAGGTCCGGCTCTAGACCGCTCCTAACTGCCAAAAGACAAGTCGCAGGATAGAATCCTCCACTGCCTCTTTATCCCCCTGTGGCCAGATAAGTGCAAGGTAAGTGGGAAGGTACTCCACTACGTAAGTAGTAGGCTTAATTAAAAACCACTAGCCTTAGACACACTCGCCTTAGGCACCACAAGAAAACGCGGATAAGCAATGAATTACCCACGACCTTCTCTTGTCCTAATTGAGCGCGACAGTCCTTAGAGTCATCTTTAGATTCCTTTTAGTTAATGTGGGTCAATGCGGATGCAAGTTTTGTGGTTTTCGGGGCCTAGGAAGGGTAATGAAATCCCCACCTAATTTGGATTTGGCCGTGCCCCTTAATATCCGTATTTAGAATGCAAACAACCAAGAAACAAAATCACGCACAAATTTACTTTTGCAATTTGCGAGCTGCGATTATTTGCAAAGAAACCTGCAGAAAATTGTTAGTTGGAGCTAAAAGAGGAGAGAGGAGAAGGTAAGAAGGTACTTGAGAAAAAATTGCACAGAGACCCCCCAATCTTGCCGCGGTTCCGCCGCATATAAGCACTTAGGCGGCGCTTCCGCGGTAGGGTAGTGAGAACACTGCACCAAACTTTTTCAGGGAGCTTCTGTAGACTCCCTCTGTTCTCTGGTATTTTCCAAAAATTTTCTTCAATTGCCAAACAGCTCCAGATTTCCTTGCAATGAACCACAACAAATCGTTTAGGGTTTGCACGAATTTTGATCTCAAAATAACAATGGAATAATTCTTTCAATTCAAACTATAATATGAAACGAATTAGCGCGCGATCCCCGGCAACGGCGCCATTTTGATTGAATTAATTTTCATTGATTGGATGTGAAAAGTATCGATTCAAATAGTCCCCGATGTCGGCACTATTTGATTGATCGTAGAATGCGAGACTGAGTAAGTAAATCAAATCGATAAGAGTCTCTTTGTGTCGGTAATTAGAAAATTGAATAAAGTACACAATCAAAAAATTATATTTGACCGCAATCAACTACGGTGTCAGTTGTAGATCGTAAGCGAGTGCGGATCGTCCACAGGGATTGTGCGATTCGTTTTTATATTTGATTTGTTTGAATCAAAAAGTTAATCGAAAAGAAAAGAAAACATGATTCAAGGATTTATCAATTGATTCAGGTGTCACGAGTTTAATCAAGAATCAAGAAACTGATAAACAATCAAGAATTGGGTTTCGATAATATTTCCAACCAAAATGTCAAGAATCTAAATGAGGCTCATAGGAATCGATCGGATCTATAGACGTGATGTAATTTCAAGATTTCGTGTTCTTGTCCTTCGAAGGATTGATACTAGATCGATGATGATCGACGAGAGTTAGGGCTTTCTTGATGAAACTAGGGTTTCATCGTTTAACCCTTGTTCTTTCATCGATATCATTCACATTCTAGCCTCTAACAATTTCAAGAAACGATCGTAACTCCCCAATCTCGAGCGATATCAATCAAGAAAGCATCGCAACGAATTGGGTCATCGATTCTTGAACTTGCTAGGGTTTACAAAACTCGTAGGATTCAAGAATCGATTTAAGATATATCACATCATCATTCTATTGATCGTCTTGACTCCTCGACGAGCGGAGTATTACTCAAACATCATCACACAGAAAGTATTCAAGAATTGAAAAGATATCATGATGCGAGAATTTAAAGAAAACAAGATAAAAGAATATCACCTTTTATTTATATCAACAATTTGATTACAGTCGCTCAAGAACTACAAGAGGAAGAACTAAATTGTCGAATTGGCGTCGCTCGGCTCCGTGAGTCGCGGATCGGCTTGGACAACTTGCTCTGTTGAAGATCGGCTTGGCTCATAAAAGGTTGCAAGGCTTCTTGCTTGATGGGTACTCGGGATCTTGGCTTTTGATTGGAATTAGGGTTAGGGTTTCACACAAGTTCTCTCACTAGACTTGTGGAAGAAGAAGATGAAGAAAAGAGAGTGAATGGATTTAGATTGGCTACTAATGGAGGGATTTTTCCATGATGATTTACAAGTGAGCCTAGGGTTTTATTTATAGAGCACCCAAACCCTAAGCCTTTGAGTTCCCTCCAAAAGTTTGTTGAAAGACTTCTAGAAGTAGTTAGTTAGGCTTAGCTTAGGGTTTAAGCTAGGGTTTAGGGAGAAGTTTCTAGAATGATAGGCTAGTTTAGTGTTGATCCCAAAGCTTGCTGATCTGGCAGAAGTCTCTGGAGTCTTCTGGAATTTGAAGTATATGAGCTGAATGTGGGCCCTGAGTGAAACATTATGCAGCAAAATTGGATGGCTGAGGTGGCAAGGCCGCCGCGGAACCGCGGCGCAAGCAGGCTCCGGCCGCGGTTCCGCGGCCATGTAGGAGGCTTGGAGCTTGAACTCTCTGGTGCTGTCTTTGGTTGATACTTGGGACTTTCTTTGATATGTTGATTTTTGTTTTGCCTTTTGGATTGATACCAGAACTGAAATTATTGAGTTGGCGTAATGTTTGATCGGTACCATGTAAATTTTTTGGCCTTTCTTTTGGATTTTCCTGCACAGATCTCAAAACAAGTGTTGCGCAATATAGGGATGATGCGATGCCATGAAATGTGGTTAATTTCCTTTATACTGCCGGTTTTAGAGTCTAACATATGCAATCTGATATTTTGCGACAGTTTTACTAATATGTGAAATATGAATACCGTACACTTCTAAATGAATGCAAATGATGAGGAAATTGCCGGCTAAAATATGCAATATTTTTGACTAATCACCTATCTTAATAGTCTTGAAAAGATGTCAGAAATCACATCATCCCTCAATAAAACATCGTCTTATTCTTCATTCCTATCTTTCTTCTAAACATCGATCATATCACCATACGTGTGTGTAATTTATATCCCTACACCCGGAGAATTCAATTCAAGCTATCATACTCTTGCCCATCAGCCTCAGTACTTTTTAATTAATGAATATTTAGATGAATTTGCTCACACACTTTCATGCGACCGTTAATACTTCTTGAGGTACTGACCGACCGATTACTCATGTGCTTGCTTATTTGGTGTTTTTCCTCGTCTTGCACCACCTAAGGCTTAGCAGTGACTTCTAGACCAGTTGGCCTTAGGGCACTAGGTGAAGAGGCACCCTCGCTATATTTTTTTATTGCTGCCTTGGCGATAACAAAACCAGCGTTCATTTTTCTCACCATTTTATATTTTCTTCATTTTTTTATTTCCTTCATACATCGGCTTTTAGACAAGAGCATTTCAAGGTATCCTCTACTATCCCGAGTTTCAAGACGTGTGTAAGTGCGAATAGCAGGGTATCAACATTCAAAATGTTTGGCTTCCAGAATAGAAACTATTTTTCAGACTTATTTTTATCCTTAGATTAGTGACTTCTTTTATCTTACTCACCTTTGGGACAACGGCTCATAACTACTTATTACTAGTTCGTATAAGAAAACTTCTAATTTTCTTGGTTTTCTTAAATTTTTCCAATCTTTTGGATGTAATTTTTCACTATCTAATCTTTTATTATCTTATTTATGTACAAAAATGTTTTTTTTTTTATCTTTTTTGAAATTTTTTCAATTTTTATAGGTTTTAGAAAATGTTTTGTGCTTATGCAAAGTATGATGCAAATGATGCGAAAATAAGCACAAACCTCCCCCAAACTTGTTTTCAACAGTGTCCTCACTATTGCCATCTGCTGAATCTCAAAAACCTGTAAGCTTGGGAGGAAATTTATTAATGGGGGAAAAATATTTAAGTGAAGATCCTTCCCCAAACTTATTTTTGGCTCAAAATTTTGTAAAACTTTTCTTTTCAAGAGCCCGATTATACCCCCCCAAACTTGAGTTAAGCAATGTTAATCTTTAAAAATCACAAGAGGGGGTCAAAAATCATTGGTCGATTCCAAGCTTTGCAAAGACCGTAGGTCAACACCAACCATTCAAAAATTTTATCAATGCAGTGCTCTGGTTGGTGGAAGAAGAAGTGGGGAAAGGGTAAGTGGTGGAATAGAATGTGTGTGCGTCTCGTTTTGAAGAGACGATGCAGTGAATGTGATGGATTGCTCGCATTCTTTTTACAAGTTAGAAGAAGGGGTGGAGGTTCAATTCATTGATTGGGAGATGATTCATCTCAACACCCGTGTCATTCAAAAATGCGAGTTCATCAGCGAAGATTTCCTCAAAAGTTCCATCAATACCCCGATGAATAATGTCATCACAAAGTGCAGGGTGATCTTCAGACTCTAAAAGTAGTTCATAATCGGTGTTAGTTGTTGACCCGGACATCTCGATGGAAGAGTCCGTATGTGTATGATACATAGTTGGGTCAAACAACAACGTATGAAAAGAGTCAAGATCAGTATCATGAGGATCGTCAAATTCGCTGCTGTCGACATCCATTAAGTCGACAGAACAGACCTGAGCAGTAGGTTCGGAAGGTACACTTCCCAACTTGTAAATGTTCAGCTCTATTGACCTATTATCGAAGGATAGGGTCATAGAACCATTACGACAGTTGATGATAGCATTGGAAGTGGCCAAAAAAGGGCGACCTAAAATCACCGGAATTTGATTCCGTTGGTTCGCTACAGGCTGTGTATCAATTACAATAAAGTCCACAGGGAATACAAATTCCCCAATTTTTATTAACACATCCTCCAGTTCACCCATAGGTTTGGTGATTGATCGGTCAGCCATTTGGAGAGTTATGCTCGAGGGCTTTAACACTCCGATACCTAGTTGCTCATAAACCGAATATGGAAGCAAGTTAACACTAGCGCCAAGGTCTAGTAGAGCACGATTAATGTGTTTTTCCCCAATAGAAATGGAAATAGTAGGACAGCCAGGGTCCTTACGTTTCCTTGGTAATTGTTGGGGAAAGCTGTGTCTACAGTCTTTGCCATGAATATCTTCTTGGGCACTTGAGTCTTCCTCTTCCTAGTGCACTAGTTCTTAAGAGTTTTCGCATAGGAAGGAACTTGTTGGATAGCATCTAGGAGAGGGATGTTGATGTTAACTTGCTTAAACATTTTCATAATCTTCTCCATATATGGACTCGATGTGTTAGCCCTTAACCGATTAGGATAAGGTGCTTTAGCAATAAGCGCTGGGTCTATCATAGGAGAAGGAAGTGTGTGTAGACCCGATCCCAGAATAGAAGTAGGGATCATTTTCTGTGTACTAGAAGAGGTGGGCTGAGGTGTCGAGCTATGGGGAAAACGGAGAATAGGCTGGCAAGAAGGTGGTGGGGTAGAAGAACTGGGGTCAGAATTAGAAGTAGAAGTGGAAGGAAAGGTCTCAGCCGGGGTATCATTGATAGATTTTTCAGTATCATCAAACTCTTCCCCAACGTGATTGTCAAGCACTCTTCCAGATCTTAACGTGATTGCATTCACATGATGTGAATAGCCAGGATTGGGTAAAGGTTGAGCTGGAAGTTTTCCTTTCTTTCTTGCACTCATTTCAGCTTTTAATCGTGCAATTTTTTCTTCCATCGATTTAATAGTCTCGCTTTGAGAAGTGGAGTTTCTCTTTATATCATCGACGAAAGTCTTTATTGTTAAAAGAAAGTTCATGAATGAAGAGGATTCATCAGTGCCGGTCAACTGCAAAGGATTAGAAGGTGCAGGTGTGTTAACCGGATTTTGAAAGTTTTGTGCTTGGAAGGGGTGCTGACTCAATTAAAGTGGTTGCTGTTGTGGTGGAGGGACCCTTTGGAAATTTTTTTGGGTTGGAACCGTGTTTTGATTTTGTTGTTGGTTCCAAGCAAAGTTAGGGTGATTCCTCCAACCCTGATTATATATAGAAGAATATGGATCGTTCCTAGGTCTTTGAAATGCGGCATTGGTATGCTCATGACCTTGAAACGGACATTCTTCCGTCAAGTGAGAAGGATCAGAACAGCATCCACATACAGTTTGGAGAGTGACATTTGACTTAGGGCGGCAGCTAAAAATTTGTTTTCTATATTGTCGAATTTCTTGTGTAAAGCTGAAATTTCAGCTCTAACTCCTATGGAAACATCCGATTGGTTATTGCCACCCATAAACGATGGACTCACACCCTCCCACTGTAAGGATTTTTCAGCGAAATTTTCTAGAAATTTCCAGGCTTCCCCATCATCTTTGGTCATGAAGTTGCCTTGACACATGGATTCAAGGGTCTGTCTTGTGTTGGGATTAATGCTCTCATAAATGATTCGGCACAGTTCCTATCTCGGGATTCCGTGATGTGGACATTGAACTAACAGATCCTTAAAGCGTTCAAAACATTTTGAAAATGGTTCATTTGGAAGCTGGGTGAATTGATTTATTTCGCTACGGACTCGAGCTGTCTTATGATGTGGGTAGAATTTCTTAAGGAATGCTTTGACGAATTCTCCCCAGTTTGAAATGGAGTGTGCGGTAGTGTTATACAGCCACTTCTCGGCTATATCGCACAAGGTAAATGGGAGAAGACGAAGATGCATAGGATCCACAGAAAGCTGTGAAGTACCCATCATTGCGCATACATTTTCAAATTTGGTGATAAAGGAATACGCGTCTTCAGACTCGAGACCGTGATATTTTGGTAGAAGGTTGATGTATTGGGGTTTTATTTCAAAATTGTCCCCGTTGGGTGGTGGAATGGAGAGACAGGTCGAAAGAGGACCTCGTGTAGGATAGCACCTCTCTTGAAGAGAGATGCGGGGTAAATTCTGCGCACCAACGGACGGCGGCAGAGTAGTGGTAAAGAAGTTCGATGGAGACGGATCCATCGATGTGGGTGTGGTGGTAGGTAAAGAAGAGGTAAACGCAGAAATACTGACTTTAGGGCCGATAGAAGGAACGCGGACTAAACGGGCACTAGAATCCCATGTCCAGCCTATCTTGCACTAAAAAGGGTTAGTACAAGTGGCAGCGTAGATATAATTAGGGGAATGAATGAATGTAATTGGTGTTTGTTTTGAAAAATATACGGATTTTTTTTTTGAAAAAATGATGCGATCATAACAAATGCAACAAGCAAAACCCTAATTCTATTGGTCTCCTAGGTCAAAGCTCTAGACTGCTTCTAATTGCCAAAAGACAAGTCACAGGATCAATCTTCCACTGCCTCTTTGTCTCTCCTGTGGCCAGGTAAGTGCCAGGTAAGTGGGAGGTTCTCCACTACGTAAGTAGTGAGCCTAATTAAGTAACCATTAGCCTTCGACACACTTTCTTTAGACACCACAAAAGAAACGCGGATAAGCAATGAATTACCCACGGTCTTCTCTTGTCCTAAGTGTGCGCGACGGTCCTTAGAGTCATCTCTAGATCTTTTTTAGTTAATGAGGGTAAATGCGGATGCAACTTTGTGATTTTTGGGGCTTAGGAAGGGTAATGAACTCCCCACCTAATCTGAATTTGGCCGTGCCCTTAAATTCCGTATTATTATGCAAACAACCAAGAATCAAAAACATGCACAATTTATTTTGTTTTTTGCGGCGCTGCGATTTATTTGCAAAGAAACCTGCAGCAAATTGTCAATTGGAGCAGATTTAGGAGAAGATAAGAAAGTGTAGAGGATTACCAGAAATTTTGGAACAGTGATTCTACTGTAGCACCGCGGTTCCGCCGTGGTAGTCGCCTAATGCCGCGGATCCGCCGCGGATTAATCTCTTCTCTGCACAAAAATTTAACAGCAAGCTATTGTTCACTTCCTCAGTCCTGTGGAATACTCTGAAATTTTTTTCCACGGCTCCACAAATTCCAGATTTCCTCGCAACAAATCACAACAACACGTTTAGAGTTTGTGCGAATTTTGATCTAAAAATATAGATGGAATAAACTTTTCAACTCAAATTTCAAAAATACGAACAATTAGCGCACTATCCCCGGCAACGGCGCCATTTGATTGAAACGATTTCGGATTGTGTAGTATGAAAATTGTATAGAAATCATAACCAAAAATTAATTCGACCGCAATTAATAACGGTGTCGGGTGTAGCGTGCTAGTAAGTGCGGATCGTCCACAGGGAAAGTGAGATTCGTTCAATTTCCGAATTAGATGAGTCGAAAATTTAAAGAAAAGAAAAGAAAACAATTCATGATTTGTAAAATTTGAATATCAAAAATTAGAAAAATCTAGATCTAAGAAAACATTAAAATCAAGAATTGAAATGTGTGATGATTTCCAACCAACAATGAAGATTCGAAGTGTGGCTCGTAGGAGTATATCGGATCTATAGATGTGATGAGATCTAATGATTACATATTCTTATCCATTAACGAATTGATACTAGATCGATATTGATTTATCGAGGGTTAAGGATCTTGCGAAGAATTTAGAGATTCCTCATCTCATCCTTTGTCCTTTCGATGAATCTCATTCAAATTCTAGCTTCAAGTAAATCAAATGATCAATCGTTGATTCCTAGTTTCGAGTGAACAAAATCAAGAAAGCATCATCTTGAAACTAGGTCATCGATCATTTGATTCACAAGAATTTACAAACATTATAGGATTTAAGAATTGTAAAAGAGTCTAAATCATCATCATCTATTGATCTTCACAACTCCTACACCAGCGGAGTTTTACTCAAACATCATAATAACAAACACAATCACAAATTGAGATCGAATCATAATGCTTGAATTAAAAGATAAGCAAGATATAGAAATTTCACCTTTATTTATCGACAAATTTCGTTACAACTCTCTTGAATTTACAAAAGGAAGGAACTAGATCGTCAATTTCGGCTTCGCTCGGCTCCTTGAGCTGTGGATCTCCTTTGATCTCTTGCTCTGATGAAGTCCGGTATCGCTTTCTAAAGGATCGAAGGCATCTCGCTTGAATGGTACTCGGGATCTTGATCTTGATTTTGGAATTGGAATTAGGGTTAGGGTTTTGAGGCACAAGTCATGTCACTCAACTTGTGGGTGGAAGATGATGGAGAATTTCTTGAACTCAACCCTTAGATCTAGGCTCCCTTTTATAGACTTCCAAAACCCTAGATCTAGGATTTCAAATTTGAATTTCCCTCCAAAAGTTTGTTATAGGGAGAGGCTTCTAGAAGGAGTTAGTTGGAGGGAGCTTCTACAAATGGTTTGTTAGGCCGAGCCTTCTAGATGAAGCCATGTGGAGAATCGGGAGTCTTCTGGAAGCTTGTACAGTTATTTGAGAGCACGCAAGGAAATTTGACCCATTGATGACGTCAAGCCGCCGCGGAACCGCGGCGCAAGCCGGCTCTGGCCGCGGTTCCGCGGTCCTTTAAGGGCCTTGGTGCTTCATATTTTCTGGTAATTCTTCTTATAATATTTGGGCTATTCTCTGATGTTCTGAATATTATAATTCCCTCTGTATAACTACCAGATCAAACATCTTAGACTTGGCGTAACTTTGATCAGCTCTTTGACAATTTTGGCTCGGTTTCTGGAATTTCCTGCACAGACTTCGAAACAAGTGTTGCGCTATAAAAGAATGATGCGATGCCATGATAAACAGTCAATTTCCCTAAAAATGCTGGTTTTAGAGTATAACACATGTAATCTTGTATTTTACCGCTGTTTTGCTAATATGTGTAATATGCAAACCGGACATCTCTAAATGAATGCAAAAGATAGGGAAATTGACGTGTTAAAAGTACATTATTTTCGACTGATCAGGGACTATGTGTTCACATACGGATTTGAAGATGATACTTGGGATTGAGATGAGTCGATGAGATTTGAGTTGAGACCGTGAGATCGGTGATATGGCAAAAATTCGTATTTGAGATGAGTCGATGAGATTTGAGTTGAGGCCGTGAGATCGGTGATATGGCAAAAATTCGTATTTGAGATACGTCATGATGTTATAGCGGATCCTTGGACGATGATACCATGTGAATAGTGATATAAATAAAATGGTCGACATGTGATCGTGATATGAGATATGATATGCTAGGATGTTGATAATAGGCCGTATTGGGCGATGTATACTTCTTCATGATGATATGTGCTGATGATATCGGTTTGTACGACGAGACTGTTGATCAGTAGTCAGATCATGATTATATTGATGATATTAGTATTGTATTAGGCATAGATCAGTACCCGGATTATGATCTTTGATAAAGAGGATACCAGATGAATAATATGATGAATGTGATATTGACCCGTACCCAGATTTGGGATGCCGTACGACGGATTTACGTACGGGCTATATATTAATGTTTGATCCGCACTCTTGACTTGGGAATATCTGATTATAGATATGGTATCGAATGTGATATTATTGAGGCGTGATCACCGACTTATATATATATATATTTATATATATGTATGTATCGACTCAGATGTTAGGCGGTTTCCTTACCTTCAGTTAGCATGTTAGCTCAGCCCTATAGTTTAGTGTAGTTGTTAGACTAGATTTATATTAAATGCAGATTAGCTATCATTGTGTTTAGTATTTAGCTCCCGCACATTATTGCTGTTGCTCCGCATCGCATACTTATTGTAATTCATATTTCATTATTGATATCATGCTGTTAGGACACCAACACCATTACCGATGATGCGTATGTACCACGTACACTTACTTGTCGGCTCACACACATCTTCATCGGTAATTGCCATGTCACGTACACTTAGAAAAACTATAGCCAGACTTAGCTTGTTAGTTAGTAGTTTGACATGATATTAGTGTACTTGCCTTATATGCCAGTTTAGACATTGTAGTTATTACTTGTCACTTCATGCATACTGTTATTCATTGTTATGCCGCATTCATGGATTCTCATACCTATATTCACTAGTTTATGTGCTATTGAGGTTTTGGATTCGGATTTCCATAATATTTCTGGATTTGGGAATCGCGGGTATTTCAAAAGAGAATATGTAATTGTTTTAAAAACCCGGTTACCCTTGATATGATATTTCAGTGCGTCCACCATGTGTTTTCTCGGTGCTGAGAGCGACATGTGAGACCTGAGTTCGAGGAGTGGAGGAACCGTTTCGGGTACATGGTGGACCCGGTAAGGTACCCCGGGGCAAGAAGCGTGTGGTGATGACGATGTGAGCCTGGAAGGGGGAGACTACCTACCGGTGATTTTACCCGACGCGTCGGATATCTGGAGGATACCGTCGTGGTCTTGAGATGGATGGTAGGGGCCTGTCTGGACTGACGGCGCCCTAGATATTGAGATTGAGACATTGAGATTTCGAGATATTGAGGTACTAAGATTTGATGATACAGGCCAGTCCGGATAGCCGGAGCCTGAGATTTTGAGACATTGAGATTTATGTTTTGTGTCGATGCTAGACACTGTTTATGCTGATTTCATTTATGATACTTCATTTTAAAAATACAAAGGAAATCTCACTAAATTATGAAAGCAGTTTCTTTAGTACACGTATTCTGTTTTCATGCATTCATACATCATCCATATGATATATTGCTACCTGAGGCACTGACATGGGCACATGGGATTACACTTGGGTTAGACATTTACCCTATCCATTGTTATAGGCTGCTGGTTATATATTGGAGGATATATTACGATCGTTGACCTAGGATTGCGTTGTTCATGCGATTTCTGTTCGTAGATGTTTTTCTACTCATGAGTTGGCAACTCACCCCCGTTGTACCACAGTTTCTTGCAGGTTTTGCCGTACAGGTTTCATTACGGCTTGCTGGCACTATTTTCATTCCGGGTGATTTTCTAGTAGGTGGGTTTATTTGTATCATACCCATCATTATACCTTGTATATTATTATTCTGTTGTATCTAGAAGTTCCATCAACCAGACATGTATTTATTTCAGAGATAGAGACCAGTGATGTTTATTCTTTCGACTTTAGAGTCGCGCGTTGTATTTCTATGGATTTCTTGCTGTTTTGAGTTTCCTTTTGAGTTTTGATCCTCGCCCTTGGCGTTGTATATTATATTGCTTGTGTGGTTATGACCGTCGATTGACGAAAAGGTAGCTCCCGCTTGGGGATGCCTTTTATTGATTTCGTATACTATTCATGTTGTATCCCGTTTGGGGGCCAGTATTTACAAATGAGACTCTACCGAAATTTTCAGGAAATATTTGATATTTTTAAAAACGCATAATTCGGCTTATGCTATTAAAACTACTTGATTTAAATTGGTTTTCCTTCACTCTACTACTTTTCTTGGTTTGGTTTTCTGGGTTTTTGGCTTACTTAGATTACGTATGCCTCGAGACGTTTCGTAGTCTAAGTGTCGATCATGTTCCGTACTTTCAGGTCGTGACAGTTTATATGGCTTCCGGAAAAGAGGAAAGCCGTGCTTCTATGGGTCATCGACCGGTTACCCGGTCAATAACAAGGGCTCAGGAACAACAACAGCAGAAGCTTTAGGAGATGCTGACTGCAATGGCCGCACTCACTAGGCCAAAAGAAAATCCAGAGACCTCGGAGCAGCGTCGGGAACAAGAAACTGATACCGAGTTCCTCCGAAGAATGCTCGAGAGGAAAGAAAAAGAGGCTGCGGAACAGGCAGCCAATATAAAACGAATGGCTCTTTTGTTCCAAGACATGGCTGGGATGATGTTACAGCCGGAACCTCCAGCTGAAGACCCTCCGATCATCATTGAAGACGACAGAGGAGAGACATCGAACCCTCCTCCGGCTCTTTCAGCAGCCAAAGAGGAAACCATTTCCAAGGCCGCTCTGGATGACTATATTGCTCAACAAATACGAGCTCACCAGACGAACGAAGCAGCCAGCCAAGTCGTTAAAACTGGGCGACCGTATCCAGGCTGGTATGACCAAATAAAGTATCCGCCGGGATATACGATCCCTAAATTTCATGTATACAAAGGGACGGGCAATCCCTACCAGCATGTCGCCCAGTTCAGGGCTCTTTGCGGTAACACCGGGGGTGATGATAAACTTTTGCTCCGTCAGTTTGTTGGCAGCTTGTCGGAGACAGCGTTCGAATGGTACTCTGAACTTTCAAACGACTCCGTCAAGACTTTCACAGAAATGGAGCTATTATTCACCCAGCGATTCGCGAGTGCTAGTGAACGCACCCCAATAACGGCATTGATCAATGCCAGGGTGAAACTTGAAGAGACATGGGTTCAATATGCAATACGATGGAGGAATCTGTGGTCGAAATGCGAACAACGCATCGAAGAAGCACCGGCGGTGGGCATGTTCGTGGGCACTTTGGACCCTCATGCAACTATTTCCCAATTCAAGATGTTCTTCAAGCTGACCACGTTCCAAGCCTTGATTGACAAGCTGGCCCAAATGGACCAGATGGGTCATAGACCGTCTCCTCCAAAGCCGGACTCTCAAGATGAGAAGGGAAAGGGGAAAGCGATCGTCGCCGCCAATGCTCAATAGCAGCCTGGTGGCCCGAGACCAGTTGATCACCAAAATAACAGAACTCGATCTCTCGAAGATAAAATGAGACGCCCTTACTCGTTTCCTCGAGACAAGACAAAGTGGTTATTCGAACTTGCACTGCGCAACAGGCTCATTACTCTGCCAGAGCCAAGATGCCCGGCGCAACCAGGCGACACTAGCAATCCTAACTATTTCCCTTACCACTGAATGTTGGGCCATCCGATCGAGGATTGTTACATCTTCAAAAGATGGATAGAAGATCAATACCAGCAGGGCAAATTTGTATTTTCTGAGAATTGGAAGGTGAACCCGCCTCGGCCACACACTCCCAAGAATACGGATACACCGGGGGCATCATGCTCTCTCGTAGAAGAAGCTCCATGGGAGGTCGCTCTTTCAGCCAAGACAAAAAGAATGCTGAATGATCTCCACACATGTCCGGCAATTAGGTGGAAGAATCCACTGGAACCTGAAATCATCGAGGGGATGCTGAAGCCGCGCCCAACTCCAAAAATTGGTGGTGATAGCCAAAGCATTCACACCCAGCTGTCAAAGTCTTCAAAGAAGAAGAAGAAGACCAAAAAGCCCGTGAAGCCTGGTGACAAGCGCATGGACCTGCAAAAACAGATTAACGCGTTGGAAGAATATAACCAGAAAGCACGGACTCCAGTCACACTCCAAAAGTTTCTCAGCCATGTCCTTGAGGACGGAGATGATGGAGAAGACTCATCGGATGAACCCGAAGGTTACGTGGCGAGTTCCCATGTGATCTCTCACCCATCGATTGACAATAAAGAACCTCCTTGCACCAAGAAACTGGGGGCAAATCCTAAACCGGAACTTCCGGGGCCATCAGACGAATTGATCGATGCATTCCTAAACGAAGCTCTTCTGAAGAGTAAAGCTAATCGGGAGTGTGAGATGGACATATTTGAAAAGGCTAAACGCCGGCGATTAGACGAAAGGGTTGAAACACTCCCAGAAGATCAAAGTACATCCGTCGTGAATAAAAACAGGTTCAAGACAAGGAAGAGGTTCGCTAAAGCCATATCAATGGGAATGAAGCTGCCACCCTCAGAAGGAAATATTCCTGGTAAAACAGAAACACATCCTAGCTACTGCTTATACCATCGAAAGATTGCGCACCCCACCGAAGAGTGCAACGCTTTTACAAGATGGTGGCGGGGATATGTTGCTCACCGGCAGCATTTCAAGCGGATGAAACGTAAAACTCGTTGGGAGCAAAGAAGTACGACCGAGGAGCGTAAAAGAACTACCGGCAACTGTCGCATGGTCAACGCCGGGGGATCGCAAGTTCTCACCTTCGGGAGCGACTCTGACGAAGAAATGGCTCTTGGTCCTCTCTTTAAAGAGTCCACCTTGGGAAAAGAGGAAGAACCAAAGACTTGTGAGAATATTCAGCTGTGCAATCGTACGCTGCCCGAAAATAATCTTGGGCCCTCGAACAGTAGGTCAAATAGAAAAGATAAGGGGAAAGAAAAGGTCTCTGAGGAGATCATCCTTGATGACCAAGCCGTCGAGAAGCTGACAGCCAAGGACCCGCCAAAGAAAAGTAAGGTGGACTACAACGTTCTCGCACACTTGAGAAAGATGCCCTCGCAGCTCAGTATTCTCGACGCCCTTCTGCTATCTAAAGAGGCGAGAGATTCACTGATCAAGGCATTACAAGAGCCCGAGCAATTCCAAGCTTTCCTCGCCGAAGAAAAGATGAAGGAAGAGCTGGAAGAAGTACACACAGCCGATATCACCTTCGGCGATGAAAATCTCCTCCTTGGGACATGCGAGCACAACCGCCCCCTATATGTCTCCGGATACTGTCATGACATCAAGATAGGTAAAATCCTGGTCGACAATGGGTCCTCCGTCAATCTCCTTAACGTAAGGGTGTTAAAGGAAATTTGCATGAGCGTTCAACACCTCGCTCGCGATAAAATCACCATCTCCGGATTTGACTCCCAGTCATCACGGACGCTTGGGTCTGTAATATTGACACTACGCTTTGGGCTGCTTATCACGGAATTAAGTTTCACGTCATTGACGCCAAGACATGCTACAATGCTTTGCTCGGCAGGCCTTGGTTACACGAGTACAACATTATCCCTTCTATACAACATCGGTATATGAAGTACTTCAAGGATGGTCTCGAATACACCGTGACAGGGGAGTGGAACCCATTCTCCGTGAATGAAGTCCGAAAGTACGAAGATGCAAACTACTTCTTACCAGATTTTGAGGACACGGAAAGATATCACAAACCGGAGAACAAAGCTATCACCACCATTCCGGTCTTCGGGAGTGATACCGAGGAGGAAGAAGAGATAGTTTATTCAGGTCCGTCCCAGTACAACAAACCGGGACCGCCCACTCCTATATTGATCTTCGGCAGCGACTCGGAAGATGAGGTCAATGCCATATTCTCTGCTCGGCCATTAATACAAGCCTTCGCTGATGAAGATCAAAGTTTGCAAGTTGCCATGGTTCCGCTAAAGCATCATAAAGAGCTAGACGCTCTTGATACCTACAGTGTGGAAGAACTGCAGACATTCTACGTCCCTCCCATGCGAAAAGGTGAAAGGGCGATCCTATTCTACAGATCCGGGGAAACCAAAGTAGAGAAAGAAATCTGGCACGGCGCGGATTCTACACTTGACAGGCTCCAGCTCATCCGTTTGCCCAGATATTACACGAACGGAGTAAAGAGACTCATGAGATGCCAAGGTGTACCTCTTAAGCAAACTGTGCGACAAGCACGGTTCTATAACAGGATCTAGAACGTTCCCGAAACTCAACGAAAGTTGCCTAACGGGAGAATGGAAACGACCGGGTTTGGGTATGTTCAATCTAAGAAATGGGAGCTACTCTGCGACTGCTACGTCATACATGACTTTGATGGAGAAAGAGATGCTCTGTGGAAAGATGCTAACCCTGAACCAGAAAGAGCTCCCGCCGTGAAAATGCCTAGTCCGTCGTTCGAAGAACAAATGGATAATCTTATAAGGGAAGCAGGTCAAAAGGTTCGAGATGACCATAATCGCGAAATGGCCATCTAAGAGAAAGCCAGGACGCAACGCCTCCTTCAACAGGCTGTGAAAAATAAAAATGCTCCTCCTTGTCAACCCGTTGTACAAAAGGCCCGACGCAGAGGCAGAAACAAACTAAAGAACGGGAAAGGCGTTCGACAGCGACAAAGCGGGTCCAAGAAGCCACGCAATCAGGAATTGAGCAGTCCAGATTCGTCTCTTATGAAAAAGATGGGTCGAGCATATTCCTTTCCCCAAGACAAGATAAGGAAGATATTCGATCTTGTCATAAAACATCAGATGATGATACTCCCGGAGTCCAAGCACCCCGAGCAAGCAGGCGAAGTCTCTCACCCGGACTATTGCTCCTATCACAGGGCAATAGGACATCCTCTCGAAGACTGCTTCATATTTAAAGACTGGGTCGAAGACCAGTATCAGGAAGGAAGGTTCGCTCTATCCAATAGCTGGAGGGTAACCCCGCCGCAAAAGTATGAACCCAAAGCCGCGAGAGTAGACCCAGATCAACATCAGTCTTGGAAGCGAGCTCATACCTATCTTGTGATAATGTTGTCGGAAGAAGAACCCGAGAATATAGATGACCTCCCCCGGTGCTTCGACAACGATGATAACGAGGTAATCTCAGAATTTCCACCGGCACCAAAAGAGCTGGAAGATGGAATACATACTACTGCAGATAACCTCAAGAAAATTGATTTAGGGACGGCAAGTGACCCATGGCCGACGTTCGTCAGTGAGCTGTTGTCTGAAGAAAGGGTGGCTACGCTAAAGGACGTGCTCATGCAGCATAAAGATTGCTTCGCATGGAACTATTCCAAAATGCCAGGATTAGATCCAGAGATTGCTGTGCACAAATTGGCGATATCTCCGGACGTCAAGACGATCAAACAAGCACCGAGAAGAATGCGGCTCAAACTTGAGATGAGCATCAATGCCGAGGTCAAGAAACTAATCGACTCCAGTTTTATCCAAGAGCTTCAATATCCTGATTGGTGTAGGGTTGCTAGGCACGCGCACAAGGGTCTACGAGGCATCAACCATGCCCGAATAAAAATTTAGCCGTGCCGAACAACCCGAATACGGAACTTTAAACTAGAGATTAGGCGAAAACAAGCATGCTAAACACTTTAACACTAAGTGAGAGGGATTACAACCTTTGTAGATCCGGTCCTTCACTTCATATGCTCCGTGTTGTGGTCCCTTCGCTGCGATCATCGGGATCCGGACTCTCGAGAGGTTCCACGAAGAGAAAGACGCAACCTTTGCTTCCGATCTTCGATACTAAGATGATCTACCTTGAAGTTTCTTTAACACAAGCTAACACTCATGAAATGATGTGAACACCCTCATCTAAATGGCAAGGGAAGATGAGGATGATGAAGTAGGATTTTTGCTCTCTTTATTTATCTTTTTCTCATATTTATTCATCACCTTTTGAAAAACTAGTAAGCTTTTCATGAAAGAATGAAGGAGGAAGAAGATGAACAATGTTAGAATTCTTTTGTGATGAATAGAAAAAGAAATGATATGAAGAATAATGCAACCATGGTTGACTTAACCATTGTAGAGAATTAACTAGGGTTAGGGTTTGGGTTGGGTTAAAGCATGAGTCACTTGTAAATATCTTTATCATGACAAAAAGAAAACCTTCTAGAAACATCTAGAAAGCTTAACCCTAATCCAAACCCTAATCATGTTTAAACTCCACTAAACATGTTGCATTAGTTATCATATCATGTTACAATATTATATATCATATATATAATATTTATTGTAACAAAATAAAATAATACATTTAACATATATCGCATATATATCAATGTATTACCCGAGTAAGAAAAAGAATCTTTTAGTGAGCAAATATTAGTTAATGCAATTTAATATATCATATATATTAATATACATTAAATTATCGAATCAACACTTGATCCGACAATCCGGCTATATCGCATATAACCGGCTAATATTTATCCGTACCGATTCATCGAATCAACACTTGATCCGATGACCCGGCTGATATCAAATATCGCGAGAATATAATACGGTATCACGTATCGCATTATCCTCGGTCCCGCACATATCACATATATGCTCCTACCCCGTTTTGCCTGAGCCAAGAAACCTCTGTGTAGGACTCTAAAGAATCGTCAATACGCCGGCAGTAGGTGATGATCATATCAAACACCCACAAGCTGCAAGCGGTCAGCTAAACGTAACAGCTACCCAGGTATTGAGCGCTCAGAAGATCAACAAGCAAGCCTGTACATTCTCCTGCGAATCCAAACAGTAACACTCCCGTACAGTCCGGTCTCGTCGTCTGATATGTTGCATATCTCGCCTAGGGGTGGTAAACGTCAGACCCCAGTAGCTTGATAAGTCGTGTCGATATGAGGTCTATAACAGTTCGAGAAACTACTGATAACACTTACCAGTAAATCTCAGCAACCCTGGCCAGGGATTTCCGGTTATAGCCAATCGAACACAGCACAACATCAACTCCCTATACCGGGAGAGACGAATCCCCTCCTATCGCTCATTGCCTCCATGTGATTCGGGACTGTACCCAAAAGCCACCGTTTTGCACGCCCTCTTGGACGTGGTATGATGGAAATCAAAGCACAGTGGGAACCACACAAGACTCTATGACGATCTCGGGTCAACAGACTACTCTGTACCAGTGTCACCGGAGAACTGCCATCTGACGTATGGTATAATACCATCTGGGAGTTCTCGGCGAGTCCGTCCAGTGTACCCAGTCTCCACTGAGCACCCGTACACCATCCTTGATGTCAAACACCGATGGATATGGGATCATCCATCGCCCATCATATGGGTCAAGATGCGTATACGCTAGTCTACTCTGGTGCATCGATGCCCTGTCTCGATACACCCTCGACTAGGAACAGTTATAGGATGTACTCGTCGACTACCGTGGCCCCACTAGTATGATCTCATCATAGTCCCAGTAGTCGAGTACATATCCTAAGGGCTTTATCAACATGTAACATAGAGACAATCAGAGTACATGTTAAGATAAAGTACAACCAGATAGCATACTATCATGTCGAGCAAGAAAGTCCTCCCTATATATGTCCTAGCATCCACTACAATATACATCGTATGTACAGTAATGGCCTCTAGGGCATACATATAACTAACAATCTCCCACTTGCACTAGGGCCATCTGTTATGGTATCGCATACCCAACAATTAGCTGCGTTTGAAGTATCTCATACTCAACCATCCCATAAAAGTCTCTACTGGGAAAAAGGCCTTTGTGAGTGGATTCACGCCGTTGTCCTCTGTGTCTCCTCTCCTAACCTCGATCTCCCTGGAGATCAACCATCTCCATGATCAGGTGATACTGCCTAAGAATTATATCTGGATTTCTGATGGGACGGAAGTTCCTTGGCATAAACCACAACTCCATTGTCACACAATGGTAGGAACGAAGTTCATCGCATGAACTTATAAATATCCAGACTGCCTCTTTGGTAGTATCCTTGGTAACGATGTATCTTGCCTTTAATCGTCTAGTATGTCACGGTATCTAGCTTGAAACTCTTCCAACATACCGTCCCTCCACTGAGGGTATAGACAAGCCTGCGACTGACATTCAGTCGTCCTTATCACCCTGGAACCATTCCAGTGATTCTCCCCAGGATCGATTGATACCATCTCACTACAACTAGTGAGTATCCTAACATCCAATTAGATCTATCTCATAGATCCAAAAACCCAGGATTTAGGAAGTATCACCTTGATCCTATATGGAGAATCCTTGTGATAAGCGGAGATTGACCGTGCGTACCATAGGAAACTTCTTCCCTATCAAGAGTATGTCATCCACGTACTCTACGAGGATCTCCACTATACTCTCTACTACCTTTTTGTATACACTTGGTTCATCTACCATTTTGATGAAGTCAAACTCTTTGACTACCACATTAAAACAGATGTTCCAACTCCGCGATGCCTGTTTTATTATATAAAACATCTTGCACACGTTTCCGCTGCTCCCACTGTCTACGAAGCCCTCTGGCTGTGTACTTATAGATGCTCTCTTCTAAAACATCATTTAGAAAAGCTGTCATGACACCCAACCACCAGACATCGTAGTCATGGTATGTAGCTGTGGCAAGTAGGATCTGGATGGACTTAAGCATAGCTTTGAAAGTCTCAACTTTTCCATGTACACCAAGTAATCTTCTCAAGATATACTCGCTCCTGATGGGGATTTAACCCTTCAGATAAAGCAACCAAAGTCCATACTTTGTCGGTGTATAAGGATTCCATCTCAGATCGATAAGCACCCAGCCATTCTTACAGAGTCCCACTCCTGATGGCCAGCTCGAAACTAGTTGGGTCATCATCTCATGATGCAATCCTCGCTCCCACTGTCATAGAGAAACCGAAGTACCTCTCAGGTGGGTGAGGAACCCTACTAGATCGGTGGAGAGGCTGAGGTTTGTTGGAAACTATTGAATCCTTTGGTTCTACCAAATCATCAGCTGCAGTTTGTATAGCTGGAACCTTTCCAGTTCTACATAACACACCTTGCCTCGAGCTTGTACGGATTTTTCTTTTAGACATAGGCCGGACAACCCCAAATCTTAACAAACTTAAGATATGGGCTCTTCCCTTTCCATATCACATATGAAGTGGTAGGCAACTGATTTGATTTGAACCCTATTCAATAGGTATGCAGCTTCTCAAGTGCATAACTCCCAAAAGGAAATAGGAAACTCAGCAGTACTCATCATAGAGCACACCATATCATATAGGGTGTGATTGCTCCTCCCCGATATACCATCGTGCTATGGTGTATACGGAGGAGTAATGCTGAGAGAGAATCTCATTCTCCTTTAGAATAGTCTAGGAATTCCGTGCTCAAGTATTCTCCTCCTTGACTTCATCAAAGGACATAATACTTATACCTGTATTTTGGTTCTCTACTTCTAACTTATATTCTGTGAATATCTCAAAAGGTTCAGACTTGTGTTTCAACAGGAACATATGTCTGAATCTTGAGAGATTATCAGAGAATATAATGAAGTACAAAGAACCGGTCTTGGCATGTATAGACAGGGGACCTTCATACATCAGCATGTATCAATCCCAAGAGTTCACTAACTCTTTCTCTGTTTCCAATAAACAGAGCTATGGTCATCTTATCTTTGTGACATGACTGGCAAGTTTCATAAGATGTAAATTCAAACTAATTTAAATATGCATCTAAATGTAACTTCAGCCAGTCGGGTCGCATTGATATGACCTAGTCTACAATGCCTCAAGAAGGATTTGTTCATTTCTGAACTCTTCCTCTTGTGTGTGTTCTGTATACTAAGAACTGTAGTTTGATTTAGAACGTCAATGATTTTAGATAACGTGCCTGAACCGATCAACTCTTGATATAGGAAATGTTCAAAACATTATCCAACAATACAAAATTATATCCTTTCTTTACTAATAAAGAGACTGATATGATTTTGTATATCAGGTTCGGTATCTAATAACATTTGTTCAGAATCAATGTATTCTGGTAATACAGGGTGATAGTGACCAACAGACTTGGCTGCAACACTTGCACCGTTTTCTGTCTCATGAAACTTATCACCCGTTCTCAGTTCTCTACCTATCTGTAGCCCATGTAACAGATTACATATACGGGATCCTGATCCGGTATCACATACCCAGGACGTAAAGGATACTGAGAAACGGTTCTGTGTAATGAACACACCCGAAGATGATGCATCAACATGCACTTTCTTCGTTTGGGCGGCACGGGAAATCTGGTATTCCCTAATTTCCTGCTCTGTCCTATAACAATTATAAGTTGGAGCGGGACCAACGTTCCCCAGCTCAGTATAACAAGCGGGTTCGGTCAATATATCCGTTTTATTATCTTGATTAAGGCGTGATATGGTCGCTATCTGGAGAGAGAGAGAAGAAAACACTCAGCGTATGCTCTTGCAAGATTAGATTGGTTATCTAATATATCTAATCAGGATGTCTCCCACTGTTTTAATCAAATCTTCCTTCAAACCCTAAAAGGAAAGACTAGCCGGGATTAATTACACGCTACAAGTTCACCAATCTTTCAGCCAGGCCAGTGTCGGTACTTTGAGGGAGGTCCCCCGTGCTTTCGCACGAACCTAATTAAAGTAAACCTCGTTTTTCCCAGAGGCGTAACCCCGTTAACACCTTTCTAGACACCTACTTGATCGGCTAATTGTAATGTGTAAAACTCTCCCAGGAGTAACTCTTACTCGCAGCGGGTATCGGGATCCAACTATCTTATAGAAGGTATACAATCTCATTGTAAATTTCAACACTTGAAATTCCCAATAATATTTTGCCCCTAGCATCTTATGACCTTGGCTAAGGTCAACAAATCATAAGTGCTAGCCAAGTTCAACCCGTCATTTCCCGATTGAATCAAACCCACCCGCACGACCCTTGGCTAAGGTCAACAAAGTCGCACCACTACCCTAATTCAATCGCATTATATGCTTATACAGATAAGCACTAATCAGCTACCGCACACTACGCCTTGGCTAAGGTCAACAAACGTAGCACGAATACTAACCAGTACTTATCTGAAATGACGGAGGGCTACGACGGGTTTTTCAGAAAACCCTTTGTGTAATGAACTTGATATCGTTGTAGAATCGAGTGATTTTTAAATGGAGTGTTTTTGAGGCTTTTCTAGTTTTGCTAAAGGGGTCACTCCCGATGAAGGGATCGTCGGCCCTTTCCTCATCGAATAAGGTGCAGGATATATCATATATACCGCTGTGCAAAGCAAGAACTATAGAAGCAATCAAAAGACAAACCGAGTTTGTAGCATCTGCCAGTTATTACTAAAGGAGTCACTCCCGATGAAGGGATCTCGGTCCTTTCCTTATCGAATAAGGTGCTGGATGTTCTATAAGGAACACCGCTATGCAAAGCAACAACTAGAACTACCAGTTTTTATAAACAAGTTTCTAAAACATCTTAGGTTTCTTTTATTTCATTAATCTCATTAATGAAGTCCCATTTTAATATGCTTCACAAGCATCTCTTTTGAAACGAAATCTGCAATATAACATATATCTCATATATATAATATAAACATTCGTCTCAGGCAGTAATATAATCTCATCACAGAACATTGCAGCAGAAGAACATATATGAAATATTGGATATACTAGGCGTCCGTGTTTTCAATACGAGCCTGTATAAAACACGGATTCCACGGTCGCGATGAATAGCCAAACCCACATCCCTAGACCCCTACGAGAGCGGCAAGCAACACTGCCAATTCTAGGGTTAGGAGACCCGGTCTCGACTCCTCGAGATGCTCTCCCACTGGACCCTAGAACCCGGTTACTTGTGCTCCCCGCCTTGGGTCTACCTAATGCGGAAAAGTAAATAATATACAACGGCGACAGCTTCCGCTACCTGGAAGTGCCCCAATAAAAGAATATTACATACAAATGAATATTACATGAATGAAAAAGAAAAAAACTCTCATCTCACATAAAACCCCCGGCTATTCAAACGCGACGATCCAATACAATATATCACAGCAACACATAATATCTCATATCATCAACGTAAGCAAGTATGCGTATCCCGATTGTCGTTGATGTATAGCAACGAAGCCGGCGATACACCACATACTACGCTTACGGTCACAGAAAAGAAAGTGTAAAACTACAACAGTTGGAATCCGCAACTTCCTTAGACATCGCATGCCTAACCAAATGAATTCCTTAGACATCACATGCCTAACAATTATAAACCCCGCATTTTAGTCTCATTATCGAAAACTCTTTTCAATATCAAGTCGGGCAATTCAACAAGATTCCCGACGTCCTGATCGAATGCTCGTCGCAAACTTTAGTAGACGGCCGCACCCCCAGATGCCGTCGACGAAGTGCACCAAGGCGGAACACCGCTGCCGCGAGCACCCGAACGGATGCTTTCGGCGACGGGGTTCTCCTACAGTCACTTGGTCGGGGCTAAGAGGTGAAGCTGTCTATTAAGTTTACCCGGCGAGTATCCGCGTACTCTACGTGAATGCGACGGACTTTTGATCACATCAAAATTCCATGGCAACCGATCATCTGAGACTAAATTGCTATGTTTATAATATTCAAATTAGTTATCTCATAACTACCTGTGGATTCCAAATATTGTATCACATTCCAGATAAATAGAAAAAGTTAAACTTTCCGATCGAATCATCAAGCACCCAAGATTTCCCCAATATATCTCAACACTTGAAATCAGTTTAAAAACATCCATCGCATGCCACAGTACCAATGGTCCAGCCGTAGAAGGGTCAAGCCAACGCCTCACATGTGGCACGCCGTACTGCCCCAAACCCTAAGGTTCAAAAGGCAGTTCAAGACGGTCACATAATCGAGTTAAGGTTTGTTGTCTTCTAGAGGGTCCACCGAGTTACTTGCACGACTTAGAACATTCTTAAACACGAGAAAAAATCCAATTTTTGAAAAATTTTCCGACAGGGGAAAAAGTGAGTTATTGATATCCGTTCGAACTTTTTAACAGTTTCTAAAAATTATCCGGAAAACACATAGACAAAATTTGATAATCCGATCGAATCATCGAATCCTTAAACAACCCCAGAAAACTCAACAGGAGAATAAATATTAAAAATTCCCAGAAAATCCAGCATATTAAAATAGGAGTTACTGTGCAAATAGGAGATGCTGACATCATCATTTCGCCGCGGAACCGCCGCAGAAGGCATGCTTCCGCCGCTGTTCCGCCGCGCTTTGTACTGTTCATCAAAAACTTTTTGCACCGTAATTCTTATAATTCCCTGCTGAATTTTTTAAGCAATTTTAATGTGGAAAAATCCCAGTTTTTAGAAAAAGTCCAGAGAGCGGGTTTTATCGGGGTTTCGGGTTTCGATCGGACTTTAAATTTCGTCTAGACTTCGCCTAAAGCTCTATCCTTGCTCTGATACCACTGTAGGGTTGCTAGGCACGCGCACAAGGGTCTACGAGGCATCAACCATGTCCGAATAAAAATTTAGCCGTGCCGATCAACCCGAATACGGAACTTTAAACTAGAGATTAGGCGAAAACAAGCATGCTAAACACTTTAACACTAAGTGAGAGGGATTACAACCTTTGTAGATCCGGTCCTTCACTTCATATGCTCCGTGTTGTGGTCCCTTCGCTGCGATCATCGGGATCCGGACTCTCGAGAGATTCCACGAAGAGAAAGACGCAACCTTTGCTTCCGATCTTCGATACTAAGATGATCTACCTTGAAGTTTCTTTAACACAAGCTAACACTCATGAAATGATGTGAACACCCTCATCTAAATGGCAAGGGAAGATGAGGATGATGAAGTAGGATTTTTGCTCTCTTTATTTATCTTTTTCTCATATTTATTCATCACCTTTTGAAAAACTAGTAAGCTTTTCATGAAAGAATGAAGTAGGAAGAAGATGAACAATGTTAGAATTCTTTTGTGATGAATAGAAAAAGAAATGATATGAAGAATAATGCAACCATGGTTGACTTAACCATTGTAGAGAATTAACTAGGGTTAGGGTTTGGGTTGGGTTAAAGCATGAGTCACTTGTAAATATCTTTATCATCACAAAAATAAAAGCTTCTAGAAACATCTAGAAAGCTTAACCCTAATCCAAACCCTAATCATGTTTAAACTCCACTAAACATGTTGCATTAGTTATCATATCATGTTACAATATTATATATCATATATATAATATTTATTGTAACAAAATAAAATAATACATTTAACATATATCGCATATATATCAATGTATTACCCGAGTGAGAAAAAGAATCTTTTAGTGAGCAAATATTAGTTAATGCAATTTAATATATCATATATATTATTATACATTAAATTATCGAATCAACACTTGATCCGACAATCCGGCTATATCGCATATAACCGGCTAATATTTTTCCGTACCGATTCATCGAATCAACACTTGATCCGATGACCCGGCTGATATCAAATATCGCGAGAATATAATACGGTATCACGTATCGCATTATCCTCGGTCCCGCACATATCACATATGTGCTCCTACCCCGTTTTGCCTGAGCCAAGAAACCTCTGTGTAGGACTCTAAAGAATCGTCAATACGCCGGCAGTAGGTGATGATCATATCAAACACCCACAAGCTGCAAGCGGTCAGCTAAACGTAACAGCTACCCAGGTATTGAGCGCTCAGAAGGTCAACTAGCAAGCCTGTACATTCTCCTGCGATTCCAAACAGTAACACTCCCGTACAGTCCGGTCTCGTCGTCTGATATGTTGCATATCTCGCCTAGGGTGGTAAACGTCAGACCCCAGTAGCTTGATAAGTCGTGTCGATATGAGGTCTATAACAGTTCGAGAAACTACTGATAACACTTACCAGTAAATCTCAGCAACCCTGGCCAGGGATTTCCGGTTATAGCCAATCGAACACAGCACAACTTCAACTCCCTATACCGAGAGAGACGAATCCCCTCCTATCGCTCATTGCCTCCATGTGATTCGGGACTGTACCCAAAAGCCACCGTTTTGCACGCCCTCTTGGACGTGGTATGATGGAAATCAAAGCACAGTGGGAACCACACAAGACTCTATGACGATCTCGGGTCAACAGACTACTCTGTACCAGTGTCACCGGAGAACTGCCATCTGACGTATGGTATAATACCATCTGGGAGTTCTCGGCGAGTCCGTCCAGTGTACCCAGTCTCCACTGAGCACCCGTACACCATCCTTGATGTCAAACACCGATGGATATGGGATCATCCATCGCCCATCATATGGGTCAAGATGCGTATACGCTAGTCTACTCTGGTGCATCGATGCCCTGTCTCGATACACCCTCGACTAGGAACAGTTATAGGATGTACTCGTCGACTACCGTGGCCCCACTAGTATGATCTCATCATAGTCCCAGTAGTCGAGTACATATCCTAAGGGCTTTATCAACATGTAACATAGAGACAATCAGAGTACATGTTAAGATAAAGTACAACCAGATAGCATACTATCATGTCGAGCAAGAAAGTCCTCCCTATATATGTCCTAGCATCCACTACAATATACATCGTATGTACAGTAATGGCCTCTAGGGCATACATATAACTAACAATTGGATCGCTAACATCGTCCCGGTGATGAAGAAAAATGGGACGGTGCGCATCTGTATAGACTTTCGGGATCTCAATAAAGCCTGCTCGAAGGACGACTTCCCAGTACCGGTCACCAAGCTTATGATAGACAATACGTCCACTCACGAAGTTTGCTCCTTCATGGACGGCTCATCAGGATACAACCAGATAAAGATGCATCCTGAGGACCAAAAGCATACTGCTTTTCGGACCCCTTTGGGCATATTCTACTACAAGGTGATGCCCTTCGGTCTAAAGAACACCGGTGCTACCTATCAGAGGGCCATGACGAAGATTTTCGATGACCCCATACATGAAATCGTCGAATGTTATATCGAATACCTCGTAGTTAAAAGCAAATCATACGAGGAACATCTAGAGCATCTGAAGATCGTATTCCAACGCCATCGGCAATACAACTTGAAGATGAACCCTCTCAAATGCGCGTTTGGAGTTTCCTCGGACAAATTCCTAGGATTCATCGTCCGACACCGAGACATCGAGATAGATCCATCAAAGATCAAGGCGATTATGGAAATTCCTCCGCCAAGGACCCTCAAACAATTGCGGTCTCTCCAAGGGAAGCTCGCGTATATCCGACGATTTATAGCCAATCTCTCAGGCAAGTGCCGTCCTTACAGTCACCTGATGAAGAAGGGAACCCCGTTCGTCTGGGATCATAAATGCCAAAGCGCACTGGACGAAATCAAACAATACCTACAGAATCCTCCAGTGCTAACTGCTCCGGTCAAAGGAAAGCATCTTATTCTGTATACAACCGCCCTTGAAGGTTCCTTAGGCACATTATGAGCACAAGAGAATGACCAAGGAAAAGAAAGAGATCTCTACTATTTGAGTCGAGTTCTACTGGGGGCAGAAAGCAATTATTCTCCCATCGAAAAACACTGCCTGGCGTTGATCTTCGCAATAACGAAGCTCAGACACTATGCGTTGGCACATAAGGTCCATCTCATATCAAAAGTGGATCCCCTCAAATATTTGATGTCAAAGGCTATATTAACAGGACGACTCGCTAAATGGGCCCTACTCTTGATGGAGTTCTCGATAACTTATCGACCCCTCAAGGAAGTGAAAGGGCAGGCCATCACCGACTTTCTCGCTGATCATCCGATACCCGCCGATTCTCCTTTGAACTGCGAATTGCCGGACGAACACGCGTTTGACACGATCGACGAAGAGAGAAGATATAATGTTACCCGCTGGGAACTTTACTTTGATGGAGCATCTTCCATGAAAAAGCGCAAACAAAGCACCCCCATAATCAAATCAGGGGTAGGCCTCATCTTCGTGACTCCACAAGGAGGGATAATGCGCTTTGCTTTCTCCTTAACAGAGCCGAGGACGAATAACGAGCCGAGTTTGAAGCTTTGATAGCAGGTCTCGAGATCGACATTGACATGGGAATTGAAAACCTCCTCATATACGGAGACTCCCAACTGATCGTCGGTCAAGTAAATGGTGACTATCAGACGTGCAAACCTGAATTGGTAAAATATGGCGAGAGAGTATAGCGACTGCTGACCCAAATTCCTTCCTACACCTTGGAAAGCATACCGCATGCAGAAAATAGCAAGGTTGATGCATTAGCCAAGCTTTCTAAAGAACTGGCCGACGAGAACCTCGATGACGTGAGGATCGTTGTGCAGAGCCGTCGGGTGCTTGCTCCGGCAGAAGTATCTCCGGAGTCGTCCGAAGAAAAGGGAACGACCGAGTAAGCAACCCTACAAATAAAAGACCAGGGAAAGGCTAAGGATTGGAGGGAAGTCTTTATAGACTACTTCAAATCCTGTCGAACGCCTGAAGATGCGTCCTCGAAACATCAACTTATGAAACGAGCTTTGTCTTTCGCGTTCGTCAATGATACTCTGTATAAAAGGTCATTTGATTCTCTATGGATAAGATGCCTGGGACCTGAAGAGGCAAAGAGAGTCGTCCAAGAAACTCACAACGGACTCTGCGGTTCTCACCAAGCCGGGCTGAAGATGAAGCTGAAGATTAAAACGATGGGCTACTATTGGCCCACGATGATTCAGGACTGTCTCGAATATGCGAAGCAGTGCCACTCGTGCCAGATTCACGGAGACTTCATCCATCAGCATCCAAATCCACTACATTCAACAGTGGCTAGCTGGCCGTTCGAAATGTGGGGGACTGACATAATCGGCCCCATCGAACCAGCATCGTCCAGAGGACATCGATTCATTTTGGCGACGACTGATTACTTCTCCAAATAGGCAGAAGCAGTACCGCTGAGGGAAGTGAAGACGGAGAATATCCTCCATTTCTTCAAGACACACGTTATTTATCGGTTTGGAACTCCGAGACGGATCATCTCCGATAACGGGACAGCCTACAGAAGCCACAAGATTAGCCGCTTCGCACAATAGCAAAAAATAGACTGGAGATACTACTCAGTCTATAATCCCCGAGCTAACGGTCTAGCTGAAGCTTTCAACAAGACCTTGACGAAGATTGTGAAAAAGACGGTGTCTCGAAATAAGAAGGACTGGCATGAGAGACTGCATGAAGCTCTCTGGGCGTATCGAACTACGTTCAAATCAGCCACTAACACAACGCCGTACGCGTTGGTATTTGGTACGGAGGCGGTACTCCCCCTCGAAATAGAGCTACCCTCTCTACGAGTAGCAGTTCATTACGAGCTAACGGACGAAGAGAATGTTTACCTTCGGCTTGAGGAGCTCGATGCCCTTGATGAAACCCGGTTTATAGCGCAACAAAATCTGGAAGCTTATAAAGCAAAGATGATGCGCTCATACGAAAGATTGACTAGGCCGAGGACATTCCGCCTAGGCGCAGTTGTGCTAGTGGTCAAAAGACCTATGATCCCTAATCGCGCCAAGCGGGGGAAATTCGAGCCGAACTATGAAGGCCCGTATATCATAGACAAGGTATACCAGGGTGGAGCTTATCTTCTCATGGACATGCATGGTGAAAGACCTTTCAGGCCAATAAATGGTCGCTTCCTGAAAAAGTACTACGTCTGACAAGTCACGGCCTAGGTCAATGATAGATGATGACTATGTTCATTCGCTATCTTCCCAAGCCAAAACTCTATAAGTAGTAGCCGGCTAACGGACCGAAACGTCCTTAAACTAATAATGGATCGAAACATCCTTAAACTAACAACGGACTGAAACGTCCTTAAACTAACAATGGACCACTATATCCTAAAACTGGCCGTTGACCGAAACGTCGATAAACTACTGTGGGTTACAGCATCCCAAAGTTGATACAAAAAAAAGAAAGCATAAAAAAAAAGAGAAAAACGGTATGTCCATAAGCAAAATGGGCACGGATCAAAACCCGAGAAGGCTCCGTAAGTAAAAACAGCAGGGCTACCGGCGAGTTTTGTGAAAATCCGAAAGGGCGCAATCTCGTTAGAATAAAAAAAAGAAAAAAATAAGAAAACGGTATGTCCATAAGCAAAAAGGGCACGGATGAAAACCCGAAAGGGCTCCGTGAGTAAAAACAGCAGGGCTACCGGCGAGTTTTGTGAAAATCCGAAAGGGCGCAATCTCGTTAAAAGACACTTGCAAGGTCCTCTCGACCTTGTGAGGAGAAACCACCTGCGTGAGATCCATACGACTCACAAGGGCGCAACACACTTAGGGATCCTCATGATTCCTAAGGAGAAATTACACTTGCGAGATCCTCACGACTCGTAAGGAGAACCCTCTTATGGGACCCTCACGGCTCATAAGATTCAAAAGTCTTAAGCTACAGGGATCTGAACCCGTTCTTAAGCGGCCAACACAACCTCCAACTTTGCCCTACAAGCGGTTCAGTATTGACCCTTGTATACAATCCACGGGCGCGAATAAACATTTTCCTAACAAAGTCCCATCCGTGACTAGGGATATGTTTGCACGGTGAACCCCCTTGTAAGCCCTCTCGACTTATGAGGAGAAAATACTTTTGTAAGATCCTTATGACTTATAAGAGACCATGCACTTAGGAGTCCTCACGATTCCTAAGGAGAAAACACACCTACGAGATCCTCATGACTCGCAGGGAGAAATACCTTTATGAGAACCTTACGGCTTATGAAGTCAAAAGCCTTAGTCGACAGGATCCTAACCCTGTTCGCTAAGCCACCTTTGTTCGACATCGACAGAGGCAAATGATGATTCACTCCTGGCAATATTCCAGTTGTAGCGGTGCTGATGCCGAAAACGGTGTCTAATTCCAAGCTTGCAGCAAAAAGCCAGCGAGCCATACATGCATACGAAATAGCCGAAATGATGGGGCAACTTGCAACAAAATCAGCAAGTAAAAATGTATGCATGCAAAATAGCCGAAATGATTGGGCAACTTACAATGAAAAGCAGCGAGTAAAAATAAAATAAATAGCCGAAATGATTGGGCACCGCGAAAAATAGCCGAAATGATTGGGCAATCACGACCTTCGCGATATAAAAGCTGAAATGATAGAACATCGCGGAAAGAAATAAAAAAAATTGGAAAAATGAAATTTTTGCCTTACAGGTGATACCACATCAATCCCTGTATACAATCCAGGGGCGCAAACAAAGAAGAAGTCATCCTTTCCCTTCCCTGGCTCCATCAGAAAACGAAGCCAAATCTCAATGGTTCAGGGATAGCCTAGAAATCATCAACAGCGTTCCTCCCCATTCCAGCAGGATTCAAATGCTGCAATCAACCCTGGAGCCACGGCAAAGCCGCTACTCCAAATCTCTATGCTTCACAGACAGCCTGGAGACCACTTCAATATTCGTCTCATTACAACAAACAATACGTCATCCACATGACCCCGTCGTGGAAATACGTCATCCACATGACCCCGTTTCGGAAATACGTCATCCACATGACCCCGTCTCGGAAATACTCCATCCAAATGACCCCGTCGCGGAAATACGTCATCTACATGACCCCGTCTTGGAAATACGTCATCAACATGACCCCGTCGAGGAAATACATCATCCACATGACCCCGTTTCGGAAATACGTCATCAACATGACCCCGTCTCGGAAATACGTCATCCATATGACCCCGTCTCGGAAATACGTCATCCAAATGACCCCGTCATGGAAATACGTCATGCAAATGACCCCGTCGCGTAAATACGTCATCCAAATGACTCCGTCTCGGAAATACGTCATCCACATAACCCCATCTCGGAAATACGTCATCCACATGACCCCATCTCGGAAATACATCATCCACATGACCCCGTCGCGGAAATACATCATCCAAATGACCCCGTCGCGGAAATACGTCATCCACATGACCCTGTCTCGGAAATACGTCATCAACATGACCCTGTCTCGGAAATACGTCATCAACATGACCACGTTTCGGAAATACGTCATCCATATGACCCCGTTTCGGAAATACGCCATCCATATGACCCCGTCGCGGAAATACGTCATCCAAATGACCCCGTCTCGGAAATACGTCATCAACATGACCCCGTTTCGGAAATACGTCATCAACATGACCCTGTCTCGGAAATACGTCATCCACATGACCCTGTCTCGGAAATACGTCATCCACATGACCCTGTCGCGGAAACATGTCATCCACATGACCCCGTCGCGGAAACACGTCATCCAGATGACCCCGTCTCGGAAATACGTCATCCACATGACCCCGTCACGGAAATACATCATCTACATGACCCCGTCTCGGAAATACGTCATCAACATGACCCCGTTTCGGAAACACGTCATCCACATGACCCCGTCTCGGAAACACGTCATCCACATGACCCCGTCTCGTTAATACGTCATCCAAATGACCCCGTCGCGAAAATACGTCATCCAAATGACCCCGTCGCAAAAATACGTCATCCAAATGACCCCGTCATGGAAATACGTCATCTACATGACCCCGTCTCGAAAATACGTCATCAACATGACCCCGTCTCGGAAATACGTCATCCACATGACCCCGTCTCGGAAATACGTCATCCAAATGACTCCGTCGCGGAAATACTTCATCTACATGACCCCGTCTCAGAAATACGTCATCAACATGACCCCTTTTCAGAAATACATCATCTACATGACCCCGTCTCGGAAATACGTCATCCACATGACCCCGTCGCGGAAACACATCATCCACATGACCCCGTCTCGGAAATACGTCATCCACATGACCCCGTCTCGGAAATACGTCATTCACATAACCCCGTTGCGGAAATACGTCATCTATATGACCCCGCCTTGGGAATACATCACCCAATGACGCCGTGAAATGCGGATAACGTCAATCTCATTAAACACTTACGGGTCCTCTCGATTCGTAAGGAAGAAAACTCTCTTATAAGATCCTTACGACTTATAAGGGAAAACACACTTAGGAATCCTCACAACTCCTAAGCAGAAAAGACACTTACGAGATCCTCACGACTCGTAGGGAGAAAAGTCTTTATGAGACCCTCACGGCTCATAAAGTTGAAAAGTCTTAGGTAGCAGATCTGAACCTGCTTCCTAAGCTATCACTACCTCTTGAGGAGTTCAAGATGAAATGTTCTTTATTATCTGCAGACCACACTTGCCAGAGTAACATACCAACAACACAGAAAAGAGAAGAAAGCGACAAGGAGAACATTTGATTTGCATTTGATTAAGCGTTCGAAGCATACCCTTCATGCATGTGCAAAAGATTTAGTACATAAAATAAAACACGCTGAAATGAGGAATTTACCATTCATACTTCAAAAAGTTCTTACAATGATGAAAACAGTAAACGAAAACATCATCAAAATGATTACAATGGTAAAACTTCAGATCCAGGGCATGGATTAAGGAATTCGAAGGTAAGGCCGTCTAGAATTTTTCTGGCCTTTCTGACCATTCTCGTGTGCATCCTCTCGCGTTCACGGGTGTCGAGATCCTCGGCAATGTCCCCCTCCCTTTGATAAGAAGCGATTATCGTCGTCTGTTGAAAAGTTTGATGCAGAATATCAATGAGGTTATCTCGCCGCTTCTTCGAGATCAGCCCCGACAGGTACACTGAATGCACCTTGTCTTCGGCATCATCCAGCGCATTAAGCGGCATGGCCTCGTGAAACCCCGGAAGTGCTCTCCAAATTGCTCCCACTACGATTTTCAAGAGAGCGGAACGGTGAGAAAGCAGCTAACCGACGCGTGCATACAGACGACCCATAATCTCCGCACATTGGGCATCTGCAAACTCTTGGTTTTGGCAACGGCCCTGTACGCAGATATCCTCATAAGTAATGAACTCGTTCAGACTGTATAAATGAACAGCCATAGTGCCTGAAAAGAAACATCATTAAAAGATTAATAATGAAGAAAAACAGATACGGGATTTAAATGACTCTTGATATCCCCATGGAGAAAACAAATTCTAATTATGACACCTAATAAATTCGAATTTGTAAGAAATCCTAAAAAGGGAATCTCATTTAATAAGCGACCCTTCGGGTCAAGGAGTTAAACTCCTCTAGAGCAATGCTCTACAAACAGGAATGACACCAGTCAAAGTCAATTACGAACGGAGTTTAAGAGATTCCCCGAGAATGTCAAGAGCCTGGCACTGTAAGATGATGGAAAATTCCATCAGAAAAGAATTAACTAAGATTAATTTTTTTTATGAATTAAAAAAAAATTCCGGGATCTTCAAGATCCATGAACAAACTCATAAGAGTTCTTCATCAAAGACTAACAAATCAACATGATTCAAGAGAGCAAAGCTCTATTATTGAATCCCTAAAAGGATTTCCTTTAGATCAAAGATCCATGGAGAGAAAAGCTCTATTAACGGGTAAAACCCTAATTTATTGAAAGTTTTAAACTTTACCTATGTTCTAACAGAGTTTTGGCTCTTAAAAAGTCCTTAAACAAGAGAGCTATGCTCTATGGGAGAATCTCAGAAAACAAGAAGGAGATGAACAAAGATCATCGCAGAGGGCCAAACGCCCTATTTATAGGTATTGAGAGCCGTTTCAACTTCCAAAAGTTGATCCAACGGCTGAGATGCTACCACCGCCGCACTCACGTATGGGTCACGTAAGCGCAACGGCGGGGGGGGGGGGGGCATTTATCTCCCCAATCAGTGCAAAGGTCTGTTCAAATTCCGAGATTTGAAATGAAGCGACCCTTCTGTTTCCCCAATCAGAGCAAAGCTCTGTTTTGAAATTTAAAATTCAAAAATTGAAGCAACGCTTAAGATCCAGCACTAGGCGCGCTGCGCGCCACGTGTCAAACACGGATTCGCTAGAGCCAGGGGCGCTGTGCCCTAGACAGTGCACCATGTGTGCGCTAGCGCTAGATGCGCTACGCGCCACGTGTCAAACAAGGGAGCGCTAGCACAGGCTGCGCTGCACTCTACGCTGCGTGCCACGTGTCAAACGTAGGTGCGCTAGCGCTGGAATTAATAATTCCCCACCGTTAGATTAAAAGATCTAATAATGATAAATCATTAATTAATCAGAATTAAAATTCTGCTATGGAAAGATCTTTCCAATCTTGTTAAAAACAAGAAGATTACCTTCTGTAAAACAGAAGCCCTCGGATCAAAGATCCAACGGTGGGGAAACGTCCCCAAATCAATCAGAGAAAGATCTCTTTAACTGATTTAACAAATCAATTTGTCCTATATAAAGGCCCCAAGATTTCAAGTCTGATATAGAGAAACCTCCCTACAAACTTTGAGATAATTCAAAAGAAAGAGAGCAAGCTCTTGAAAGAAAATCATTTCTTCAAGGTAAAAAGAATGATTCTTGAACAAAGAGATGAAATCATCTCATTAGAACAGAAGAATTATCTTCTTAAAAGATCATAGATCTACAAAAGACCAAGGTATCTTATAATAAGAGATCAAAAGATTTCATTATAGAAACAAAAGAAGTATTTACTTCATTCACAGATTATTGATCTACAAAGGCAAACCCCTTTCAAAAGTAAGAACTATTGTTCTTGAATCTTGAGGCAAAGCCTCCTTAAAAAGAACATAAACTTGTTCTCTGATCATAAATTTGATCAAATGTGCTTTGTGCTACTGAAAAGTGCGTTGCACTCATGAACAACGCTTTTGCGCTCTTTGGACCGGCGCTCAGCGCCAAAACGTGCCACGTGTCAACCACAGATACAACTTGCGCTTTGCGCTTCTGAAACAGCGCACTGCGTTCATGGGCTGGCGCTCAGCGCCAAGCGCGCCACGTATCACTTACTGGTGCGCCACTGAACTAGCGCAATGCGCTCATAAATTGAAAGCGTAATGCGCTCATAAACTGGCGCTTAGCGCTAAGCGTGACACGTGTCCTTTTCGTGTGCGCTACTTGGCAAAAGCGTGATGCGCTCTTTAATTGGCGCAAAGCGCCTAATGCGCCACATGGCGTGCTGTCAGAACACACATTGTTCTGATGAATGCTATGCATTCAATACAAGACAAAAAATATCAGGATCTAATGCTCAACATTATTAAAAGGGCCACGCCCAAGTAAAGGCTCAACAACCCAGAACAATAAAATGTTAAACATTTTAATCTTATTGGACTTAGCCCAATATTGGCCATAAGTCCTCAACTATTGAACTGAGCCCATTTGCTCACGAATATTCAACAGATCTTAGTCCCAAACTGGACTATAGATCTTCCAATACATTCACACCGGTTCAAGGGTACATCTCTTTAATCCTCTGATACCCGTCGTTGTAATCCTTCAACGTCTTCAGAGAGGTGATGGGTTTCGACAACCACATGTTTTACGGACTGTGAGGTCCTTAAACTCATGGACTACGATGTCCTTAAACCTCATAGACTACGATGTGTTTAAACTACGGACTGTGGGGTCCTTAAACTCATGGACTATGATGTCCTTAAACCACATAGATTACGATGTCTTTAAACTACGGACTAAGATGTCCTTAAACTTCATAGACTACGATGTCTTTAAACTACGGACTGTAGGGTCCTTAAACTCATGGACTATGATGTCCTTAAACCTCATAGACTACGATGTCTTTAAACTACAGACTACGATGTCCTTAAACTCATGGACTACGATGTCCTTAAACTTCATAGACTACGATGTCTTTAAACTACGGACTGTGAGGTCCTTAAAATCATGGACTACGATGTCCCTAACCTCGGACTGTGGGTCCCTTTAAACCCACGGACTACAATGTCCTTAACCTGGACCGAGATGTCCTTAAACTAACATTGGACCACCATGTCCTTAAACGGGTAATCGACCGCAATGTCCCTAAACTAAACAATAGAGTCCAAATGCTCTTTTGTTGGATCTAAATGATCCCGTTAAGTTGATCTTAGTTTAAAAATTTGATTAACGTATCCTTAACTAACGTTTAAGTTGATCTTAGTACCAAATAAGACTAACGTATCCTCAAACCCAACCCCCAAACCCAAATCTAAAAAGATACGGATTTGGACTAATCCACGCCCTACGAGCGATAACATAAAATTTGTCTCCGTATACAATCCACGGGCAACCACAAATAAAACAAACACCCATGACATGAAGTGACCATCTGGAGAACAAGAAAGTTGTTACCGCAATACGGTAGCGTAATTAACTGCAGGGGCTTGCACCTGCAGGGAAGAGCGTCCCCACAATCAAAAACCCCTCACCAACGTAGGGGAATGTGACGAAGTCTGCTACATCGATTGCATCCGTTTAAATCTTCGATTCATGGTGCCATAAATCAACTTGGCATCTCGGAGAGGTGGACGGATAGCACCAATTAGCATCTGCCCCGAAATTCAGGCAAGACGTTCGCCGCGTCTTCCGGCGGTAAACAGTTGCGGTTTTCTCGTGATATAATGTATGTTTCGTCCACCATGAGATTCTCGGTTCTTGAGCAGTATCAAACACCCGATTCGAAGAGGAGGAGGAACCGTCTGTGGGTGCATGGTGGACCCGGTGCGGTACCCCGGGGAAAGATGGCCGCAAATGATGGCATTGAGCCCGGCAGGGGAGCACTACCGACCGGTTATTTGTGACGCGGCGGATATCTGGAGGATACCGACGTAGTCCTGAGATTGATGATATGGGCCAGTCCGGATTGCCGGAGCCCGAGATATTGAGATTATAAGCCAGTCTGGATTGCCGGAGCCCGAGATATTGAGATATTGATACATTGAGACATCGAGGTATTGAGACTTGAGATGTCGAGACATTGAGATATTCATATTTGGTGTCGATGCTTGACACGGATTTATATTGATTTCATTGATGATACTATAGTTAAATTACAAGAAGTTTTACTAAGATAACAATACAGATTTTCTCGTACTAAACATATTAAGATATCGTGTTGATTATACATTCATGTTGCATACATACTAGTGTATCGCATCACACTAGTATATGTAGGCTGTGACGAAATTGCATGCATGCTTATGATAGCCTTTTAAGATGTTACTTATTACTCACGAGTTGCAACTCACCCCCGTTGTGCCACAGTATTTTGCAGGTCCGACCCGTCAGTCCTGTAGTGGCGGGCGCACTTCCTCATTTTGTTCCTTTTGCTTGGATATGCGGCATTGCTCGTAGGTGGGTTGCGAGGATATGTTATCTCATCATGTATATTATTTGTATCTAGTATACTCCATCTACCCTTATATATTTGATTAGACAGTGAGACTCGTGAGACTTTTATTATGGTGTTTGGTGTCGATGCTCACTTGAGCCGACGTGGTATCTTCTTATTCTTGCTTTCAGATGCTTATTGTGCACTTTTGATACATATTGCTTGTGGTTGCGATTTCGCCATTGGCGAAGAGCTAGCTCCCGCTTGGGGATGCCTTTATTGATTATGTATATGTATTTTCTTGTGCTGTACTCGTTTGGGGGCCAGTATTTACAAAGGAGACTCTGCCGAAATTTTCGGGAAATTATGATGTTGCTTTTAAAATGTTTAATGCCACTTATTTTGTTAAAACCATTTGCTTTAAAAAAAGTTTTCCTTCACTCTAATTGTTAAACGATTTAGTTTTCTCGGTTTTAGCTTACTTAGGTTACGCTACGCCTTGAGACGTTTCGTAGTTTAAGTGCCGGTCACGTTCCGTACCTTCAGGTCGTGCCAAAGTTGGTATCAGAGCGATAGGTTTTACCTTTCTGAGTGTAGGATGACCTTTGGTAGGTGGAGTAGGTGACTTGAGCAGAGTGGCGTAGCGTGTGTATGTTCCGTGGCATACTTACGATACGGTACTCTGCCTAAGTGACCTTAGGATATATATATTTACTTTTATTCCTTCCTTGATTCAGGAAATCCTTTGATTCGATTGCAATGTTCCTATCAATCCTGTTCTTGCTCCAGCCACTATGCCGCCGGAGACTACGAGGGACAGAGGGCTGCCGCCAGGAATGAGATTAGTGTAGGCTCGTTTGAGACGAGGACCGATTGGGGTGGTATGCCTACACCTCAGGGACAGAGTGATCCTCCTTCTCCAGGATGGATAACTAGGCTGGAGTCGAATATTTTGGACTTGCGATAGATGGTTGGATTGTTAGTTGAGGCGAGCCGAGCTCCGAGAGCTGATGATGTCCGTCGTACTGTGGGGACTGTGATTGTACCTGCTGCACAGGCAGCTGTTTCTATTGTTACCATGATTATTTTTATATCCTTATAGGAGTTTTGAGGCTAAGGCCTCCAGTTTGTTTTTACCGGCACATATGCAGCGGAGGATACGTAGACAGTCCTCGATAGGACGGCTAAGATTTGTCATTCACAGAGATGTTCTGACGAGATATAGATTGAGCTTGCGAGTATTCGTCTAGAGAGGTCTTGCTCAGATATGGTGCGAGTCAATAGAGAGGCCGAGCTGCAGACCTACTTCCTATGACTTGGGATGAGTTCACAGCTATATTTCTTGCTCGGAGAGCGTTCGAGATGCCGAGCTCATAGTATCGAGCCTTTGCGCAAGACTCCAGGGATAACAGTGTCCGAGTACGACATTTAGTTTACTCAGCGGTCCGATATACTCCTTACTTGGTGGACACTGAATAGAAACGGATGAAGTGGTTCGTGTGGAGGTTGGATATGCAGCCGCAATGGATGCAGCCTTACTGCTAGAGGAGCGCATTTATGAGATTTCGGTCATTTTGGATCGAAGTTATTTTGTACAGGTATGCCGGCTCAGAGGCGATTAGATAGGCGCAGTTATGACAGGTGTCCTTTCGGTGTTTTCTTCCGATGCGTATTGTTTTTGGTGTTGTTTAAAATGGTATCCGCATACCTTGTATCGAAGTCTAGCCGATAGTAGTCCTTGCTAAATCAGCTGCTTGTTGTGAATTCTTCCATAGGCTATTCTTTTGTAGCTCTATTTGTTTTTCGTTCGTGTTTGTTTTGTTCATATCGGAGATAGGGATTCTTCTATCAATTTGATTTTCTCGATATGATTTGACTTCAAAGTTCTTCTGAGCATGGATTGGTTAGCCACGTGTTATGCATCCATGGACAGCCGTGTGAAGGCAGTCAGATTTAGTTTTCCAGGTAAGCCAGTTCAGGTTTGTTTTCGGGAAAACCGTAGCGTCGCCTTTCCCAGTTTGATTTCTTCTTGTCGTGCTAGTCTTCTTTTGAGAAAAGGATGTCAGGAATTCTTGGCATATGTTTGTGATGTTAGAGCCACAGAGGTCCCGTTGGACCAGGTTCCGATTGTGAGTGTGTTTCCAGATATTTTCCTGACGAGTTGCTTGGTTTGTCGCCAGAGCGCGATGTTGAGTTCTGCTTTGAATTGATTCCCAGCACGGAGCCTTTTTCTGTACCGCCATATCGGATGGATCCAGCGGAGCTTAAAGAAACGAAGGATTAGTTGCAAGGTTTGTTGGATAAGGGCTTGTTCGTCCGAGTGCGTCACTTTAGGGAGCTCCTGTTCTGTTCGTCAAGAAGAAAGACAGCAGTTGTGTTTGTGCATCGATTTTTGTCAGTTGAATCGGGTTATTGTGCGGAACAGATATCCCTTACCTTGTATCGACAATTTATTTGATTAGGTCTAGGGTGCAGGACATTTCTCTAAGATTTACTTGCGATCAGATTGCCATTAGTTATGGGTTCGAGAGGATGATATTCCGAAAACTGCTTTTCATACGTTACGGGCGTTATGAGTCTTGATGATGTCGTTCGAGCTCACCAATGCCCCAGGAGCATTTATGGATTGGATGAACCATATGTTTAGGACGTTTCTTGATCAGTTATCATTGTGTTTGTTGATGACACCTTAATATACTTCCGGAGCCGAGGGGAGCACGGGTAGCATTTGAGGATTTTGGTTGCAGACCTTAAGGGAGCACCAGCTATTCGCTTAATTATCGAAGTGTGTTTTCTGGTTGAATGATGTTGATTTCTTGGGTCACGTAGTTACGAGAGATGGTAAGTATGGAACCGAAGAAGATCGAGGCCGTTAAGCACTGGCCCAGACCCATATTAGCGACGAAGGTTCGCAGCATTTTGGAGTTTGAGGCGATACTATCAATATTTCGTACAAGATTTTTCGCATATAGCTGCAACGTTGACTGGGTTGACCCGGAAGAGAGTTCCTTTTTCTTTGGACCGAAGCATGCGAGCAGAGCTTTCAGCAGTTGAAGACCTGTTTGATTTTGGCGCTAGTATTATTTTTGCCTTAAGGATCAGGCGGTTTTTTTTTTTGCGATGATTCTCGGCAGTTGAAGAAGCATGAGCAGAACTATTCCACACATGACTTAGAGATGGCAGCGGTGGTTTTTACACTCATGAATTGGAGATACTACTTATATGGCGAGTCATGCCAGATATTCACGGACCACAAGAGTTTAAAGTATATATTTTTTCAGCAGCGAGATCTGAATTTCGAGATAGCACAGTTGGATGGAGCTAGTGAAAGACTATGACTAGGAGATTCTTTATCATCTGGGCAAGACGAATGTTGTGGCAGATGTTTTGAGTCGGAGGCCGGGAGATAGCTTTTTCTTGTTTGAGCACAGTTCAGAGACAGTCGACGACAGATTAGCAGATTCTTTATGACAGCCGAGTACAGTTCGAGTTTACGTCGACCGGGGGATAACTTGTCCGTGTCTGTGCACATCCACAGTTATATGATTATATCCATGAGGCAAAGTCTGATGACGTTCGTTTGTCAGAGATCTTAGAGCAGGTTTGATAGGGCAGAGATTCAGAGTTCATGATTGATGATCAGGGAGTACTACGATTTGGGATTCGACTATGTGTGCCAGATTCCGAGGGACTGAGACGCGAGATCTTAGAGGAGGCGCATCAGTCAGTATATAGTGTTCATCCGATTTTCACGAAGATGTATTGTGATTTGACAGAAGTCTACTAGTGTGAAGGGATGAAGAGAGATGTCACGGATTTTGTTTCGGGATGCTGACTTGTCAGCAAATCAAGGCTGAGCATCAGAGGCCAACAGGAGAATCACAACCTTTGCCCATTCCGGAGTGGAAGTGGGAACAAATTTCTATGGATTTTATCATGGGTCTACTTAGGACCAGTTGAGAGCATGACTCTAATTGAGTGATCGTAGACTGATTGACGGAAGCAGCTCACTTTTTGCCAGTGAGGACCATTTTCGGATTCGTTCAGTATACTCAGTTATATGTTGATGAGATCGTGCGACTACATGGAGTTCCGACTTGTATTGTGTCCGACAGAGGCACCCAGTTCACCAGCCGACTATTGTAGAAACATTAAGAGACTTTGGACACCCGATTCAGTTCGGTACAGCTTTCTATCTACAGTCCGACGGTCAGTCAGAGCGGACCATTCAGACTCTTGAGGATATGCTCCGAGCTTGCGTTCTAGATTTTTGTGGTAATTAGGATCGCCACTTGCCTTTGATAGAGTTTTCCTATAATAACAGCTTCCAGGAGAAGATTCAGATGGCACCCTTCAAGGCATTATATGAGAGAAAATGTCGATCACCAGTTTGTTGGACAGAGCTCTATGAGAGCAGCATTTTGGGACCACAGATTGTGCTAGAGACCACCGAAAAGATTCAGTTGATTTAAGATAGGATGAGAGTGTTCCAGTGCAGGCAGAAATCTTATGCAGACTTGAGTTTACAGTAGGCATTCATGTTTTCTTGAAGGTTTCTCCGATGAAGGGCATGTTGAGATTCGAAAAGAAATGAAGGCTCAGTTCCAGATATGTGGGTTCTTTGTGATTCTCGAGCATGTCGGCACAGTTGCTTATCGTTTGTCTCTTCCACCCAGCTTTCCAGATATTCACCCCGTGTTTCATGTATCAATGCTCCGCAAGCACCTTCTTGACCCCTCTCATGCGATACAGCATCAGACTATCCAGCTAGAATGCAATCTTTCTTTCACCAGGCTGCCGATATTCATTCTAGATCGGCAGGTGAAGAAACTGAGGTCCGAGGTCATACCGTCCGTAGGTTCTTGACGTGGCCCGAGCAGCGAAAAAGGTCATGTGGGAAGCCGAGGACGAGATGAGGAAGAATATTCACATCTCTTCGAGGGTACGCGTAGTTAGATTTTAAATTCGGGGACAAAATTTCTTTAAGGGGGAAGATTGTAACGTTCTGAAAATCGTTTAGGAGAAATTTCCGATAATCGGTAAAATAACTGGTGTTTTTCGTAAAAACCATGATATAATTATTTTTCAATATAGATTTAAATATATCTATTCTGGCTTGTAATGGCTAGTATTCATATTTATTTAGTCAGTCATAAATTATTAGTTTACTTAAATATTTTTCCTTAATTAATTATTTTAAATTTTATTATAAGCTTTCATTTATACATTAAATTAGTGATAATTGCAAATTGGTATAGATTAATTATATAAATGTGAACCATGATAACATAATAACAAGTTTGTAACATATTCTATTTTCCTCCATTTGTCTCCAATGTTCTAGTAAATTCTAGGATGAGATGAATTAGAAAATAAAATATAATTAAATAATTAAGAAAATAAGTAAAAGATGTAATAATGGGAGAAGTTTCCACACAAACCCACACACATATACCCCACTCTCTCTTCTTCTCCCCATGTGGCCGAGCCTAGTGTGGCAGCCCCCCTCTCTCTTCACAAATTCTCACCTCATTCTCACTTCAAAAAATTAAAAGAAAAAGAAAATTTAAAAAGGGGATTAATATATGATATGATGGGGATATTTCTACACACTCACACACACTTTTCTCTCTCTTTTTTCCCTCACTCAAGAATGGCCGAGCCTTCCCTCAGGCTGCCCCAAATTTTCCCCACCTCCTTTTCACTCCAAATTCATCACAAAATCCATCAAAAATCCAAACAAAAACTCATAAATTCGAAGCTAATTATTCCTCCAATTCTCCTTGGCCTATTCTAGCATGGATCTTGGAGCATGAAATCATCTTTGGAGGCTAAGTTGCAAGCTAGATCTCTAAACTTGTGAGGTATAATTCTTAACCTAATGGCTAATTTGTTGATTAACTATTCTAATCTAAACTATTCAAGTGATAATTTGGTTCTAATTGCTAGTTTGTGAATTAAAGAAAAGGGTTTGAGATTCAAATTAGGGTTTTTATTATTTGATTATGCTTATAAAGTGTAGTTTAACACCTTAAGGCATGCAAAATGTAATCTAGTTGTTAAATTAGTAACTGTTATTTCTAAATTGTCCTAATTAAGCTATTTTGCAAACTAGGTTTTTAGGATTAATATAACTAAGTGAGATAAAAATCTAGTTAATATTTGTGTGACTTAATTAAGTTATTAATTTATTATTGTGGCCACTAGAATTGCTAAAACATTTAGATTTGTGCTAAAAATGTGATGGGTCGCTTACTAGGTTTTTGGATTAAATCGTTTGAGCTAAGTTTGAGGTTTTGGTGGTTTGCCACCTATTTCATATAATATTTAGTATGTTATGGATGCATGATTGGTGTAATTGGATTCTATGCTTGGTAGTTGTCGCGTATAGCGACCCTACTTATGGTTTGTGGCGTTGTCGTGAGCGCGTTTTGTGCACCAAGTGCGTGCGCGTTTAGTTAGTGTGCATAGTTGACTTGTAATGTTTGTGTCCTCGACTATTTATATATTTATTCTCCTATTTACTTATGTACGTTTCTAGGATCGGGTGCAGAGACGTCGGATGTGGCGCAGAAATGGCAGAGCTGAAATCGGATCAGATTAGCCGAGGCATCTCGGTGAGTAGATGTACACATCTACATGGGAATCGTTTGGATGGCACGATGCGCCCGATAGTCAAGATTTCTAGTAGTACTTATATTTATATGCGTAGTCTCCTAGCCATTCACCTCATTGCATTGCATCATCATAAATATATGTGATATTATTTCATAGGACACTTGCACCATTACCATGGTTCATGCCACGTGCACTATTCATGCGAACACATACGTCTTTGGTAATTGCTATGTCACGAACACTATAGAACTTGCTTAGAATCGGTATCTGTGGATTTCATCATATATGATCTGTAAACCTATACCTTATAGTCATTTCATCAGGATGGATACGTAGGATTGCTAGTCATACGCATATACCTCATTGCATCATCGTTCATGCATAGTTTTCTAGTCACACATCGTATTTCATATTGTCGATACCATAGGCATTCATCATCACCGATATGTGTACATATGGTGATTTTTCTTGAGGATTTCAGTATTATGAGATTTCTGGGTTTTTAGGAAAACCGCAAGAATTTTATAAACCTGTTATCATTTTAATAATGCAAGTTGCGGTTTTCTCGTGATATGATGTATGCGTTGTCCACCATGAGATTTCTCGGTTCTTGAGCGGTATTATACACCCGATTCGAAGAGGAGGAGGAACCGTCTGTAGGTGCATGGCGGACCCGGTGCGGTACACCGGGCAAGATGGTCGCAGATGATGGCATTGAGCCCGGCAGGGGAGCACTACCGACCGGTTATTTATGACGCGGAGGATATCCGGAGGATACCGACGTAGTCTTGAGATTGATGATATGGGCCAGTCCGGATTGCCGGAGCCCGAGATATTGAGATTATGGGCCAGTCCGGATTGCCGGAGCCCGAGATATTGAGATATTGATACATTGAGACATCGAGGTATTGAGACTTGAGATGTCGAGACATTGAGATATTCATATTTGGTGTCGATGCTTGACACGGATTTCTATTGATTTCATTGATGATACTACAGTTAAATTACAAGAAGTTTTACTAAGATAACAATACAGATTTTCTCGTACTAAACATATTCAGATATCGTGTTGATTATACATTCATGTTGCATACATACTAGTGTATCGCATCACATTAGTATATGTAGGCTGTGACGAAATTGCGTGTATGCTTACGATAGCCTTTTTAGATATTACTTATTACTCACGAGTTGGCAACTTACCCCCGTTGTGCCACAGTATTTTGCGGGTCCGACCCGTCAGCCCTGTAGCGGTGGGCACGCTTCCTCATTTTGTTCCTTTTGCTTGGATTTGCGGCATTGCACGTAGGTGGGTTGCGAGGATATGTTATCCCATCATGTATATTATTTGTATCTAGTATACTCCATCTACCCTTGTATATTTGACTAGACAGTGAGACTCGTGAGATTTGTATTATGGTGTTTGGTATCGATGCTCACTTGAGCCTACATGGTATCTTCTTATTATTGCTTTCAAATGCTTATTGTGCACTTTTGATACATATTGCTTGTGGTTGAGATTCCGCCATTGGCGAAGAGTTAGCTCCCGCTTGGGGATGCCTTTATTGATTATGTATATGTATTTTCTTGTGCTGTATCCATTTGGGGGCCAGTATTTACAAAGGAGACTCTGCCAAAATTTTCGGGAAATTATGATGTTGCTTTCAAAATATTTAATGTCACTTATTTTGTTAAAACCATTTGCATTAAAACAAGTTTTCCTTCACTCTAATTGTTAAACGGTTTAGTTTTCTTGGTTTTTGCTTACTTAGATTACGCTACTCCTTGAGTCGTTTCGTAGTTTAAGTTCCGGTCACGTTCTGTACCTTCGGGTCGTGACAAAGTTGGTATCAGAGCGATAGGTTTTACCTTTCTGAGTGTAGGATGACCTTTGGTAGGTGGAGTATGTGACTTTAGCAGAGTGACGTAGTGTGTGTATGTTCCGCGGCATACTTATGATACGGTACTCCGCCTAAGTGATCTTAGGATATATATATTTACTTGTATTCCTTCCTTGATTCCGGAAATCCTTTGATTCGATTGCAATGTTCCTATCAATCCTGTTCTTGCTCCAGCCACTATGCCGCCGGAGACTACGAGGGCCAGAGGGCTGCCGCCAGGGATGTGATTAGAGTAGGCTCGTTTGAGACGAGGACCGATTGGGGCGGTACGCTTACCCCTCAGGGACAGAGTGATCCGCCTTCTCCAGGACGGATAGCTAGGCTGGAGTTGAATATTTAGGACTTGCAGATGGTTGGATTGTTAGTTGAGGCTAGCCGAGCTCCGAGAGCCGATGATGTCCCTCCTACTGTGGGGACTGTGATTGTACCTGCTGCACAGGCAGCTGTTTCTGTTGTTACCAAGATTATTTCTGTATCCTTATAGGAGTTTTGGGGCTGAGGCCTCCAGTTTGTTTTTACCGGCACAGATGCATCGGAGGATACGTAGACAGTCCTCGATAGGATGGCTAGGATTTGTCGTTCACAGAGATGTTCTGACGAGATATGGATTGAGCTTGCGAGTATTCGTCTAGAGAGGAATTGCTTAGATGTGGTGCGAGTCAATTAAGAGAGGCCGAGCTGCAGACCTACTTCCTATGACATGGGATGAGTTCACAGCTATATTTCTTGCTCGGAGAGCGTTCGAGATGTCGAGCTCGTAGTTTCGAGCCTTTGCGCAAGACTCCAGGGATGACAGTGTCCGAGTACGACATTTAGTTTACTCAGCGGTCTGATATGCTCCTTACTTGGTGGACACTGAGTAGAAACGCATGAAGAGGTTCGTGTGGAGGTTGGATATGCAACCGCGATGGATGCAGCCTTACTGCTAGAAGAGCGCATTTTTGAGATTTCGGTCATTTTGGATCGAAGTTGTTTTGTACAGGTATGCCGGCTCAGAGGTGATTTGATAGGCGCAGTTATGACAGGTGTCCTTTCGGTGTTTTCTTCCGATGCGTATTGTTTTTGGTGTTGTTTAAAATGGTATCCGCATACCTTGTATCGAAGTCTAGCCGATAGTAGTCCTTACTAAATCAGCTGCTTGTTGTGAATTCTTCCATAGGCAATTCTTTTGTAGCTCTATGTGTTTTTCGTTCGTGTTTTTTTTGTTCGTATCGGAGATAGGGATTCTTCTGTCCATTTGATTTTCTCGATATGATTTGACTTCAAAGTTCTTCTGAGCATGGATTGGTTAGCCACGTGTTATGCATCCATGGACTGCCGTGTGAAGGCAGTCAGATTTAGTTTTCCGGGTAAGCCAGTTCTTGTTTGTTTTCGGGGAGACCGTAGCGTCGCCTTTCCCATTTTGATTTCTTCTTGTCGTACTAGTCTGGTTTTGAGAAAAGGATGTCTGGAATTCTTGGCATATGTTTGTGATGTTAGAGCCACAGAGGTCCCGTTGGACCAGGTTCCGATTGTGAGAGAGTTTCCAGATGTTTTCCTGACGAGTTGCTTGGTTTATCGCCAGAGTACGATGTTGAGTTCTGCTTTGAATTTATTCCCAGTACGGAGCGTTTTTCTATACCGCCATATCGGATGGATCCGGCGGAGCTTAAAGAAACAAAGGATCAGTTGCAAGATTTGTTGGATAAGGGCTTGTTCGTCCGAGTGCGTCACTTTGGGGAGCTCCTGTTCTGTTCGTCAAGAAGAAAGACGGCAGTTGTGTTTGTGCATCGATTTTTTTCAGTTGAATCGGGTTACTGTGCGGAACAGATATCCCTTACCTTGTATCGACGATTTATTTGATTAGGTCTAGGGTGCAGGACATTTCTCTAAGATTTACTTGCGATCAGAGTACCATTAGTTGTGGGTTCGAGAAGATTATATTCCGAAAACTGCTTTTCACACGTTACGGGCGTTATGAGTCTTGGTGATGTCGTTCGAGCTCACCAATGCCCCAGGAGCGTTTATGGATTGGATGAATCGCATGTTCAGGACGTTTCTTGATCAGCTATCATTGTGTTTGTTGATGACACCTTAATATACTTCCGGAGCCGAGGGGAGCCCGGGTAGCATTTGATGATTTTGGTTGCAGACCTTGAGGGAGCACCAGCTATTCGCTAAATTATCGAAGTGTGTTTTCTGGTTGAATGATGTTGATTTCTTGGGTTACGTAGTTATGAGAGATGGTAAGTATGGAACCGAAGAAGATCGAGGTCGTCCAGCACTGGCCCAGACCCTTATTTGCGACGGAGGTTAGCATTTTGGAGTTTGGGCGGATACTATCAATATTTTGTATAAGATTTTTCGCATATAGCTACAACGTTGACTGGGTTGACCCGGAAGGGAGTTCATTTTTCTTTGGAACAAAGCATGCGAGCAGAGCTTTCAGCAGTTGAAGACCTGTTTGATTTTGGCTCCAGTATTATTTTTGCCTTAAGGATCAGGCATTTTTTTTTTGATGCTTCTCGGCAGTTGAAGAAGCATGAGCAGAATTATTCCACACATGACTTAGAGATGGCTGCGGTGGTTTTTACACTCATGAATTGGAGACACGACTTATATGGCGAATCGTGCCAGATATTCAAGGACAACAAGAGTTTAAAGTACATTTTTTTCAGCAGCGAGATCTGAATTTTGAGATAGCACAGTTGGATGGAGCTAGTGAAAGACTATGACTGCGAGATTCTTTATCATCCGGGCAAGGAGAATGCTGTGGCAGATGTTTTGAGTCGGAGGCCCGGAGATAGCTTTTTCTTGTTTGAGCACAGTTCAGAGACAGTCGACGGCAGATTAGCGGATTCTTTCTGACGGCCGAGTACACTTCGAGTTTACGTCGACCGGGGGGAAACTTGTCCGTGTCCGTGCACACCCACAGTTATATGATTATATCCGTGAGGCACAGTCCGATGACGTTCGTTTGTCAGAGATCTTAGAGCAGGTTCGACACGGCAGAGATTCAGAGTTCGTGATTGATGATCAGGGAGTACTACGATTTAGGACTCGACTATATGTGCCAGATTCTGAGGGACTGAGACGCGAGATCTTATTGGAGGCGCATCATTCAGTATATATTTTTCATTCGATTTTCACGAAGATGTATTGTGGTTTGAGCGAAGTCTACTAGTATGAAGAGATGAAGAGATATGTCACGGATTTTGTTCCGGGATGCTGACTTGTCAGCAAGTCAAGCCTGAGCATCAGAGACCAACAGGAGAATCACAACCTTTGCCCATTCCGGAGTGGAAGTAGGAACAAATTTCTATGGATTTTATCGTGGGTCTACCTAGGACCAGTTGAGAGTATGACTCTAATTGAGTGATCGTAGACCGATTGACGGAAGCAGCTCACTTTTTGCCAGTGAGGACCATTTTCGGATTCGTTCAGTATGCTCAGATATATGTTGATGAGATCGTGCGACTACATGGAGTTCCGACTTGTATTGCGTCCGACAGAGGCATCCAGTTCACCAGCCGACTATTGTAGAAATATTAAGAGACTTTGGACACCCAATTAAGTTCGGTACAGCTTTCTATCCATAGACCGACGGTCAGTCAGAGCGGATCATTCAGACTCTTGAGGATATGCTCCGAGCTTGCGTTCTACATTTTTGTGGTAATTGGGATCGCCACTTTTCTTTGATAGAGTTTTCCTATAATAACAGCTTCCAGGAGAAGATTCAGATGTCACCCTTCGAGGCATTATATGAGAGAAAATGTCGATCACCAGTTTGTTGGACAGAGCTCTATGAGAGCAGCATTTTGGGACCACAGATTGTGCAAGAGACCACCGAAAAGATTCAGTTGATTTGAGATAGGATGAGAGCGTCCCAGTGCAGGAAGAAATCTTATGCAGACCGACATCGGCGCAGACTTAAGTTTACAGTAGGCAATTATGTTTTCTTGAAGGTTTCCCCGATGAAGGGCGTGTTGAGACGCGGAAGGAAATGAAGACTTAGTTACAGATATGTGGGTTCTTTGTGATTCTCGAGCATGTCGGCACAGTTGCTTATCGTTTGGCTCTTCCACCCAGCTTTCCAGATATTCACCCCGTATTTCATGTATCAATACTCCGCAAGTACCTTCTTGACCCCTCTCGCGCGATACAACATCAGACGATCCTGCTGGAGTGCAATCTTTCTTTCACCAGGCTGCCGATAGTTATTCTAGATCGGCAGGTGAAGAAACTGAGGTCCGAGGTCATACTGTTCGTAGGTTCTTGACGTAGCCCGAGCGGCGAAAAAGGTCACGTGGGAAGCCGAGAACGAGATGAGGAAGGATATTCCCATCTCTTCGAGAGTACGCGTAGTTAGATTTTAAATTCGGGGATCGAATTTCTTTAAGGGGGAAGATTGTAACGTTCTGAAAATCGTTTAGGTGAAATTTCCGGTAATCGGTAAAATAACTGGTGTTTTTCGTAAAAACCATGATATAATTATTTTTCAATATAGATTTAAATATACCTATTCTAGCTACGTAATGGCTAGTATTGATATTTATTTAGTCACTCATAAATTATTAGTTTACTTAAATATTTTTCCTTAATTAATTATTTTAAATTTTATTATAAGCTTTCATTTATACATTAAATTAGTGATAATTGCAAATTGGAATGGGTTAATTATATAAATGTGAACCATGACAACATAATAACAAGTTCGTAACATATTCTATTTTCCTCCATTTGTCTCCAATGTTCTAGTAAATTCTAGGATGAGATGAATTCGAAAATAAAATATAATTAAATAATTAAGAAAATAAGTAAAAGATGTAATAATGGGAGAAGTTTCCACACAAACCCACACACATATACCTCACTCTCTGTCCCTCTCCCCATGTGGCCGAGCCTAGTGTGGCAGCCCCCCCACTCTCTTCACAAATTCTCACCTCATTCTCACTTCAAAAATTTAAAAGAAAAAGAAAATTTAAAAAGGGTATTAATATATGATATGATGGGGATGTTTCTACACACTCACACACTTTTCTCTCTCTCTTTTCCCTCACTCAAGAATGGCCGAGCCTTCCCTCATGCTGCCCCAAATTTTCCCCACCTCCTTTTCACTCCAAATTCATCACAAAATCCATCAAAAATCTAAATAAAAACTCACAAATTCGAAACTAATTCTTCCTCCAATTCTTCTTGGCCTATTCTAGCATGGATCTTGGAGCATGAAACCATCTTTGGAGGCTATGTTGCAAGCTAGATCTCTAAACTTATGAGGTATAATTCTTAACCTAATGGGTAATTTGTTGATTAACTATTTTAATCTAAACTATTCAAGTGATAATTTGGTTCTAATTTCTAGTTTGTGAATTAAAGAAAAGGGTTTGAGATTCAAGTTAGGGTTTTTATTATTTGATTATGCTTATAAAGTATAGTTTAACACCTTAAGGCATGCAAAATGTAATCTAGTTGTTAAATTATTAACTGTTATTTCTAAATTGTCCTAATTAAACTATTTTGCAAACTAGGTTTTTAGGATTAATATAACTAAGTGAGATAAAAATCTAGTTAATATTTGTGTGACTTAATTAAGTTATTAAGTGATTATTGTGGCCACTAGAATTGCTAAAACATTTAGATTTGTGCTAAAAAGGTGATGGGTCGCTTACTAGGTTTTTGGATTAAATCGTTTGAACTAAGTTTGAGGTTTTGGTGGTTCGCCACCTATTTCAAATAATATTTAGTGTGTTGTGGATGCACGATTGGTGTAATTGGGTTCTAGGCTTGGTAGTTGTCGCGTATAGCGACCCTAGTTGTGGCGTTGTCGCGAGCGCGTTTTGTGCACCAAATGAGTACGCGTTTAGTTTGTGCGCGTGGTTGACTTGTATTGTTTATGTCCATGACTATTTATATATTTATTCTCGTATTTACTTTTCTACGTTTCTAGGATCGGGTGCAGAGATGTTGGATGTGGCGCGGAAATGGCAGAGCTGAAATCAGATCAGATAAGCCAAGGTGTCCCGGTGAGTAGATGTGCATATCCACATGGGAATCGTCTGGATGGCACGAGGCGCCCGATAGTCAGGATTTCTAGTAGTACTTATATTTATATACATAGTCTTCTAGTCATTCACCTCATTGCATTGCACCATCATAAATATATGTGATATTATCTCATAGGGCACTTGCACCGTTACCATTGGTTCATGCCATGTGCACTATTCATGCGAACACATACGCCTTTGGTAATGGCTATGTCACGAACACTATAGAACTTGCTTAGAATCGGTATCTTTGCATTGCATCATATATGATCTGTAAACCTGTACCTTATAGTCATTTCATCAGGATGGATACGTAGGATTGCTAGTTATATGCATATACCTCATTGCATCATCGTTCATGCATAGTTTTCTAGTCACACAACGTATATCATATTGTCGATACCATAGGCATTCATCATCGCCGACATGTGTACATATGGTTATTTTTCTTGAGGATTTCAGTATTATGAGATTTCTGGGTTTTCGGAAAAACCGCAAGAATTTTATAAACCTGTTATCATTTTAATAATGCAAGTTGCGGTTTTCTCGTGATATGATGTATGTGTCGTCCACCATGAGATTTCTCGGTTCTTAAGCGGTATCATACACTCGATTCGAGGAGGAGGAAGAACATTCTTTAGGTGTATGGTGGACCCGGTGCGGTATCCCGGAGCAAGATGGGCGTAGATGATGGCGTTAAGCCCGGCAGGGGAGCACTACCGACCAATTATTTGTGACGTAGCGGATATCTGGAGGATACCGACGTAGTCTTGAGATTGATGATATGGGGTAGTCCGGATTGCCGGAGCCCGAGATATTGAGATTATGGGCCATTCTGGAACTGTAGGGTTCCTAGGCACACTAATGAGGTCTCACAAAAGATCAAATATGCCCAATTCAAATTTTTTATGTGCCTACAAACCCTAATACGGATCGTTAACTAGATGATAAGGCGATGTAATGCGAGTTAACTACTTTAACTAAGAGGAAAGTGATTACAACAGTTGTAGATCCGGTCCTCCACCTCTCTAGCTCCATGTTGACGACCCTCCGCTGTACCCTTCGGATCCCGGACTCTCGCGGTGGTTTCATCGAAGAATTGATCGGGCTAGGTCGTCCACTACGATGCCGAAGATGATCTACGTCGAGGCAACTCAAGATCAAGCTCCAACTTCACCAAGTCATGAAACTTGTGAAGAAAACACCCTATAGTACTTGGCAAGTGGTAGAGGATGAAGAAATAGGAAGTGGGTTCACTTTAGAATTGGATTTCTCACTCGTTTTCTCATGTTGCCATTAATGGTAGCAAGCTTTCTTCTTTGTTGAAGAAGAAGAAGAAGAAGAAGAAGAAGAAAAAGAATATGATAAGTATTATTCAAAATAGAAAATAAGTTGATTCTTATCATATAACAACCATAGTTTAGTGTAGAGAATAAACTAGGGTTAAGTTGAATGGTTAGGTTAAAGGAAACAAACAAAATGGTCAAGCTTTCAACACTTCATGAAGTTTCAACAAAAGAACAAAATAAGCCACCATTCTATTTATCCTTCAAAAATGAATAAATAAATAAATGAATAGATAAGTAAATCAAAACCCTAACCATTAACATAACCATGGTTTAATTCTTTACACAAACCCAAGTTTGCATGTATCATCAAACATGATACAAACAAGTGCACAAAAGTATATCATATATACAACTTGTGTATTTCAAGTGAGAAAATCCATTTAAAGTGAACAAATACTAGTTAATGCAGAGTAATATATCAAATATATAATTATGCATTAAATCATTAAATCAATACTTAATTTAACGATCCGGTCATATCGCATATAACCGACTAGTATCCAATATATCGGCTTATCGAATCAATCCTTGATTCGATAACTAGGTTATATCGCATACAACCAATCGATACATTCATCGCGAGAATAGAATACGGTATCACATACACGCATTATTCTCGGTCCCGCACATATCTCATATGCGCTCCTATTTCGTTTCGCTTGAGCCAGGAAACCTCTGTGTAGGACTCTAAAGACTCGTCAATACGCCGGCAGCAGATGACGATCATATCAAGCACCCACAAGCCGCAAGCGGTCTGCTAAACGTAACGGCCACCCGGGTATTGAGCGATCAGAAGATCGACGAGCAAGCCCGCTCACACTCCTGTGAATCCAACCAGTAACACTTACCGTACAGTCCGGTCTGTTCGTCTGATATGTCGCATATCTCGCCTAGGGGTGGTAAACGTCAGACTTCAATAGCTTGATAAGTCATGCCGATATAAGGTCCATAACATTCGTGAAACTTCTGATAACTCTTACCAGTATATCACAACAACCCTGGCCAGGGATTTCCAATTAAGGCCAGTCGTGCATAGCGCAACATCAACCCCCTATACCGGGAGAGACGAATCCCCTCCTATCGCTCATTGCCTCCATGTAAATCGGGACTGTACCCAAAAACCTCCTGTTTGCACGACTCAGTAGAGCCGTGGTAGGGTGGAAATCAAAGCACAGTGGGAGACACATAAGACTCTATGACGATCTCGGGTCAACAGACTAAGCTGTACCAGTGTCACCAGAGAACTGCCATCTGACGTGAGGTATAATACCATCTGGGAGTTCTCGGCAAGTCCGTTCAGTGTACCCAGTCTCCACTGAGCCCCCGCATACCATTTCTGATGTCAAACACCAATGGATATGGGATCATCCATCGCCCATCACATGGGTCGAGAAGATATACGCTAGTCTACTCTGGAATATCGATGCCCCGTCTCGATATTCCTACGACTAGGAACATTGAAGGATGCACTCATGGACTACTCAGGCCCCACTAGTATGATCTGCATCATAGTCCTGGAAGTCGAGTACACATCCTAAGGGCTTTATCAACATGTAACAGAGAGACAAAAAGTATACATGTTAAGATAAAGAGCAACCAGATAGCGTACTATCATGTCGAGCAAGAAAGTCCTACCTATATATGTCCCAGCATCCATTACAATATACATCCAATGCACAGTAATGGCCTCTAGGGCATACATATAACTAACAATTTCCCACTTGCACTAGGGCCATCTGTAGCAGTGGTTGTAGTATCACATACTCAACCATCCCATATTAGTCTCTCTATGGGAAAAAGCCTTTGTGAGTGGATCCGCCGTGTTGTCCTCTGAGTCTAATCTCCTAACCTCGATCACCCTGGAGATCATCTATCTCCATGATCAGGTGATGCTGCCTCAGAATATGTCTGGGTCACTGATGGGACCAGGGTTCCTTGGCCAAAGCCACACTTCCATTGTCGTACAATGGTAGGAACCTAGTTCATCTTATGAACCAATATACACCTAAACTGCCTCTTTGGTAGTATCTTTAATAGCGATGTTACCGGCCTTTATCGTCTAGTTTTCCACTGTATTTAGCTTGGAACTCTTCCAACATACCGTCCCTTCACTGAGGGTAAAGACAATGCCTGCGACTGACATTCAGTCGTCCTTATCACCCTGGAACCTTTCCAGAGATTCACCTTTATCCTATTTGGAGAATCCTTGTGATAAGAGGAGATTGACCGTTCGTAGCATAAGAAACTCTTTTCCTATCAAGAGTATGTTGTCCACGTACAATACGAGGATGACCACCTTACTTTCTACCACCCTTTTGTACATACAAGGTTCATTTACCATTTTGATGAAGTCAAACTCTTTGACTATCACATCAAAAGAGATGTTCCAATTCCGCGATGCCTGCTTTATCTTATAAAGCAACTTGCATACGTTTCCGCTGCTCCCACTGTTTACGAAGCCCTCTGGCTGTGTTCTTATAGCCGTTCTTTTCTAAATCATTTTAGAAAAGCAGTCATGGCACCCAACCACCAGATATCGTAGTCATGGTATGTAGCAATGCCAAGTAGGATCTGGATGGACTTAAGCATAGTCCCTAGAAAAAAGGTTTCATCATTATCCATGCCTGGTTGATGACAAAAACCTTTAACAAGTCCAGCTTTGAAAGTCTCAACTTTTCCATCCACACCAAGTAATCTTCACAAGATATACTTTCTCCTGATGGGGATTTAATCCTTCAGATATAGCAACCAAAGTCCATACTTTGTTGGTGTACATGGATTCCATCTCAGATCGCTAAGCATCCAGCCATTCTTACAGAGTCCCCACTCTAGATGGCCTGCTCGAAAATAGTTGGGTCATCATCTCATGATGCATTCCTCGCTCCCACTGTCATCGAGAAACCGAGGTATCTCTCAGGCGGATGAGGAACCCTACCAGATCGGTGGAGAGGCTGTGGTTTGTTGGGAACTATTGAATCCTTTGGATCTGTCAAATCATCAGCTGCAGTTTTGTATAGCTGGAACCTTTCCAATTCTACAGAACTGTCCTTGCCTCGATCTTGTCCGGATTTTGCTTTAGACATGGGCCGGACAACCTCAAATCTTAACTAACTTAAGAGATAGGCTTTTTCCATACCATATCTCATATGGAGTGGTAGGCACTGATTTGATTCGAACCTAATTCAATAGGTATGCAGCTTCTCAAGTGCACAACCCCAAAAGGAAATAGGTAACTCAGTAGTACTCATCATAGAGCACACCATATCTAATACGGTGCGATTGCTCCGCCCGGATACACCGTTGTGCTGTGGTGTATTCAGAGGAGTAATACTGAGAGAGAATCTCATTTTCTTTTAGAATAGTCCAGGAATGCCATGCACAAGTATTCTCCTCCCTGATCTTATCATAGGACATAATACTTATACCCGTATTGGTTCTCTACTTCTAGCTTATATTCTGTGAATATCTCAAAAAGTTCGGACTTGTGTTTCAACAGGAACATATGTCTGAATCTTGAGAGATTATCAGAGAATGTAATGAAGTACAAAGAACCGGTCCTGGCATATGTAGACAGGAGACCTTACATACATCATCATGTATCAGTCCCAAGAGTTTACTAACTCTTTCTCTGTTTCCAATAAACAGAGCTATGGTCATTTTATCTTTGCGACATGACTGGCAAGTTTTACAAGATGTAAATTCAAACTAATTTAAATATGCATCTAAAATGTAACTTAAGCTAGTCGGGTCACATTGATATGACCTAGTCTACAATACCTCAAGAAGGAATCGTTCATATCTGAACTTTTCCTCTTGTGTGTGTTATGTATACTAGGAACGGTAGTTTGATTTAGAACGTCAATGCTTTTAGATAACGTGCCTGAACCGATCAACTTTTGATATAGGAAATGTTCAAAACATTATCCAACTATACAAAATTTTATCATTTCTTTACTAATAAAGAGACCGATATGATTTTGTATATCAGGTTCGGTATTTAATAACATTTGTTCAGAATCAATGTACTAGTAATACAGGGTGACAGTGACCAACAGACTTGGCTGCAACACTTGCCCCGTTTTCTGTCTCATGAAACTTATCACCCGTTCTCAGTTTTCTACCTCTTTGTAGCCCTATGTAATAGATTACATATCTGGGATCCTGATCCGGTATCAAATACCCAGGATGCAGAGGATACTGAGAAACAGTTCTTTGTAATGAACACACCCGAAGGAGATGCATCATATGCACTTTCTTCGTTTGGGCGGCATAGGAATTCTGGTATTCCCCTATTTCCTGCTCTGTCTTATAACAATTATAAGTTAGAGAGGGACCAACGTTCCCCAGCTCAGTATAACAAGCGGGTTGGGTCAATAATCCGTATTATTATCTTGATTAAGACGTGATATGGTCGCTACCTGGAGAGAGAGAGAAGAAAACACTCTGCGTGCGCTCTTGCAAGATCAGATTGGTTATTTATTTTATCTAATCAGGATGGCTCCCACTGTTTTTATCAAATCTTCCTTCAAACCCTAGAAGGAAAGACTAGCCGGGATTAATTACACTCTACAAGTTCGCCAATCTTTCAGCCAGGCCAGTGTCGGTACTTTGAGGGAGGTTCCCCATGCTTTCGCACGGACCAAATTACAGTAAACCTCGTTTTCCCAGAGGCGTAACCCCGTTGACACCTTTCTAGACACCTACTTGATCGGCTAATTGTAAAGTGCAAAACTCTCCCAGGAGTAACAATTACTCGCAGTGGGTATCGGGATCCAACTATCATATAGAAGGTATGCAATCTCATTGCAAGTTTCAATACTTGAAACTCCCAATAATGGTTTTTACCCCTAGCACCTATGACCTTGGCTAAGGTCAACAAATCATAAGTACTAGTCAAGTTCTACCCATCATTTCGTGATTAGTTAGACCCACCCACATGACCCTTGGCTAAGGTCAACAAAGCCACATGACTGTCCTAACTAATCGCATCATATGCTGTGTAGGAAGACATCACTTAGCTACCGCACACTACGCCTCGGCTATGGTCGACAAACGTAGCACGAATACTAAGTACTCTATTTCCTAAAATGACGGAGGGTTGCGAATGGTTTTTATGAAAACCTCTAACGCTTTGAACTTGATCTCGTTGCGGAATCAAATGGTTTTTAAATGGAATGTTTTTGAGGCTTTTCTAGTTTTGCTAAAGGGGTCACTCCCGGTGAAGGGATCGTCGGCCCTTTCCTCGTCGAATGAGGTGCGGGATATATCATATATATCACTGTGCAAAGCAGAAACTATAGAAGCAATTAAAAGACAAACCGAGTGTGTAGCATCTGCCAGTTATTGCTAAAGGAGTCACTCCCGGTGAAGGGATCTCGGTCCTTTCCTCATCGAATAAGGTGCAGGATGTTCTACAATGAACACCGCGATGCAAAGCAAGAACTGTAGCTACCTGTTTTATTTTGAAATTCGATTTCACAACATCAATTAGGTTTATTTTCTTTCATTAATCTCATTAATGAAGTCCCATTATTTAAGTCCACCTAAACATCACAGATAAATATAACGTATGCTTATGCCATCCGCATTCGCCTCGATGTCCCGTCTGCACCGTTAGGTTAGGTAACTAACGCCAGAGCGAGGCAGGGCTAGCGCGAGTGAAAAACATAAGCAACGTCTATATAATATATCATATATACCATATATAATATCTATCTGAACATATCACATGATCACATCACAGATAACGCAGCAGAAAGTATCATATGAAATATTGGATATACTAGGACGTCCGTGTTTTCAATACGAGCCAGTATAAAACACGGATTCCACGGTCATGATGAATAGCCAATCCCACACCCCTAGACCCCTACGAGAGCGGCAAGCAACCCTACCAATTCTAGGGTTAGGAGACCCGGACTCGACTCCTCGAGATGGTCTCCCACTGGACCCTAGAACCCGGTTACTTGTGCTCCCCTCCTTGGGTCTATCCTAATGCGGAAAAGTAAGTAATATACAAATGGTGACATCATCCGCAACCTGGAAGTGCCCCAATAAAAGAATATTACAAACAAGTTTTTACATGAATGAAAATGAAAAACACTCATCTCACATAAAAAAAACCCGGCTATTCAAACACGACGATCCAATATAACATATCCAGCAACACATAACATCATATGTCATCAACGTAAGTAAATATGCGCATCCCAATTGTCGTTGACATATAGCAACAAAACCGGCGATATCACATATTACACTTACGGTCACAGAAGAGAAAGTGTAAAACTACAACAGTTGGAATCCGCAACCTGCATAGACATCCCATGCCTAATCAAATGAATTCCTTAGACATCGCATGCCTAACATTTATAAACCCCGCATTTTAGTCTCATTATCGAAAACACTTTTCAATATCAAGTCGGGCAATTCAACAAGATTCCCGACATCCTGATCGAATGCTCGTCGCAAACTTTAGTAGGCGACTGCACCCCCGACGCCGTCGACAAAGTGCACCAAGGCGGAACACCGCTGCCGCGAGCACCCGAACGGATGCTTTCGGCGATGGGGTTCTCCTACAGTCACTTGGTCGGGGCTATGGGGTGAGGCCGTCTATTAAGTTTACCCGGCGAGTATCCGGGTACGCTACGTGATTGCGACGGAATTTTGATCACATCAAAATTCCGTGGCAACCGATCAAGTGAGACTAAACTGCTATGTTTATAACATTCATATTAGTTATCTTATAACTATTTGTGAATTCCAATTATTGTATCACATTCCGGATAACATAGAAAATGTTAAACTTTCCGATTGAACAATCGAACACCCAAGTTTTCCCGAAACAGCTCAACACATGAAATAGGTTCAAAGACATTCACTTCATGCCTCAGTACCAACGGTCCAGCCGTAGAAGGGTCAAGCCAACGCCTCACATGTGGCACGCCATACTGCCCTAAACCCTAAGGTTCAAAGGGAAGTTCAAGACGGTCACATAATCGAGTTAAGGTTTGTTGTCTTCTAGAGGGACCATCGCGTTACTTGCACTACTTAGAACGTCATTAAACTACGGAAAAGTCCAACAATTGGAAATTTCCCGGCAGGGGAAAAAGTGGGTATTTATATCCGGTAGAACTTTTTAACATATTCTAAAATTACCCGGAAAAAACACAGACAAAATTAGACAGTCTGATCGAATCTCCGAACTCCCAATACAACCCAGAAAACTCAATTCTTGAGTAAGATTTAAAAATTCCCAGAAAATACAGCACCACAATATAGGAATTACTGTGGAAAAATAAATGGAAGAAGAGACAAAATGGCCGCGGAACCGCCGCATTAGCCATGCTAATGCCGCGGTTACGCCGCGCTTTGATCGAATCTGAAGCACATGCTCCACAGTAATTCTTAGAAACTCCTGCTGATTTTTCTGCATATTTTTAATTCTCAAAAATCCCCGATTTCAAAAAATGTACAGAGAGAAATTTGAGATTAGGGTTTCGGTTCGATCGGACTTCTAACTCCGTCTATGCATCGTCTAAGGCTCTAACCTGACTCTGATACCACTGTAGGGTTCCTAGGCACACTAATGAGGTCTCACAACAGATCAAACATGCCCAATTCAAATTTTTTATGTGCCTACAAACCCTAATACGGATCGTTAACTAGATGATAAGGCGATGCAATGCGAGTTAACTACTTTAACTAAGAGGAAAGTGATTACAACCTTTGTAGATCCGGTCCTCCACCTCTCTAGCTCCGTGTTGACGACCTTCCGCTATACCCTTCGGATCCGGGACTCTCACGGTGGTTTCATCGAAGAATTGATCGGGCTAGGTCGTCCACTACGATGCCGAAGATGATCTACGTCGAGGCAACTCAAGATCAAGCTCCAACTTCACCAAGTCATGATACTTGTGAAGAAAAAACCCTATACTACTTGGCAAGTGGTAGAGGATGAAGAAATAGGAAGTGGGTTCACTTTAGAATTGGATTTCTCACTCTTTTTCTCATGTTGCCAGTAATGGTAGCAAGCTTTCTTCTTTGTTGAAGAAGAAGAAGAAGAAGAAAAAGAATATGATAAGTATTATTCAAAATAGAAAATAAGTTGATTCTTATCATATAGCAACCATAGTTTAGTGTAGAGAATAAACTAGGGTTAAGTTGAATGGTTAGGTTAAAGGAAACAAACAAAATGTTCAAGCTTTCAACACTTCATGAAGTTTCAACAAAAGAACAAAATAAGCCACCATTCTATTTATCCTTCAAAAATGAATAAATAAATAAATGAATAGATAAGTAAATCAAAACCCTAACCATTAACATAACCATGGTTTAATTCTTTACACAAACCCAAGTTTGCATGTATCATCAAACATGATACAAACAAGTGCACAAAAGTATATCACATATACAACTTGTGTATTTCAAGTGAGAAAATCCATTTAAAGTGAACAAATACTAGTTAATGCAAAGTAATATATCAAATATATAATTATGCATTAAATCATTAAATCAATACTTGATTTAACGATCCGGTCATATCGCATATAACCGACTAATATCCAATATATCGGCTTATCGAATCAATCCTTGATTCGATAACTAGGTTATATCGCATACAACCAATCGATACATTCATCGCGAGAATAGAATACGGTATCACATACAAGCATTATTCTCGGTCCCGCACATATCTCATATGCGCTCCTATTTCGTTTCGCTTGAGCCAGGAAACCTCTGTGTAGGACTCTAAAGACTCGTCAATACGCCGGCAACAGATGATGATCATATCAAGCACCCACAAGCCGCAAGCGGTCTGCTAAACGTAACGGCCACCCGGGTATTGAGCGATCAGAAGATCGACGAGCAAGCCCGCTCACACTCCTATGAATCCAACCAGTAACACTTACCGTACAGTCCGGTCTGTTCGTCTGATATGTCGCATATCTCGCCTAGGGGTGGTAAACGTCAGACTTCAATAGCTTGATAAGTTATGCCGGTATAAGGTCCATAACATTCATGAAACTACTGATAACTCTTACCAGTATATCACAGCAACCCTGGCCAGGGATTTCCAGTTATGGCCAGTCGTGCATAGCGCAACATCAACCCCCAATACCGGGAGAGACGAATCCCCTCCTATCGCCCATTGCCTCCATGTGAATCGGGACTGTACCCAAAAACCACCTGTTTGCACGACTCAGTAGAGCCGTGGTAGGGTGGAAATCAAAGCACAGTGGGAGACACACAAGACTCTATGACGATCTCGGGTCAACGGACTAAGCTGTACCAGTGTCACTAGAGAACTGCTATCTGACGTGAGGTATAATACCATCTTGGAGTTCTCGGCGAGTTCGTTCAGTGTACCCAGTCTCCACTGAGCCCCCGCATACCATCTCTGATGTCAAACACCAATGGATATGGGATCATCCATCGCCCATCATATGGGTCGAGAAGATATACGCTAGTCTACTCTGGAATATCGATGCCCCGTCTCGATATTCCTACGACTAGGAACATTGAAGGATGCACTCATGGACTACCCAGGCCCCACTAGTATGATATGCATCATAGTCCTGGAAGTCGAGTACACATCCTAAGGGCTTTATCAACATGTAACAGAGAGACAGAAAGTATACATGTTAAGATAAAGAGCAACCAGATAGCGTACTATCATGTCGAGCAAGAAAGTCCTACCTATATATGTCCCAGCATCCATTACAATATACATCCAATGCACAGTAATGGCCTCTAGGGCATACATATAACTAACAGGAATGCCGGAGCCTGAGATATTGAGATATTGATACATTGAGACATCGAGGTATTGAGACTTGAGATGTCGAGACATTGAGATAATCATATTTGGTGTCGATGCTTGACAAGGATTTCTATTGATTTCATTGATGATACTACAGTTAAATTACAAGAAGTTTTACTAAGATAAGAATACAAATTTTCTCGTACTAAACATATTCAGATCTCATGTTGATTATACATTTATGTTGCATACATACTAGTGCATCGCATCACATTAGTATATGTAGGCTGTGACGAAATTGGGTGCATGATTACGATAGCCTTTTTAGATGTTACTTAATACTCATGAGTTGGCAACTCACCCCCGTTGTGCCACAGTATTTTGCAGGTCTGACCCATCAGCCCTGTAGCGGTGGGCGCACTTCCTCATTTTGTTCCTTTTGCTTGGATTTGCGGGATTGCTCGTTGGTGGGTTGCGAGGATATGTTATCCCATCATGTATATTATTTGTATCTAGTATACTCCATCTACCCTTGTATATTTGACTAGACGGTGAGACTCGTGAGACTTGTATCGTGGTGTTTGGTGTCGATGCTCACTTGAGCCGACGTGGTATCTTCTTATTCTTGCTTTAAGATGCTTATTGTGCACTTTTGATACATATTGCTTGTGGTTGCGATTCCTCCATTGGCGAAGAGCTAGCTCCCGCTTGGGGATGCCTTTATTCATTATGTATATGTATTTTCTTGTGTTGTACTCATTTGGGGGCCAGTATTTACAAAGGAGTCTCTGCCGAAATTTTCGGGAAATTATGATGTTGCTTTCAAAATGTTTAATGCCACTTATTTGGTTAAAACCATTTGCTTTAAAACAAGTTTTCATTCACTCTAATCGTTAAACGGTTTAGTTTTCTGGGCTTTGGCGTACTTAGATTACGCTACACCTTGAGACGTTTCGTAGTTTAAGTGCCGGTCACGTTCCGTACCTTTTGGTCGTGACAGCCGTTCATGACGAGTTTTGGCGACAAGGATCTAATGGCTATTGTTTATTTGATTTTGATGTTAGTTTATTTATATCGTATTTCCAGAGGGCAGAAACCCTATCTCACTTTTATCCTTTCTAAGAAACCCTAGTTTTAGCTTTTTATTTTGGATCATTAGTGCGAAACACATTTTATTAGTATGTTATTTATGTAACTTCCTAGTGCCCTTGCCGCGGAGGCCGCGACCGATGCAGAAATGAAAAACAAAAATTATCGAGAGGGCAACTAGAAACTAAAACCTAGTAATTGATCCAAACACGAAAACTAGCAAACCAGCAAGCAATGGTTAGGGAATACAACCTTTGACGTGTCTCTACCAAATCGTGGAAACTCCTCCAAACTCCTTGTATGCCATCTGGAATGAGCTCGAATGGCGATCGCTTTTTCCGAAAATGATCCACCTGAGGAAACCGATCCAAGCTTCAGCTTCACCAAGTAAAGCAATCGACGCTCCAAGCTCGTTATGAATGGAGAGTGGGGATGTAGGAATTTTCCACTATCTTTCTCTCTCTCTTTTTGAAGCTCAAGAGAGCGTCTAAGATGAAGGAGGAGGAGCTGAAGAAGTTGTAGCTATCACAAGAAAATTGCTAAGTGTTTTGTGTAGTGAAAAAGAATCCAAGTAGAAAAGAATGAATGTTTTTTTTTGCAATCATGAAAGAATAGTAAACACAAATGATTTTTACAATATAAAATCAAAGCCATTCCTCTCTATCATATTTCTTTACTCCTCATCCTCCACCTCATTTTTGATTTTCTTTATAAAAAAAATCAACAAATGAAGTGTCCATCTTCTAGAACAAATTCCATATATGTCGGGACCCGGTTCTTGTTCACGGAATAAAGTGCCACACGGAACATAGTGCCACGCCAAGTGTCATGCCAAGAGGGCGGGGGCCACTTCTTGAATCCGTGGGGGCCATCTCTTAAGTCCGTGGTCTCACTGTAGAACAATGGGGACTTTTTGAAATACATTCCGAAAGAAGGAAGATATGTACTATAAATGGAATAATACCACTTCTCAAAACAAAGACGCCTTTTAAGTGAACCGGCACTATAGGAGCTTGAGAACTCCATAGTTAAGCGTGCTCGAGCCAGGGAAGTTCTGTAATGGGTGACCTACTGGGAAGTGGTCCCTGGTCGGGTCCGGTTTGCCCCGAAGGACAAAACCGTGCGGTTTCGGCCAGAGTGAACAATACTCTCTGTATTGGGGTTGGGGCATGACAGAATGGTATCAGAGCTGGTCCCTCAATAGTAGGTCTGTGGTTCAAAAACGAATCATTGTTCAAAGATGGGGAGGATGTCGGGACTCGGTTCTTGCTCATGGAACAAAGTGCCACGCAAAGTGTCATGCCAAGGGGGCGGGGGCCACCTCTTGAATTCGTGGGACCCACTGTAGAACAATGGGGAACAATGGGGACTCTTGAGGGCAGATCTGTATTATAAATGGAATGATACCACTTTTCAATACAGAGGCGCCTTTTAAGTAAACCGGTACTACAGGAGCATAAGAACTCCATAGTTAAGCGCGCTCGAGCCAGGGAAGTTCTGGGATGGATGACCTCCTGGGAAGTGGCCCCTGGTCGGGTTCGGTTCGCCCCGAAGGACAAAATCGTGCGGTTTCGGCCAGAGCGGACAATACTCTCTGTATTGGGGATGGGGCGTGATAGTATAAATACAGAATACAACCCGGTATACGTATCGAAATACATATACGTGTATCCGTATAAAAATACGAATAGCCAAGAGAGAAAATGAATAGTGAATATTAATACTAGAATAGATATATTAAATACATATATTAAATATACATATAAATTAACAGATAAATCCAAAAGTACAAGCACGTCAGTGGCACTAGCTGTACGTAACGGCTGCCCAAGTATATGCCGAAAAGGAGGTCGGCAATCAAGTCCGTCCATACCTTACTGAGCCTGAATGTGACAATCTCCGTACAGTCCGGTCTCTTCGTCTAAAAGTATCGCATACCGGGTATAGGGTATAGATAACGTCAGACCCCTACTAACCCGATAAGTCGTGTCGTAGTCAAACTCATCACCAAATGAGAAACTACTGAACTCATATCAATAAATCTCATCCACCGTGGACATGGATTTAGGGTGATAACTGATTGATTCGAAAAACTATGTCTTTGTATGTTCCTAATTACCTCAATCAATAACGGTGTCGTAATAGCTAGCTGCTAGTGAGTACGGACCGTACACTGGGAAATGGTGAACTACTTTTCTTGTTTAGACGAGTTAATAGAAAAAAGGTAAGGTTTTTGTCGTTCTGTACTAAAAGGCTTGAAAAGTTTATAAAAGAAGGGCTTGTAGGGTTTATATGATTTAGCAGTTAATGGATGGAGTTTTAAAAATAATTCTTTTTATCTTTTAATTATTTAATACTAGAGAAATAGCGATGAATGTGGATTAGGATTCTTGGAGGGAATTAGGCTTTCCCTCTACCGACTCTTGTCACTCCATTGATCATTATTTGTCTCAAGCCCGTAACAAAATGAGTATTAACGAATCTCAAATTGTGATCGTAACTATCATGAATTGATAGCACACCCGATAAGAGGGTTAATATTCATTTTGCTAAAGTTTATAAAAATTAAAACTTTAAAAAGAATTTAAGAGATATTGTTCATCTATTATACTACCCTATCCTACAAACCCTAACAAGCGAGAATTTACTCGCTCATAGAGATCAACGAAGTAAAAGAACGGTGGAAGAATACGGAACCATAAGAAAATACAGAAATTAAAATTGCAGAAAGTAAATACTGAAAGTAATTACAGAAAGTACATGCGGAAAGTAAATGCGAAAAAATTAAAAAAAAAGAACTACCTTTTATTGAATAAATTATTGCATTACAGAAGTTGCTCGTTGAAAAGGTAAATTATAAAACCCTAGTTTTCTCTAGATTGCTTGATCGGTGGATCAGTCAATTGATTGTTCAATTGATGATAGATAGATAGCTCTCGGTCCTTTATATAGGCTTTGGAACTTGAAACCCTAGACGTCATATTGAAGTGTGTGCAAAGACGATCAAGCCCATGAGTTTTCACATCCTACAACCACCAAACGACCGCCCTTCCACCGCCCAATACCCCATTTAGCCGCGGATCAGCCGCCCTCTAGTGGAGTTGAGTCTTCAGATTCTTCGTGCCTTCTTCTCTCGATATTTGGAGATCTTTCTGATAAAAATACTCTGAAAATATATCTTTTAGTCTCCACCGTTGCGAGATTCTTCAATTTGTGTAACGACTCCGAAATTCATGTACAAAAAATTCTTGTTATTATACAGAAAAGGGTATTACAGCCCTTGTAAGAGCTATATGTTATTTTTGTTAAATAAAAATAAGAAGGAACTTGTAACTCACCGGTAAAGCCTCTACACTGCTGTGACATAGCCTACATATTCGAATCCAATCAGATCCAATTATTTTTTAGATTTTCCTTTTTAATTTTTCGGAAGCCCAAGAGTTGCACGTGCAATTCACGGAAAAACAAAAAGTTTCAGAAAAATCAAATATGCGCAAAAAGGGTAAACCTTGACTAAACTACGTCGCACGAATCTCGAGATGGATCATCAAATCTTGACCGCCCGTTTCCTCTCTTTGGCTGTCGTTGACGGCCAGGTAAGCGCCAATTCTCTCTGTGCTTTGCACACTAGTTCTTTCGACTCCCCTCAACTCCCCTGCACTGTTTGATTTCCTTGCAATTAAACAGTGACCTTTAAATTCATCATTTAACACCATTTTAATTTTTTTAATCCAAATTTTTAATTCCAAAATCCTAATTCTTTACTATAAATACCAACCCATGTCCTAGTTCCCCTCTATTCTGAAAATTTCTATCAAAATTCTTCTAAAAGTTTCTATGTGCAAGTGAAGTCAAGTAGAGTTAGCAACCAAGCTATTTCCGTCGAAGATCGAAATCGTTTCCGGAGTTTCCGCGACGCCACGGAACCCCCTCTCTTTTCTTTAATCTCTTCCCAATTCTACACAACGAGTACGTCCCTTTTCCCTCTTATTATTTCATCTCAAAATATCTTCTAAAAATATGTCGGTAAAGTGGAGTTAACTCCGATTTGTGTGATTTTAACCTTTGTACTCCCATCTTTAAAGAAAAATAGGTCAAAATAACTTTCTCACACTACTTTTAATTTTGTTTACAATCATTTAGTTTTTAGTTTAACCAAAATTTTCATGTGAAACAATCATATAACGAACTTTTTCATTAAAATACCATGAACTTTAGTATAACCTTTTTCGATAACTAGTTTACCTACCTTTAGAAAAACTTCATGGGGTAATGACCTACCCCAGATGCATAATATGGTTTCATAGCACGAGATGCTAAATATATGGATAATTTAAAGAATAGGCTTTACATTAAAATACCACACTTTTACAAAAACGGCGTTCTTTTAATCGGTATTTTTGTAGTTCTTGGCAATTATGCTTCTACAACCTTCGTTAGGGGACCCGCTAATGGATGGTACGGATTATCGCACATTCTTGGAATAGTAGAGCGAGATACAGAACTTCTCACGGAGTATTCGGTCTCGATAGGAAATAAAAATACGGTTTTTAAGAAATACGACTTTTCTAAACAAACTAAATTTTGGAAAATTATATAAAAATATGAATTCGTATTTTCAATAAAAAAACATATTATGAAACTATAATTTCTAAAATGAAAGATTAAATTTTTTAATAAAATACCATTAAGTTTCCAAAAATAGTAGTTTTCATAAAAAATACCATAAACTTTCAAAAAGCTAGGTTTTAACACCAAAACACCACAACAATTAAAATACATGTTTATAAAAACCCTAAATATTATAAATCACCCCCGAGCTTTATTTTTAAACTATATTGAAGTATTTTTCATAAAATCCTCTCGAGATATACAAAACAATATTTTAAGAACTATAGAATAATGTAGGCTTAAGCGGTATCTTTTCTCTTGAGCCTCGGGGAGCCGGAGAAAGTGAGTGCTTGCCTATTCAGGCTAGACAACTTAACAGAGTTATCAAATGGTAATTTTCATGAAAAAAGACACGAATCCTGCCATCCATGTGCAACAATTACCGATTACTCCCGAATCTAAAAATTCAAGAAATAAATCCTTTCATTAGATTTTGACTTCAACCTGAATCTAAATTCAAATCAGAATTCAAAATCTAACACGAACTTGAATATTTGATCATGAACCTGAACACTCGAATTCAAATATCAAACTTGAACTTGTATACTTGACTCGACTTGACCGAACCATGGTTATAACTTGACATGAACTTGACATGACTACCTGAATACATGATTCCATCATGAACATGAACCTGAACATTTTATATCCATGGATTCGGCTAAGACCTATAATCTTAATCTATACAATACAATATGCGGGGATAAAGGGGTAGATTGGTACGGAACGTATATCGTAGCATGAGAGGTCACTTTAAAAGACGCCTACATGAATTCATTTGCCGTTGTCCCGTGGGTTATGAAGGGGCCTTGTACTACATGTTACCATAGTCCATGGGGTAAGGTGAACTCCTCTCGCATACATGAATACTTTCTTTTTCAAACTACAAATAAAAACGTTAGAATAACTATCATATTCTTGTGAATGATCATATACAACTTTACCTGTCCTCTATTCAATTCACATTATATACTTTCTTCTCTTATTTCTTTTGGGACTTACCGAGCGCTAGTTCGCTGACTACATTCCTTTCTATTTTCTTTCTTTGGAATCTTCATCAGGAGGACCGGACTTTGAAGACGTAGAGCTGAACCAGGAGGACTTGGACCAGTTTGCAGCTCATCCTGACTACTAGCTCCTTCCAGCCTGCACTTATTTTCAGAATGCTATTGTTTAGGCATTTGTTTTTATTATTGTATCTTTTATTTTCAGATAGTTCTATGTAAAGTTGAATGCAAATAAAGTTGCTGTTTCATTTTAATACTCTTGTCATTCTTGCTCATGATTATATTGCTTAATTACGCTTAACGTATTTTCATAGTAATACGTTGCGGGCTTGCCACGTCACCGTTTCCGTCTACTGGGAAGCGGGGCGTGACAATTTGCTCCTAACATTCGGCAGATTTGGTTTTGTAAATCGATTTACTGTGGATCACCTACTTATATTTCATATCTGAACAGATCTATTATCATACCTGCATAATATCTCATATCAAATTGTTAGTAGCATTTATTTTATTTGAGATAATATTCTAACCAATTAAATGATATGATATCTTAATAATATAGGTTATGATTATTTGGCATGATATGCATATTTTAAAAATTAATAATCTCATGGATATTTTATTTAAATATGATATGTATATATTCCCCATTTATATTAATTATAAATTAAGAAATATATGACAATAATAATTTTACAAATAAACCCACATATGTTCTTAATTTACAAATAACACCTTTAAATAGTTAAATATAATAGGTAAAATGATTGTACATGTAACATTTTAAAAATCGTTTAGGTAATTTTCCGATAATCGGTAAAATAAACAGTATTTTTCCGTAAAACGTAATTATAGTATTTTTCAACATAGGCCTAGTTATACTTATTTTAGACATGTAATTGCTAGTATTTGGTAAATAATATGTCACTTATAAATAGCTAGTTATTTAAATATTTTTCCTTCATTAATTATTTTAAATATTATTTTTAAGCTTTTAAATATACATTAAATTAGTGATAATTACAAATTTGAATGTGTCAATTACACACATATGAACCATGACAACTAAAATCTAGTTTGTAACATAATTTTTTTTATCAAGTTATTCCAAGTACTAGTTGTTTCTAGGGTCAAAGGAAAAATAAAATAAAATAAATTAAAACTAGTAAAGGATGTAACTTGCATTTTTGAAACTTGAGGGGTTTTATTACCATTGAAAATGCAACACTTACACAAACAAACCCAATTTCCCCCTTAATGGGCTGAGACTGCAGGAAACCCTCCAATTTTCCCCACTTGATTAGGAAAAAGAAAATTTTAAAAATGGTTTAATAAAGAAATGGTGTGAATGCATTTAATGAGACTTGGGGGGTTTTATTTTCATAGAAATCTCTACACACTCCCACTCATCTTCACTCCCTTCATTTTGACTGAGCCTCTCTGCAGTGAACCCCCAATTTCCCCCACTCATTTCTTCATCTCAATTCAACAAAAATCCATCAAAAATCCAATTAAAATCTCACAAATTCATAAGCTACTTCTCCATTCAACTTCCTTAGCCTATTCTAGCTTGAATCTTAGAGCAATGAAGCCATCTTTGGAGGCTAAGTGCAAGCTAGATTTCTAAACTTGTGAGGTATAATTCTAACCTAATGGCTAATTAGTTATTTAACTATTCTAATCTAAGCTATTCATGTGATAAATTGGTTTTTAATTGCTAATTTGTGAAATTAAAGGAAAAGGGTTTGGAATTGAATTAGGGTTTTAAGCATCACAACTAGATTAGCTAAGTGTAGTTGCTATCTAGTGTGTTTAGTTTGGATGTTTACTTGAGATTTTGACCATTAGATCGCTAATCCATGATGTATGCACCAAATTCCTAATTTAGGTGCTTACTAGGTTTTCAATATTTTTAGCTGGTGATTTAATTTGACATCGTGATTATATATATAATATCTCCTATGATAATTAGGGTTTTGTGAATGTGCGATCGGTACAATCGAGTTCAAAGTTTGGTGGTTGTCTTGTGTAATGATTCTAGTTAAGGTTGTAGCGATGTCGTATGCATTTTGTGCACCAAGTGCACAATGTGTCTAACTTGTGAACGTTTATTCTTTCATTTAGTGACTTTGCGTCGTCTCAGGATATGTAGTCTTATGTTATGTGTTGTGCAATTCTAGGATCGGTCGCAGAAGTATCGGTCGCAGAAGTATCGGTCGCGGTGCGGAAAGGCAAAGCGGTGATTGGATCAGACTAGCTGAGGCGTTCCGGTGAGTAGATGTATACATCTATGGGGAAATCGTCTGGATGGCGTGAAGCACCCGATAGTTAGGAATAATCGTAGTATTTGCAGTATATGCGTAGTTTCCAAGTTTGGCATCTCATTGCATTGCATTATCTCATATAGAAAGATACATATATGTGATACCATCGCATAGGACACTTGCACCATTACCATTGGTTCATACCGCACGTGCACTACTCATGTGAACACACACGCCATTGGTAATTGCTATGCCACGAAAACTTTAGAAATTGCTAGATCTGCATCGAGACATTTGCATCATACACGATACATAAACTGGCAGTTGCATTTTTCCATCTCATCAAGATTGATAAAAAAGATTTCTAGTCATATATATACCACATTTCAGCATCATTCGTACATAGTTTTCTAGTCGTAAACCGCATTTCATGTTATGGATATCATAGAAATTATCATTTTTCTACCTGTTTATATATTGTGATTCTTCTCAAGGATTTCGGTATTTATGAGATTTCTGGATTTTGGGGAAAACCGCAAGGATTTTAAGAGCTTATTCCCATTTTAAAAATAGAAATTTGCGGTTTTCCCGTGATATGATGTGTGTGGCATCCACCATGAATTTTCTCGGTTCTTGAGCTTTATCACATACCCGATTCGAGGAGGAGGATGCACCGTCTGCGGGTACATGGTGGACCCGGTGCGGTACCTCGGGGAAAGAAGATCGCACAACTGGTGTTGAGCCCGGCAGGGGAGCACTACCGACCGGTTATTATTATTGTTATTACTATTATTTTTGACGCTGCGGATATCCGGAGTATACCGACTGTAGCCATGAGATTTATGATATGGGCCGATCCGGACTGCCAGAGCCTGAGATACTGAGATATTGAGATATCGAGACATTGAGACATTGATGTATTGGGACATTGAGACATCGATATATTGAGACATTGAGATATTGAGACACTGGTGTAGGGTTCCTAGGCACCCTAATGAGGTCTCACAAGGCATCAACCATGCCAATTTCAAATTTAAACGGTGCCGAGAAACCCTAGAACGGATCGTTGGCTAGATTTCTAGGCGAAACAAAACTAGTTAACAACTTAACTAAGGTTTATACGGAAATACAACCTTTGTAGATCCGGTGCTCCACCTCCATGGCTCCGCAACGAAGTCCCCTTGCTGTCCATATGAATTCCCGGGCTCTAGCGTCGGCTTCATCGGAGAATAGGCGGGCTAGGTCGTCGATGTCCATGCCGAAGATGATCTACGTCGAGGCATCGCTAGATCAAGCTCCCACTTCACCAAGTCATGAAACTTGTGAAGAAAACACCCTATACTACTTGGCAAGAGGTAGAGGATGAAGAAATAGGAAGTGGGTTCACTTTAGAATTGGATTTCTCACTCATTTTCATCCATCACCATTGATGAAGTGAAGGTTTCTTCATTGAAGAAGATGAAGAAGAAGATGATGATGATTATGATAAGTTAATAAAAAATAGAAAAGAAATATCATACTTATCATAACTTTAACCTTGGTAAAGTGTAGAGAATTAACTTTAGTTAGGTGGAATGGTTAGGGTTAGAGAAGAAGACAAGAATGGTTGCTTTGGTCAAAGTTGCATGAAGCTTGAAGAAGCTTCTAAGAAAGCAACCATTTGTTTTCTTTGCTCATTCTTTTCATCCAAAAAGAAATAGATAAATGAATGAATAAATAAATAAGCAAATAATAAACCCTAACCATTTCATTAACCAAGGTTTAATTCTTTATACTTAACCAATTTTACATGCACCATCAAACATGATACAAGCATGTGCACAAAATCATATCACATATATAATGCACACATCCGAGTGAGAAAATCTATCTTAAGTGAACCGATACTAGTTAATGTAAAGTGATATATCAAATATACAATTATACATTAAATCATTAAATCAACACTTGATTTAACGATCCGGTCATATCGCATATAACCGACTAGTTTCTACAGTAACAACTTATCGAATCAACACTTGATCCGATAACCCGGCTATATCGCATATAACCGATCAATGTCACAAATTGCGAGAATCGTATACAGTATCACATACTGGTATCATTCTCGGTCCCGCACATATCTCATATGCGCTCCTATTTCGTTTCGCTTGAGCCAGGAAACCTCTGTGTAGGACTCTAAAGACTCGTCAATACGCCGGCAGCAGATGATGATCATATTAAACACCCACAAGCCGCAAGCGGTCTGCTAAACGTAACGGCCACCCGGGTATTGAGCGATCAGAAGATCGACGAGCAAGCCCGCTCACACTTCAGTGAATCCAACCAGTAACACTACCGTACAGTCCGGTCTGATCGTCTAATATGTCGCATATCTCGCCTAGGGGTGGTAAACGTCAGACCCCAATAGCTCGATAAGTCGTGTCGATATGAGGTCTATAACAATTCGAGAAACTACTGGTAACACTTACCAGTAAATCTCAGCAACCCTGGCCAGGGATTTCCTGTTATAGCCAATCGAACACAGCGCAACATCAACCCCCTATACCGGGAGAGACGAATTCCCTCCTATCGCTCATTGCCTCCATGTGACTCGGGACTGTACCCAAAAACCACCGTTTTGCACGCCCTCTTGGACGTGGTAAGATGGAAATCAAAGCACAGTGGGAATCACACAAGACTCTATGACGATCTCGGGTCAACAGACTACTCTGTACCAGTGTCACCAGAGAACTGCCATCTGACGTAAGGTATAATACCATCTGGGAGTTCTCGGCGAGTCCGTCCAGTGTACCCAGTCTCTACTGAGCACCCGTATATCATCTTTGATGTCAAACACCAATGGATATGGGATCATCCATCGCCCATCTGTATGGGTCGAGAAGGTACACGCTAGTCTACTCTGGTATATCGATGCCTCATCTCGATACACCCACGACTAGGGACTTTCAAGGATGTACTTATGGACTACCATGTCCCCACTAGTATGATCCGCATCATAGTCCAGGTAGTCAAGTACAGATCCTAAGGGATTTACCAATATGTAACAGAGAGACAATTAGTGTACACGTTAAGGTAAAGAGCAACCAGATAGCATACTATCATGTCGAGCAAGAAAGTCCTCCCTATATATGTCCAAGCATCCACTACAATATACATCCTATGTATAGTAATGGCCTCTAGGGCATACATATAACTAACAATCTCCCACTTGCACTAGGGCCATCTGATAGCAGTGGTTGTAGTATCTCATACTCAACCATCCCATAAAAATCTCTCTCTGGGAACAGGCCTTTGTGAGTGGATCCACTGTGTTGTCCTCTGAGTCTACTCTCCTAACCTCGATCTCCTTGGAGATCAACCATCTCCATGATCAGGTGATACTGCCTTAGAATATGTCTGGATCACTGATGGGACCGGCGTTCCTTGGCATAAGCCACAACTCTATTGTCGCACAATGGGAGGAACGTAGTTCATCTCATGAACCAATATACACCCAAACAGCCTCTTTGGTAGCATCTTAAGTAGCGATGTATCCTGCCTTTATCGTCTAGTTTGTCACGGTATCTAGCTTGGAACTCTTCCAACATACCGTCCCTTCACTGAGGGTAAAGACAATGCCTGTGACTGACATTCAGTCGTCTTTATCACCCTGGAACCCTTCCAGTGATTCTCCCCAGGATCGATTGATACCATCTCACTACAACTAGTGAGTATCCTAATATCCATTTAGATCTATCTCATAGATCCAAAACCTTGGATTTAGTAGGTATCGGTTTAATCCTATATGGAGAATCATAGTGATATGCGGAGATTGATCGAGCGTAGCATAGGAAACTCTTTCCCTATCAAGAGTATGTCATCCACGTACTCTACAAGGATCGTCACCATACTCCCTACTACCTTTTTGTTTATACAAGGTTCATCTACCATTTTGATGATGTCAAACTCTTTGACTAATCCATCAAAACAGATGTTCCAACTCCGCGATGCCTGCTTTAATCTGTAAAGCAACTTGCACACGTTTCCGTTGCTCCCACTGTTTACGAAGCCCTCTGGCTGTGTACTTATAGACGTTCTCTTCTAAAACATTATTTAGAAAAGCAGTCATGACACCCAACCGCCAGATATCGTAGTCATGGTATGTAGCCGTGGCAAGTAGGATCTGGATGGACTTAAGCATAGTTGCTTGAAAAGGTTTCATCATTATCCACACCTGGTCAATGATGCAAACTTTAACAAGTCTAGCTTTGAAAGTCTCAACTTTTCCATCTATACCAAGTAATCTTCTCAAGATATACTTGCTCCTGATGGGGATTTAACCCTTCAGATATAGCAACCAAAGTCCATACTTTGTTGGTGTATAAGGATTCCATCTCAGATCGATAAACATCCAGCCATTCTTACAGAGTCTCACTCCTGATGGCCAGCTCGAAACTAGTTGGGTCATCATCTCATGATGCAATCCTCGCTCCCACTGTCATAGAGGAACCGAAGTATCTCTCAGGTGGGTAAGGAACCCTACTAGATCGGCGGAGAGGCTGAGGTTCGTTGGAATCTACTGAATCCTTTGGTTCTACCAAATCATCTGCTGTAGTTCGTATAGCTGGAACATTTCCAGTTCTACATAACAGATCTTGCCTCGAGCTTGTCCAGATTTTTCTTTTCAGACATAGGCTGGACAACCCCAAATCTCAACTAACTTGAGAGATGAGCTCTTCCCTTACCATATCACATATGAAGCGGTAGGCAACTGATTTGATTGGAACCCTTATTCAATAGGTATGCAGCTTCTCAAGTGCATAACCCCTGAGGAAAAAGGTAACTCAGTAGTACTCATCATAGAGCACACCATATCAAATAGGGTGTATCTGCTCCGCCCCGATATACCATCGTGCTATGGTGTATACGGAGGAGTAATGCTGAGAGAGAATCTCATTCTCCTTTAGAATAGTCCAGGAATTCCGTGCTCAAGTATTGTCCTCCCTGATCTCATCATAGGACATAATACTCATACCCGTATTGGTTCTCTACTTCTGACTTATATTCCGTGAATATCTCAAAAGGTTCAGACTTGTGCTTCAACAGGAACATATGTCTGAATCTTGAGAGATTATCAGAGAATGTAATGAAGTACAAAGAACCAGTTCTGGCATATGTAGACAGGGGAATTTGCATACATCAACATGTATCATCCCAAGAGTTCACTAACTCTTTCTCTGTTTCCAATAAACAGGGCTATGGTCATCTTATCTTTGTGACATGACTGGCAAGTTTCAGAAGATGTAAATTCAAACTGGTTTAAATATGCATCTAAATGTAACTTCAGCTAGTCGGGTCGCATTGATATGACCTAGTCTACAATACCTCAAGAAGGATTCGTTCATTTCTGAACTCTTCATCTTTTGTGTGTTCCATATACTAAGAACTGTAGTTTGATTTAGAACATTAATGCTTTTAGATAACGTGCCTGAACCGATCAACTTTTGATATAGGAAATGTTCAAAACATTATCCAACAATACAAAATTTTACCATTTCTTTACTAATAAAGAGACTGATAAGATTTTGTATGTCAGGTTCGGTATCTAATAACATTCGTTCAGAATCAATGTATTACAATACAGGGTGACGGTGACCGACAGACTTGGCTGCAACTCTTGCCCCGTTTTCTGTCTCATGAAACTTATCACCCGTTTTCAGTTCTCTACCTTTCTGCAGCCCTATGTAACAGATTACATATCTGGGATCCTGATCTGGTATCACATACCCAGGACGTAAAGGATACTGAGAAACAGTTCTCTGTAATGAACACACCCGAAGATGATGCATCAGCATGCACTCTCTTCGTTTGGGCGGCATGGGAATTCTGGTAATCCCCAATTTCCTGCTCTGTCTTATAACAATTATAAGTTGGAGCGGGACCAACGTTCCCCAGCTCAGTATAACAAGCGGGTTCGGTCAATATTCCGTATTATTATCTTGATTAAGGCGTGATATGGTCGCTACCTGGAGAGAGAGAGAAGAAAACACTCAGTGTGCGCTCTTGCAAGAATAGATTGGTTATTATTTTATCTAATCAGGATGGCTCCCACTGCTTTTTATCAAATCTTCCTTCAAACCCTAAAAGGAAAGACTAGCCGGGATTAATTACACACTACAAGTTCGCCAATGTTTCAGCCAGGCCAGTGTCGGTACTTTGAGGGAGGTCCCCCGTGCTTTCGCACGAACCTAATTAATGTAAACCTCGTTTTCCCAGAGGCGTAACCTCGTTAACACCTTTCTAGACACCTACTTGATCGGCTAATTGTTATGTATAAAACTCTCCCAGGAGTAACTCTTACTCGCAGCGGGTATCGGGATCCAACTATCTCATAGAAGGTATGCAATCTCATTGCAAATTTCAACACTTGAAATTCCCGATAATATTTTGCCCCTAGCGTCCTATGACCTTGACGGAGGCCAAACAACCCACAGTCCGCTAGTCAAGTTCAACCCGTCATTTCCTGATTGAATTAAACCCACCCGCACGACCCTTGACGGAGGCCAAACAACGCCGTACGAATACCCTAATCCAATCGCATCATATGCTAGCAGATAAGCACTAGTTAGCTACCGTACACTACGCCTTGACGGAGGCCAAACAACCGCAGCACGAATACTAACTAGTACGTATCTGAAATGACGGAGGGCTACGACATGTTTTTCTGAAAACCTATTGCGTAATGAACTTGATATCGTTGTAGAATCAAATGATTTTAAAAATGGAGTGCTTTTGAGGCTTTTCTAGTTTTGCTAAAGGAGTCACTCCCGGTGAAGGGATCGTCGGTCCTTTCCTCGTCGAATGAGGTGCGGGATATATCATATATATCACTGTGCAAAGCAAAAACTCTTAAAAGCAATCAAAAGACAAACCGAGTGTGTAGCATCTGCCAGTAATTGCTAAAGGAGTCACTCCCGGTGAAGGGATCTCGGTCCTTTCCTCATCGAATAAGGTGCAGGATATATCATATATACCGCTGTGCAAAGCAAGAACTGTAGCTACCCTTTTTATTTTGAAATTCGATTCTACAACATCTTAGGTTTCTTTTATTTCATTAATCACATTAATGAAGTCCCATCATTTAAGTACCTAAACATCACAGATAAATACGACGTACACTTATGCCATCCGCATTCGCCTCGATGTCCCCTCGTGCACCGTTAGGTTAGGTAACTAACGGCAGAGCGGGGCAGGGCTAGCACGGGTGTAAAACATAAGTAACGTCTATATAATACATCATATATACTATATACTGTATCTATCACAGAACATCACATGATCACATCACAGATATCGCAGCAGAAGAATCATATGAAATATTTGATATACTAGGACGTCCGTGTTTTCAATACGAGCCAGTATAAAACATGGATTCCACGGTCGCGATGAATAGCCAAACCCACACCCCTAGACCCCTACGAGAGCGGCAAGCAACCCTATCAATTCTAGAGTTAGGAGACCCAGACTCGACTCCTCGAGTTGGTCTCCCACTGGACTCCAGAACCCGGTTACTTGTGCCCTCCTCGTTGGGTCTATCCTAGTGCGGAAAAGTAAATAATATACAAAAGGTGACAACTTCCGCAACCTGGAAGTGCCCCAATAAAAGAATATTACATACAAGTTTTTACATGAATGAAAATGAAAAACACTCATCTCACATAAAAACCCCCGGCTATTCAAACACGACGATCCAATATAACATATCCAGCAACACATAACATCACATGTCATCATCGTAAGTAAATATGCGCATCCCAATTGTCGTTGACATATAGCAACGAAACCGGCGATATCACATATTACACTTACGGTCACAGAAAAGAAAGTGTAAAACTACAACAGTTGGAATCCGCAATCTCTTTAGACATCGCATGCCTAATCAAATGAATTCTTTAGACATCGCATGCCTAACAATTATAAACCCCGCATTTTAGTCTCAAAATCGAAAACACTTTTCAATATCAAGTTGGGCAATTCAACAGGATTCCCGACATTCTGATCGAATGCTCGTCGCAAACTTTAGTAGGCGGCTTCACCCCCGATACCGTCGACGAAGTGCACCAAGGCGGAACACCGCTACCGCGAGCACCCGAACGGATGCTTTCGGCGATGGGGTTCTCCTACAGTCACTTGGTCGGGGCTATGGAGTGAGGCTGTCTATTAAGTTTACCCGGCGAGTATCCGCGTACGCTACGTGATTGCGACGGACTTTTGATCACATCAAAATTCCGTGGCAACCGATCAAGTGAGACTAAACTGCTATGTTTATAACATTCATTCAGTTATCTCATAACTTCTTGTGAATTCCAATTATTGTATCCCATTCCAGATAAATAGAAAATGTTAAACTTTTCGATCGAACAGTCAAACACCCAAGTTTCCCCGATACAGATCAACATATGAAATAAGTCTAACAACATTCAGTTCGTGCCTCAGTACCAACGGTCCAGCCGTAGAAGGGTCAAGCCAACGCCTCACATGTGGCACGCCGTACTGCCCCAAACCCGAAGGTTCAAAGGGCAGTTCAAGACGGTCACATAATCGAGTTAAGGTTTGTTGTCTTCTAGAGGGTCCATCGAGTTACTTGCACTACTTAGAACGTTGTTAAACTACGGAAAAATCCAATACATAGAAATTTCCCGACAGGGAAAAAATTGGGTATTTATATCCGGTCGAACTTTTTAACATACTCTAAAAATTATCCGGAAAGCCACACAGACAAAATTTGATACTCCGATCGAAACACCGAATCCCCAAATCAATCCCAGAAAATTCAACTCTATAATAAATATTAAAATATCCCAGAAAATACAGCACAACTAAGGAGGAATTACTGTGAAACTTTTACTGTGTAAATCGACCGTACGGCCACGGATCCGCCGCATGAGCCATGCTCATGCCGCGGAACTGCGGCGGTTTAGATGAATTAGGTCCAAGAAATTTACAGTAATTCCTAGAAAACCCTGCTTGATTTTCTGCATATTTTTAATTTCGAAAAATCCACGATTTCAGAAAAAGTACAGAGAGCAAGTTTTGAGTTGGGTTTCGGGTTCGTTCGGGTTTCAAATTCCGTCTAGACTTCGCCTAAGGCTCTAGCTAGGCTCAGATACCACTGTAGGGTTCCTAGGCACCCTAATGAGGTCTCACAAGGCATCAACCATGCCAATTTCAAATTTAAACGGTGCCGAGAAACCCTAGAACGGATCGTTGGCTAGATTTCTAGGCGAAACAAAACTAGTTAACAACTTAACTAAGGTTTATACGGAAATACAACCTTTGTAGATCCGGTGCTCCACCTCCATGGCTCCGCAACGAAGTCCCCTTGCTGTCCATATGAATTCCCGGGCTCTAGCGTCGGCTTCATCGGAGAATAGGCGGGCTAGGTCGTCGATGTCCATGCCGAAAATGATCTACGTCGAGGCATCGCTAGATCAAGCTCCCACTTCACCAAGTTATGAAACTTATGAAGAAAACACCCTATACTACTTGGCAAGAGGTAGAGGATGAAGAAATAGGAAGTGGGTTCACTTTAGAATTGGATTTCTCACCCATTTTCATCAATCACCATTGATGAAGTGAAGGTTTCTTCATTGAAGAAGATGAAGAAGAAGATGATGATGATTATGATAAGTTAATAAAAAATAGAAAAGAAATATCATACTTATCATAACTTTAACCATGGTAAAGTGTAGAGAATTAACTTTAGTTAGGTGGAATGGTTAGGGTTAGAGAAGAAGACAAGAATGGTTGCTTTGGTCAAAGTTGCATGAAGCTTGAAGAAGCTTCTAAGAAAGCAACCATTTGTTTTCTTTTCTCATTCTTTTCATCCAAAAACAAATAGATAAATGAATGAATAAATAAATAAGAAAATAATAAATCCTAACCATTTCATTAACCAAGGTTTAATTCTTTATACTTAACCAATTTTACATGCACCATCAAACATGATACAAGCATGTGCACAAAATCATATCACATATATAATGCGCACATCCGAGTGAGAAAATCTATCTTAAGTGAACCGATACTAGTTAATGTAAAGTGATATATCAAATATACAATTATATATTAAATCATTAAATCAACACTTGATTTAACGATCCGGTCATATCGCATATAACCGACTAGTTTCTACAGTAACAACTTATCGAATCAACACTTGATCCGATAACCCGGCTATATCGCATATAACCGATCAATGTCACAAATCGCGAGAATCGTATACAGTATCACATACTGGTATCATTCTCGGTCCCGCACATATCTCATATGCGCTCCTATTTTGTTTCGCTTGAGCCTGGAAACCTCTGTGTAGGACTCTAAAGACTCGTCAATACGCCGGCAGCAGATGATGATCATATCAAACACCCACAAGCCGCAAGTGGTCTGCTAAACGTAACGGCCACCCGGGTATTGAGCGATCAGAAGATTGACGAGCAAGCCCGCTCACACTTCAGTGAATCCAACCAGTAACACTACCGTACAACTGGGATATACATATTTTTGTGTCGATGCTTGACATGGGTTTCTATGGATTTCATTGTTGATGCTTCTGTTATTTTACAAGGGTTTTACTAAGATAAGAATACAGATTCTCTCGTACTAAACATATTCAGATTTCATGTTGATCATGCTTTCATGTTGCATACTTATTAGTGCATCACATCATATCAGTATATGTAGCATTGTGACGTATTTGCATGCATGCTTACGATAGCCTTATTAGATGTTACTTACTACTCACGAGTTGGCAACTCACCCCCGTTGTGCTACAGTATCTTGCAGGTCTGACCCGTCAACATTGTAGCGGCGGGCGTGCTTATTCTTGGCTTCTTTTGCTCATACTTGCGTTTTTGCTCGTAGGTGGGTTGCGAGGATTACTTCTGTCTCCACTTGTACTACTATTGTTGTATCTAGTATACTCCATCTACCGTATCTACTACTTCTACCATTGTATATACGACTTAGAGATGAGACTGGGAGATTTGTATATATATATTGTTCTCTGGTGTCAAGCTCACTTGAGCCGACGTGATGTTTTCTTGCTTTTATGCTTTATATGCTTGATCTTGCACTACTATGATATATATATATATATATATATATATATATATATATATATATATATATTGTGTGTGGTAGTGATCCCTCCTTGGGCGAAGAGCTAGCTCCCACATGGGGATGCCATTATTCATTTCATATATATATACTTGTTTGTACCCGTTTGGGGGCCAGTATTTACAAGGGAGACTCTGCCGAATTTTTTGGAAAATTTCTTTTTAATATTCTTAAAATGCTTTAATGTAACTTCAATTTACTACACCTCTTTTTATAAAAGGTTTTCCTTCACTCTATTTGTTATGGTTTAGATTTTCTGGGGTTTTGGCATACTTAGATTACATTACGCCTTTAGATGTTTCATAATTTAAGTGCCAGTCACGTTCCGTACCTTCGGGTCATGACAAAGTTGGTATCAGAGCGTAAGGTTTTACCTTTCTGAGTGTAGGATGACCCTTAGTAAATACTGTAGGTGACCTAAGCAGAGTGACGTAGCGTGGGTATGTTCCGCGTCATACATACGATACGGTACTCCGCCTAAGTGACCTTAGGATATATTTGATTGTATTTCCTTCTTTGATTCCTTATATCCATTGATTCGATCGCATTGTTCTTATTAATCCTGTTTCTTGTTCTAGTAATTATGCCGCCAAAGACTATGAGGGCTCAGAGGGCTGCAGCCAGAGATGAGATTCGATCGGGCTCGTCTGAGGCGAGGATCGAGTTGGACGGTATGCCTACCCCTTAGGGTCATATTGATCCGCCCTCTCTAGGCCGTATTGCTATATTAGAGGCTGGTATGCAAGAGTTGCGCCAGATGATGGGATCTTTAGTTGAGGCCAGTCGGGTACAGAGATCTGAGGATGTTCCATCCACTACACAGATCACGATTGTACCTGCTGCCCAGACAGTTGTTCCTGCTACTACCGAGACTATCCCCGTATCTTTACAGGAGTTTATGAGGCTGAGGCCTCCAGTTTTTACAGGCACAGATGTAGCGGAGGATCCGCAGACATTCCTCGATAGGATGGTTAGGATTTGCCGTTCGCTGAGATGTTCTGATGATAGGTGGGTGGAGCTAGCGAGTTTTCATCTGGAGGGTCTTGCTCAGACGTGGTGCGAGTCAGTCGAGAGAGGCCGAGCTGCAGATCTACCTCCTATGACTTGGGATGAGTTCACAACTGCATTTCTTGCCCGTTTCCTTCCGGAGAGCGTCTGGGATGCTCGAGCTCATAGTTTTGAGGTTTTACGCAACACTTCTGGGATGACAGTATCCGAGTATGACATCCAGTTTACTCAGTTGTCCCGATATGCTCCTTACTTGGTAGACACTGAAGAGAAGATGGTAAAGAGGTTTATGCGTGGACTTGACACACAGCTATTTCTTGACATCGGCGCCCAGCACTTTGACACACATGCAGCTGCTATGGACGCGGCCTTACTGTTGGAGGAGCACATTTCTGAGACTTCGGTCGTTTTGGGGCCGAAGAGGATTCGTATAGATACATCAGCTCCAGAGCGGTTTGGCAGAGGCATGGCAGGCAGAGGTCGAGGCGGATTCTTCCGAGGACATGGTGACGGTCGAGGTATGATGCGAGGCCAGTTGTTCAGCTCTTATTTACCGGGTCAGCAGCCATCGCCAGGATGTTATCAGTGTGGGAGCCCATATCATCGTGTCAAGAATTGTACCGTGAGGCGCCAGGGCGAGGCGACAGTTCCACGGGTGACTTTACCACCTTCACCACCTCCTCGGAGAGCTCTACTTCCTACCCCTGATGATATTCCACACCAGGCAGATGCACCTAGAGGCCATGGGCGTGGCGGTCCTGTTTAGAGAGGCCGAGGCGACAGAGGCAGAGGCAGAGGACAACCAGCTATTAGTGGGGGACAGGCCTGAGTGTTCGCTTTGACTCCTCAGGATGCGCAGGCATCCAATGCCGTTGTTATAGGTATTTTACCAGTATGTTCTTTCGACGCACGGGTATTATTCGACCCAGGTTCTACACATTCTTATGTAACTACACACTTTGCACTGATGTTGGGCTAAGAGTCATCTTCGTTAGATCAGCCGCTTATCGTTATTACTCCAGTAGGCGAGTCGTTTGTTGCTCGTTTTGTGTACCGATCGTGTCCCGTTCGTATCAGGGGGAGGGATTCTTCGGTTGATTTGATTCTCCTCGATATGCTAGACTTTGACATTCTTCTGGGCATGGACTGGCTAGCCACCTGTTATGCATCCATAGTCTACCGTGAGAAGGCAGTCGGATTTAGTTTTCCGGGTGAGCCAGTTTTTATTATTCAGGATGATCTTAGCGTCAGCTTTCCCAGCTTGATTTCTTCTCTTCACGCAGGTCAGCTCTTGAGGAAAGGATGTCAGGGATTTTTAGCGTAGGTCTATGATTCTAGAGCTGCAGAGGTCCCGTTGAACCAGGTCTCAGTTATGAGAGAGTTTCCTGATGTCTTTCCTGACGAGCTGCTCGGTTTACCGCCTGAGCGTGATGTTGAGTTTTGTATCGACTTGATCTCCGGTACGGGGCCTATTTCTATACCGCCTTATCGGATGGCCCCGGCGGACCTTAGAGAGCTGAAGGATCAGTTGCTGGATTTGCTAGATAAACGGCTTATTCGATCGAGCGTGTCTCCATGGGGTGCCCCTGTTTTGTTCGTCAAGAAGAAGGACAGCAATATGCGCTTATGCAACGATTATCATTAGCTGAACCGGGTTACAGTGGGGAACATATATCCCTTACCTCGTATTGACGATTTGTTCGACCAGCTCTAGGGTGTGGGACATTTCTCGAAGATTGACTTGCGATCAGGATACCATTAGTTGCGGATTCGGTAGGATGATATTCCGAAGGCCGCTTTTCGTACACGTTACAGGAATTACGAGTTCTTGGTGATGTCGCTCGGGCTCACCAATGCCCCGGCAGCGTTTATGGACTTGATGAACCGCATTTTCAGGCCGTATCTTGATCAGTTTATTATCGTATTCATTGATGACATCTTAGCATATTCCCGGAGCCGAGAGGAGCATGAGCGGCACTTGTGGATCACATTGCAGACTTTGAGGGAGCACCAGCTGTTCGCAAAATTTTCCAAGTGCGCATTCTGGCTTGACAGTGTCGACTTCTTAGGTCAAGTGGTTACGAAAGTGGTATATGTGTAGACCCAAAGAAGATCAAGGGGTTCAGCATTGGCCTAGACCGGTATCAGTTACAGAGTTTCGCAGCATCCTAGGTCTGGCCGGCTACTATCGACATTTTGTTCAGGATTTCTCCCGTATTGCTGCACCGGTTACCGGGTTGACCCGGAAGGGTATTCCTTTTGATTAGACCGAGGCATGCGAGCATAGCTTCCAGCAGTTGAAGACTCGTTTGACTACTGCACCGGTTTTGTCATTGCCTTCGGGATCGGGCAGTTTTGTGGTTTATTGTGATGCTTCTCGAGTGGGGCTAGGCTGTGTGTTGATGCAGCACGGTAGGGTCGTCGCTTATGCTTCTCGGCAGCTGAAGAAACACGAACAGAACTATCCTACTAATGATTTAGAGATGGCCGTAGTGGTTTTTGCACTCAAGATCTGGAGGCATTTCCTATATGGCGAGTCGTGCCAGATATTCATCGACCACAAGAGCTTGAAGTATATCTTTCAGCAGCGAGACCTAAATCTGAGACATCGCCGTTGGATGGAGCTAGTGAAAGGCTATGACTGCGAGATTCTGTATCATCCGGGCAGGGCGAATGTCGTGGCAGATACTTTGAGTCGGAGGCCCGGAGTTAGCTTGTCATGTTTGAGCCCAGTTCAGAGGCATTCGACGGCAGATTGGCAGGTTCTATGCGACCACCGAGTGCAGTTCGAGTTTACTCCAACGGGGGACAACTTGCGCATATCCGTGCACGTCCTCAGTTACTTGACCGTATTCGTGAGGCACGGTCCAGCGATGCCCGTTGTTCAGAGGTCATGGAGCAGGTTAGACAGGGCAGAGATTCTGCGTTCGTGATCGATGATCAGGGGATACTACGGTTTGGGACTCGACTGTGCATACTAGATTCTGAGGGACTGAGGCGTGAGATTCTTCATGAGGAACATCGATCAGTATATAGTGTTCATCCGGGTTCCGCCAAGATATATCATGATTTAAGATACGTTTACTGATGGGAAGGGATGAAGAGAGATGTCACGGACTTCGTTTCGAGATGCCTAACTTGTCAGCAAGTCAAGGCCGAGCACCAGAGGCTAGCTGGAGAGTTACGGCCTTTGCCCATTCCGGAGTGGAAGTGGGAGCAGATTTCTATAGACTTCATTACGGGTCTACCCAACCAGTCGAGGGTATGACTCTATTTGGGTGATTGTCGACCGATTGACGAAAGCGGCTCACTTTCTACCAGTGAAGACCACATTTGGATTTTCTCAGTATGCCCAGATTTACATTGATGAGATTGTGCGACTGCATGGCGTCCCGACTTGTATTGTGTCCGACCGAGGCACCTAGTTCACCAGCCGACTATGGCAGAAACTTCAGGAGGCTTTGGGCACCCCGATTGAGTTTCAGCACAGCTTTTCATCCGCAGACCGACGGTCAGTCAGAGCGGACTATTCAGACTCTTGAGGACATGCTCTGAGCTTGTGTTCTAGATTTTGGTGGTAGCTGGGATCGTCATTTGCTCTTGATAGAGTTCTCCTACAATATTAGCTTCCAGGAGACGATTCAGATGGCACCTTTCGAGGCTTTATATGGGAGGAGATGTCGATCGCCCGTATGTTGGACAGAGCTTAGAGAGAGCAGTATTTTGGGGCCGCAGATCGTATAGGAGATGACCAAAAAGTTCCAGTTGATTCGAGATAGGATGAGGGCAGCTCAGAGCAGACAGAAACCTTATGCTGACAGACGCCATCGCAGACTCGAGTTCGACGTTGGCGATCATGTTTTCTTGAGGGCTCTCCAATGAAGGGCGTGATGAGATTAGGAAGGAAAGGGAAGCTTAGTCCCAGATATGTGGGTCCCTTCGAGATCCTCGAGCGAGTCGGTACGGTGGCTTATCGGATAGCTCTTCTGCCAAGCTTCCCAGATGTTCACCCCGTGTTCCATATGTCGATACTCCGCAAGTACCTTCATGACCCTTCTCAAGAGATTCAGCACCAGACGATCCAGCTGGAGCACGATTTTTCATTCACCGAGCAGCCGATGGTTATTTTGGATTGGCAGGTATAGAAATTGAGGTCAAAGGTTATACCGAACGTCAAGTTTCTTTGGCGTGGCCCAAACAGCGAAGAGGTCACCTGAGAGACCGAGAACGAGATGAGGAAGAAATATCCCAATCCCTTCGAAGGTACGCATAGTTAAATTTTAAATTCGTGGACCGAATTGCTTTAAGGGGGAAGATTGTAACGTTTTAAAAATCGTTTAGGTAATTTTCCGATAATCGGTAAAATAAACAGTATTTTTCCGTAAAACGTAATTATAGTATTTTTCAACATAGGCCTAGTTGTACTTATTTTAGACATGTAATTGCTAGTATTTGGTAAATAATATGCCACTTATAAATTGTTAGTTATTTAAAGATTTTTCCTTAATTAATTATTTTAAATATTATTTTTAAGCTTTTAAATATACATTAAATTAGTGATAATTACAAATTTGAATGTGTCAATTACACACATATGAACCATGACAACTAAAATCTAGTTTGTAACATAATTTTTTTATCAAGTTATTCCAAATTCTAGTTGTTTCTAGGGTCAAAGGAAAATAAAATAAAATAAATTAAAACTAGTAAAGGATGTAACTTGCATTTTTGAAACATGTGGGGTTTTATTTCCATTGAAAATGCTACATTCACACACACAAACCCAATTTTCCCCTTAATGGGCCGAGACTGCAGGAAACCCCCCAATTTTCACAACTTGATTAGGAAAAAGAAAATTTTAGAAAGGGTTTAATAAAGAAATGGTATGAATGCATTTAATGAGACTTGGGGGTTTTATTTCCATAGAAATTTCTACACACTCCCACTCATCTTCACCCCCCTCATTTTGACCGAGCCTCACTGCAGTGAACCCCCAATTTCCTCCACTCATTTCTTCATCTCAATTCAACAAAAATCCAATTAAAATCTCACAAATTCATAATCTACTTCTCCATTCAACTTCCTTAGCCTATTCTAGCTTGAATCTTGGAGCAATGAAACCATCTTTGGAGGCTATGTGCGAGCTAGATTTCTACAACTGTGAGGTATAATTCTAACCTAATGGCTAATTAGTTGTTTAACTATTCTAATCTAAGCTATTCATGTGATAAATTGGTTTTTAATTGCAAATTTGTGAAATTAAAGGAAAGGGTATGGAATTGAATTAGGGTTTTAAGCATCACAACTAGATTAGCTAAGTATAGTTGCTATGTAGTTTGTATAGTTTGGATGTTTACTTGAGATTTTGACCACTAGATCGCTAATCCATGATGTATGCACCAAATTCCCAATTTAGATGCTTACTAGGTTTTCAATATTTTTAGTTGGTGATTTAATTTGACATCGTGATTATATATATAATATCTCCTATGATAATTAGGGTTTTGTGAATGTGCGATCGGTATAATCGAGTTCTAAGTTTGGTGGTTGTCTTGTGTAACGATTCTAGTTAAGGTTGTAGCGATGTCGTATGCGTTTTGTGCTCCAAATGTACAATATGTCTAACTTGTGAACGTTTATTCTTTCATTTAGTGTCTTTGCGTCGTCTCAGGATATGTAGTCTTATGTTATGTGTTGTGCAATTCTAGGATCAGTCGCAGAGGCATCGGACGCGGCACGGAAAGGCAAAGCGATGATTGGACCAGACTAGCTGAGGCGTTCCGGTGAGTAGATGTATACATCTATGGGGAAATCGTCTGGATGGCGCGAAACACCCGATAGTTAGGAATAATCGTAGTATTTGCAGTATATGCATAGTTTCCTAGTTTGTCAACTCATTGCATTGCATCATCTCATATAGAAAGATACATATATGTGATACCGTAGCATAGGACACTTGCACCCTTACTATTGGTTCATGTCGCACGTGCACTACTCATGTGAACACACACGTCTTTGGTAATTGCTATGCCATGAACACTTTAGAAATTGCTTGATCTATATCGAAACATTTTGATCATACACGATACTTAAACTAGCAGTTGCATTTTTCCATCTCATCAAGATTGATACAAAAGATTTCTAGTCATATATATACCGCATTTCAGCATCATTCGTACATAGTTTTCTAGTCCTAAACCGCATTTCATGTTATGGATATCATAGACATTATCATTTTTCTACCAGTTTATATATTGTGATTCTTCTCGAGGATTTCGGTATTTATGAGATTTCTGGATTTTGGGGAAACCGCAAGGATTTTATGAACTTATTCCCATTTTAAAAAAAGAAATTTGCGATTTTCCCATGATATGATGTGTGTGGTGTCCAACTTGAATTTTCTCGGTTCTTGAGCTTTATTACATACCCGATTCGAGGAGGGGGATGCACCGTCTGCTGGTATATGGTGGACCCGCTGCGGTACCTCGGGGCAAGAAGATCGCACAGATGGCGTTGAGTCCGGCTGGGGAGCACTACCGACCAGTTATTATTGTTGTTATTATTATTATTTTTGACGCGGTGGATATCCGGAGTATACCGACCGTAGTCATGAGATTTATGATATGGGCCGATCCGGACCGCCGGAGCCTGAGATACTGAGATATTGAGATATCGAGACATTAAGACATTGATGTATTGGGACATTGACACATCGATATATTGAGACATTGAGATATTGAGACACTGGGATATACATATTTTTGTGTTGATACTTGACACGGGTTTCTATGGATTTCATTGTTTATGCTTCTGTTATTTCACAAGGGTTTTACTAAGATAAGAATACAGATTCTCTCGTACTAAACATATTCAGATTTCGTGTTGATCATGCTTTCATGTTGCATACTTATTAGTGCATCGCATCATATCAGTATATGTAGGATTGTGACGTATTTGCGTGCATGCTTACGATAGCCTTATTAGATATTACTTACTACTCACGAGTTGGCAACTCACTCCCGTTGTGCGACAGTATCATGCAGGTCTGACCCGTCAGCATTGTAGCGGCGGGCGTGCTTCTTCTTGGCTTCTTTTGCTTAGACTTGCGTTTTTGCTCGTAGGTGGGTTGCGAGGATTACTTTTGTCTCCACTTGTACTATTATTGTTGCATCTAGTATACTCCATCTACCATATCTACCACTTCTATCATTATATATGCGACTTAGAGATGAGACTGGGAGATTTTGTATATATGTTGTTCTCTGATGTCGAGCTCACTTGAACCGACGTGATGTTTTCTTGCTTTTATGCTTTATAAGCTTGTTCTTGCACTACTATGATATATATATATATATATATATATATATATATATTTTGTGTGTGTGGTTGTGATTCCGCCTTGGGCGAAGAGCTAGCTCCCGCTTGGGGATGGCATTATTCATTTCGTATATATATACTTGTTTGTACCCGTTTGGGGGACAATATTTACAAGGGAGACTCTACCGAAATTTTTGGAAAATTTCTTTTTAATATTCTTAAAATGCTTTAATGCAACTTCAATTTACTACACCTCTTTTTATGAATGGTTTTCCTTCACTCTATTTGTTATGGTTTAGATTTTCTGGGGTTTTGGCTTACTTAGATTACATTACGCCTTTAGATGTTTCGTAATTTAAGTGCCAGTCACGTTCCGTACTTTCGGGTCATGACAAAGTTGGTATCAGAGTGTAAGGTTTTACCTTTCTGAGTGTAGGATGATCCTTGGTAGATGAAGTAGGTGACCTAAGCAGTGTGACGTAGCGTGGGTATGTTCCGCGTCATACATACGATACAGTACTCCGCCTAAGTGACCTTAGGATATATTTGATTGTATTTCCTTCTTTGATTCCTTATATCCGTTGATTTGATAGCATTGTTCTTATTAATCCTGTTTCTTGTTCTAGTAATTATGCCGCCAAAGACTATGAGGGCTCAAAGGGCTGCCGCCAGAGATGAGATTTGATCGGGCTCGTCTGAAGCGAGGATCGAGCTGGACGGTATGCCTACCCCTTAGGGTCAGATTGATCCGCCCTCTCCAGGCCATTTTGCCAGATTAGAGGCCGATATGCAGGAGTTGTGTCAGATGATGGGATCTTTAGTTGAGGCCATTCGGGCACAGAGATCTGAGGATGTTCCTTCCACTGCACAGATCTCAATTGTACCTGCTGCCCAGACAGTTGTTCCTACTTCTACCGAGACTATCCCCATATCTTTACAGGAGTTTATGAAACTGAGGCCTCCAGTTTTTATAGGCACAGATGCAGCGGAGGATCCGCAGACATTCCTCGACAGGATGGCTAGGATTTGCCGTTCGCTGAGATGTTCTGATGATAGGTGGGTAGAGCAAGCTAGTTTTCGTCTGGAGGGTCTTGCTCAGACGTGGTGCGAGTCAGTCGAGAGAGGCCGAGCTGCAGATCTACCACCTATGACTTGGGATGAGTTCACAGCTGCATTTTTTGCCCGTTTCCTTTCGGAGAGCGTCCGGGATTCTCAAGCTCATAGTTTTGAGGTTTTACGCAAGACTTCTGGGATGACAGTATCCGAGTATGACATCCAGTTTACTCAGTTGTCCCGATATGCTCCTTACTTGGTAGACACTGAAGAGAAGATGGTAAAGAGGTTTGTGCGGGGACTTGACACACAGCTATTTCTTGCCAGCGGGGCCCAGCACTTTGACACATATGCAGCTGCTATTGACGCGGCCTTACTGTTGGAGGAGCGCATTTCTGAGACTTCGGTCGTTTCGGGGCCGAAGAAGAGTCGTACAGATACATCAGCTCCAGTGCGGTTTGGCAGAGGATGGCAGGCAGAGGTCGAGGCGGATTCTTCCGAGGACATGGTGGCGGTCGAGGTATGATGCGAGGCCAGTTGTTCAGCTCTTAATTACCGAGTCATCCGCCATCGCCAGGATGTTATCAGTGTGGGAGTCCATATCATCGTGTCAAGAATTGTACCGCGAGGCACCAGGGTGAGGCGACAGTTCCACGGGTGATTTTACCACCTTCACCACCTCTTCAGAGAGCTTTACTTCCTACCCCTGATGATATTCCATGCCAGGCAGATGCACCTAGAGGCCTTGGGCGTGGCTGTCCGGTTTAGAAAGGCCGAGGCGACAGAGGCAGAGGCAGAGGCAGAGGATAGCCAGCTATTAGTGGGGGACAGGCCCGAGTGTTCGCTTTGACTCCTCAGGATGCGCAGGCATCCAATGCCGTTGTTACAGGTACTTTACCAATATGTTCTTTTGACGTGTGGGTATTATTCGACCCAGGTTCCACACATTCTTATGTAACTACACACTTTGCACTGATGTTGGGCCAAGAGTCATCTTCGTTAGATCAGCCGTTTATCGTTATTACTCCGATAGGCGAGTCGTTTGTTGCTCGTTTTGTGTACCGATCGTGTCCCGTTCGTATCAGGGGGAGGGATTCTTCGGTTGATTTGATTCTCCTCGATATGCTAGACTTTGACATTCTTCTGGGCATGGACTGGCTAGCCACCTATTATGCATCCATAGACTACCGTGAGATGGCAGTCAGATTTAGTTTTCCGGGTGAGCCAGTTCTTATTATTCAGGGCGATCGTTGCGTCACCTTTCCCTGCTTGATTTCTTCTCTTCGCGCAGGTCAGCTATTGAGGAAAGGATGTCAGGGATTTTTAGCGTATGTCTATGATACTAGAGCCGCAAAGGTCTCGTTGAACCAGGTCCCAGTTGTGAGAGAGTTTCCTGATGTCTTTCCTGACGAGCTGCTCGGTTTACCACCTGAGCGTGATGTTGAGTTTTGTATCGACTTGATCCCCGGAACGGGACCTATTTCTATACCGCCTTATCGGATGGCCCCGGGGGAGCTTAGAGAGCTAAAGGATCAGTTGCTGGATTTGCTAGATATAGGGCTTATTCGATCGAGCGTGTCTCCATGGGGTGCTCCTGTTTTGTTCGTCAAGATGAAGGACAGCAATATGCGCTTATGCATCGATTATCTTTAGCTGAACCGGGTTACAGTGCGGTACAGATATACTTTACCTCGTATTGATGATTTGTTCGACCAGCTCTAGGGTGCGGGACATTTCTCGAAGATTGACTTGCGATCAGGATACCATCAGTTGCGGATTCGGCAGGATGATATTCCGAAGGCCGCTTTTCGTACAAGTTACGGGAATTACGAGTTCTTGGTGATGTCGCTCGGGCTCACCAATGCCCCAGCAGCATTTATGGACTTGATGAACCGCATTTTCAGGCCGTATCTTGATCAGTTTATTATCGTATTCATTGATGACATCTTAGTATATTCCCGGAGCCGAGAGGAGCATGAGCAGCACTTGCGGATCACATTGCAGACTTTGAGGGAGCCCCAGCTATTCGCAAAATTTTCCAAGTACGCATTCTGGCTTAACAGTGTCGACTTCTTGGGTCAAGTGGTTATGAAAGTGGTATATGTGTAGACCCGAAGAAGATCAAGGCCGTTCAGCATTGGCCTAGACCGGTATCAGTTACAAAGGTTCGCAGCTTCCTAGGTCTGGTCGGATACTATCGAATTTTTGTTCAGGATTTCTCCCGTATTGCTGCACCGTTGACCGGGTTGACCCGGAAAGGTGTTCCTTTTGATTAGACCAAGGCATGCGAGCATAGCTTCCAGCAGTTGAATACTCGTTTGACTACTGCACCGGTTTTGTCATTGCCATCGGGATCAGGCGGTTTTGTAGTTTATTGTGATACTTCTCAAGTGGGGCTTGGTTGTGTGTTGATGCAGCACGGTAGGGTTGTCGCTTATGCTTCTCGGCATCTGAAAAAACATGAACAGAACTATCCTACTCATGATTTAGAGATGGCCGCAGTGGTTTTTGCACTCAAGATCTAGAGACATTTCCTATATGGCGAGTCGTGCCAGATTTTCATGGACCACAAGAGCTTGAAGTATATCTTTCAGCAGCGAGACCAAAATCTGAGACATCGCCGTTGGATGGAGCTAGTGAAAGACTATGACTGCGAGATTCTGTATCATCCGGGCAGGGCGAATGTTGTGGCAGATGCTTTGAGTCGGAGGCCCGGAGGTAGCTTGTCATGTTTGAGCGCAGTTCAGAGGCAGTCGCTGGCAGATTGGCAGGTTCTATGCGACCACCGAGTGCAGTTCGAGTTTACTCCGACGGGGGATAACTTGAGCATATCCGTGCACGTCCTCAGTTATTTGACCGTATTCATGAGGCACAGTCCAGCGATGCCCTTTGTTCAGAGGTCATGGAGCAGGTTAGACAGGGCAGAGATTCTGCGTTCGTGATCGATGATCAGGGGGTACTACGGTTTGGGACTCGACTATGCGTACTAGATTCTGAGGGACTGAGGCGTGAGATTCTTGATGAGGCACATCGATCAGTATATAGTGTTCATCCGGGTTCCGCCAAGATGTATCATGATTTGAGAGACATTTACTGATGGGAAGGGATGCAGAGAGATATCACGGACTTCGTTTCGAGATGCCTGACTTGTCAGCAAGTCAAGGCCGAGCACCAGAGGCTAGCTGGAGAGTTACGGCCTTTGCCTATTCCCTAGTGGAAGTGGGAGCAGATTTCTATGGACTTCATTGTGGGTCTACCCAGGACCAGTCGAGGGTATGACTCTATTTGGGTGATTGTCGACCGATTGACGAAAGCGGCTCACTTTCTACCAGTGAAGACCACATTTGGATTTTCTCAGTATGCCCAGATTTACATTGATGAGATTTTGTGACCGCATGGCGTCCCGACTTGTATTGTGTCCGACCGAGGCACCTAGTTCACCAGCCGACTATGGCAGAAACTTCAGGAGGCTTTGGGCACCCCGATTGAGTTTCAGCACAGCTTTTCATCCGCAGACCGACGGTCAGTCAGAGCGGACTATTCAGACTCTTGAGGACATGCTCTGAGCTTGTGTTCTAGATTTTGGTGGTAGCTGGGATTGTCATTTGCTCTTGATAGAGTTCTCCTACAATATTAGCTTCCAGGAGACGATTCAGATGGCACCTTTCGAGGCTTTATATGGGAGGAGATGTCGATCGCCCGTATGTTGGACAGAGTTCAGAGAGAGCAGTATTTTGGGGCCGCAGATCGTACAGGAGATGACCGAAAAGATCCAGTTGATTCGAGATAGGATGAGGGCAACTCAGAGCAGACAGAAATCTTATGCTGACTGACGCCGTCACAGACTCGAGTTCGACGTCGGCGATCATGTTTTCTTGAGGGTCTCTCCAATGAAGGTCGTGATGAGATTTGGAAGGAAAGGGAAGCTTAGTCACAGATATGTGGGTCCCTTTGAAATCCTCGAGCGTGTCGGTACGATGGCTTATCGGATAGCTCTTCCGCCAGGCTTCCTAGATGTTCACCCCGTGTTCCATGTGTCGATACTCCGCAAGTACCTTCATGACCCTTCTCAAGCGATTCAGCACCAGACGATCCAGCTGGAGCACGATTTTTCATTCACCGAGCAGCCGATGGTTATTTTGGATCGGCAGGTAAAGAAATTGAGGTCAAAGGTTATACCGTCCGTCAAGATTCTATGGCGTGGCCCGAACAGCGAAGAGGTCACCTGAGAGACCGAGAACGAGAAGAGGAAGAAATATCCCAATCTCTTCGAAGGTACGCGCAGTTAAATTTTAAATTTGGGGACCGAATTTTTTTAAGGGGGAAGATTGTAACGTTTTAAAAATCGTTTAGGTAATTTTCCGATAATCGGTAAAATAAACAGTATTTTTCCGTAAAACGTAATTATAGTATTTTTCAACATAGGCCTAGTTATACTTATTTTAGACATGTAATTGCTAGTATTTGGTAAATAATATGTCACTTATAAATTGTTAGTTATTTAAATATTTTTCCTTAATTAATTATTTTAAATATTATTTTTAAGCTTTTAAATATAAATTAAATTAGTGATAATTACAAATTTGAATGTGTCAATTACACACATATGAACCATGGCAACTAAAATCTAGTTTGTAACATAATTTTTTTATCAAGTTATTCCAAGTTCTAGTTGTTTCTAGGGTCAAAGGAAAAATAAGATAAAATAAATTAAAACTAGTAAAGGGTGTAACTTGAATTTTTGAAACATGAGGGGTTTTATTGCCATTGAAAATACGACACTGACACACACTAACCCAATTTCCCCCTTAATGGGCCGAGACTGCAGGAAACCCCCCAATTTTCTCAACTTGATTAGGAAAAAGAAAATTTTAAAAAGGGATTAATAAAGAAATGGTGTGAATGCATTTAATGAGACTTGGGGTTTTTATTTCCATAGAAATTTCTACACACTCCAACTCATCTTCACTCCCCTCATTTTGACCGAGCCTCACTGCAGTGAACCCCTAATTTCCCACACTCATTTCTTCATCTCAATTCAACAAAAATCCATCAAAAATCCAATTAAAATCTCACAAATTCATAAGCTACTTCTCCATTCAACTTCCTTAGCCTATTCTAGCTTGAATCTTGGAGCAATGAAGCCATCTTTGGAGGCTATATGCATGCTAGATTTCTACACTTGTGAGGTATAATTCTAACCTAATGGCTAATTAGTTGTTTAACTATTCTAATCTAAGCAATTCATGTGATAAATTGGTTTTTAATTGCTAATTTATGAAATTAAAGGAAAGGGTATGGAATTGAATTAGGGTTTTAAGCATCACAACTAGATTAGCTAAGTGTAGTTGCTATCTAGTTTGTTTAGTTTGGATGTTTACTTGAGATTTTGACCACTAGATCGCTAATCCGTGATGTATGCACCAAATTCCCAATTTAGGTGCTTACTAGGTTTTCAATATTTTTAGTTGGTGATTTAATTTGACATCGTGATTATATATATAATATCTCCTATGATAATTAGGGTTTTGTGAATGTGCGATCGGTAAAATCGAGTTCTAAGTTTGGTGGTTGTCTTGTGTAACGATTCTAGTTAAGGTTGTAGCGATGTCGTATGCGTTTTGTGCACCAAGTGCACAATGTGTCTAACTTGTGAACATTTATTCTTTCATTTAGTGTCTTTGCGTCGTCTCAGGATATGTAGTATTATGTTTTGTGTTGTGCAATTCTAGAATTGGTCGCAGAGGTATCAGACGCGGCACGGAAAGGCAAAGCGATGATTGGATCGACTAGCTGAGGCGTTCCGGTGAGTAGATGTATACATCTATGGGGAAATCGTCTGGATGGCGCGAAGCACCCGATAGTTAGGAATAATCGTAGTATTTGCAGTATATGCATAGTTTCCTAGTTTGGCATCCCATTGCATTGCATCATCTCATATAGAAAGATACATATATGTGATACCGTCGCATAGGACACTTTCACCCTTACCATTGTTTCATGCCGCACGTGCACTACTCATGTGAACACACACGCCTTTGGTAATTGCTATGCCTCGAACACTTTAGAAATTGCTTGATCTGTATCGAGACATTTGGATCATACACGATACTTAAACTGGCAGTTGCATTTTTCCATCTCATCAAGATTGATAGAAAAGATTTCTAGTCATATATATACCGCATTTCAGCATCATTCGTACATAGTTTTCTAGTCGTAAACTGCATTTCATGTTATGGATATCATAGACATTATCAATTTTCTACATGTTTATATATTGTGATTCTTCTCGAGGATTTCGGTATTTATGAGGTTTCTGGATTTTGGGGAAAACCGCAAGGATTTTAAGAACTTATTCCCATTTTAAAAATAGAAATTTTCGGTTTTCCCGTAATATGATGTGCGTGGCGTCCACCATGAATTTTCTCGGTTCTTGAGCTTTATCACATACCCGATTCGAGGAGGGGGATGCACCGTCTGCGGGTACATGGTGGACCCGGTGCGGTACCTCGGGACAAGAAGATTGCACAGATGGCATTAAGCCCCGCATGGGAGCACTACCGACCGGTTATTGTTGTTGTTGTTAATATTATTTTTGACGCGGTGGATATCCGGAGTATACCGACCGTAGTCATGAGATTTATGATATGGGCCGATCCGGACTGCCGGAGCCCGAGATACTGAGATATTGAGATATCGAGACATTGAGACATTGATGTATTGGGACATTGAGACATCGATATATTGAGACATTAAGATATTGAGACACTGGGATATACATATTTTTGTGTTGATACTTGACACGGGTTTCTATGGATTTCATTGTTTATGCTTCTGTCATTTCACAAGGGTTTTACTAAGATAAGAATACAGATTCTCTCATACTAAACATATTCAGATTTCGTGTTGATCATGCTTTCATGTTGCATACTTATTAGTGCATCGCATCATATCAGTATACGTAGGATTGTGACGTATTTGCGTGCATGTTTACGATAGCCTTATTAGATATTATTTACTACTCACGAGTTGGCAACTCACCCCCGTTGTGCGACAGTATCTTGCAGGTCTTACCCGTCAGCATTGTAGCGACGGGCGTACTTCTTCTTGGCTTCTTTTTCTCAGACTTGCGTTTTTGCTCGTAGGTGGGTTGCGATGATTACTTTTGTCTCCACTTGTACTATTATTGTTGTATCTAGTATACTCCATCTACCGTATCTACCACCTCTACCATTGTATATGCGACTTAGAGATGAGACTGGGAGATTTGTATATATGTTGTTCTCTGGTGTCGAGCTCACTTGAGCCGACATGATGTTTTCTTGCTTTTATGCTTTATATGCTTGTTCTTGCACTACTATGATATATATATTGCGTGTGGTTGTGATTTCACCTTGGGCGAAGAGCTAGCTCCCGCTTGGGGATGGCATTATTCATTTCGTATATATATACTTGTTTGTACCCGTTTGGGGGCCTGTATTTACAAGGGAGACTCTGCCGAAATTTTTGGAAAATTTCTTTTTAATATTCTTAAAATGCTTTAATGCAACTTCAATTTACTACACCTTTTTTTTGAAAGGTTTTCCTTCACTCTATTTGTTCTGGTTTAGATTTTCTAGGGTTTTGGTTTACTTAGATTACATTACGCCTTTAGACGTTTCGTAATTTAAGTACCAGTCACGTTCCGTACCTTCGGGTCGATACGGTACTAATGTGCAATAAATTTGACCGATCAAATGGCCCCAAACTTATCTTTGATCGTCCCGAGCAAACTATTTTATTTTCAAAAGAAAAAGAAAAAACCTAGCTCACTTTTGTAGGAAACAATATTGCACTTAGCTCATGCAACAAGCTATTAAACCTCTTAAGTATTCCTAGTAGGAGGAGTGTTGTCTCCTGAGGATTTTCAGCGAATTACACCCACAAAATCTCAAAAAGAAAGAAGACGAAAATTACATACAAAGATAAGGAACATATAAAAGAAAAAACTTGAAAATAAGTGTTTAAAACTACACTAGCTTTTAAGTTGCCATGAGCCCTATCTTAATGATCTCGAAAAGATGTCAGAAATTACATCATCCCTCAATAAAACACCGCCTTTAGTCTTCCTACCTACCTCTCTTCCAAACATCGATCATATACCCCTTCGTGTGTGTAAAAGTCACCCTTACACTTGGAGAATTCAATTCAAGCTATCATACCCTTTGTCCATATTCCTTAGTACTTTTTAGTCGATGATCTTTTAGATGAATCTGCTCACACATTCTTCATGCGACCGTTAATACTTCTTGAGCCACTAACCAACCGATACCGAATATGCTCACTTATTATGGTACTTACCAATATCCTAGTCTTGCAAAACCTAAGACTTAGTAGTAACTCCCAAACCAGTTGGTCTAAGGTACTAGGTGATAAGGCACTTCGCTATATTTTTTTATACTGCCTAAGTAATTAAAAAACCAGTGTTCATTTTTCTACACCATTTATATTTTGTTGATTTTTTTATACTAAGGTTTTTAGACAAGAATATTTCATGGTATCCTATACCATCCTAAGTTTCAAGATGTGTGCAAGTGAATATTGTAGGGTATCAACATTAAGAAGTTTGGACTCAAGAATAGGGACTAATTTCCGACTTTTTTCTATCCGCAGACTAGTAATTTCTTCATCTTACTAACTCTTAGGACAACAGCTCATGACAACGTATTACTAGTTTCGTTTCAAAATATCTAAATTTCTTGCATTTCTTAAATCTTTTCCTTTCTTTTATATGAAAGTTTCACTTTCTAACTTTTATTTAAAAAAGCACATTTTTTATTAGTACAAAATGATACGTGAATAAACACAAACCTCCCCCCAAACCTGTTTGGAGCAATGTCCTCACCGATGTTGTTGCTCGAGCGCTAAAACCTATAGACTTGGGTGGAGAATAATAGGGTCAAAAGATAGTCAAATGGAAAGCCACCCCCAAATTTGTTCTTTAGCACGCACATATATATTTTTATTTAATTATTTAATTATTATTATTATTATTATTATTATTATTGTTTTATTATACACACCTCCATTCTTAGATGAAACAGTGTTACCGAAACATGGAGGTGAGGCGGAGGAAAGTTAGTCGTGATAAAGCGGCTCATGCAAGAACAGGAGCTCCTTCGATGGGTCAGGGGAAAAGTACAGTTTTAATTTATTCCCATTTACTTTGAAAATAGAACTGTTTTTAGCATTTTCTACATCCACTACACCGTTCGGATACACATACCGCGCCACAAAAGGTCCTTTCCACTGAGATCTCAGCTTATCCGGATGAAGATGGAGACGGGAATCATAAAGAAGGACTTGTTGTCCTGGTATGAATGTTTTTCTCAAAAGATATTTGCCGTGGAACACCTTTATCCGGTTCTTTACTATAACCACGTTATCATAGGCTTCATTATGAAGCTCGCTAAGCTCATTTAATTGCAGCTTCCGATAGTTGCCTGCTTGGTCAAAATCGAGATTAAGCTCTTTAATCGCCCACATTGCCCTATGTTTGATCTCGACTGGAAGGTAGCAAGTCTTCCCAAACACTAGCCGATAAGGAGACATGCCAAGATTGGTCTTATATGCAGTTCAAAATACCTAAAGAGCATCAGTCGGTTTAGAGGACCAATTTTTACTGGTCTTAGAAACCGTTTTCTCCAAAATTTGCTTGAAATGTTTATTAGTCAGCTTGCCCGCTCATTTGGGGATGATAAGACATAGAAAGCTTATGGTTGATTGAATATTTCCGCATCAAAATCTCAAAAGACCGATTACAGAAATGCATCCCATCGCCGCTGATGATAGCGCGAGGGTGTCCGAACCGAGAAAAAATATTTTCTTTAAGGAACTTAACAACAACCTTGTTGTCATTAGTACGGCTCAGTATTGCTTCAACCCATTTAGAGACATAATCAACCGCTAATAAAATGTATAAGTTCCTAAAAGAGTTGGAAAACAGGCCTATGAAATCAATACCCCATACATCAAATATCTCAACAACCAAGATTGGTTGGAGCGACATCTCGTTTCTCCATGAAATCCAACCCATGTGCTGACACCTTGAACAAGTTTTGCAATAATCATATGCATCTTTGAATAACGTTGGCCAATAAAAACCACATCGCAAAACTTTCTCCATAGTTTTTCTTGGACCAAACTGACCGTCACATGCTTGATCATGGCAGAAGGACAATACACTCTTGAACTCATTATTAGGGACACATCGGTGAATGATCTGATCGGGACAATACTTGAACAAATAGGGTTCATCCCAGTAAAAGTGTTTCACCTGGGATAAAAATCTGTGATTGTCTTGAATTGACCATTTGCTAGGTAGAAGTCCCGTTGCTAAATAATTCACAATATTAGCGAAACAAGGTTCGCAAGATAAGGTTAAGAGATATTCGTCCAGAAAAGAGTCGTTTATTGGCAAGGTCAACGTTGGTGAAGAAGAAAGTCGTGAAAGATGAGCGATTTCACATCCACTTTTATCTCTTATGACAAGGTCAAATTTTTGTAACAAAAGGATCCAACGTATTAGCTTGGATTTAGCATCCTTCTGCGATAAAAGATGCCTTAAGACGGAATGATCGGTGTAAACTACGATCGGAGAGCCAATTAGGTAGGACCTGAATTTTTCTAATGCAAAAACAACTGCCAAGATTTCTTTCTCGGTGGTTGTATAGTTCATTTGGGCATCGTTCAAAGTCCTACTTGCATAATAAATCACATGCGACATCTTATCGATGTGCTGTCTTAGGACCGCATCAATAACAAAGTCGGATGCATCACACATAAACTCAAAAGGGTGATTCCAGTCTGGAGATGATAGAACGAGGGCAGTGGTGAGGGAACATTTAAGCAATTCAAAAGCAGCCAAGCAATCTGAGTCGAAGTGAAATGTTGTATCCTTAGCCAAGAGAAGAGTTAAGGGTCTAGCAATCTTGCTAAAGTCTTTAATGAATCGTCTATAAAAACTAGCATGATCAAGAAAGGATCGTATATCTTTGACGCATTTGGAAGGAGAAAGGTCGGAAATGACATCCATTTTAGTTTTGTCTACCTCAATACCATTTCGTGAAACGATATGCCTTAAGACAATACCTTCTTGAACCACGAAATGACATTTTTCCCAATTCAAAGTTAGATTCTTATCCTTATAGCGGGTATGAACATCGTCAAGATGACGTAAGCATTCCTCAAAGGAGTTCCCAAATATGGAGAAATCATCCATAAATATCTCTAGAAAATTCTCGACCATGTCCCAGAATATCCCCTACACCGCTGAAATATAGAGGGAGTATTGCATAACCCAAAGGGCACGCGTCTATAAGCGAAAGTGCCAAAAGGACAAGTAAAAGTTGTCTTATCTTGATCCTTTTCGGCGATGGGAATCTGGTTATAGCCTGAGTAACCGTCCAAGAAGCAGTAGAACTCATGCCCAACCAAGTGTTCCAACATCTGGTCAATGAAGAGTAGAGGGAAGTGATCTTTTCTCATTGCGGCATTGAATTTTCTATAATCAATATATACCCGCCACCCGGTTTGAGATCGAGTTTGAATTATTTCATTTGCCTCATTAGTTATGACCGTGATGCCAGAATTTTTAGGGACAACATGAATAGGACTTATCCACTGGCTATCAGATATTGGGTAAATTATACCATTATCTAAGCATTTGACAATTTCCTTCTTCACCGCCTCTTTCATGATGGGATTCAACAGTCTTTGTGGGTCACAGGATGGTTTGGCCTCATCCATCAAATGTATATGATGTTCAACAATCAAGCGACTAATCCTTTTGATGTCCGTCACTGTCCAACCGAAAGCTTGCCGATTCGATCTCAAAACAGACAGAAGAGCTCTCTCTTCCTCTAAGGCTAGAGAACCTGATATGATGACGGGCAAAGACTCATTATCACCTAAATATGCATACTTAAGATGAGACGGCAGCGGCTTGAGTTCAAGTATTGGCAGAGAGACGATAGAAGGTAAGGTAAGAGAATGATACTTGTGTTAGTGTATATGCCCTAGAGGCCATTACTGTATCATACTAGCTTGTATATTACTTGATGGAAGCTTGGGATATTCACAGTTGTATATACAATCTTGCTCGAAATGGTAGTATGCTACTTGGTTTGTCTCTGCTTTAATATGTGCATGTGTTTCTTTTAGCATATCGCTGATATACATATTAGTAGAGCCCTTAGGATCTTTGCTTGATTACCAGCGTTGTGATGGCGCTCACACTCGTGGGACCTGGGTGATCTATAAGCACATCCTTATACAGGTCCCTGGTCGTTGGACTATCGAGACAGGGCATCGATACTCCGGAGTAGACTAGCGTATGCGCTTCTCATCCCAGCGTGGGAGACGGTCTGTCCCACAGCCGTCAGTATGTCGTACTTGAGATAGTATGCGGGTGCTCGTTAGGTTACGAGTACACTGGACAGGACTCGTCGGGAACTGTTGGTTGGTATTATACCTATCGTCAGTTATCAGTTCCCACGTGACATGAGTACAGCTTAGTCCGCTGACTTGACACTGTCACTTCGCCTCGAGTGTGTTCCCACTGCACTTTGATTACTACCCTACCACGGCTCAAAGGAGTCGTGCAAACAGGTAGTTTTTGGGTGCAGTCCCGAAGCACTTGGAGGCAGTGACGGTTAGACAGGATTCGTCTCTCCCGGTATTGGGGGTTGACATCGCGCTGTGTCCAGGAGAGCCATTACACGAGTAGTCCCTGGCCAGGGCAAGCGAGATATACTGGTAGTTTTCCAGTGTTATCTCAGGGTGTTGTGGGCTACACTCCGACACGACTTGTACCGCTATTAGGGGACTGACGTTCACCGCCCCCCTAGGCCCGCCATGCGATGTATCAGACGAACAGACCGGACTGTACGGAGACTGTCACATACAGGCTCAGTAGGAGTTCAGATGGGGTTCACCTCGTCAGTCTTCTTATCGACATCTACCTGGGGACCGTTACGTACAGCTAGTGCCGCTTGCGGTCTGTAGTTAAACCCACTGCCAGCGTAGTGTTGAGTCTTTAGAGTCCCACACAGAGAGCTATTCGCCTTTAGGCAAAATGAGTAGAGGTCGTATAGTTTTGCGACAGGGTTCGTTCACATCCGTGCACTTGTGCACGTTTGCTGTCCGGACAGCTTATACTAGCGGGCTTTGGTTTAAGCTGGATCCTAGTATATGATTTGGGATTGGTTTTATCTCTTTGTATTCGTGTTCCTCGGATCACGAATACGGGTGCGTATGCACAGTTGCTTGAGACAGAGGGAGAGGACTTTGATTAGGATTGATGACTATTGTTATTTTATTAACCCTAATGCTTATGTGTGTATTATTGTTAATTGATATTAGTTTAAATAATTGTGCATGGTTATGGTTGTTGACCATTTGACCTCCTTGACTTGTTGACCTAGGTTGACACTTTGACCATCATCATTTCATTTGGAAGTTGCTCTTTGATCCTTGCAAATTGCATTAAAAATGAAATGATAATGGTCATGTCTTGATTAACCATGACAATTATCTAGCTAATTATCTAATTACAATAATTCACACATATATGTGAGAATGCTTCATATTTTCTCTCATTCTATTATTTTCCTTTCTCTCTCTTGTTCTTCCTCTCCCTCAAGCTCTCCCCTCTCATGTGTTGAGAAACACTTGAGCTTGAGAAAAACCTCTTCTTGATAATCTCTACTCTCATCTAGGGTTCAAGGATTAGCACTTCTTGCACCCTAGTTACTTATAGCTTGGAGTTGAAGCCAAAGGTTGAGGCTTTCGGGTGGATCTTTCTTCGACGTGAGAAGATGACAAAGGTGACCTCTTTCCACTACTCCAAGGAGCAAGGAGAGAAGGACATAAAGCCCTAGGTATAACCTTTCCAACACTTAGCTAGTTTCTAGTTAGCTTTAGCTTGTTTTTGTTTAGCAAAGATCCTTCTTTGTCTAGTCCATATTGCCTAAGTTGATAAAAATTTGATTTTTATTCCGTTTTCCGCCTCCCCGCAAGTACCGGGGTGGGCAACGTGGACTTACAGTGGTATCAGAGCCTAACTAAACATAAACTAGCTAGGTAGTAAAGTGTATGGAAGTTCGAATCGGAAAAATCGCAAAACCGAGTTTTCAAAACCCAAACTTTCTGTTAAAATTTTTTCTGTTCAAAACAAAATAAATCATACTCCAAAAATCATCTCAGGGTTTTGTGAAGAAAGCCACCAAAAACGATCCGAGATTCGACCAAAGAGCTGCGGTTCTGCGGCAATAGCAAGCTATTGCCGCGCAACCGCGGCTGTCTTGGCTCGGCTCTGGGTCGATTTTGGTGCAGTGTCTTTCTGGCATGGTTTTGGGATTTTTAAGATGGTTTATATGTGCCCAGATTTTCCAGAATAGAAAATTTTTTTAGGGGCCTATAAATCCGTATTTTTATCGAACTTCACTACACTTTGACTATAAGGGTTATATCTGTGATGTTTATATGTATTGAACGTCGGCTAATCGCTATATGTCGATTAGTCGGGGTTATACATATCTATGATCTGTGTTTGATGATGGTATGTGTATATGAATGTGTTGGATTGTCGCGGGTGAATAGCCGGGGTGGATGTGAGATGAGTGTTTCTTTTTCTTTCATTCATTGTAACATGTAAATTGATGTAATATTATTTGTATGGCCGCACAACCGGGTCGGGGTTGTCGCCGTCATTGTATAATTCTTTTTACTGTTTTTGCTCCTAGGATAGACCCATGGAGGGGTGCACAAACTACCGGGTATCTCGAAGTGCCGAGTGGCCTACTCACGGTGGTGAGGGAGGTTGCTTCGCTTCGGGTACTTGGCGGGTAGTTTGCCGCACCCGTAGGGGTCTCGGGTGGGGTATTGGCTATTCACCGTGACCGTGTAATCCGCTTTTCGTTGCAGGCTCGAACGGATTGCGGATTCCTAGTATATCCAATGCATTCATCTGTGATCTGTAATGTCTATCATTGCTATATATTTATATATGATAACTATATAGGCGTTGCTTATGTTTTACAGCCGCGCTAGCCCAGCCCCCGCTCTGTCGTTAGTTAAGTAACCTAACGGGTGATGACGGGGCCCCGTGGCGAATGCGAATGGCATAAGCGTACGTCATATTTTGGTCGTTTTCTGCAATGGTAGGATTAAATGATGGGACGCATTAAAAGAACTAATGCAAGAAAATAAACCAAGTAAAAGTCGATTGGAACACTTTGAAAACCACTCGGTTCTTTTCAAAACTAAACTTTTAAACGCGGAGCTTGAACCACTCCTTTTAAAAGCTATCTCGTTCCATCGATTATATCAAGTTCACTACGTTCACGGTTTCGCCAAAACCATTCATAGCCCTCTGTCATTCCACATGAATGGTCAAAAAGTATTCAAGCTATGTATTTTGGCCAAAGTCAAGGCATAGTGATTGGTAGCTATTGGGGATTCATGTGCAGCATAGATAGATGGGTTGGTTTGGGACAGTCGTGCTGCCATTTTGGCCAAAGTCAAGGGTAGGTACGGGTGGGTCCAAATTAACCAGGAGAATGACGGGTAGAACTTGACATGTGACTTATGATATTTTGGCCAAAGTTAAGGTCATAAGAGCATGGGGCAAAAATCCACATCGGGAGTTTCATAAGTACTGAAACTTGCCAGCGCTGCATACCATTTGGAGTGTGATGATTTTGGTAGGATTCCTTCGGTTTTATCACGCAATGATATTTGGATCCCAATCCTACTGTGAGTATATGCTACTCCTCGGGAAAACTCTCACTTAACGATCAATGCTATAAACTTAGTAGGTGTCTAGAAAGTTGTTAGCGGGGCTACGCCCATAGGGAAAAGAGGTTACTTAATTAAGGAACTTCGCGAAAGCGTTGGAAAACCTCCCTCGAAGTACCAACACTGGCCTGGCTGAACGGTTAAGCAAGTATTGTACGGTGAGATTGATCCTCACTAATCCTTTCTTTACGGTTTGAGAAGGGATTCGAGAGACAGTGGGAGCCATCCAGTTTAGACAAACTAAAAACCACTCTAAACTTGCAAGAGCATCATGCTAAAGTGTTTCTTTTCTCTCTCCTAATTGCAGCGACCATTCAACATGACCGGACTTAAGTTATTACTAGATAAAAACATATTGACAGGGCCAAACTACAAAGATTGGCTCAGGAATGTCAAGATGGCAATCACTTACGACAAGTTGGGGTATGTCCTTACCACCAAAGCTCCCCCTGTCCCAGGTCCCAAAACCAGTGTCGCGGATAGGGAAATCCGTATGACATGGGAAATAGATTGCGCGAAGGCCAAATGCCTCGTACTTGCCTCGATGGACAACGAACATCAGAGGAGGCACGAGAATATGGACCTAGAGTCCATATTTCTTCATACAAAAGAACTGTATGGAGAGCAGTCTCGTATCGCAAGATACGAAGTGTCGAAGAAGTTGTTTTCGGCAAGGTTGGCCGTCGGATCATCGGTAGCGGAACACGTGCTTAAGACGATTGGCTACATAGAGGAGCTCGCGGACCTTGGGACCACGTTGGAGAATGAACTCTATACTGATTTGATTCTCCAGTCCCTTCCTTCCACTTACGCCCAGTTTATTCTTAACTTCAACATGCAAGGAAAGGAGGTTGAACTTTCCGAACTTCTGAACATGTTGAGGAGTGCTGAGGGCACCCTACAGAAGTGTAGGGAGACATCCACTTTGTTTGTAGGAGGATCTTCCTCTTCTTGGTCCAGGGTGAAAGCCAAGGGCAAGAAGAAGAAAGCCCCCGCCAAACCAAGAGGCGGTGTCAGTAAAGTGGATACGAAGGGAAAAGAAAAAGCAACAAAGGTAGCGGGAAAGCTGGTGGGGAAGGAAGAATGCTTCTATTGTCACAAAAGTGGTCACTGGAAACAGGATTGCAAGGCTTGGAAGGCCAGAACACAGGATTTGAAGCGTGTTGCAGCTTCAGCTTCAGGTGTGTATGTTATTGAAAACTGTCTATCAATAAACTCTACATCCTGGGTATTGGATACCGGGTCAGGATCTCATATCTGTAATTCTTTGCAGGCGTTGAGAAAGCGTAGAGTTTTGAAGGCAGGTGACATGACCCTTAGAGTTGCAAACGGTGCTAGCATGGATGCTGAGGCCGTGCGGGACTATCACCTGGGATTGTCGGATGGACACTTTTTGGTTTTGCGTAGTTGTTATTATGTACTAAATGCAACCAGTAATATCATTTCTGTATCTTTATTATCTAAAGAAGATTATGAATTTGCATTTGTAAGTAATGTAGTGAACATTCACCTTAATCAAGTTTTGATTAGGTCAGGTACATTGAACAACGGTATATACGTATTAAACCAACCACAGATTTTCAATGTCCAGAATACACACAAAAGAAAGTCTCCAGATATCAATAAAACTTTCTTATGGCATTGTAGACTGGGTCACATCAATGAGAGAAGGTTGACTAAGTTACATGCAGAAGGATATTTGGATCCGTTCGAATATCAATCGTATGCAACTTGTCAATCCTGTCTCAAAGGAAAGATGACAAAGACTCCGTTTACTGGACACAGAGTAAGAGCGAGCGAGCTCTTGGGACTCGTACACAGCGACGTGTGCAGTCCAATGTCTACACATGCGCGAAGCGGTTATTCTTACTTCATTACTTTTACGGATGATTTTTCAAGGTACGGTTATGTCTTCTTAATGAAACATAAATCCGAGGCTTTTGAAAAATTCCAGGAATATAAGAATGAAGTAGAAAAACAAACAGGCAGTAGTATCAAGGCACTGAGATCTGATCGAGGTGGAGAATACTTGAGTGCCGAGTTCCTGGGTTACTTAAAAGAGAATGGAATTCTCTCTCAGCTTACTCCTCCATACACTCCGCAACATAACGGTGTATCGGAGAGACGGAACCAAACCCTATTGGATATGGTACGGTCCATGATGAGTAACGCTGAGTTGCCGCGATCGTTCTGGGGATATGCGCTAGAATCAGCTGCATACCTTTTGAACCGAGTTCCAACTAAGACTGTGCCTACTACACCATATCAGATGTGGTGTGGGAAGAGACCCTATCTTAATCACATTAAGACATGGGGATGTCCAGCTTTTGTAAAAAAGCAGCATGCGGACAAGCTCGAGGCACGCTCAGTACAGTGCAAGTTTGTGGGATATCCAAAGAACTCCAAGGGATATTTCTTCTATTGCGAAGAGGAACAAAAGGTGTTTGTTTCTCGCCATGCCCACTTTCTAGAATACCAGTTCATAGAAAAATAATTTAGTGGGAGCGCATTAGAACTGGAAGAAATTCTAGAACCACGAGCTATTACTGAAAGCTTAGTAGAACCAGAGGGTTCGAAAGATCAGGACATTCCCACACCACTCCACAGGAGTAGTAGGCAGTCTCATCCGCCCGAGAGATACTACGGTTTTCTTATTGACGGGGATAGAGAGGATTGCATCATAGATTGTGATGAGCCTACTAGCTTCCAGCAAGCCATTCAGAGCGTCGACTCGGTAAAATGGCTGGATGCAATGCGGACCGAAATGGAGTCCATATACACCAACAAAGTATGGACGTTGGACATTGCTCCAGATGGGGTAAAACCCGTAGGATGCAAGTGGATCTTCAAAAGGAAGATTGGTGTAGATGGACAGGTTGAGACCTATAAAGCTAGACTGGTAGCAAAGGGTTTTCGTCAGCGACCTGGTTTGGACTATGACGAAACCTTTTCTCCAGTAGCTATGCTGAAATCCCTTCGGATCCTTCTTGCCATTGCTGCCTTCCACGATTATGAGATTTGGAAGATGGACGTAAAGACAGCTTTTCTAAATGGACATTTAGAGGAGTGTGTCTATATGGACCAGCTAGAGGGTTTCAATCAGAGTGGGAGCAGCGGAAAGGTGTGCAAGTTGCTTAAGTACATTTACGGACTAAAGCAGGCATCGCGGAGTTGGAACATCTGTTTTGATGAGACGGTCAAGGAATTTGGCTTTATCAAAAATCCAGATGAACCATGCATCTATTGTAGATTTGTAGCGAGAACTGTAGTATTCCTCGTTTTATACGTGGATGACATTCTCTTAATAGCAAATGACATTCCTATGCTACAATCTGTCAAGGGGTTCTTGTCACACAGGTTCTCTATGAAAGACCTGGGTGATGCCTCATACATTCTGGGTATCCGGATCTACCGTGATAGATCCAAGAGGATATTAGGACTTTCACAGTCCAGGTACATCGACACCATACTGAAGAGATTCAGTATGGAAGATTCCAAGCACGGTAATCTACCGGCTTGTCACGGGATCACCCTCTCCAAAGAGATGTCTCCCAAGACTGATTTGGAGAGGGATCGCATGTCTATCATACCCTACGCTTCTGCGGTAGGCTCTATAATGTATGCGATGTTGTGTACCAGACCGGATGTGGCTTATGCACTGAGTGTGGTAAGCAGGTATCAGTCAAACCCTGGGGAGAAACATTGGATAGCAGTAAAGAACATTCTCAAGTACCTGAGAAGGGCTAAGGAGATGTTCTTGGTGTATGGCGGAAAAGACCTCCAGATTGAGGCCTTTGCTGACTCCAGCTTCCAGAGTGACAAGGATGATTCCAAGTCTATGTCGGGCTTTGTCTTTACCCTAAATGGAGGGGCGGTGTGTTGGAAGAGCTCCAAACAGGAAACCGTTGCTGACTCGACTATGGAAGCGGAATACATCGCTGCGTCTGATGCCGCAAAAGAAGCTGTCTGGATGAGGAAGTTCTTGAAAGAACTTCAGGTGGTTCCATCCATTGTTGACCCAATACCTCTGTATTGCGACAACAACGGGGCTATAGCTTTAGCAAAGGAACCCAGGTCCCATCAGAAATCCAGACACATCTTGAGGCGGTATCACCTGATCAGGGAGATCGTGGATCGCCAGGAGATCGAGGTTCGGAGGGTTGCTTCAGAAGATAACACAGCAGATCCATTCACCAAGGCCTTGCCCCAGACTCAGTTCGAGCGGCTGATTGAGATGATAGGTCTTCGATACGCCAGTACATGGCCTTAGTGCAAGTGGGAGATTGTTAGTGTATATGCCCTAGAGGCCATTACTGTATCATACTAGCTTGTATATTACTTGATGGAAGCTTGGGATATTCACAGTTGTATATACAATCTTGCTCGAAATGGTAGTATGCTACTTGGTTTGTCTCTGCTTTAATATGTGCATGTGTTTCTTTTAGCATATCGCTGATGTACATATTAGTAGAGCCCTTAGGATCTTTGCTTGATTACCAGCGTTGTGATGGCGCTCACATTCGTGGGAGCTGGGTGATCTATAAGCACATCCTTATACAGGTCCCTGGTCGTTGGACTATCGAGACAGGGCATCGATACTCCGGAGTAGACTAGCGTATGCGCTTCTCATCCCAGCGTGGGAGACGGTCTGTCCTACAGCCGTCGGTATGTCGTACTTGAGATAGTATGCGGGTGCTCGTTAGGTTACGAGTACACTGGACAGGACTCGTCGGGAACTGTTGGTTGGTATTATACCTATCGTCAGTTATCAGTTCCCAGGAGACATGAGTACAGCTTAGTCCGCTGACTTGACACTGTCACTTCGCCTCGAGTGTGTTCCCACTGCACTTTGATTGCTACCCTACCACGGCTCAAAGGAGTCGTGCAAACAGGTAGTTTTTGGGTGCAGTCCCGAAGCACTTGGAGGCAGTGACGGTTAGACATGATTCGTCTCTCCCGGTATTGGAGGTTGACATCGCGCTGTGTCCAGGAGAGCCATTACACGAGTAGTCCCTGGCCAGGGCAAGCGAGATATACTGGTAGGTTTCCAGTGTTATCTCAGGGTGTTCTGGGCTACACTCCGACACGACTTGTACCGCTATTAGGGGACTGACGTTCACCGCCCCCCTAGGCCCGCCATGCGATGTATCAGACGAACAGACCGGACTGTATGGAGACTGTCACATACAGGCTCAGTAGGAGTTCAGATGGGGTTCACCTCGTCAGTCTTCTTATCGACATCTACCTGGGGACCGTTACGTACAGCTAGTGCCGCTTGCGATCTGTAGTTAAACCCACTGCCAGCGTAGTGTCGAGTCTTTAGAGTCCCACACAGAGAGCTATTCGCCTTTAGGCAAAATGAGTAGAGGTCGCATAGTTTTGCGACAGGGTTCGTTCACATCCGTGCACTTGTGCATGTTTGCTGTCCGGACAGCTTATACTAGCGGGCTTTGGTTTAAGCCGGATCCTAGTATATGATTTTGGATTGGTTTTATCTCTTTGTATTCGTGTTCCTCGGATCACGAATACGGGTGCGTATGCACAGTTGCTTGAGACAGAGGGAGAGGACTTTGATTAGGGTTGATGACTATTGTCATTTTATTAACCCTAATGCTTATGTGTGTATTATTGTTAATTGATATTAGTTTAAATAATTGTGCATGGTTATGGTTGTTGACCATTTGACCTCCTTGACTTGTTGACCTAGGTTGACACTTTGACCATCATCATTTCATTTGGAAGATGCTCTTTGATCCTTGCAAATTGCATTAAAAATAAAATGATAATGGTCATGTCTTGATTAACCATGACAATTATCTAGCTAATTATCTAATTACAATAATTCACACATATATGTGAGAATGCTTCATATTTTCTCTCATTCTATTATTTTCCTTTCTCTTTCTTGTTCTTCCTCTCCCTCAAGATCTCCCCTCTCATGTGTTGAGAAACACTTGAGCTTGAGAAAAACCTCTTCTTGATAATCTCTACTCTCATCTAGAGTTCAAAGATTAGCACTTCTTGCACCCTAGTTACTTCTAGCTTGGAGTTGAAGCCAAAGGTTGAGGCTTTCGGGTGGATCTTTCTTCGACGTGAGAAGACGACAAAGGTGACCTCTTTCCACACTCCAAGGAGCAAGGAGAGAAGGACATAAAGCCCTAGGTATAACCTTTGCAACATTTAGCTAGTTTCTAGTTAGCTTTAGCTTGTTTTTGTTTAGCAAAGATCCTTCTTTGTCTATTCCATGTTGCCTAAGTTGATAAAAATTTGATTTTTATTCCGTTTTCCGCCTCCCCGCAAGTACCGGGGTGGGCAACGTGGACTTACAGTGGTATCAGAGCCTAACTAAACATAAACTAGCTAGGTAGTAAAGTGTATGGAAGTTCGAATCGGAAAAATCGCAAAACCGAGTTTTCAAAACCCAAACTTTCTGTTAAAATTTTTTCTGTTCAAAACAAAATAAATCATACTCCAAAAATCATCTCAGGGTTTTGTGAAGAAAGCCACCAAAAACGATCCAGAGATTCGACCAAAGAGCCGCGGTTCCGCGACAATAGCAAGCTATTGCCGCGCAACTGCGGCCGTCTTGGCTCGGCTCTGGGTCGATTTTGGTGCAGTGTCTTTCTGGCATGGTTTTGGGATTTTTAAGATGGTTTATATGTGCCCAGATTTTCCAGAATAGAAATTTTTTTGGGGGGCCTATAAATCCGTATTTTTATCGAACTTCACTACACTTTGACTATAAGGGTTATATCTGTGATGTTTATATGTATTGAACGTCGGCTAATCGCTATATGTCGATTAGTCGGGGTTATACATATCTGTGATCTGTGTTTGATGATGGTATGTGTATATGAATGTGTTGGATTGTAGCGGGTGAATAGCCGGGGTGGATGTGAGATGAGTGTTTCTTTTTCTTTCATTCATTGTAACATGTAAATTGATGTAATATTATTTGTATGGCCGCACAACCGGGTCGGGGTTGTAGCCGTCATTGTATAATTCTTTTTACTGTTTTTGCTCCTAGGATAGACCCATGGAGGGGTGCACAAACTACCGGGTATCCCGAAGTGCCGAGTGGCCTACTCACGGTGGTGAGGGAGGTTGCTTCGCTTCGGGTACTTGGCGGGTAGTTTGCCGCACCCGTAGGGGTCTCGGGTGGGGTATTGGCTATTCACCGTGACCGTGTAATCCTCTTTTCGTTGCAGGCTCGAATGGATTGCGGATTCCTAGTATATCCAATGTATTCATCTGTGATCTGTAATGTCTATCATTGCTATATATTTATATATGATAACTATTTAGGCGTTGCTTATGTTTTACAGCCGCGCTAGCCCAGCCCCCGCTCTGTCGTTAGTTAAGTAACCTAACGGGTGATGACGGGGCCCCGTGGCGAATGCGAATGGCATAAGCGTACGTCATATTTTGGTCGTTTTCTGCAATGGTAGGATCAAATGATGGGACGCATTAAAAGAACTAATGCAAGAAAATAAACCAAGTAAAAGTCGATTGGAACACTTTGAAAACCACTCGGTTCTTTTCAAAACTAAACTTTTAAACGCGGAGCTTGAACCACTCCTTTTAAAAGCTATCTCGTTCCATCGATTATATCAAGTTCACTATGTTCACGGTTTCGCCAAAACCATTCGTAGCCCTCCGTCATTCCACATGAATGGTCAAAAAGTATTCAAGCTATGTATTTTGGCCGAAGTCAAGGCATAGTGATTGGTAGCTATTGGGTATTCATGTGCAGCATAGATAGATGGGTTGGTTTGGGACAGTCGTGCTGCCATTTTGGCCAAAGTCAAGGGTAGGTACGGGTGGGTCTAAATTAACCAGGAGAATGACGGGTAGAACTTGACATGTGACTTATGATATTTTAGCCAAAGTCAAGGTCACAAGAGCATGGGGCAAAAATCCACATCGGGAGTTTCATAAGTACTGAAACTTGCTAGCGCTGCATACCATTTGGAGTGTGATAATTCTGGTAGGATTCCTTCGGTTTTATCATGCAATGATATTTGGATCCCGATCCTACTGTGAGTATATGCTACTCCTCGGGAAAACTCTCACTTAACGATCAATGCTATAAACTTAGTTGGTGTCTAGAAAGGTGTTAGCGGGGCTACGTCCACAGGGAAACGATGTTACTTAATTAAGGAACTTCGCGAAAGCGTTGGAAAACCTCCCTCGAAGTACCAACACTGGCCTGGCTGAACGGTTAAGCAAGTATTGTACGGTGAGATTGATCCTGACTAATCCTTTCTTTACGGTTTGAGAAGGGATTCGAGAGACAGTGGGAGCCATCCAGTTTAGACAAACTAAAAATCACTCTAAACTTGCAAGAGCATCATGCTAAAGTGTTTCTTTTCTCTCTCCTAATTGTAGCGTACATTCAACATGACCGGACTTAAGTTATTACTAGATAAAAACATATTGACAGGGCCAAACTACAAAGTTGGCTCAGGAATGTCAAGATGGCAATCACTTACGACAAGTTGGGGTATGTCCTTACCACCAAAGCTCCCCCTGTCCCAGGTCCCAAAACCAGTGTCGCGGATAGGGAAATCCGTATGACATGGGAAATAGATTGCGCGAAGGCCAAATGCCTCGTACTTGCCTCGATGGACAACGAACATCAGAGGAGGCACGAGAATATGGACCTAGAGTCCATATTTCTTCATACAAAAGAACTGTATGGAGAGCAGTCTCGTATCGCAAGATACGAAGTGTCGAAGAAGTTGTTTTCGGCAAGGTTGGCCGTCGGATCATCGGTAGTGGAACACATGCTTAAGATGATTGGCTACATAGAGGAGCTCGCGGACCTTGGGACCACGTTGGAGAATGAACTCTATACTGATTTGATTCTCCAGTCCCTTCCTTCCACTTACGCCCAGTTTATTCTTAACTTCAACATGCAAGGAAAGGAGGTTGAACTTTCCGAACTTCTGAACATGTTGAGGAGTGCTGAGGGCACCCTACAGAAGGGTAGGGAGACATCCACTTTGTTTGTAGGAGGATCTTCCTCTTCTTGGTCCAGGGCGAAAGCCAAGGGCAAGAAGAAGAAAGTCCCCGCCAAACCAAGAGGCGGTGTCAGTAAAGTGGATACGAAGGGAAAAGGAAAAGCAACAAAGGTAGCGGGAAAGCTGGTGGGGAAGGAAGAATGCTTCTATTGTCACAAAAGTGGTCACTGGAAACAGGATTGCAAGGCTTGGAAGGCCAGAACACAGGATTTGAAGCGAGTTGCAGCTTCAGCTTCAGGTGTGTATGTTATTGAAAACTGTCTATCAATAAACTCTACATCCTGGGTATTGGATACCGGGTCAGGATCTCATATCTGTAATTCTTGGCAGGCGTTGAGAAAGCGTAGAGTTTTGAAGGCAGGTGACATGACCCTCAGAGTTGCAAACGGTGCTAGCATGGATGCTGAGGCCGTGGGGGACTATCACCTGGGATTGTCGGATGGACACTTTTTGGTTTTGTGTAGTTGTTATTATGTACCAAATGCAACCTGTAATATCATTTCTGTATCTTTATTATCTAAAGAAGGTTATGAATTTGCATTTGTAAGTAATGTAGTGAACATTCACCTTAATCAAGTTTTGATTAGGTCAGGTACATTGAACAACGGTATATATGTATTAAACCAACCACAGATTTTCAATGTCCAGAATACACACAAAAGAAAGTCTCCAGATATCAATAAAACTTTCTTATGGTATTGTAGACTGGGTCACATCAATGAGAGAAGGTTGACTAAGTTACATGCAGAAGGATATTTGGATCCGTTCGAATATCAATCGTATGCAACTTGTCAATCCTATCTCAAAGGAAAGATGACAAAGACTCCGTTTACTGGACACGGAGTAAGAGCGAGCGAGCTCTTGGGACTCGTACACAGCGACGTGTGCGGTCCAATGTCTACACATGCGCGAAGCGGTTATTCTTACTTCATTACTTTTACGGATGATTTTTCAAGGTACGGTTATGTCTTCTTAATGAAACATAAATCCGAGGCTTTTGAAAAATTCCAGGAATATAAGAATGAAGTAGAAAAAAAAACAGGCAGAAGTATCAAGGCACTGAGATCTGATCGAGGTGGAGAATACTTGAGTGCCGAGTTCCTGGGTTACTTAAAAGAGAATGGAATTCTCTCTCAGCTTACTCCTCCATACACTCCGCAACATAACGGTGTATCGGAGAGACGGAACCGAACCCTATTGGATATGGTACGGTCCATGATGAGTAACGCTGAGTTGCCGCGATCGTTCTGGGGATATGCGCTAGAATCAGCTGCATACCTTTTGAACCGAGTTCCAACTAAGACTGTTCCTACTACACCATATCAGATGTGATGTGGGAAGAGACCCTATCTTAATCACATTAAGACATGGGGATGTCCAGCTTTTGTAAAAAAGCAGCATGCGGACAAGCTCGAGGCACGCTCAGTACAGTGCAAGTTTGTGGGATATCCAAAGTGTAGGGTTCCTAGGCACTCTCAAGAGGTCTCACAAGGCATCAACCATGGCAATTTAAAAATTTTACGGTACCGAGAAACCCTAGACTTCGGATCGTTAACTAGAAATCTAGGCGACCAAATCAACTAGTTTACAACTAAACTAAAAGAACGGAAATACAACCTTTGTAGATCCGGTTCTCCACCTCCATGGCTCCGCGATGAAGTCTTCTCGCTGTCCAAATCAAATTCCGGGCTCTAGCTTCGGCTTCATCGGAGAAATGGGCGGGCAAGGTCGTCGGCTTCGTGCCGAAGATGATCTACGTCGAGGCATCACTAGATCAAGCTCCACCTTCACCAAGCCATGAAAACTTGTGAAGGAAACACCCTATACTACTTGGCAAGAGGTAGAGGATGAAGAAATAGGAAGTGGGTAGACTTTAGATTTGGATTTCTCACACTTTTTCATCAATCACCATTGATGTAGCAAGCTTTCTTCATTGAAGAAGATGAAGTAGTAGAAGCCAATATTATGATAAGTTATAAGAATAGAATAGAAAAATCAATTCTTATCATAATTTTAACCATGGTAATGTGTAGAGAATTGACTAAGGTTAAATGAATGGTTAGGGTTAAAGAGATGAAGACAAAAGGGTTTCTTTGGTCAAAGCTTCATGAAGCTTCAACAAGCTTCATGAAAGAAAGAAACCTTTTGTTTTTCTTTTCTCCAAAAATAAATAGATAAATGATTAAAAACCCTAACCATTTACTTAACCTAGGTTTAATTCTTAACACTTAACCAAATGAGCAAGTATCATCAAACATGATACAAACATGTGCACAAAAGTATATCACATATACAACTTGCACATCAAGTGAGAAAATCCATATAAAGTGAACCAATACTAGTTAATGCAAAGTAATATATCAAATATATAATTATACATTAAATCATTAAATCAACACTTGATTTAACGATCGGGTCATATCGCATATAACCGACTAGTATCCTATGTATCGGCTTATCGAATCAACCCTTGATTCGATATCTAGGTTATATCGCATATAACCATTCGATACATTCATCGCGAGAATGGAATACGGTATCACATACACGCATTATTCTCGGTCCCGCACATATCTCATATGCGCTCCTATTTCGTTTCGCTTGAGCCAGGAAACCTCTGTGTAGGACTCTAAAGACTCGTCAATACGCCGGCAGCAGGTGATGATCATATCAAACACCCACAAGCCGCAAGCGGTCTGCTAAACGTAACGGCCACCCGGGTATTGAGCGATCAGAAGATCGATGAGCAAGCCCGCTCATACTCCTGTGAATCCAACCAGTAACACTACCGTACAGTCCGGTCTCGTCGTCTGATATGTCGCATATCTTGCCTAGGGGTGGTAAACGTCAGACCCCAATAGCTCGATAAGTCATGTCGATATGAGGTCTATAACAGTTCGAGAAACTACTGGTAACACTTACCAGTATATCTCAGCAACCCTGGCCAGGGATTTCCGGTTATAGCTAATCGAACACAGCGCAACATCAACTCCCTATACCGGGAGAGACGAATCCCCTCCTATCGCTCATTGCCTCCATGTTACTCGGGACTGTACCCAAAAACCACCGTTTTGCACGCCCTCTTGGATGTGGTAAGATGGAAATCAAAGCACAGTGGGAACCACACAAGACTCTATGACGATCTCGGGTCAACAGACTACTCTGTACCAGTGTCACCAGAGAACTGCCATCTGACGTAAGGTATAATACCATCTGGGAGTTCTCGGCGAGTCCGCCCAGTGTACCCAGTCTCCACTGAGCACCCGTATATCATCTCTGATGTCAAACACCAATGGATATGGGATCATCCATCGCCCATCTGTATGGGTCGAGAAGGTATACGCTAGTCTACTCTGGTATATCGATGCCCCGTCTCGATATACCCACGACTAGGGACTTTGAAGGATGTACTTATGGACTACCATGTCCCCACTAGTATGATCCTCATCATAGTCCAGGTAGTCAAGTACACATCCTAAGGGTTTTACCAACATGTAACAGAGAGACAATCAGTATACACGTTAAGGTAAAGGGCAACCAGATAGCATACTATCATGTCGAGCAAGAAAGTCCTCCCTATCTACGTCCTAGCATCAACTACAATATTCATCATATGTACAGTAATGGCCTCTAGGGCATACATACAACTAACAATCTCCCACTTGCACTAGGGCCATCTGTAGCAGTGGTTGTAGTATCTCATACTCAATCATCCCATAAAAGTCTCTCTCTGGGAAAAGGCCTTTGTGAGTGGATCCGCTGTGTTGTCCTCTGAGTCAACTCTCTTAACCTTGATCACCCTGGAGATCAACTATCTCCATGATCAGGTGATACTGCCTTAGAATATGTCTGGATCACTGATGGGACCGGGGTTCCTGGCATGAGCCACAACTCCATTGTCACACAATGGGAGGAACAAAGTTCATCTCATGAACCAATATACATCCAGACTACCTCTTTGGTAGCATCTTAAGTAGCGATGTATCGAGCCTTTATCGTCTAGTATGCCACGGTATCTAGCTTGGAACTCTTCCAACATACCGTCCCTTTACCGAGGGTAAAGACAATGCCTGCGACTGACTCTCAGTCGTCCTTATCACCCTGGAACCCTTCCAGTGATTCTCCCCAGGATCGGTTGATACCATCTCACTACAACTAGTGAGAATCCTAACATCCAATTAGATCTATCTCATAGATCCAAAACCCAGGATTTAGGAGGTATCACTTTGATCCTATATGGAGAGTCATTGTGATAAGCGGAGATTGACCGAGCGTAGCATAGGAAACTCCTTCCCTATCAAGAGCATGTCATCCACGTACTCTATAAGGATCGTCACTATACTCCCTACTACCTTTTTGTTTATACAAGGTTCATCTACCATTTTGATGATGTCAAACTCTTTGACTAACACATCAAAACAGATGTTCCAACTCCGCGATACCTGCTTTATCCTATAAAGCATCTTGTTAACGTTTCAGCTGCTCCCACTGTCTACGAAGCCCTCTGGCTGTGTACTTATAGACGTTCTCTTCTAAAACTTCATTTAGAAAAGCAGTCATGGCACCCAACCGCCAGATATCGTAGTCATGGTATGTAGCCGTGGCAAGTAGGATCTGGATGGACTTAAGCATAGCCACTTGAAAAGGTTTCATCATTATCCACGCCTGGTCGATGACGAAAAGCTTTAACAAGTCTAGCTTTGAAAGTCTCAACTTTTCCATCTACACCAAGTAATCTTCTCAAGATATACTTGCTCCTGATGGGGATTTAACCCTTTAGATATAGCAACCAAAGTCCATACTTTGTTGGTGTACATGGATTCCATCTCAGATCGCTAAGCATCCAGCCATTCTTACAGAGTCCCACTCCTGATGGCCAGCTCGAAAATAGTTGGGTCATCATCTCATGATGCAATCCTCGCTCCCACTGTCATAGAGTAACCGAAGTATCTCTCAGGCGGGTGAGGAACCTCACTAGATCGGCGGAGAGGATGAGGTTCGTTGGTTTCTACTGAATCCTTTGGTTCTATCAAATCATCAGCTGCAGTTTGTATAGCTGGAACATTTCCAGTTCTACATAACAGATCTTGCCTCGAGCTTGTCCGGATTTTGCTTTTAGACATAGCCCGGACAACCCCAAATCTTAACCAACTTAAGATATGGGCTCTTCCCTTATCATATCACATATGAAATGGTAAGCAACTGATTTGATTTGAACCCTATTCAATAGGTATGCAGCTTCTCAAGCGCATAACTCCCAATAAGGAAACAGGTAACTCAGTATTACTCATCATAGAGCACACCTTATCACATAGGGTGTGATTGCTCCGCCCCGATATACCATCGTGCTATGGTGTATACGGAGGAGTAATGCTGAGAGAGAATCTCATTCTCCTTCAGAATAGTCTAGGAATTCCGTGCTAAAGTATTCTCCTCCTTGATCTCATCAAAGGACATAATACTTATACCCGTATTGGTTCTCTACTTCTAACTTATATTCTGTGAATATCTCAAAAGGTTCGGACCTGTGTTTCAACAAGAACATATGTCTGAATCTAAAGAGATTATCAGAGAATGTAATGAAGTACAAAGAACCGGTCTTGGCATGTGTAGACAGGGGACCTGTATACATCAACATGTATCATCCCAAGAGTTCATTAACTCTTTCTCTGTTTCCAGTAAACGGAGCTATGGTCATCTTATCTTTGTGACATGACTGGCGAGTTTCACAAGATGTAAATTCAAACTGAATTAAATATGCATCTAAAATGTAACTTCAGCCAGTCGGATCGCATTGATATGACCTAGTCTACAATGCCTCAAGAAGAATTCGTTCATTTCTGAACTCTTCCTCTTATGTGTGTTCCGTATACAAAGAACTGTAGTTTGATTTAGAACATCAATGCTTTTAGATAACGTGCCTGAACCGATCAACTTTTGATATAGGAAATGTTCAAAACATTATCCAACTATACAAAATTTTATCATTTCTTTACTAATAAAGAGATTGATATGATTTTGTATATCAGGTTCGGTATCTAATAACATTCGTTCAGAATCAATGTATTTGGAATACAGGGTGACAGCGACCAACAGACTTGGCTGCAACACTTGCCCCGTTTTCTGCCTCATGAAACTTATCACCCTTTCTCAGTTCTCTACCTATCTGTAGCCCTATGTAACAGATTACATATGTGGGATCCTGATCCGGTATCACATACCCAGGATGCGGAGGATACTGAGAAACAGTTCTTTGTAACGAACATACCCGAAGATGATGCATCAGCATGCACTCTCTTCGTTTGGGCGGTACGGGAATTCTGGTAATCCCCAATTTCCTACTCTGTCTTATAACAATTATAAGTTGAAGCGGGACCAACGTTCCCCAGCTCAGTATAACAAGCGGGTTCGGTCAATATTCCGTATTATTATCTTGATTAAGGCGTGATATGGTCGCTACCTGGAGAGAGAGAGAAGAAAACACTCAGCGTGCGCTCTTGCAAGAATATATTGGTTATTATTTTATCTAATCAGGATGGCTCCCACTGCTTTTTATCAAATCTTCCTTCAAACCCTAAAAGGAAAGACTAGCCGGGATTAATTACACACTACAAGTTCGCCAATCTTTCAGCCAGGCCAGTGTCGGTACTTTGAGGGAGGTCCCCCGTGCTTTCGCACGAACCTAATTAATGTAAACCTCGTTTTCCCAGAGGCGTAACCTCGTTAACACCTTTCTAGACACCTACTTGATCGGTTAATTGTAATGTGTAAAACTCTCCCAGGAGTAACTCTTACTCGCAGCGGGTATCGGGATCCAACTATCTCATAGAAGGTATGCAATCTCATTGCAAATTTCAACACTTGAAATTCCCGATAATATTTTGCCCCTAGCACCCTATGACCTTGACGGAGGTCAACAAACCATAGGCTACTAGTCAAGTTCAACCCGTCATTTCTTGATCGAATTAAACCCACCCGCACGACCCTTGACGGAGGTCAACAAGGCCGCACGACTACCCTAATCCAATCTGCATCATATGCATAAGCAGATAAATACTAGTTAGCTACCGCACACTACGCCTTGACGGAGGTCAACAAACGTAGCACGAATACTAAATAGGACTTATCTGAAATGACGGAGGGCTACGACAGGTTTTTCTGAAAACCTATTGCGTAATGAACTTGATATCGTTGTAGGATTGAATGAATTTTAAAATGGAGTGTCTTTGAGGCTTTTCTAGTTTTGCTAAAGGAGTCACTCCCGGTGAAGGGATCGTCGGTCCTTTCCTCGTCGAATGAGGTGCGGGATATATCATATATATCACTGTGCAAAGCAAAAACTCTTAAAAGCAATCAAAAGATAAACTGAGAGTTGTAGCATCTGCCAGTTATTGCTAAAGGAGTCACTCCCGGTGAAGGGATCTTGGTCCTTTCCTCATCGAATAAGGTGCAGGATATATCACATATACCGCTGTGCAAAGCAAGAACTGTAGCTACCTGTTTTATTTTGAAATTCGATTCTACAACATCTTAGGTTTCTTTTATTTCATTAATCACATTAATGAAGTCCCATCAATTAAGTTACCTAAACATCATAGATAAATACGACGTACACTTATGCCATCCGCATTCGCCTCGATGTCCCCTCGTGCACCGTTAGGTTAGGTAACTAACGGCAGAGCGGGGCCGGGCTAGCACGGGTGTAAAACATAAGTAACATCTATATAATATATCATATATACTATATACAGTATCCATCACAGAACATCACATGATCACATCACAGATATCGCAGCAGAAGAATCATATGAAATATTGGATAAACTAGGACGTCCGTGTTTTCAATACGAGCCAGTATAAAACACGGATTCCACGGTCGCGATGAATAGCCAAACCCACACCCCTAGACCCCTACGAGAGCGACAAGCAACCCTACTAATTCTAGAGTTAGGAGACCCGGACTCGACTCCTCGAGTTGGTCTCCCACTAGACTCCAGAACCCGGTTACTTGTGCTCCCCTCCTTGGGTCTATCCTAGTGCGGAAAAGTAAATAATATACAAAATGTGACATCTTCCGCAACCTGGAAGTGCCCCAATAAAAGAATATTACATACAAGTTTTTACATGAATGAAAATGAAAAACACTCATCTCACATAAAAACCCCCGGCTATTCAAAAACGACGATCCAATATAACATATCCAGCAACACATAACATCACATGTCATCAACGTAAGTAAATATGCGCATCCCAATTGTCATTGACATATAGCAACGAAACCGGCGATATCACATATTACACTTACGGTCACAGAAAAGAAAGTGTAAAACTACAACAGTTGGAATCCGCAACCTGCATAGACATCGCATGCCTAATCAAATGAATACCTTAGACATCACATGCCTAAAAATTATAAACCCCGCATTTTAGTCTCATTATCGAAAACATTTTTCAATATCAAGTCGGGCAATTCAACAGGATTCCCGACATCCTGATCGAATGCTCGTCTCAAACTTTAGTAGGTGGCCGCACCCCCGACGCCGTCGACGAAGTGCACCAAGGCAGAACACCGCTGCCGCGAGCACCCGAACGGATGCTTTCGGCGACGGGGTTCTCCTACAGTCACTTGGTCGGGGCTATGGAGCGAGGCTGTCTATTAAGTTTACCCGGCGAGTATCCGCGTACGCTACGTGATTGCGACGGACTTTTGATCGCATCAAAATTCCGTGGCAACCGATCAAGTGAGACTAAACTGCTATGTTTATAACATTCATTCGGTTATCTCATAACTGCTTGTGAATTCCAATTGTTGTATCACATTCCAGATAAACAGAAAATGTTAAACTTTCCGATCGAACAGTCGAACACCCAAGTTTTCCCGATACAGCTCAACACATGAAATAAGTCTAAAAACATTCAGTTCATGCCTCAGTACCAACGGTCCAGCCGTAGAAGGGTCAAGCCAACGCCTCACATGTGGCACGCCGTACTGACCCAAACCCGAAGGTTCAAAGGGCAGTTCAAGACGGTCACATAATCGAGTTAAGGTTTGTTGTCTTCCAGAGGGTCCATCGCGTTACTTGCACTACTTAGAACGTCTTTAAACCACGGAAAAATCCAACACTTGGAAATTTCCCGACAGGGGAAAATTTGGGTATTTATATCCGGTCGAACTTTTTAACATATTCAAAAATTATCCGGAAAAACACACTGACAAAATTAGACAATCCGATCGATACACCGAGTCCCCAATACAACCCAAAAATTTCAACTCTTGAAAAAATATTAAAAATTCCCAGGAAAACCAGCACTGCAAACTAGGAATTACTGTGCAAAATTGATTGCAAGAAGAGACAAAAGGGCCGCGGAACCGCCGCATTAGCATGTTAATGCCGCGGTTCCGCCGCGCTTTTATGGATTCAGGGGCCCCGTTTTATACAGTAATTCTTAGAATCTTCTACTGAGTTTTCTGCATATTTTTAATTCTCAAAAATCCACTATTTTCAAAAATGTACAGAGAGCAATATTAGGGTTACGGTTTCGGTTCGATCGGATTTCTAACTCCGTCTACACATCGCCTAAGGCTCTAGCTAGGCTCTGATACCACTGTAGGGTTCCTAGGCACTCTCAAGAGGTCTCACAAGGCATCAACCATGCCAATTTTAAAATTTTACGGTGCCGAGAAACCCTAGACTTCGGATCGTTAACTAGAAATCTAGGCGACCAAAGCAACTAGTTTACAACTAAACTAAAAGAACGGAAATACAACCTTTGTAGATCCGGTTCTCCACCTCCATGGCTCCGCGATGAAGTCTTCTCGCTGTCCAAATCAAATTCCGGGCTCTAGCGTCGGCTTCATCGGAGAAATGGGCGGGCAAGGTCGTCGGCTTCGTGCCGAAGATGATCTACGTCGAGGCATCACTAGATCAAGCTCCACCTTCACCAAGCCATGAAAACTTGTGAAGGAAACACCCTATACTACTTGGCAAGAGGTAGAGGATGAAGAAATAGGAACTGGATAGACTTTAGATTTGGATTTCTCACACTTTTTCATCAATCACCATTGATGTAGCAAGCTTTCTTCATTGAAGAAGATGAAGAAGAAGAAGCTAATATTATGATAAGTTATAAGAATAGAATAGAAAAATCAATTCTTATCATAATTTTAACCATGGTAATGTGTAGAGAATTGACTAAGGTTAAATGAATGGTTAGGGTTAAAGAGATGAAGACAAAAGGGTTTCTTTGGTCAAAGCTTCATGAAGCTTCAACAAGCTTCATGAAAGAAAGAAACCTTTTGTTTTTCTTTTCTCCAAAAATAAATAGATAAATGATTAAAAACCCTAACCATTTACTTAACCTAGGTTTAATTCTTAACACTTAACCAAATGAGCAAGTATCATCAAACATGATACAAACATGTGCACAAAAGTATATCACATATACAACTTGCACATCAAGTGAGAAAATCCATATAAAGTGAACCAATACTAGTTAATGCAAAGTAATATATCAAATATATAATTATACATTAAATCATTAAATCAACACTTGATTTAACGATCCGGTCATATCGCATATAACCGACTAGTATCCTATGTATCGGCTTATCGAATCAACCCTTGATTCGATATCTAGGTTATATTGCATATAACCATTCGATACATTCATCGCGAGAATGGAATACGGTATCACATACACGCATTATTCTCGGTCCCGCACATATCTCATATGCGCTTCTATTTCGTTTCGCTTGAGCCAGGAAACCTCTGTGTAGGACTCTAAAGACTCGTCAATACGCCGGCAGCAGGTGATGATCATATCAAACACCCACAAGCCGCAAGCGGTCTGCTAAACGTAACGGCCACCCGGGTATTGAGCGATCAGAAGATCGATGAGCAAGCCCGCTCATACTCCTATGAATCCAACCAGTAACACTACCGTACAGTCCGGTCTCGTCGTCTGATATGTCGCATATCTTGCCTAGGGGTGGTAAACGTCAGACCCCAATAGCTCGATAAGTCGTGTCGATATAAGGTCTATAACTGTTCGAGAAACTACTGGTAACACTTACCTGTATATCTCAGCAACCCTGGCCAGGGATTTCCGGTTATAGCCAATCGAACACAGCGCAACATCAACTCCCTATACCGGAAGAGACGAATCTCCCCCTATCGCTCATTGCCTCCATGTGACTCGGGACTGTACCCAAAAACCACCGTTTTGCACGCCCTCTTGGACGTGGTAAGATGGAAATCAAAGCACAGTGGGAACCACACAAGACTCTATGATGATCTCGGGTTAACAGACTACTCTGTACCAGTGTCACCAGAGAACTGCCATCTGACGTAAGGTATAATACCATCTGGGAGTTCTCGGCGAGTCCGTCCAGTGTACCCAGTCTCCACTGAGCACCCGTATATCATCTCTGATGTCAAACACCAATGGATATGGGATCATCCATCGCCCATCTGTATGGGTCGAGAAGGTATACGCTAGTCTACTCTGGTATATCGATGCCCCGTCTCGATATACCCACGACTAGGGACTTTGAAGGATGTACTTATGGAATACCATGTCCCCACTAGTATGATCCTCATCATAGTCCAGGTAGTCAAGTACACATCCTAAGGGCTTTACCAACATGTAACAGAGAGACAATCAGTATACACGTTAAGGTAAAGGACAACCAGATAGCATACTATCATGTCGAGCAAGAAAGTTATCCCTATATACGTCCTAGCATCCACTACAATATTCATCATATGTACAGTAATGGCCTCTAGGGCATACATACAACTAACACAAAGAACTCCAAGGGATATTTCTTCTATTGCGAAGAGGAACAAAAGGTGTTTGTTTCTCTCCATGCCCACTTTCTAGAACACCAGTTCATAGAAAAAGAATTAAGTGGGAGCGTAATAGAACTGGAAGAAATTCCAGAACCACGAGCTATTACTGAAAGCTTAGTAGAACCAGAGGGTTCGAAAGATCAGGACATTCCTACACCACTTGATCAGTCGAAAATACTGCATTTCTAACACAGCAATTTCCCTACCTTTTGCAGTCAAGTAGAGGTATCCGGTATTCATATCACACATATTTGCAAAACACATGTAAAATACGGGATTACTTGTACTGTGTGCTAAAACCAGCATTTTTTTAGGGAAATTGTGTGTTTTTCAAGGCATCGCATTATCCTTGTATTGCGCAACTCTTGTCTTGGAGTCTATGCAGGAAATTCCGGAAGCAGAGCCCAAAATTGGGAAAAGATCTGATAAAGATGCACCAACTCAAAGGCTGAAGATCTGGTAGTAATTTAGAAGGCCAAATAAAATTCAACACATCAAAATAAGGCCCATATAATATCCCAAGCCCACAGAAGAAAATACAAGCAGCAAGGCCACCATAGGGCCGCGGATCCGCGGCCCAAGCCCCATTGGCGCGGCGGATCCGCGGCCAATTAAAGAGATCAATGCATCAAATTTTGTCACATGCCTAATTCTAACGGCCAAAGCTTCCAGAAGACCCCAGAAGCTCCACGTGGCACATCTAGAAGGCTCGGCTCAACAAACTCTTGGAGGGAAATTCAAAATTTAAAGCTTAACTAACTTTTTGGAGGGAAATTTAAATTTCAATTCTAGATCTAAGATTTGGAAAGTCTATAAAAAGGAGCATAGATCTAGAGGGGAAATTGTTCAAGAATCACCACCATCTTCAACCCACAATTTTAGTGACAAAAGCTTGTGCCTCAAATTCACTCCAATTCAAAATCAAGATCAATTCCCGAGATCAATTCAAGCAAGAGTACCTTCAACCTTTAGAAGTGACGCCCCAACGGAGCAAGAGATCCACGCCGATCCGCGACTCAAGGAGCCGAGCGAAGCCGAAATCGACGATCTAGTTCCTTCCTTTTGTAAATTCAAGAGAGTTGTAACAAAATTTGTCGATAAATAAAGGTGAATTTTCTATACTCTTGCTTATCTTTTAATTCAAGCATAATGATTAGAATTCAATTTGTGATTGTGTTTGTGATCATGATGTTTGAGTAATCTCCGCTCGTGTAGGAGTTGTGACGATCTTTAGATGATGATGATTTAGATATTTCTACAATTCTTAAATCCTATAATGTTTGGAAATTCTAGTTAATCAAATGATTAATAACCTAGTTTCGAGATGATGCTTTCTTGATCGTGTTCACTCGAAACTAGGGAACAACTATTAAACATTTGATTAAGTAGAAGCTAGAATTTGAATGCGATCCATCGAAAGGACAAAGGATGAGTTGTGGAATCCCTAATTTTCTAGCAAAGATCCTTAAACCTCGATGAATTTTGCATCGATCTAGTATCAATTTATTAATGGATAAGAATTTGTAATCTTTAGATCTCATCACTTCTATAGATCCGATCCACTCCTACGAGCCATACTTCTAATCTTGATTGTTGGTTGAAAATTATCACACATCTCAATTCTTGCTTTTAATGTCTTTTCTAGATCTAGATTTTTCTTATTTCTTGATCTTTAAATGCAAATCATGAATTATTTTCTTTTCTTTGCCCTAAATTTTCAACTCATCTAATTCGGAAATTGAACGGAACTCACTTTCCCTGTGGACGATCCGCACTCACTTACAATCTACATCCGACACCGTAGTTGATTGCGGTCAAATAATTTTTGATTGTGATTTCTAAAATTTATTTTCTCAAAAACACTACACAATCGGAAAAATCGTACCAATCAAAATGGCGCCGTTGCCGGGGATCGTGTGCTATTTGTTCGGTTTTTGAAATTTGAGTTGAAAAGTTTATTCCATCAATATTTTTTTTTTGATCAAAACTTGCACAAAATACTAATACGTGTTGTTGTGGTTAATTGCAAGGAGATCTGGAGCTTGCTGGAAAATTGGAAAATTATTTGGTGTATTCCAGAGGATTAAGGAAGAGATCAGGAGCTTGCTGAAGAATTTTTGTGCAGAGACCCCACCATCCCACCGCGTTTCCGCGGCCAATACCCCCATTAAGCGGCGGTTCCGCGGCCCATTAAGGAGCTCTCTGTAAAATCTTTTGCAGGTAATCTCTAACTTTCTTATCTCCTCTCTAAAATCTGCTCCAACTAACAATTTGTTGCAGGTTTCTTTGCAAATAATCGCCGCGCAGCAAAAAGCAAAATAAAGTGTGCTTGTTTTTGATTTTTGTGGTTGTTTGCATATTAATACAGAAATTAAGGGGCACGGCCAAATCCAGATTAGGTGGGGAGTTCATTACCCTTCCTAGGCCCCAAAAATCACAAACCTGCATCCGCATTGCCCTCATTAATTAAAAAATATTTAGAGATGACTCTAAGGACCGTCGCGCTCACTTAGGACAGAAGAAGGCCGTGGGTAATTCATTGCTTATCCGCGTTTCTCTTGTGGTGCCTAGGCAAGTGTGTCGAAGGCTAGTGGTTACTTAATTAGGCCCACTACTTACGTAGTGGAGAACCTCCCACTTACCTGGCACTTACCTGGCCACAGGAGGGACAAAGAGGCAGTGGAGGATTCTATCCTGCGTCTTGTCTTCTGGCAGTTAGGAGCGGTCTAGAGATTGGACCTAGGTGACCATAAATTTTAGTGTATTGCTTGTTGCATCATATTTTCAAAATCCGTATCATTTTTCAAAACAAACACCGCACTCACTTCATTTCCCCTAATTATAAATCACGCTGCCACTTGTACTAACCCATTTTAGTGCAAGATAGGCTGGACACGGGATTCTAGTGCCCGTCTTGTCCGCGTCCCCTCGATCGACTCCGAAGTCGGTATTTCTCCATTTACCTTTCTTTTACCCCCCACCACACCTACACCGATGGATCAGTCTCCATCAAACCTCTTTGCCGCTACTCTGCCGCCGTCCGTTGGTGCGCAGATTCCACCCCGCATCTCTCTCCAAGAAAGGTGTTACCCTTTGCGAGGTCCTCTCTCGACCTGCTTATCCATTCCACCAGCCAACGAGGATAACTTTGAGATTAAGCCCCAGTACATTAACCTTCTACCCAAATTCCACGGTCTCGAGACTGAAGACGCGTACGTTTTTATTACCAAATTTGAAAACGTATGCGCAATGATGGGTACATCACAACTTTCTATGGATGCCATGCGACTACGACTTCTTCCATTTACCTTGTGCGATATAGCCGAGAAGTGGCTGTATAACACCACCGCACATTCCATCACGAATTGGGAAGAATTCGTTGCAGCATTCCTTAAGAAATTCTACCCTATGCAAAAGACAGCTCGAGTCCGTAGTGAACTCTATCAATTCTCCCTGCTTCCGGCTGAACCATTTTCAAAATACTTTGACCGATTCAAGGATCTTTTGGTTCAATGCCCACATCACGGCATCCCGAAATGGGAACTTTGCCGAATCATATATGAGGGCAGTAACCCTACCACTAAACAAAACCTTGAAAACATGTGTCAAGGCACCTTTATGACCAAGGATGATGGGGAAGCGTGGAAATTTTTAGAAGAGTTCGCTGAAAAGTCACTTCAGTGGGAAACTGGAACCCAGCCATCGAGTAGGGGTGGCGTACACCAAATAGACGTGTCCATAGGTGTTCGAGCTGAAATGGCAGCAATGCAAAAGAAGCTCGACGCTATGGAACACAAATTCCTAGCAGCCTCCCTAAACCCAATGTCGCTCCCCAAAACCGTTTGTGGGTGCTGTTCTGATCCTTCTCACTTGACGGAAGAATGTCCATTAAACTCTCAGTTTCGAGGTCTCGAGCATACCAATGCCGCATTTCAAAGACCTGGAAATGACCCTTTTTCTTCCACATACAATCAGGGTTGGAGGAATCACCCGAATTTTGCTTGGATCCAATCCCAAAACACGGTTCCAAACCCGAATCAATTCCAACGGGTCCCTCCACCACAACAGCAACCACTTCAGCTCACCCAGCACCCCTACCAGTCACAAAACTTCCAAAACCAGGTCAACACTCCTGCACCTTCTAATCCTATGCAGTCGACCTGTTCTGACGAATTCTCTCAATTCGCTCAAACCATGAAATCACTCATGTCAAATTTCATAGAAGTGTCGGCCGAGGTTAAGTCTTCCGTTGGTGAGATAAAGAAAAACTCGGCGTCCCAAGCTGAGAGTATCAAAACAATGGAAGCTGAGATTGCACGACTTAAGGCCGAAATGTGTGCAAGAGAGAAAGGGAAACTCCCAGCTCAACCTGTACCCAATCCTGGATATTCACATCATGTGAATGCAATCACCACGTTGAGATCTAGGAGAGTGCTGGATAACCATGTTGGGGAAGAAGTTGATGATATTGATGATCCTATTAACACCCCGGCTGAGACCTTTCCTCACACACACGCTTCTGCTTCTGATTCTTGTTCTTCTACCCCACCGCCTTCTCACGAGCCTATTCTCCATTTCCCTCTAGGCTCAACACCTCAGCCCACCTCTTTTACTCCTCCACAGACGATCCCCACTTCTATTTTGGGATCGGGGCCACACACACTTCCTTCTCCTATGATGGACCCAGCGCTTATTGCTAAAGCACCTGATCCGAACCGGTTAAGGGCTAACGCATCGAGTCCACATATGGAGAAGATTATGGACATGTTCAAGCAAGTTAACATCAACATCCCTCTCCTAGATGCCATTCAACAAGTCCCCGCTTATGCGAAAATTCTTAAGGACTTGTGCACTAGGAAGAGGAAGACTCAAGTGCCAAAGAAGGTCTTCATGTCTAATAGCATTAGCACTGCTTTTATCCCTCCGCTACCAAAGAAATGTAAGGACCCAGGATGTCCTATGATATCGATTTCTATTTGGGATAAACACATCAATCGTGCTCTTTTAGACCTTGGCGCCAGTGTTAACCTGCTTCCATACTCGGTTTATGAGCAACTAGGAATCGGAGAGTTGAAACCAGCCCATTGCACTCTCTAGATGGCTGACCGATCAATCACCAAACCTAGGGGTGAACTGGAGGATGTGTTAATAAAAATTGGGGAATTTGTATTCCCAGTGGATTTTATTGTACTTGATACACAGCCTGTAGTGAACCCACGGAATCAAATTCCGGTGATTTTAGGTCGCCCATTTTTGGCCACTTCCAATGCTATCATCAACTGTCGTAATGGCTCTATGACCCTATCCTTCGGGAATAGGTCAATAGAGCTGAACATTTACAATATTGGAAGTGTACCCTCCGAACCTACTGCTCATATCTGTTCTGTCGACTTAATGGATGTCGACAGCAGCGAATTTGATAATCCTCCTGATACCGATCTTGACTCTTTTCATACGTTGTTGTTTGACCCGACTATGTATCATACACATACGGACTCTTCCACCGAGATGTCCGGGTCAACAACTGACACCGATTATGAACTTCTTTTAGAGTGTGAAGATCACCCCGCACTTTGTGATGACATTATTCTTCGGGGTATTGATGAAACTTTTGAGGAGATCTTCGCTGATGAGCTCGCATTTCTGAATAACACGGGTGTTGAGATGAATCATGTCCTAATCATTAAAATTGAACCTCCACCCCCTCTTCTGAACTGTAAAAAGAATGCGAGTAATCTATCACATTCACTGTTTCGTCTCTCCAAAATGAGACGCACACACACTCTCTTCCACCCCTTACCCTTTCCCCACTTCTTCTTCCACCAACCCGAGCACTGCATTGATAAAATCTTCGAATGGTTGGTGTTGATCTTTGGTCTTTGCAAAGCTTGGCATCGACCAATGATTTTTGACCCCCTCATGTGATTTTCAAAGTTTAACATTGCATAACTCAAGTTTGGGGGGGGGAACATTTTTTTCTCTGGCTCTTGAAAAGAAAATTTTTTACAAAAGTTTTGAGCCAAAAATAAGTTTGGGGGAGGATCTTCACTTATATATTTTGCCCCCACTAATAAATTCCTCCCAAGCTTACAGGTTTTGTAGATATAGCGGGTAGTAACAGTGAGGACACTGTTGAAAACAAGTTTGGGGGAGGTTTGTGCTTAGTTTTTGCATCATATGCATATCATTTGCATAAGCACAAAACATTTCTTTAAAAAACCATAAAAATTTAAAAATTTTCAAAACCCATAAAAATTTTGTGTAAATATTTTTCTTTTGGTTCATCATTTTTGTAAATAATTTTTCAAAACCCTTAAAAACCTATAAAAATTTTAAAAAAAAAAATTTCAAAATCCATAAAAATTCAAAAAATTTCAAAATATAAAAACTTAAAATTTTTCAAAATATAAAAATATTTAATATTTATGATAATAAAAGATTAGATAGTGAACAATTACATCCATGAGATTAGAAGAATTTAAGAAAACCAAGAAAATTAGAAGTTTTCTTATACGAACTAGTAATAAGTAGTTATGAGCCGTTGTCCCAAGGGTTAGTAAGATGAAGGAAGTCATTAATCTGAGGATAAAAATAAGTCTGAAAAATAGTTTCTATTCTGGAAAGCCAAGCATTTTGAACGTTGATACCCTGCTATTCGCACTTACACACGTCTTAAAGCCCGGGATAGTAGAGGATACCTTGAAATGCTCTTATCTTAAAGCCGATGTATGAAGGAAATAAAAAAAAAATGATGAAGAAAATATAAAGTGGTGACAAAAATGGACACTGGTTTTGTTATCACCGAGGGCAATAAAAAAATATATAGCAAGGGTGCCTTTTCACCTAGTGCCCTGAGGCCAACTGGTCTGGGAGTCACTGCTATGCCTAAGGTGGTGCAAGACGAGGAAAATACACCAAATAAGCAAGCACATGAGTAATCGGTCGGTTAGTACCTCAAGAAGTATTAACGGTCGCATGAAAGTGTGTAAGCACATCTAGATATTCATTAATTAAAAAGTACTGAGGCTGATGGGCAAGAGTATGATAGCTTGAATTGAATTCTCCGGGTGTAGGGATGTCCTTTACACACACGCAGGGTGATATGATCGATGTTTGGAATAAAAGTAGAAATGAAGAATAAGATGATGTTTTATTGAGGGAGGACGTGATTTCTAACATCTTTTCATGACCATTAAGATAGGGCTCATGACAACCGAAAAGCTAGCTTAGTTGGAAATCCTAATTTTCAAGGCTTTTCTTTTACAATTCTTTTCTTTAAATGTAATATTCATGATCTTCTTTTTATTATTGGATTTTGTGGGTGCAATCCGCTGAAAACCCTCAGGAGACAACACTCCTCCTACTAGGGACACCTAGAGGTTTAAAGGCTTGTTGCACGTGCTCAGTGCAATCGTGTCGCCTACGAAAGTGTGCTTTTCTCTTTCTTTGTTTTCTCCTTCTCTTTTTAATAAAACTATTCGATCGAGACGATCGAAAATAAGTTTGGGAGAATTTGATCAGTCGAAAATACCGCATTTCTAACACAGCAATTTCCCTACCTTTTGCAGTCAAGTAGAGGTATCCGGTATTCATATCACACATATTTGCAAAACACATGTAAAATACGGGATTACTTGTACTGTGTGCTAAAACTAGCATTTTTTAGGGAAATTGTGTGTTTTTCATGGCATCGCATTATCCTTGTGTTGCGCAACTCTTGTCTTGGAGTCTATGCAGGAAATTCCGGAAGCAGAGCCCAAAATTGGGAAAAGATCTGATAAAGATGCACCAACTCAAAGGCTGAAGATCTGGTAGTAATTTAGAAGGCCAAATAAAATTCAACACATCAAAATAAGGCCCATATAATATCCCAAGCCCACAGAAGAAAATACAAGCAGCAAGGCCACCATAGGGCCGCGGATCCGCGGCCCAAGCCCCATTGGCGCGGCGGATCCGCGGCCAATTAAAGAGATCAATGCATCAAATTTTGTCACATGCCTAATTCTAACGGCCAAAGCTTCCAGAAGACCCCAGAAGCTCCACGTGGCACATCTAGAAGGCTCGGCTCAACAAACTCTTGGAGGGAAATTCAAAATTTAAAGCTTAACTAACTTTTTGGAGGGAAATTTAAATTTCAATTCTAGATCTAAGATTTGGAAAGTCTATAAAAAGGAGCCTAGATCTAGAGGGGAAATTGTTCAAGAATCACCACCATCTTCAACCCACAAGTTTAGTGACAAAAGCTTGTGCCTCAAATTCACTCCAATTCAAAATCAAGATCAATTCCCGAGATCAATTCAAGCAAGAGTGCCTTCAACCTTTAGAAGCGACGCCGGATTCCAACGGAGCAAGAGATCCACGCCGATCCGCGACTCAAGGAGCCGAGCGAAGCCGAAATCGACGATCTAGTTCCTTCCTTTTGTAAATTCAAGAGAGTTGTAACAAAATTTGTCGATAAATAAAGGTGAATTTTCTATACTCTTGCTTATCTTTTAATTCAAGCATAATGATTAGAATTCAATTTGTGATTGTGTTTGTGATCATGATGTTTGAGTAATCTCCGCTCGTGTAGGAGTTGTGACGATCTTTAGATGATGATGATTTAGATATTTCTACAATTCTTAAATCCTATAATGTTTGGAAATTCTAGTTAATCAAATGATTAATAACCTAGTTTCGAGATGATGCTTTCTTGATCGTGTTCACTCGAAACTAGGGAACAACTATTAAACATTTGATTAAGTAGAAGCCAGAATTTGAATGCGATCCATCGAAAGGACAAAGGATGAGTTGCGGAATCCCTAATTTTCTAGCAAAGATCCTTAAACCTCGATGAATTTTGCATCGATCTAGTATCAATTCATTAATGGATAAGAATTAGTAATCTTTAGATCTCATCACTTCTATAGATCCGATCCACTCCTACGAGCCATACTTCTAATCTTGATTGTTGGTTGGAAATTATCACACATCTCAATTCTTGCTTTTAATGTCTTTTCTAGATCTAGATTTTTCTTATTTCTTGATCTTTAAATGCAAATCATGAATTGTTTTCTTTTCTTTGCCCTAAATTTTCAACTCATCTAATTCGGAAATTGAACGGAACTCACTTTCCCTGTGGACGATCCGCACTCACTTACAATCTACATCCGACACCGTAGTTGATTGCGGTCAAATAATTTTTGATTGTGATTTCTGAAATTTATTTTCTCAAAAACACTACACAATCGGAAAATCAATAAATCACCACTCCGCAGGAGTAGAAGGCAGTCTCATCCGCCCGAGAGATACTACGGTTTTCTCATTGACGGGGATAGAGAGGATTGCATCATAGATTGTGATGAGCCTACTAGCTTCCAGCAAGCCATTCAGAGCGTCGACTCGGTAAAATGGCTGGATGCAATGCGGACCGAAATGGAGTCCATGTACACCAACAAAGTATGGACGTTGGACATTGCTCCAGATGGGGTAAAACCCGTAAGATGCAAGTGGATCTTCAAAAGGAAGATTGGTGTAGATGGACAGGTTGAGACCTATAAAGCTAGACTGGTAGCAAAGGGTTTTCGTCAGCGACCTGGTTTGGACTGTGACGAAACCTTTTCTCCAGTAGCTATGCTGAAATCCATTCGGATCCTTCTTGCCATTGCTTCCTTCTACGATTATGAGATTTGGCAGATGGACGTAAAGACAGCTTTTCTAAATGGACATTTAGAGGAGTGTGTCTATATGGACCAGCCAGAGGGTTTCAATCAGAGTGGGAGCAGCGGAAAGGTGTGCAAGTTGCTTAAGTCCATTTATGGACTAAAGCAGGCATCGCGGAGTTGGAACATCTGTTTTGATGAGATGGTCAAGGAATTTGGCTTTATCAAAAATCCAGATGAACCATGCATCTATTGTAGATTTGTAGCGAGAACTGTAGTATTCCTCGTTTTATACGTGGATGACATTCTCTTAATAGGAAATGACATTCCTATGCTACAATCTGTCAAGGGGTTCTTGTCACACAGGTTCTCCATGAAAGACCTGGGTGATGCCTCATACATTCTGGGTATCCGGATCTACCGTGACAGATCCAAGAGGATATTAGGACTTTCACAGTCCAGGTACATCGACACCATACTGAAGAGATTCAGTATGGAAGATTCCAAGCGCGGTAATATACCGGCTTGTCACGGGATCACCCTCTCCAAAGAGATGTCTCCCAAGACTGATTTGGAGAGGGATCGCATGTCTATCATACCCTACGCTTCTGCGGTAGGCTCTATAATGTATGCGATGTTGTGTACCAGACCGGATGTGGCTTATGCACTGAGTGTGGTAAGCAGGTATCAGTCAAACCCTGGGGAGAAACATTAGATAGCAGTAAAGAACATTCTCAAGTACCTGAGAAGGACTAAGGAGATGTTCTTGGTGTATGGCGGAAAAGACCTCCAGATTGAGGCCTTTGCTGACTCCAGCTTCCAGAGTGACAAGGATGATTCCAAGTCCATGTCGGGCTTTGTCTTTACCCTCAATGGAGGGGCGGTGTGTTGGAAGAGCTCCAAACAGGAAACCGTTGCTGACTCGACTATGGAAGCGGAATACATCGCTGCGTCTGATACCGCAAAAGAAGCTGTCTGGATGAGGAAGTTCTTGAGAGAACTTCAGGTGGTTCCATCCATTGTTGACCCAATACCTCTGTATTGCGACAACAACGGGGCTATAGCTTTAGCAAAGGAACCCAGGTCCCAGCAGAAATCCAGATACATCTTGAGGCGGTATCACCTGATCAGGGAGATCGTGGATCGCCAGGAGATCGAGGTTCGGAGGGTTGCCTCAGAAGATAACACAGCAGATCCATTCACCAAGGCCTTGCCCCAGACTCAGTTCGAGCGGCTGATCGAGATGATAGGTCTTCGTTACGCCAGTACATGGCCTTAGTGCAACTGGAAGATTGTTAGTGTATATGCCCTAGAGGCCATTACTGTATCATACTAGCTTGTATATTACTTGATGGAAGCTTTGGATATTCACAGTTGTATATACAATCTTGCTCGAAATGGTAGTATGCTACTTGGTTTGTCTCTGCTTTAATATGTGCATGTGTTTCTTTTAGCATATCGCTGATATACATATTAGTAGAGCCCTTAGGATCTTTGCTTGATTACCAGCGTTGTGATGGCGCTCACACTCGTGGGAGCTGGGTGATCTATAAGCACATCCTTATACAGGTCCCTGGTTGTTGGACTATCGAGACAGGGCATCGATACTCCGGAGTAGACTAGCATATGCGCTTCTCATCCCAGCGTGGGAGACGGTCTGTCCCACAGCCGTCAGTATGTCGTATTTGAGATAGTATGCGGGTGCTCGTTAGGTTACGAGTACACTGGACAGGACTCGTCGGGAACTGTTGGTTGGTATTATACCTATCGTCAGTTATCAGTTCCCAGGTGACATGAGTACAGCTTAGTCCGCTGACTTGACACTGTCACTTCGCCTCGAGTGTGTTCCCACTGCACTTTGATTGCTACCCTACCACGGCTCAAAGGAGTCGTGCAAACAGGTAGTTTTTGGGTGCAGTCCCGAAGCACTTGGAGGCAGTGACGGTTAGACAGGATTCGTCTCTCCCGGTACTGGGGGTTGACATCGCGCTGTGTCCAGGAGAGCCATTACACGAGTAGTCCCTGGCCAGGGCAAGCGAGATATACTGGTAGGTTTCCAGTGTTATCTCAGGGTGTTCTGGGCTACACTCCGACACGACTTGTCCCGCTATTAGGGGACTGACGTTCACCGCCCCTTAGGCCCGCCATGCGATGTATTAGACGAACAGACCGGACTGTACGAAGACTGTCACATACAGGCTCAGTAGGAGTTCAGATGGGGTTCACCTCGTCAGTCTTCTTATCGACATCTACCTGGGGACCGTTACGTACAGCTAGTGCCGCTTGCGGTCTGTGGTTAAACCCACTGCCAGCGTAGTGTCGAGTCTTTAGAGTCCCACACAGAGAGCTATTCGCCTTTCTGCAAAATGAGTAGAGGTCGCATAGTTTTGCGACAGGGTTCGTTCACATCTGTGCACTTGTGCACGTTTGCTGTCCGGACAGCTTATACTAGCGGGCTTTGGTTTAAGCCGGATCCTAGTATATGATTTGGGATTGGTTTTATCTCTTTGTATTCGTGTTCCTCGGATCACGAATATGGGTGCGTATGCACAGTTGCTTGAGACAGAGGGAGAGGACTTTGATTAGGGTTGATGACTATTGTCATTTTATTAACCCTAATGCTTATGTGTGTATTATTGTTAATTGATATTAGTTTAAATAATTGTGCATGGTTATGGTTGTTGACCATTTGACCTCCTTGACTTGTTGACCTATGTTGAAATTTTGACCATCATCATTTCATTTGGAAGATGCTCTTTGATCCTTGCAAATTGCATTAAAAATGAAATGATAATGGTCATGTCTTGATTAACCATGACAATTATCTAGCTAATTATCTAATTACAATAATTCACACATATATGTGAGAATGCTTCATATTTTCTCTCATTCTATTATTTTCCTTTCTCTTTCTTGTTCTTCCTCTCCCTCAAGCTCTCCCCTCTCATGTGTTGAGAAACACTTGAGCTTGAGAAAAACCTCTTCTTGATAATCTCTACTCTCATCTAGGGTTCAAGGATTAGCACTTCTTGCACCCTAGTTACTTCTAGCTTGTAGTTGAAGCCAAAGGTTGAGGCTTTCGGGTGGATCTTTCTTCGACGTGAGAAGACGACAAAGGTGACCTCTTTCCACTACTCCAAGGAGCAAGGAGAGAAGGATATAAAGCCCTAGGTATAACCTTTCCAACACTTAGCTAGTTTCTAGTTAGCTTTAGCTTGTTTTTGTTTAGCAAAGATCCTTCTTTGTCTAGTCCATGTTGCCTAAGTTGATAAAAATTTGATTTTTATTCCGTTTTCCACCTCCCCGCAGGTACCGGGGTGGGCAACGTGGACTTACAACTTGGACTCTATGAGAGGTTCATAGCTAGTGTAAGAGATTGACTCGGATAACTCAACCGACTCGTTCGATAAGTCAAAGGATTCGAACTCGGGGGTTGAATTGTCGACCGAAGGGTCCCGTGAATTAAAATCATCAAGGAAAGTGATCCCTTCGCATTCTCTATTCGTGTAAGGAGTAGCTGGATCAAATAACAACGCACTAGTGGCGTCGAAATCATTATCGTAGAACAAAAACTCCTCAAATTCGCAACTGTCGGAAACTATCTCGTGGACGGAACATATATCTATCATATGGGCAGAAGGTTCGGATGGTTGACTTCCTATATTGAAAATATTAAGTTCAATTGTTATCTTCCCAAAGGATAGGTTCATGGAACCGTTACGATAATTGATTACCGCATTTGAGATTGCAAGAAATGGTCGACCAAGAATTACCGGGATTTTGTTCCGTGGGTTCGCCATAGGCTATGTATCTAAAAGCATAAAGTCCACAGGGAATATAAATTCCCCGACTTTTATCAATACGTCCTCTAGCTCACCCCCTAGGGTGGGTGATAGATCGATCAGCTATCTGAAGAGTGCAGTGCGTGGGTTTTAACTCTCCTATGCCTAGTTGCTCATAAACAGAATATGGGAGCAAGTTAACACTAGCACCTAGATCGAGTAGAGCGCGATTGATGATTTTACCCCAATAGTTATAGAAATTGTAGGACAACCGGGGTCCTTATGTTTCTTGGGAAAATTTTGGGTAAGAGCATCACTCACATTGCTCGCTAAGAAAACTTTTTTAGGTACTTGAGTTTTCCTTTTCTAGCGCACAAGTCCTTAAGAATTTTTGCATAGGATGGAACTTGTTAGATAGTATCTAAGAAAGAAATATTAATGTTAACTTGCTTAAAAATTTCCACTACCTTCTTCATCTGTGGACTTGGTTTGTTTGGTCTCAACCGGTTTGGAAAAAGAGATTTATTAACAGGGGTTGGGTCCAACACTTGGGGAGAATTTTGTGGGGATGGAATGGATCCCAAAATTGGATTTGGTGTGGTCTGAGAGGGTAATTCATTCAAGAAAGTGGACTGAGAGTTTGAGCCCAGTGGAGAACGGAGAATGGGCTCGGAAGAAGATGTTGGATTAGAAGAAGTAGAAGTAGAAGTAATAGCTGGGGTGTCATCGAAATCATCAACCTTTTCTCCAACATGGTTGTTCAACATTCTTACCGATCTCAACGTAGTTACAGCACTCACATTATAATTTTGTTGGGTAAGAACATTATTAGCGTTTTGTGGGTGGCCGGAATTTGGTAAAGGTTGAGATGGAAGTTTCCCTTTCTTTCTTGCACTCATTGCGGCGTTTAAATGTGCAATTTTTGCTTCGATAGATTTAATTCTTTCACCGTTTGAAGCAGTGTGTTACACTAACGTTTGGATAGAAAAAGTTAAATTAGCTGATGTTTGCCCGGATTGTTTAATAAACGCTTCTAAGTTTCTTTCAAGTGCAGAGATTTTATCGGTACCGGCAGGAGGAACATTATTCTGTGGTTGGAAAGAATTTTTATAAGGGGCAAAGTTGTTGGCCGGATTTTTGAATGATTACGGTTAAAAGGGCTGTTGAATTTGTTGTGGTGGTTTTTGTTGCTGTGGAGGAAGCCTTTGGTAGTTATTTTGACTTTGGAGCTGATTTTGATTTTTGTTTTGGTTCCAAGCAAAATTAGGATGATTCCTCCATCCCTGGTTATATGTGGAGGAATAAGGATCGTTCCTAGGTCATTGCTGAAAAGCAGCATTAGTTTGTTCTTGACCTTGAGACAGAGGATTCAAAGGACATTCTTCAGTTAAATGTGTCGAATCAAAACAGCAACCACACAGGTTTTGGGGAGCATAACTTGGTTTCGGGTGATTGAAGAGAATTTGCTTTCAATAGCTTCAAGCTTCTTTTGCATCACAACCATTTCGGCTTTTATTGCGATGGAAGCGTCGAGCTAATGGATACCTGCCCTAGATGAAGATGAAGATGATGTTGTTGGTCTTGTGCTCTCATACCATAGTATTTGTTCGGTGAGATCTTCAAAAAATTGCCACGCTTCCTCGTTGGATTTTGACATGAAAAGACATTGACAAATGGTTTCTAGCATTTGTTTTGTCGCTGGATTAACACCCTCATACATAATTTGGAAAAGTTTCCATTTTTCAAATCCGTGATGAAGGCGTTGGACCAGGAGATCTTTAAACCTTTCAAAACATTTCCAAAAAGGTTCGTTGGGAAGTTGGGAAAACTGGTTATTCTCGCTCCTAATGCGGGCAGTCTTATGATTAGGATAAAATTTCTTAAGAAATACTTTAACAAATTCATTCCAATTAGTGATAGTATGTGAGGAGGTGTTATAAAGCAACTTCTCTGTGAGATCGCACAAGGTAAATGTGTAACACCCTATGCCCCAGTACTGATGGTATTGTCCGCTCTGGCCGAAACCGCACGGTTTTGCCCTTTAGTGCGAACCGGAGCCGACCAAGGGCTACTTCCCAGGAGGTCCCCCATCCCAAGACTTTCCTGGACCTAGCACGCTTAACTACGGGTTCTCAAGCTTCTGTAGTGCCGATTCACTTAAAAGGTACCTCTGTAAATATGATGTATGTTATAGTGGATGCTTGGACATATATAGAGAGGACTTTCTTGCTCGACATGATAGTATGCTATCTAGTTGCTCTTTGTCTCAACATGTAGACTTGTATTGTGATACTGTCTTGCTCTCACATGTTGATAAAGCCCTTAGGATGTGTACTTGACTACCAGGACTATGATGGAGATCATACTAGTGGGGCCAGGGTAGTCCACAAGTACATCCTTTAATTGTTCCTAGTCGAGGGTGTATCGAGACAGGGCATCGATATTCCAGAGTAGACTAGCGTATACACTTTTTGACCCATATGATGGGCGATGGATGATCCCACATCCATTGGTGCTTGACATCAAAGATGGTATACGGGTGCTCAGTGAAGACTGGGTACACTGAACGGACTCACCGAGAACTCCTAGTTGGTATTATACCTATCGTCAGATAGCAGTTCTCTGGTGACACTGGTACAGGTTAGTTTGTAGACTCGAGATCGTCATAGAGTCTTGTGTGATTCCCACTGTGCTTTTATTTCCACCTTATCACGTTTAAGAGAACGTGCAAAATGGTGGCTTTTGGGTACAGCCCCGAATCACATGGAGGCAATGAGTGATAGGAGGGGATTCATCTCTTCCGGTATTGGGGGTTGATGTTGCCCTGTGCTCGATTGGCTATAACAGGAAGTCCCTGGCCAAGGCTGATACGGAGATCTACTGGTAAGTGTTATAAGTAGTTTCTCGACCCGTTATGAGCCTCACATCGGCATGACTTATCGGTTACTGTGGTCTGACGTTTACCACCCCTAGACTGGATATACGACATATCAGACGAAAAGACCGGACTGTTCGGTATTGTTACTGACAAGCTTCACAGGAGTATGAGCAGGCTTGCTTGTTGATCTTCTGATCTCTCAATACCCAGGTAGCTGTTACGTCTAGTTAGTACCGCTGACGGCTTGTGGGTGATTGATATGATCATCATCTACTGCCGGCGTATTGACGAGTCTTTAGAGTCTTACACAGAGCTTTCCTGGATCAGGAGAAACAAAGTAGGAGCACATATGTGATATGTGCGGGACCGAGACTAATACGTGCATGTGATATCGTATTCTATTCTCGCGATATGTGATATCGGTCGGTTATATGTGATATAGCCGGGTTATCGAATCAAGTGTTGATTAGATAAGATGATACATATGATATTAGTCGGTTATATGTGATATAGCTGGATTATTGAATCAAGTGTTGATTTGATAATTTAATGTATAATTATATATTTGATATATTAATTTACATTAACTAATATTTGCTCACTTGTGCATTTCTTTTTCTCACATGTGCACACTTAATATATATATGTGATATATATTATTTGTGTTTTCTTTTTTGTGTCATGCATGATGATACGCACTACATGGTTGTATGAGACTCACACCATACTCAAGATAATGTGAGGTCTATTTATTTAAAGTAAATCCAAATTAGTTTGAAATTGATTACATGGCATGAAGCTTGTAGAAGCTTGTAGATCCATTGACTTAGAACACTAACTTTGTTTTACTTAAGATATTTATTAACCCAACCATTCTCATTAGCCATGGTTAAGTCTCTACATGAGTTATTTGAGATACTATCTCAACCATGGTTGCCTCTCTCTTTCTCTATTGATTCATTCACAATTCTATTTTCTTCATCTTCTTCATTGAGCTCTCTAGCTTTCTCAAGGTGAAGTAAAACGAGTGAGAAAAAGATTTCTAAAGTGTGCAAAAATACTACTCCATCATCATCTACTAGATTAGCCATTTAGTTTAGGGTGTTGGCTTCACTAATCCCTAATTAGTGAAGAGGTAGCTTGGGTTGGTGTCTCCTCGACGTAAATCATCTTCGGCCTCGAAGACTTTGTGCAAGCTTGTTCCTTTCATCTTGTGGAGCCATTCTAGAGTCCGGAAGATCACTACTTGGAGCGAAGGGACTACTTCACGGAGCTATTAAAGTGAAGGACCGGTCTACAAAGGTTTTATTCCATATTCACTTAGATGTAAAGTTGTAAACATGTTGTATTGTCTAAATCTCTAGTTAAGATTCTACGGTTAGGGTTGTTTAGCATGACAAATTTTATAAAATGGCATGGACGATGCCTCCCGAAACCTTGCTGTCGTGCTAAGCAATCCTACAGTGGTATCAGAGCCAAGCTAGAGAATTAGATGATGTTTGTAGAATTATGAAACCGAAACAACTCCGAAACACCCGAAATGAAAACCTAGTTTCTGTCAAATTTTTTAAGTCGTCGAAATTTTTTTAAGCAACTGCAGAATGTTATATGAGATGTAACATGAACACTAAACTAATACGAACCCATTTCGCCGGTTTTGACCCGGTGACATGCCCAAATTTTCCGGGCCGGCCGGCCCCATGGTGTCATCTCGGGTTCGTATTCGTTTGGTGTTCTGGTCTCTGGGTTTTGGTGTTTCAGGTGTTGCTTGTTTTTGCTGAAATTGCATGAGATGTTAACTTTCTGTAAAGGCAATTCGGAGTATTTCGTAGTCGTAATTCTAACATTATTTCGGGTTATTTAGACGGCGTTAAAAAGTTCGAACGAATATCAAATACCCACTTTAACCCTCGCTGAAAATTTTCCAAGAGTTGGATTTTTCCAAGTTAAAGAACATTCAAAAATCATGCAAGTAATGCGATGGACCCCCTAGAAGAACGAAACCTTAACTCGATTCTATTACCATAAGAACCACCGCCAAACCCTAGGGTTTGCGGTAGTTCCGCAGCGCCATAGGTGAGGCAAGGGTTGGCCCTTCTACGGTTGGTCCATAGGTATTGTGGCATGTTCTGAGTATTTTTAAACCGTGCTCAAGTGTTGAGCTATTTGGGAAATTTTGGGTGTTTGTTGATTCGATCGGAATGTTTAACATCGTTTAGCTATTTATGGAATGTGATACAATATTTGGAATTCATTTGGTTAGGCATGAAATCCAAAGTATGTGATATTTCGGGTTTATGATGTCTAAGGTAATTGTGGATTCCAAATGTTGTAGTTTGACATTTTCTTTTCTGCGACCGTAAGTGTAATATGTAGTGTATCGCCGGTTTCGTTGCTCTATGTCAACGACATTTGGGATATGCATATACTTACGTTGATGACATGTGATGTTATGTGTTGCTGTGATATGCTATATTGGATCGTCGTGTTTTGAATGACCGTTTTTTTTATGTGAGATGAGAGTTTTTCATTTTCATTCATGTAAAATTTTTGTATGTAATATTCTTTTATTGGGGCACTTCCGGGATGAGGATGATGTCACCATCGATGTATATTATTTACTTTTCCGCATTAGGATAGACCCAAGATGGGGAGCACAAGTAACCGGGTTCTAGAGTCCAGTGGGAGACCATATCGAGGAGTCAAGTCTGGGACCCCTAACTCTAGATGGTAGGGTTGCTTGCCGCTCTCGTAGGGGTCTAGAGATGTGGGTTTGGCTATTCATCGACACTGGAATCTGTGTTTTATACTGGCTTAATTTAAAACACGGAATTCCTAGTATATCCAATATTTCATATTTTATCTTCTGCTGCTGATATTCTGTGATGTCATCATTTTATATGCGTGAGACGAATGCTTTATTATTATATATATGATATAAAATAAATGTTGCTAATGTTATGCATCCGCTCTAGTCCCGCCCCGCTATGCCGTTAGTTAAGTAACCTAATGGTGCATAACGGGACACTGTGGCAAAAGCGGATGGCATAAGCGTACGTTGTATTTTCGTTTCTTTTGTGATGCTTAGGAAGAATAAATGATGGGACTTCATTAATGAGATTAATGAAAAGAAAGAAACCTAAAAAATATTGTAGAATCAAATTTTCAAAAGGGTAGCTCTAGTTTTTGCTTTGCATAGCGGTATTCCTTGTAGAATATCCATCACCTTATTCGATAAGGAAAGAGCCGAGATCCCTTCACCGGGAGTGACCTCTTTAGCCAAAAATAGCAAATGCTACAATCCACTCGGTTTTGTCTTTTGATTGCTTCTCTAGTTCTTACTTTTCATATTGGTATTTGTGAAATATTCTGCACCTTATTCGATAAGGAATGAGCCGAGATCCCTTCACCGGGAGTGACCTCTTTAGCGAAACTAGCAAAATCCTCAAAAACACTCCTTTTCAAAATCACTTGATTCTATAATGATATCAGGTTCATTACGTAAAAGGTTTCTTAAAAACCTGTCGTACCCTCCGTCATTTCAGATAAGTACTACTTAGTATTCGTGCTATGTTTGTTGACCTCCGTCAAGACGTAGTGTACGGTAGCTGACTAGTGCTTATCCGCTGCATATGATGCAATTGGATTAAGGTAGTCGTATGACCTTGTTGACCTCCATCAAGGGTTGTGCTGATGGGTTTAATTCAATCTTTAAATGTACGGGTTGAACTTGATTAGCAGCCTATGCTTTGTTGACCTCCGTCAAGGTCAGAGGACGCTAGGGGCAGAATATTGTCGGGAATTTCAAGTGTTGAAATTTGTAATGAGATTGCATACCTTCTATAAGATAGTTGGATCCCGATACCCACTGCGAGTAAGAGTTACTCCTAAGAGAGTTTTACACATCACAATTAGCCGATTAAGTAGGTGTCTAGAAAGGTGTTAACGGGGTTACGCCCCTGGGAAAACGAGATTTATTTTAATTTGGTCCATGCGAAAGTACGGGAACCTCCCTCAAAGTACCAAGACTGGCCTGGCTGAAAGATTGGCGAACTTGTATGATGTAATTAATCCCGGCTAGTCTTACCTTTTAGGGTTTGAAGGAAGATTTGATAAAAACAGTGGGAGCCATCCTGATTAGATAAGATAAAAACCAATCTAATCTTGCAAGAGCATACGCTAAGTGTTTTTCTCTCTCTCTCTCCAGGTAGCGAACATGTCAGGCCTTAATCAAGATAATAATATGGATGTATGGACCGAACCTGCTTATTATACTATGCAGGGGAACATTGGTTCCGCTTCAACTTATAATTGTTATAAGTCCGAGCAGGGAATATGGACATATCCGGGTTCCCACGCCACCCAAATGTAGAATAAACATGTTGATGCATCTTCTTCGGGTGTGTTAGTTTCCGAGAACTGTTTCTTAGTACACTTTATGTCCTGGGTATTAGATACCAGATCGGGATCCCACATATGTAATATGTTGCATGGGCTAAGGAAAGGTAGAGAACTGGGAATGGGTGATCATTCTGTAAGAGTAGGGAATGGTGCTAATGTTGCAGCCAAAGCAGTTGGCAAATATCACCTTATATTACCAAATGGTAATACATTGATTCTGAACGAATGCTATTACATACCGAACCTGATATGCAATCTTATATCAGTTTCTTTATTAAGTAAAGAAGGATATAATTTTGTAGTACAGGATAATGTTATGAACATTTTTCTGAATCAAAAGTTGATTGGATCAGGCTCGTTAAATAACGGCATACGTTTTAAATCAAACCACAGTTCTTAACATACAAAACACACACAAGAGGAAGAGTTCAAAAATGAACGAATCCTTCTTATGGCATTGTAGACTAGGTCATATCAATGCGACACGACTAGCTAAGTTATATAAGGATGGATATTTGAATCCATTCGAATTATCATCTTATGAAACTTGCTAGTCTTGTCTCAAAAGCAAGATGACCAAAACTTCGTTTTCTGGACATGGAGAAAGAGTTACGGAACTCTTGGGACTAATACATAGTGATGTATGCGGTCCCATGTCTACACATGCCAGGAATGGTTTCTCGTGCTTCATTATATTCACTGACGATCTTTCAAGATACGGACATGTGTTCCTGTTGAAACATAAGTCTGAAACTTTTGAGAAATTCAAAGCATATAAGCATGAAGTTGAGAACCATACGGGTAAAAGTATTAAAATCCTTCGATCTGATCGAGGAGGAGAATACTGGAGCAATGAGTTCCTGGACTATCTAAAAGAGAATGGGATTCTATCTCAGCTTACTCCTCCATATACACCACAGCACAACGGTGTATCGGAACGGAGGAATCGTATCCTATTAGATATGGTGCGCTCTATGATGAGCACCACTGAGTTACCTATTTCCTTTTGTGGTTATGCGTTTGAGACATCAGTATACCTATTGAATAGAGTTCCAACCAAATCAGTGCCTACCACTCCATATGAGATATGGGAGGGGAAGAGACCGTTTCTTAATTTTGTTAATATATCGGGTTTCCCGACCTATGTTGAAAAGCAAAATTCGGACAAGCTTGAGGCAAGGTCATTTCTGTGCAAGTTTATAGGATATCCCAAGCATTCGCAAGAACATATCTTCTACCACCCTGAGGAACAAAAGGTGTTTGTTGCTCAGCATGCCACCTTTTTAGAAAAGGAATTTCTTGTGAAAGAAATTTATGGCGAGGAGGTAGAACTAGAAGAAGTTCCAGCGATACAAACTACGACAGAAGATTTGGTAGAACCAGAGGATTCGATAATTCCCAACGAACCTCAGCCTCTCCGCCGATCTAGTAGGGTTTCTCATCCACCTGAGAGATACTACGGTTTTCTCATTGATGGTGGGTTCGAGGATTGCATCATGGAAGATGATGACCCAACTAGCTTCGAGCAGGCCATCACGAGTGGGGACTCTGTGAAATGGCTAGATGCAATGAGATCTGAGATGGAATCTATGTACACTAACAAAGTATGGACTTTAGAAGTTGCTCCCGAAGGGGTAAAACCCATTGGGAGCAAATGGATCTTTAAGAAGAAACTTGCTGTAGATGGAAAAGTTGAGACTTTCAAAACTAGACTTGTTGCAAAAGGTTTTCGTCAACGACCAGGTGTGGATTATGATGAAACCTTTTCTCCAGTAGCTATGCTTAAGTCCATCCGGATCCTACTTGCCATCGCTGCATACCATGACTACGAAATCTGGCAAATGGATGCTAAGACCGCCTTTTTAAATGGTGATTTAGAAGAGAGCGTGTACATGACTCAGCCAGAGGGCTTCGTGGAGAGTGGGTGCAGTGGGAAGGTGTGTAAGCTGCTTAAATCTATCTACGGGTTAAAGCTAGGTATCGCGGAGTTGGAACATCTGTTTTGATGTGGTAGTCAAAGAGTTTGACTTCATCAAAAACATAGATGAACCTTGTATATATAAGAAGGTGGCAAAGAGTACGGTTGTCTTCCTCGTATGGTACGTGGATGACATACTCTTGATAAGACATGATGTTCCTATGCTGCACTCGGTCAAGCTCTTCTTATCACAAAGATTCTCAATGAAAGATCTAGGTAAAGCCTCCTACATCTTGGGGATTAAGATCTAAAGAGATGGATCTAAACGGATACTGGGATTGTCCTAATCCAGGTACATAGACACCATACTAAAGAGGTTTATTATGGAAGATTCCAAGCGTGGGAATTTACCCACGATCACAGGACTCACTCACTCCAAAGAGATGTCTCCCAAGACTGATTTAGAGAGAGCTCGCATGCAAAGGATACCCTATGCTCCGGCAGTAGGCTCTATCATGTACGCGATATTATGTACCAGGCCCGATGTAGTATACTCACTGAGTCTAGTGAGTAAGTATCAAGCATATCCTGGAGAGAATCACTGGACAGCTGTGAAGAACATTCTCAAGTACTTGAGAAGGATTAAAGAGATGTTCTTGGTGAACTCCAAGTGGAGTCCTTTACCAATTCGAGCTTCCAGAGTGATAAGGATGACTCTAAGTCGGTCTTGGGATTTGTCTTTACCCTCAATGGAGGTGCAGTTTGTTGGAAGAGTTCCAAACAGGAAATCGTGGCAGACTCGACAAAGGAGGCTGAATACATCGCTGCCAACGATGCTGCCAAAAAGGCTGTCTGGATGAAGAAGTTCATAAACGAACTTGGTGTGGTTCCGACCATCGAGCATCCAATACCTTTGTATTGTGATAACAATGGAGCTATGGCTTTGGCCAAGGAACTGTTAGTGTATATGCCCTAGAGGCCATTACTGTATCATACTAGTTTGTATATTACTTAATGGAAGCTTGGGATATTCACCTTGTATAAACAATCTTGCTCAATATAGTAGTATGCTACTTAGTTTGTTTCTACTTCAATGTGTACATGTGTTTATTTTTGTATATCACCTATACACATTAGTGGAGCCCTTAGGATCTTTGCTTGATTAACAGCGTTGTGATGGCAGTTACACTAGTGGGGGGCTGGGTAATCCATAAGCACATCCTTATACAGGTCCCTAGTCGCAGGACTATCGAGACAGGGCATCGATACTCCGGAGTAGACTAGCGATTGCGCTTCTCATCCCAGTGTGGGAGACGGTCTGTCCCACAGCCGTCAGTACGTCGTACTGGAGATAGTATGCGGGTGCTCGTTGTGTTACGAGTACACTGGACAGGACTCGTCGGGAACTGACTAGTTGGTATTATACCTATCGTCAGTTATCAGATCCCAGGTGACATGAGTACAGCTTAGTCCGCTGACTTGACACTGGCACTTCGCCTTGAGTGTGTTCCCACTGCACTTTGATCACTACCCTACCACGGCTCAAAGGAGTCGTGTAAACAGGTAGTGGTTGGGGGCAGTCCCGAAGCACTTGGAGGCAGTGACGGTTAGACAGGATTCGTCTCTCCCGGTATTGGGGGTTGACATCGCGCTGTGTCTAGGAGAGCCATTATACGAGTAGTCCCTGGCCAGGGCAAGCGAGATATACTGGTAGGTTTCCAGTGTTATCTCAGGGTGTTTTGGGCTTCACTCCGACACGACTTGTACCGCTATTAGGGTACTGACATTTACCGTCCCCTAGGCCCGCCATGCGATGTATCAGACGAACAGACCGGACTGTACGGTGACTGTCACATTCAGACTCAGTAGGAGTTCATATGGGGTTCACCTCGTCAGTCTTCTTATCGTCATCTACCTGGGGACCGTTACGCACAGCTAGTGCCGCTTGCGGTCTGTGGTTAAACCCACTGCCAGCGTAGTGTCGAGTCTTTAGAGTCCCACACAGAGGGCTATTCGCCTCTGGGCAAAACTGAGTAGAGGTCGCATGGTTTTGCGACAGGGTTCGTTCTCATCCGCGCACTTGTGCACGTTTGGAGTCCGGACGGATATTACTAGCGGGCTCTGGTTTGAGCCAGATACTGGTATATGTTTTTGGGATTGCTTTTATCTCATAGTATTCATGTTCCTCGGAACAAGAATGCGGGTGTGTATGCACAGTTGATTGAGGCGGAGGAAGAGGATTTTCATTAGGGTTTCGGAACGGGTGTGTATGCACAGTTGACAGTCGTCTTTTTCCAAACCCTAATGAATTTATGTTATATCAATTAATAATATTAATTAAATGAAATTGTGTCATGGTTGGTTTTGTTGACTTGTTGACCAAGGTTGACTTGTTGACCATGGTTGAAAGTTTGACCATCATCATTACATATCAAAGATGCTCTTTGATTCTAGCAAAACCATTTAATGAATGTAATGATAATGGTCATTCCAAACCTTCCATCAACTATTTCATTTTTATTATTATTGTTAATTTGATAATTCTTTTCATTTTGTTATGGTTGCAAAATGAGAAGGATTTTATTCATTCTATCATAACTCTTCTCTCTCCTCACTTCTTTTTCTTCCTCCTCTAGTTCAAGGAGATCCCTTCTCATGTGTTGAGAATCCTTCTCCTTGAGATAAAAACACCCCAAAGCCACTCTCTACTGACTCTAGGGTTAGAGGTTTAGCAAGCCAAAGATCCTAGTTCTCTCAAAGTTCGAGATAAGAGCCCGAAGGTCGAACCCTCAGGTGGATCCATCTTTGACGGAAGAAGGCGACGAAGAAAGCACCATCAAACCCTACAAAGGTTTCAAGAAGAAAGAGTTCAAGTTAGGTATAACCCTTTTTCCGAGTAGCTAACTCTCTTTAGCATGGTAGCTAGTTTAGTTTAGAAAAGATCCCGACTTTGTTAGTCCATGTTGCTCCTTGCGCTAAAAATTTGTTTTTTATACCGTTTCCGCCTCCCCGCAAGAACCGGGGTTGGCAACGTGGACTTACAGTGGTATCAGAGCCTAACTAAACTTAAACTAGCTTAGTAGTAAAGTGTATGGAAGTTCGAACGGAAAAATCGCAAAAACCAGAAAAACAAAACCCTAACTTTCTGTTGGAAATTTTTGTGCTCTAAAATTAAAAAGTTTTACTCCTAAAATCGGCTCAGGGTTTTGTGAGAACACCCAAGAAAAACGATCCCCTGATTCGCTCAAACCGCCGCGGTTCCGCGGCAGTAGGTATGCATTTGCCGCGGAACCGCCGCCGTTTAGGCTCCTCTCGTGATCGGGTTTTGTGCAGTGTTCTTCTGGTAGGGTTTTGGGATTTTTCTAATAGTTTATTTGTGCCTAGGTTTTCCAGAAAAGAAATTTGTTTTTGGGGGCCTATAAATCCGTATTTTTATCGAACTTCACTACACTTTGACTATATTGGTTATATCTGTGATGTTTATATGTATTGAACGTCGGCTAATCGCTATATGTCGATTAGTCGGGGTTATACATATCTGTGATCTGTGTTTGATGATGGTTTGTGTATATGAATGCGTTGGACTGTCGCGGGTGAATAGCCGGGGTGGATGTGAGATGAGTGTTTCTTTTTCTTTCATTCATGTAAAATGTAAATTGATGTAATATTATTATTTGTATGGCCGCACAACCGGGTCGGGGTTGTAGCCGTCATTGTATAATTCTTTTTACTGTTTTCGCTCCTAGGATAGACCCATGGAGGGGTGCACAAACTACCGGGTATCTCGAAGTGCCGAGTGGCCTACTCACGGCGTTGAGGGAGGTTGCTCCACTTCGGGTACTTGGCGGGTAGTTTGTCGCACCCGTAGGGGTCTTGGGTGGGGGTTTTTGCTATTCACCGCGACCGTGTAATCCGCTTTTCGTTGCAGGCTCGAAAGGATTGCGGATTCCTAGTATATCCAATGTATTCATCTGTGATCTGTAATGTCTATCATTGCTATACATTTATAACTATTTAGGCGTTGCTTATGTTTTACAGCCGCGCTAGCCCAGCCCCCGCTCTGTCGTTAGTTAAGTAACCTAACGGGTGATGACGGGGCCCCGTGGCGAATGCGAATGGCATAAGCGTACGTCATATTTTGGTTGTTTTCTGCAATGGTAGGATTAAATGATTGGACGCATTAAAAGAACTAATGCAAGAATATCACGCATTAAAAGAACTAATGCAAGATAATAAACCAAGCAAAAGTCGTTGGAACACTTTCGAAAAACCACTCGGTTCTTTTCAAAACTAACTTTTAAATGCGGAGCTTGAGCCACTCCTTTTAAAAGCTATCTCGTTCCATCGATTATATCAAAGTGCACTACGTTCACGGTTTCGCCAAAACCATTCGTAGCCCTCCGTCGTTTCATATGAATATTCAAATAGTATTCAAGCTATGTTTGTTGACCTTCATCAAGACGTAGTGATTGGTAGCTGTTGGGTGTTCATATGTAGCATAGATAGATGCGTTGGTTTGAGACAGTCGTATTGCCTTGTTGACCTTCGTCAAGGGTATATACGGGTGGGTTCAAATTAACCTGGAAAATGATGGGCAGAACTTGACATGTGACTTATGATTTGTTGACCTTCGTCAAGGTCATAAGAGCATGGGGCAAAAATCCACATCGGGAGTTTCATAAGTACTGAAACTTGCTAGATTTGCATACCATTTGGAGTGTGGTGATTCTGGTAGGATTCCTTTAGTTTCGTCACACGATGATATTTGGATCCCGATCCTACTGTGAGTATATGCTACTCCTCAGGAAATTTCTCACTAAACGATCAATGCTATAAACCTAGTAGGTGTCTAGAAAGGTGTTAGCGGGGCTACGCCCCCAGGGAAAAGAGGTTCTTAAATTAAGGAACTTTGCGAAAGCGTTGGAAAACCTCCCTCGAAGTACCGACACTGGCCTGGCTGAACGGTTAAGCAAGTATTGTGCGGTAGGATTGATCCCGACTAATTCTTCCTTTATGGTTTGAAGAGGGATTCGAGAGACAGTGGGAGCCATCCTGTTTAGACAAATTAAAAACCATTCTAAACTTGCAAGAGTATCGTGCTGAGTGTTTCTTCTCTCTCTCCTAATTGCAGCGACCAAATCAACATGACTGGACTTAAGTTACTCTAGATAAAAAAACACTGACAGGGCCAAACTACAAAGATTGGCTCAGGAATGTCAAAATGGCAATCACTTACGACAAGCTGGGGTATCTTCTTACCACCAAAGCTCCCCCCGTCCCAGGTCCCACCTCTAGCGTCGCGGATAAGGAAATCCGTAAGACTTGGGAGATTGATTGCGCGAAGGCCAAGTGCCTCGTGCTTGCCTCTATGGACAACGAACATCAGAGGAGGCACGAGAATATGGACCTGGAATCCATATTTCTCCATACAAAAGAACTGTATGGAGAGCAGTCTCGCATCGTAAGATACGAAGTGTCGAAGAAGTTGTTTTCGGCAAGATTGGCCGTCGGATCATCGGTAGCGGAACACGTGCTTAAGATGATTGGCTACATTGAGGAGCTCGCAGAACTTGGGACCACGTTGGAGAATGAGCTCTATACGGAATTGATTCTCCAGTCCCTTCCTTCCACTTACGCCCAGTTTATACTGAACTTCAACTTACAAGAAAAAGAAGTTGAACTTTCAGAACTCCTCAACATGCTGAGGAGCGCAGAGGGCACCCTACAGAGAGGTAGGGAAACACCCACTTTGTTTGTAGGAGGATCTTCTTCTTCTAGGTCCAAAGCGAAAGCCAAGGGAAAGAAGAAGAAAGCCCCCGCCAAACCAAGGGGCGGTGTTAGTAAAGTGGATACGAAGGGAAAGGCAAAAGCTACAAAGATAGCGGGGACGCTTGTGGGTAAAGAAGAATGCTTCTATTGTCATAAGAGTGGACACTGGAAGAAAGATTGCAGGGCTTGGAAAGCCAGGACACAGGAACTGAAGCAGGTTGCGGCTTCAGCTTCAGGTGTGTATGTTATTGAAAACTGTCTTTCGATAAAATCTACTTCCTGGGTATTGGATACCGGATCAGGATCTCATATCTGTAATTCTTTGCAGGCGTTGAGAAACCGTAGGTTTTTGAAGGCAGGTGACATGATCCTCAGAGTTGCGAACGGAGCTAGCATGGATGCTAAGGCCGTGGGGGACTATCACCTGGGAATGACAGATGGACATGTTTTGGTTTTGCGCAATTGCTTTTTTGTACCCAACGTAACTTGTAATATCATTTCTGTATCTTTGGTTTCTAAAGAAGGTTATGAATTTGCGTTTGTAAGTAATGTTGTTAACATTCACCTTAATCAAGTTCTGATTGGGTCAGGTACATTGAGCAATGGTATATACGTGTTAAACCAACCACAGATTTTCAATGTCCAGAATACACACAAAAGAAAGTCTCCAGATATAAATCAGGCTTTCTTATGGCATTGTAGACTGGGTCACATCAATGAGACACGGTTGACTAAGTTACATAAAGAAGGATACTTGGATCCGTTCGAGTATCAGTCTTATGCCACTTGTGAATCTTGTCTCATGGTAAAGATGACAAAGACTCCGTTCACTGGACACGGAGAAAGAGCGAGCGAGCTCTTGGGACTCATACACAGTGACGTGTGTGGTCCAATGTCTACACATGCGCGAAGTGGTTATTCATACTTCATTACTTTCACAGATGATTTCTCTAGGTATGGACATGTCTTCTTAATGAAGCACAAATCCGAGGCCTTTGAGAAATTTCGGGATTATAAGAATGAAGTTGAAAAACAAACAGGCAAAAGTATTAAGATTCTAAGATCGGATCGAGGTGGTGAATACTTGAGTGCCGAGTTCCTGGACTATTTAAAAGAGAATGGAATTCTCTCTCAGCGTACTCCTCCATACACTCCGCAACATAACGGTGTATCGGAAAGGAGGAATCGAACCCTATTGGATATGGTTCGTTCCATGATGAGTAAGGCTGAGTTACCGCGATCTTTCTGGGGTTATGCATTAGAAGCAGCTGCATATCTCTTGAACAAGGCTCCCACCAAGACTGTGCCTACCACTCCATATCAGATGTGGAGTGGGAAGAAACCCTGCCTTAAGTACCTTAAGATATGGGGATGTCCAGCTTTTGTAAAAAAGCAGCATGCGGACAAGCTCGAGGCACGTTCAGTACAGTGTAAGTTTGTGGGATACCAAAGAACTCCAGGGGGTATCTGTTCTATTCCGCTGAGGAACAAAAAGTTTTTTTCTTAACATGCCCGCTTCTTGGAAACTGAGTTTTTGGAAACCCAGATAAGTGGGAGAGCAATAGAACTGGAAGAAATTCCAGAACCACAAGCTATTACTGAAAGCTTGGAAGAGCCAGTAAGTTCAAAAGAATAGGACATTCCTACGCCGCTCCGCAGGAGTAGTAGGCAGTCTCATCCGCCCGAGAGATACTACGGTTTTCTCATAGACAGGGATAGAGAGGATTGCATCATAGATTATGATGAGCCTACTAGCTTCCAGCAGGCCGTTCAGAGCATAGACTCTGTAAAATGGCTGGATGCAATGCGGACCGAAATAGAGTCCATGTACACCAACAAAGTATGGACGTTGGACATTGCTCCAGACGGGGTAAAACCCGTAGGATGCAAGTGGATTTTCAAAAGGAAGATTGGTGTAGATGGACAGGTTGAGACCTATAAAGCTAGACTTGTTGCAAAGGGTTTTCGTCAAAGACCTGGTTTGGACTATGACGAAACCTTTTCTCCAGTGGCTATGCTGAAATCCATTCGGATCCTTCTTGCCATTGCTGCCTTCCACGATTATGAGATTTGGCAGATGGACGTAAAAACCGCTTTTCTAAATGGAAATTTAGAAGAGTGCGTCTATATGGACCAGCCAGAGGGTTTCATTCAGAGTGGGAGCAGCGGAAAGGTGTGCAAGTTGCTTAAGTCCATCTATGGACTAAAGCAGGCATCGCGGAGTTGGAACATCTGTTTTGATGAGACGGTCAAGGAATTTGGCTTTATCAAAAATCCAGATGAACCATGCATCTATAGTAGATTTGTAGCAAGAATTGTAGTATTCCTCGTTTTATACGTGGATGACATTCTCTTAATAGGAAATGACATTCCTATGCTACAATCTGTCAAGGGGTTCTTGTCACACAGGTTCTCCATGAAAGACCTGGGTGATGCCTCATACATCCTGGGGATCCGGATCTATCGTGATAGATCCAAGAGGATATTAGGACTTTCACAGTCCAGGTACATCGACACCATACTGAAGAGATTCAGTATGGAAGATTCCAAACGCGGTAACCTACCGGCTTCTCACGGGATCACCCTCTCTAAAGAGATGTCTCCCAAGACTGATTTGGAGAGGGATCGCATGTCTATTATACCCTACGCTTCTGCGGTAGGCTCTATAATGTATGCAATGTTGTGTACCAGACCGGATGTAGCTTATGCACTGAGTGTGGTAAGCCGATATCAGTCAAACCCTGGGGAGAAACACTGGATAGCGGTAAAGAACATTCTCAAGTACTTGAGAAGGACTAAGGAGATGTTCTTGGTGTATGGCGGAAAAGACCTCCAGATCGAGGCCTTTGCTGACTCCAGCTTCCAGAGTGACAAGGATGATTCCAAGTCCATGTCGGGTTTTGTCTTCACCCTCAATGGAGGGGCGGTGTGTTGGAAGAGTTCCAAACAGGAAACCGTTGCAGACTCGACGATGGAAGCGGAATATATCGCTGCATCTGATGCCGCAAAAGAAGCTGTCTGGATGAGGAAGTTCTTGAAAGAACTTCAGGTGGTTCCGTCCATTGTTGACCCAATACCTCTGTATTGCGACAACAACGGGGCTATAGCTTTAGCGAAGGAACCCAGGTCCCATCAGAGATCCAGACACATCTTGAGGCGGTATCACCTGATCAGGGAGATCATGGATCGCCAGGAGATCGAGGTTCGGAGGGTTGCTTCAGAAGAAAACACTGCAGATCCATTCACCAAGGCCTTACCCCAGACTCAGTTCGAGCGGCTGATCGAGATGATAGGTCTTCGATACGCCAGTACATGGCCTTAGTGCAAGTGGGAGATTGTTAGTGTATATGCCCTAGAGGCCATTACTGTATCATACTAGTTTGTATATTACTTAATGGAAGCTTGGGATATTCACCTTGTATAAACAATCTTGCTCAATATAGTAGTATGCTACTTGGTTTGTTTCTACTTCAATGTGTACATGTGTTTATTTTTGTATATCACCTATACACATTAGTGGAGCCCTTAGGATCTTTGCTTAATTACCAGCGTTGTGATGGCAGTCACATTAGTGGGGGGCTGGGTAATCCATAAGCACATCCTTATACAGGTCCCTAGTCGCAGGACTATCGAGACAGGGCATCGATACTCCGGAGTAGACTAGCGCATGCGCTTCTCATCCCAGTGTGGGAGACGGTCTGTCCCACAGCCGTCAGTACGTCGTACTGGAGATAGTATGCGGGTGCTCGTTGGGTTACGAGTACACTGGACAGGACTCGTCGGGAACAGACTAGTTGGTATTATACCTATCGTCAGTTATCAGTTCCCAGGTGACATGAGTACAGCTTAGTCCGCTGACTTGACACTGGCACTTCGCCTCGAGTGTGTTCCCCCTGCACTTTGATCACTACCCTACCACGGCTCAAAGGAGTCATGTAAACAGGTAGTGGTTGGGTGCAGTCCCGAAGCACTTGGAGGCAGTGACGGTTAGACAGGATTCGTCTCTCCCGGTATTGGGGGTTGACATCGCGCTGTGTCTAGGAGAGCCATTACACGAGTAGTCCCTGGCCAGGGCAAGAGAGATATACTGGTAGGTTTCCAGTGTTATCTCAGGGTGTTTTGGGCTTCACTCCGACACGACTTGTACCGCTATTAGGGGACTGACGTTTACCGCCCCCTAGGCCCGCCATGCGATGTATCAGACGAACAGACCGGACTGTACGGTGACTGTCACATTCAGACTCAGTAGGAGTTCAGATGGGGTTCACCTCGTCAGTCTTCTTATCGGCATCTACCTGGGGACCGTTACGCACAGCTAGTGCCGCTTGCGGTCTGTGGTTAAACCCACTGCCAGCATAGTGTCGAGTCTTTAGAGTCCCACACAGAGGGCTATTCGCCTCTGGGCAAAACTGAGTAGAGGTCGCATGGTTTTCCGACAGGGTTCGTTCTCATCCGCGCACTTGTGCACGTTTGGAGTCCGGACGGATATTACTAGCGGGCTCTGGTTTGAGCCAGATACTGGTATATCTTTTTGGGGTTGCTTTTATCTCATAGTATTCATATTCCTCGGAACAAGAATGCGGGTGTGTATGCACAGTTGATTGAGGCGGAGGAAGAGGATTTTCATTAGGGTTTCGGAACGGGTGTGTATGCACAGTTGACAGTCGTCTTTTTCCAAACCCTAATGAATTTATGTTATATCAATTAATAATATTAATTAAATGAAATTGTGTCATGGTTGGTTTTGTTGACTTGTTGACCAAGGTTGACTTGTTGACCATGGTTGAAAGTTTGACCATCATCATTACATATCAAAGATGCTCTTTGATTCTAGCAAAACCATTTAATGAATGTAATGATAATGGTCATTCCAAACCTTCCATAAACTATTTCATTTTTATTATTATTGTTAATTTGATAATTCTTTTCATTTTGTTATGGTTGCAAAATGAGAAGGATTTTATTCATTCTATCATAACTCTTCTCTCTCCTCACTTCTTCTTCTTCCTCCTCTAGTTCAAGGAGATCCCTTCTCATGTGTTGAGAATCCTTCTCCTTGAGATAAAAACACCCCAAAGCCACTCTCTACTCACTCTAGGGTTAGAGGTTTAGCAAGCCAAAGATCCTAGTTCTCTCAAAGTTCGAGATAAGAGCCCGATGGTCGAACCCTCAGGTGGATCCATCTTTGACGGAAGAAGGCGACGAAGAAAACACCATCAAACCCTACAAAGGTTTCAAGAAGAAGGAGTTCAAGTTAGGTATAACCCTTTTTCCGAGTAGCTAACTCTCTTTAGCATGATAGCTAGTTTAGTTTAGAAAAGATCCCGACTTTGATAGTCCATGTTGCTCCTTGCGCTAAAAATTTGTTTTTTATACCGTTTCCGCCTCCCCGCAAGAACCGGGGTTGGCAACGTGGACTTACAGGAACCTAGGTCCCATCAGCGATCCAGGCATATTCTGAGGCGGTATCACCTGATTCGGGAGATAGTTGATCGCTGGGAGATCGAGGTCAGGAGAATTGACATGAAGAATAACACGGCGGATCCACTCACAAAGGCTATACCCCAGATACAATTTGAGAGACTTTTCGGGATGTTGGGTATGAGATACTACAACAACTGGCATCAGTGCAAGTGGAAGATTGTTAGTTATGTGTATGCCCTAGAGGCCATTATTGTACATATGATGTATATTATAGTGGATGCTTGGACATATATAGAGAGGACTTTCTTGCTCGACATGATGGTATGCTATCTGGTTGCTCTTTGTCTTAATATGTAGACTTGTATTGTGATACTGTCTTGCTCTCACATGTTGATAAAGCCCTTAGGATGTGTACTTGACTACCAAGACTATGATAGAGATCATACTAGTGGGACCAGGGTAGTCCATAAGTACATCCTTTAATTGTTCCTAGTCGAGGGCGTATACGCTTCTTTAACCATATGATGGGTAATGGATGATCCCACATCCATTGGTGTTTGACATCAAAGATGGTATACGGGTGCTCAGTGGAGACTGGGTATACTGAACGGACTTGCCGAGAACTCCTAGTTGGTATTATACCTATCGTTAGATAGCAGTTCTCTGGTGACACTGGTACAGGTAAGTTTGTAGACCCGATATCGTCATAGAGTCTTGTATGATTCCCACTGTGCTTTGATTTCCACCTTACCACGTTCAAGAGAACGTGCAAAACGGTGTATTTTGGGTACAGTCCCGAATCACAAGGAGGCAATGAGCGATAGGAGGAGATTCGTCTCTCCCGGTATTGGGGGTTGACGTTGCGCTGTGCTCGATTGGCTATAACAGAAAGTCCTTGGCCAGGGCTGATACGGAGATCTACTGGTAAGTGTTATTAGTAGTTTCTCAACCCGTTATGAGCCTCACATCGGCACGACTTATCGGGTACTGGGGTCTGACGTTTACCACCCCTAGACTGGATATACGACATATCAGACGAAAAGATCGGACTGTACGGTAGTGTTACTGACAGGCTTTACAGGAGTATGAGCATGCTTGCTTGTTGATCTTCCGATCGCTCAGTACCCGGGTAGCCGTTACGTCTAGCTAGTACCACTGACGGCTTGTGGGTGCTTGATATGATCATCACCTACTGCCGGCATATTGACGAGTCTTTAGAGTCCTACACAGAGGTTTCCTGGCTCAGGCGAAATGAAGTAGGAGCACATATGTGATATGTGCGGGACTGAGATTAATACATGTATGTGATACCGTATTCTATTCTCGCGATATGTGATATCGGTCGGTTATTTGTGATATAACCGGGTTATCGAATCAAGTGTTGATTAGATAAGATAATACATATCATATTAGTCGGTTATATAAGATATAGCTGGATTATTGAATCAAGTGTTGATTTGATAATTTAATATATAATTATATATTTGATATATTAATTTACATTAACTCATATTTGCTCACTTGTGCATTTCTTTTTCTCACATGTGCACACTTAATTTATATGTGATATATATCATTCCTGTTTTCTTTTTTGTGTCATGCATGATGATACACACTACATGGGTGTATGAGACTCACACCATGCTTATGATAATGTGAGGTTTATTTATTTAAAGTAAATCCAAATTAGTTGGAAATTGGTCACATGGCATGAAGCTTGTAGAAGCTTGTAGATCCATTGACTTAGTCCACTAATTTTGTTTTACTTAAGATATTTATTAACCCAACCATTCTCATTAGCCATGGTTAAGTCTCTATATGAGTTATTTGAGATACTATCTCACCCATGGTTGCCTCTCTCTTTCTCTATTGATTCATTCACAATTCTATTTGCTTCATCTTCTTCATTGAGCTCTCTAACTTTCTCAAGGTGAAGTAAAAAGAGTGAAAAAGATTTCTAAAGTGAGCAAAAATCCTACTTCATCATCCTCTACTAGATTAGCCATTTAGTTTGGGTTGTTCGCTTCACTAATCCCTAATTAGTGAAGATGTAGCTTGGGTTGGTGTCTCCTCGACATAGATCTTCTTCAGCCTCGAAGACTTCGTGCAAGCCTGTTCCTTTCATCTCGTAGAGCCATTCTAGAGTCCGGAAGATCACTACTTGGAGCGAAGGGACTACTATACGGAGCTATTGAAGTGAAGGACCGGTCTACAAAGGTTATATTCCATATTCACTTAGATATAAAATAGTTTACATGTTGTATTGTCTAAATCTCTAGTTAAGATTCTAGGGTTAGGGTTGTTTAGCATGACAAATTTTATAAAATGGTATGGACGATGCCTCCCGAAACCTTGCTGTCATGCAAGGCAATCCTACATAAGCGGGTTTAGTGCATGTGGCAACGTGTGATAATGATTTTAAGAAGGCCCTACTTTGATAATAGTGACGGACACAAGGCTTGACTCAACCAAACACAAAATGCACAATCAGTCCCTAGAGCTGGGTCACCCAGTTCAGATCACTAGACCGCTCCTGGACTTCCAAAGGACAAGACATAGAATCAATCCTCTATCACCTCCTTATCAATCTTGTAACCAGGTAAGTGCCAGATAAGTGGGAGGTATTCGCTATATGAATCACCGATATAGCGGGCCTAATTAAGTAAACCACTTTCCTTAGTCATACTTGCCTTAGACATCACAAGAAAAATATGGATAACCAATAGATTATCCACGACCCTCCTTTGTTCTAATTGAGCGCGATAGTCCTTAGAGCTTTAGTCTAGATATTTTTTATTAATGTAGGGTGATGCGTATGCTCGTTTGTGATTTGTAGGGCCTAGGAAGGGTGATGAAATCCCCACTTAATCTGAATTCGGGTTTCTTTCCTCTTAATGTCCATTTTAAATATGCAAAACAAACCAAAATCTAAAACACACAAAAAGATTTTTTAGTGGTGCTGTTTACAAAGAATTCTGTAGGTAAAAACAGTTTATTGGAGCTTTAGAGGATAGCTGAAGATGATACGATAATACCAAAAAACTTTGCTGCGATAGGAGGGGTTTCTTCTCTTCCAATATAGGGAGTTGATGTTGCGCTATGCTCGATTGGCTATAACAGCAAGTCCCTGACTAGGGCTGATGAGATTTACTGGTAAGTGTTATCAGTAGTTTCTTGAACGGTTATGTTAGTGATATATATGCCCTAGAGGCCATTATTGTATGATATAGTGGATGCTTGGACATATATATAGAAGACTTTCTTGCTCGACATGATAGTATGCTATCTGTTTGCCTTTATCTTAACATGTTCAATGGTATTATTATACTGTCTCTCATATACATGTTGATAAAGCCCTTAGGATGTTGGCCTGACTGCCAGGACTATGATGCGGATCATACTACTGGGACCTAGATAGTCCACAAGCACATACTTCAATTGTTCCTAATCGAGAGAATATCGAGATATGGCATCGATATTCCAGAGTATATGTTGGGTTTTTCCGGCGCCCCGGCCATCAAACCGTGGCCCTATGTAGAACAAAATTTTTCTAAACTTTGGCGCAAACAAAACCCGCGCAAGATCAAACAAAAAACGCTATACTAGCAATATGTAAACTAGGAGTTAGATGGTTATGCCGAACGGATCGCGTCCTTCGGTCTTCTACCATTTCCAAGCTCCTTGAGGTGTTGTGGATCGGATTTGGTTGCCGGTCTTTCTCCATCCATGATGATCTACCCGAGGGAAACGGTGCAAGCTCCAGCCTCGCCTAGCGAGGCAACCGATGCTCTAAGGTTGTTAGCAATGGAGAATGGAGGTGTACGATTATCTCACTATTGTTTTTCTCTCATCACAAATGCTCAAAGAGCAACCCTAGAAGATGAAGGAGGTGAGGAAACATGTGACATGAGCAACTCAAGAAATGGCTAAGTGTTTTTCTCCAAGTGAGAAAATGAAGCAAGTAAAGAAGCAAGTAAAGAAAAGAAAAAATGAGCAAGGCATGTAAAGAATTGTGGTTGCCGTTTCAATCTTGCAATGAAAAAAATTCTCTTTTCATTTATCAAATAAACAAATGTGGTGCCATACCTCTCTACATGCCATCAAGCCATGCTTATGCCAACTCACCCCTCCACCCCATTTGTAAAACAAATGAATTTCCTAAAAAGAAAATCATACAAATGAGGTGTCCATCTTCTAGAAACTATTCCGTATAAATATGGAATACAACCTGGTATATGTATCGAAATACACATGCACGTATTCATACAAAAATACGAATAGCCAAGAGAGAAAATGAATAGTGAATAATAATACTAGAATATATATATATATATATATATATATATACACATACATATATATAAATTATTAAATCAAAACCTGATTTAAGAATCCGGCTTAATCCTAAGCCGCTAGTATTATCAACCGTCCGATTAAAGTCTGTGTAGCCTGTACACATATTTAATCGGACACCTGTATGTACCAACATAAGTCATCTACACCATATCTCCTGAACCGTGAAAACTCTCTGTGTGGGACTCTAAAGACTCGTAAATACGCTGGCAGTAGGTTTAACCACAAGCACGTCAGCAGCACTAGCTGTACGTAATGGCTACCCAGGTATTGAGTGAAAGGAAGGCCAACGAGCAAACTCATCCGTACCCCTACTGAGCCTAACAGTGACAATCTCCGCACAGTCCGGTCCGTTCATCTATAAGTATCGCATATCGAGTCTATGGGGCTGGATAAAGTCAGACCCTTAATAACGCGATATTTAGTGTCGGTATGGAGCCTATCACCACCTGAGAAACTATCGATTCTGGATCAGTAATTCTCGACTACCTTGGCCAAGGATTTCTGGTGATGGCCACCGGTGCACTCCGCGACATCAACCCCCAATACTGGGAGAGACGAATCCCCTAACGATCCGCTCACTGCCTCCATGTGGCTCGGGACTGTACCCAGCTAAAACCTGTTTGCACGACTCCTTTGAGACGTGGTAAGGTAGTAATCAAAACATAGTGAGAACTCACACAAGACAAATGACGATCTCAGGTCGATAGACTTACCTGTACACATGTCACCAGGGAACAGCTATCTGACAATAGGTATAATACTAACTAGCATGTTCCCGGCGAGTCCGTCCGATGTACTCATAACCCAATGAGCACCTGAATACATCTTAGGTGAACCAACTAACACCAATGGCTTATAAGACCGGCCACCGCCCCTCGTCGGGGTCTCGATCCGTATACACTAGTCTACTTTTGGAGTATCGATGCCCAGTCTCGAAACTCCCACGACTAGGGATACTCTAAGGATGTGCTAATAGACCACCCAGCTCCTACGTATATGATCGCCATCATACTGCTGGTAGTCAAGCATGAATCCTATGGTCTCTATCAACATGTAATAGTGATCTGTAATGTCACCTAAAGCATATACACGATGATAAAGACAAACCAGATAGCATACTATCATCTCGAGTAAGACTGTTCTACCGGTATATGTCCTCCCTCAATCATTGCAATCACGTGCCTGCGATCTAATAATTGATTTGAGGGCACTATAGCCAACAATCTCCCACTTGCACTTAAGGCTAATTATTGCGATGTCGCATACTCACAGCCCGTGTGTTACCGAACACCCAACTTCTCTACTAATCAGTTTCACAAAGCTCGTTTGTAAAACTATTGCGTTCGAGAAATATCCTCAGTGAGTGGATCCGCTCTAATATTTCTTTTTATGTCTCTCTTTATCTCAAGTTTGCAGAGAAAGCCATCTCCCGAAATGAGCAATACCTGTCTTAGAATATGTCTGGATATCTGATGGGACCTAGTTCATAAATGAACTCCAAATCCAGCAAACTTCTTAAGACTGTATCGTTCAATGAATTTAATCAGTATCCTGCGCCACGCCTCTCTCAGTATCTGCTTGGACCACCTGTCCAAACAAATGCCCTCGTTAAGAGGGAAAACTTATAACTCTAACAGCCACTCTATCATCCAGGTCATCTTGGAAGCCTGGAATGATAACCGTCTCCCGAAGGAGGCTGCCGTTACCATATCCCTAGAGCATCTACTTATTTTCATAAACTGCTTCCCAATGTTTCTCCACGATTGGATTAATATATAAACTTATTGCAGCTAGTGCAAAAACGATCGAAAGTTCGAGTACATAATACAATCAATCGATCAGAACCCTGCACGTATCCAATACGGCTACTACATCGTTTCTCCAGAACTAGGAAAAACCTCTGTGTGGGGCTCTAAAGACTCATTAATACGCTGGCAGTAGGTTTAACCACAAGCACGTCAGCGACACTAGCTTTACGTAACGGCTATCCAGGTATTGAGCGAAAGGAAGACCAACGAGCAAACCCATCTGAACCACTACTGCGTCTATCCATGACAATCTCTATATAGTCCGGTCTGTTTGTCTAAGAGTATCGCATATCGAGTCTAGGGGGTGGATAAAGTCAGACCCCTAATAACGCGATATTTCGTGTCGGTATGAAGTCCATCACCCGCTAAGAAACTGCTGATCCAAATCAGTAATTGTCGTCTACCTTGGCCAAGGATTTTTGGTGATGGCCACCTATGCACCGCACGACATCAACCCCCAATACCGGGAGAGATGAATCCCCGACGATTCGCTCACTGCCTCCATGTGTCTCGGGACTGTACCCAACTAAAACCTGTTTATCACGACTCCTTTGAGTCATGGTAGGGTAGTAATCAAAGTACAGTGGGAACTCACACGAGACAAATGACGATCTCAGGTCCACAGACTAACCTATACTCATGTCACTTTAGAACTGCTATCTGACAATAGGCATAATACCAACTAGCATGTTCCCGGCGAGTCCGTCTAGCGCACTCATAACTCAATGAGCACCTGTATACTATCTTAGGTGAATGACTGACACCAATGGCTTGTGAAACCGGCCACCGTCCCTCGTCGAGGTCTCGAAAAGTATACACTAGTCTACTCTGGTGTATCGATACCCATTCTAGATACTCCTTTGACTAGGGACATTTAAGGATGTGCTTATAGACCACCCAGCTCCCACGTATATGATCGCCATCATAATATTGGTAGTTAAGCAAGAATCCTTTGGGCTTTATTAACATGTAATGGTGATCAGTAATACCACATAATGCATTTACATGATGATAAAGACAAACCAGATAGTATACTATCATTTTGAGTAAGACTGTTCTACCTGTATATGTTCTCCCTCAATCATCACAATCGTGTGCCTGCGATTACAATAATTGACTTGAGGGCACTATAGCCAACACTTATGAAACTTGCCAGTCACGTCTCAAAGGCAAGATAACCAAAACTCCGTTTACGGGATACGGAGAAAGAGCTACTGAACTCTTGGGACTGATACATAGTGATGTATGCAGTCCTATATCTATACATGCTAGGAATGGTTCCTCTTACTTCATAACATTTACCGATGATCTCTCAAGATTGGGACATGTGTTCCTGTTGAAACATAAATCTAAAGCTTTTGAGAAATTCAAGGAATATAAGAGCGAAATCGAGAACCAGAAGGGTAAAAGTATTAAAATCCTTCGATCTGATCGAGGTGGAGAATACTTTAGCACAGAATTCTGAGATTATCTAAAAGAGAATAGGATTCTCTCTCAGTTTACACCTCCGTATACACCACAGCACAATGGAGTATCGAAGCGGAGGAACCGCACCCTATTAGATATGGTGTGCTCTATAATAAGTGTTGCTGAGTTACCTATTTTCTTTTGGAGTTATGCACTTGAGACAGCTGCATACCTATTGGATCAAGTTCCATCAAAATCCGTGGCTAAATCACCATATGAGATATGGAGTGGAAAGAGACCATATCTTAAACTAGTTAAGATATGAGGTTGTTCGGCTTATGTTAAAAATAACAGAATTCAGACAAACTCGAAGCACGATCAGTTCTTTACAAGTTTGTGGGATATCCATTGAATTCACATGGATATCTATTCCACCAAAGCGAGGAACAAAAGGTGTTTGTTGCTCAACATGCCACCATTTTAGAAAAGGAATTTTTGTAACAACTTTGAAATCATTGTACGGAAAATTTTACTTTTAATATACAAGAAATGAGTTTTACAGCCTGAGTTTGAATTATAAGTTACTTTTGTTAAATAGCAGGAAGAAACAACTTGTAGCTCACTGGTAAAGCCCTTGCACTGTTGTGACGTGGCCTATGTGTTTGATTCCCATCAAAAACAATATTTTTTCTGAATTTCTCTTGTAACTTTTTGGAAGCCCAAAAGCTTGCACGTGCAATACACAGGGAAAGGAAAACTCAGAAAAATCAAACATGTGGAAAATGGAGTAAACACTGATTTAATCTCGTAGCACGAATCTCTATGCCAGATGGCATAAATCGACTGGCCAAAAGCACATTATAGCCGGCGGGGATAGGTCGATGGTGGCCAAATGGCCCCGTGCTCAGCACACTTGCCTCTTCATCTACTCCTAACTCTTATGCATTGTTTGATTTCCCTGGAATCAAATAGAGACCCTTCAATTCATAATTTATCACAATTTTAATGCTTTTAATCCACATTTTTAATTCCAAAATCCTAATTCTCCACTATAAATAGCATCCCCTACTTTGGCTCAGCACCATTCTGAAAATTATAGCAAAATTCTCTCAAAAAGTTCCTAAGTATAAGTGGAGTAAAGAGGAGTTAGCGAGCGAGCAACTTCCGGTGAAGATCGAAGCTAATTCCGGCGCTCCCGTGACGCTACAATGCTCATACCCTCTTCTTCAACCTTTCTTTAATCCTTCTAAACTGTAAGTTCTTTCTAAAACTCTTCCTTTCTATTGAAATTCCTCTTCAAATATTTATCGGTAAAAGTGGAGTTAATACCGACATCTTCTTTTCTAAAACACATAACTCCCTTTTCCTTTACAATTTAGACAATATAATTTTACTACATCATTTGTAACCTTAAACTCTAATGTTTAGAATCAAATTTCACCAAAATTCTCATGTGAAATAACAATAGTACATTTTTTCATTAAAATGCCTTGAATTTACAAAAACCTCTTTTAGTATATATTAAAATAATATCCTTAGGAAAACTTCACGGGATAACGACCTACCCCCCACACACACTTAGTTTCATAGCACGATACTCATTGAATGTATTTTAGTTGCGAAGTATAATATTACGATAAAATACCACATAATTTTAAAAACCGGATTTCTTTTAAATCGGTATTTTCTATCCTTTGCGATTACGCATCTACAACCCTCTTTAGGAGACCCGCTAATGGATGGTGCGGATTATCGCACATCCTTGGGCTATTAGAACGAGATGTAGACCTCCTCACGGAGCATTCGATCTCGAAAGGATTTAAATACGGTTTTTAAGAAATACGATTTTTTTAAAAATAAAATAAAATAATTTTTTTAAAATTAAAATTATATAAAATTATAAATACATACTTTCAAAATATAATAAACTTATGTTTTTCAAAAATGAAAATATTAACAAATGTCAATAAAATACCCTCAAGATACTAAAAAGGCAAGTTTTACAATAAAATACCATGAACTTTCCAAGCTAAGTACTTATCACTAAAATACCCCAATACTTAAATCCACACTCATGAAAACCCTAAGTAATACTAATCACCCTCGAGGTTTATTTTTTAACTATATTAAAATATTTTTTAGAAAACCCCCTCGAGTTATATAAAAACACTATTTAAGGGCTTTAGTAAATATAGGTTTCAGCGGGATCAATTCTTTTGAGCCCCAGGGAGCCGGAGAAAGTGAGTTCTTGCCTATTTAAGGTAGAAAACTTAACGGATTTATCAATAGTAATTGTCTTGAAAAAAAACATAAATCCTGCCGTCCATGTGCAGCAGTTATCGATGACTCCCGAACCTAATTCAAGAGCTAAATCTGTTTACAAGTGACTGACTCAGTCTGAGTCAAATTCAAACCTGAATCCAAAATCAAACATGAATACTTGAACATGAACATGAATACTTGAATTAAACATCAATATCAAACATGTATACTTGACCTGACTTGACCGAACCATGATTATAACTTGACTTGAATACTTGATTACATCCTGAACATGAATACTTGAACAACTTGTATTCATGGTTTCGGCAAGTCTGATAATTATAATCTATACAACACATTACGTGGGGATAAAGGGGTAGATTGGTACGGAACGTATATCGTGACACGAGAGGTCACTTAAAAGACACCTATATGAATTCCCGTGCCGTTGTCCCATGGGTTATGACGGGGTCTTGTACTATATGTTACCATAGTCCACGGGCTAAGATGGACTCCTCTCGTATACATGAATACCTTCTGTACCAAACTACAAACAACCACGTTATAATAACAATCATATACTTTTACAACTCACCTATTCATTTCACAATACATGTTATATTCTCTTTCTTCTTTTGGGACTTACCGAGCACTAGTCCACTGACGACATTCCTGTCTATTTCTTTCTTTGGTATATTCGTTAGGAGGACAGGACTCTCAGGAAATCGAGCCTAGACAGGAGGATTTGGACCAGCTCGCGACACAGCCTGACTTCTAGTTCCTTGTATTTTCATTTCCTGTATTTCATTGCTTAGGCACTGCTTATTATCATTGTATCTTTTCATTTTCAAAATAGTTGTATTTAAAGATGAATGTGAATAAAGTTGCTGTTAATTTATACTCTTGTCATTCTTGTACATTTTATACATTGCTTAATTACGCTTAACGTATTTATTTCTTAGTAAATACGTTGCGGCCTGCCACGTCACCGTATCCGTCTACTGGGAAGCGGGGCGTGATAGGTTTTGTTGGCGGCCCATGCAGGTCAGTTCTATATAAAGTCTTAAGCAATGCATCATAAGAATTATAAGAATCAGCAACTATACATTACTTACATTTCTAATTTTTGAATCTATCCTAACCATTCTTTTTTCTATCAAGGTCATGGTTTCACCGAACAACACCAGCACGAACGTCAATGGCAATACCCCACCGCCAACTCTACCAGAACCACCTACCATCGCAGCTCTTATCAATGAGAAAATGATACTGCTTGAGGCGATCAAAAGCTTATTGGAGGGACAGCAGCAACAGACTGCTATCCTCTTGCACCGCCCGGAAGTCGAGGCACCCGGAGTCGAGCAATTCTGGGCACTACACCCAAAACACTTATGAGGAAAAGAGTGCCCACTAGAGGTAGACGAATGGGCTCAATCGATCGAAGATGATCTGGAAGCAGCACAAGTGCAAGATATTGCCTGGGTGAGAGTTTCTAATTTGCAACTGACAGACAACGCCAGAATCTGGTGGAAGGCTGAAGAAAGACGTCTCACCCAACCGATCGAGTGGAAGAGATTTCATGGTCAGTTTGATGCGAAGTACTTTCCTGAGACTGCCCGTTTCGACATTGAGCAGCAGTTCATCCATTTACAACAAGGCTCGATATGGGTCAAGTCTGTGGATGAATACGATGCTGAGTTTACCATGCTTAGCTGGTAAGATATTGTCTCAATATTCAAATTCCTGATCTCACTCATTACACTGCTAACATAAGGTTATAACAAGTTCGCTGCACACCTGATTCCTACTGCTCAGATCTGGGAATGACGATTTCAGTAAGGGTTAGACCCGAAAATCCAAGCTGCACGGGATTTCCCAACCCATGAACTTGCTCTGAAGGCAGCCCGATGCTATGAGGCAGTGGTGAAGAAGAAGGGCATGCCGCAAACTGCCGGTGTGAAACGCCCTACCACACAGATGACAGAGGAGCCTCTTCTAGGCTAACCTTTACACCCAGGAGACCTGGATGATCATTTAACCGGCCCAGTCTAGACTTTTGTTTTTACTGCAAAAGGACGGGACACCTGGCAAAAGACTGCAGGCATGCAAATGGCCTGTGTTTGGTTTGTAGCGCATCCACTCACGCCATTGGAGCGTGTCCATAACGTTTCAACACAGCTCCAGCACCCAGACTAGCAATCACAATCCCGCAACAGCCATCTATTCAGGCTCCTGCACCTCGTTTAGCTCTCCCTGCACCAGCTCCACGTGGACCTCCCGCACAGCATCTATTGGATATAGTGCCCTCAGAGTCAATTATTGGATCACAGGCAAGTGATTGCAATGATTGAGGGAGGACCTATGCCGGTAGGACAGTCTTACTCAAAATGATAGTATGCTATCTGGTTTATCTTTATCATCGTGTACAGCTTTAGGTGACATTACTGATCACTATTGCATGTTGATAGAGCCCCTAAGATTCTTTCTTGACTACCAGCAGTATGAGGGCGATCATATACTTGGGAGCTGGGGTCTATAAGCACATCCTTATAAGTTCCCTAGTCGTGGGAGTTTCGAGACAGGGCATCGATACTCCAGAGTAGACTAGTGTATACAGTCGAGACCCCGACGAGGCACGGTGGCCGGTCTCACAAGCCACTGGTGTCAGTTGGTTCACCTAAGATGTATACAGGTGCTCATTGGGTTATGAGTACACCAGACAGGACTCGCCAGGAACCTGCTAGTTGTGATTATACCTGATGTCAGATAGCAGTTCCCTGGTGACATGTGTACAGGTTAGTTCATCGACCTGAGATCGTCATTTGTCTCGTGTGAGTTCCCACTGTGCTTTGATTACTACCCTACCACGCTCAAAGGAAACGTGCAAACAGGTTTTAGTTGGGTACAGCCCCGAGCCACATGGAGGCAGTGAGCGGATCTTCAGGGGTTCGTCTCTCCCGGTATTGGGGGTGAGGCCGCGCTGTGTCTAGGAGAGCCAGTACATGAAAAGTCCTTGGCCAAGGCAGGAGATTTACTGGTAGGTATTCCAGTAGTATCTCAGGGTGTTCTGGGCTACACTCCGACACGACTTGTACTGCTTTTGGGGGTCCGACTTTTACCAACCCCCTAGGCCCGCCATGCGATGCTCATAGACGAACGGACCGGACTGTACGGATATTGTCACTGACAGGCTCAGTAGGGTGTCAGGATGAGTTCGCTCATCGATGTCCCTTTTGTTCAGCACCTGGTAGCCCGTTACGTATTGGCTAATACCTCTGACGTGCTAGTGGTTAAATCCACAGCCAAACTATTGACGAGTCTTTAGAGTCCCCCACAGACCAGTTTCTCAAATTTCGGGCGAAACGCTGTAGAGGCCGTATGGAGATATGGCAGGGTTCGATCAGATACGTGCGGTATTGCACAGATCATGAGCGGTCGGATTATACTAGCGGGCTTTAGTTTAAGCCAGATCCTAGTATTGTACAGTGTAGATTTTGTCTCTTTGCATTTGTATTCAGTGGGAATACAAATGTGGGTATGTATATACTATCGCGGGGTTTTCCTGTAATTTATTACGGGATCAGTTTTCTGAAGTTGCCAGTTTGCATTCTGTTCCGGCCAGTTTTCTTTTGTTCCTTCGCGGCCGGACTTTTTGATGGAGGGGCTAATTTGCAAGTTCGCAAATTAGCATATTGTGGAGGTGTTATTTGTATATGAGGCTTCATGATCACGAGATTCTTTTTAAATCAACTCTTTTTCATTAATGAGAAAGGATTTATGATGAGAGTTGATTTGCATTTTGATGTGAGGTTTGCTTTTGGATGTGGTCACCTCTTTTTCTTTCCTACACTCACCTCCCTTCTTGTTTTTGATTCTTTTTCTCCACCATTTTCTTAGAGGGGGGCCGGCTGTTGGAGATAGTGCCCTCAGAGTCAATTATTGGATCACAGGCACGTGATTGCAATGATTGAGGGAGGACCTATCCCGGTAGGACAGTCTTACTCGAGATGATAGTATGCTATCTGGTTTATCTTTATCATCGTGTACTGCTTTAGGTGACCTTACAGGTCGCTATTACACGTTGATAGAGCCCCTAGGATTCTTGCTTGACGACCAGCAGTATGATGGCGATCATATACGTGGGAGCTGGGGTCTATAAGCACATCCTTAAAAGGTCCCTAGTCGTAGGAGTTTCGAGATAGGGCATCGATACTCCATTAGTAGACTAGTGTATACAGTCGAGACCCCGACGAGGGGCGGTGGCCGGTCTCACAAGCCACTGGTGTCAGTTGGTTCACCTAAGATGTATACAGGTGCTCATTGGGTTATGAGTACACCGGACAGGACTCGCTGGGAACCTGCTAGTTGGGATTATACCAGACGTCAGATAGCAGTTCCCAGATGACATGTGTACAGGTTAGTTCATCGACCTGAGATCGTCATTTGTCTCGTGTGAGTTCCCACTGTGCTTTGATTACTACCCTACCACGGCTCAAAGGAGTCGTGCAAACAGGTTTTAGTTGGGTACAGTCCCGAGCCACATGGAGGCAGTGAGCGGATCTGCAGGGGTTCGTCTCTCCCGGTATTGGGGGTGAGGTCGCGCTGTGTCTAGGAGAGCCATTACGCAAAGCCCTCGGCCGAGGCAGGAGATTTACTGGTAGGTATTCCAGTAGTATCTCAGGGCGTTCTGGGCTACACTCCGACACGACTTGTACTGCCTTTGGGGGTCTGACTTTTACCAACCCCCTAGGCCCGACATGCGATCCTCATAGACGAACGAACCGGACTGTACGGATATTGTCACTGACAGGCTCAGTTGGGTGTCGGGGTGAGCTTCCTCATCGACGTCCCTTTTGGTCAATAGCTGGTGGCCCGTCACGTATTGGCTTATACCTCTGACGTGCCAGTGGTTAAATCCACAGCCATAGTATTGACGAGTCTTTAGAGTCCACCACACTTACAGTTACTCAAGCTTTCGGGCGAAACGCTGTAGAGGCCGTATGGAGATATGGCAGGGTCCGATCAGATACGTGCGGTATTGCACCGATCAGGATCGGACAGGCTGTACTAGTGGCCGTATAGTTATATGGCAAGGTTCGATCAGATACGTGCGGTATTGCACGCATCAGGATCGAACGGATATTACTAGCCGGCTTTGGCTTAAGCCGGTCCTAGTTTAGTACAGTGTAGATTTTGTCTCATTGCATCTGTATCCGGTTAGAATGCAGATGCGGGTGTGTATGCACAGTATCGGGGTTTTCCTGTAATTTATTACGGGACCAGTTTTCTGGAGTTGCCAGTTTGCATTCCGTTCCGGCCGGTTTTCCTTTGTTCTTTCCCGGCCGGACTTTTCCGATGGAGGGGGTAATTTGCAGTTTTGCAAATTACACTTTGTGGAGGATTTTCTTGCAAATGTATTTATCATGATAGCATCTTTAGATGCCATTCTTTTCCTTGATCTTTTCATGCTTTATCTTGATTAGAATTGATAAGAATGGTTGATGTAAGTTTGTAATGATTATGTTTGGCTATGGTCACCACTTGTGCTCCTACCATCTCCTCCCTTCATGCTTGATATTCATTCCTCCACCATTCTTCTACTCACTTGATAAGTTTTTTCATGAGAGGAAAAAGAAAGAGAGAAGAAGAAGAAGAGAGATTCATCTTGAGAGTTTCATTCATGATCTCTTTTTCTTGCTAGAAAAATGCAAGCACCATTTTTCTATTCTTGATTCCTCCATCACCATGGCAACAAACCCTAAATGAGACAAGCATCTTCTACACTACATTCTACAGCACATCTTGAGCATGTCGAGTTGCCGGCTTCATGCTCGAGTTGCCTCGGTATTGAGGCGGGAGCCCGTAAAAGACGCAGGCGATGTGGTGCCCTTTCCGGCGAGGAGGCGACGATATGGAGACTACACTTTCCGCGGGAGATCGGGACGATGACGAGAAGACCGGAGGACTCGGATCACTCGGTATACTTCTCACTCTATCTCTTGATTGCTAGCATTAGGTTAATGGTTACGATCCGGGTTTTCTTTGTCCGCGGTAGCGCCGGTTTCCGAGTAAGGAAAAATTTTGATTCCGCAATTTGGCCTCGAGTAAGACGGCCGGGGCGCTGCCGTGGCGCAACATGGTATCAGAGCCACGCCATTAACCTTGCCTAGCTTGTTCTAATGCGTTTTGCTTATCCGATCGACCAAAATTCCAAAAACATCATTTTTGTTCACATCAGTTTTCTGTTGGAATTTTTTGGTGTCTAAAAAATTTTTCAGGTTGCAGAAAAATGATGTGCTAGAAAATATAAGGCTACTGTAGAAAAACGATAAAGTGATTCAGTAGTTGGAGCGCGGAACCGCGGCCAAAACCCCCTTGGGGCCGCGGTTCCGCCGCACTATGGTGAGTTCACTTGGTCGTTTTTCTTCAGTTGCTTTCTGGGCTGAAAATAGGGCTTTTGGAATATTAAATTTGGGCCCAGATCTTCTGTGACTGCTACAGTATTACTTGGGGGCCCACTTGTTAATTTTTGATCGATTGGATATTTTAAACACATTATTTCCCAGTATTTACATTATATCTGCGACCGTGAATGTCACTTGATCGGTAAATCCCGTCTAACTGCTATAGCCCGGTTAGACGGATTTGCGAACGTGACTTTCACGTTGATGTTCTATGTTTATGCTGTGTTGTTGCGGATCGGTCGTGGGGGATAGCCTGGATGAAATGCTAGTACAGTTTCTGTTGTATTATGTACATTTGATATTGCGGGGCGAGCGTCCGACATGTGGACTGCCGTCACTTCCTGATTGTATTATTATTTTGGGGCACGACCTGGTTGCGGTCGATGTACCCGATGTATGTATATTTTACATTCTGTACTAGGATTGCCCCGCGGTGGGGTGCATGGATAGCCGGGTTCTGGAGGGCAACAAGCCCGCATCTCATGGCATTGGGACGGAGGGGGCTTCAGTCTGGAATTGGCGGGCTATTCGCCGCACTCGTAGGGGGTACAGGTTGACCCAGGAGGGGTGCCCAAGTTACCGGATTCCGTGAAGTGCTGGGTGGTCCATTCACGGTGCTGAAGGGGGCTGCCTCGCTTCAGGTTTTGGCGGGTGACTTGCCGCACCCGTAGGGGTCTAGGTTTTCATTGCACAGGCTATCCACACGACCAGGGGAACGTCGGGTTTCAGCAGCGGCTCTGTGAAACCCGGGGCTTCCAGATATCTGTATTGTTCTGTGATGCTGTATATTTCTGTGATGTTGCCTTTTATCACGCCTTGAGCGAAATATAATATATTGGTATATATATTAGTAGATGTTGTATATGTTTTTCATCCGCGCTAGTCCAGTCCCTGCTCTGCCGTTAGTTAGCTAACCTAACGGGTGATGACGGGACCCAGTGGCGAATGCGGATGGCATATACGTACGTCAGTATATTTTCGTTCTTTGTGGTGTGATCATTTGATGGGACTGCATTGATTCGGATCAATGCAAGATAAACAAACCTAATCTGATGTTGTTGGAACACTTTTTCAAAAAGCTGTTATTGCAAGGACGTTCACTTTTGTTTTGCATCGTGGTATTCATTTGGAATATCCTGCTCCTCAGTCGACGAGGCAAGGGCCGAGATCCCTTCACCGGGAGTGACCCCTTGGACAGAAGTTTGCGTCAGGGCATTAACTTCACTATAGCCGATTGTCTTTTGCTTTGCATCGTGGTATTCAGTTGGAATATCCTGCACCTCATTCTACGGGGAAAGAGCCGAGATCCCTTCACCGGGAGTGACCTCTTTAGCAAAGGTTTTCGTCACTATATTTTATAAAAGGTTATCCAGTTCCTTCAACGATATCAAGTTCATTACGTTAAAGGTTTTTTCGCCAAAAACCAGTCGTAGCCCTCCGTCATTTCAGATTAGTATTGTTTAGTATTCGCGCTACGTTTGTCGTTGCTATTCGCCGAGGCGTAGTGTGCGGTAGCTCTGTAATGCTTTCTGTCGTATAGATATGTGGATTGGTTAGGACAGTCGTATGACTTTGTTGATTATTCGTCAAGGGTCGTGCGGGTGGGTTTAACGCAATCAAGATAATGACGGACTGAACTTGACTAGGACCTTTTGATTTGTTGATTATTCATCAAGGTCACTTGGGTCCTAGGGGTAAAAATCACATCGGGAGTTTCAAAAGAACTGAAACTTGCCAGGCATGCGCATACCTTCTGGAGTGTGGTGACGTGAGTGGATTCCGTCACGTTATCATGCGATGAGAGTTGGATCCCGATTCCCACTGATGAGTTGGTTTACTCCTCGGGTGATCCTGACTAATTCTTCTTTCAGGTTTGGAGGAGAATTTGAGGTACAGTGGGAGGTTTCCAGATTAGACAAAGTGATAACCATTCTGATCTAGGTTAGAGTGCACGCTGAGTGTTTCTTTTCTCTCTCTCTTTGGCAGCGACCTTTGACCCAACCCTAAGACTATGACTCAGTGACCAAGTTGACCGAACCTTCTTAACACAGGCTTTTGGATTGTCAGAGTTGCAGACCCCATTGCCACTCCTACTTTTACCCTTTTCTCCAGGACACCCCGTATTACTACGAACGTCCACTTCCATTGGACAAAACCATCGTATGGTTATATACGAACTCGAAGGACTTCGAGGATGGTTTCTGGTTCTGGAGAAAACGGATAGGACTATTCAGTTGTCTTTTCTTTTCACCTTCTCTCAGGTTGCGAGTACTCCTTAGTTTAGGAGTAGTACACCTATTACGCAAATTGGATAGTCTTCTTCCAAACCATAGGCTGGTGCCGACCGGTAGGGAATGAAGAAAACCAGTTAGCCTAAATGGTGTACAGAAGGTATTAAGATTAAGACAAAGCAAGGGATTAGTAAGAGGGCAAAGTAAATTGCGACTGATATTCACGACCAAACCAAGTATTTCTTCGCCAATCCTAAATCACCTTTGTATTTCTCCAGGACACTCCGTATCACTACGAAGATCCACAGTTTATTGGATACTCCATCGTATGGTTATATACGAACTCGAAAGGAACTTGTTCCAGTTCGGGGATGGATTCTGGTTCAGGAGAAATAGGAATAAAATACATTCAGGTGTCTTTTATCTTCACCTTCTCTCGCATTGCGAGTGCTCCTAGGATTAGGACAGTACACCCTTTATGCTTTTTGGATAGTCTTCTTCTAAACCATAGACTGGTGCCGAACGGTAGGGAAGGAAGAAAACCATTTGGCTTAAAGGGGTGTACAGAAGGTAATGACTAAAGACATATAAAGGGATTTGGAGAGGTGGCAAAGAATTATACGGTTATAGTTGTGAATCTGGATAATGGAAGAGGCATTACTAGGAATACCAGGATACCCCGAAGAAACATTTCAATGTTTCATCTTCGCTGTGTACTGTTAATGGAAAACTGATTTTCCAATTAGACACTTACTCCAGGGTATTTATTTACCAGGTATGATTCTCACATCTGTATGGTTTTATAAGATGATGAGTGGGAGTAAGTTATTAGGAATTGGGTGATCATCCTCATTATATCGGGATTTGTTGTAATCGGTGATATTTGAGGAAGTCACCTGGGTTGTTTGCCGGACGGCAAATTTTTGGTTTTGAATATCCGCGGTTATGCACCAATTTCAAATTGATATATCTGTACGTCTATTTTCATAGAGTGAGATATACCTTTTGATATTATGTCGATGACATTTACCTATATCAGTGGATGATTAGGTAAGGAGCATTAAACAGCGGTGTAATTCTTCTTAACCATAAGTACAGTTTTCAACCTACGACACACAGTGAAAGAGTTGTTAGACTCAGCGGACTTATACAGAGTATTGTATGTTGTCCAGTGTCCATTAGGACAGAGGGGTTGGTCCTCGTACTATATTCTGTTTACTTTTAACTTCTCTAGTTCTTAGACATGTGTTTCGTGGAAACACACGGTCTAAGTTTTGAGGAGTTATAGGTATTTGAATAGAGTAGAGAACCAGGTATAGCAAGTATCGGGATTCTTCAAAGTGATCGAAGATGTAGATACTTGTGTATGGTATTCAGTTGATAGTAATGATTAAGAGAACTTGCTTCTCTTTCAGGATACTCATAATTGGAAGCATTCCTAAGTTGAGTAACGCTGATCGGCCTCCTTCCATTTAGTTGACATGCACTGGAGATAAGCTGCATGATTTGAATCTGGTTCAATTAAATCAGTGCCTCTGTTTCTATATTGGATATAGAACAGTTCATATCTTGACATTGTTAAGGTACGGGGAGTTGTCCGGCTTATGCTTAAAACCAGACACTGGACAACTCAAGGCACGTTTCTGTAATGGCTGTTTGTGGGTTGACCCAGGCTATGACGAGGGTTGACTTTCTACCATCTGGATGAACAATAGCAATATTGTTCTAGACTCGCCACAGTTTTAATAAAAATGGATTTTTTCAGAAAACATTAGTGGGAGTATGGTAGAACTGGAAGTAATTCCAGAACCACAAACGATTACTGAAGATTTGATAAGGAACCTAAAGATTCAATCTGATTTGACATTCCATTAGCCACTCCGCAGATATGATGGGTAACCTCAGGCACTCGAGAGGTACTTCGGTATGCTCAAGGACGGTGGCAGGGAGGTTCTTGTTTACCCACACTTGCCATTGCTGTTGTTCCAGGCTGCGAGACCCGGCAGGAGGATGAGTATAGCGTCGTTCTAAACTAGCTTTGGAAGTGCACGTCTATATGACTCTGCCAGAGGGTTGTCGTAGTCAGTGGGAGCAGCGGAAGCATTGGTGGACATCAGGCTTATGTCTATTTATAGACTAAAGCAGATGTAGCGGAGATAGATCATCTATTTCTGATGTGACAGTCATAGGTTTGACGTCATCAGAATAAGGGGTGGATCTGTTGAGAAGGTAGTAGGAAGTGATATTCCTATACTACGATCGGTTATACTTTGGTCGTCACACAGTGTTTTCTCCACATAGGACTTGGATATTATATCAGACATACTGGTTACTAGATCTATGGTTTTAGATCTAGATTTGGGTGGTTTCCCAATCTGGGTACCTTGACAGCATTCTATGAGTATTTAGAATGGACGACTCCTGACACAGTAGTGTACCTGCAGTTGATGGAGTCACCCTCTCTAAAGGGGTCTTATAGACTAAAGGGGAGAGGGATACTCATGATTGGCAGATCACTTGCTTAGGCAATTGAGTCAATCATGAGATGTCAAGTACCACACCAGATGTTGTTCTTGCACTAGATGCAATAAGTTGATATTGATCCAATCCTGGAGAAACAGTCGGAAGCAGTCTTAGAACATAAGTGGATGTTCTAGGGATATGATAACGACAGCCTCATTTGGGAGACAGTTATCATTCCAGGCTTCCAAGGTGACATGGACGACAAGGAGGTTGTCAGAGTTATAGTTTTCCTTCTGGGGAGGGGCAGTATTTTGGACAGGTGGTCCAAGGCAATACTGAGGGTGGCATGGCGCAGGATACTGATTAAGTTCAGTTGATGATACAGTCTAAGAAGTTTGGATTTGAAGTTCATTTGGATTTGAAGTTCATTTATGAGCTAGGTCCCATCAGACATCCAGACGTTCCAAGACAGGTATTGCTCAATTCGGGAGATGGCTTTCTCCGCGAACTTGAGATATAGAGAGACATAGAAAGAAACATCACAGCGGATCCACTCACTGAGGCTATTCCTTGAACGCAATAGTTTCGCAAACGAGCTTTGTGAGACTGACTTGTAGAGGAGTTGGGTGTTCGGTATCACACGGGCTGTGAGTATGCGGCATCGCAATAATTAGCCTTGAGTGCAAGTGGGAGATTGTTGGAGATAGTGCCCTCAGAGTCAATTATTGGATCACAGGCACGTGATTGCAATGATTGAGGGAGGACCTATCCCGGTAGGACAGTCTTACTCGAGATGATAGTATGCTATCTGGTTTATCTTTATCATCGTGTACTGCTTTAGGTGACCTTACAGGTCGCTATTACACGTTGATAGAGCCCCTAGGATTCTTGCTTGACGACCAGCAGTATGATGGCGATCATATACGTGGGAGCTGGGGTCTATAAGCACATCCTTAAAAGGTCCCTAGTCGTAGGAGTTTCGAGACAGGGCATCGATACTCCATTAGTAGACTAGTGTATACAGTCGAGACCCCGAAGAGGGGCGGTGGCCGGTCTCACAAGCCACTGGTGTCAGTTGGTTCACCTAAGATGTATACAGGTGCTCATTGGGTTATGAGTACACCGGACAGGACTCGCTGGGAACCTGCTAGTTGGGATTATACCAGACGTCAGATAGCAGTTCCCAGGTGACATGTGTACAGGTTAGTTCATCGACCTGAGATCGTCATTTGTCTCGTGTGAGTTCCCACTGTGCTTTGATTACTACCCTACCACGGCTCAAAGGAGTCGTGCAAACAGGTTTTAGTTGGGTACAGTCCCGAGCCACATGGAGGCAGTGAGCGGATCTGCAGGGGTTCGTCTCTCCCGGTATTGGGGGTGAGGTCGCGCTGTGTCTAGGAGAGCCATTACGCAAAGCCCTCGGCCGAGGCAGGAGATTTACTGGTAGGTATTCCAGTAGTATCTCAGGGCGTTCTGGGCTACACTCCGACACGACTTGTACCGCCTTTGGGGGTCTGACTTTTACCAACCCCCTAGGCCCGACATGCGATCCTCATAGACGAACGAACCGGACTGTACGGATATTGTCACTGACAGGCTCAGTTGGGTGTCGGGGTGAGCTTCCTCATCGACGTCCCTTTTGGTCAATAGCTGGTGGCCCGTCACGTATTGGCTTATACCTCTGACGTGCCAGTGGTTAAATCCACAGCCATAGTATTGACGAGTCTTTAGAGTCCACCACACTTACAGTTACTCAAGTTTTCGGGCGAAACGCTGTAGAGGCCGTATGGAGATATGGCAGGGTCCGATCAGATACGTGCGGTATTGTACGGATCAGGATCGGACAGGCTGTACTAGTGGCCGTATAGTTATATGGCAAGGTTCGATCAGATACGTGCGGTATTGCACGCATCAGGATCGAACGGATATTACTAGCCGGCTTTGGCTTAAGCCGGTCCTAGTTTAGTACAGTGTAGATTTTGTCTCATTGCATCTGTATCCGGTCAGAATGCAGATGCGGGTGTGTATGCACAGTATCGGGGTTTTCCTGTAATTTATTACGGGACCAGTTTTCTGGAGTTGCCAGTTTGCATTCCGTTCCGGCCGGTTTTCCTTTGTTCTTTCCCGGCCGGACTTTTCCGATGGAGGGGGTAATTTGCAGTTTTGCAAATTACACTTTGTGGAGGATTTTCTTGGAAATGTATTTATCATGATAGCATCTTTAGATGCCATTCTTTTCCTTGATCTTTTCATGCTTTATCTTGATTAGAATTGATAAGAATGGTTGATGTAAGTTTGTAATGATTATGTTTGGCTATGGTCACCACTTGTGCTCCTACCATCTCCTCCCTTCATGCTTGATATTCATTCCTCCACCATTCTTCTACTCACTTGATAAGTTTTTTCATGAGAGGAAAAAGAAAGAGAGAAGAAGAAGAAGAGAGATTCATCTTGAGAGTTTCATTCATGATCTCTTTTTCTTGCTAGAAAAATGCAAGCACCATTTTTCTATTCTTGATTCCTCCATCACCATGGCAACAAACCCCAAATGAGACAAGCATCTTCTACACTACATTCTACAGCACATCTTGAGCATGTCGAGTTGCCGGCTTCATGCTCGAGTTGCCTCGGTATTGAGGCGGGAGCCCGTAAAAGACGCAGGCGATGTGGTGCCCTTTCCGGCGAGGAGGCGACGATATGGAGACTACACTTTCCGCGGGAGATCGGGACGATGACGAGAAGACCGGAGGACTCGGATCACTCGGTATACTTCTCACTCTATCTCTTGATTGCTAGCATTAGGTTAATGGTTACGATCCGGGTTTTCTTTGTCCGCGGTAGCGCCGGTTTCCGAGTAAGGAAAAATTTTGATTCCGCAATTTGGCCTCGAGTAAGACGGCCGGGGCGCTGCCGTGGCGCAACACCGGCCACACAAATGAGAGGGGTAGATTCATTTTGTGGTAGTGGGAAATATTATCTCATTCTTTGCTTGTTGCAAAAATTCCAAACCCCTCTCCAAAGCTAATCTCTTCTCCATTTTCATCAAAGGCATCTTCAACCCCAAGAGACAAAGCTTCATACACTAGTGTACAATATTCCTTGGACGCGTTGGCTAGCCAACTTTGCGCCCGAGTTGCCTAGCCAAATTCGCGCCCGAGTTGCCTCGGTCCAGAGGTGGGAGCCCGTAAAAGAACCCGGCGATGTGGTGCTCGTTCCGACGAGGAGGCGACGACCGGAGATTCCGCGAGGAGATTGGAGTGGAGGCGAAGACCGAAGGACACGGATCGCTCGGTATATCTCTCTACTCTTATTCTAGTTTGCTAGTAGCTAGGTTAATGGTCCGATCCGGGATTTTTGTGCGCGGTGGTGCCGGTTTCTAAGTTCTAGAAAAGTTTCGTTTCCGCATTCCGGCGTCGGATTGACGGCCGGGGCACCGCTGTGCACTTACATTGGTATCAAAGCCACGCCATTAACCTTGTCTAGCTTGCTCTAGTATGTTTAAAGACTCGATCGAACAAAAATCCCAAAAACCGTATTTCGTGTACATCAGGTTTCTGTCGAAATTTTCTGGGCTCCAAAAATTTTTCAGGTTGTTGCAGAAACACATGCAGGGAATTATAAGCATACTGTAAAAATTTTGTGAGGCGATGCTACAGTTCCACCGCGGAAACGCGGCCAAACCCACGTTTGAGCCGCGGTTCCGCTGCGGAATTAAATTAAAGCGACACCAAATTTTTCCAGTGGGCTTTTGAATAGGAAATAGGGATTTTGGGATATTCTGTTTGGGCCCAAATTTTCTGTGAGTGCTACAGTAGTGCTTGGGGCCCACTTCGATAAATTTGTTCGATCGAAAATTTTAAACATGTTAGTTCACGGTATTTACATTATATCTGCGACCGTGAATGTCATTTGATTGGTAAATCCTGTCTAACTGCTATAGCCCTTTTAGACGGATTTGCGAACGTGACATTCACGTTGATGTTCTGTGTTGTGCTGTGATGTTGCGGATTGGTCGTGGGGATAGCCTGGATGCAATAGTAGTACAATTTTGTTTTATATGTATATTTGATATTGCGGGGCGAGCGTCCGACATGTGGACTGCCGTCACTGCCTGTTTGTATATTATTCTTTTGGGGCAAGACCGGGTCGAGGTCGATGTACCCGTTGTATGTATATTTTACTTTCTGTACTAGGATTACCCCAAGGTGGGATGCACGGATAGCCGGGTTCTAGAGGGCAACGGGCCCGCATCTCATGGCATTGAGACGGAGGTGGCTCTACTCTAGAATTGGCGGGCTATTCGCCGCACTCGTAGGGGGTACAGGTTGACCCAAGGAGGGGTGTCCAAGTTACCGGATTCCGTGAAGTGCTGGGTGGTTCATTCACGTTGCTGAAGGGGGCTGCCTCGCTTCAGGTTTTGGCGGGTAACTTGCCGCGCCCGTAGGGGTCTAGGATTTCATTGCACAGGCTATCCACACGACCAGGGGAACGTCGGGTTTCAGTAGCGGCTCTATGAAACCCGGGGATCCCAGATATCTGTATTGTTCTGTGATGCTGGTTACATTTATGTGATGTTGCATTTTATCACGCCTTGAGCGAATATTATATATTGATATATATACTAGTAGATGTTGTATATGTTTTGCATCCGCGCTAGTCCAGTCCCCGCTCTGTCATTAGTTAAGTAACCTAACGGGTGATGACGGGACCCAGTTCCGAATGCGGATGGCATATACGTACATCATTATTTTCGTTCTTTTATGGTGTGATCAATTGATGGGACTGCATTGATTCGGATCAATGCAAGATAAACAAACCTATTCTGATGTTATTGGAACACTTTTTCAAAAAGCTGTTATTGCAAGGGCGTTCTCTTTTGTTTTGCATCGTGGTATTCAGTTGGAATATCCTGCTCCTCAGTTGACGAGGCAAGGGCCGAGATCCCTTCACCGGGAGTGACCCCTTGGACAAAAGTTTGCGTTATGGAAATAACTTCGCTATAGTCGTTTTCTTTTGCTTTGCATCATGGTATTCAGTTGGAATATCCTGCACCTCATTCTACGGGGAAAGAGCCGAGATCCCTTCACCGGGAGTGACCTCTTTAGCAAAGGTCTTCGCAACTATATTTTTAAAATCTATCCAGTTCCTTCAACGATATCAAGTTCATTACGTTAAAGGTTTTCGCCAGAAACCATTCGTAGCCCTCCGTCGTTTCATATGGGTAGTCAATAGTATTCAAGCTGTGTTTGTTGGCCAAAGTCAAGGCACAGTGTTTGGTAGCTGTTGGGTATTCATATGCAGCATAGATAGATGCGTTGGTTTGGGACAGTCGTATAGCCTTGTTGGCCAAAGTCAAGGGCTTGTACGGGTGGGTTCAAATCAACCTGGACAATGACGGGTAGAACTTGACATGTGACTTATGATTTGTTGGCCTTCGTCAAGGTCATAAGAGCATGGGGCAAAAATCACATCGTGAATTTCTAAAGAAACTGAAACTTGCCAGATATGCGCATACCTTCTGGAGTGTGATAACGTGAGCGGATTTCGTCACATTATCATGCGATGATAGTTGGATCCCGATTCCCACTGATGAGTCGGTTTACTCCTCGGGTCATCCCGACTAATTCTTCTTTCAGGTTTGGGAAAGAATTTGACGTTACAGTGGGAGGTTTCCTGATTAGATAAAGTGATAACCATTCTGATCTAGGCTAGAGTGCACGCTGAGTGTTTCTTTTCTCTCTCTCTTTGGCAGCGACCATGACCCGACCCTAGACTATGACTCAGTGACCAAAATTAACCGAACCTTCTTAAACATTGGCTTTTAGATTGTTAGAGTTGCATACCTCATTGCCACTCCTACTTTTACCCTTTTCTCCAGGACACCCCGTATTACTACGAACGTCCACTTCCATTGGACAAAACCATCGTATGGTTATATAAGAACTCGAAGGAATTTATTCGAGGATGGTTTCCGGTTCTGGAGAAAACGAATAAGACTATTCAGTTGTCTTTTACTTTTACCTTCTCTCAGGTTGCGAGTACTCCTTGGTTTAGGAGACAGTACACCTATTACGCAAATTGGATAGTCTTCTTCCAAACCTTAGGCTGGTGCCGAACGGTGGGGAATGAAGAAAACCAATTAGCCTAAACGGTGTACAGAAGGTATTAAATAAAGACAAAGAAAGGAATTAGTAAGAGGGCAAAGTAAATTGCGACTGCTATTCACGACCAAACCAAGTATTTCTTCGCCAATCCTAAATCACCTTTGTATTTCTCCAGGACACTCAGTATCACTACGAAGATCCGCAGTTTATTGGATACTCCATCGTATTGTTATATACGAACTTAAAAGGAACTTGTTCCAGTTCGGGGATGGATTCTGGTTCAAGAGAAATAGGAATAAGGTTTATTCGGTTGTCTTTTATCTTCACCTTCTTTCGCATTGCGAGTGCTCCTAGGATTAGGACAGTACACCTATTATGCTTATTGGATAGTCTTCTTCCAAACCATAGGCTGGTGCCGAACGGTAGGGAATGAAGAAAACTATTTGGCCTAAAGGGGTGTACAGAAGATAATGACTAAAGACATATAAAGGGATTTGGAGAGATGGCAAAGAATTATACGGTTACAGTTGTGAATCTGGATAATGGAAGAGGCATTACTAGGAATACCGGGATACCCCATCGTAACATTTCAATGTTTCAGTTTCACTGTGTATTGTTAAAAGAAAACTAATTTCTCGATTGTCCTTACTCCAGGGTATGTATTTACCAGGTTTGATTCTCACATCTGTATGGTTTTACAGATGATGAGTGGGAGTAAGTTATTGGGAATTAGGTGATCATCCTCATTATATCGGAATTCGTTGTAATTGGTGATATTTGAGGAAATCACCTGGGATGTTTGCCGGATGGAAAATATTTGGTTTTGAATATCCGTTGTTGTGCACCAATTTTAAATTGATATATCTGTACGTCTATTTTTATAGAGTGAGATATACCCTTTTGAAATTATGTCTATGACATTTACCTATATCAATGGATGGTTAGGTAAGGTGCATTGAACATCGGTGTAATTCTTCTTAACCATAAGTACAGTTTTCAACCTACGACACACAGTGAATGAGTTATTAGACTCAGGGGACTTATACAGAGTATTGTATATTGTCCAGTGTCCATTAGGACAGAGGGGTTGGTTCTCATACTATATTCGGTTTACCTGTAACTTCTCTGGTTCTTAGACATGTGTTTCGTAGAAACACAGTGTCCAAGTTTTGAGAAGTTATAGGTATGCGAATAAAGTAGAGGACCAGGCGTTGCAAGTATCGGGATTCTTCAAGTTGATCGAAGATGTAGATACTTATGCATGGTATTCAGTTAATAGTAATGGTTAAGAGAACATGCTTCTCTTTCAGGTTACTCATAATTGGAAGTACTCCTAAGTTGAGTAATGCTGATCGGCCTTTTTCCATTTACTTGACATGCACTGGAGACAGCTGCATGATTTGAATCTGGTTCAATTAAATTAGTGCCTCTGTTTCTGTATTGGATATAGAACAGTTCATATCTTAACATTGTTAAGGTACGGGGAGTTTTCCGGCTTATGCTTAAAACCAGACTCCGGATAACTCAAGGCACGTTTCTGTAATGGCTGTTTGTGGGTTGACCCGGGCTATGACGAGGGTTGATTTTCTACCATCTGGAAGATCGATAGTGATATTGTTCTTGACTCGCCACAGTTTTATTAAAAATGGATTTTTTCAGAAAACAGTAGTGGGAGTATGGTAGAACTGGAAGTGATTCCAGAACCGCAAACGATTACTGATGATTTGATAAGAACCTAAAGATTCAATCTGGTTTGACATTCCATTGGCCACTCCGCAGATATGGTGGGTAACCTCAGGCACTCGAGAGGTACTTCAGTATGCTCAAGGACGGTGACAGGGAGGTTCTTGTTTACCCAGACTTGCCAATGCTGTTGTTCCAGACTGTGAGACCCGGCAGGAGGATGAGTATAGCGTCGTTCTAAACTGGCTTTAGAAGTGTACGTTTATATGACTCTGCCAGAGGGTTGTCGTGGTCAGTGGGAGCAGCGGAAGCATGGTGGACAAGTGGCTTATGTCTATTTATAGACTAAAGCGGATATAGCGGAGATAGATCATCTATTTCTGATGAGACAGTCATAGGTTTGACTTCATCAGAATAGGGGATGGATCTGTTAAGAAGGTTGTAGGGTGTGATGTCCTGGTATTTGGATGACATACACATAGTAGGAAGTGATATTCCTATACTACGATCGGTTATACTTTGGTTGTCACACAGTGGTTTCTCCACTTAGGATATTAATCCTATCCTGGAGAAACGATCGGAAGCAGTTTTAGAACATAAGTGGATGTTCTAGGGATTTGATAACGGCAGCCTCCTTTAGGAGACAGTTATCATTCCAGGCTTCGAAGGTGACCTGGATGACAGAGTGGCTGTCAGAGTTATAGTTTTCCCTCTGACGAGGGGCAGTAATTTGGACAGGTGGTCCAAGGGGATACTGAGGGAGGCATGACACAGGATACTGATTAAGTTTAGTTGACGATACAGTCTAAGAAGTTTGGATTTAGATTTCATTTATGAGCTAGATCCCATCAGATATCCAGACATATTCTAAGATAGGTATTGCTCATTTCGGGAGATGGCATTGTCCGCGAACTTGAGATAAAGAGAGACATAGAAAGAAACATCACAGCGGATCCACTCACTGAGGCTATTCCTCGAACGCAATAGTTTCGTAAACGAGCTTTGTGAGACTGACTAGTAGAGGAGTTGGGTGTTCGTATCACACGGGCTGTGAATATGCGACATCGCAATAATTAGCCTTGAGTGCAAGTGGGAGATTGTTGGATATAGTTCCCTCAGAGTCAATTATTGGATCACAGGCACGGAATTGCAATGATTGAGGGAGGACCTGTAGGGTTCCTAGGCACACTAATGAAGTCTCACAAGTGATCAAGCATGGCTAATTCAAATTTTACAAGTGCCTACAAACCCTAATACGGATCGTTAACTAGAAAAACTAGGCGATGCAAGCAAGCAAACGGAAATATAGCTAAAGAGAAGGGGCTACAACCTTTGTAGATCCGGTCCTCCACCTCCTAGGCTCCGTGATGAAGTCCCCTCACTGTCCAAATTGTATCTTGGGCTCTAGCGTCGGCTTCATCGGAGAAAAAGCGGGCTAGGTCATCGACGACGATGCCGAAGATGATCTACGTCGAGGCATCGCTAGATCAAGCTCCAACTTCACCAAGTCAAGAAAACTTGTGAAGGAAACACCCTATACTACTTGGCAAGAGGTAGAGGATGAAGAAATAGGAAGTGGGTAGACTTTAGATTTGGATTTCTCACACTTTTTCATCAATCACCATTGATGTAGTAAGCTATCTTCATGGAAGAAGAAGATGAAGAAGAAGAAGAAGATATGATAAGTTATTTTAAAAAGAAAAATAAAAAGAATACTTATCATGACTTCAACCATGATTTAGTGTAGAGATTTAACTAAGGTTAGATGAGTGGTTAGGGTTAGAGAAGAGACAAGAATGGTGGACTTGTTCAAAGCTTCAAGAAGCTTCAACAAAAAACAAACTAAGCCACCATTTCTTTTTCTCTTTATCTTTTCCAAAACAATAATAAATGGATAAATAAATAAGAGAAAAGAAACCCTAACCATTCACTAAACATGGTTTAATCTTTACACAAACCCAAATGAGCAAGTATCATAAAACATGATACAATATTGTGCACAAAAATATATCATATACACAATGTGCACATCAAGTGAGAAAATCCATTTAAAGTGAACCAATACTAGTTGATGCAAAGTAATATATCACATATATAATTATACATTAAATCATTAAATCAACACTTGATTCAATGATCCGGTCATGTCGCATGTAACCGACTAGTATTCAATGTATCGGCTTCTCGAATCAATCCTTGATTCGATAACCAGGTTATATCGCATATAACCAATCGATACATTCGTCGCGAGAATGGAATACGGTATCACATACACGAATTATTCTCGGTCCCGCACATATCTCATATGCGCTCCTATTTCGTTTCGCTTGAACCAGGAAACCTCTGTGTAGGACTCTAAAGACTCGTCAATACGCCGGCAGCAGATGATGATCATATCAAGCACCCACAAGCCGCAAGCGGTCTGCTAAACGTAACGGCCACCCGGGTATTGAGCGATCAGAAGATCGACGAGCAAGCCCGCTCACACTCCTGTGAATCCAACCAGTAACACTTACCGTACAGTCCGGTCTGTTCGTCTGATATGTCGCATATCTCGCCTAGGGGTGGTAAACGTCAGACCCCAATAGCTTGATAAGTCATGCCGACGTGAGGTCCATGACAATCGTGAAACTACTGATAACTCTTACCAGTATATCACTGCAACCCTGGCCAGGGATTTCCTGTTATGTCCAGTCGTGCATTGCGCAACATCAACCCCCAATACCGGGAGAAACGAATCCCCTCCTATCGCTCATTGCCTCCATGTGAATCGGGACTGTACCCAAAAACCACCTGTTTGCATGACTCGGTAGAGCCGTGGTAGGGTGGAAATCAAAGCACAGTGGGAGACACGCAAGACTCTTTGACGATCTCGGGTCAACAGACTAAGCTGTACCAGTGTCACCAGAGAACTGCCATCTGACGTGAGGTATAATACCATCTGGGAGTTCTCGGCGAGTCCGTTCAGTGTACCCAGTCTCCACTGAATACCTGTATACCATCTCTGATGTCAAACACCAATGGATATGGGATCATCCATCGCCCATCGCATGGGTCGAGAAGATATACGCTAGTCTACTCTGGAATATCAATGCCCCGTCTCGATATTCCCTCGACTAGGAACATTGAAGGATGTACTCATGGACTATCCAGGCCCCACTAGTATGATCTGCATCACAGTCCTGGAAGTCGAGTACACATCCTAAACGCTTTATCAACATGTAATCAGAGAGACAGTAAGTATACATGTTAAGATAAAGAGCAACCAGATAGCGTACTATCATGTCGAGCAAGAAAGTCCTTCCTATATATGTCCCAGCATCCACTACAATATACATCCAATGTACAGTAATGGCCTCTAGGGCATACATATAACTAACAATCTCCCACTTGCACTAGGGCCATCTGTAGCAGTGGTTGCAGTATCACATACTCAACCATCCCCTAAAAGTCTCTCTTTGGGAAAAGGCTTTCGTGAGTGGATCCGCCGTGTTGTCCTCTGAGTCTACTCTCCTAACCTCGATCAACCTGGAGATCAACTATCTCCATGATCAGGTGATGCTGCCTCAGAATATGTCTGGGTCACTGATGGGACCAGGGTTCCAGGGCCAAAACCACACTTCCATTGTCATACAATGGCAGGAACCTCGTTTATCTTATGAACCAATATACACCTAAACTGCCTCTTTGGTAGTATCTTTAATAGCGATGTTACCAGCCTTTATCGTCTAGTTTGCCACGGTATCTATCTTGGAACTCTTCTAACATACCGTCCCTTTACTGAGGGTAAAGACAATGCCTGTGACTGACATTCAGTCGTCTTTATCACCCTAGAACCCTTCCAGAGATTCTCCCCAGGATCGATTCATACCATCTCACTACATCTAGTGAGAATCCTAGTATCCAATTAGATCTATCTCATAGATCCAAAGCTTAGGATTTAGTACGTATCACTTTGATCTTATATGGAAAATCATTGTGATAAGAGGAGATCGACCGATCGTAGCATAGGAAATTCCTTCCCTAACAAGAGTATGTCATCCACGTACTCTACGAGGATCGTCACCATACTCCCTACTACCTTTTTGTTTATACAAGGTTCATCTACCATTTTGATGATGTCAACTTCTTTGACTAATCCATCAAAACAGATGTTCCAACTCCGCGATGCCTGCTTTATCCTATAAAGCATCTTGCACACGTTTCCGCTGCTTCCACTGTCTACGAGGCCCTCTGGCTGTGTACTTATAGACGCACTCTTCTAAAACATCATTTAGAAAAGTAGTCATGGCACCCAACCACCAGATATCGTAGTCATGGTATGTAGCCGTGGCAAGTAGGATCTGGATGGACTCAAGCATAGTCCCTAGAAAAGGTTTCATCATTATCCACACCTGGTTAATGACTAAAACCTTTAACAAGTCTAGCTTTGAAAGTCTCAACTTTTCCATCTACACCAAGTAATCTTCTCAAGATATACTTGCTCCTGATGGGGATTTAACCCTTCAGATATCGCAACCAAAGTCCATACTTTGTTGGTGTATATGGATTCCATCTCAGATCGCTAAGCATCCAGCCATTCTCACAGAGTCCCTACTCTTGATGGCCTGCTCGAATCTAGTTGGGTCATCATCTCATGATGCAATCCTTGTTCCCACTGTCATCGAGAAACCGAAGTATCTCTCAAGCAGGTGAGGAACCCTGCTAGATCGGCGGAGAGGCTGAGGTTCGTTGGGAACTATTGAATTCTTTGGTTCTGTCAAATCATCAGCTGCAGTTTTGTATAACTGGAACCTTTCCAGTTCTACACAACTGACTTTACCTCGATCTTGTCCGGATTTTGCTTTTGACATAGGCCAGACAACCCCAAATCTTAACTAACTTAAGATATGGGCTCTTCCCTTTCCATATCACATATGAAGTGGTAGGCAGTGATTTGATTCGAACCTAATTCAATAGGTATGCAGCTTCTTAAGCGCATAACATCCAAAAGGAAATAGGTAACTCAGTAATACTCATCATAGAGCACACGATATCTAATATTGTGTGATTGCTCCGCCCCGATACACCGTTGTGCTGTGGTGTGTTCAGAGGAGTAATACTGAGAGAGAATCTCATTTTCCTTTAGAATAGTCCAATGATTCCATGCACAAGTATTCTCCTCCCTGATCTCATCAAAGGACATAATACTTATACCCGTATTTTGGTTCTCTACTTCCTACTTATATTCTGTGAATACCTCAAAAGGTTCGGACTTATATTTCAACAGGAATATATGACTGAATCTTGAGAGATTATCAGATAATATAATGAAGTACAAAGAACCAGTCCTGGCATGTGTAGACAGGAGACCTTACATACATCATTATGTATTTGTCCCAAGAGTTCATTAACTCTTTCTCTGCTTCCAGTAAACAGAGCTGGTGTCATTATATCTTTGTGACATGACTGGCAAGTTTCACAAGATGTAAATTCAAACTGATTTAAATATGCATCTAAATGTAACTTCAGCTAGTCGGGTCGCATTGATATGACCTAGTCTACAATACCTCAAGAAGAATTTGTTCATTTCTGAACTCTTCCTCTTGTGTGTGTTCAGTATACAAGGAACTGTAGTTTGATTTAGAACGTCAATGCTTTTAGATAACGTGACTGAACCGATCAACTTTTGATATAGGAAATGTTCAAAACATTATCCAACAATACAAAATTATATCATTTCTTTACTAATAAAGAGACTGATATGATTTTGTATATCAGGTTCGGTATCTAATAGCATTTGTTCAGAATCAATGTATTGGTAATACAGGGTGACAGTGACCAACAGACTTGGCTGCAACACTTGCCCCGTTTTCTGTCTCATAAAACTTATCACCCGTTCTCAGTTTTTCTACCTTTTTGTAGCCCTATGTAACAGATTACATATCTGGGATCCTGATCCGGTATCATATACCTAGGATGCAAAGGATACCGAGAAACAGTTCTTTGTAATGAACACACCCGAAGGAGATGCATCATATGCACTTTCTTCGTTTGGGCGGCATAGGAATTCTGGTATTCCCCAATTTCTTGCTCTGTCTTATAACAATTATAAGTTGGAGCGGGACCAACGTTCCCCAGCTCAGTATAACAAGCGGGTTCGGTCAATACATCCATATTATTATCTTGATTAAGGCGTGATATGGTCTCTACCTGGAGAGAGAGAGAGAAGAAAATACTCTGCGTGCGCTCTTGCAAGATTAGATTGGTTATGTATTTTATCTAATCAGGATGGCTCCCACTGTTTCTATCAAATCTTCCTTCAAACCTTAAAAGGAAAGACTAGCCGGGATTAATTACACTCTACAAGTTCGCCAATCTTTCAGCCAGGCCAGTGTCGGTACTTTGAGGGAGGTTCCCCGTGCTTTCGCACGGACCTAATTACAGTAAATCTCGTTTTCCCAGAGGCGTAACCCCGTTGACACCTTTCTAGACACCTACTTGATCGGCTAATTGCAAAGTGCAAAACTCTCCCAGGAGTAACAATTACTCGCAGTGTGTATCGGGATCCAACTATCATATAGAAGGTATGCAATCTCATTGCAAATTTCAACACTTGAAACTCCCGATAAAGATTTTTACCCCTAGCACCTATGACCTTAACTATGGTCAACAAATCATAAGTACTAGTCAAGTTCTACCCGTCATTTCGTGATTAATTAGACCCACCCACATGACCCTTAACTAAGGTCAACAAAGTCACGCGACTGTCCTAACTAATCGCATCATATGCAGTGTAGGAAGACATCACTTAGCTACCGTACACTGTGCCTTGACTATGGTCAACAAACACAGCCCGAATACTAAGTACTCTACTTCCTAAAATGACGGAGGGTTGCGAATGGTTTTTGTGAAAACCTTTAACGCTTTGAACTTGATCTCGTTGTGGAATCAAATGGATTTTTAAATGGAATGTTTTTGAAGCTTTTCTAGTTTTGCTAAAGGGGTCACTCCCGGTGAAGGGATCGTCGGCCCTTTCCTCGTCGAATGAGGTGCGGGATATATCATATATATCACTGTGCAAAGCAGAAACTATAGAAGCAATCAAAGGACAAACCGAGTGTGTAGCATCTGCCAGTTATTGCTAAAGGAGTCACTCCCGGTGAAGGGATCTCGGTCCTTTCCTCATCGAATAAGGTGCAGGATGTTCTATAATGAACACCGCGATGCAAAGCAAGAACTGTAGCTACCTGTTTTTATTTTGAAATTCGATTCCACAACATCAATTAGGTTTATTTTCTTTCATTAATCTCATTAATGAATATCCCATCATTAAGGTCCACCTAAACATCACAGATAAATATAACGTACGCTTATGCCATCCGCATTCGCCTCGATGTCCCGTCTGCACCGTTAGGTTAGGTAACTAACGGCAGAGCGGGGCAGGGCTAGCGCGGGTGTAAAACATAAGCAACGTTTATATAATATATCATATATACTATATATAATATCTGTCACAGAACATCACATGATCACATCACAGATAACGCAGCAGAAAATATCATATGAAATATTGGATATACTAGGACGTCCGTGTTTTCAATACGAGCCAGTATAAAACACGGATTCCACGGTCGTGATGAATAGCCAATCCCACACCCCTAGACCCCTACGAGAGCGGCAAGCAACCCTACCAATTCTAGGGTTAGGAGACCCGGACTCGACTCCTCGAGATGGTCTCCCTCTGGACCCCAGAACCTGGTTACTTGTGCTCCCCTCCTTGGGTCTATCCTAATGCGGAAAAGTAAATAATATACAATGGGTGACATCTTCCGCAACCTGGAAGTGCCCCAATAAAAGAATATTACATACAAGTTTTTACATGAATGAAAATGAAAAACACTCATCTCATATAAAAACCCCCGGCTATTCAAACAGGACGATCCAATATAACATATCCAGCAACACATAACATCACATGTCATCAACGTAAGTAAATACGCGCATCCCAATTGTCGTTGACATATAGCAACGAAACCGGCGATATCACATATTACACTTATGGTCACAGAAAAGAAAGTGTAAAACTACAACAGTTGGAATCCGCAACCACCTCAGACATCGCATGCCTGACCAAATGAATTCTTTAGACATCGCATGCCTAACAATTATAAACCCCGCATTTTAGTCTCATTATCGAAAACACTTTTCAATATCAAGTCGGGCAATTCAACAAGATTCCCGACATTTTGATCGAATGCTCGTCGCAAACTTTAGTAGACGGTCGCACCCCCGATACCGTCGACGAAGTGCACCAAGGCGGAACACCGCTACCGGGAGCACCCGAATGGATGCTTTCGGCGACGGGGTTCTCCTACAGTCACTTGGTCGGGGCTATGGAGTGAGGCTGTCTATTAAGTTTATCCGGCGAGTATCCGCGTAAGCTACGTGATTGCGATGGACTTTTGATCACATCAAAATTCCGTGGCAACCGATCAAGTGAGACTAAAGTGCTATGTTTATAACATTCATTCAGTTATCACATAACTTTTGTGAATTCCAATTGTTGTATCACATTCCGGATAAACAGAAAATGTTAAACTTTCCGATTGAACATTCGAACACCCAAGTTTTCCCGAAACAGCTCAACACATGAAATAAGTCTAACAACATTCAGTTCGTGCCTCAGTACCAACGGTCCAGCCGTAGAAGGGTCAAGCCAACGCCTCACATGTGACACGCCGTACTGCCCCAAACCCGAAGGTTCAAAGGGCAGTTCAAGACGGTCACATAATCGAGTTAAGGTTTGTTGTCTTCTAGAGGGTCCATCGCGTTACTTGCACTACTTAGAACGTCGTTAAACTACGGAAAAATCCAACACTTGGAAATTTCCCGACAGGGGAAAAATTGGGTATTTATATCCGGTCGAACTTTTTAACATATTCTAAAATTACCCGGAAAAACACACTGACAAAATTAGACAATCCGATCGATACAGCGAGGCCCCAATACAACCCAGAAATTTCAACTCTTGAAAAAATATTAAAAATTCCCCGGAAAACCAGCACTAAAAACTAGGAGTTACGGTGAAAATTTAAACAGATGATGGGACAACTTGGCCGCGGAACCGCCGCACAAGCCATGCTTGTGCCGCGGTTCCGCCGCACACTAGAGGAATCATGCTCACGAATTTCACAATAATTCTTAGAAATACCTGCTGATTTTTCTGCATATTTTTAATTCACAAAAATCCACATTTTACAGAATTGTCCAGAGAGCAATTTAAAGTCGGGGTTTTGGGTCGATCGGACTTCTAACTCTGTCTACGCATCGCCTAAGGCTCTAGCTAGGCTCTGATACCACTGTAGGGTTCCTAGGCACACTAATGAAGTCTCACAAGTGATCAAGCATGGCTAGATCAAATTTTACAAGTGCCTACAAACCCTAATACGGATCGTTAACTAGAAAAACTAGGCGATGCAAGCAAGCAAACGGAAATATAGCTAAAGGGAAGGGGCTACAACCTTTGTAGATCCGGTCCTCCACCTCCTAGGCTCCGTGATTGAAGTCCCCTCACTGTCCAAATCGTATCTTGGGCTCTAGCATCGGCTTCATCGGAGAAAAAGCGGGCTAGGTCATCGACGACGATGCCGAAGATGATCTACGTCGAGGCATCGCTAGATCAAGCTCCAACTTCACCAAGTCAAGAAAACTTGTGAAGGAAACACCCTATACTACTTGGCAAGAGGTAGAGGATGAAGAAATAGGAAGTGGGTAGACTTTAGATTTGGATTTCTCACACTTTTTCATCAATCACCATTGATGTAGTAAGCTATCTTCATGGAAGAAGAAGATGAAGAAGAAGAAGAAGATATGATAAGTTATTTTAAAAAGGAAAATAAAAAGAATACTTATCATGACTTCAACCATGATTTAGTGTAGAGATTTAACTAAGGTTAGATGAGTGGTTAGGGTTAGAGAAGAGACAAGAATGGTGGACTTGTTCAAAGCTTCAAGAAGCTTCAACAAAAAACAAACTAAGCCACCATTTCTTTTTCTCTTTATCATTTCCAAAACAATAATAAATGGATAAATAAATAAGAGAAAAGAAACCCTAACCATTCACTAAACATGGTTTAATCTTTACACAAACCCAAATAAGCAAGTATCATAAAACATGATACAATCTTGTGCACAAAAATATATCATATACACAATGTGCACATCAAGTGAGAAAATCCATTTAAAGTGAACCAATACTAGTTGATGCAAAGTAATATATCAAATATATAATTATACATTAAATTATTAAATCAACACTTGATTCAATGATCCGGTCATGTCGCATATAACCGACTAGTATTCAATGTATCGGCTTCTCGAATCAATCCTTGATTCGATAACCAGGTTATATCGCATATAACCAATCGATACATTCGTCGCGAGAATGGAATACGGTATCACATACACGAATTATTCTCGGTCCCGCACATATCTCATATGCGCTCCTATTTCGTTTCGCTTGAACCAGGAAACCTCTGTGTAGGACTCTAAAGACTCGTCAATACGCCGGCAGCAGATGATGATCATATCAAGCACCCACAAGCCGCAAGCGGTCTGCTAAACGTAACGGCCACCCGGGTATTGAGCGATCAGAAGATCGACAAGCAAGCCCGCTCACACTCCTGTGAATCCAACCAGTAACACTTACCGTACAGTCCGGTCTGTTCGTCTGATATGTCGCATATCTCGCCTAGGGGTGATAAACGTCAGACCCCAATAGCTTGATAAGTCATGCCGACGTGAGGTCCATGTCAATCGTGAAACTACTGATAACTCTTACCAGTATATCACTGCAACCCTGGCCAGGGATTTCCTGTTATGGCCAGTCGTGCATTGCGCAACATCAACCCCCAATACCGGGAGAAACGAATCCCCTACTATCGCTCATTGCCTCCATGTGAATCGGGACTGTACCCAAAAACCACCTGTTTGCACGACTCAGTAGAGCCGTGGTAGGGTGGAAATCAAAGCACAGTGGGAGACACACAAGACTCTATGACGATCTCGGGTCAACAGACTAAGCTGTACCAGTGTCACCAGAGAACTGCCATCTGACGTGAGGTATAATACCATCTGGGAGTTCTCGGCGAGTCCGTTCAGTGTACCCAGTCTCCACTGAACACCCGTATACCATCTCTGATGTCAAACACCAATGGATATGGGATCATCCATCGCCCATCGCATGGGTCGAGAAGATATACGCTAGTCTACTCTGGAATATCAATGCCTCGTCTCGATATTCCCTCAACTAGGAACATTGAAGGATGTACTCATGGACTATCCAGGCCCCACTAGTATGATCTGCATCACAGTCCTGGAAGTCGAGTACACATCCTAAGGGCTTTATCAACATGTAATCAGAGAGACAGTAAGTATACATGTTAAGATAAAGAGCAACCAGATAGCGTAGTATCATGTCGAGCAAGAAAGTCCTTCCTATATATGTCCCAGCATCCACTACAATATACATCCAATGTACAGTAATGGCCTCTAGGGCATACATATAACTAACAGGACCTATGCCGGTAGGACAGTCTTACTCAAAATGATAGTATGTTATCTGGTTTATCTTTATCATCGTGTACTGCTTTAGGTGACATTACTGATCACTATTGCACGTTGATAGATCCCCTAGGATTCTTGCTTGACTACCAGCAGTATGAGGGCGATCATATACGTGGGAGCTGGGGTCTATAAGCACATCCTTAAAAGGTCCCTTGTCGTGGGAGTTTCGAGACAGGGCATCGATACTCCGGAGTAGACTAGTGTATACAGTCGAGATCCCGACGAGGGGCGGTGGCCGGTCTCACAAGCCACTGATGTCAATTGGTTCACCTAAGATGTATACAGGTGCTCATTGGGATATGAGTACACAGGAAATGACTCGCCGGGAACCTGCTAGTTGGGATTATACCTGATGTCAGATAGCAGTTCCCTGGTGACATGTGTACAGGTTAGTTCATCGACCTGAGATCGTCATTTGTCTCGTGTGAGTTCCCACTGTGCTTTGATTACTACCCTACCACGCTCAAAGGAGACGTGCAAACAGGTTTTAATTGGGTACAGTCCCGAGCCACATGGAGGCAGTGAGCGGATCTCCAGGGGTTCGTCTCTCCCGGTATTGGGGGTGAGGTCGCGCCATGTCTAGGAGAGCCAGTACATGAAAAGTCCTTGGCCAAGACAGGAGATTTACTGGTAGGTATTCCAGTAGTATCTCAGGGTGTTCTGGGCTACACTCCGACACGACTTGTACCGCTTTTGGGGGTCTGACTTTTACCAACCCCCTAGGCCCGCCATGCGATGCTCATAGATGAACGGACCGGACTGTACGGATATTGTCACTGACAGGCTCAGTAGGGTGTCAGGATGAGTTCGTTCATCGACGTCCCTTTTGGTCAATAGCTGATGCCAAGCTATAAAAGATCCGAGAGCAAGTAGAAAGTGGACTTCGAACAGATTTCATCATCCACGAAGATGGATCCTTGCGATATGGAAATCGATTGTGTGTACCAAACGGCCCAGTTCAAGAAGAGTTGATGAAAGAAGCTCACCACTCTCCTTATTTTGTACACCCTGGTTGTACGAAAATGTACAAGGATTTATGGAAACACAACTGGTGGTATGGAATGAAGCGCGGAATAGCTAGAAGCGTAACCAAGTGTTTGGTGTGTCAGCAAGTGAAGGCTGAACATCATAGAACTGCTGGTCTAATTCGGCCGTTACCAATCCCAGAATGGAAATGGCAGCGCATTACCATGGACTTCATGACTGCCCTCCCTCGTAGTACGAAGGGTAACGACACGGTATGTATTATTGCGGATCGACTCACCAAGTCGTCTCATTTTATTCCATTTCGAGTTGGCCAATCTACCGAGACGTTAGCAAAGAAGTACATGGAGGTAAGCATAAATCCAAAGTAAGATTTAAACATTCAAGATATACCCTATTTGATACCCATGAACATATGTAGAAGATCATGAGATTACATGGAGTACCGGTTTGTATCGTCTCCGATCGTGATACCAGATTCCGATCACAATTTTGGCAGAGTCTGCAAGCAAGCCTGGAAAGAGTCTGAACTTCAGCACGGCTTATCATCAACAAATGGATGGACAGTCTGAGCAAACAATTCAGATTCTAGAAAACATGCTAAGAGCTTGTATGTTAGACTTCGGAGGTTCGTGGGAAGATCACCTACACTTTGTGGAGTGTTCCCGCCAAAATTTTCGGCCATGAGCTATTGGTTCCATTATAACCCTTATAAAAAAGGGAGAGAAGAAAGAGGAAAAGAGTTCACGGTTGGACATCACATGTTAACCATGTGAGCACTTATATGCAAAGCATATGAGCACTGAAAGTAAATAACAAAAGGCCAAACAGGCATCACGTGTTAAACACGTGAGCACTTATATGCAAAGCATATGAGCGCGGAATAAAATAAACCTAAAGGGCCAAACAGGCCTCACGTGTAAAACACATGAGCACTCATATGCAAAGCATATGAGCGCTGAACATAATTCACCAAGGGCAAAATAGGCATCGCATGTTAAACCCGTGAGCGCTCATATGCAAAGCATATGAGCGTTGAACATAAATCACCGAGGGCCAAACATGCCTCACGTGTAAAACACGTGAGCGCTCATATGCAAAGCATATAAGCGCTGAACATAAATCACCAATGGCCAAACATGCCTCACGTGTAAAACACGTGACGCTCATATGCAAAGCATATGAGCGCTGAACATAAACAGGCTAAAACCCACAGCAGGGGTCACGTGTTAATCACGTGAGTTCTCTTGCCTCTCACATGCAAAGCATGTGAGCGCCCCAATTTAAAATGCTTCTATCAAATTCTAGAATTAAATTCTATTTTGGGAAATATTTTCCTGATCTTCCTCAAACTAGAATGATCTTTTCTTTTAAACAGAGGACCTTTGGATCAAAGATCCAACGGCGATCATCTGGTAGAATAAAATTCTATCATAAGAAAATATTTTCTTAATCTTGTTAAACTAAAAAGATATGATAGAATTAAATTCTATATTAAGAAAATATATTTTTTATCTTGTTAAAACTAACAAGGTATTCGTAATCTTGTTAAACAAACAAGAAATCCTCTCTGTTAAATAGAGAGCCTTTAAATTAAAAATCCAACGGTTAATAAAATTCACCGATTGATCTGAAAGATCATGGAATCAATCATGATGTCTCAATGTGAGATTTTCTTAACAAATTGATTCTTTTTCTTCTCATATAAATAGGAGTAAGGAGAGAAGAAAAAATACACAGGGGGAGAGGGAAAGAAAAATAGAGAGAAAATTTAATTCTTTAGAAAGAAGAGGACCCCTCCCAAAAGCTCCCACAAAACAAAAGAGAATTTAATTCTCAAACCAAGAGTTTAACTCTTCTCAAAGAAATTAGTTCTTCCTCTGGTTAAGATCTGCAGAAGCAGATCTCCCCACAAGTTGAGAATTTAATTCTCATCAGGGAGATTCTGTAATGCCGATTCAAAACCCAGGGGAAAGAACTGAGTTCAAAAGAGTTTAACTCTTACAAAACATATGGGAATTTAATTCCTCTGAAACTAGGGTTTAACCCTTTAAAAAGAATTTAATCCCTGCAAAAGGAGAACTTGATTCCTCAGAACCATAGAAGAACAGCCTGGTGATCTATTAGCGTTCAACGCTACATAACAAAGCTCACGTGTTCCCACGTGAGCACCTCTGATGAACAAAAAGAATGACTGAGAATGAATCTAGTGCTCCCACACGACCCTTTAAAACGAGCGCTCAGCAATTACTTGAAAAAAGGAATAAACGCAAAGACAGTTTCAATTTTCGGGCGCCTTACGTGTTCCTATGTGACCCCCAAACAGTTGTATATAAAAAAATGGGGAAATTCTAAAGACAACGCTCACATTTTGAAGGTGCCTCACGTATCCGCACGTGACCGTTTGATAAACCAAGTGCTTAGCACTTATAAATGAAAGAGGAATAAAATCCAGAGAACAGATCCCATCTTGGGCGCCTCACGTGCTCACACGTGAGCCCAGTGCTCAGCACTTTTATATATAAAAGAGGGAATAAACTCAAGGAACAGCGCCCACTTTGGGGCCCCTCACATGTTCACACGTGAGCGCCTCCAAAGTCCAGTGTTTAACATCGATTCAGTGCTTAACATTGTGGGGGTAACTAGGGGAAATCAACCTTAACCCAAATTAGCCAAGTTTCCCGAGGCCAAGACCTTTTTAGTCCCCAATCAACCAAGCCCCCATGCTCAGGTCTCCCCAAACCAATCCTAGTCCTAAAGATAACTAATGATCTCCCAACAGATGGCATCTAAAATGACGTTCATCCCACATCTCCCCTCAATCTAGAAATTGGTTCAAGGGTACATCTCTCCACACCTCTGATATATGTCGTTGTAATGCTTCAACGTCGTCAGAGAGGTGGAGGGTCCCGACAACCAACAACTCTTGGTGCACTCCCAAACCGATGAGCACATCCAAACGGACCGCAACGTCCTTAAACTAGCTATGGACCGTAACGCCCTTAAACTATAATGGACCGCAATGTTCTTAAACTAGCTATAGACTGAAACGTCCTTAAACTAAAGCAATAGATCCCAAATGCTCTTTTGTTGGATCTGAATGATCCAAAACCCTGTTGAGTAGATCTTAGTCTAAAATTAGACTAACGTATCCTCAACAAATATTTAAGTCGATCTTAATCTCAAACGAGATTAACGATCCTTAAACCAACCCAAACCCAAATCTAAGAATATACGGATTTGGACTAATCCACGTCCTACGGGCGGCAATATAAATTAGTCTCCGTGTACAATCCATGGGCAATCAAAAATAAAACAAACACACACGACACGAAGTGACCTTTTGGAGCAGGAGAAAGTGGTTACCGTGATGCGGTAACATAATTAACTGCAGGGGCTTGCGCCTGCAGGGAAGAGCGTCCCCATAATCAAAAACCCTTCAAATGAGGGGGAATCTGACGAAGTCTGCTACAACGGCCGCATCAGTCCAAACCTCCGATACACGGTGCCATAAATTAACTTGGCATCTTCGGAGAGATGGACGGATAAATCCAAATGGCATCTGCCCCTAAATGCAGGTAAGACGTCTGTCTTCCCGGTTTTCAGCAGTGAACAGATTCTGGCACGCCCGGTTGGACCTTTTCCTCATTCCACTCCACACTTTGTGTGTCGTGTTTTTCCGCGATCAAATAATCACGGTATATATGTTTGTGGTTGCCCTTGGGTGATAGGATACTGAATCCGGTATTTCGTCTCTATGAAGAATGGCGTTTGTTTCTACCCTAGCAATTCTGGCTCTGTTATATCTGGTGGAGTCAAGTATGGGCCACATACAGCCTCAAATCTCTGCAATCCGGCTTTTTAAGAAATCAACGGGGTTCTCGTTGGGTCGATACTCCCACCTCTCACCCTCGGTGCCACAACGCCGATGGAGGTAGCCCAGAGGAAGTCTGTCTTCCACAGGTTGGCTCCCCAAAATGCAGCTTTGCCGACGGAATCAATCCTCAAACAACTGGCACATGCTAAGGACCAAGGTCGACACAAGGGGAAGAATATTCAAGCTCTCAAAGGAAATAAGGGGCAGGCTCGGCAAAATCCTGAAGCTGATCAAATCCTGACCGTAAGAAATGGTCGACGTTGATATCGGCATCATACAAAATGAGCTGGGGGCAATTCTCCGTATGGTCCTGTTTCAACTCCAGTGGTGAGTGTTGTTTTTCCAACTGGGAACAGCTTCAAACTATTGCGAGGGGTAAGACAAAATTCTCCTACCGTAATATTGAAGAAATCTCCGCAGCCCATGGAGATGAGAGAAGAAACCAATTTGCTCCCTAAAACAACTTTCCTCATCTATATATAAGGTGCGGAAGCAGGTGAAGGACTCTATTGTCCACCACGGCTCTTCCCCTAGACGTCAGCCAAATTCTGACAAATCCCCTTTCAAATACAAGGGGATTCATCCCAAGACGGATCTTGATACAGCGGTTCCTCCCAAAACCAAAGCGGTTTCTCCCAAAAAAAAGGAGAGGCCTAATAAAGCTCAAGTTCCCGAGGCAAACTCCAAAGGCCAGAACTGCAAACACCCCATACCTGGGGGCATGGTAGTTCACATAGTCTATGTGGTGAATTCCAAAGACGAAGTTCGAGCTTCTACTAGTCACCGACCTCAAACTTGGTCCCTGACAAAAGTTCAACTGCAACATGAAAAGTTGCAGGAGATGCTCGCTCAGGCGGCAGCAAACGCTAATCCATCGCCTAAGGAAAATCCCGAGGACGCACCAGAAGAAAGAGTAGAGAAAGAGTCGGATATTGATTTCCTAAAGCGTGCTCTGAAAAAGAGAGATGAAGAAGAGGCAGAAATGTCCACTAAAATGAACCAGATGGCCATTCTGATTCAGAATATGGCTGGAATGATAGTTCAATCGGAACCACTGGCAGATGAACCGCCGGTAGTCGGTCATAAAGATAAGGATGACATTTCAAATCCTCTGCAAACTTCATCAATGGCTGAGGAGGAAATGATTCCTAAAAGAAAAGCTGGACGAATATATCGGTCAGCAAGTCAAAACTCACTATGCCAGTGAAGCAACAAATAGGCCAATCAAGACAGGTCGACTGTATCCGGCGTGCTACGATCAAATACAGTACCCACCAGAATACATACTTTCGACTCCACATATACAAAGGAACTGGGAATCCTCACCTGCACATTGCGCGATTTAAATCCATGTGCGGCAATTATAGAGAGAATGATATACTCCTCCTCTGACAGTTCGTCAGCTGTCTGGCAGGCATTGCCTTCGAATGGTATGCGGAGCTCCCAAATGATTTCATGGAGAGATTCTACGAAATGGATATGCTCCTCTGTCAGGGATTCGCTAATGAGAACGAACATACTACCGTGACGACACTGGTCAACGAAAGGATTAGACCGAATGAGACTTGGGTTCAATATGTTACCCGATGGCGAAATCTCTGGTCAAATACGAGCAACGCATCGATGAAGTTGCATCCATGGGAATGTTCATAGCCACCCTTGACCTAAATTCAAAGGAGTCCTCATATATGGCCCTCTTCAAGCCGACGACCTTCCAAGAACTCATGGATAAAATGGCTCGATTGGATTAAATGGGTCAAGAATCTTTCTCATCCGATGATGATGAGTGAAAAGCGGAGGCAAGATAGCATTTGTCGCCTATGCTCAACAAAAATAAGCGGCGCTAAAGTAACCTGTCGCCAAAATAGCGACGGCGTGGGTACTCGTTCCCCCCGAGATATACACAGGGGGTATATTTCTCACTGGCGGAAGAATCTCTATGTAGAATGGTCAATTCTTCTCAAAGGACAGGAAGGATATTAAGGGGCCAACAAATAGGTCCTACAATCTAGTGGAATACCTCGCTAATAAAGACAAACGGTATGTCCACAAGCAAAATGAGCACGGATGAAAACCTGAAAGGGCGCTGTGGGTAAAAACGGCAGGACTGTCGGCGAGCTTGTGAAAACCCGGAAGGGCGCAACCTCATTAAAATAGATACACTTACGAGATCCTCACAACTTGTAAGGAGAATCCCTCTGTGAGACCCTCATGGCTCATAGGATTCAAAAGTCTTAAGTTACAGGGATCTGGACCTGTTTTTAAGTCGTCATATCCCCCAAATTGCCCTACAGGCGGTCCATATTGACCGTTGTATACAATTTAGGGGCACGAATAAATATTTCTTTGCCAAGTTCTATAAATGGCAAGAAATGTCCCCATATGGTGAATAACACTTGTAGGTCCTCTCGACTTATAAGGAGAAAACACTCTTGGAAGATCATTACGACTTATAAGAGAAGACATCACTTAGGAATCCCCATGATTCTTAAGGTGAAAATACGCCTACGAGATCCTCACAACTCGTAGGGAGAAAACCCTTTATGAGACACTTATGGCTCATAAAGTCAAAAGTCTTTGTCGACAGGATTCTAACCCTGTCTACTAAGCCACCCTTGTCCAAATCGAAATAGGCAAATGATGAGTCTCTCCTGGAAATATCCCAGTTGTAGCGATACTGATACCTAAACAGGTGTCAAACTCCAAGTCAACCTCTCCGGAAAGTGCCGTCCCTACAACCATCTAATGAAGAAGGGGACCCCGTTCGTTTGGGATCATAAATGCCAAAGTGCGCTGAACAAAATCAAGCAATACCTGCAGAACCCGCCGGTACTGACCGCTCCGGTCAAGGAAAAGCCTCTCATCCTGTACACAACGGCCTTTGAAGGTTCTTTACGCGCGCTATGGGCACAGGAGAACGACCAGGGGAAGGAGAGAGCTCTCTACTATTTGAGTCGAGTCCTCCTGGGGGCAGAATGCAACTACTCCCCAATTGAAAAGCATTGCCTGGCATTAATCTTTGTGGTAACGAAGCTCCGACATTACATCATATCAAAGGTGAATCCTCTCAAGTATTTGATGTCAAGAGCCATACTAACGGGAAGGCTTGCCAAATGGGACCTCCTCTTGATAGAGTTCTCGATGGTATATCGACCCCTCAAGGCAATAAAAGGCCAAGCTCACTGAACATCCGATACCAGCTAATTCTCCCTTAAACTGGGAGTTGCCGGACGAACACGCGTTTGACGCAATAGACGGGGAGAAAGAAGGGAGTGATACCCAATAGGAACTCTACTTCGATGGGGCATCGTCTATGAAGAGGCGGAAGCAAAGCATCCCCATAATCAAAGCGGAGTAGGCCTTATCTTTGTGACTCCACAAGGAGGGATAATGTGTTTTGCCCTTTCCTTAACGGAGCCAAGAATAAACAACGAAGTGAAATATGAAGCTTTGATAGCAGGTCTTAAGATCGCCATTGACATGGGAATCGAGAACCTCCTCATATATGGAGACTCCCAGCTGGTCGTTAGCCAAGTAAATGGAGACTATCAGACGTGTAAGCCAGAGCTGGTAAAATATGGCAAAAGAGTGCGGCAATTGCTATCTAAAATCCCCTCTTACGTCCTGGAAAGCATATGGCGGACGGAAAATAGCAAGGCAGATGCATTAGCCAAGCTCACTAAAGAACTGGCCGGAAAAAACCTCGATGATGTAAGGATCATTATGCAAAGCCGCCGGATTCTCACGCGAGCAGAAATATCTCCGGAGTCGTCTGAAGAAAAGGAAGCCGCCGAACAAGCTGCATTCCAATTAAAAGATGAAGAAAAGGTAAAGGATTGGAGAGAAGTCTTTGTAGACTACTTCAAATCTCATCATATGCCCGAAGACGCGTCATCAAGACATCGGCTCATGAAGCGAGCTCTGTCTTTCTCCTTCGTCAATCGTACTCTATATAAGAGATCATTCGATTGTTTGTGGCTAAGATGTCTGGGACCAGAAGAAGCAATGAAAGTCGTCCGAGAAACTCATGATGGACTTTGCAGTTCCCATCAAGCCGAGCCAAAGATGAGGCTGAAGATGAAAAGAATGGGTTACTATTGGCCCACGATTATTCAGGACCGCCTCGAATACACGAAGCAGCGTCACTCATGCCAGATTCACGAGGACTTTCATCCATCAGCATCCGAATTCGCTACACCCAACATTGGCTAGCTGTCCATTCGAAATGTGGGGAACCGATATAATCGGGCCCTTCGAACCAGCATCATCCAAGGGACATCGATTCATACTAGCAACAAATGATTACTTCTTTAAGTGAGCAGAAGCAATACCGCTAAGAGAGGTGAAGACGGAGAACACCCTCCATTTCTTCAGGATACATATCATCTACCGATTCGGCACTCCACGACGGATTATCTCGGATAATGGGCCAGCCTACAGAAGCCATAAGATCAGCCGTTTCGCACAGCAGCATAAAATAGATTGGATATATTCTTCAGTCTATAACCCCCGAGCCAACGGTCTGGCTGAGGCTTTCAACAAGACCTTGACGAAGATCATAAAGAAGACGGTGTCCAGAAATAAAAAGGACTGACACGAGAGATTGCATGAAGCTCTCTGGGCTTATTGGACCACGTTCAAGACGGCCACGAATACAACGTCGTTCGCGTTGGTATTCGGAACAGAAGCGGTTCTCCCCTTGGAGATAGAACTACCCTCTTTACGAGTGGCTGTCCGACATGAGCTGACGGATGAAGAAAATGCCCACCTTCGGCTTGAAGAGCTTGATGCCCTCGATGAAACTCGTCTCATGGCGCAGCAAAACCTAGAAGCTTACAAAGCAAGGATGACACGCTCATACGAAAGACTAACTAACTCGTGATAGTTGTCAAAAGACCTATGATTCCCAATCGTACCAAACGGGGGAGATTCAATCCAAACTATGAAGGTCCGTATATCATAGACATGGTCTACCAAGGTGGGCCTACATGCTCATGGATATGCATGGCGAAAGACCTTTCCGGTCAATCAATAGCCGATTCCTTAAGAAATACTATGCTTGACAAGTCACGGCTCAGGTTAATGACGGATGACGACACTCGTGTCCGTTCGTTGTCTTCCTGAGTCCAAACTCTATAAGTAGTATCTGGAGAAACCTCGCCTCAAAATCACAAGGGACCGCAACGTCCTTAAACTAGCTATGGACCAAGATGTCCCTAAACTAACAACGGACTGCAACGTCCTTAAACTAGCTGTGGACCGAGATGTCCCAAAACTAACAACGGACCGTAACGTTCTTAAACTAGCTGTGGACTGAGATGTCCCTAAACTAACAACGGACCGCAACGTCCTTAAACTAGCCATGGACCGAGATGTCCTTAAACTAACAATGGACCGAGATGTCCTTAAACTAACAATAGATCGCAATGTCTTTAAACTAAATACGCCGCCTCAAACACGGCGACAGTGGAATCCAGGTCCACAGGCCCCAGCGGCGAGGATTGCAACTTAAGTCTCGCTGACTGCCCAACCGCCCCGGTGGTGAAATTTCCCTTAAGTGCCATTGGCAAATGGAGGAATTGAAAAAAAAATGGTACGTCCAAAAGCAAAATAGGCACGGATGAAAACCCGAAAGGGCTCCGTGAGTAAAAACAGCAGGGCTTTCGGCGAGTTTGTGAAAACCTGAAAGGGCGCAATCTCATTGTTAAAAATAACAGTACGTCCAAAAGCAAAAATGGGTATGGATGAAAACCCGAAAGGGCCGCGTGAGTAAAAATAGTAGGGCTCCCGGCGAGTTTGTGAAAACCCAAAAGGGCGCGATCTCGTTAAAATATAAAAAAACACCTGTAAGGACCTCTCGACCTTGTGAGGAGAAAACACCTGCGTGAGATCCTTACGACTCACAAGGGAGCAACACACTTAGGGATCCCCACGATTCCTAAGGAGAAATTACACTTACGACATCCTCATGACTCGTAAGGAGAATTCCCCCTATGAGACCCTCATGGCTCGTAGGATTCAAAAGCTTTAAGCTACGGGGATTTGAACCGGTTTTTAAGCCATCACACTCCCCAAGTTGCTCTACAAGCGGTTCAATATGGACCCTTGTATATAATCTACGGGCACAAATAAACGTTTCCCCTACCAACTCCCACAAATGACGAAGAATGTCCTCATGTGGTGAACGACACTTATAAGTCCTCTCGACTTATAAGGAGAAAACACTCTTGTAAGATCCTTACGACTTATAAAAGAACACACACTTAGGAATTTTTACGACTCCTAAGGAGAAAACACCTACGAGATCATCACGACTCGTAGGGAGAAACACCTTTATGAGACCCTTACGGCTCATGAAGTCAAAAGCCTTAGTCGACAGGATCCTAACCCTGTTTGCTAACCCACCATTGTTCAAATCAACAGAGGCAAATGATTATTCGCTCCTGGCAACAATCCCAGTGGTAGCGATGCTGATGCCTAAATCGGTATCAAATTCCAAGTCCTTTCATGGGAAATGATGATTCGCTCCTGGCAATATTCCAGTCTCAGCGATATTGATGCTAAGATTGGTATCAGATCTTGAGTTCCATACTTGCAATAAAAAAAATTAGCCAGCAGAAAAAAAAATGCATATGAAACAGCCGAAATGTTTGGGCAACTCGCAATAAAAATCAGGGAGCAAAATATATGCATATAAAAATAGCCGAAATGTTTGGGCAACTCGCAATAAAAAGCAGTGAGTAAAAAGAAAAACAGCCGAAATGTTTGGGCATCGCGATAAAAAGCTAAAATGATTGGGCAATCGCGACTTTCGCGATATAAAAAGCCGAAATGATAGGGTATCGCGAAAAAATAATGATGAAATGAAACTTTTGCCCTACAGGTGAGATCACATTAACCGCTGTATACAATCCATGGGCTCAAACGGAAAGGGAACCATATTACCCTACCTGGCTTCGTCAAAGGGAAGCCAGATCTCGATGGCTACATCTACAGCCTAGAAATCAACAATTGCGTTTCTTCTCGTTCCAACCAGAAGAAGATACGACGTCAGCAAAATGGAGCCACGGTAAAATCCCCTAGTTCCAAATCTTAACGGTTCACAGACAGCCTAGAGACTACCTTGGAGCCATGACAAAGTCCCCTAGTTCCAAATCTTGACAGTTCATAGACAGCCTAGAAACTACCTCGGAGCCACGACAAAGTCCCCTAGTTCCAAATCTCGATGGTTCATAGACAACCTAGAGACTACCTCAGAGCCATAGCAGAGTCCCTAGCACCAAGTCTCGACGTCAGCATCCACAGCCTAGAAATCGACAACGACGTTTTTTCTCACTCCAACAGGATGCAGACGCAACGTCAACAAAATCTAGCCACGACAAGTCCCCTAGTTCCAAATCTCGACGGTTCACGGGCAACCTGAAGACTACCTCGGAGCTATGGTAGAGTCCCTAGTTCCAAGTCTCGACGATTCACAGACAGCCTAAAGATCAACAACGACGTTTCTTCTCACTCCAACAGGATCTAGACGCAACGTCAACAAAATGGAGCCACGACAAAGTCCCCTAGTTCCAAATCTTGACGGTTCACGGACAATCTAGAGACTACCTCGGAGCCATGGCAGAGTCCCTAGTTCCAAGTCTCGACGGCAACATCTACAGCCTAGAGATCAACAATAGCGTTCTTCCTCCCTCCAGCAGGATGCAGACGCGACACCAACAAACGGAGCCATGGTAAAGTCCCCTAGTTCCAAATCTCGACGGTTCACAGACAACCTAAAGACAACCTTGACATTCATTGCAATATTGCAGACACAATGTCAACAAATGAAGCAAAGGAAGGTCCCTAGCTTCATGGTCTTGACGGTAACTCAAATGAGACCTGAAAGACTATCGGAGATCATCCCACTCCAGCGCAGAGTGGTCATGACTCAACGGGGCTCCCAAACTGAGCCTAACCTCATGTAAAAAGCGACATGGAATATCCCTAACGCTTGCTCTTTCGATGGTAATATCACCTGGAAGATTACTTGAAGACGTTTTGTCCAGCCCTGAAGGGATCAGAGACACAACAGTCGCGGGGCTACTCGAACAGCAAGATTGCGTATCGAGGAATACATCGGCCAACGCGACGGTACGATGGGTAAAATACCCTAGTATCATAGACCCTAAGGGACTTCTACTAGCAGGAGTTAACTGTGACGTTTGGACATCCTTGCGAGAACTTCTCGATTCGTCTCGACTCGAGGGGAAAATAATGTTTCTGCGAGAACTTCTCGACTCGTAGGGAAAAGCCTTAGGCAACAGGGATAAGGACCCGTTTCCTAAGCACCGGGGCCCTGCAAGTTAGTCCAAGATGGACTATTTCATACTATTCACAGGCCATACTCTCCAAAGTCGAATATCGACAAGAAGAGAAACAACCACTTACGAGTCCTCTCGACTTGTAAGGGGAAAAATTCTCTTGTGAGATCCTCACGACTCTCAAGAAAACGCACTTAGGAGTCCTCACGATTCCTAAGGAGAAAACACACCTGCGAGATCCTCTCGACTCATAGGGAGAAAAGTCTTTATGAGACCCTCACAACTCATAAAGTTGAAAAGTGTTAGGCGGAAGACCTGAACCTGTTTCCTAAGCTATCGTTACCCCGCAAGGAGGTTAAGATAGACCACATTCGCCAAAGCCACATTCGCGGATGAAATAAAGAAGCTACTTACGGGTCTTCACGATTCGTAAGGAAAAATACCTGAGCGAGATCCTTACGACTCACGGATGCGACGAACACTTAGAAATCCTCACGATTTTTAGGGAGAAAATACACCTACGAGATCCTCATGACTCGTAGGGAAAATAATGTCCTTGCGAGTGCTTCTCGATCTGTCTCGACTCGTAGGGAAAATAAGATCTGTCTCGACTCGTGGGGAAAATAATGTCCTTACGAGAACTTCTCGATTCATCTCGACTCGTGGGGAAAATAATGTGCTTGCGAGAACTTCTCGATTTGTCTTGACTCGTGGGGAAAATAATGTCCTTGCGAGAACTTCTCGACTCGTCTCAACTCGTAGAGAAAGTAATTTCCTTGCGAGAACTTCTCGACTCCTCTCGAATCGTAGGGAAAATAATTTCCTTACGGGAACTTCTCTATTTGTCTCGACTCACGACTCATAAAGTTGAAAAGTCTAAGGCTACAAGGACCCTAAACTTGTCTCCTAAGCCATCAATTCTATGGTCACACATTACTTTGCACTACTTCACCTACGTACATACTTACGTGGGAAAAGTATTAGGGTGCAATTGTTCCCGCTAAAATTTTCGGCCAAAAGCTATTGGTTCCTTTATAACCCTTATAAAGAAGGGAGAGAGGAAGGAGGAAAAGAGTTCATGGTTGGACATCACATGTTAAGCACGTGAGCGTTTATATGCAAAGCATATGAGCGCGGAATAAAATAAACCTAAAGGGCCAACCAGGCCTCGCGTGTAAAACACGTGAGCGTCATATGCAAAGCATATGAGCGTTGAACATAAATCACCAAGGGCCAAACAGGCCACACGTGTAAAACACGTGAGCGCTCATATGCAAAGCATATAAGCGCTGAACATAAATCACCAATGGCCAAACATGCCTCACGTGTAAAACACATCAGCGCTCATATGCAAAGCATATGAGCGCTGAACATAAACATGCTAAAACCCACAGCAGGGGTCACGTGTTAAACACGTGAGTTCTTTTGCCTCTCACATGCAAAGCATGTGAGCGCCCCAATTTAAAATGCTTCTATCAAATTCTAGAATTAAATTCTATATTGGAAAATATTTTCCTGATCTTCCTCAAACTAGGAAGATCTTTTGTTTTAAATAGAGGACTTTTGGATCAAAGATCCAACGGTGATCATCTGGTAGAATAAAATTCTATCATAGGAAAATATTTTCTTAATCTTGTTAAACTAAAAAGATATGATAGAATTAAATTCTATATTAAGAAAATATATTTTTGATCTTGTTAAAACTAATAAGATATTCATAATCTTGTTAAATAAACAAGAAATCCTCTCTGTTAAATAGAGAGCCTTTGGATTAAAAATCCAACGGTGAATAAAATTCACCGATTGATCTAAAAGATCATAGAATCAATCATGATCTCTCAATAAGAGATTTTCTTAACAAATTGATTATTTTTCTTCTCATATAAATAGGAGTAAGGAGAGAAGAAAAAAATACACAGGGGGAGAGGGGAAGAAAAATAGAGAGAGAATTTAATTCTCTAGAAAGAAGAGGAACCCTCCCAAAAGCTCCCACAAAACAAAAGAGAATTTAATTATCAAACCAAGAGTTTAACTCTTCTCAAAGAACTTAGTTCTTTCTCTGGTTAAGATCTGCAGAAGCAGATCTCTCCACAAGTTGTGAATTTAATTCTCATCGGGGAGATTATGTCGTGCAAATTCAAAACCTAAGGGAATGAACTGAGTTCAAAAGAGTTTAACTCTTACAAAACATATGGGAATTTAATTCTTCTGAAATTATAGTTTAGCCCTTTAAAAAGAATTTAATCCCTGCAACGAACAAAAGGAGAACTTGATTGCTCGGAACCATAAAAGAACAGCCTGGTGATTCATTAGCGTTCAATGCTACATAACAAAGCTCACGTGTTCCCACGTGAGCACCTCTGATGAACAAAAAGAATGACTGAGACTGAATCACGTGCTCCTACGTGACCCTTTAAAAGTAGCGCTCAACAATTACATGAAAAAAGGAATAAACCCAAAGACAATTTCAATTTTAGGACGCCTCACGTGTTCACACGTGACCCCCAAACAGTTGTATATAAAAAAGGGGGGAAATTCCAAAGACAACGCTCACATTTTGAAGGGGCCTCACGTGTCCGCACGTGACCATTTGATGAACCAAGTGCTTAGCACTTATAAATGAAAGAGGAATAAAATCCAGAGAACAGTTCCCATCTCGGGCGCCTCACGTGCTCACACGTGAGCCCAGTGCTCAGCACTTTTATATATAAAGGAGGGAATAAACTCAAGGAACAGCGCCCACTTTGTGGCCCCTCACATGTTCACACGTGAGCGCCTCCAAAGTCTAGTGTTTAACACCGATTCAGTGCTTAGCATTGTTGGGTAACTGGAGGAAATCAACCTTAACCCAAATTAGCCATATCTCCCGAAGCCAAGACCTTTTTGGTCACCAATCAACCGAGCTCCCATGCTCAGGTCTCCTCAAACCAATCCTAGTCCCAAAGATGACTGATAATCTCCCAACAGATGGCATCTAAAATGACGTTCATCCCACATCTCCCCTCGACTTAGAAATTGGTTCAAGGGTACATCTCTCCACACCTCTGATATATGTCGTTGTAATTTTTCAACATCGTCAGAGAGGTGGAGGGTCCCAACAACCAACAACTCTTGGTGCACTCCCAAACCGATAAGCATATCCCAACGGACCGCAACGTCCTTAAACCGTCTATGGATTATAACGTCCTTAAACTAAAATGGACCGCAATGTCCTTAAACTAGCTATGGACCGAAACGTCCTTAAACTAACAACGGACCGAAACGTCCTTAAACTAAAGCAATAGAGCCCAAATGCTCTTCTCTTGGATCTGAATGATCCAAAACCCTGTTGAGTAGATCTTAGTCTAAAATTAGACTAACGTATCCTCAACATATATTTAAGTCGATCTTAATCTCAAACGAGACTAACGATCCTTAAACCAACCCAAACCCAAATGTAAGAATATACGGATTTGGACTAATCCACGCCCTACGGGCGGCAACATAAACTAGTCTCCGTATACAATCCACGGGCAACCAAAATAAAACAAACACACACGATACGAAGTGACCTTCTGGAGCTAGAGATAGTGGTTACCGCGATACGGTAACGTAATTAACTGCAGGGGTTTGCGCCTGCAGGGAAGAGCGTCCCCACAATCAAAAACCCCTCACAACGAGGGGGAATCTGACGAAGTCTGCTACAACGGCCGCATCCGTCCAAACCTCTGATACACGGTGCCATAAATTAACTTGGTATCTTCAGAGAGGTGGACGGATTAATCCAAATAGCATCTTCCCCCAAATACAGGCAAGACGTCTGTCTTCCCGGTTTTCGGCGGTGAACATGGAGTTTTCATACAACAACAGCTATCAGGAAAGCATTGGAATCGCACCATTCGTAGCACTCTACGGACGAAAGTGTCGTTCACCACTAAGTTAGGACGATATCGGAGATCGTGTACTCCTTAAACCAGAGATGATCGTGGCAACTGTGGACGTAGTTCATACAATCAGGGAAATGATGCGCATAACCAAAGACTGACAGAAGCATTGGGCAGATGCAAAGCGGCGACATATGGAGTTCCAACCTGGAGACCATGTTTTCTTTCAGATATCTCCAAGCAGAGGAGTGATCCGCTTTAGCAAGAGGGGTAGCTAAGTCCATGATACATAGGACCGTTCGACATGCTCAAACGAGTTGGAGAAGTGGCATACCGTTTAGCATTTTCACCCTCATTGGAAAGAGTGCACAACGTGTTCCACATATCCCAGCTATGACGATATGTGAGCGACCTCAGCAACATACTCGATCACTCCGAGCTCACAGTACAGACTGAACTGACTTGCGAGAAATAACCCGCTGAGATCCTGGACCGAAAGGTGAAGACACTGCGGAACAAGGAAGTAAATTTGGTCTAAGTGATGTGGAGAAAGGATTTGCCAAGAGAATCAACATGGGAACGAGAAGAGGACATGCATGCAAGATACCCTTACCTCTTTGAAAATTAGTCCATATGTAATTGTAAATTTCGAGGATGAAATTTTTATAAGGAGGGTAGAATTTAACGACTCTAAAATCTTTGTATGGAAAATTTTACTGTTAATATAGAAGAAATGAGTTTTACAGCCTGAGTTTGAGTTATTAGTTACTTTTGTTAAATAGCAGCAAGAACAACTTGTAGCTCACTGGTAAAGCCCTTGCACTGCTGTGACGCAGCTTGTGTGCTCGATTTCCATCAGACACAATATTTTTTCTGAATTTTTCTTTTAACTTTTTGGAAGCCCAAAAGATTGCACGTGCAATACACAGGGAAAAGAAAAGTAAGAAAAATCAAACATGTGGAAAATGGAGTAAACACTGATTTAATCACATAGCACGAATCTCGAAGCCAGATTTCTCAAATCGACCGACCAAAAGCACTTTATAGCCGGCGGGGATGGGTCGATGGTGGCCAAATGGCCCCGTGCTCTACACACATGCCTCTTCACCTACCTGTAACTCCTCCACACTGTTTGATTTCCATTCAATCAAACAGAGACCCTTCAATTCATAATTTATCACAATTTTAATACTTTTAATCCACATTTTTAATTCCAAAACCCTAATTCTCCACTATAAATACCATCCCTTACTTTGGCTCAGCACCATTCTGAAAATTATAGCAAAATTCTCTCAAAAAGTTCTTAAGTACAAGTGGAGTGAAGAGGAGTTAGCGAGCAAGCAACTTCCGGCGAAGATCGAAGCTAATTCTGGCGCTCCCGCGACGCTACGAAGCTCATACCCTTTTCTTCAATCTTTCTTTAAACCTCCTAAACCGTAAGTCCTTTGTAAAACTCTTCCTTTCTATTGAAATTCCTCTTCAAATTTTTATCGGGAAAAATGGAGTTAATACCGACATCTTCTTTTCTAAAACACATAACTCCCTTTTCCTTTACAATTTACTTAATCTAATTTTACTACATCATTTGTAACCTTAAACCCTAATATTTAGAATTAAATTTCATCAAAATTCTCATGTGAAATAACAATAGTAGCACTTTTTCATTAAAATACCTTGAACTTAAAAAAATCTCTTTTAGTATTTGTTAAAACAATATCCTTAGGAAAAGTTCACGGGGTAATGACGTACCCGACATGCACACTTGTTTTCATAGCATGATACTCATTAAATGTATTTTCGTTGCGAAGTATAATATTACAACAAAATATCACATATCTTTAAAAACCGGATTTCTTTTAAAGCGGTATTTTCTATCCTTTGCGATTACGCATCTACAACCCTTTTTAGGGCACCCGCTAATGGATGGTGCGGATTATCGCATATCCTTGGTCTAGTAGAACGAGATGCAGACCTCCTCACAGAGCATTCGATCTCGAAAGGATTTAAATACGGTTTTTAAGAAATACGATTTTTTTAAAAATAAAATAAAATATTTTTTTAAAATTAAAATTATATAAAATTATAAATACATACTTTCAAAATACAATAAAACTATGTTTTTCAAAAATGAAAAGATTAACAAATGTCAATAAAATACCCTCAAAATACCAAAAAAGGCAAGTTTTACAATAAAATACCATGAACTTTTCAAGCTAAGTACTTATCACTAAAATACCCCAATACTTAAAATCCACACTCATGAAAACCATAAGTAATACTAATCACCCTCGAGATTTATTTTTTAACAGTATTAAAATATTTTTCATAAAACCCCTTCGAGTTATATAAAAACACTATTTAAGGACTTTAGTAAATATAGGTTTAAGCGGGATCAATTCTCTTAAGCCCCAGGGAGCCGGAGAAAGTAAGTGCTTGCCTATTTAAGGTAGAAAACATAATGGAGTTATCAATGGTAATTGTCTTGGAAAAAGGCACAAGTCCTGCCTGTTGGTTATAGTGCTCTCAAGTCAATTATTGGATCGCAGGCACGTGATCGCAATGGTTGAGGGAGGACCTATACCGGTAGAACAGTCTTACTCGAGATCATAGTATGCTATCTGGTTGTCTTTATCATCGTGTACATGCTTTAAGTGACAATACAGATCACTATTACATGTTGATACAGCCTATAAGATTTATGCTTGACTACCAGCAATATGATGGCGATCATATACGTGAGAGTTAGATGGTCTATAAGCACATCCTTAAAGTGTCCCTAGTCATGGGAGTGTCGAGACCGGGTATCGATACTTAAAGAGTAGATTAGTGTATACGGATCGAGACCCCGACGGTTAGTGGATGTTGCACACCCTCACAACCTTTGTGAAGAGGCGGAAGTGGTAAACAATAATTTTTCTTGCATGCAACACGTACATAACCCAATATTAGTGCTTAAACCCTAACTAGCAAAAACCGTCAAGAGATCTAATCTACTATGATAGTATTTATACCTAATGGAACCGGTCTTTCGGGTCTTCACTTGAATGTGACTCCTAAGCTCCTTGTGGTTGCAATGAGCTCGATCTCTGGCCACCTCAAGATCCAAGACGATCTACCCGAGAGCTATCGAACAAGTTACAAACTCTTCACAAGAGTTCAACTTAGAGATCAAGTTTGCTTGAAGTGATCACTAAGATGATGTAGAGATTAAGCATTGGATTATGAATTTTGCTCTAAGCTTTTGATTCACAACTCATGTGTGGTTAAAGCAAAGAGAAGGAAGAAGGAGAGAATGAGGAGAGAGAATGTCAAAGTGATAATGAAAAGTTCAAGCATGGAAAAATATCATATTGCTCAAAATGAAATAATTGAAGCATGTAATAAAAAATTGCACCATGCTTCAATAGTAACTCCAAATGAATAAAATATGAAAGAAGCCATTCCCTCATCCATGTTTAGACTTTCCAAAATTCCACCCCATTTATTTATTTTCACAAAATAAATATCCATTTATGAGGTGTCTCCTTCTAGAAGGTATTCTTGTAACAATTACAATAATGCCCCTCTACCGTATACCGTATAAGTATACCCGTATCCGAATTCCGAAAAATACGAATACAAATAATCCAATAATATAATACTGGCATGCGGCTTAAACCAAAGCCGACCGGTATTAACATTCCGATCATTATTCCTGTAATGATTACACGAGCATGATCGAAACCCTGCCGTAACAACTTACGGCCTCTACATCTTTCGCCTGAACCAGAGAATTCTCTGTGTGGGACTTTAAAGATTCGACAGTACGCTGGTAGTGGGTTTAACCATAAGCATGTCAACGGCAATAGCTGTGCGTAACGGCTACCCAGGTATATGACAAAAAAGAGGTGGCCGACAAGCGAACCCATCCCAACCCTAACGAGCTTTTAAGCAACACTTACCGTACAGTCCGGTCTCTTCGTCTGATACGTCGCATATGAAGTCTAGGGGCGGTAATTGTCAGACCCCAGTAACTTTATAAGTCATGCTGATTTACGGCCCATAACAGTTCGAGAAACTACTGATAACACTTATCAGTAAATCTCGAGAACCATGTCCAGGGATTTGCTGTTATGGCCGATCAAGCATAGCATGACATCAACTCCCCATACCGGGAGAGAAGAAACCCCTCCTATCGCTCACTACCTCTATGCAATTCAGAACTGTACCTAAAATCCACCTGTTTGCACGACTCAGTAGAGCCGTGGTAGGGAGGAAATCAAGGCACAATGGGAATCACACAAGACACTATGACGATCTCGGGTCTACAGAATAACCTGTACAAGTGTCACCAGAGAACTGCTATCTGAAAATAGGTATATATACCATCTAGGAGTTCTCAGCGAGTCATGTTCGGTGTACCCATTCTCCAATGAGCACCTGTGTACAATCTTTGATGTCAAACACCAATGGTTATGGGATCAACCATCGCCCTAGGGTCAAGAAACATACACACTAGTCTACTCTGGTAATATCAATGCCCTGTCTCGATATACCCACAACTAGGAACTATTAAAGGATATTCTTATAGACTGCCCATGCCCCACTAGTATGATCTCCATCATAATCCTGGTTGTCAAGCATAATCTTAAGGGCTTCATCAACATGTATATATAGATATGAAATACAACACATCACACGTCAAGATGAAGATAAACTAGATAGCATACTATCATTTCGAGCAAAAATTGTTTCTGTACATATACATGCCTAGCATCCTATACAATACAGGCCTCTAGGGCATACATATCTAACAATCTCCTACTTGCACTAAGGCTTGTAGTTGATGCAATAAGTACCCACTGTCTACACTAGAACTAGTTGCCGGCATACCGCATGCCAAACAGCTCGAACAGTTTCTTAAACTAAATTTGAGGGATGGCCGTGGTGAATGGATCTGCTGTGTTGTCTTTCGTGTCCACTCTCCGTACCTCGATGTCCTGGAGATCCACTATCTCCCTGATGAGGTGATACCGCCTCAAGATATGTCTGGATTTCTGATGGGACCTTGTTTCCTTTGCTAAAGCCATGGTTCCATTATTATCGCAATATAGAGGTATTGGCTTAGCAATTGATGGAACCACCTGAAGTTCAGAAATGAACTTTCTCATCCAGACTGTCTCTTTTGCAGCATCATTAGCAGCAATATACTCAGCTTCCATCGTGGAGTCAGCGACGGTATCTTGCTTGGAACTCTTTCAACATACCGCCCCTCTATTTAGGGTAAATACAAACCCCGAGATGGACTTACTATCACCCTTGTCGCTTTGGAAGCTGGAGTTGGTAAAGCCTTCTATTTGGAGATCTCCGTTATCATACACCAAGAACATTTCTTTAGTTCTTCTCAAGTACTCCAGAATGTTCTTCACAGCAGTCCAGTATTTCTCCCCTGGGTTGGATTGATACCTGCTTACTGCACTCAGTGCATAAGCTACATCTGGACGAGTACACAACATCACATACATTATAGATCCTACCGCCGAACCGTAGGGTATAATGATCATGCGAGCCCTCTCCTCATCAGTCTTTGGAGACATCTCTTTGGAGAAGGTGATCCCGTGACAAGCGGGTAAATTACCTCGCTTGGAATCTTCCATACTAAACCTCTTTAGTATGGTGTCAATGTATCTCGATTGGGACAATCCCAATAATTTCTTAGATCTATCTCTATAGATCTTAATCCCCAGAATGTAAGAGGCATCACACAGGTCTTTCATAGAGAACTTCTGCGATAAGAATAGTTTGACCGATTGTACATAGGAACATCATTTCCTATCAAGAGAATGTCGTCCACGTACTATACGAGGAATGTAACAGTACTCTCTACAATCCTTTTATAAATACATGGTTCATCTTCATTTTTGATAAAACCAAACTCTTTGATTGTATCATCAAAGCAGATGTTTCAGCTCCGTGATGCCTGCTTTAATCCGTAGATTGATTTAAGCAACCTGCATGCTTTTCCGCTGCTCCCACTATCAATGAAGCCTTCTGGCCGATCCATAAAAATGCATTCTTCTAAATCACCATTTAGAAATGCCGTTTTAACATCCATCTACCAGATCTCATAATCATAGTGAGCATCTATAGCAAGCAGGATCCGAATGTATTTGAGCATTGCGACTGGTGAAAAGGTTTCATCGTAGTCCAAACCTGGTCTTTGACGAAATCCTTTTGCTACCAGTCTAGCTTTATAGGTCTCCACCCGACCATCCACAGAGATCTTTCTTTTAAAGATCCATTTACACCCTATGGGTTTTACTCCAGAAGGTGCAACCTCCAAAGTCCATACTTTGTTGGTGTGCATGGATTCCATTTCGGATCTTATGGCATCCAGCCACTTCACCGAGTCACTACTTGTGATAGCTTGCTGAAAACTAGTAGTATCATCATCTTCTATGATGCAATCTTCTCTATCACCATCAGTTAGAAAACCGTAGTATCTATCAGGTGGGCGAGAAGTCCTACTAGATCTACGGAGTGGCTGAGGTTCGTCAGGTTCTACTGAAACCTCAGTTTCAACCAAATCATCAGTAATTATTTGTGTATCTGGAATTTCTTCCAGGTCTACCGCATTGCCAACAGTATCATTTGTAAAAAATTCATTTTCTAAAAATGTGGCATACTGAGAAACAAACACCCTTTGTTCCTCCTTGTGGTAGAAAAGATATCCATACGAGTGTTTTGGATATCCCACAAATTTACATAAAACTGATCATATCTCGAGTTTGTCCGGATTCTGCTTTTTCATAAAAACCGGACAACCCCATATCCTAACTCTTTTAAGAGATGGCCTCTTCCCATACCATATTTCATATGGAGTGGTAGACACAGTTTTGGTCAGAACCCTATTCAGTAAATAAATCGCAGTCTCCGATGCGTGCCCATAGAATGATATCGGTAACTCAACATCACTCATCATAGAACGTACTATATCTAATAAGGTACGATTCCTCCTTTCCGACACACCGTTGTGTTGTGGTGTGTACGGAGAAGTGAGCTGAGAGAGAATCCCATTCTCTTTTAGGAAATCTAGAAACTCTGAGCTTAGATACTCACCTCCTCGATCCGATCGAAGTTTCTTGATACTTAAGCCTATTTGTTTTTCTACTTCAGATTTATACTCTTTGAACTTTTCGAAGGCTTCAGACTTATGTTCCAACAAGAACATATCTCCGAATCTCGAGAAATCATCAGTAAAAGTTATGAAGTAGGAAAAACTACCTCTCGCATGTGTAGACATTGGTCCACATACATCACTATGTATGAGGCCTAAGAGTTTAGTAGCTCTCTCTCCGTGTCCACTAAACGGAGTTTTGGTCATTTTACCTTTGATACAAGACTGGCAAGTCGCATAAGATTTATATTCAAATGGGTTTAAATATCCATCTTTATGTAGCTTGGTTAGTCTTGTTTCGTTAATATGACCAAGTCTACAATACCAAATGAAAGCTTCATTTATGTCTGAAACCTTTCTTTTGTTTGTGTGTTGTATATGGAAAACTGTGTGCTGGTTTATAACGTATATCCCGTTATTTAATATACCAGACCCAATTAACTCTTGATTAAGGTTAATGTTCATAATATTAGATTGTAATACAAAATTATATCCAGCATTGTCCAACAACGATACAGATATAATATTACATAACATCGAAGGTACAAAATAACATGGGTTTAAAACTAATATACAACCCGACGGCAAACCAAGGTGAACCATTCCCAACCCGGAGAGTGTGATCACCTTTCTTCAAAAACCTGCTATTTCTCAGCCCCTACACACAATTGCAGATGTGAAATCCTGACCCGGTATCTAATACCTAGGAAGCAGAGTTAATTTAAAAATAGCTTTCTGTTACAAACACACCTGAAGTGGAAGTATCACCATGCTTCTTCTTCTTGAGGCCGGCCAGGTATCCAACACGGTTTCTCTTCCAGTGCCCAGTCTAGTGGCAGTGGAAGCATTCCCCTTGTCCAGTCGCAGCAGCCTCTTTCTTGTCCTTTCCCGGTGCCTTTTTCACTCCGCCTCTCGGCTTGATGGGATTCGTCTTCTTCTTTCCCTTGGCCTTGGCTTTCGGGAAGGAGGAGAAAGATGGCCCAGCAATTAGAGCGGGAGTTTTCGGTACCTTTAGCGTACTCTCTACACTTCTCAACATATTGAGGAGTTCAGGTAAGGGCTTCTCCATGTTGTGCATGTTGAAGTTTACAATGAACTGAGCAAAGGCAGGGGGAAGGGACTGTAGAACAATATCAACATACTGTTCGTTCTCCATGGTCCAACCCAGGTCCTCAAGTTCTTCTATAAGTCCAATCATCTTCAATACATGGTAACCTACAGACGTGCCAGCAACCATCCTCATTTGAAACAACTTTCGAGATGCCTTGTATCGGAGAGTACGGGATTGCTCTCTATACAACTCCTTTGTATGGAGAAAGATGGATTGTACATCCATATTCTCGTGCTGCTTCTGATGTTCATTGTTCATAGAAGCAAGCACGATGTACTTGGCTGTTGCACAGTCTATATCCCATGTCCTGCGGATTTCTTTATCCGCAATTGAAGAATCAGGCCCTGGGCTAGGAGGGGCTGGAGTGGTCAGGACGTATCTGACCTTATCATAGGTCAGGGCAATATTTACGTTCCTTAGCCAATCTTTGTAATTCGGTCCTGTAAGTTTATTCTTGTCTAATAAAAGCTTAAGTCCCATCATAGGTGTCTGCCATTAGGAGACAGAAAAGAAGACGCTCAGTGATAGCTCTTGCATAATTAGATTGGTTATTAATCTTATCTAATCGATGTCTCCAACTGCTTTTTATCAAATTTTCCTTCAAAACTTTAAAAAGAAAACTAGCCAGGATTAATTGCAATCTACAAGTTCGCTAACCGGTCGGCCAGGCCAGTGTCGGTACGCCGAGGGTGGTTCCCATGCTTTCACACGGACCTAATTAAAATAAACCTCGTTTTCCTAGAGGCGTAACCCCGTTGACACTTTTCTAGACATCTACTGGATTAGCTAATTGTAAAGTGAAAAACTCTCCCGGGAGTAACTTTTACTCACAGTGGGATCGGGATCCAACTATCATATAGAAAGTATGCAATCTCATTGCAAATTTCAACTCTTGAAATTCCCGATATGATTTTTACCCTTAGTGTCTTATGACCTTAACTATGGTCAACAAATCATAAGCACTAGTCAAGTTTTACCCGCCATTTCATGATTGATTTAGACCCACCCGTATGACCCTTGACTATGGTCAATAAAGTCATACGAATGTCCTAATCGATCGCATCAAATGCTTTGTAGGAAGATATCACTTATCTACCATACACCACGCCTTAACTATAGTCAACAAAAATGGCACGAATACCAAGTACTCTACTTCCTAAAATGGCGGAGGGCAATGGATGGTTTTTATTAAAACCCTTAACGTTTTGAACTTGATATCATTGTAGAATCTAGTGAAAAGAGTGGTTTAAGCTCCAGTTTTAAAAGTCGAATTGGTTTTGTAGTATCTTTCTAATTTCGCTAAAGTGGTCACACCCGGTGAAGGGATCTCGGCTCTTTCCTCATCGAATGAGGTGCGGGATATTCATGAATACCACAATGCAAAGCAAAAGTTAGATCAACTATAAAAACAATCGAGTGCTTTGTAACAATTGATAGTTTCTCTAAAGGGGTCACTCCCGGTGATGGGATCTCGGCCCTTTTCTAGTCGAATGAGGTGCTGGATATTCATCAAGGAACACCACTATGCAAAGCAAAAACTAGAGTTACCCATTTAAAAAAGTTTGATTCTACAACATCTTTAGATTTCTTTTTCTTAACATTAATCACATTAATGTTGTCCCATCATTTACGTTTCCTAAATATCACAGAAAAGAAACGAAAATAGAACGTACGTTTATGCCATCCACATTCGCCACAGGGCCCCGTCATGCACCGTTAAGTTACTTAACTAACGGAAGAGTGGGGGCTGGACTAGCGCGGGTGAAAAACATAAGCAACGTTTATTATATATCTCATATATAAATAGCCATTCATCGCACGCATTTATAAACATTCCAGATCACAGATGAATACATTGAATATACTAAGAATTCCATACTTCATTTAAGCCCTTAATGAAAGACGGTTTCCACGGTCGTGATGAATAGCCAAACCCTACCCTAGACCCCTACGGGTGCGGCAAACTACCCGCCAAATTCCCGAAGTGAAGCAACCTTCCTCAGCAAAGTGAGTAGGCCTCTCGGCACATCGAGAACCCGGTAGTTTGTGCACTCCACCTTGGGTCTATCCTAAGAGCAAAAACAGTAAAAAGAAAATATACAACGGTGGCTACAACCTCAACTCGGATGTGCCTCACAAAATAATATTACATTTCCTTTACAAATTACATGAATGAAAGAAAAGAAAAACACTCTTCTCACATCCCCCGGCCATTCATCACAACGATCCAACATATTCATATACACATACCATCTCATGATATCAATACCGATGTGTGCAACCCCGACTAATCGACTTATAGCAATTAGTCGACGTTTCCAAAACATACATACACAAAGCTGTAGGGTGTTTTTCGTCACCCCATTGAGATGGGAATACGCGCACGCTTGTCAGGCGTACTACAGATTCCCCCTGCCTAGGGTAGGCCGGGGTTTAATGATTGTGGGGATCCGAATCTCCGGCAGCCGCGGACTAAGCTGCCGTTAATTACCCCTCGCCTTTGGGGCGAGGGAACCTCCGATTAACGGGTTAAACTGGTCATGCGAACTCAATGTGCAGTGTACGTGTGTTCTGTTTTGTAAGGGGGGTTTTGGATATATCGGGAGCCACGCAGAGTTTTTACGGGGTCCCGCTACCCAGATAGCGGACTGGGGGTCAAGGGGGCTAGCAGCCCCCTGGCGGGGTTCGGGGCAGCGCCCCGGCCCGAAATTTTTTTTGAGGGGGAGAGTGTGGCGGAGTATGTGTATGTGTACATTTGTATACATATGTATATATATACATGTATATATAAATAAAGGGGAAAAGGGCATCCAAAGGATGCGTGGGGCAGCACCTTGGGCGCTGTGCGCTTAGGTGCTGTGCGCTCAGGCGCAAGCGCGCCACGTGTCGGCAAGTGGGCGCTTTGCGCATGAGCGCTGCGCGCAGGTGCGCAAGCTCGCCACGTGTCGGCACGCGGGCGCTTTGCGTACTTGCGCAAGCGCGCAGGTGCGCAAGCGCGCGCGCGACGTGTCGGCACGCGGGCGCTTTGCGCACGTGCGCAAGCGCGCAGGTGCGCAAGCGCGCACGCGCGCCACGTGTCGGCACGCGGGCGCTTTGCGCACTTGCGCTGCGCGCTGCTAAAACAAATTTCTCAGAAGAGAAATCAGAGAGGAGTTGAACTCCTGAGTGTGTGTGTGTTTTTTTTTTTTTGGGTTTAGTGAACGATGTTCTTCTTCCTCCTGTTGCTTGCTGGATCTTGAAGATCAAGAGATGTGAAATCTCAAAATCTCTTCTTTTTCAGATCTAATGATAGATCCAAGTTTCCCTTTGTGGGTTTTGTGGTGAAAAACTAATTTGTTTTGAAAAAGGAAGAGTAAAACTCTTGATTTAATTCAAGAGAAAGAAGAAGGTTTTGGAACCTTGAAGATGGGAGAAAGAGCTCAGCTCTGAGACTTTTTTTGTTTTGAGAGAGAGAAAGTTATGAGATATTCTCATTATCTTTTGCCTTTATAGGCTATACACTTTACACATAGCCCCTTGGGCTTCACAAAATGGCATTTTGCCTATCCCATGGCTCATGTGCCATTTCTTTTTGCACATAAGCCATGGGCTTTACAAAAATTTGGCTTTATGCCTATTTTTCTTACATTTATCCATAAGATAAAATAAAAAAAAGGCGACAAAATTATTTATTACAAAATTTTATCTTGGCATGGGAGGGAGGCCGGCCGCTTCATGTTCGGGCTCGACCCGGGCATGGGCCCACTGGATCTGGGCTTGGGCCCACATGGCTTGGGGTTGACTTTGATTTTGACTTGGTCAACCGGGGTGTAAATTTTTACCCCAACAAATTGCCCCCCATCAATAAATGCACATCACATATGTGGGTCGTGTGCATGAAATTGATGGATCTTCTTTCACGTGGAGGCGACTTGATTCGGTTCCCACCTTTTGGGAAGCTGGCACTGCCCTTTTTACGACATGGACGGTCGATGCGGCCCTTTTGGTGACGTGGACGGTCGATTCTGCCCTTTTTGCGACTTGGACGGTCGGTGCTGCCCTTTTAGCGACTTGGACGGTCGGTGCTGCCCTTTTAGCGACGTGGACGGTCGATTCTGCCCTTTTTGCGACTTGGACGGTCGTTGCTGCCCTTTTAGCGACGTGGACGGTCGATGCTGCCATTTTAGCGACTTGGACGGACGTGGCTGCCCTTTTAGCGACTTGGACGGTCGGTTCTGCCCTTTTTGCGACTTGGACGATCGTTGCTGCCCTTTTAGCGACGTGGACGGTTGATGCTGCCATTTTAGCGACTTGGACAGTCGTGGCTGCCCTTTTAGCGACTTGGACGGTCGGTGCTGCCCTTTTAGCGACGTGGACGGTCGGTTCTGCCCTTTTAGCGACGTGGACGGTCGGTTCTGCCCTTTTTGCGACTTGGACGGTCGATGCTGCCCTTTTTGCGACTTGGACGGTCGGTGCTACCATTTTAGCGACTTGGACGGTCGGTTCTGCCCTTTTTGCGACTTGGACGGTCGGTGCTGCCCTTTTTGCAACTTGGACGGTCGGTGCTGCCCTTTTAGCGACGTGGACGGTCGGTGCTGCCCTTTTAGCGACGTGGACGGTCGGTGCTGCCCTTTTAGCGACTTGGACGGTCGGTGCTGCCCTTTTAGCGACGTGGACGGTCGGTGCTTGATTTGACTTGCTCTGCTTCTTGCAGTGTCAGGGGTAGACTTGACTTGCTCCGCTTCTTGTGGTGTCGAGATTGGATTCTGACTCGTCTCGCTTTCTGCGGTGTCGGAGTAGAAGTTGACTTGTTGATTTTGATTTGGGTTGACATCAGCATCGCTATACTGGAATATGGTACCAGGAGCAAATCATCATCTGTCATTGAGAGGATTTTGGGATTTTGGTTTTTGTTTGGTATCTGCATTGCTGCACTGGAATAATGCCAGGAGCAACTCATCATTTGCCCCGGGAGAATTTGAGAATTGATGGCTTAGGAGGCAGGTTTAGATCCCTATCACCTAAGACTTTTCAATTTTATGGGCCGTGAGGGTCCCATAAAAGCATTTTCTCCCTACGAGTCGAAAGGATCTCGTAGGTGTATTTTCTCCATAGGAGTCGTGGGGACTCCTAAGGGTGTTGCTCCTTTGTGAGTCGTAAGGATCTCACGCGGGAATTTTCTCCTCTCAAAGTCGAGAGGACTTTGAGAGTGCATTTCATCTCCTTTCTTTTTTTACGAGTTTGCGCCCTTTCGGGTTTTCACAGACTCGCCGGTAGTCCTGCTGTTTTTATTCACGGAGCCCTTTCGGGTTTTCATCCGTGCCCGTTTTGCTTGTGGATATACCGTTTATATTTTTTTTTCTTTTCTTTTTTTTTTCTTTTTCTATTTTTATTTATTATTATTTTTTTTTATTATTATTTTTTTTTTGGAGTGATCGGGATTGTTTTACGCCCGTGGATTGTATACGGTTTTGCAGGATGTATGATCCAGACCGTAGGGCTTTGTTGGCGTCTGCATCGCTGCACTGGAATGTGGTACCAGGAGCGACTCATCATTCGCCGTTGGGGTATGGGATTTGGAATTTGGATCTTGTTTGGCATCAGCATTGCTGCACTGGAATAATGCCAGGAGCAACTCATCATTTGCCTTGGGAGGACTTGGGATTTGGGTTTTTGGTCGGCATCAGCACCGCTAACACTGAAGCGGAATGCCAGGAGCGACTCATCATTTGCCGTTACCCGTTGGGGAACGATGGCTTAGGAGGTAGGTTTGGGTCCCTACCACCTAAGGCTTTTCAATTTTATGGGCCGTGAGGGTCCCATAAAAGCATTTTCTCCCCACGAGTCGTAAGGATCCCGCAGGTGTATTTTCTCCTTAAGAATCGTGAGGATTCCTAAGTGTTTTGCTCCTTTGTGAGTCGTAAGGATCTCACGCAGGGTTTTCTCCTCACAAGGTCGAAGGGACTTTGCGAGTGTATTTCATCTCTTTTCACGAGTTTGCGCCCTTTCGGGTTTTCACAGACCCGCCGGTAGTCCTGCTGTTTTTACTCACGGAGCCCTTTCGGGTTTTCATCCGTGCCCGTTTTGCTTGTGGACATAACCTTTTTTTTTTTTTGGTGGGACTTTAAAAGTAGTCATACCGGAAGGATTTGGGAGAGATAGGGGTCATTTACGCCCGTGGATTGTATACGGTTTTGCAGGATGTCTGATCCAGACCGTAGGGCTGATGTGCTCAGTTCGCCTGCGACTTGGAGCATTCACGTGTAGTATTTCTTGAGGTATCGGCCATTGATGGGTGGCATGGGCCTTTCTCCCTCGGCACTTATTAGTTGGTAGGATCCTCCGTCGAACACTTTCTCGATGACGTATGATCCTTCCCAGTTTGGCTCGAATTTTCCCTTGGCATGTCGATTGAGGATGATCGGTCTTTTGAGGACCAACACTAATTCACCTTTCTTGAAAGCGCGGAGACGAGTTATCTTGTCATAGGCCCGTGACATTTGGGCTCGGTATAACTCCAGACTTTGCTGCACCGCGAGCCTTTTTTCTTCGAGGGCATCAAGCTCTTCAAGTCGAAGGAGCACATTTTCCTCTTCCGTCAACTCATGTTGAACGGCCATTCTTAAGCTCGGAACTTCTACTTCGAGGGGGAGGACCGCCTCCACTCCGAAAAGCAATGAGTATGGAGTGGACTGTGTTGGAGTACGGTGAGTGATACGATATGCCCACAGCGCCTCATGAAGTTTGAGATTCCAGTCTCTCTTGTTGGCTGAAGCATTTTTCCTCAGGAGCTTGCATAAGGTCTTATTGAAGGCTTCGGCTAGCCCATTGGCTCTTGGATTATAGATGGAGGAATATCTCCAGTCTATCTTGTGCTGGGTAGCGAACCTTGAGACATTGAAGCTCTTGAAAGAAGGCCCGTTGTCAGAAATGATTCTTCTTGGTGTACCGAAGCGGTATAGAATATTATGCTGGAAGAATGTCAGAATATCTTTTGTCTTGACTTCTTTTAGCGGGACAGCTTTAGCCCATCTGGAGAAGTAGTCTGTCGCAGCCAGTATGAACCGGTGGCCTTTGGATGACGGAGGATCAATTGGACCAACAATGTCGGTACCCCAGACTTCGAAGGGCCACGACGCCACTGTAGGATGCAATGGATTGGGATGCTTGTGAATAAAATCACCGTGAATTTGGCAGATATAACATTTCTTTGCATGCTCTCCGCAATCCCGTATCATGGTGGGCCAGTAATACCCAAGCCGTTTAATTTGCAGTCGCATCTTAGGGCCAGATTGGTGAGCACCGCAAACGCCTGAGTGAACTTCTTTCATGACTTTTTGGGCTTCGTCCGATGACAGGCACCTGAGCCAGAGTTGGTCATATGACCTGCCGTATAACGTGTCATTTACAAACACGTATCGGAGAGCTCTTTTCTTCAGCTGAATCCGCGCAGATTTTTCTTCGGGCAGCTTGTCGTATCGGAGGTACTCTATAAAGGGTTCTCTCCAATCGGGCTCGTCTTGGATGATCGAAGCTTCTTCCGCAGGACTGCTCTTCTGTTCCGCGCTTTCTTCTTCTCGTAGAGAGACTGGGGGTAGAATTTGCCGGCTCCTGACTGTGATCAGAATTTCGTCCATGTCAGGATCAGCCAGCTCCTTGGCCAAGCGAGCGAGTACATCAGCCTTTCCGTTCAACGCTCTAGGGACTCTCGTTAGTTCAATATGAGTAAACCGTTTCATGAGTTCCACCACTCGACCTCTGTACCGAGCTAACTCGGGTTTGTATATCTTATAGTCGCCGCTTACTTGGTTGACGACAAGCTGGGAGTCACCGTAAACCCGTAGCCGAAGGATTTCCATTTCTATGGCAAGCTCCAAACCAGCTATCAGAGCTTCATACTCAGCTTCATTGTTTGTCCGAGGCTCGGTGAGAGCAAAAGAACGCCGTAGGGTTCCCATTGATGGTGTGATGAACACCAATCCTATCCCTGCTTTTATCTCCGGGACGCTTGATTTACTGGAGGTCCTTATTGACGAGGCTCCATCGAAGTAGAGCTCCCAACATGGCTCATCTTCCTCGAGGTGCAGCACTTGTTCATCGGGTAACTCACAATTTAGCGGCGACCCTTCTGGTATGGGATGAGCAGCGAGAAAGTCTGCAAGAGCTTGCCCTTTTACTGCTTTCTGAGGGGTATAAACTATGTCAAACTCAAGTAGCATGACAGCCCATCTTGCCATTCTGCCGGCTAGGCTTGCTTTGGTCATCAAGTGTTTGAGCGGGTCGACCTTGGAGATCAGCATAACCCGATGAGCGAGCAAATAGTGCCTCAGCTTCTTCACAGCAAATATCAGAGCCAGGCATTGCTTTTCGATTGGGGAGTAGTTGTGTTCCGCCCCGACTAGAGTTCGACTGAGGTAGGAGAGGGCATTTTCTTTTCCCTCCTCATTATTCTGGGCAAGGAGCGCACCGAGTGACTCGTCCAGCGCGGCAGTGTAGAGAATCAGCGGTTTATTTGGAATGGGAGCGGCCATCACTGGAGGGTGCAACAAGTACTGTTTTATGCTTTCGAAAGCTGCTTGACATTCGGCATCCCAGATAAAAGGAGCTCCTTTCTTCATGAGCTTTGAGAGGGGCCTGCATCTCCCTGATAAATTTGAGATAAACCTCCGTATATAAGCAAGCTTGCCTTGAAAAGATCTCAGCTGCGTCAGACTCTTCGGAGGGGGCATCTCCATGATGGCCTTTATCTTTGATGGGTCAACTTCGATCCCTCGATGTCGAACTATGAAGCCCAGGAATTTTCCCGATGACACGCCAAAAGCGCACTTTAAAGGATTCATCTTCAGATCGTATTTCCTCAGTCTGGTGAGAACGGTCCTGAGATCTTGGATATGATCGGCCTTGGCTTTAGTCTTGATGACCAGATCATCAACATAGCATTCGACGACTTTATGGATTAGGTCATCAAAGATATTAGTCATTGCCCTCTGATATGTAGCACTCGCGTTCTTCAGTCCGAATGGCATTACCTTGTAGCAATATATCCCGATCGGGGTTCGAAATGCTGTGTGCTTCTCATCCCCAGGCGACATCTTGATCTGATTATATCCAGACGAGCCGTCCATAAAGGTGAACAGTTCATAATTTGAGGTGTCATCGACCATCATTTCCATGACCGGTAGCGGGAAGTCATCTTTAGGACATGCCTTATTGAGGTCCCTGAAATCGACACAGACTCGGATCTGCCCATTTTTCTTCTTCACTGGGACTATGCATGCGATCCAGTCTGCATATTTCTCTTCCCTGATGAAGCCGGCATCGATGAGTTTCTTGGTTTCCTCAATGACCTTTTCTTCCAACTCCCTTCTCATTCTTCGAGGAGCTTGTTTGACTGGCTTAGCATCAGGAGATATGGCCAACTTATGAACGGCCACTTCAGGGGAAAGGCCAGGCATTTCTTTGTATGTCCACGCGAAGCAGTCGACGAACTCATGCAGCAGGGCGATTATCTGCGCTTTCATTTCCTCTGACAAGAGCGAGCTGATGTAGGTCGGCCTTGGATTATCGGGCGTTCCTAAGTCAATCTCGGTTAGCTCGTCAAAGGTTGCTTGTCCGCCATCTTCGAGCTCTTGAGGAGCTTCTTCTGGCTCGGCTATCTCGTCGTCATCATTTGATCTTTCGCTGGCCTCACCAACATGGATCATGTAGCACGCTTTGGAATCAGGTTGAATGTAGCCTATGCCCCGTCTATCTGGAATTCGTCCATCGATGAGTGCTCGGACCTGGGGCGGATGCCATAGGCCTTCGTAAAACTTTGCTTCGGACTCCGTTTGATATAACCGGCATCCGCACTTCTTAAAGTATTCCCGCATCTCGGGCGCATAGTATCTGGGATTGAGGACGGCTCTTATGCCTCTCTCATATGGAAGGCATGCAACAGACAAATCGTCCGGGTGCGCAACGGGGTTTGACCCATAAAACAGGATGCCCTTCTGTCCACTATTCCTCCCGGGAACGTAGAAAGTCTTCAGCTGGTCCACGGTGGAGACTGATAACGCATCGAGCTCTTTGTATATCTGCTCTGGTACCCTTGTCACGGCTAGGGACCCTTCTGCAACTTGGAAGGTCTCTCGTAGTTTCTCTTGTTGCATAGGGGTCCAATCTGCATCGCTGTTGCACGGCAGGTCCTCTTCCTCCGACTCTTCAGTGTCGCTGCCAAGATGAGGGCGGACTTTGCTGCTAGATGGGCCTTCAGTAACAGATTCGTCTGTATCGCTGCCGAAACGAGGACGAGTTTTACGGGAGGACGGGCTTCCAGCGTCGGACTCGTCAGTGTCGCTACCGAAATGCGGGCGCACTTGGGTGTTTTTGCTCTTGAAAGTGACAGCCGGCGCAGATTTGCTTTTGAGTCTTTAGGCCGGTCTATCCTCAGTCAGTTGTGGCTTAGCATTTTGGTGGTTCATAAAGTACCGAGAATCGTCATAGCGGACTTCATGCACACCGAACGGCTGGATGTCTCCGTCAATGCGTCTTTCTTCGCCATTTTTAGTATACTTCATGCATTGATGGAGAGTTGACGGAATGATGCCGTAATCGTGGAGCCACGGCCGCCCCAAGAGAATCTTATAAGACGTGTCTGCATCAATCACGTATATCTTAGCTTCGGTTTGTAGATCCCCGAATTTGATTGGCAAAGCTATAGACCCCAGAACTTGCTGGCAATTTTGGTTGAAGCCTTGAATGACAATCCTTTCCCTTGACAGGCGTCGGACGTCCATTGACAAACTCTTCAGGGTTCGTAAGTTCATGATGTTCACTGAGGACCCCGGATCAATCAATATACGATTAATTCGATCTCCGTCGCTGTACCCGGTCACGTAAAGCGGCCGATTATGCTCAGCCGTTCCCAGTAGCAAGTCTTCATCCTTAAATGTGACTGCGGCGGCATGAAAAGCGTGCTTGGCTTCTTTCATATTAATTTCCGCAAAGTGAGCCTGATACCGCTCGGGGTTTTGTAGAGCATGGATGAGAACATCTCTAAGCTCTTTAGAAAGGACCAAGGCATCGTAGATGCTCAGGAGAGACGGAAGCTTCCGGAGATGTGCCAAGACATTATAGTCCACCGAGGAAGGACTTATGTTTTCATCAATCGGTTCTCTGCCATCTTCTTCATTAGCGACTTGTTTTTCCTTCCCTTTTCGGGCGTTGCCCTGATTTGGCGGTAGAGCCCTGCCGCTTCTAAGCTGGATTTGATTGGCCGTTGTGGCGAGCTCCTCATCCTCTTCAGGAAAACAGAGCTCATCCTCGGAGTCACTGCCAAGATGGATGGCGTAGCAGGTCACTACTGGGATTTCTTCATTGGAGTCTTCTTCTAACTCCTCCAGAATTTCAGCCGCTTGTACAGGGAAGAACTCATTCAATTGAATCAATGTTCTTTCCTTTTGTTCATATTCTTCAAGGGAATCGATATATTTTTGAATGGTCGATCTCCCTTCAGACTTTTTTTCGCGCCGAGCTGCACTTTTCTTCTTCTTGAGCTTCTTGGATTTTGAGCCTGATGGAGCCGCATTGGCGGCTGGACTGGTAGGCTTCTTCTGTCCTTCCCATTCCATCCTGGGCTCTTTCTGAAGCATCTTTAGCATCTTCTTCGTCTTATTAGATATGTGTGTACTCCACGGAGGCCGCGATGAGTCAGTTTCGTTTGTCAGGGCAGCAGATTCAGCTGTCTGCTCCCAGAAGGCTTCAACTTCTGTCTGTATAAAGTTGGCAGTTGCAACTTGATTGTTCACCAACACGCTTTTGGACAGCTCGATCTCTCTAGCCTTGTACTGCTTCTCGACCCAGTCTTTGAAGATATAGCAATCCTCGATCGCATGGCTCACTACTCGGTGGTACGGGCAATACAGAGGATTGTCGGTCATTTTTGCTTCTTGGGGTCTTTTCGACTCCGGCAATTGTAGGCCGTTGTTCAAGGCATCTTTAAATATCTTGCGGACCTTGTCCCTTCTGAAAGAGTAAACCTTGTTCTTTTTCTCCTCTAGGGTGGGCCCATCTCCTCCCAGCATTGGCTTTCGAGACCGGTTAGTTTTGGATTCGGACGCCCTTCGCTTTTCTTCATTGTCGGACGCATTGAAGACATTGGTACTACTGGAACTCCCGCTTCTACGGTTGTCGTCCCGCTTGCTTTTCCACGTTTTGTCTTTCTGAGGATCCGACGGGGACTCCTGCTTCGAGCGTTCCAGCATTTGGACTTTCTTGGTTAGCTCCTGAAATGTCTTAAGGCCCGCTGTACACAAGAATGGGACCATCCAATTGCTGAGGTTCCCAATAAGAAGGCTGACGGACTGGTCCTGCTCCAGCGGCGGTTCGCACTTGACTGTGAGATTACGCCATCGAGCGATAAAGTCGGTGTTGCTTTCATTCTTCCCCGGCTTGGTCCTCACAAGGTCGGCAATGGAGATTTTATCACTGACACTCATGAACCTTTGCCGGAACAGGGACTCCATTTGGGCAAAAGTAACGACGGACCCGTCCGGTATACTCGCATACCAGTCGAAGGCGACGCCGGTCAGGCTGTTGACAAACTGACGAAGAAGGAGCGCGTCATTGCCCCCTGTATTTCCGTACGATGCTTTGAAGTGGGCGACGTGCTGATTTGCATTCCCCGTTCCATCAAATCTTCCGAACTTAGGAATGACGTAGCCGCTTGGGAACTCAATCAGATCGTACTGCGCGGGGTATGGCCGCCCACTACTGCCGATTTCTTTCTGAGCTTCAGCTTCGGCCACCAATGTTTTAACCTTGTTGGTGACCAAATCCATTATCCGATCCTGTGTTAGCGGGATAGTGCTATCTGGGGCCAAGGCGTCCCCAGAAGCGGAGTGTGGCCGGCTTTCATGTGGCTTGACCAGTCTTGGACCCGAAGGAACAGGCATTGGCTGTCTCGGATTGTCATCACCCGGCTGATTACCAGCGGCTTGTGCTTGATTGGGAGGCGCTCGAGCAATTTGAGCCGTAAGCTGCATCACCATGTTCGTTAAGTCGTCAATCTTCGAATAGAGCTTGGCCATCTCTTTATCTTTTCTCCTGAGCTGTTTTCGAAGCTCTTGAAGCAGCTCTTGCTCCGCAGTCCTGGGGCGGAAAGTCGGCTCTTCCTCGCTGTCCGAGCTTGACTCTGCATGGACCGAGGGGTCTTTCTGCCTATCATCCTCATCGAGAGGGTTTTCTTCATCCAGCGGGGGCGGCTGTTCTTGGGCAGCGGCAACCACATTCAGGCTAGATTGGGCCTGGGATGTGGTGGCCCCATCCTTGCTTTTGCTGTGAAGGTTGTCGCTGGGGCGCCCGCCCGCCATATAGACCGTATGGATGATATATCCGGCTGTCTTTCTGTCATTGGCGGCTGATTTCATGGCTCGTTGTCTTGACCCCCTTGCTTCGGTAGCTGGTAGTCGATTGAAGGCGGCTGGCCTAACCAGGTTCTTGAATAGTGCCGGCGCTTCTTTTCTGGATCTGCCCCGCTGCTTTCGTGCGGCACAAAGCGCCTGATAGACCCTTGAAGAGACAGTGTCATACTTTTTCTGTTGGGGCCAGGACACGTCTCTTTGTGGCACTGTTCGGACCGCTGTCTTCTTGATTCTGGCGGTCATGGCATTTTTCTGAACCCACTTCAGAGGCTCGAAAGAATTGCTGATTCTTACGTCCGACTCAGCCGTCGTCGTCGGGCAACCCTGCACTTGGAACTTCACACGATTCCATTTGGCCGAAGCCTTGGCTCGCTTGTTGGCTCGATACCTGAGCCGCTTCTGCCTTAACTTTTCTGTTCTAAGCACCTGGCAGACTTCGGCTCTTCGGGAAGACACCGCAGACCGGGCGATGAAAGGCCTTGGAGATACGCTCGATTGTGCATTTGTTGGAGTCATCTCCTGAGCTCGTCCGCAACATTTGATGTTGCCCTTCGCACCGGAAGTCTTGCCCCCAGCTAGAGCGTCAGGGAATCGTTCAGACACCATCTTAAGTTTCGGTTGTGGTGCCTTAGCAATCACAACATTCGGCCTCTTGCGCCTTGGGACTGGCTTGGCCACCCGTTCCGCCGGGATTTCCGCCAGATGAGCGCTTCCGGCAGGGTAGATGATGACGGAGCCAAACTGGCGGGGAGGTTCTTCCCACTGTCGACTGAGGCTTGCAGGGAGAACCACACGAGCGTTGATCTTGACCACGTACGGAATCGGGGTCACGTTGGAAGCTGAATTCGTCTGGGGAGACATTGCCGTCGAAGGTTGATTGCTGGACAGAAAAGAAAACATTATTTCAGTATAGGCAATCGATATGTATATTGATTGAGTTCGCATGAACGTTTAACCCGAAATATAGGAGGAGAGATAGGTCCCACCGGGCGTGCCAGAATCTGTAGGGTGTTTTTCTTCACCCCATTGAGATGGGAATACGCGCACGCTTGTCAGGCGTACTACAGATTCCCCCTGCCTAGGGTAGGCCGGGGTTTAATGATTGTGGGGATCCGAATCTCCGGCAGCCGCGGACTAAGCTGCCGTTAATTACCCATCGCCTTTGGGGCGAGGGAACCTCCGATTAACGGGTTAAACTGGTCATGCGAACTCAATGTGCAGTGTACGTGTGTTCTGTTCTGAAAGGGGGGTTTTGGATATATCGGGAGCCACGCAGAGTTTTTACGGGGGTCCCGCTACCCGGATAGCGGGCTCGGGGTCAAGGGGGCTAGCAGCCCCCTTGCGGGGTTCGGGGCAGCGCCCCGGCCCGAAAATTTTTTTGAGGGGGAGAGTGTGGCGGAGTATGTGTATGTGTACATTTGTATACATATGTATATATATACATGTATATATAAATAAAGGGGAAAAGGGCATCCAAAGGATGCGTGGGGCAGCACCTTGGGCGCTGTGCGCTTAGGTGCTGTGCGCTCAGGCGCAAGCGCGCCACGTGTCGGCACGTGGGCGCTTTGCGCGCTTGCGCAAGCGCGCAGGTGCGCAAGCGCGCGCGCCACGTGTCGGCACGCGGGCGCTTTGCGCGCGCGCGCCACGTGTCGGCACGCGGGCGCTTTGCGCACTTGCGCAAGCGTGCAGGTGCGCAAGTGCGCGCGCCACGTGTCGGCACGCGGGCGCTTTGCGCACTTGCGCAAGCGCGCGCGCGCGCCACGTGTCGGCACGCGGGCGCTTTGCGCACTTGCGCAAGCGCGCGCGCGCGCCACGTGTCGGCACGCGGGCGCTTTGCGCACTTGCGCTGCGCGCTGCTAAAACAAATTTCTCAGAAGAGAAATCAGAGAGGAGTTGGACTCCTGAGTGTGTGTTTTTTTTTTTTTTTTTGGGGTTTAGTGAACGATGTTCTTCTTCCTCCTGTTGCTTGCTGGATCTTGAAGATCAAGAGATGTGAAATCTCAAAATCTTTTCTTTTTCAGATCTAATGATAGATCCAAGTTTCCCTTTGTGGGTTTTGTGGTGAAAAACTAATTTGTTTTGAAAAAGGAAGAGTAAAACTCTTGATTTAATTCAAGAGAAAGAAGAAGGTTTTGGAACCTTGAAGATGGGAGAAAGAGCTCAGCTCTGAGACTTTTTTTGTTTTCAGAGAGAGAAAGTTATGAGATATTCTCATTATCTTTTGCCTTTATAGGCTATACACTTTACACATAGCCCCTTGGGCTTCACAAAATGGAATTTTGCCTATCCCATGGCTCATGTGCCATTTCTTTTTGCACATAAGCCATGGGCTTTACAAAAATTTGGCTTTATGCCTATTTTTCTTACATTTATCCATAACATAAAATAAAAGAAATGCGACAAAATTATTTATTACAAAATTTTATCTTGGCATGGGAGGGAGGCCGGCCGCTTCATGTTCGGGCTCGACCCGGGCATGGGCCCACTGGATCTGGGCTTGGGCCCACATGGCTTGGGGTTGACTTTGATTTTGACTTGGTCAACCGGGGTGTAAATTTTTACCCCAACAAAAGCAAGTAAATGTAAAATTTTAGAAAAATAAAATATTATTTTTTGGGAATTTTTATAATTAAATAATAATATATTGAATATTTTAATAGGGCGGTATAATTAAATACCGATAAATTAGGAAAAAATTTGGAAAATTATGGAAATTACTGAAATGAAGGTGCTTTATATGAAATATGCAAATTATAAGTTTTTATGATTAATTATATACTAATTATTGCTAATCGCGATTAAATATCGCTAATCGCGAATTAAGCTTGTTTTGTGCAAAACATTCACCGTGTCATTTTAACACTTGTTACATTTTATCATGGCTTTACTTTATTCTTCATGCTTGATTTGGGTTTTATTATGAGAAGAGAGAAGAAAAGAAAAGAAAAAGAAAATAAAAGAAAAGAATAAAGAATGAGGGATGGGCATGAGAGAGAGAGGGTGAGGGGTCAACCTAGAATGGCTCTCATTTTGTTTTCATTCATCCTTCATCCCCTTCATCTTATCCTCTCTTCCCTCACTCCCATGGCAACACTTCATCTCCTCCTCCACTTCAAGCCTCAAAAGACCCCCAAAACAAACCCAAATCCCCATCTCCTTTTCACCCAAAGCATGCACAAGCTCAAGGGAAGCACATTGGACCAAGAAAAATCGAAATTTGAGGACTTTGGGCAACTCAAGAAAATTCTTGAGTTGCCAATTGAGCTAATTTCTGCACCTTTAGAATAGTATTTAAGTTCTTTAGGCATCCACATATGTTTAGTATCGATATCGAGTGGTTTTGTGAACCTAGAAAATTCTAGATGAGGGTTTTGAGAAATTTTGAATTGTGAAGTGTAATTGAGGTTAGTAGAGACCCTATGACCCCTGTAGAGATTGTATCTTAGACTGAACCATAGAACAAACCCCGGAATACGAACTTAGTGTTGGATATAGTACCCTCAATGTCAATTATTGGATCGCAGGTACATGATTGCAATGATTGAGAGAGGACCTATACCAGTAGGAAAGTCTTACTCGAGATGATAGTATGCTTTCTGGTTTGTCTTTATCATCGTGTCCTGCTTTAGGTGACAGTATATATCACTATTACACGTTGATAGAGCCCATAGGATCCTGCTTGACTACCAACAGTATAATGGTGATCATATACGTGAGAGTTGGGTAGTCTATAAGCACATCCTTAAAAGTGGTCCCTAGTCGTGGGAGTTTTGAGACAGGGCATCGATACTTCGGAGTAGACTAGTGTATACAGTCGAGACCCCGACGAGGGGCGGTGGCCGGTCTCACAAGCCACTGGTGTCAGTTGGTTCACCTAAGATGTATACAGGTGCTCATTGGGTTATGAGTGCACTGGACAGGACTCGCCGGGAACCTGCTAGTTGGTATTATACCTAGCGTCAGATAGCAGTTCCCTGGTGACATGTGTACAGGTTAGTTCATCGACCTGAGATCATCATTTGTCGCGTGTGAGTTCTCATTGTGCTTTGATTATTACCCTACCACGGTTCAAAGGAGTCGTGCAAACAGGTTTTAGTTGGGTACAGTCCCGAGCCACATGGAGGCAGTGAGCGGATCGGCAGGGGATTCGTCTCTCCCGGTATTGGGGGTGAGATCGCGCTGTGTCTAGGAGAGCCATTACACAAAGCCCTCGGCCGAGGCAGGAGATTTACTGGTAGGTATTCCAGTAGCATCTCGGGGTGTTCTGGGCTACCATCTGACACGACTTATACCGCTATTGGGAGTCTGACGTTACCAGCCCCCTAGGCCCGATATGCGATGCTCATACGAACAGACCGGACTGTACGGATCTTGTCCCTGATAGGCTCAGTAGGGCTCCAGGATGAGTTCGCTCATCGGCTTCCAATTCGGTCAGTACATGGGCAGCCGTTATGCATAACTGGTGCGCTGACGTGCTTGTGGTTAAACCCACTGCCAGGGTACTGACGAGTCTTTAGTGTCCTCCACAGATAGTTTCGCAAGTTCGGGCGAAACGTTGTAGAGGCCGTATAGTTTTATGGCAGGGTTCGAACATGCACGTGCACTTATGCACGTGTCATGGTTCGGACAGATAATACTGGTGGGCTTTGGTTTAATCCGGATCCAAGTATTATATTGAGTCGGAATATTTTAGTCTCATCGTATTTGTATTCGGTCGGAATACGGATACAGGTATGTATATACAGGTGAGGGTTATTCTCGTAATCCGTTACGAGAATACTTTAGAAGATGCATTTCTTTTTGGGTTAATCATTTTGGTTTAAATGATTATTGGATTTGGAAAGTATGACTCATTTTTGGTGACTCATTAATTCTAGCATGTTCACTAATGATTCATGCTAATGAGTTATGTAGTGACTCATGATGAATTAATGGAGTTTGTTTTGGGTGAGATATTTTAAGGATGAGTTGGAGATATTTTGGGATGATATTTTCTTTGTTTCTCCAACACAAAACCTCATATATATCACACACAAAATAAAAGGGCAGCCAAGGGGTTAATTTTGAGACTTGATTTTTGCTCACTAGAGTTTTCTTGAGCTCACACTCTTCAACTCTTTGCATCTTCTTCAACCTCCACCCTAACCCTCTCATGTGATGAGATCCCTAGGGTGTATTGAGATAAAGTATTCCACTCATTCTCTACTTCATCTTGGACATGTCGGCTGGTATACTTCATGTCCGAGTTACCTCGGTATAGAGGCGGGAGCCCGTATAAATACTCGTTGACGTGGTGCCACCTCGACGAGAAGATCGGAGTCGCTGCAAGGAGCGTGGGATGATGGCTAAAGACTGAAGGACACGGATCGATCGGTATAGCCTTTCTACCTCTTTACAGTTTGTTAGTTTAGCATTAATGGTAAGATCCGGGTTATAGTATGCGATAGCGCCAGTTGTAAAAGTTTTTGTTCCGCGTTTGGTCTCAGATTGACGGCCGGGGCGCTACCGTAGACTTACATGGTATCAGAGCCACGCCATTAATCTTTACTAGCTTGTTTTAGCATGTTTAAAATATCGATCGAACGAAATTTCGAAAACCGCATTTTAAATGTTAAAGTTTCTGTCGAAATTTCAAACTGGTCTAAAATTTATTTTGGGTATGTCAGAAAATCGTGCAGGCTTTTTTAAGACTACTGTAGAAATTTTGTCGACTGAACCTTCAAGACTACCGCGGAACCGACGCACAAGCCTTGTATTGGCCATGGTTCCGCCGCCGTTTTGGAGCTACAGTGTACCATTTTTCTTCTGGGTGTCTTTCATGTGGAATTGTGGTTTCTGGAATATTTTGTTTGGGCCCAGATTTTGTTTGAGTACTGGATATGTACTTGGGGCCCACTTCGGGAAGTTTTGTCGATCGAGATTTTAAATATGTTAGTTTATAGTACTTACATTATATCTCCGACCGTGAATGTCATTCGAGCGGTAAATTGTGTCTAATTGCTATAGTCCTTTTAGACGGGTTTGCGAACGTGACATTCGCGTTGATGTTCTGTGTTGTGCTGTGATGTTGCGGATTTGTCGTGGTGGATAGCTGTGTGCAATGATAGTGCAGTTTGGATTTATTTGTACATTTGATATTGCGGGGCGAGCGTCCAATATGTGGACTGCCTTCACTGCCTGTTTGTATATTATTCTTTTAAGGCACGACCGGATTGAGGTCGATGAACCCGTTGTACATATTTTCGTTTCTGTACTAGATTTACCCCGCGACGGAATGCAGGGATAGCCGGGTTCTGGAGGGCAACAGGTCCGCATCTCATCGCTTTGAGAAGGAAGGGGCCTCACTCTAGAATTGGCAGACTATTCGCCGCACTCGTAGGGGGTACAGGTTGACTTAAGGTGGGGTGCTTAAGTTACCGGATTCCGTGAAGTGCCGGGTGGTTCATTCACTTTGCTGAAGGGGGCTACCTCGCTTCAGATTTTGGCGGGTAACTTGCCGCACCCGTAGGGGTCTAGGTTTTCATTGCACAGGCTATCCACACGACCAGGGGAACGTCGGGTTTCAATTGCGGCTCTGTGAAACCCAGGGATACCAGATTATCTGTATTGTTCTGTGATGCTTATTACTTTTCTGTAATGTTGCATTTATCACGCCTGGAGCGATTATTGTATATTGATATATATACTAGTAGATGTTGTATATGTTTTACACCCGTGCTAGTCCAGTCCCCGCTCTGTCGTTAGTTAAGTAACCTAACGGGTGATGACGGGACCCAGTGGCGAATGCGGATGGCATATACGTACATTTTATTTTCGTTCTTTTCTAGTGTGATTAATTGATGGGACTGCGTTAATTCTGATCAATGCAAAGGAAAACAAACCTGTTTGACGTTGTTGGAATAGTTTTCAAAAAGTGTTATTACAAGGACGTTTTCTTTTGTTTTGCACAGTGGTATTCAGTTGGAATATCCTGCACCTCATTCGATGAGGCAAGGGCTGAGATCCCTTCACCGGGAGTGACCCCTTGGGCAGAAGTTTACGTCAAGGTAATAACTTCACTATAGTCGATTACTTGTTGTTTTACATCGCAGTATTCAGTTGGAATATCCTGCACCTCATTCCACGAGGAAAGAGCCGATATCCCTTCACCGGGAGTGACCTCTTTAGCAAAGGTTTTCGCCACTATATTTTTGTAAAAAGCTATCAGGTTCCTTCAACGAGATCAAGTTTATTACGTTAAAGGGTTTTTCACCAAAAACCAGCCGTAGCCCTCCGTCATTTCATATGAATGGTCAGTAGTATTCGAGCTATGTTTGTTTGGCCCTTAGTCAAGGCACAGTAATTGGTAGCTGCTGGGGTGTTCACATGTTGTATAGATAGATGCGTTGGTTTGGGACAGTCGTATTCCTTTGTTGGCCTTTAGTCAAGAGTATGTACGGGTGGGTTCAAATCAACCTGGCTAATGACGGGAAGAACTTGACATGTGACTTATGATTTGTTGGCCCTTATTCAAGGTCATAAGAGCATGGGGCAAAAATCCACATCGGGTGTTTCTAAAGAAACTGAAACTTGCCAGGCATGCGCATACCTTCTGGAGTGTGATAACGTGAGTGGATTCCTTCACGTTATCATGCGATGAGAGTTGGATCCCGATTCCCAATGATGAGTTGGTTTACTCTTCGGGTGATCCCGACTAATTCTTCTTTCAGGTTTGGAGGAGAATTTGACGGTACAGTGGGAGGTTTCTTGATTAGATAAAGTGATAACCATTCTGATCTAGGTTAGAGTGCATGCAGTGTGTTTCTTTTCTCTCTCTCTTTGGCAGCGACCTTTGGCCGACCCTAGACTATGACTCAGTGACCAAGTTGACCGAACTTTCTTAAAACACTGGCTTTTTGATTGTCTGAGTTGCATAAGTCATTGTCGCTCCTTCTTTTACCCTTTGAATTTCTCCAGAACACCTTGTATTACTACGAACATCCACTTCCATTGGATAAATCCATCGTATGGTTATATACGACTCGAAGGGACATCTTCGGGGATGGATTCAGGTTCAGGAGAAATTGAATTGGTTTATTCAGTTGACTTTTATCATCAGCTTTTCTCAGGTTGAGAGTACTCCTTGGTTTAGGAGACGGTACACCTATTACGCTTATTGGATAGTCTTCTTCCAAACCATAGGCAGGTGCCGAAAGGTAGGGAATGAAGAAAACCAATTAGCCTAAGTAGGGTGTACAGAAGGTAATAAGAAAAGACAAAATAAAAAGATTAGAAAGAGGGCAAAGTAAATTGCGACTGCTATCATTCATGACCAAACCGCGTAGTTCATCGCCACTCCTACTTCACCTTTGTTTTTTCTCCAGTTCAGGAGAAATAGAATAAGGTTTTATTCGGTTGTCTTTTATCATCACTGATTGATCGATTCCGGATGTGTCGGTATTTAGAAACTTGTATGAAATCACAACCAAAAATATTTGAACGCAATCAATAACGGTGTCGGATTGTAGCGCGTTAGTAAGTGCGGATCGTCCACAGGGATTGCGTGATTTGTTCGTATCTTGTTTTGTTTGAATCGAAACTTTACTAGAAAAGAAAAGCAAAAATGATTCAAGATTTTTATCAATAAATTTCAAGTATCACTATTCTAATCAAGAATCAAGAAAATGATAAACATCAGGAATCAAGTATCGATAGAATTCCAATCAATTTAGGTTTCAAGATTTGAAGTAAAGCTCATAGGAATCAATTCGGTTGTAAATGTGAAGAAGATTCAAGATTACGATTTCTTATCCATTAACAAATTGTTGCTAAATCGATGTAGAATTCATCGAGGATCAAGGATCTTGCGAAGAATTAGGGTTCCTCATCCTATCCTTTGTCCTTTCGATGAATCACATTCACTAGATAGCTTCTAGGAAATCGAATGATCAATTTTTGATCTCTAGATCGTGCGAAAGGAATCAAGAACGCATTCGCATCGATCTAGATCATCGATCAATCGATTTTCAAGAATTTACAATTGTTTTAAGATTTAAGAAATCGTTTAAAGATTTGTCAACATCATCATTTTACAATCGTTTCGATTCCTCAACGAGCGGAGTTTTATTCAAGCATCATCACAAAGAATACATTCAAGAATTGAAGATGAATCATAATGCTTGAATTGAAATATAAGCAAGTTGAAAGAATCTTCACCTTTATTTATTCCACAAATTGTTACACATTGCTCAAGACTACAAGAATTTAAGAAGGAACAAGATTGTCGAATCTAGAGTTGCATCAGCTCCTTGAGTCATGGATCGGCTTTGGTCTCGTGCTCCGTTGAATGCCGGCTTCGCTTCTAAAGGATGGTTGAAGACTTGCTTTGCTAGAACTCAAAGGATCTTGAATTTGGTTTCTTGATTGGATTAGGGTTAGGGTTTGGAGGTGGCAAGAGTTGGGTTGATAGAGTGATAGGGTTTCACAACATTCAATAACAATCAACAACCTTATCAAGTGAGGCTTAGGGTCTCTTTTATAGGCTAGGAACGATTAGCTTCCTTAAGAAGCTTAGGTTAGGTTAGCTTCCCTTGTAAGCTAGTTAGTTGGGTAGAAGTCTCTAGAACTAGTTAGTTAGGGATTAGCTTCTAGCTTAAGCTAGGAGGTTAGGGAGAAGGTTCTAGGCCCTTAATGTAGTATAGGTGAAGCTTGTTTAGGAAGCTAGAAGTGTTTAGCTTTGATCAAGTAACCCTTTGCTGATCTGGCAGAAAGTTCAGGAATATTCTGGAAATTCAGTGGCTGTAATGAGTTGTAGGACTTGAGAGAGGAACACTGCATTGAAACTGAAGCACTGACGTGGCACAACGGCCGCGGATCCGTGGCGCAATCTGGCTCCTGCCGCGGATCCGCGGCACTGTAGGAGAGTTAGGGCTTCAACTTTTCTGTAGTGCTTTGCTATGTCTTCAAGTGTACTTTCTAATATGTTTATTCCCTGAATGCCTTATAGATCACTACCAGATTTTACATCATTGAGTTGGCGTATTCTTTACAGCACTGTTACACAAATTTGACCATTCTTCTGGAATTTCCTGCACAAACTTCGAAACACAAGTTGCGTTACACAAGAATGATGCAATGCCATGAAACATAGTCAATTTCTCTAAAAAATGCCGGTTTTAGTATACAGTACAAGTAATCTAGTATTTTACATGTGTTTTGCTAATATGTGCGATATGAATACCGGATACCTCTACATGAATGCAAAAGGTAGGGAAATTGCCGTGTTAGAAATGCAGTATTTTCGACTGATCAAATTCCCCCAAAATTATTTTCGGTCATCTCGAGCGAACGGTTTTATTAAAAAGAGAAGGGGAAAATAAAGAAAGAGAAAAAACTAACTAGCACACTTTTGTAGAAAACACGATTGCACTGAGCACGTGCAACAAGCCTTTAAACCTCTAGGTGTCCCTAGTAGGAGGAATGTTGTCTCCTGAGGGTTTTCAGCGGATTGCACCCACAAAATCCAATAATAAAAGAAAGATGATGAATATTACATTTAAAGACAAGAATTGTAAAAGAAAAGCCTTGAAAATTAGGGTTTCCAACTAAGCTAGCTTTTCGGTTGTCATGAGCCCTATCTTAATAGTCATGAAAAGATGTCAAAAATCGCGTCCTCCCTCAATAAAACATCATCCTATTCTTCATTCCTATCTTTCTTCCAAACATTAATCATATAACCCTGCGTGTGTGTAAAGACATCCCTACACCCGAAGAATTCAATTCAAGCTATCATACTCTTGCCCATCAGCCCCAGTACTTTTTTAATTAATGAATATTTAGATGAGATTGCTCACACACTTTCATGCGACCGTTAATACTTCTTGAGGTACTAACCGACCGATTACTCATGTGCTTGCTTATTTGGTGTATTTTCCTCGTCTTGCACCACCTAAGGCATAGCAGTGACACCCAGACCAGTTGGCCTTAGGGCACTAGGTGAAGAGGCACCCTCGCTATATATTTTTTTTGTTGCCCTTGGCGATAACAAAACCAGTGTCCATTTTTTTCTCACCACTTTATATTTTTTTATTCACTTTTTTTTTATTTCCTTCATACATCGGCTTTAAGACAAGAGCATTTCAAGGTATCCTCTACTATCCCGGGCTTCAAGACGTGTGTAAGTGCGAATAGCAGGGTATCAACGTTCAAAATGTTTGGCTTCCAGAATAGAAACTATGTTTCAGACTTATTTTTATGCTCAGATTAGTGACTTCTTTCATCTTACTAACCCTTGGGACAACGGCTCATAACTACTTATTACTAGTTCATATAAGAAAACTTCTAATTTTCTTGGTTTTCTTAAATTTTTCTAAACTTATGGATGTAATTTTTTACTATCTAATCTTTTATTATCTTATTTATGTACAAAAATGTTAAATATTAAAATATTTTTATATTTTGAAATTTTTTAATTTTTATGGGTTTTGAAAATTTTTAAATTTTTATAAGTTTTTAAAGAAATATTTTGTGCTTATGCAAATGATATGCAAATGATGCAAAAATAAGCATAAACCTCCCCCAAACTTGTTTTCAACAGTGTCCTCACTGTTGCCAACAGCTATATCTACAAAACCTGTAAGTCTGGGAGGAATTTATTAGTGGGGGCAAAATATATAAGTGAAGATCCTCCCCCAAACTTACTCTTTTCACTCACCTCCATTCAAAAGATGATGCAATGATATACATGACATGGGGTGAGACGGAGGAATTTTAATCAAGATAAATGGCTCCTGTAAGAACAGGAGCTCCTCCGTGGGGTCAGTTGAAAAATACGGCTTTAGTCTATGTCCATTCACTTTAAAAAATGTGCTGTTTTTAACATTTTCTACTTCTACTGCACCGTGAGGGTATACAGACCGCACAACAAAAGGTCCCTTCCACCGAGATCGAAGCTTACCTGCGTGAAGTTGTAGTCGTGAATCATAAAGAAGGACTTGTTGACCTGGTGAAAATGTTTTCCTCAAAATGTTTTTATCATGAAAAACCTTAGTCCTATTCTTTACGATTACAGCGTTATCATAAGCTTCATCACGGAGTTCGCTTAGCTCATTTAGTTGCAGCTTCCGAAAGTTGCAGGCTTGGTTTAGGTCAAAGTTGATTTCCTTAATAGCCCACAATGCTTTATGCTCAATCTCGACGGGTAAGTGACATGCCTTCCCAAACACTATCCTATATGGAGACATCCTTAGGTCGGTTTTAAATGCAGTTCAGAATGCCTAAAGAGCATTCGTCAGTTTGGTCGACCAATCTTTTCTATTCTTAGCAACAGTCTTCTCCAGGATTAGTTTGATCTGTCTATTTGAAATCTCAGCCTGCCCGCTCGTTTGGGGATGATAGGGTGTAGAAAGTCTGTGGGTGATTGTGTATTTCCGCATCAGAGTCTCGAAAGACCTGTTGCAGAAATGTGTCCCATTATCGCTAATGATAGCGCATGGGTGTCCAAATCGCGAAAAGATATTTTCTTTTAAGAACTTAATGACAACTTTCATGTCATTAGTGTGACATGGAATGGCTTCAACCAACTTTGAGACATAATCAACCGCCAGCAGTATGTATAAATTCCCAAAGGAGTTGGGAAAGGGACCCATGAAGTCAATACCCCAAACATCGAAAATTTCAACAACTAAGATGGGTTGCTGAAGCATTTCATTTCTCCGGGAAATTCTACCCATGTACTGACATTGTGTACAGGTTTTGCAATGCTCAAATGCGTCCTTGAACAAGGTCGGCCAATAAAATCCATATTGCAAAACCTTCTCCTCCGTCTTTTTAGGACCGAAGTGACCCCCACAGGCCTGATCATGACAAAAAGAAAGAACACTCTTGAACTCTTCTTTCGGGACACACCGGCGAATGATCTGATCAGGACAATATTTAAACAGATATGGATCATCCCAGTAAAAGTGTTTTACTTGGGATAGAAAACGGTATTTGTCCTGTTTTGACCAATCACTGGGTATAAGTCCCGTGACAAGATAGTTCACAATATGCCTGAACCAAGGTTCATTGGATACGCTCAAGAGTTGTTCATCAGGAAACGAATTATTGATCGGCAGGGTCACAGGGGAAGAAGAGATGCGTGAAAGATGGTCGGCTACTACATTTTCACATCCTTTCTTATCTTTGATAACAAGATCAAATTCTTATAACAGAAGGATCCAACGTATTCGCCGACCTTTTGCATCTTTCTTCGCCAGAAGATGTTTTAAAGCGGAATGGTCAGTGTACACAACTATAGGTGAGCCAATCAAGTAAGGCCTGAATTTTTCTAATGCAAATACAACTGCCAAAAGTTCTTTTTCGGTAGTTGTATAATTGATTTGAGCATCATTCAGGGTCTTACTCGCATAGTATATCACGTGTGGCATCTTTTCAATGTGCTATCCTAAGACTGCACCTACTGCAAAGTCGGATGCATCACACATCAGCTCAAAGGGGTAGTCCCAATTTGGAGACGATAGAACGGGGGCTGTAGTGAGGGAGTGTTTAAGTGAGTCGAAAGCTGCCTCACAGTCCGAGTCAAAGTGGAAGGTCGTATTCTTGGCCAAGAGAAGAGTTAAGGGTCTAGCAATTTTGCTAAAATCCTTAATGAATCTCCTATAAAAGTCCGCATGGCCAAGGAATGATCGAATATCTTTGACGCTTTTAGGATGAGGAAGATTTTGAATGACATCTATCTTAGCTCTGTCAACCTCAATGCCTTTTCTCGAAATAACATGTCCAAGCACAATTCCCTCTTGGACCATGAAGTGGCATTTTTCCCAATTCAAAGTTAAATTCTTCTCTTTACAACGAGAAAGAACTGCGTCAAGATTCGAAAAGCAATCAGAAAAAGAGTCTCCAAAAATCGAGAAATCGTCCATAAAGATCTCCAGAAAATTCTCTACCATATCAGAGAATATCCCCATCATACACCACTGAAAGGTAGCGGGAGCATTGCATAACCCAAAGGGCATGCGACTGTAAGCAAAGGTACCAAAAGGACAAGTAAAAGTGGTTTTATCTTGATCCTTTTTTGCGATGGGGACCTGATTATATCCTGAGTATCCGTCCATAAAGCAATAATACTCTCGTCCTGCTAAGCGTTCCAGCATTTGATCAATGAATGGTAGAGGAAAGTGGTCTTTCCTCGTGGCAGCATTGAGTTTTCTATAATCAATACATACACGCCATCCAGTTTTGGCGCATGTCTAAATCAACTCATTTGCCTCATTGGTAATAACAGTGATGCCGGATTTCTTAGGGACAACATGTATAGGACTCACCCATTGGCTATCGGAGATTGGGTATATAATACCACTATGAAGGCATTTGACGATCTCTTTCATCACCGCTTCCTTCATGACGGGATTTAACCGTCTCTGTGGTTCTCGGGTTGGTCTGGCATCATCGATCACATGTATATGATGTTCAACAATCAAGGGACTAATCCTTTTGATGTCTGGCATAGTCCAACCAAACGCCTCTCTATTAGATCTCAATAGCGATAAAAGTGCATTCTCTTGCTCTGATGCTAGAGAAGCGGATATTATAACCGGTAAAGACTCATTCTCACCTAAATAAGCATATTTAAGATGAGAAGGTAAAATTTTGAGATCTAATGCGGGCGGAGAAATAATAGAAGGTGGGATCATCGAGTGATTTTTGGAGTCACAAAGAAACTCATAGCCCGTGAAAGATACAGACTCGGGTGGTGATAGGTCAGGAGTGTCGGACTCAAGTGTAGGAAAAGTGTCCTCACTAAGATCATGTGTAAGATCAAATAGAGCTGTGATAGTGTCGTCGAGATCTGTAAAGCAAAGTTCCTCAGCTCCGCAACTGTCGGGAGCGATCTCGTGGACAGAGCACACATCAAGAATATGAGTAGAGGGTTCTGATGGCTGACTTCCAACTTTGTAGATGTTTAGTTCAATGGTCATATTTCCAAATGATAAGTTCATTGAACCATTTCTACAATTAATAACAGCGTTGGAAGTGGCAAGGAATGGTCGACCCAAAATCACCGAAATTTGGCCCCGGGGGTTTGCTACAGGTTGTGTATCGAGTACAATGAAGTCTACAGGGAATACAAATTCCCCGACCTTTATCAACACATCCTCTAGTTCACCCCTTGGTTTGGTGATTGAACGGTCTGCCATTTGGAGAGTGCAGTGAGCAGGTTTCAACTCTCCAATCCCTAGCTGCTCATAGACAGAATATGGAAGTAGGTTAACACTTGCGCCAAGGTCTAACAGAGCACGATTAATGTTTTTACCCCCAATAGAAATCGATATCGTAGGACATCCTGGGTCCTTACGTTTCTTTGGTAGCTGTGGGATAAAAGCAGTTCTAATGTTATTAGACATGAAGACCTTCTTTGGCACTTGAGTCTTCCTCTTCCTAGTGCACAAGTCCTTAAGAATTTCCGCATAAGCGGGAACTTGTTGAATAGCATCTAGGAGAGGGATGTTGATGTTAACCTGTTTGAACATTTCCATAATTTTCTCCATATGTGGACTCGATTTGTTACCCCTTAACTGATTCGGGTAAGGAGCTTTAGCAATAAGTGCCGGGTCCATCATAGGAGAAGGAAGTGGGGGTAGACGTGATCCCAAAAGAGGAGTGGGGATCGTCTGTGGAGAACTAGAAAGGCTATACTGAGGTGTCGAGCCTAGTGGGAAATGGAGAATAGGCTCGCGAGAAGGCGGTGGGGTAGAAGAACAAGGATCAGAAGTAGAAGTGTGTGTGAGGAAAGGTCTCGGCCGGGGTGTTATTGATAGGATTTTTAATATCATCAATTCCTTCCCCGACATGGTTATTCAGCACTCTTCCCGATCTCAATGTTGTGACGGCATTTACATTGTAATGCCCAGGATTCGGTAGGGGTTGAGATGGAAGTTTCCGTTTTTCTCTCGCACTCATTTCGGCTTTAAGTCGTGCAATTTCAGCTTCCATCGATCTGATACTCTCAGCTTGGGACGCTGAGTTTTTTTTTATCTCACTGACGGAAGATCTAACCTCAGCCGAAACCTCTATGAAATTTGACAAAAGTGATTTCATGGTTTGAGTGAATTGAGAGAATTCGTCAGAACAAGACAACTGCATAGGATTGGACTGTGCAGGAGTGTTGACCTGGTTTTGGAAATTTTGTGACTGGTAGGGGTGCTGAGTGAGTTGAAGTGGTTGCTGTTGTGGTGGAAGAGCCCTTTGAAAATTATTTTGGCTTGGAACCGTATTTTGAGATTGGTGTTGTTGGTTCCAAGCAAAATTCGGGTGATTCCTCCAACCCTGATTGTACGTGGAAGAATATGGATCGTTTCTATGTCTTTGAAATGCGGCATTTGTATGCTCGTGACCTTGAAATTGAGAGTTTAATGGATATTCTTCCGTTAAGTGAGACGGGTCAGAACAGCACCCACGTATAGTTTTGGGGAGCGACATTGGGTCTAGGGAGGCTGCTAAAAATTTTTGTTCCATAGCCTCGAGCTTCTTTTGCATTGCTGCCATCTCAGCTCGAACACCTATGGATACATCAATTTGGTGTACGCCACCCCTATTCAATGGTTGGGTTCCATTCTCCCACTGTAGTGATTTTTCAGCGAACTCTTCTAAAAATTTACAAGCTTCCCCATCATCCTTGGTCATAAAAGTGCCTTGACACATGTTTTCAAGGTTCTGTTTAGTGTTTGGGTTAATGCCCTCATAAATGATTCGGCAAAGATCCTATCTCGGGATGCCGTGATGAGGACATTGAACCAAAAGATCCTTGAAACGTTCAAAGCATTTAGAGAATGGTTCAGCCGGATGCTGGGTGAATTGATTTAGTTCGCTACGGATTCGAGCTGTCTTTTGCATAGGATAAAATTTCTTAAGGAATGCCGCAACAAATTCTTCCCAATTCGTAACGGAATGTGCGGTAGTGTTATATAGCCTCTTCTCGGCTATATCGCACAAAGTAAATGGAAGAAGTCGTAGAAGCATAGCATCCACTGAAAGTTGTGACGTACCCATCATTGCGCATACGTTTTCAAATTTTGTGATAAAAACGTATGTGTCCTCAGACTCGAGACCGTGGAATTGGGGTAGAAGATTGATGTACTGGGGCTTAATCTCAAAGTTATCCCCGTTGGCTTGTGGTGTGGATAAGCAGGTCGAAAGAGGACCTCGAATAGGGTAGCACCTCTCTTGGAGAGAGATGCGGGGTGGATTCTGCGCACCAACGGACGGCGGCAGATTAGTGGTAAAGAAATTCGATGGAGACTGATCCATCGATGTGGGTGTGGTGGTAGGTAAAGGAAAGGTGGAGAAATACCGACTTCGGAGTCGATAAAGGGTACGCGGACTAAACGGGCACTAGAATCCCGTGTCCAGCCTATCTTGCACTAAAAAGGGTTAGTACAAGTGGCAGCGTGACTTATAATTAGGGGAAAATGAATGAATGAATGCGGTGTTTGTTTTGAAAATTGATACGGATTTTTGAAAAAATGATGCAACACAACAAATGCAACACACAAAACCCTAATATCTAGTGGTCACCTAGGTCAGGCTCTAGACCGCTCCTAACTGCCAAAAGACAAGTCGCAGGATAAATCCTCCACTGCCACTTTGTCCCCCTGTGGCCAGGTAAGTGCCAGGTAAGTGGGAAGGTACTCCACTACGTAAGTAGTGGGCCTAATTAATAACCACTAGCCTTCGACACACTTTCCTTAGACACCACAAAGAAACGCGGATAAGCAATGAATTACACACGGCCTTCTCTTGTCCTAAGTGAGCGCGACGGTCCTTAGAGTCATCTTTAGATATTTTTTAGTTAATGAGGGTAAATGCGGATGCAGGTTTGTGATTTTTGGGGCTTAGGAAGGGTAATGAACTCCCCACCTAATCTGGATTTGGTCTTTGCCCCTTAATGTCCATATTAATATGCAAACAACCACAAAATCAAAAACATGCACAATTTAATTTTGCTTTTTGCGGCGCTGCGATTTTTGCAAAGAAGCCTGCAGAAAAATGTTATTTGGAGCAGATTTAGGAAGGAGATAAGAAAGATAGAGGTTACTGTGAAAATTTTGCACAGCGATCCCTTCACAGACGTGCGGAACCGCCGCAGGAGGAGGTTAATGCCGCGGTTTAGCCGCCGTAGGTACTGTTCAATGCACAGAATTTCAACAGCAGCTTTCTGTTAAATCCTTCAGCTCTCTGGAAATTTCCAAAAATTATTACAATTGCACAGCAAGCTCCAGATTTCCTTGCAATAAACCACAACAAATCGTTTAGATTTTGCGCGAATTTTGATCACAAAATTGTAATGGAATAAATCTTTCAATTCAAATTTCAATATAGAACGAATTAGCACGTGATCCTCGGCAACGGCGCCATTTGATTGATCGATTCCGGATGTGTCGGTATTTAGAAACTTGTATGAAATCACTACCAAAAATATTTGACCGCAATCAATAACGGTGTCGGATTGTAGCGCGTTAGTAAGTGCGGATAGTCCACAGGGATTGCGCGATTCGTTCGTATCTTGTTTTGTTTGAATAGAAACTTTACTAGAAAAGAAAAGCAAAAATGATTCAAGATTTTTATCAATGAGTTTCAAGTATCACTATTCTAATCAAGAATCAAGAAAATGATAAACATCAAGAATCAAGTATCGATAGAATTCCAATCAATTTAGGTTTCAAGATTTGAAGTAAAGCTCGTAGGAATCGATTCGGTTGTAAATGTGAAGAAGATTCAAGATTACGATTTCTTATCCATTAACAAATTGATGCTAAATCGATGTAGAATTCATCGAGGATCAAGGATCTTGCGAAGAATTAGGGTTCCTCATCCTATCATTTGTCCTTTCGATGAATCATAATCACTAGATAGCTTCTACAAAATCGAATGATCAATTTTTTATCTCTAGATCGTGCGAAAGGAATCAAGAACACATTCGCATCGATCTAGATCATCGATCAATCGATTTTCAAGAATTTACAATTGTTTTATGACTTTAGAAATCGTTTAAAGATTTGTCAACATCATCATTTTACAATTGTTTCGATTCCTCCACGAGCGGAGTTTAATTCAAGCATCATCACAAAGAATACATTCAAGAATTGAAGATGAATCATAATGCTTGAATTGAAATATAAGCAAGTTGAAAGAATCTTCACCTTTATTTATTCCATAAATTGTTACACATTGCTCAAGACTACAAGAATTTGAGAAGGAACAAGATTGTCGAATCTAGCGTTGCATCGGCTCCTTGAGTCGTGGATCGGCTTTGATCTCGTGCTCCGTTGAATGCCGGTTTCGCTTCTAAAGGATGGTTGAAGACTTGCTTTGCTAGAACTCAAAGGATCATGAATTTGGTTTCTTGATTGGATTAGGGTTAGGGTTTGGAGGTGGCAAGAGTTGGGTTGATAGAGTGATAGGGTTTCACAACATTCAACAACAATCAACAACCTTATCAAGTGAGGCTTAGGGTCTCTTTTATAGGCTAGGAATGATTAGCTTCCTTAAGAAGCTTAGATTAGGTTAGCTTCCCTTGTAAGCTAGTTAGTTGGGTAGAAGTCTCTAGAACTAGTTAGTTAGGGATTAGCTTCTAGTTTAAGCTAGGAGGTTAGGGAGAAGGTTCTAGGCCCTTAATGTAGTATAGGTGAAGCTTGTTTAGGAAGCTAGAAGTGTTTAGCTTTGATCAAGTAACCCTTTGCTGATCTGGCAGAAAGTTTAGGAATATTCTGGAAATTCAGTGGCTGTAATGAGTTGTAGGACTTAAGAGAGGAACACTGCATTGAAACTGAAGCACTGACGTGGCACAACGGCCGCAGATCCGTGGCGCAAGCTGGCTCCTGCCGCGGATCCGCGGCACTGTAGGAGAGTTAGGGCTTCAACTTTTCTGTACTGCTTTGCTCTGTCTTCAAGTGTACTTTCTAATATGTTTATTCCATGAATGCCTTATAGATCACTACCAGATTTCACATCATTGAGTTGGCGTATTCTTTACAGCACTGTTACACAAAATTGACCATTCTTCTGGAATTTCCTGCATAAACTTCGAAACACAAGTTGCGCTACACAAGAATGATGCAATGCCATGAAACACAGTCAATTTCTTTAAAAATGCCGGTTTTAGTATACAGTACAAGTAATCCAGTATTTTACATGTGTTTTGCTAATATGTGCGATATGAATACCGGATACCTCTACATGAATGCAAAAGGTAGGAAAATTGCCGTGTTAGAAATGCAGTATTTTCGACTGATCAATCACCTTCTCTCAGGTTGCGAGAACTCCTAAGATTAGGAGAGTACACCTATTATGCTTACTGGATAGTCTTCTTCCAAACCATAGGTTGGTGTCGAACGGTAGGGAAGGAAGAAAACCATTTAGCCTAACGATGGTATACAGAAGGTAACGACTAAAGACAAATAAAGGGATTTGGAGAGATGGTAAAGAAATATACGGTTACAGTCATGAATTGGATTATAGAAGAGACATTACTACGAATACCCGGATACCCCTTCGTAACATTTTTATGTTTCAGTTTCACTATGCGTTGTTAAAGGAAAACTGTTTTCCTGATTAGATATTTACTCTAGGGTATGTATTAACCAGGTATGATTCTCACATCCGTATGGTTTTACAGATGATGAGTGGGAGTAAGTTATTTGGAATTAGGTGATTATCCTCATTATATCGGAATTCGTTGTAATTGGTGATATTTGAGGAAATCGCCTGGGTTTTTGCCTGACGGCAAGTATTTGGTTTTAAATATCCGTTGTTATGCACCAATTTCAAATTGATATATCTATACGTTTATTTTCATAAAGTGAGATATATCTTTTGAAATTATGTCTATAACATTTACCTATATCAGTTGACGATTGGGTAAGGAGTATTGAACAGCGGAGTAGTTCTTAACCATAAGTACAGTTTTCAACCTATGATGCACAGGTTTTGAGTTATTCAACTCAGCGTACTTATACAGAGTATTGTATGTTTTCCAGTGTACATTAGGACAAAGGGGTTGGTCCTCATACTATGTTCTGTTTACTTGTGACTTCTCTAGTTTTTAGACATGTGTTTCGTAGAAATACAAGGTCTAAGTTTTGAGAAGTTATAGGTAAAAGAATAAAGTAGAGAACCAGGTGTAGCAAGTATCAGGATTCTTCAAGGTGATCGAAGATGTAGATACTTGTGAATGGTATTCAGTTGATAGTAATGGTTTTGAGAAACTTGTTTCTCTTTCAGGTTACTCATAATTGGATGAACTCCTAAGTTGAGTAATGTTGATTAACCTCTCTCCATTAAGTTGACATGCACTGGAGACAGCTGCATGATTTGAATCTGGTTCCAATTAAATAAGTGCCAAAGTTTCTATATTGGATATAGAATGGTTCATATCTTAACGATGTTAAGGTACGGGGAGTTGTCCGGCTTATGCTTAAAACCAGAATCTGGATAACTCAAGGCACGTTTCTGTAATGGCAGTTTGTGGGTTGACCCGGGCTATGTCGAGGGTTGATTTTCTACCATCTGGAAGATCAATAGTGATATTATTCTTGACTCACCACTGTTTTAGTAAAATGGATTTTTCAGAAAACAGTAGTGGGAGTATGGTAGAACTGGAAGTGATTCCAGAACCGCAAACGATTACTGAAAATTTAATAGGTCCTAAACATTCAATCAGGTTTGACATTCCATTAGCTACTCCGCAGATATGATGGGTAACCTCAGGTACCCGAGAGGTACTTCGATGCCTCAAGGACGGTGACAGGGAGGTTCTTGTTTACCCAGACTTGACACTACTGTTGTTCCAGGCTATGAGACCCGGCAGGAGGATGAGTATGGCGTCGTACTAAACTAGCTTTCGAAGTGCACGCGTATATGACTCTGCCAGAGGGTTGTCATAGTCAGTGGGAGCAGCGGAAGCATAGTGGACAAGTAGCTTATGTCTATTTATAGACTAAAGCAGATATAGAGAAGATAGATCATCTATTTTTGATGTGACAGTCATGGTTTTGACTTCATCAGAATAGGGGATGCATCTATTAAGAAGGTAGTAGGGTGTGATGTCCTGATATTTGGATGACATACACAGAGTAGGAAGTAAAATTCCTATACTACGATTGGTTATACTGTGGTTATCACACAGTTGTTTCTCCATAAAGGATATGGATGTAATATCTGACATTCTGGTTACTAGATCTATGGTTTTAGATCTAGATTTGGGTAGTTTCCCAATCTGGGTAATTAGACAGTATTCTAAAAAGTATTTTAGAATGGACGACTCCTGGCATGGTGGTGTACCTGCAGATGATGGAGTCTCCCTCTCTAAAGGTGTCTTACAGACTAAAGGGGAGAGGGATGTGCATGATTGGCATATCACTTGCTTAGGCAATTGAGTCAATCATGAGATGTCAAGTACCACACCAGACGTTGTTTTTGCACTAGATGCAATAAGTTTATATTAATCAAACCTGGAGAAACATTCGGAAGCAGTTTTAGAACATAAGTGGATGTTCTAGGGATTTGATAAAGGCAGCCTTCTTTGGGAGACGGTTATCATTCCAGGATTCCAAGGTGACCTGGATGACAGAGTGACTGTCAGAGTTATAGTTTTCCCTCTGACGAGGGGCAGTAGTTTGGACAGGTGATCCAAGCGGATACTGAGGGAGGCATGGTGCAGGATACTGATTAAGTTCAGTTGACGATACTGTCTAAGAAGTTTGGATTTGGAGTTCATTTATGAACTAGGTCCCATCAGATATCCAGACATATTCTAAGACATGTATGGCTCATTTCGGGAGATGGCTTTCTCCGCGAACTTGAGATAAAGAGAGACATAGAAAGAAATATCAGGGCGGATCCACTCACTGAGGCCATTTCTCGAACACAATAGTTTTACAAACGAGCTTTGTGAAACTGATTAGTAGAGGAGTTGGGTGTTCGGTATCACACGGACTGTGAGTATGCAACATCGCAATAATTAGCCTTAAATGCAAGTGGGAGATTGTTGGATATAGTGCCCTCAAAGTAAATTATTGGATCGCAGGTATGTGATTGCAATGATTGAGGGTGGACCTATACTGGTAGGACAGTCTTACTCGAGATGATAGTATGCTATCTGGTTTGTCTTTATCATCGTGTACTACTTTAGGTGATAGTACATATCACTATTACAAGTTGATAGAGCCCATAGGATCCTGCTGGACTACCAACAGTATGATGGCGATCGTGAGAGTTGGGTAGTCTATAAGGACATCCTTAAAATTGGTCCCTAGTCGTGGGAGTTTCGAGATAGGGCATCGATACTCCGGAGTAGACTAGTGTATACAGTCGAGACCCCGACGAAGGGCGGTGGCCAGTCTCATAAGCCACTGGTGTTAGTTGGTTCACCTAAGATGTATACAGGTGCTCATTGGGTTATGAGTGCACATGTTTGATGCTTGCCAAAACCTTGCTAAGGTGCTAAGCTAACCCTTCAGTGGTATCAGAGCCAAGCTAGAGCATTAGGCGTTGTCTAGACGAAGTTAGAAGTCCGATCGAACCCCGAAACACCGAGAATTTACACCTTGCTGTAAATTTTTTCAAAAGTTGAAATTTTTCATATTAAAAATACTCAGATAATCATGCAGGGAATTTTATGGACCCACCTGAAGAAAGAGTCCCTAACTCGCTATAGTGACCGCATAATCGCGGCCAAAACCTGGTTTTGGCGGCGGTTCCGCGGCGCCTTGGGACGTGCAGTTCAGCGACGGTCCGTAGGTGCTGGGGCATGCTACTGAGAATTTTTATTTTCTGCTCAAGTGTTGAGCTCACTGGGGTATTTTGGGAATTCGTTGTGTCTATCAAATTATCTAACTTTGCCTAGTTATCTGTGAGATTTATGTATTGTTGTGATATGTTATATTGGATCGTTGTGTATTGAATAGCCGGGGGTTTTATGTGAGATGAGAGTTTTCTTTTTCATTCATGTAAAATTCAAATGTATGTAATATTCTTTTATTGGGACACTTCCAGGTTGAGAATGCTGTCACTGTTGTATATTATTTACTTTTCCGCATGAGGATAGACCCAAGTCGGGGAGAACAAGTAACCGGGTTCTACGATCCAGTGGGAGGCCATCTCGAAGAGTCGAGACCAGGTCTTCTAACCCTAGAATTGGCAGGGTTACTTGCCGCTCTCGTAGGGGTCTTGGGATGTGGGTTTGGCAATTCATCGCTGTTAGTTATATGTATGCCCTAGAGGCCATTGTTGTACATGTGATGTATATTATAATGGATGCTTGGATATATATAGAAAGGACTTTCTTTCTCGATATGATAGTATGCTATCCGGTTTCACTTTATCTTAACATGTTAACGAATACTGTTTTGTGATCACGTGTAGATAAAGCCCTTAGGATATGTACTCGACTACTAGGACTATGATAAGATCATACTAGTGGGGACAGGGTAGTCAATGAGTACATCCTATAATTGTTCCTAGTCGAGAGTGTATCGAGACAGGGCATCGATACTCCAGAGTAGACTAGCGTACACACATCTTAACCCATATGATGGGCGATGGATGATCCCATATCCATTGGTGTTGGACATAAAAGATGGTGTACGGGTGCTCAGTAGAGACTGGGTACACTGAACGAACTCGCCGAGAACTCCTGGATGGTATTATACCTATCGTCAGATAGCAATTCTCCGGTGACACTGGTACAGGTTAGTCTGTAGACCCAAGATCGTCCTAGAGTCTTGTGTGATTTCCAATGTGCTTTTATTTCCACCTTACCATGTCCAAGAGGGCGTGCAAAATGGTGGCTTTTGGGTACAGTCCCGAATCACATGGAGGCAATGAGCGATAGGAGGGGTTTCGTCTCTCCCGGTATCGGGAGTTGATGTTGTGATATGTTGGATTGGCTATAACTGGAAGTCCCTGACCAGAGTTGATATGGTGATTTACTGGTAAGTGTTATCAGTAGTTTTTCGACCCGTTATGAGCCTTATATCGACACGACTTATCGGTTACTGGGGTCTGACGTTTTACCACCCCTAGACTAGATATGCAACATATCAGACGAAGAGACCGGACTGTACGGTAGTGTTTACTGATTAGATTTGCACGAGAATGTACAGGCTTACTTGTTGATCTTCTGATTGCTCAATACACGGGTGGCTGTTACCTTTAGCTGACCGCTTGCAGCTTGTGGATGTTTAATATGATCATCACCTACTGCCGGCGTATTAACAATTCTTTAGAGTCCTACACAGAGGTTTCCTGGCTCAGGCAAAACGGAGTAGGAGCACATATGTGATATGTGCGGCACCGAGAATAATACGATATGAGATACCGTATTCTATTCTCGCGTTATATGATATCGGCCGGGTATATGTGATATAGCCGGGTCATCGGATCAAGTGTTGATTCGTTGAATCGGTACATGTTATATTAGTCGGTTATATGCTATATAGCCGGATTGTCGGATCAAGTGTTGATTCGATAATTTAATGTATAATTATATGTGATATATTAGATTACGTTAACTAATATAAGCTCGCTTTATTGATTCATTTTCTCACCGGATAATACATTGATATATATATGCGATATATGTTAATTGTATTATTTTCTTTTGTTTCAAAATATATTATATATGTGATATATATTATTGTAACAAGTTATGATTACTAATACAACATGATTTCTGAAGATTAAACAAGTTAGGGTTTGAATTGGGTTAGCATTTGGGTTAGCTTTTTCATCAAGCTTTTAGAAGCTTTATTTTGTTTTAAGCTTAGATATTTTGTATTGATATTTTGTGTAGATATTTCTTAACCAAACCCAAACTCTTTACCCTAGTTAATTCTCTACAAGGGTTAAGCCTTCATTCTTAACCCAAGGATGGATTTGTAACCGCAACCATAATTTCATTATTCATCACAAAAGCTTTTCTTCTTCTTCTTCCTTGAAAAAGCTTGATAGCTTTTTACATGTGATGATTCAGTGTGAGAAATTGATAACAAAAGAATTCTAAATTCCTACTTCATCATCCTCATCTATTCTAGCCACTTAGATTAGGGTGTTCACTTTTCTAATAAGTTGTTTAGTGAAAAGTAAGCTTGGGTCAAAGATCCTTCAAGGTAGATCACATTCGAAAAGGAAGACTTCAAGTAAGCATGGATCATTCGGCTTGTGGAGCCTCTCTAGAGTCTGGAAGTTCATGGATCACGGCGAAGGGACTACTACTCGGAGCTTATGAAGCGAAGGAACGGGCTACAAAGGTTGTAATCCCTCTCTTTTAGATGTGAAGTTGTTTACATGCTTTGTTTAACCTAATACTCTAGTTAAGATCTTGGTTAAGGTTTGTTTAGCACCCCAAAAATTTTAAAGTAGCAATTTTGATACTTGCCAAAACCTTCACAAGGTTCTATGCTAACCCTAGAGTGGTATCAGAGCCAAGCTAGAGCATTAGGCGATGTGTAGACGAAGTTAAAAGTCCGATCGAACCCCGAAATATGATTTTGGACCCCCTCTCTGGAAATTTTTTAAAAATTTTGTTTTTTCCATATTAAAAATACTCAGAATAATAAGCAGGTGATTCTATGGATATCTGTGAAGTACGACTCCCTAAATCCATCAAGCCACCATGGAACCGCGGCCAAACCAAGCGATAGGCGGCGGTTCCGCGGCCGAACATGAGGATTCAGAGATCGTACATCAAGAGGTGATCCGTAGGTATTACATTATGCTTCTTGGAATTTTTAATATTACTCAAGTGTTGAGTTTTCTGGAGATCTTAAGAATTCGTTGTTTCGATCAGAAAGTTTAACATTGTCTATTTATCTGGAATGTGATACAATATGTGGAATTCATTTATTTAGGCATGAAATGCGAAGTATGTGATATTTCGGATTTAAGATATCTAAAGTAATTGTGGATTCCAAATGTTGTAGTTTTACACTTTCTTTTCTGTGACCGTAAGCGTAGTATGTGGTGTATCGCCGGCTTCGTTGCTATACATCAACGACAATCGGGATACGCATACTTGCTTACGTTTATGATATGAGATATTATGTGTTGCTGTGATATGTTATATTGGATTGTCGTGTTTTGAATAGCCCGGTGTTTTATGTGAGATGAGAGTTTTCTTTTTCATTCATGAAAAATTCATTTGTATGTAATATTCTTTTATTGGGGCACTTCCGGGTTGAGGATGATGTCACCATTGTATATTATTTACGTTTCCGCATTAGGATAGACCCAAGGAGGGGAGCACAAGTAACCGGGTTTTAGGGTCCAGTGGGAGGCCGTCTCGAGGAGTCGAGACCGGGTCTCCTAACCCTAGAATTGGCAGTGTTGCTTGCCGCTCTCGTAGGGGTCTAGGGATGTCGGTTTGGCTATTCATCGCCACAGTGGAATCCGTGTTTTATACAGGCTCGAAATAAAACACAGACGTTCTAGTATATCCAATATTTCATATGTTATCTTCTGCTGCAATGTTCTGTGATGAGATCATATTACTGCCTGAGACTAATGCTTATACTATATGTTGATATATATAAATTACTGCTTTCGTTTCTTCCGTGAGCGTAAGAAGCTTAAATGATGGGTTTTATTAACGAGATTAATAAAAGAAAAGAAACCTAAAAGATGTTGTAGAATCAAAACTTTATAAAAAGGGTAGCTACAGTTTTGCTTTGCACAGCGGTATATATGATATACCGTGCAGCTTATTCGATGAGGAAAGAGCCGAGATCCCTTCACCGGGAGTGACCTCTTTGGCAAAACTGGCGGATGCTACAAACTCGCGCTTTAGTTTTTGATTGCTTCTATAGTTCTTGCTCTGCACAGTGGTATTTGTGAAATATCCTGCACCTTATTCGATGAGGAAAGAGCCGAGATCCCTTCACCGGGAGTGACCTCTTTAGCGAAACTAGAAAAGCCTCAAAAACACTCCTTTTCAAAATCATTTGTTTCTACAAACGATATCAAGTTCATTACGCTCATGGTTTTCAGAAAAACCTGCGTAGCCCTCCGTCATTTCAGATAAGTCCTACTTAGTATTCATGCTACGTTTGTTGACCTTCGTCAAGGCGTAGTGTGCGGTAGCTGACTAGTATTTATCTGCAGCATGTGATGCGATTGGTTTAGGGTAGTCGGATGACCTTGTTGACCTCCGTCAAGGGTCGTGCGGGTGGGTTTAATTCAATCAAGAAATGACGGGTTGAACTTGACTAGTAGCCTATATTTTGTTGACCTCCATCAAGGTCATAGGACGCTAGGGGTAAAAGATATTATCGGGAATTTCAAGTGTTGAAATTTGCAATGAGATTGCATACCTTCTATGAGATAGATGGATCCCGATACCCACTGTGAGTAAAAGTTACTCTTGCGAGAATTTTACACAGGACAATTAGCCGATCAAGTAGGTGTTTAGAAAGGTGTTAACGGGGTTATGCCTCTGGGAAAATGAGTTTTATTTTAATGAGGTCCGTGCGAAAGCACGGGGAACCTCCCTCAAAGTACCAACACTGATCTGGCTCAAAGATTGGAGAACTTATAGGGTGTAATTAATCCCGGCTAATCTTACCTTTTAGGGTTTGAAGGAAGATTTGATTAAAACAGTGGGAGCCATCCTGATTAGATAAGATAATAACCAATCTAATCTTGCAAAGAGCGCACGCTAAAGTGTTTTCTTCTCTCTCTCCAAGTAGCGACCATGTCAGGCTTTAATCAAGATAATAATATGGATGTATTGACCGAACCCGCTTGTTATACTGAGCAGGGGAACGTTGGTCCCGTTCTTTCTTATAATTGTTATAAGACTGAACAGGAAATAGGGGAATACCAGAATTCACACGCCACCCAAACAAAGAATAAATATGATGATGTATCTTCTTCAGATGTGTTAGTTATCGAGAACTGTTTCTCAGTTCACTCTACATCCTGGGCATTAGATACCGGATCAGGATCCCACATATGCAATATATTGCATGGGCTAAAGAAAGGTAGAGAACTGGAAATGGGTGATCATTCCGTAAGAGTAGGGAATGGTGCAAATGTTGCAGCCAAACCAGTTGGCGAATATCACCTTGTATTACCAAGTGGTAATACATTGATTCCGAACTAATGCTATTATATACCGAACATGATATGCAACATTATATCAGTTTCTTTATTAAATAAAGAAGGATATAATTTTGTAATACAGGATAATGTTATGAACATCTTCCTAAATCAAAAGTTGATTGGATCAGGCTCGTTAAATAATGGCATATACGTTCTAAATCAAAACACGGTTCTTAATATACAGAACACACACAAGAGGAAAAGTTCATAAATGAAAGAATCCTTCTTGTGGCATTGTAGACTTGGTCATATCAATGCAGAACGACATGCTTAGTTACATAAAGATGGTTATTTAAATGCCTTCGAAATATCTTCTTATGAAACTTGCCATTCATGTCTCAAAGACAAAATGACCAAAACTCCGTTTAGTGGACACGGAGAAAAAGTTACAGAACTCTTGGGACTGATATATAGTGATGTACGCAGTCCCATGTCTATACATGCAAGGAACCGTTCTTCCCACTTCATTACATTCACTGACGATCTCTCAAGATACGGACATGTGTTCCTGTTGAAACACAAGTCTGAAACTTTTGAGAAATTCAGAGAATATAAGAACGAAGTAGAGAAGCAAACGGGTAGAAATATTAAAATCCTTCGATCTGATCGAGGAGGAGAATACTTGAGCAATGAGTTCCTCGATTATCTAAAAGAGAATGAGATTCTCTCTCAGCTTACTCCTCCCTATACACCACAACATAACGGTGTATCGGAGCGGAGGAATCGTACCCTATTAGATATGGTACGCTCTATGATGAGCACTGCTGAGTTACCTATTTCCTTTTGGGGGTATGCACTTGAGACAGCCATATACCTATTGAATAGAGTTCTAACCAAATCAGTGCCTACCACTCCATATGAGATATGGGAGGGGGAGAGACCGTGTCTTAATTTCGTTAAGATATGGGGTTGCCCGGCCTATGTTAAAAGGCAAAATCCGTACAAGCTCGAGGCAAGATCGTTTTTGTGCAAGTTTGTATGATATCCCAAGCATTCGCGAGGACATATCTTCTACCACCCTGAGGAACAAAAGGTATTTGTTGCTCATCATGCCACCTTTTTAGAAAAGGAATTTCTTGCAAAGGAAATTAGTGGCAAGGAGGTAGAACTGGAAGAGTTTCCAGCTATACAAACTACGACAGAAGATTTGGTTGAACCAAAGGATTCAGTAGTTCTCAACGAACCCCAGCCTCTCCGCCGATCTAGTAGGGTTCCTTACCCACTTGAGAGATACTACGGTCTTCTCATAGATGGTGGAGCGAGGATTGCATCATGGAAGATGATGACCAGACTAACTTCGAACAGGCCATCACGAGTGGGGACTCTGTGAAGTGGCTAGATGCAATGCGATCTGAGATGGAATCCATGTACACCAACAAAGTATGGACTTTGGAAGTTGCTCCTGAAGGGGTAAAACCCATTGGGAGCAAATGGATCTTCAAGAAGAAAATTGGTGTACATGGAAAAGTTGAGACTTTCAAAGCTAGACTTGTTGCAAAGGGTTTTCGTCAATGACCAGGTGTGGATTATGATGAAACCTTTTCTCCAGTGGCTATGCTTAAATCCATCTAGATCTTACTTGCCATTGCTGCATACCATGACTACGAAATCTGGCAAATAGATGTTAAGACCGCCTTTCTAAATGGTGATTTAGAGAAGTGCATCTACATGACTCAGCCAGAAGGCTTCGTAGATAGTGGGAGCAGCGGAAAGGTGTGCAAGCTGCTTAAATCCATCGATGGTTAAAGCAGGCATCACGAAGTTGGAACATCTGTTTTGATGTTGTAGTCAAAGAGTTTGACTTCATCAAAAACATAGATGAATCTTGTATATACAAGAAGGTGGCAGAGAGTAAGGTTGTCTTCCTCGTATTGTACGTGGATGACATACTCTTGATAGGAAATGATATTCCTATGCTACACTCGGTTAAGCTCATCTTATCACATAGATTCTCAATGAAAGATCTAGGCGATGCCTCCTGCATTTTGGGAATTAAGATCTATAGAGATAGATCTAGACGGATACTGGGATTCTCCCAATCCAGGTATATTGACACCATACTAAAGAGGTTTAGTATGGATGAATCCAAGCGTGGGAATTTACCCACGATCTCTGGACTCACTCTCTCCAAAGAGATGTCTCCCAAGACAGATTTGGAAAGAGCTCGCATGCAAGGGATACCCTATACTTCGGTAGTAGGCTCTATCATGCACGCGATGCTATGTACCAGACCCGATGTAGCATACTCACTAAGTGTAGTGAGTGGGTATCAAGCAGATCCTGGAGAGAATCACTGGACAGCTGTGAAGAACATTCTAAAGTACTTGAGAAGGACAAAAGAGATATTCTTGGTGTATGGTAACGGAGAGCTCCAGGTAGAGTCCTTTACCGATTCGAGCTTCTAGAGTGATAAGGACGACTCTAAGTCACACTCGGGATTTGTCTTTACCCTATATGGAAGGGCGGTGTGTTGGAAGAGTTCCAAACAGGAAACCGTGGCAGACTCAACGATAGAGGCTGAATACATCGCTGCCAACGATGCTGCCAAAAAGGCTATCTGAATAAAGAAGTTCATCACTGAACTTGGTGTGGTTCCGTCCATTACGCATCCAATACCTCTGTATTGTGATAACAATGGAGCTGTGGCTTTGGCCAAGGAACCCAGGTCCCATCAGAAGTCCAGACATATTCTGAGGTGGTATCACCTGATCCGGGAGATAGTTGATCGCCGGGAGATCGAGGTCGGGAGAGTTGATACGAAGGACAACACTGCGGATCCACTCACAAAGGCTATTCCTCAGATACAATTTGAGAGACTCTTCGGGATGTTGGGTAGGAGATACTACAACAGCTGGCCTTAGTGCAAGTGGGAGTTGTTAGTTATATGTATTCCCTAGAGACCATTGTTGTACATGTGATGTATATTATAACGGATTCTTGGATATATATAGAAAGGTCTTTCTTGCTCGATATGATAGTATGCTATCTGGTTTCACTTTATCTTAACATGTTAACGAATACTATTTTGTGATCACGTGTTGATAAAGCCCTTAGGATATGTACTCGACTACTAGGACTATGATAAGATCATACTAGTGGGGCCAGGGTAGTCAACGAGTACATCCTATAACCATTTCTAGTCGAGGGTGTATCGAGACAGGGCATCGATACTCCAGAGTAGACTAGCGTACACGTATCTTGACCCATATGATGAGCGATGGATGATCCCATATCCATTAGTGTTGGACATCAAAGATAGTGTACGGGTGCTCAGTGGAGACTGGGTATACCGAACGGACTCGCCGAGAACTCCTGGATGGTATTATACCTATCGTCAGATAGCAGTTCTCCGGTGACACTGGTACAGGTTAGTCTGTAGACCCAAAATCGTTATAGAGTCTTGTGTGATTCCCACTGTGCTTTGATTTCCACCTTACCACGTCCAAGAGGGAGTGAAAAACGGTGGCTTTTGGGTACAGTCCCGAATCACATGGAGGCAATGAGCGATAGGAGGGGTTTCGTCTCTCCCGGTATAGGGAGTTGATGTTGTGCTGTGTTTGATTGGCTATAACTAGAAGTCCCTGGGCAGGGCTGATATGGAGATTTTCTGGTAAGTGTTATCAGTAGTTTCTCGATCCGTTATGAGCCTTATATCGGCACGACTTATCGGTTACTTAGGTCTGACGTTTTACCACCCCTAGACTAGATATGCAACATATCAGACGAAGAGACAGGAATTTACGGCAATGTTTACTGATTGGATTTGCTCGAGAATGTACAGGCTTTCTTGTTGATCTTCTGATTGCTCAATACAAGGGTGGCTGTTACGTTTAGCTGACCGCTTGTAGCTTGTGGGTGTTTGATATGATCATCACCTACTGCCGGCGTATTGACGATTCTTTAGAGTCCTACACAGAGGTTTCCTAGCTCATTCAAAACGGAGTATGAGCACTTATATGATATGTGCGGCACTGAGAATAATACGATATGAGATACCGTATTCTATTCTCGTGATATATGATATCGGCCGGGTATATGTGATATAGCCGGGTTATCGGATTAAGTGTCGATTCGATGAATCGTTACATGTTATATTAGTCGGTTATATGCTATATAGCCGGATTGTCGGATCAAGTGTTGATTCGATAATTTAATGTATAATTATATATGTGATATATTACATTACGTTAACTAATATAAGCTCGCTTTATTGATTCATTTTCTCACCGGATAATACATTGATATATATATGCGATATATGTTAATTGTATTATTTTCTTTTGCTTCAAAATATATTATATATGTGATATATATTATTGTAACAAGTTATGATTACAAATACAACATGATTTATGGAGATTAAACAAGTTAGGGTTTGATTTGGGTTAGCTTTTTCATGAAGCTTTTAGATGCTTTATTTTGTTTTAAGCTTAGATATTTTGTATTGATATTTTATGTAGATATTTCTTAACCCAACCCAAACCCTTTACCCTAGTTAATTATCTACAAGGGTTAAGCATTCATTCTTAACCCAAGGTTGGATTTGTAACCACAACCATAATTTCATTATTCATCACAAAAGCTTTTCTTCTTCTTCTTCCTTGAAAAAACTTGCTAGCTTTTTCCATGTGATGATTTAGTGTGAGAAATTGAAAACAAAAGAGAGCTAAATTCCTACTTCATCATCCTCATCTATTCTAGCCACTTAGATTAAGGTGTTCACTTCTCTAATAAGTTGTTTAGTGAAATGTAATCTTGGGTCAAAGATCCTTCATGGTAGATCATCTTCGAAAAGGAAGATTTCAAGCATGCATGGATCATTCAGCTTGTGGAGCCTCTCTAGAGTCCGAAAGTTCATGGATCATGGCGAAGGGACTACTACTTGGAGCTTATGAAGCGAAGTAACGGACTACAAAGGTTGTAATCCCTCTCTCTTAGATGTGAAGTTGTTTACATACTTTTTTTAACCTAATACTCTAGTTAAGATCTTGGTTATGGTTCGTTTAGCACCCCGAAAATTTTAAAGTAGCATCTTTGATGCTTGCCAAAACTTTCACAAGGTGCTATGCTAACCCTACAATCACGACTGTGGAATCCGTGTTTTATACAGGCTCAAAATAAAACACGGATGTCCTAGAATATCCAATATTTCATATGTTGACTTTTGCTGCAATGTTCTGTGATGAGATCATATTACTGCCTGAGGCGAATGCTTATACTATATGTTGATATATAAATATTGCAGCTTTCATTTCTTCTGTGATGCTTAGGAAGCTTAAAAGATGGGTTTTATTAATGAGATTAATAAAAGAAAAGAAACCTAAAAGATGTTGTAGAATCAAATTTTCAAAAAGGGTAGCTATAGTTCTTGCTTTGCACAGCGGTATTCCTTGTAGAATATTCAGCACCTTATTCGATAAAGAAAGAGCCGAGATCCCTTCATCGGGAGTGACCTCTTTAGCAAAACTGGCAGATGCTACAAATTCACAATTTAGTTTTTGATTGCTTCTATAGTTCTTGCTTTGGACAGCGGTATTTATGAAATATCCTGCACCTTATTCGATGAGGAAAGAGCCGAGATCTCTTCACCGGGAGTGACCTCTTTAGAGAAACTAGAAAAGCCTAAAAAACACTCCTTTTCAAAATCACTTGTTTCTACAACGATATCAAGTTCATTACGCTCATAGTTTTCAGAAAAACCTGCGTAGCCCTCCGTCATTTCAGATAAAGACTATTTAGTATTCGTGCTGCGTTTGTTGGCCTTTGTCAAGGCGTAGTGTGCGGTAACTGACTAGTACTTATCGGTTTATGCATGTGATGTGATTGGATTAGAGTAGTCGTACGGCCTTGTTGGCCTTTGTCAAGGATCGTGCGGGTGGGTTTATTTCAATCAAGAAATGACGGGTTAAACTTGACTAGCTTCCTATGATTTGTTGACCTTTGTCAAGGTCATAGGGGGTTAGGGGTAAAAGATATTATCGGGAATTTCAAGTGTTGAAATTTGCAATGAGATTGCATAACTTCTATGAGATAGTTGGATCCCGATACCCACTGCGAGTAAGAGTTACTCCTGGGAGAGTTTTACACATGATAATTAGCCGATCAAGTAGATGTCTAGAAAGGTGTTAACGGGGTTATGCCTCTGGGAAAATGAGGTTTATTTTAATTAGGTCCGTGCGAAAGCACGGGGAACCTCCCTCAAAGTACCAACGCTGATCTGGCTGAAAGATTGGCGAACTTGTAGGGTGTAATTAATCCCAGCCAATCTTATCTTTTAGGGTTTGAAAGAAAATTTGATTAAAATAGTGGGAGCCATCCTGATTAGATAAGATAATAACCAATCTAATCTTGCAAGAGCGCACGCTAAAGTGTTTTCTTCTCTCTCTCTCGAGGTAGCGACCATGTCAGGCCTTAATCAAGATATTAATATGGATATATTGACCGAACCCGCTTGTTATAATGAGCAGGGGAACGTTGGTTCCATTCTTTCTTATAATTGTTATAAGACTGAACATAAAATAAGGGAATACCAGAATTCACACGCCGCCCAAATGAAGAATAAAAATGTTGATGTATCTTCTTCGGATGTGTTAGTTACCAAGAACTGTTTCTCAGTTCACTCTACGTCCTGGGCATTAGATATCGGATCAGGATCCCAGATATTCAATATATTGCATGGGTTACAGAAAGGTAGAGAACTGGGAATGGGTGATCATTCCGTAAGAGTAGGGAATGGTGCAAATGTTGCAGCCAAAGCAGTTGGTGAATATCACCATGTATTACCAAGTGGTAATACATTGATTCTGAACGAATGCTATTATATATCGAACATGATATGCAACATTATATCAGTTTCTTTATTAAGTAAAGAAGGATATAATTTTGTAATACAGAATAATGTTATGAACATCTTCCTAAATCAAAAGTTGATTGGATCAGGCTCGTTACATAATGGCATATACGTTCTAAATCAAAACACAGTTCTTAATATACAGAACTCACACAAGAGGAAGAGATCAGAAATGAACGAATCCTTCTTGTGGCATTGTAGACTAGGTCATATCAATGCGACACGGCTAGCTAAGTTACATAAGGATGGATATTTTAATCCGTTCGAATTTTCATTTTATGACACTTTCCAGTCATGTCTCAAAGGCAAGATGACCAAAACTCCGTTTAGTGGACACGGAGAAAGAGTTACAGAACTCTTGGGACTGATACATAGTGATGTATGTGGTCCTATGTCTACACATGCCAAGAACGGTTCTTCTTACTTCATTACATTCACTGACGATCTCTCAAGATACGGACATGTGTTCCTGATGAAACACAAGTCTGAAGCTTTTGAGAAATTCAGGGAATATAAGCACGAAGTAGAGAACCAAACAGGCAAAAGTATTAAGATCCTTCGATCTGATCGAGGAGGAGAATACTTGAGCAATGAGTTCATGGATTATCTAAAAGAGAATGGGATTCTCTCTCAGCTTACTCCTCCCTATACACCACAACACAACGGTGTATCGGAGCGGAGGAATCACACCCTATTAGATATGGTGCGCTCTATGATGAGTACCGCTGAGTTACCTATTTCCTTTTGGGGTCATGCGCTTTAGACAGCAGTATACCCATTGAATCAAGTTCCGTCTAAATCTGTACCTACCACACCATATGAGATATGGAGTTGGAAGAGACCATGTCTTAAACGTGTTAAGATATAGGGTTGTCCGGCCTATGTTAAAACACAAAATCCGGACAAACTCGAGGCACGGTCAGTTCTTTGTAAGTTTGTGGGATATCCAAAACATTCACATGGATATCTTTTCTACCACGACGAGGAACAAAAGGTGATTGTTTCTCGACATGCCACCTTTTTAGAAAAGGAATTTCTTGAAAAAGAAATTAGTGGTGAAGCGGTAGAGCTGGAAAAAGTTTCAGCACCACAAACTACAACTGAAGATTTAATGGAACCAGATGATTCAGTAGTTCCTAACGAATCCCAGCCTCTCCCCCGATCTAGTAGGGTTCCTCATCCACCTGGGAGGTACTACGATTTTCTCATTGATGGTGGAAGCGAAGATTGCATCATGGAAGATGATGAACCGACTAGTTTCGAGCAGGCCATCACGAGTGGTGACTCTGTGAAATGGCTGGATGCAATGCGATCTGAGATGGAATCCATGTACACCAACAAAGTATGGACTTTGGATATTGCTCCTGAAGGGGTAAAACCCATTGGGAGCAAATAGATCTTTAAGAAGAAACTTGGTGTAGATGGAAAAGTTGAGACTTTCAAAGCTAGACTTGTTGCAAAGGGTTTTCATCAACGACCAGGTGTGGATTATGACGAAACCTTTTCTCCAGTGGCTATGCTTAAGTCCATCCGGATCTTATTTGCCATTACTGCATACCATGACTACGAAATCGGGCAAATGGATCATAAGACCGCCTTTCTAAATGGTGATTTGGAAGAGTGCGTGTACATGACTCAGCCAGAGGGCTTCGTAGACAGTGGGAGCGGCGGAAATGTGTGCAAGCTGCTTAAATCTATCTACTGGTTAAAGCAGGCATGGCGGAGTTAGAACATCTGTTTTGATGTGGTAGTCAAAGAGTTTGACTTCATCAAAAACATAGATGAACCTTGTATATACAAAAAGGTTGCAAAGAGTAAGGTTGTTTTCCTCGTATTGTATGTGGATGACATACTCTTGATAGGAAATGATATTCCTATGCTGCACTCGGTCAAGCTCTTCTTATCACATAGATTCTCAATGAAAGATCTAGGTGATGCCTCCTGCATTTTGGGAATTAAGATCTATAGAGATAGATCTAGACGAATACTGGGATTCTCCTAATCCGGGTATATTGACACCATACTAAAGTGGTTTAGTATGGAAGAATCCAAGCGTGGGAACTTACCCACGATCTCCGAACTCACTCTCTCTAAAAGATGTCTCCCAAGACTGATTTAGAAAGAGCTCGCTTGCAAGGGATACCCTATACTTCAGCAGTAGGCTCTATCATGTACGTGATGCTATGTACCGGACCCGATGTAGCATACTCACTAAGTGTAGTGAGTAGGTATCAAGCAGATCCTAGAGAGAATCACTGGACAGCTGTGAAGAACATTCTCAAGTACTTGAGAAGGACAAAAGATATGTTCTTGGTGTATGGTAACGGAGAACTCCAAGTGGAGTCCTTTACCGATTCGAGCTTCCAGAGTGATAAGGACGACTCTAAGTCGCACTCGGGATTTGTCTTTACCCTCAATGGAGGGGCGGTGTGTTGGAAGAGTTCCAAACAGGAAACCGTGGCAGACTCGACGATGGAGGCTGAATACATCGCTGCCTACGATGCTGCCAAAGAGGCTGTCCGGATAAAGAAGTTCATCATTGAACTTGGTGTGGCTCCATCTATTGAGTATCCAATACCTCTGTATTATAATAACAATGGAGCTATGGCTTTGGCCAAGGAACCCAGGTCTCATCAGAAGTCCAGACATATTCTGAGGCGGTATCACCTGATCCGGGAGATAGTTGATCGCCGGGAGAATGAGGTCAGGAGAGTTGATACGAAGGACAACACTGCGGATCTACTCACAAAGGCCATTCCTCAGATACAATTTGAGAGACTCTTCGGGATATTGGGTATGAGATACTACAACAGCTGGCCTTAGTGCAAGTGGAAGATTGTTAGTTATATGTATGTCCTAGAGGCCATTATTGTACATATGATGTATATTATAGTGGACGCTTGGATATATATAGAGATGACTTTCTTGATCGATATGATAGTATGCTATCTGGTTTTACTTTATCTTAACATGTTAACAAATACTGTTTTGTGATCACGTGTTGATAAAGCCCTTAGGATATGTACTCGACTACTAAGACTATGATACAGATCATACTAGTGGGGCCAGGGTAGTCTACGAGTACATCCTATAACTGTTTCAAGTCGAGGGTGTATCGAGACAGGGCATCGATACTCCAGAGTAGGCTAGCGTATACGCATCTTGACCCATATGATGGGCGATGGATGATCCCATATCCACTGGTGTTGGACATCAAAGATGGTGTATGGGTGCTCAGTGGAGACTGGGTACACAGAACGGACTCGCCAAGAACTCCTGGATGGTATTATACCTATCGTCAGATAGCAGTTCTCCGGTGATACTAGTACAGGTTAGTCTGTAAACCCGAGATCGTCATAGAGTCTTGTGTGATTCCCACTATGCTTTGATTTCCACCTTACCACGTCCAAGAGGGCGTGCAAAACGGTGGCTTTTGGGTACAGTCCCGAATCACATGGAGGCAATGAGCGATAGGAAGGGGTTTCGTCTCTCCCGGTAAAGGGAGTTGATGTTGTGCTGTGTTCGATTGGTTATAACTGGAAGTCCCTGGCCAGGGCTGATATTGAGATTTACTAGTAAGAGTTATCAGTAGTTTCTCAACCCGTTATGAGCCTTACATCGACATGACTTATCGGTTACTGGAGTCTGTCGTTTACCACCCCTAGACTAGATATGCAACATATCAGACGAAGAGATCGGACACGGGGGTGTTATTGATTGGATTTGCAGGAGAATGTACAGGCTTTCTTATTGATCTTTTGATTGCTCAATACACGTGTGGCTGTTACGTTTAGCTGACCGCTTGCAGCTTGTGGGTGTTTGATATGATCATCACCAGCTGTCGGCGTATTGACGATTCTTTAGAGTCCTACACAGAGGTTTCCTTGCTCAGGCAAAACGGAGTAGGAGAAAATATGTGATATGTGCGGGACCTAGAATAATATGATATGAGATACCGTATTCTATTCTCGCGATATGAGATATCGGCCGGGTATATTTGATATGGTCGGGTCATTAGATCAAGTGTTGATTCGATGAATTGGTACATGTTATATTAGTCGGTTATATGCAATATAGCCGGATTGTCGGATCAAGAGTTGATTCGATAATTTAATGTACAATTATATATGTGATATATTACATTACGTTAACTAATATAAGCTCGCTTTATTGATTCATTTTCTCACTGGGTAATACATTGATGTATATGCGATATATGTTAATTGTATTATTTTCTTTTGTTACAAAATATATTGTATATGTGATATATAATATTGTAACAAGTTAAGGTTACAAATGCAACATGGTTGTTAAGTTTAAACAAAGTTAGGTTTTGGATTTGGGTTAGCTTTTGGGTTAGTTTTTTCATGAAGTTTCATGAAGTTTTCTTTTTTGTTTTCTAGCTTGATATTTTGTGAAGATATTTTGTTAACCCAACCCAAAACCTTAACTCTAGTTTATTCTCTACATGAGTTAAGGCCTTCATTTATTAACTCATGGTTGTCATTTGTAACCATAACAATAATTCATTATTCATCACAAAAGTTTTCTTCTTCTTCTTCCTCCTTGAAAAAGCTTTCTAGCTTTTTGTGATGTAATGATTTAAATTGAGAAATTGAAAAAAAAAGAGTGCAAAATTCCTACTTCATCATCCTCATCTATTCTAGCCACTTAGATTAGGATGTTCACTTCACTAATACTTGATTAGAGAAGTAAGAGCTTGAGTTTGAGATTCTTGAATGCAGATCATCTTCGAAAAGGAAGACTACAAGTAAGAATGGATCATTCGACTTGTGGAGCCTATCTTGAGTCCGGAAGATCATGGATCATGGCAAAGGGACTACTACTCGGAGCTTATGAAGTGAAGGAACGGACTACAAAGGTTGTAATCCCTCTCTCTTAGATGTAAAGTTGTTTACATGCAAAGTTAACCCTGATTCTCTAGTTAAGATCTTGGTTAGGGTTTGTTTAGCACCCCAAAAATTTCAAAGTAGCATGTTTGATGCTTACCAAAACCATGCAAAGGTGCTAAGTTAACCCTTCAAACTCCAAATGAATAAAATATGAAAGAAGCCATTCCCTCATCCATGCTTAGACTTTCCAAAATTCAACCTCATTTTTTTATTTTCACAAAATAAATATCCATTTATGAGGTGTCTCCTTCTAGAAGGGATTCTTGTAACAATTACAATAATACCCCTCCACCGTATACCGTATAAGTATACCCATATCCGAATTCCGAAAAATACGAATACAAATAATCGAATAATATAATATCGGCATGTGGCTTAAACCAAAGCCGACCGGTATTAACATTCCAATCATTATTCATGTAACGATTACACGAGCATGATCGAAACCCTGCTGTAACAACTTACGGCCTCTACATCTTTCTCCTGAACCAGGAAACTTTCTGTGTGGGACTCTAAAGACTCGATAGTACGCTGGCGGTGGGTTTAACCACAAGCACGTCAGCGGCACTAGCTGTGCGTAACGGCTACCCAGGTACATGATGAAAAAGAGCTCGTCGACGAGCGAACTCATCCCAACCCTAACGAGCCTTTAAGCAACACTTACCGTACAGTCCGGTCTCTTCGTCTGATACGTCGCATATGAAGTCTAGGGTGGTAAATGTCAGACCCCAGTAACTTTATAAGTCATGCTGATTTACGGCCCATAACGGTTCGAGAAACTATTAATAACACTTATTAGTAAATCTCGAGAACTCTGGCCAGGGATTTGCTGTTATGGCCGATCAAGCATAGCGCGACATCAACTCCCTATACCGGGAGAGACGAAACCCCTCCTATCGCTCACTGCCTCCATGCGATTCGGGACTATACCCAAAATCCACCTGTTTGCACGACTCAGTAGAGCCGTGGGAGGGAGGAAATCAAAGCACAGTGGGAATCACACAAGACACTATGATGATCTCGGGTCTACAGACTTATATGTACAAGTGTCACCAGAGAACTACTATATGAAAATAGGTATATATACCATCTAGGAGTTCTCGGCGAGTCCTGTTCCGTGTACCCATTCTCTAATGAGCACCTGTGTACAATCTTTGATATCAAACACCAATGGTTATGGGATTAACCATCACCCCTAGGGTCAAGAAACGTACACACTAGTTTACTCTGGTAATATCGATGCCCTGTCTCGATGTACCCTCGACTAAGTACTATTAAAGGATATGCTTATAGACTGCCCAGGCCCTACTAGTATGATCTCCATCATAATCCCGGTAGTTAAGCATAATTCTAAGGGCGTCATCAACATGTATATATAGATATGAAATATAACACATCATACGTCAAGATGAAGATAAACCAGATAGCATACTATCATTTCAAGCAGAGATTGTTTTGTACATATACATGCCTAGCATCCTATACAATACAGGCCTCTAAGGCATACATATCTAACACCGACGAGGGGCGGTGGCCGATCTCACAATCCATTGGTGTCAGTTGGTTCACCTAAGATGTATACAGGTGCTCATTGGGTTATGAGTACACCGGATGGACTCGCCAGGAACATGCTAGTCTGTATTATACATATTGTCAGATAGTAGTTCCCTGGTGACACATATACAAGTTAGTCTATCGACCTGAGATCGTCTTTTGTCTCGTGTGAGTTCCCACTGTGCTTTGATTACTACCCTATCATGACTCAAAGAAGTCGTGCAAACTGATTTTAGTTGGGTACAGGCCCGAGCCACATAGAGGAAATGAGCGGATCGTCAGGGGATTTGTCTCTCCCGATATTGGGGGTTGATATCACATTGTGCACGGATGGGCATCACCAGAAATCCTCGGCCGGGGTAGACGAGAATTACCGATCTAGGATCGGTAGTTTCGCAGTTGGTGATAGGTTTCATGCCGACACTAAATATCAAGTTATTAGGGGTCTGACTTTATCCACTCCTTAGACTCGATATGCGATACTCATAGACACACGCGCACGCAACGGGGGGCTCCTTCCCCAAACGGACCGGACTGTACAGATATTGTCACTGTTAGGCTCAGTAGGGTTTTCAGGATGAGTTTGCTCGTCGGCCTCCCTTTCGCTCAATACCTGGGCAGCCGTTACGTACAACTAGTGCTACTGATGTGCTTATACTTAAACCCACTGCCAGCGAATTGACGAGTCTTTAGAGTCCTACACAGAGGATTTTCCTGATTCGGGCGAAACGTTGTAGAGGCCGTATGGTTTTATGGCAGGGTTCGATCATATTCATGCACTTGTGCACGGATCATGATCGGACGGATAATACTAGTGGGCTTTGGTTTAAGCCGGATCCTAGTATTATATTGTTGGATTGTTTTTGTCTCGTTGTATTCGTATTCAGTCGGAATACGGATGCAGGTATGTATATACGAATGAGGGGTATTCTTGTAATCCGTTACACGATTACTTTTGAAGATGCCATTTCCTTTTTCCTTTAAACATTTTGTTAATTTTTATTGAGGTGTAAAGTGTGAGTGCAAGTTTTGTTTTGGTGCATTGATCATGCATGTGCACTTGGTGACTCATGGCATTGGGTCATGGGTTATTTTGTTTTGGGATAGATATTTTGTGTGAGATATTCTTATGAGATGGCTGCTCAATTTTGGTGATGATTTTTTCTTCAAGTGCTCACAATATAACACACAAAAACACTATGCAAAAACAACTCAAGAAAACGCATAACACTTTCTTTTCTTGCTTTTTCTTTTGCTTCACACTTCTTCACCTCATGGCTTCTTCTTCAACCTCTACACATTCCATCTCATGAGTTGAGAATCCTTGGGTGTATTGAGACAAAATGATCACACACTCTCTCTACTTCATCTTAGGTATCTAGGCTAGCAAATTAGATTCTCAAGTTGCTTCGGTTTTGAAAAGGGAGCCCGTATTACTAATCCTCGATGTGGATCGTCTTCGACGAGGGAGACCGGAGAACGAACTTCACCAAAGCAGCCACGAGGAGCTTGGGATAGAGGTTGAAGACCGAAGGACATGGATAGATCGGTATAACCTCTCTAAACTCTTTTAATAGAACTAGTATAAGGCTAATGGTATGATCCGTCGATTAGGGTTTCGTTAGCGCCGGTTTTTAAAAGTTTTTGTTCCGCATTTGGCCACGGATTGATGGCCGGGGTGCTGCCATAACCCTACATAGTATCAGAGCTAATCCATTAACCACATACTAGTTGGTTTAGACGATGTTAAAGTATCAAAACCGAAACAACTCCAAATCAATACCAACGATATTCCATTCTCTGTCGAATTTTTCTGGGTCTTCTAAAAATATTTAAGTAGCCACAGAAGACTATCTAGGCGACCACAAGAGTACACACCAAACACGAGCCCTTAATTCAACTATGGACCCGGCCACATTGGCCTAAAATCCGAGCTGGCCGGTCTGGTGTTGGATTTGGGACTTGGATTCTGTAGTGTACTCTAGTCTATGGAATATTGGTTCAGTGGTATTGCTAGTTTATCCCAGTTTGGATATGGATTTATCTAGTTGTTTGGGGCTATTCGGGATTATTTTGAATTCGATATTTCTAACATTGTTTAAAATTTACAGTACTTACATTACTATCTGCAATCGTGAATGTCATTAGAGCGGTACAACTTGTCTACTTGCTATAGTTCTTTTAGACGGGTTTGCGAACGTGACATTCACGTTGATGTTCTGTGTTGTACTGTGTTGTTGCAGATTTGTCGTGGTGGATAGCTTGGATGAAATGATAGTACATTTTAGTTTCATTTGTACATTTGATATCGCGGGGCGAGCGTTCGACATGTGGACTGCCGTCACTTCCTGTTCGTATATTATTTGTTTAGGATACGACCGGGTTGAAGTCGATGTCACCGTTGTATATATTTTTCTTTTCTGTACTTGGATTACCCCGCGATGGAGTGCACAGATAGCCAGGTTCTGGAGGGCAACGGGTCCGCATCTCATAGCGTTGAGAAGGAGGGGGACTCACTCTAGAATTGGCGGGCTATTCGCCGCACACGTAGGGGTACAGGTTGACCTAAGGAAGGGTGCTCAAGTTACCGGATTCTGTGAAGTGCCGTGTGGCCAATTCACCTTGATGAAGGGGGATGCTTCGCTTCAGGTCTTGGCAGGTAACTTGCCGCGCTCGTAGGGGTCTAGGTTTTCATTGCACAGGCTATCCACACGACCAGGAGAACGTCGGGTTTCACTTGCGGCTCAAAGGAAAACCGGGGCTCCCAGATTATCTGTATTGTTCTATAATGCTTATTGCTTATCTGTGATGTTGCATTTATCATGCCTGAAGCGATTATTATATATTGTTATATATATACTAGTAGATGTTGTATATGTTTTACACCCGCGCTAGTCATGTCCCCGCTCTGTCGTTAGTTAAGTAACCTAACGGGTGATGACGGGACCCAGTGGCGAATGCGGATCGAATATACGTACATCATATTTTCGTTCTTTTCTGGTGTAATTGATTGATGGGACTGTGTTGATTTAGATCAATGCAAGGAAAACAGACCGATTCGATGTTGTTGGAACAATTTTAAAAAGCTGTTATTACAAGGGCGTTTTCTTTTTTTTTGCATAGCGGTATTCGGTTATGAATATCCTGCACCTCAATCGACGAGGCAAGAGCCGAGATCCCTCCACCGGGAGTGACCTCTTAGGAAAAAGTTTGTGTCAGGGTAATAGCTTCACTATAGTCAATTACTTTTTGCTTTGCATCGTGGTATTCAGTGGGAATATCAAGCACCTCATTCCATGAGGAAAGATCCGAGATCCCTTCACCGGGAGTGACCTCTTTAGCAAAGGTTTTCGCCACTATAAATTTATAAAAAGCTATCCGGTTCCTTCAACGATATCAAGTTCATTACGTTAAAGGTTTTTCGCCAAAAACCATTCGTAGACCTCCGTCATTTCAGACTGGTAGCACTTAGTATTCATGCTATGTTTGTTGGCCTTCGTCATGGCAGAGTGTATGGTAGCTATTTGTTACTTTTCTGTTGCATAGATAGATGCGTTGGTTTGGGACAGTCGTACTACTATTTTGGCCTTCGTCAAGGGTATGTACGGGTGGGTTCAAATTAACCTGGACAATGACGGGTAGAACTTGACATGTGACTTATGATATGTTGGCATTCGTCAAGGTCATAAGAGCATAGAGTAGAAATCACATCGGGAGTTTCAAACATATAGGAAACTTGCCAGGCATGCGCATACCTTCTGGAGTGTGATAACTTGAGTGGATTCCATCAGGTTATCATGCGATGATATTTGTATCCCGATTCCCACTGATGAGTTGTTTTACTCCTCGGGTGATGATCCCGACTATTTCTTCTTTCAGGTTTGGAGGAGAATTTGAGGATATGGTGGGAGACATCCTGATTAGATAAAGTGATTGACCATTCTGATTTAGGTTAGAGTGCACGCTGAGTGTTTATTTTCTCTCTCTCTTTGGCTGCGACCATAGCCCGACCCTAGACTATAACTCAGTAACCAAGTTAACCGAACCTTCTTAAAACACATTGACTTTTGGATTGTCAGAGCTGCATACTTCATTTCCACTCCTACTTTTACCCTTTGTTTTTCTCCAGAACATTCCGTATCACTACGAAGATCCACATTTATTGGATATGACCGTCGTATAGTTACATACGAACTCGAACAAACTTGTTTCGAGGATGGTTTCCGGTTCTGGAGAAATTGAATAGGACTATTCAGTTGCCTTTTCCTTTTACCTTCTCTCAGGTTGTGAGGGATCCTAGGATTAGGAGAGGGTATACTTATTGCGCTTATTGGATAGTCTTCTTCCAAACCATAGGCAGGTGCCGAAAGGTGGGGAAGGAAGAAAACCAATTAGCCAAAGTGTGGTGTACAGAAGGTAATAAGTAAAGACAAATAAAGGGATTAGAAAGAGGGCAAAGTAAATTGTGACTACTATCATTCATGACCAAACCGCATATATCATCGCCACTCCTACTTCACCTTTGCATTTCTCCAGAACACCCTGTATCACCATAAAGATCCACATTTTGGATAATCCATCGTATAGTTATATACGAACTCGAAGGAACTTGTTCCAGTTCGAGGATTGATTCTGGTTCAGGAGAAATAGAATAAGGTTTATTCAGTTGTCTTTTATCTTTACCTTCTCTCAAGTTGTGAGTACTCCTAGGATTAGGAGAGTACACCTATTACGCTTATTGGATAGTCTTCTTCCAAACCATAGGATGGTGCCGAACGGTAGGGAAGAAAGAAAACCATTTAGCCTAAGAGTGGTGTACAGAACGTAATGAGTAAAGACAAATAAAGGGATTTGGAGAGATGGCAAAGAAATATACGGTTACAGTCAGGAATATGGATAATGGAAGAGGCATTACTAGGAATACCCGGCTACCCCTTCGAAACATGTTCATGTTTCGGTTTCACCTGTGTGTTGTTAATTGAAAACTGATTTCTCAATTAGATCTTTACTCCAGGAGATGTATTTACCAGGTTTGATTCTTGTTCATATCAGATTTTTGCATTTTCATACCGCCCAATTTTTATCACATTGCATATCCGTAGATACTCTTGAGCCGTGTTTGCTAGTCAATTGCAGGATACAGGTTCTCTGTTCTAAAACAGTGAAATTCATGGAAAACACGAAAAAATCCGGGTTCCTGCCAACCACAGATAAAACACGGTCTCCGCCCTTCATCCGTATGCTGCCAGATACCAGTTTAGGAAGACAAAATGTCAAATCAATGTCATTTTCAGGCACAAGGCTCAATGGTAGCACAAGATCCAAGAGATCTACGCAGAGCTCGAGACAATCATGACAAAATCTTGACAAAAAGTCCACCTTTCCCTCAACAGAAATTCTGGAAAAATCGAGCCAAGTTGAGAAAATACATGTACCAGAAAAATGTACACATCAAACCAGGGTGCCACCAAAAAGCCCAAAGTCCAATTCATCAAGAGGGCCGCGGATCCGCGGCCAAAGTGGGGTCCAGGCCGCGGATCCGCGGCCATATAGTGGCGGCAGACAGAAAGTTTTTGGGGGTATTTTTGTCATTCTGTTTGGGTTCTGGTGGTTGCCCTAGGGTTTCATTTTTTGGCCTATAAATAGCCCAGAACTTTGTGAAGGAAGGGGTCCATTCTTGTATTCTCTTTTTCTAGGATTTAGTTCACTTGTTCTTCTTCTTCTCATCTCTTCTCCATTAAACTTGTAGTGAGCTTTGTGAGGGAGGAATGATAAATAAAGAAGATCAATTTATTATCATGCTTGTCTTACTTTTGTTATAATTGTTGTAACTTTAAATTCGTTAAGTAGTTGTTGTTATTTCCTTGTTGTTTCTTCTTCTCTTTTTTCTTTATCCTTACATACGACAAAGATACTTACGCTCGATCCTCGCCAAGGTGAGGTCGCAAATAGTTAGTCGTATTCTTCTAATCTCCCTCTTTCTATCTTCCTCTTTTGTTTTGTTTTGTTTTTCCTATCATGAAGTGTGAGTAGTTTTATACTTGTTAGGGGGATAAGGGAAGTTTGAGAGAAGGAAATCTCTCTCACTCTTTCCTTGCCCAACAACTTAAATCGACTCCCGTTAATTGAACCACAATCCGCTCCTTACGGCACCCTATCCTACATGATAGCGGTGATTCCGTAGTGAGACCGGTTGTGGTTGAATTAACCGGAGGTTATGGATAAGAGCCAAGAACGGACGGACAAGCACCAAAAGGAAGACTTATGCGTTGGAAAGCCTAGCTTATACTCGCAAAGTCCTTCCTAGTCGTGCTAATCCCCGTTGTTGCCGATTACCGTAACACCGATATTAAGAGGGGCAACGAAAGATGTGGAGACTCCTAACTCAAACTAACCTAATCCTAACCCTAACAAGCTCTCTTTAAATATCAACTTAACACTTAGATAACTACAAACAAAATCTGAACAACCGGACTTAACTCGTTAAAACACATTGAAAAAGACTCCCATCTCCCTGCGGACGACCCGTACTCAACCGGCTAGCTACAAGTGAAACCGTCTTGATTGCGGTATTTAAAACTAAACTTGAACACGCACGTATCCTATCAATCAAATGGCGCCGTTGCCGGGAAGACGGTAGTTTGTTTCTTTGTGTAATTTCGGGTTAATTTGTTAGTATATAAAAAAAAAACGAAAAAAAAAATATACTTTGTAAAAGAAACCATCTTGTTATTCTTGATTAGTTTTTGTGCAAGTGTGCAGGAAAATACGAAGTTCAAGATCGACGCCAAGGACGTTGAGAATACGGAGTTCAAGTACAGTGCCAAAGACGTGGGAAGATAGACCCACAGTTCGCGGCTACACCGCGACGGACAAAAACGAAGCATCCGGTCTACTGTAAAAATCTGGAGCAGATACAGTGAGTATATCAAAATTCCACACATTCAGACAAGCAGAGGACCCCAACCAGAACCCACACCAGAAAAATGACAGCACAGCTCCTCATTTCCGCCGCGGAACCGCGGCATTAGGGCCTTATTGCCGCGGAACCGCGGCCACTTGGTGGGGTCAGTGTGCCATCTTCTCTCTGTAAGTCCCTCTGCCTCTCTCCACTCCTCTGAACTCCACTGAACTGTGTTTTCTGCAGCCTTCTTTGCGCAAATTCTTCTCCCCCTTCCAATAAACTGTTCTTGTGCAGGATTCTTTGCGCCGCAAATAAAAATTGTTTGCAGTTGATTTGTTACTGTTTTGCATTCTTTAATACGGACTTAAGGGGCTTGAAACCAATCCAGATTGGGTGGGGATTTCATCACCCTTCCCAGGACCCCGGAAATCACTAAAGCATATGCATTGTCCATTGTAAATTAAAAAATACTAGACTTCAGCCCTAAGGACTTCGCGCTCATTAGGAGAAGATAAACCGTGTTTAGAACCTCGCTTAACCGTATATTGTTTACGGGGTGTCTAGGAAAGTGTTAAAGGCGCAACCGCCGAAAGAGAAAGGGTTATTTAATTAAGGAACTTCGTGAAAGCGTTGGACAACCTCCCCTTATCTCTGCACTTACCTGGCCTCGTGATCAGTGTATTTTTAAGCCCGTTTCTCGACATTGTTTAACTTCGACAATCAAGTTCAGGAGCAGGTCTAGTAGACCTAGGTTACCTTAGATCTAGGTGTGATTGTGCATATCTTGTTTGTGATTGCTTAAGCCGTATTTCCGTACATATTTCTGTAAAAATCTTTCTAAAAAAAAAAGAAAAAAGAAAAAAATCAAAAACTTTTATAAAAACTTGCCCTTTTGTCGCCAAATCCATTTTCACCCACCACCCATCGCCTTTCTCCATTGACGTTTTCTTACCCTCACCTTCTCCGCTTTGACTATACTAAACTCGTTTAGTGTATGTCCGCTTGGACTCGGGACACTAGCTCCCGTCTAGTCCGCGTTACGTTAGTCGCGACCGACTACGCGATCGACTCCGAAGTCGATACTCCGTCCACTCCTTTTTCACCCCTTCCTTTGCCGGCCAACTCCGACGTTGACCGGAATTCTGTTCATACATCTTCACCTTCACCTTCACCTTCACCAACCTCTTCTTCCGCGATGTCGGGATTTAATCCGAACATCTCTTTGACCACCGCTGGATTGGCTCCACCTCCTACGGAGACCAATATTCCACCACCTCCGCCTGTTGTAGCGCCGCAGCGAATCGCGCTCCAGGATCGTTTCTATCCCACCCGTTCTGCACTTCCCACCTGCCTTTCTCTTCCTCCGGCCAATGGGGACAACTTTGAAATTAAGCCCCATTTCATCAACATGCTTCCACGTTTTCATGGGCTTGAATCTGAAGATGCCTATATCTTCATCAACAAATTTCAAAATGTCTGTGCCATGATGAAAACAACCCAGCTGTCGGACGATGCTATACGTCTACGGGTCATTCCGTTCACTTTATGCGATCTCGCTGAAAAATGGCTGTATAGCACCGCTTCCCACTCAATCACCAGCTGGGACGAGTTTGTTAAAGCGTTTCTGAAAAAATTCTATCCAAATCATAAGACCGCAAGAATTCGAAATGAGATCAACCAATTCTCCCAGCTTCCTTCTGAACCCTTCTGGAAGTGCTTTGACCGGTACAAAGACCTTCTTGTTCAGTGTCCTCACCACGGTATAGAGAAATGGCAACTCTGCCAAACCTTATACGAGGGACTGAACCCAGCAACGAAGCAGTTGCTGGAAACCATCTGTCAGGGCCACTTCCTATCCAAATCTGACGAGGAAGCGTGGCAGTTCTTTGACGATCTTGCGGAGCAAACGCTACAGTGGGAGAGCACCAGACCGACTTCTTCTTCTTCTACCTCCACTTCTACCAGTCAGTCTAGGGTAGGAATCCACCAACTCGATGTCTCTATTGCGATGAAAGCTGAAATGGCTGCAATAACACGAAAGCTTGAAGCGATAGAGAGCAAATTTTCTGCTCCTGCCCCCACACCTGTTCTCCCGCTTCGTACCATCTGCGCTTGTTGTTCCGATCCTTCCCACTTGACCGAAGAGTGTCCTTACAATCCACCCTCGCAAGGACAGGATCAGGTTAATGCTGCCTTCCAGCAAAGACCGAGGAATGATCCATACTCTTCCACCTACAATCCCGGTTGGAGGAACCACCCCAATTTCGCCTGGAATCAGAATCAAAATCAATTCCAGGGCAACAATTTCCAAAGGGCCCCTCCGCCGCAACAACAAAAGCAGCAACAAACTCAGTATCAGCAGCCCTTCCAACCCCAACCTTTCCAAAACCAGACGAACAACTTTGCACCAAACAATTCTTTTCCACCAAACAACTTTGTTCCGTCGAACAACGATAAGGTTTCCTCGCTCGAGCGAAGTCTGGAGGCGTTCGTTAAACAGTCGACTCAATCCACCGCCAACATCCAGTCTTCGATTCAATCTTTAGTGCAACACACTGCCGCACACGGGCAAAGCATCAAGACCATCGAAGCCCAGATTGCACAGCTGAACGCGGCCTTAAGCGAGCGAGAGAAGGGGAAGCTCCCGTCTCAGCCACTTCCAAATCCCGGTCACCCACATAATGCACATGTTGCTCTTGAACAACAAAACTATAATGTGAGTGCCGTGACCACACTGAGATCGGGGAGGGTGCTGCAAAACAACATTGGCAAACGGATCAACGATGACACCCCGGCCGCTGCTTCTTCTTCTTCTTCTTCTACTTCTTCTTCTGAGCCTATTCTCCGTTCTTCACAAGGCTCCCCTTCCTCTTCTTCTCTGAACGGACCCACTTCTCACTCCACGAAGACACCTATTTTGGGATCCGTTCCAACTCCACAATCTCCTCCTCCAGCTTTAGACTCAACCAATTTTCAAAATGTTCCATTTCCAAACCGGTTGAGGTCTAACAAACAAAATCCTCAAATGGAGAAGATTCTGGAGTTATTTAAGCAAGTTAACATTAACATTCCTCTTTTAGATGCTGTCCAACAAGTCCCGTCTTACGCGAAAATCTTAAAGGACTTGTGCACGAAAAAGAGGAAGTCTCAGGTACCCAAGAAAGTTTTCTTGGCTAGTGCTGTGAGTGATGCCCTTACCCAATCTTTACCACAAAAACGGAAGGACCCTGGCTGTCCTACGATTTCAATTACTATTGGGGATAAGAACATCAACCGCGCACTATTAGATCTTGGTGCCAGTGTTAACTTGCTTCCGTATTCAGTATACGAGCAATTAGGCATCGGAGAGCTGAAACCCACACACTGCACTCTCCAGATGGCCGACCGATCGATCACCCATCCTAGGGGTGAGCTAGAGGATGTGTTAATACGAGTCGGGGACTTCATATTCCCCGTCGACTTCATTGTCTTAGATACACAGCCTGTAGCTAACCCCCGGAATCAAATTCCGGTGATACTCGGTCGCCCATTTCTCGCAACCTCAAATGCTGTGATCAATTGTCGCAATGGTTCAATGAACCTCTCTTTTGGAAATATGACGATTGAACTCAACATTTTTAGGTTTGGGAATCAGCCCGCCGAACCTAATGCTCATATACTGGATGTCTGCTCGATCCAGGAGATCACCCCCGAAGAGTGTGAATTCAAGGAGTTTCTGTTTGAACACGATAATCGTGACGCCACTAGTGCGTTTCTCTTCGAACCTGCTGCTGTTTCTGCGCCCGACAACGACTACGAGTGTTTCACGTTCACGAACGATCTTAGCCGCGCACAACCCGAGTTTGAATCCTTCGACTTTCCGGATGAGTTACCTGAACCATCCAACTCGGTTGCCTACACTCGCTTTAAGCCTTTGCTGGAGTCCTTTGAGTTCGAGACCTTTGCACCAGTCTTGCCTTCCATCATTTCACCTCCAACGCTCGAACTCAAGCCGTTGCCGTCTCACCTTAAGTACGCTTACTTAGGTGAAAACGAGACCCTTCCTGTCATCATCTCGGCTTCTCTAGCTCCCGAGCAAGAGAAAGCCCTTCTCACGGTCTTGCACAGCAACAGGCAAGCTTTTGGCTGGTCCATGGCGGACATCAAGGGGATTAGTCCCCTCATCGTTGAGCATCACATTCATCTGATGGATGATGCCAAACCAGCCCGGGATCCACAAAGACGTCTTAATCCAGTCATGAAGGAGGCTGTGAAGAAGGAGATCGTCAAATGTCTAGATAGTGGTATCATTTACCCTATCTCTGATAGCCAGTGGGTTAGCCCCATTCACGTTGTCCCCAAGAAGTCGGGCATCACGGTCATAACCAACGAGGCGAACGAGTTAATCCCTACTCGCACCCAAACTGGGTGGCGAGTTTGCATTGTTTACAGAAAACTCAACGCCGCAACGCGGAAAGACCACTTTCCGCTACCTTTCATTGACCAGATGCTTGAACGATTGGCCGGACACGAGTACTACTGCTTTCTTGATGGCTACTCCGGCTATAATCAAATTCCCATCGCCGAAAAAGACCAGGACAAGACCACTTTCACTTGTCCTTTCGGCACGTTTGCATATCGACGCATGCCCTTTGGGTTATGCAATGCGCCCGCTACCTTCCAGCGGTGTATGATGGGTATTTTCTCAGACATGGTGGAAAAATTTCTGGAGATTTTCATGGATGACTTCTCCATCTTCGGCGACTCCTTTGACGAGTGTTTGCTGCATCTTGACGCTGTCCTTACCCGATGTAAGGACAAGAATCTCACCTTGAACTGGGAGAAATGCCACTTCATGGTGCGCGAAGGTATTGTCTTAGGACATATCATCTCGCAAAATGGCATAGAGGTTGACAAAGCAAAGATTGAGGTCATTTCCAATCTGCCTCCTCCCCGATGCGTCAGAGATATCCGAGCCTTCCTTGGCCATGCCGGTTTCTATAGACGGTTTATCAAGGACTTTAGCAAGATCGCTAGGCCCTTGACTCTTTTGCTGGCCAAGGATACACAATTCGACTTCAACTCGAGCTGTGTGACTGCATTCGAGTCACTGAAACGCTCACTCACTTCTGCTCCCGTTCTCTCCTCACCTGACTGGACGCACCCATTCGAGATTATGTGCGATGCATCCGACTTTGCCATCGGTGCTGTCCTTGGACAGCACATCAACAAGATGCCGCACGTAATCTATTACGCAAGCCGAACCCTGAACGACGCCCAACTTAACTATACAACAACTGAGAAGGAATTCTTAGCTGTTGTATTTGCTTTAGAAAAGTTCAGGCCCTACCTCATCGGCTCTCCAGTCATTGTCTACACGGACCATTCAGCTCTGCGCCATCTTTTTGCGAAGAAAGATGCCAAGTCTCGGTTAATACGTTGGATCCTCTTGCTTCAAGAGTTTGACCTTGTCATTAAGGACAAACGAGGATGTGAAAACGTAGTTGCCGACCATCTCTCACGACTTCCTTCTTCGCCTTCGCTCCCAATTCCGATCAACGACGTTTTCCCGGATGAACAGCTCTTGACAGTATCGTGCGAACCCTGGTTCGCAGATATTGTGAACTATTTGGCCACGGGATTACTACCGACTGAATGGTCGAGTCAGGACAGACTTCGCTTCTTATCCCAAGTAAAACACTTTTACTGGGACGAACCTTATCTGTTCAAGTACTGTCCCGACCAGATTATTCGTCGGTGTGTCCCTGATGAGGAATTCAAGAGTGTGCTGTCATTTTGCCACGATCAAGCGTGTGGCGGGCATTTTGGGCCCAGAAAGACAGCTGAGAAGATCTTGCAATGTGGTTTCTACTGGCCACAACTTTTCAAAGACGCTCACGACTATTGCAAGACTTGCTCCCGGTGCCAACACATGGGCCGGATATCCCGGAGGAACGAGATGCCGCTCCAACCGATCTTGGTTGTGGAGATTTTCGATGTTTAGGGGATAGATTTCATGGGGCTGTTTCCCAGCTCTTTTGGGAACTTGTACATCCTTCTAGCTGTTGATTACGTCTCTAAATGGGTCGAGGCTGTGCCCAGCCGGACTAACGACAACAAGGTTGTCGTTAGGTTCCTTAAAGAAAACATTTTCTCACGGTTTGGGCACCCCCGAGCAATCATTAGCGACAATGGAAGTCATTTCTGCAATAAAACTTTCGAAGCCTTAATGCGGAAATACTCCATTAATCATAAGCTTTCTACGCCCTACCACCCCCAAACCTGCGGGCAGGCCGAAGTTTCAAATCGGCAAATCAAGCAGATACTGGAGAAGACGGTTTCCAAGAACCGTAAGGATTGGTCTCTGAAACTCACTGATGCCCTTTGGGCATTTAGAACCGCTTATAAGACCGACCTTGGCATGTCTCCTTATCGGCTTGTGTACGGAAAAGCCTGCCACCTTCCTGTCGAAATCGAGCATCGCGCATTTTGGGCGATAAAGGAATTGAATCTGTCTCTTGAGGATGCGGGCAGCCATCGGAAGCTGCAGTTGAACGAACTAAACGAGCTTAGGGATGAGGCTTACGACAACGCGGTTGTCGTTAAGAATCGAACGAAGGTGTTTCACGATGAACACCTTTTGCGCAAAACCTTCGTACCTGGTCAACAGGTACTGCTTTACGACACCCGACTTCACTTCCATCCTGGAAAGCTCAGATCTCGCTGGAAAGGGCCGTATTTTGTGCGGAATGTGTATCCGCACGGCGCTGTGGATTTGGAAAATCCAAAGGACGGTTCACTCTTCAAAGTGAACGGACATCGATGCAAACCGTACCTTAGCGCCAAACCAACAGAGGAGCTCCTGTTCTTACAGGAGCCGGTTTACCCTGAATGATCTTCCTCTGCCCACCTCCAAACTTCGGTTATCCAGCCAAGAACAGTGGACACTGTTCCAAATAAGTTTGAGGGTATGTACAAACCATTTTGTATATATTTGTGTATATTCTTTTTCTTTTCTTTAAAAACAAAAACAAATAAAAAAAATTATATATTGCTAACCGACAATTTTTTGAACCTTCCAACTACTCTCTTCATGCAACGACAGTGAGGACACTGTCCAGTTTAAGTTTGGGGGTACGCTCGGTACGCATTTCTTACCTTCGCATTCATATGTATATTTTGCATCTGCATATTTAAATCCATAAAATCCATAAAAATTTGAAAATTTTCTAAAAAATATAAGAACTTTTTTTGTCAAGTTAGCTTGTGGAAGAACTCTGATTCAACATTCGACGGTTTTTGTTTGAAAAAATAGGAATAACTAGATCTTATGTTTGGATTTTGGAAAACCTGAAAGATAACTCTCCTTTGAAGTTAACTATAGCTGATATACGTCTTTACATCACACTACACGTGTCGTAAGATTTTGGGAATTAGATGACAAGTCTTTCATGTTTAAACTTTTAAACAGATAAATGATTTTCTAAGGATCAAATAGGTTTGTTCTGAAATAAGTAATGTCAAGAATAGTTTATGAAGTAAAGCGAATATGAAGGAATGTTATTGATGCCGTAATTGGAGCTAAGTCTGAAAAATAACCCATCGGAAACTTGATTGGAATGATTACACACCAAACCCACTAAACACGTCTTTTATCCAAAAAAATATTTGAACTGCCGGTTATATCTCCGTTCGTATTAAATCATCTGATTTTCACGACAAACTGTCTTTTGTTTTTGGACCTAGGTAACTTGAGTAATTAAGTCCGCTGGGGTGTTTCTACACCTAATGCCCTAAAACCAACTGGTTTGGGTGCATTGGCCCAAAGCTCGCTAAGAAGCCTAGAAAGTCCAGTTTAAAACAAAGTCAAGCAAGTGTTCTCTCCGAGTTAAAATTCCTAACGGTTCTTTGTGTGAGAATAATCTTGATAAAAGACAGGCTTTTAAAAAAAAATTTAACGTAGATATGAAGGTTTTATTCTATGATAAAGACTATTGCACGTTCACAGTGGTGTGTATGAAATGAAAACAAGAAAAAGGTGGAGTGAAAAATACGACTTAGTTTCCTGTTAAGGAAGATAGAAATTCTGAAGTTGAAACCTTACTGGAAAACGAAACTTGAAAAATGCTTAACTCGTTATAAAACTTATGTGATCCTTTTAAAATTGTTATCTGGGCTTTATTGTGCGACATGATGACTTTAATCGATCCTTCTGGAACTTAACGACTCTATTTGCACTGCACGCAAAGACATATAAAATCTGTAGTTAAATAAGAAGCGAGGTGTGAAAAATAAAGGTTCGATGATCTAGACTTAGGATTATAGAATTGTTATTTTCTAAAACAAAACTTTAGGGTTTTGAAGCTTAGTTATTTTACGAAACCAACTTGACCGGATTTTGTGGGTAGTATCCGCTGAAAACCCTCAGGAGACAACACTCCTCCTACTAGGGACGCCTAGAGGTTTAACGGCTTGTTGCACATGCTAAGTGCAATCGCATTCCCTGCGAAAGTGAGGTTAGGAAATTTTTTGTGAATAAATGGACTTTTCTCGGGACGAGCAAATGATAAGTTTGGGGGTATTTGTTCATATCAGATTTTTGCATTTTCATACCGCCCAATTTTTATCACATTGCATATCCGTAGATACTCTTGAGCCGTGTTTGCTAGTCAATTGCAGGATACAGGTTCTCGGTTCTAAAACAGTGAAATTCATGGAAAACACGAAAAAATCCGGGTTCCTGCCAACCACAGATAAAACACGGTCTCCGCCCTTCATCCGTATGCTGCCAGATACCAGTTTAGGAAGACAAAATGTCAAATCAATGTCGTTTTCAGGCACAAGGCTCAATGGTAGCACAAGATCCAAGAGATCTACGCGGAGCTCGAGACAATCATGACAAAATCTTGACAAAAAGTCCACCTTTCCCTCAACAGAAATTCTGGAAAAATCGTGGAGCCAAGTTGAGAAAATACATGTACCAGAAAAATGTACACATCAAACCAGGGTGCCACCAAAAAGCCCAAAGTCCAATTCATCAAGAGGGCCGCGGATCCACGGCCAAAGTGGGGTCCAGGCCGCGGATCCGCGGCCATATAGTGGCGGCAGACAGAAAGTTTTTGGGGGTATTTTTGTCATTCTGTTTGGGTTCTGGTGGTTGCCTTAGGGTTTCATTTTTTGGCCTATAAATAGCCCAGAACTTTGTGAAGGAAGGGGTCCATTCTTGTATTCTCTTTTTCTAGGATTTAGTTCACTTGTTCTTCTTCTTCTCATCTCTTCTCCATTAAACTTGTAGTGAGCTTTGTGAGGGAGGAATGATAAATAAAGAAGATCAATTTATTATCATGCTCGTCTTAATTTTGTTATAATTGTTGTAACTTTAAATTCGTTAAGTAGTTGTTGTTATTTCCTTGTTGTTTCTTCTTCTCTTTTTTCTTTATCCTTACATACGACAATGATACTTACGCTCGATCCTCGCCAAGGTGAGGTCGCAAATAGTTAGTCGTATTCTTCTAATCTCCCTCTTTCTATCTTCCTCTTTTGTTTTGTTTTGTTTTTCCTATCATGAAGTGTGAGTAGTTTTATACTTGTTAGGGTAGGATAAGGGAAGTTTGAGAGAAGGAAATCTCTCTCACTCTTTCCTTGCCCAACAACTTAAATCGACTCCCGTTAATTGAACCACAATCCGCTCCTTACGGCACCCTATCCTACATGATAGCGGTGATTCCGTAGTGAGACCGGTTGTGGTTGAATTAACCGGAGGTTATGGATAAGAGCCAAGAACGGACGGACAAGCACCAAAAGGAAGACTTATGCGTTGGAAAGCCTAGCTTATACTCGCAAAGTCCTTCCTAGTCGTGCTAATCCCCGTTGTTGCCGATTACCGTAACACCGATATTAAGAGGGGCAACGAAAGATGTGGAGACTCCTAACTCAAACTAACCTAATCCTAACCCTAACAAGCTCTCTTTAAATATCAACTTAACACTTAGATAACTACAAACAAAATCTGAACAACCGGACTTAACTCGTTAAAACACATTGAAAAAGACTCCCATCTCCCTGCGGACGACCCGTACTCAACCGACTAGCTACAAGCGAAACCGTCTTGATTGCGGTATTTAAAACTAAACTTGAACACGCACGTATCCTATCAATCAATTCTCACATCTGCATGGTTTTACAAATGATGAGTGGGAGTAAGTTATTAGGAATTAGGTGATTATTTCCTCTGTATATCAGAATTCGTTGTAATTGGTGATATTTGAGGAAACCGTCTGGGGTTTTGCCTGACGGCAAATATTTGGTTTTGAATATCCGTTGTTATGCACCAATTTCAAACTGATATATCTGTACGTTTATTTTATAAAGTGAGATATAACTTTTTGAAATTATGTCCATGACATTTACCTATATCAGTTGATGATTGGGTAAGGAGCATTAAACAATGGTGTAATTCTTCTTAACCATAGTACAGTTTTCAACCTACGACGCACAGGGTATGAGTTATTCAACTCATAGGACTTATACAAAGTATTGTATCTTGTCCAGTGCCCATTAGGACAAAGGGGTTGGTCCTTGTACTATATTCTGTTTACTTGTAATTTCTCCAGTCTTAGACAAGTGCTTCATAGAAATACATGGTCCAAGTTTTGAGAAGTTTTAGGCACAAGAATAAAGTAGAGAACCATGTGTTGCAAGTATCAAGATTCTTCAAGATAATCAAAGATGTTGATACTTGTGTTTGGTATTCAGTTAATAGTAAAAGTTTTGAGAACTTACTTCTTTTTCAGGTTACTCACATCTGGATGCACTTCTAAGTTGAGTAATGCTGATAGGCCTCTCTCCATTTAGTTGACATGCACTGGAGCCAGCTGCATGATTTGAATCTAGTTCCAATTAAATTAGTGCCTCTGTTTCTATAATGTATATAGAATGGTTCATATCTTAACGATTTTAAGGTATATGGAGTTGTCCGGCTTATACTTAAAACCAGACTCTGGATAACTCAAGGCACATTTCTGTAATGGCAGTTTGTGGGTTATCCCGGGCTATGTCGAGCGTTAACTTTCTACCATCTAGAAGATCAATAGTGATATTGTTCTTGACTCGCCACAGTTTTAGCAAAATGGACTTTTTCATAAAACAGTAGTGGGAGTATGGTAGAACTGGAAGTGATAACTGGAAGTGATTCCAGAACCACAAATAATTACTGAAAATTTAATAGAACCTAAACATTCAATCGGGTTTGACATTCCATTATCCAATCCGCAGATATGGTAGGTAACCTCAGGAGCCCAAGAGGTATTTCGGTATCCTCAAAGACGATAACAGGGAGGTTCTTTTTTACCCAGACTTGACACTAATGTTGTTCCAGACTATGAGACGGGACAGAAGGATGAGTATAGCGTTATTCTAAACTAGCTTTAGAAATGCACGTATATATGACTCTGCCAGAAGGTTGTTATAATCAGTAGGAGCAGCGGAAGCATAGTGGACATGTAGCTTATGTCTATTTATAAACTAAAGCAGATATAGCAGAGATAGATTATCTATTTTTGATGTGACAGTCATAGACTTTGACTTCATCAGAATAGGAGATGGATCTGTTAAGAAGGTAGTAGGGTGGTATGTCCTGGTTTTTGGATGACATACACTTTGTAGGAAGTGAAATTCCTACACTACGATCGATTATACTGTGGTTGTCACACAGTGGTTTCTTCACATAGGATTTGGATATTATATCTGTCATTCTGGTTACTCGATCTATGGTTTTAGATCTAGATTTGGGTATTATCCTAATATGGATACTTAGATAGTATTCTAAAGGTGTTTTAGAATAGATGACTCCTGGTATGGTAGTGTACCTGCAGGTGATGGAGTCACCTCTCTAAAGGTGTCTTAAAGATTAAAGAGGAGAGGGGTGTGCATGATTGGCATATCACTTGCTTAAACAATTGAGTCAATCATAAGATGTCAAGTACCACACCAGATGTTGTTTTTGCACTAGATGCAATAAGTTGATATATTAATCCAATCCTGGAGAAACGTTCAGAAGCAGTTTAGGAACATAAGTAAATGTTCTAGGGATTTGGTAACGGCAGCCTCCTTCGGGAGACGGTTATCATTACAGGCTTCCAAGGTGACCTGGATGACAGAGTTGTTGGCTATAGTGCCCTCAAGTCAATTATTGTATCTCAGGCACGCGATTTTGATGATTGAGGGAGGACCTATACCGGTAGAACAGTCTTACTCGAGATGATAGTATGCTATCTGGTTTGTCTTTATCATCACTATTACATGTTGATAGAGCCCATAGGATTCTTCCTTGACTACCAGCATTATGATGGTGATCATATATGCGAGAGCTTGGGGTCTATAAGCAAATCCTTAAATGTCCCTAGTCGTGGGGGTTTCGAGACTGGGCATCGATACTCAAGTGTAGACTAGTGTATGCTGATCGAGACCCTGACGAGGGGCGATGGCAAGGTCTCACAAGCCATTGGTGTTAGTTTGTTCACCTAAGATAGTATACAGGTGCTCATTGGATTATGAGTACACTGGACGAACTCGCCGGGAACCTGCTAGTTGGTATTATACCTATTGTCAGATGGCAGTTCCCTGGTGATATGTGTACAGGTTAGTCTGTCGACCTGAGATCATCATTTGTCTCGTGTGAGTTCCCACTGTGCTTTGATTACTACCCTACAACGGCTTAAAGGAGTCGTGCAAACAGGTTTTAGTTGGGTACAGTCCCGAGACATATGGAGGCAGCGAGCAGATCGCCGGGGATTCGTCTCTCTCGGTATTGGGGGTTGATGTCGCGCAGTGCATGGGTGGCCATCACCAAAAATCCTTGGCCTAGGTAGTCAAGAATTACTAATCTAAGATCGGTAGTTTTTTCATGTGGTGATAGGTTTCATACCGACACGAATTATCGCGTTATTAGGGGTCTGACTTTATCCATCCCCTTAACTCGATATACGATACTCTTAGACGAACAGACCGGACTGTACGGATATTGTCACTGTCAGGCTCAGTAGGGGTTTGGATGAGTTTGCTCGTCGGCCTTCCTTTCGCTCAGTACCTGGGTGGCCATTATATAAAGCTAGCGTCGTTGACATGCTTGTGGTTAAACCCACTGCCAGCGTATTGACAAGTCTTTAGAGTCCCACACAGAGGGTTTTCACGGTTCAGGCTATATGGTGTAGATGACGTATGTTGGTACATACAAGTGTCCGATTAAATATGTGTACAGGCTGCACAGACTTTAATTAGACGGTTGATAATACTAGCGGCTTAGGATTAAGCCGGATTATTAAATCAGGTTTTGATTTAATAATTTATATATGTATTTATATATCTGTATTCTAGTATTATTGTTCGCTATTCATTTTCTCTCTTGGCTATTCGTATTTTTATACGAATACGCGTATATGTATTTCGATACATATACCGGGTTGTATTCCGTATTTATACGGAATAGTTTCTAGAAGATGGCTACCTCATTAATTGATTTTATTTTTAGAAAATTAATTTGGAAATGAGGTGGAGGGTGAGTTGGCATGAGCATGGGTGATGGCATGTAGAGAAGTACGGTTTGCATTTGTTTATTGGAAAAATAAAAAGAGATATTTGTGTGCATGAGAGAGAGAAAGGAGGGGGCAGCCACTATCTTTTGGGTGAGCCTTGATCATTTCTTTTATTCACTTGCTCACTCTCATTTTTCATACACTTGGAGACTTAGGCATTTTCTTTAGTTGTTCATGCCATTGTTTTCTTCACCGCCTTCTTCATCTTCTATGGTTGCTCCTTTGAGCATGTATGATGAGAGAAAATTATAGTGACACATTCCTACACCTCCACTCTCCATTGCTAGCAACCTTGGAGCGTCGGTTGCCTTGCTCGACGAGACTGAAGCTTGCGCCGTTTTCCTCAGGTGGATCATCGTAGATGGAGGAACACTAGTAACCAAATTCGATCAAAGAGCCTCTAGGAACTTGGTATAATGGTTCAAGACCGAAGTACACGTATCAACTCGGTATAACCATTCCTAACTTCTTTTTACATATTCCTAGTATAGGGTTTAGGGTAGATCCGGGCATTGGGTCATGGTAGCGCCAGTTTAGTAAATTTGTGTTCCGCATTTGGCCACGGTTTGATGGTCGGGACGCTGCCGTAACCCAACATGGTATCAGAGCCAACCCGTAAACTCCTTACTAGCAGTTTTAGACAATGTTAAAGTATTGAGACCGAAACAACTCTGAAACGATACACGATGTATTCTAGTTGCTGTCGATTTTTCAAAGTCTTCAAAAAATTATTTAAGCAATAGTAGAAGACTATTTGTATGACCACAAGAGCACACACGAAATACGAACCCATTTCACATATTTTCACCGGAGCACATGCTCAAAATTTCTGAGCCGGCCGGCCTGGGGAGGGAGTTTGGGCTTCGTATTTTGTGTGTGATCTGGTCTCTGGAATATTGGTTTAGTGGTATTGCTAGTTTAGACCAGTTTTGATATTGTTTTATCTTGTTGTTTGGGGCTATTCGGGGTGTTTCGAAGTCGATAATTTAACATTGTTTAAATGTTTATCAGTATATGCATTACTATCTGCGATCGTGAATGTCATTCGAGCGGTACAACTCGTCTAATTGCTATATATTCTTTTAGACGGGTTTGCGAACATGACATTCACGTTGATGTTTTGTGTTGTGCTGTGTTGTGGTTGGATCATCGTGGTGGATAGCTTGGGTGCAATGTTAGTAAAGTTTTGATTCATTTGTACATTTGATATTGCGGGGCGAGCGTCCGACATGTGGACTGTCATCACTGCCCGTTTGAATATTATTTGTTTGGAGCGCGACCGGGTTGAGGTCGATATCACCCTTGTATATTATTTTCTTTTCTGTACTGGGATTACCCCGCGGTGGAGTGCACGAATAGACAGTTTCTAGAGGGAAACGGGTCCGCATCTCATGGAGTTGAGACGGAGGGGACCTTACTCTAGAATTGACGGGCTATTTGCCACACTCGTAAGGGGTATAGGTTGACCCACGGTGGGGGTGCCCAAGTTACCGGATTCCGTGAAGTGCTGGGTGGCCCATTCACGTTGTTGAATGGGGTTGCCACACTTATGGTTTTGGCGGGTAACTTGCCGCGCTCGTAGGGGTCTAGGTTTTCATTGCACAGGCTATCCATACGACAGGAAACGTCGGGTCTCATTTACGGCTCAAGTGAAACCCGGGGCTCCACGATTATCCACCATTCTGTGTTGCTTTTGTGATGCTTTTGTGATGTTGCTTTATATCATGCCTGGGATGATTGTTATATATATTTATATATATACTAGTAGATGTTGTATATGTTTTGCACCCGTGCTAGTCCAGTCCCTACTCTGTCGTTAGTTAAGTAACCTAACAAGTTATGACGGGGCCTAGTGGCGAATGCGGATGGCATATACGTACATCATATTTTCGTTCTTTTCTGGTGTGATTAATTGATGGGACTGCGTTGAATTTTATCAATGCAAGGATAAAACATACCTATATGATGTTGTTGGAACTAAGATTTTTTAAAACGGACATTACAGACGTACTCTTTTGCTTTGCACAGTGGTATTCGGTTATGAATATCCAGCACCTCAATCGACGAGGGAAGGGCCAAGATCCCTTCACCGGGAGTTACCCCTTAGGCAGAAGTTTGCGTCAGCGTAATGACATCACTATAGTCGATTCTTTTGCTTTGCATCGTGGTATTCAGTTTGGAATATCCTGCACTCATTCGATGAGGAAAGAGCCGAGATCCGTTCACAGGGAGTGACCATTTTAGCAAAAGTTTTCGCCACTATATATTTGTAAAACCACTCGGTTTCTTCACCGATAACAAGTTCATTACGTTAAAAGTTTTTCGCCAAAAACCAGCCGTAGCCCTCCGTCATTTCTTACAAGTATTTCTTAGTTGACTTTGTCAAGGTGTAATGTGCGGTAGCTAAGTAGTGCTTGTTTGTGGCATATTAATGCGATTGGTTAGGACAATCGTGCGGCCTTGTTGACTGTGTCAAGGGCTCATACGGGTAGGTTTAATGCAATCCTGGATAATGACGAGTTGAACTTGACTAGGACTCTTTGATTGGTTGACTGTGTCAAAGTCACTTTGGTCCTAGGGGTAGAAATCACATCGGAAGTTTCAAACATACAGGAAACTTTCCAGGCATGCGCATACCTTCTGAAGTGTGGTGACTTGAGTGGCTTCCATCAGATTATCATGCGATGATAGTTGGATCTCGATTCTTACTGATGAGTAGGATTACTCTTCGGGTGATTATAGATTATCCCGACTAATTCTCCTTTTGGGTTTGGAGGCAAACTTGAGGAAACAGTGGGAGCCATCCTGATTTGATAAAGTGATTAACTATTTTGATTTAGGTTAGAGTGCATGATGAGTGTTTCTTTTCTCTCTCTCTTTAGCTGCGACTATGACCCGCCCTAAACTAAAACTCATGAACCTAGTTAACCAAACCTTCTTAAAACACTTTGGCTTTTGGAATGTCACGGTGTCGCATATATCCTTGCCACTTCTATATCACCTTTGCATTTCTTCAGAACACCCCGTATCACTACGAACATCCACTCCTATTGGATAAATCCATCGTATAGTTACATACAAACTCAAAGGAATTCGTTCCAGATTCGAGGATGGATTCTGGTTCTGGAGAGATTGAATATGATTATTCGGTTGTCTTTTCTCTTTACCATCTCTCAGGTTGTGAGGGCTCCTAGGATTAGGAGAGGGTGCACCTATTACACTTATTGGATAGTCTTCTTCCAAATCATAAGAAGGTGCCGAAAGGTAGGGAATGAAGAAAACTGTAACATTTGAGAAATATAAAATATTTTTTTTGGAAATTTAATATTAAAATAATATATTTCGCGAAAACTATTCGATTTGCGAATAGGGATTTTTCGTAAAATAGTATAAATATATACCAATATTTGGAAATTAATCAGAGATTAAAATGATTTATTTATTTTATTGATATTTATCGGATTTTTGGCCAAATCCGTATTTTTACATTTTTTCGTGACTAGTGCACCATGTCATGTGCATATTGTTATTTTGTTACTTGTGAATTTGTGAGGATGTGAAAAGAAAAGAGAAAGGAAAAGAAAATAAAAGAAAGGCAAGGAAAATAAAGAGTTGAGTGTGAAAAGGAGTTATGAATGAAAAACAAAATTTATATTTATGAGAGAGTGAGTGTAGGGGGAGATATTTGTCAAAGAGGGTGAGGCTAAGAGAGAGAGAGGGTTAAACTTGGCTGCCCATTTTCCTCATTCTCCATTTCTTCTTCACCAATTCTTCATCTCCTTCATTCTCACTCTACCACCATGCATCATCTCCATTTCCTCCTCTAAACCCTATGCCTCCTTCATTAAAAATATGCACAACCCTATTCTAAATCTTTTGAACCATTCAAGTTTGGATTTTGAAGACTTTAAGCAACTCAAGAATTTTCTTTAGTTGCAATTGAGATAATCCATAAACTTTAAATTCGTATTTATGCTTAAATACCCTAGTTTAGATAGAAATCGATATAATTAGGATATGTGATCTTAGAAAATTCCAAGTGGTGTTAAGTGGTTAATTGAGGTGTAGTGAGTGTTTACAAGACCTTAGAGATTGAATTCCTAACCTGGAAATGAGTTTAGAACCCGATAAACGAAGTTAGAATTTTCCCATGTCGGTTTTGTGAAACTTTAAGGCCTACAGGGTATCTAGAGCTATCTGGGGAATTTTTAAGAAAATCAAGCAAGTACATTGACCTAGATAGACCAGTAGAAGACCACCACAGAAGTATGAACCCATTTTCCTCTAGTACGGCCGGTGATGCCGGATTTCTTGATGATGTCGCCGGACCCCATTTCTCCTCTGGTGTTGAGTTCTTGCCTGTAGCTTACTTACCCTATAACCTATCCCATGTACTTGCTTGTTTAGTTCCCATTTACCTGAGCCAAAATCTGGGAAGTACTTAAGAGTGTTTTGGCTATATTTTCCGATATGTGAATACTTGGATTTTATATTTGGATTTAATTCTGTCGTTGGACGTTTGTACGTCAACGGACGAGGGTTGTCTGGTTGTTTTTGGATGCGTAGGTTATAGATTCTAACATATAATCAATCCATGTGCTGTATCGGTTTTCGGATATTGATTTTAATAGTATTGCGATTGTGTATTGATTGTAGGTACTTTCGTATGGACTTCCGAGACGACGAAGCATATTGACTTCGGCTAAGCGAGGAGTTTAGCAGGTGAGTAGATTAATATCTACGGGGGAAGTCGGGTGGATGGCGTATAGCACCCCTGCAACCATTGATAAGGAGGATTGTGCTTTTAGTTATAATTTGATAAAGGATATGCTACGAACTTACTGTAACAACCCTAATTTTTCTATACCAAATTTTTTTTTCAAATATTTTTTCAAAAATCCACAAAGGGGTATTTTAGCCTGAGCACAAGATTTAGGTAATTATTTTTGTTTTTAATTACAAGCTAAAAGAATGAAATAACTCCAATTTTAGTGTACAAGAAATTACATTAAATTTAATGTATACTGGGAGTATTTATTCTTGCGGCAATCAGTTTAAGTAATTAAAAACCACAATAATTACAAGAAGGAGCTTGTGGCTCATTGGTAATACCTTAAACTGCTGAACCAAGTCACCAGAGTTCGAATCCCATGCCCCACATATTTTTATATCCTTTTGTTTTAATTTTTTTTGAGAAGTCAAACGGTCAAACAGCCATAACTCACAATTTAATGCAAATTAAAAAAAATAAACTATACCAAAACCTCCCCCAGACCAAACCCGACCCAACGGCACCTGACTCGGCCCTGACTCGGCCGAATCGGCCGGTCGGCCGAGTCGTCAACACAAAAAAGTTTCGTGTTGACTTGGTCTTTTCCCCTGCATAGTCTAAATTCCCTGTACTGTTACAGATATTCCATTAAACCTCTTTTAAGTCCGAAATTAATGAATTTTTAATGATTTTTACATTTTTTAAAAATATTTTTAATCCAAACCCTAACCCTAGCCTAGCCATATATAAAGACCCCTATCCTCTACCATTTCACCTCATAACTCTGAGTCCACTCTCCCAAATTCTCGAGAACTCGGTGCAAAGAGCGAGAAGCGAAGCGCTGCCGAAACCGACGACGGATTCCGGCGACCGGATCAGAACCTTCACGACGTTTTCGACGAATCAACAACCACCTCATCTCTTAGCTTCCTTAGCTTGTCCAAACCGTAAGTCCCATCCCTTCTATCTCTCTTTTCTATAAATGTAAAAATACGACCATTTGGAACCCGACGGAAATCGGATAAACCGATTTTCGATTCGGTTTTTCTATAAATTTCCACTTGTCACCTAATACATAATATCTACCCATATTCATGTTGACTATTAATCACCCATAAACCAATTTAAATAAAATTTTTCACATGAAATGATAGCTTCTTTGCAAAACCGTATTATTTTCATAAAAATACCATGAAGTTCATTTTTCTTAGTTTAATCAATTACCTCACTCCTAAATATGTTTATCTTGATCACAAAACTTGTAGAACCCAATTTGAATGAAATTTCATACATGAAATGATAACGTTTTCGAATACCGTATTCTTGCACTATAATACCTTTAAGTTTAATATGTCATGTTTTACCTTTAAACTTCACCAAAACTTAAAATAAGTCACGAGATAATGACCTACCTCTACCCACACACAAATATAACCCTAATTGATATATGACAAAATATAGAATACGAAATTACAGGACTTTTCATTAAAATACCCTAATCTTTATAACCTTTATTGAAAGCTTTAAGTTGTCAACATTTCTAAATAAAATCTTTTATAAAATGAAAGCACGATTGGTCATGGACATCGATCGTTTATCTAAACTGTCTTGTGGTGTCTAAGCAAGTGTGTCTAGGCTAGTGGTTTTTAATTAGGCCCATGACTGTGGTTCCCTGGCACTTACCTGGCCGCAATTGACGGTGAGAGGCGATTTGAGGCTTCTAATGGCTCATCGTTTAGACCTTAGAAATAGGCTAGTTGGCTTAGGAAACCCTAATAACTAAAATACGGAAAACTATACTCTTTTGCAAATAAATACCCCATATTTATAAAACAGTTTTCCTAAATGAAAAGTATTTATAAAACCTAAGCAAAGTGCCGCTACAACCCATCTTTGGAGAACCTGTTAGGGATAGTACGGTTCATCGTGCATCCGCAGGCTAGTAATGCGAGATTCAGACCTCCGCAAGGAGCATTTGGTCTCGAAAGGTTTAAAATACGATATTTAAGGAAAATGAGATTTTTGAAAATAAAATATTCATTTAAAAATTATTCATGTGTTAATATATATATAATTATCATTTAAACACCTATTTTATCATAAGATAAAGTTTCCACCTTTTTTCTAAAATTAAAAGACTAAAAGTTACATTAAAATACCATGAATTTCAGATAAAACAATTAATACTTTTATTAGGATATATTCACTAGAATAAAACAAATAAAATTCACATTCATTATAACAATAAAGACGATTATTAAATACTTGAGGTGTATTTTTGAAAACTATACAAAAGTACTTTTACAGAAAACCCCCTCAAGTTTTACAAATTACAATAAGGCCCCTAACTAATATTGAACTTCAAATTATCTTTCTTTTAGTCTGACTCGAGTTAGAGTCTGACTATTCCTGACTCGAATATGATTCAAGTCAATCTATATTCTTTTATATTCCAATACAATTTGAATACATGAAACCCTGAATCCAGTTAACAATATATTCTTTTTGACTGAATCAAACCATGGATATTCATCCGTTATCCTGATATTCCATTTACCTGATTAAGCAGTTACAACATGTTTACTGATATCATGGTTTTGGTCAGTCACTCAATTTACATATTCCAATACTACAATACTGTTAAAACACTACGGGGTTTAAGGGGTAGATTGATACGGAAGGTGTTAAAGGTGGCACGAGGTGGTCAGATTAAGACACCTAACCTGAATCCTATTGCTGTTGTACCGTGTCATAATAGTTCCTTGTACTTTCCTTTTGCCCTGATCTCTAGCATATAGAGATCCCCCTCGTATACACTGGCATCCTTCTGTACCAAGGTACAAACAACAGCGTTAAACAATGTTCTATAATATTCAACAATATAATACTTTAGAAAATACTGTTACTCTGTCATTCTCATTCTTCTTATTCTTTGGGACTTACCGAGCGACCTATTCGCTGACGACATTCTATTTCTTTCTTCTTTGAATGTCGTCAGGTGCGTTGGACCAAGCTGAGATCGAGCCCACCAGTGAAGATTTGGAGCAGTTCCACGAAGACCCAGAGCTCTAGATAATTGTACCTTGTTCTTTCCAGTATTTTCATTTTCTGTTATGCCACTGTTTAGGAATTGCTTTTCATTTCAGTTGTATTTTCCATTCATGTATTGTACAAAGAATGTTATTAATAAAAGTTGCTGTTATTTCTACATTATTCGTCTCTTGTGATTTACTTTATATTGCTTAGCTACGCTTAGCGTATGTACTTCTGAGTACATACGTAGCGGACCTTGTCGCGTCCACTTCGCCGTACACTGGGAAGCGGGGCATGACAGGTTTTGTTGGTGGCCCATGCAGGTCAGAGCTGTATGAATCTCTGTCATGCAGTTCTGGTCTGCGTGAACAACCTAAGCAATATAACACAAGAACCAGCAACTAAAACATTCTTTACAATCATGTTTCTTGAATCCCATCATTTCTTTGAATCATATACCTTGAATCTGTCCTAATCCAAAATTCATGCATCTCTTTTACAATTTTACCAAAACCTTCGCATCCTTTCATTCCTTCACACATTCTTCACATTTCTAAAACCCTTACACCTGTTGGAGATAGTGCCCTCAGAGTCAATTATTGGATCACTGGCACGTGATTGCAATGATTGAAGGAGGACCTGTCCCAGTAGGACAGTCTTACTCAAGATGATAGTATGCTATCTGGTTTATTTTTATCATCGTGTACTGCTTTAGGTGACCTTATGAGTCGCTATTACACGTTGATAGAGCCCCTAGGATTCTTGCTTGACTACCAGCAGTATGAGGGCGATCATATAAGTGAGAGCTGAAGTCTATAAGCACATCCTTAAAAGGTCCCTAGTCGTGGGAGTTTCGGGACAGGGCATCGATACTCCAGAGTAGACTAGTGTATACAGTCGAGACCCCGACGAGGGGCGGTGGCCGGTCTCACAAGCCACTGGTGTCAGTTGGTTCACCTAAGATGTATACAGGTGCTCATTGGGTTATGAGTACACCGGACAGGACTCGCCGGGAACCTGCTAGTTGGGATTATACCAGACGTCAGATAGCAGTTCCCTGGTGACATGTGTACAGGTTAGTTCATTGACCTGAGATCGTCATTTGTCTCGTGTGAGTTCCCACTGTGCTTTGATTACTACCCTACCACGGCTCAAAGGAGTCGTGCAAACAGGTTTTAGTTGGGTACAGTCCCGAGCCACATGGAGGCAGTGAGCGGATCTGCAGGGGTTCGTCTCTCCCGGTATTGGGGGTGAGTTCGCGTTGTGTCTAGGAGAGCCAGAACATGAAAAGTCCTTGGCCAAGGCAGGAGATTTACTGGTAGGTCTTCCAGTAGTATCTCAGGGTGTTCTGGGCTACACTCCGACAAGACTTGTACCGCTTTTGGGGGTCTGACTTTTAGCAACCCCCTAGGCCCGCCATGCGATGCTCATAGACGAATGGACCGGACTGTACGGATATTTTCACTGACAGGCAGAGTAGGGTGTCAAGATGAGTTCGCTCATCGACGTCCCTTTTGGTCAATACCTGGTAGCCCGTCACGTATTGGCTTATACCTCTGACTTGCTAGTGGTTAAATCCACAGCCATAGTATTGACGAGTCTTTAGAGTCCACCACACACAGTTACTCAAGTTTCGGGAGAAACGCTGTAGAGGCCGTATGGAGATATGGCAGTGTTCGATCAGATACGTGCGGTATTGCACGGATCGTTATCGGACGGTTTTTACTAGCCGGCTTTGGCTTAAGCCGGATCCTAGTATTAGATAGTGTAGTATTGTCTCTTTGCATTTGTGTTCAGTGGGAATACAAATGCGGGCATGTATTTGCAGTAGCGGGGTTTTTCTATAATTTATTACGGGATCAGTTTTCTGAAGTTGCCAATTTGTATTCCGTTCCGATCGGTTTTTTCTTTGTTCCTTCGCGGCCGGACTTTCCGTTGGAGGGGGTTATTTGCAAGAGTGCAAATAACTTATTTGTGGAGGGCTTTCTTGTAAAATGGTAGCTTCATGATGAGATTCCATTCTAGTCTTTTTCATTGCTTTTTGGTGATGGTTTGTGAGTGGATTGAAAAAGGAAATTGGTGTGACCTTTTTCTAATTGATTCATTCCTTTTTCTTCTCTTGATTAATCTTTTCTTTTTTTCTCCACCCACCACTTGAGAGGGCCGGCCACTTCATTGTGAGAGGAGAGCATGAGAGAGTTTCATTTGGAGTGGTGGCATTATTCTTCATCTCATTTTTCTTGCTAGAAAATTGAAAGCACCAATTTTCCTTAACCTCTTCCTCCATCCTCCATGGCAACTAAACCCCAAAAGAGACAAGCTTCTACACTACATCCACAGGATCCCTTGGACGCCTCGGTTAGCCAACTTCGCGCCCGAGTTGCCTCGGTCCAGAGGTGGGAGCCCGTAAAAGAATCCGGCTACGTGGTGCCCTTTCCGACGAGGAGGTGACGGACGGAGAATCCGCGGGAGATCGGAGTGGAGACGAAGACCGAAGGACACGGATCGCTTGGTATAGCTTCTCTACTCTTTTCTTGTTTGCTAGTCGCCAGGTTAATGGCCCAATCCGGGTTGAAAGTGCGCGGTGGTGCCGGTTTGCCGGTTTGCTAGTTTGCAAAGTTTTTCGTTTCCGCATTTCTGGCGTCGGATCGACAGCCGGGGCGCCGCCGCGGACTTACATTGGTATCAGAGCCACGCTGTTAACCTAACCTAGCTTGCTCTAGTATGTTTAGTACTCAATCAAACAAAATTCCCTAAAAACCGTATTTTGTATGCACATGTGTTCTCTGTCGAAATTGTTTTGGCTCCAAAAATTTTTCAGGTTGTCTCAGAATACTGTGCATGGATGTCGAAGCAATCTGTGAAAATTTGGTCGCGCGATCTCTCCAAACCGCCGCGGAACCGCGGCCAAACCCATGCTTGGGCCGCGGTTCCGCCGCGCTTTTGATTGATCACTTGATCAAAATTTTGCAGATAGCTTATGAGTTAAAAATAAGGGTTTTGAGATATTTTTTTTGGGCCCAGATTTTCTGTGAGTGCTACAGTACTGCTTGGGGCCCACTTTGATAAATTTGTTCGACCGGATATTTTAAACATGCTAGTTCACAGTATTTACATTATATCTGCGACCGTGAATGTCACTCGATCGGTAAATCCAGTCTATCTGCTATAGCCCTTTTAGACGGATTTGCGAACGTGACATTCACGTTGATGTTCTGTGTTGTGCTGTGATGTTGCGGATCGATCGTGGGGATAGCCTGGTTGCAGTGGTAGTACAGTTTTGTTGTATTATGTACTTTTGATATTGCGGGGCGAGCGTCCGACATGTGGACTGCCGTCACTGCCTGTTTGTATTATTCTTTTGGGGCACGACCAGGTTGCGGTCGATGTACCCGTTGTATGTATATTTTACTTTCTGTACTAGGATTATCCCGCGGAGGGGTGCACGGATAACAGGGTTCTAGAGGGCAACGAGCCCGCATCTCATGGCATTGAAACGGAGGGGGCTTTACTCTAGAATTGGCGGGCTATTCGCCGCACTCGTAGGGGGTATAGGTTGACCCAGGAGGGGTGCCCAAGTTACCGGATTCCGTAAAGTGATGGGTGGTCCATTCACGTTGCTGAAGGGGGCTGCCTCGCTTCAGGTTTTGGCGGGTAACTTGCCGCGCCCGTAGGGGTCTAGGATTTTCATTGCACAGGCTATCCACACGACCAGGGGAACGTCGGGTTTCAGTAGCGGCTCTATGAAACCCGGGGATCCCAGATATCTGTATTGTTCTATGATGCTGTACGTTTCTGTGCTGTTGTTTTTTATCACGCCTTGGGCGAAAATTATATATTGTATATATACTAGTAGATGTTGTATATGTTTTGCATCCGTGCTAGTCAAGTCCCCGCTCTGTCGTTAGTTAAGTAACCTAACGGGTTATGACGGGACCCAGTGGCGAATGCGGATGGCATATACGTACATCATTATTTTTGTTCTTTTGTGGTGTGATCAATTGATGGGACTGCGTTGATTCGGATCAATGCAAGATAAACAAACCTATTCTGATGTTGTTGGAACACTTTTCAAAAAGCTGTTATTGCAAGGGCGTTCTCTTTTGTTTTGCATCGAGGTATTCAGTTGGAATGTCCTGCTCCTCAGTCGACGAGGCAAGGGCCGAGATCCCTTCACCGGGAGTGACCCTTTGGACAGAAGTTTGCGTCAGGGCAATAACTTCACTATAGCCGATTACTTTTGCTTTGCATCGTGGTATTCAGTTGGAATATCCTGCACCTCATTCTACGGGGAAAGAGCCGAGATCCCTTCACCGGGAGTGACCTCTTTAGCAAAGGTTTTCGTCACTATATTTTTTAAAAAGCTATCAGTTCCTTCAACGATATCAAGTTCATTACGTTAAAGGTTTTCGCCAGAAACCATTCGTAGCTCTCCGTCGTTTCATATAGATAGTCAATAGTATTCAAGCTGTGTATGTTGGCCAAAGTCAAGGCACAGTGTTTGGTAGCTGTTGGGTATTCATATGCAGCATAGATAGATGCGTTAGTTTGGGACAGTCGTATAGCCTTGTTGGCCAAAGTCAAGGGCTTGTACGGGTGGGTTCAAATTAACCTGGATAATGACGGGTAGAACTTGACATGTGACTTATGATATGTTGGCCAAAGTCAAGGTCATAAGGGCATGGGGCAAAAATCCACATCGGGAGTTTCAAAAGAACTGAAACTTGCCAGATATGCGCATTCCTTCTGGAGTGTGATAACGTGAGCGGATTCCGTCACGTTATCATGCGATGAGAGTTGGATCCCGATTCCCACTGATGAGTTAGTTTACTCCTCGGGTGATCCCGGCTAATTCTTCTTTCAGGTTTGGGGAAGAATTTGACGTTACAGTGGGAGGTTTCCAGATTAGATAAAGTGATAACCATTCTGATCTAGGTGAGAGTGCATGCTGAGTGTTTTCTTTTCTCTCTCTCTTTGGCAGCGACCATTGACCCGACCCTAGACTATGACTCAGTGACCAAGTTGACCGAACCTTCTTAACACTGGCTTTTGGATTGTCAGAGTTGCAAACCTCATTGCCACTCCTACTTTTACCCTTTTCTCCAGGACACCCCGTATTACTACGACCGTCCACTTCCATTGGACAAAACCATCGTATGGTTATATACGAACTCGAAGGAATTCGAGGATGGTTTCCGGTTCTGGAGAAAACGAATAGGACTATTCAGTTGTCTTTTCCTTTCACCTTCTTTCATTGCGAGTACTCCATGGTTTAGGAGATAGTACACCTATTATGCAAATTGGATAGTCTTCTTCCAAACCATAGGCAGGTGCCAACCGGTAGGGAATGAAGAAAACCAATTAGCCTAAATGGTGTACAGAAGGTATTAAGTTAAGACAAAGCGAGGGATTAGTAAGAAGGCAAAGTAAATTGCGACTGCTATTCACGACCGAACCAAGTATTTCTTCGCCAATCCTAAATCACCTTTGTATTTCTCCAGGACACTCCGTATCACTACGAAGATCCCAAGTTTATTGGATAATCCATCGTATGGTTATATACGAACTCGAAAAGAACTTGTTCCAGTTCGAGGATGGATCCTGGTTCAGGAGAAATAGGAATAAGGTTCATTCGGTTGTTTTTTATCTTCACCTTCTCTCGCATCGCGAGTGCTCCTAGGATTAGGACAGTACACCTATTATGCTTATTGGATAGTCTTCTTTCAAACCATAGGCTGGTACTGAACGGTAGGGAAGGAAGAAAACCATTTGGCCTAAAGGGGTGTGCAGAAGGTAATGACTAAAGACATAAAAAGGGATTTGGAGAAGTGGCAAAGAATTATACGGTTACAGTTGTGAATCTGGATAATGGAAGAGGCATTACAAGGAATACCGGGATACCCCATCGAAACATTTCAATGTTTCAGTTTTACTGTGTACTGTTAAAAGAAAACTGATTTCCCAATTAGACACTTGCTCCAGGGTATGTATTTACCAGGTTTGATTCTCACATCTGTATGGTTTTACAGATGATGAGTGGGAGTAAGTTATTGGGAATTAGGTGATCATCCTCATTATATCGGGATTCGTTGTAATTGGTGATATTTGAGGAAGCCACCTGGGTTGTTTGCCGGTCGGCAAATATTTGGTTTTGAATATCCGTTGTTGTGCACCAATTTCAAATTGATATATCTGTACGTCTATTTTCATAGAGTGAGATATACCTTTTTGAGATTATGTCCATGACATTTACCTATATCAGTGGATGGTTAGGTAAGGAGCATTAAACGGCGGTGTAATTCTTTATAACCATAGTACAGTTTTCAACCTACGACACACAGTGAATGAGTCACTAGACTCAAGGGACTTGTACAGAGTATTGTATATTGTCCAGTGTCCATTAGGAAAGAGGGGTTGGTCCTCGTACTATATTCTGTTTACTTATGACTTCTCTAGTTCTTAGACATGTGTTTCGTAGAAACACAGGGTCTAAGTTTTGAGGAGTCATAGGTATAAGAGTAAAGTAGAGAACCAGGTATTGCAAGCATCGGGATTCTTCAAAGGTGATCGAAGATGTATATACTTGTGAATGGTATTCAGTTGATATTAATGATTAAGAGAACTTGCTTCTCTTTCAGGTTACTCATAATTGGGAGCACTCCTAAGTTGAGTAACGCTGATCGGCCTCTCTCCATTTACTTGACATGCACTGGAGACAGCTGCATGATTTGAATCTGGTTCAATTAAATCAGTGCCTCTGTTCCTATATTGGATATAGAACAGTTCATATCTTGACATTGTTAAGGTACGGGGAGTTGTCCGGCTTATGGTTAAAACCAGACACTGGATGACTCAAGACACGTTTCTGTAATGGCTGTTTGTGGGTTGACCCGGGCTATGACGAAGGTTGATATTCTACCATCTGGAAGATCAATAGTGATATTGTTCTTGACTCGCCACAGTTTTAATAAAAATGGATTTTTTCAGAAAACAGTAGTGCGAGTATGGTAGAACTGGAAGTGATTCCAGAACCGCAAACGATTACTGAAGATTTGATAAGAACCTAAAGATTCAATCTGGTTTGACATTCCATTGGTCACTCCGCAGATAAAGTGGGTAACCTCAGGCGCTCGAGAGGTACTTCGGTATGCTCAAGGACGGTGGTAGGGAGGTTCTTGTTTACCCAGACTTGCCATTGCTGTTGTTCCAAACTGTGAGACCCGGCAGGAGGATGAGTATAGCGTCGTTCTGAACTAGCTTTAGAAGTGTACGTCTATATGACTCTGCCAGAGGGTTGTCGTAGTCAGTGGGAGCAGCGGAAGCATTGGTGGACATCAGGCTTATGTCTATTTATAGACTAAAGCAGATATAGCGGAGATAGATCATCTATTTCTGGTGTGACAGTCATAGGTTTGACTTCATCAGAATAGGGGGTGGATCTGTTGAGAAGGTAGTAGGGTGTGATGTCCTGGTGTTTGGATGACATACACAGAGTAGGAAGTGATATTCCTATACTACGATCGGTCATACTTTGGTCGTCACACTGTAGTTTTTCCACACAGGACTTGGATATTATATCTGACATTCTGGTTACTAGATCTATGGTTTTAGATCTAGATTTGGGTGGTTTCCCAATCTGGGTACTTAGACATCATTCTAAGAGTATTTAGAATGGATGACTCCTGGCACGGTAGTGTACCTGTAGGTGATGGAGTCACCCTCTCTAAAGGTGTCTTATAGACTAAAGTAGAGAGGGATGTGCATGATTGGCAGATCACTTGCTTAGGCAATTGAGTCAATCATGAGATGTCAAGTACCACACCAGATGTTGTTCTTGTAGTAGATGCAATAAGTTGATATTGATCCAATCCTAGAGAAACAATCGGAAGCAACTTTAGAACATAAGTTAATGTTCTAGGAATTTGATAACGGCAGCCTCCTTTTGGAGACAGTTATCATTTCAGGCTTCCAAGGTGACCTGGATGGCAGAATGGCTGTCAGAGTTATAGTTTTCCCTTTGACGAGGGACAGTATTTTGGACAGATGGTCCAAGTGGATACTGAGGGAAGGTATGGCGCAGGATACTGATTAATCTCAGTTGACGATACAGTCTAAGAAGTTTGGATTTGGAGTTCATTTATGAGCTAGGTCCCATCGGACATCCAGACATTCTAAGACAGGTATTGCTCATTTCGGGAGATGGCTTTCTCCGCGAACTTGAGATATAGAGAGACATAGAAAGGAACACCAGATCGGATCCACTCACTGAGGCTATTCCTCGAACGCAATAGTTTCGCAAACGAGCTTTGTGAGACTGACTAGTAGAGGAGTTGGGTGTTCGGTATCACACGGGCTGTGAGTATGCGACATCGTAATAATTAGCCTTGAGTGCAAGTGGGAGATTGTTGGAGATAGTGCCCTCAGAGTCAATTATTGGATCACAGGCACGTGATTGCAATGATTGAGGGAGGACCTGTCCTAGTAGGACAGTCTTACTCAAGATGATAGTATGCTATCTGGTTTATCTTTATCATCGTGTACTGCTTTAGGTGACCTTATGAGTCGCTATTACACGTTGATAGAGACCCTAGGATTCTTGCTTGACTACCAGCAGTATGAGGGCGATCATATAAGTGAGAGCTGGAGTTTATAAGCACATCCTTAAAAGGTCCCTAGTCGTGGGAGTTTCGAGACAGGGCATCGATACTCCAGAGTAGACTAGTGTATACAGTCGAGACCCCGACGAGGGGCGGTGGCCGGTCTTACAAGCCACTGGTGTCAGTTGGTTCACATAAGATGCATACAGGTGCTCATTGGGTTATGAGTACACCGGACAGGACTCGCCGGGAACCTGCTAGTTGGGATTATACCAGACGTCAGATAGCAGTTCCGTGGTGACATGTGTACAGGTTAGTTCATTGACCTGAGATCGTCATTTGTCTCGTGTGAGTTCCCACTGTGCTTTGATTACTACCCTACCACGGCTCAAAGGAGTCGTGCAAACAGGTTTTAGTTGGGTACAGTCCCGAGCCACATGGAGGCAGTGAGCGGATCTGCAGGGGTTCGTCTCTCCCGGTATTGGGGGTGAGGTCGCGCTGTGTCTAGGAGAGCCAGAACATGAAAAGTCCTTGGCCAAGGCAGGAGATATACTGGTAGGTATTCCAGTAGTATCTCAGGGTGTTCTGGGCTATACTCCGACACGACTTGTACCGCTTTTGGGGGTCTGACTTTTACCAACCCCCTAGGCCAGCCATGCGATGCTCATAGACGAACGGACCGGACTGTACGGATATTGTCACTGACAGGCTCAGTAGGGTGTCAGGATGAGTTCGCTCATCGACGTCCCTTTTGGTCAATACCTGGTAGCCCGTCACGTATTGGCTTATACCTCTGACGTGCTAGTGGTTAAATCCACAGCCATAGTATTGACGAGTCTTTAGAGTCCACCACACACAGTTACTCAAGTTTCGGGCGAAACGCTGTAGAGGCCGTATGGAGATATGGCAGGGTTCGATCAGATACGTGCGGTATTGCACGGATCGTGATCGGACGGTTTTTACTAGCCGGCTTTGGCTTAAGCCGGATCCTAGTATTAGATAGTGTAGTATTGTCTCTTTGCATTTGTGTTCAGTGGGAATACAAATGCGGGCATGTATTTGCAGTAGCGGGGTTTTCCTTTAATTTATTACGGGATCAGTTTTCTGAAGTTGCCAGTTTTTATTCCGTTCCGACCGGTTTTTTCTTTGTTCCTTCGCGGCCGGACTTTCCGTTGGAGGGGGTTATTTGCAAGAGTGCAAATAAATTTTTTGTGGAGGAATTTCTTGTAAAATGGTAGCTTCATGATGAGATTCCATTCTAGTCTTTTTCATTGCTTTTTGGTGATGGTTTGTGAGTGGATTGAAAAAGGAAATTGGTGTGACCTTTTTCTAATTGATTCATTCCTTTTTCTTCTCTTGATTAATCTTTTCTTTTTTTCTCCACCCACCACTTGAGAGGGCCGGCCACTTCATTGTGGGAGGAGAGCATGAGAGAGTTTCATTTGGAGTGGTGGCATTATTCTTCATCTCATTTTTCTTGCTAGAAAATTGAAAGCACCAATTTTCCTTGACCTCTTCCTCCATCCTCCATGGCAACTAAACCCCAAAAGAGACAAGCTTCTACACTACATCCACAGCATCCCTTAGACGCGTCGATTAGCCAACTTCGCGCCCGAGTTGCCTCGGTCTAGAGGTGGGAGCCCGTAAAAGAATCCGGCTACGTGGTGCCCTTTCCGACGAGGAGGTGACGGACGGAGAATCCGCGGGAGATCGGAGTGGAGACGAAGACCGAAGGACACGGATCGCTTGGTATTCCTTCTCTACTCTTTTCTTGTTTGCTAGTAGCTAGGTTAATGGCCCGATCCGGGTTAAAAGTGCGCGGTGGTGCCGGTTTGCTAGTTTGCAAAGTTTTTCGTTTCCGAATTTCCGGCGTCGGATCGACGGCCGGGGCGTCGCCGCGGACTTACAACACCACCTTATTATTTTTCGCATATCGTTAGTACACCAGCACCAAACTTTCCTTGGATTATTACACTTTCCTTTTACAAATTTCGAGGACGAAATTTTTATAAGGAGGGTAGAATGTAACAACCCTAATTTTTCTATAACAAAATTTTTTTTTTCAAATATTTTTTCAAAAATCCACGAAGGGCTATTTTAGCCTGAGCACAAGATTTAGGTAATTATTTTTTTTTTAATTACAAGCTAAAAGAATGAAATAACTCCATTTTTAGTGTACAAAAGAAATTACTTTAAATTTAATGTATACTAGGTATATTTATTCTTGCTGCTATCAGTTTAAGTAATTAAAAACCACAATAATTACAAGAAGGTGCTTGTGGCTCATTGGTAATACCTTACATTGCTGAACCAAGTCACCAGAGTTCGAATCCCATGCCCCACATATTTTTATATCATTTTGTTTTAATTTTTTTTGAGAAGTCAAACGGTCAAACAGCCATAACTCACAATTTAATGCAAATTAAAAAAAATAAACTATACCAAAACCTCCCCCAGACCAAACCCGACCCAACGGCACCCGACTCGGCCCTGACTCGGCCGAATCGGCCGGCGCCGCCGGCCGGACTCGGACGGTCGGCCGAGTCGTCAACACGAAAAAGTTTCGTGTTGACTTGGTCTTTTCCCCTACGTAGTCTAAATTCCCTGTACTGTTACAGATATTCCATTAAACCTCTTTTAAGTCCAAAATTAATGAATTTTTAATGATTTTTACATTTTTTAAAAATATTTTTAATCCAAACCCTAACCCTAGCCTAGCCCTATATAAAGACCCCTATCCTATACCTTTTCACCTCTTAACTCTAAGTCCACTCTCCCAAATTCTCGAGAACTCGGTGCAAAGAGCGAGAAGCGAAGCGCTGCCGAAACCGACGACGGATTCCGGCGACCGGATCAGAACCTTCGCGACGTTTTCGACGAATCGACAACCACCTCATCTCTTAGCTTCCTTAGCTTGTCCAAACTGTAAGTCCCATCCCTTATATCTCTCTTTTCTATAAATGTAAAAATACGACTTTTTGGAACCCGACGGAAATCGGATAAACCGATTTCCGATTCGGTTTTTCTATAAATTTCCACTTGTCACCTAATACATAATATCTACCCATATTCATGTTGACTATTAATCACCCATAAACCAATTTAAATAAACTTTTTCACATGAAATGATAGCTTCTTTGCAAAACCGTATTCTTTTCATAAAAATACCATGAAGTTCATTTTTCTTAGTTTAATCAATTACCTCACTCCTAAATATGTTTATCTTGATCACAAAACTTGTAGAACCCAATTTGAATGAAATTTCATACATGAAATGATAACGTTTTCGAATACCGTATTCTTGAACTATAATACCTTTAAGTTTAATATGTCATGTTTTACCTTTAAACTTCACCAAAACTTAAAATAAGTCATGAGGTAATGACCTACCTCTACCCACACACAAATATAACCCTAATTGATATATGACAAAATATAGAATACGAAATTACAGGACTTTTCATTAAAATACCCTAATCTTTATAACCTTTATTGAAAGCTTTAAGTTGTAAACATTTCTAAATAAAATCTTTTATAAAATGAAAGCACGATTGGTCATGGATATCGATCGTTTATCTAAACTGTCTTGTGGTGTCTAGGCAAGTGTGTTTAGGCTAGTGGTTTTTAATTAGGCCCACGACTGTGGTTCCTTCCCACATACCTGGCACTTTCCTGGCCGCAATTGATGGTGAAGAAGCGATTTGAGACTTCTAATGACTCATCGTTTAGACCTTAGAAATAGGCTAGTTGGCTTAGGAAATCCTAATAACTAAAATACGGAAAACTATACTCTTTTGCAAATAAATACCCTATATTTATAAAACCGTTTTCCTAAATGAAAAGTATTTATAAAACCTAAGCAAAGTGCCGCTACAACCCATCTTTGGGGAACCTGTTAGGGATAGTACGGTTCATCATGCACCCGCAGGCTAGTAGTGCGAGATTCAGACCTCCGCAAGGAGCATTCGGTCTCGAAAGGTTTAAAATACGATATTTAAGGAAAATGAGATTTTTGAAAATAAAATATTCATTTAAAAATTATTCATGTGTTAATATATATATAATTATCATTTAAACACCTATTTTATCATAAGATAAAGTTTCCACCTTTTTTCTAAAATTAAAAGACTAAAAGTTACATTAAAATACCATGAATTTCAGATAAAACAATTAATACTTTTATTAGGATATATTCACTAGAATAAAACAAATAAAATTCACATTCATTATAACAATAAAGACGATTATTAAATACTTGAGGTGTATTTTTGAAAACTATACAAAAGTACTTTTACAGAAAACCCACTCAAGTTTTACAAATTACAATAAGGCCCCTAACTAATATTGAACTTCAAATTATCTTTCTTTTAGTCTGACTCGGGTTAGAGTCTGACTATTCCTGACTCGAATATGATTCAAGTCAATCTATATTCTTTTATCTTCCAATACAATTTGAATACATGAAACCCTGAATCCAGTTAACAATATATTCTTTTTGACTGAATCAAACCATGGATATTCATCCGTTATCCTGATATTCCATTTACCTGATTAAGCAGTTACAACATGTTTACTGATATCATGGTTTTGGTCAGTCACTCAATTTACATATTCCAATACTACAATACTGTTAAAACACTACGAAGTTTAAAGGGTAGATTGGTACGGAAGGTGTTAAAGGTGGCACGAGGTGGTCAGATTAAGACACCTAACCTGAATCCTATTGCTGTTGTACCGTGGCATAACGGTTCCTTGTACTTTCCTTTTGCCCTGATTTCTAGCATATAGAGATCCCCCTCGTATACACTGGCATCCTTCTGTACCAAGCTACAAACAACAGCGTTAAACAATGTTCTATAATATTCAACAATATAATACTTTAGAAAATACTGTTACTCTGTCATTCTCATTCTTCTTATTCTTTGGGACTTACCGAGCGACCTGTTCGCTGACGACATTCTATTTCTTTCTTCTTTGAATGTCGTCAGGTGCGTTGGACCAAGCTGAGATCGAGCCTACCAGTGAAGATTTGGACTAGTTCTACGAAGACCCAGAACTCTAGATAATTGTACCTTGTTCTTTCCAGTATTTTCATTTTCTGTTATGCCACTGTTTAGGCATTGCTTTTCATTTCAGTTGTATTTTCCTTTCATGCATTGTACAAAGAATGTTATTAATAAAAGTTGCTGTTATTTCTACATTATTCGTCTCTTGTGATTTACTTTATATTGTTTAGCTACGCTTAGCGTATGTACTTCTGAGTACATACGTAGCGGACCTTGTCGCGTCCACTTCGCCGTACACTGGGAAGCGGGGCGTGACACTTACGGACATGGTTATAGGATTTAAATAAGATATAATATGATAAAAGTTGACACTAATTGATATATGAGTTGTTAATGGTATGAATTGAAAGAGGACAAGTATGAGTTGTTAATGGTATGATATGAGACCGAGATCGATAAGCATGACACGAGATTGAAATAGAGGTGTGGTGGAATTAATAAGATATGACGTTTATACAAATGTGATTTGAGATATATGTGTATGTTGTATATAGTACCCTCAAAGTCAAATATTGGATCGCAGGTATGTGATTGCAATGATTGAGGGGGGACCTATACCGGTAGAACAGTCTCATTTGAGATGGTAGTATGCTATCTAGTTTGTCTTTATCATCGTGTACATGCTTCAGGTGACATTACAGATCACTATTACATGTTGATAGAGCCCGTAGGATTCTTGCTTGACTACCAGCAGTATGATGGCGATCATATACGTGAAAGTTGGGTAGTCTATAAGCACATCCTTAAAGTGTCCCTAGTCGTGGGAGTTTCGAGACTGGGCATCGATACTCCGAGAATAGACTAGTGTATACGGATCGAGACCCGACGAGGGGCGGTGGCTGGTCTCACAAGCTATTGGTGTCAGTTGGTTCACCTAAGATAGTATACAGGTGCTCATTGGGTTATGAGTACACCGGACGGACTCGTCGGGAACTTGCTAGTTGGTATTATACCTATTGTCAGATAGCAGTTCCCTTGTGACATGTGTACAGGTTAGTCTATCGATCTGAGATCTTCATTTTTCTCGTGTGAGTTCCCACTGTGCTTTTATTACTACCCTACCACGGCTCAAAGGAGTCGTGCAAACAGGTTTTAATTGGGTACAGTCCCGAGCCACATGGAGGCAGTGAGCAGATCGTCAGGGGATTCGTCTCTCCCGGTATTGGGGGTTGATGTCGCGGTGTGCACGGGTGGCCATCACCAGAAATCCTTGGCCAAGGTAGTCGAGGATTACTGATTCGGAATGGTAGTTTCTCAGGTCATGATGGGATTCATACCGACACTGAATATTGCGTTCTTAGGGGTCTGACTTTATCCACCCCTAGACCCGATATACGATACTCATAGACGAACGGACCGGACTGTACGGATATTCTCACTGTCAGGCACAGTAGGGTTTCAGGATGACTTCGCTCGTCGGACTCCATTTCGCTCAATAACTGGGTAGCCGTTATTGTCACGACCCAAATGTGGCACGTGACCGGCACTTAAATCACGTGACATTTAAAGACGTCATCACGGTTCAAGTAAGCCGAGACCCGAAATCTAAACCCTTTTTGAAATTATTGGAGGTGAGGTTTAAATAGTCATCCGATGAAATCAATTTTAAAAATAACATCTAATTTTAACTAAGCATGTTGAAAAACATTTATGACGTTTTGAAACTTGACATCACCTCTTTTGCATTTTTATAAAAACCTAATACAACATAATAATAAAATAGCATCCCAACGGAAGCTAGTCTCCACGTCCAAACGATGGAGCAACCAACAATCTAAATCAGAAATCGACTCCAAAGAGTGCGACATCACCACACATAAACTCTAAGTCTTGCTTCTAAGTCCGAAATATACCGCTTCTAAGTTGATGGAGTTTCCACTAGATACAAGAATATATGAATAATCAAGAATGAGTATGATACAATAAAACCCACTTACCAATCAATCCCCAAAAAGAATGTGTGCCCAAGCCGCTGATAATCCAAGCGGTAAAACCTGCAAGAAACTGTGGCACAACGGGGATGAGTTGCCAACTCAGTGAATAAAATTACATCTAAAGGTAGAAATCGAAATGCAGGACGATACCTAGGTCATAAGTATAGTCCTATAATAATCTCTACCAATATACTATATGATATGCATATGTGCAATACTAACTATCATGCAATCCCAAGTATAATATCTTAATGTCATATGAGTCAAAATCATGAATCTATAGTTCGTGTTGGAATCCTTTTTTGTATATGAACGTCTGTACAAATATATGCAGGTCTGTCCCCCAGATCAGTCCTGGTTGAATCCACTAAGTAATATCTAACTGTGTATCTCATGATAATGATCAAATCAATATATATATATATATATATATGTATCCAGCATGGACATCGAAATCCAAAATCTGTCGTGTCCATCATCGACACGTAAATGTAGATACCGTCGACACCATCTCAACAGATGATCGTCACCCGATACCCTGGCCACAATCAGTATCCCCTGGATATTTGCCGTGCTCATCTCAATCTCCGGTATCGAGTATCCTCGTTAGGATCCCCGCTTATAACTGCGGCTTTCCTACCCCTCAGTCTCGAACCAGGTCCACCATGTATCCGACTGTATAGCTCCCCCACTCAGTCCTGATAATAACAAGTCCAAAGCCGTATAGCTCCCTCACTCGGGTCGAAATCAGAATCAGAAAACACAAAACTCATGGTGGACGTTTAACACATCATATCAAAATATCAAGTAAGGAATAAGAATACTTGCATAGGTTATATTGATTATATATTATATATATACATATATAACAGTGTCTCATACCACCGATATATATAATCAGGAGTAAAATACCCAGAAAATCCAAGGAAATCAAATACATCATTTATAGTAGTAATATTCGTAATCTACAACAGGATTAAGAAAAGACTACATAATCATATCACATAAGCATAATAATCTCAATTCTACTGTGTCATGGCACTACTAATGATGTGTAGTGTAGCATACGCATCTGTGCTCGTGCAACATGGCAATCATTAGTATTTGTGCAAGTGTTCTACGGTGTAACAACCTATATATTAACATATATATATATATATACGCATTATCTAACATAACGGTTCTACAGTGACATAGCAGTATCAATGAGGTGTAGTGTAACATATATTTGCGTGCTTGTACAGCATGGTAATCATTGGTATTTGTGCAGTGTTCTATCAGAGTGTGCGTAACGCAGAAATGTATAATATGGATAATATAATTCAAACATGTAAGGTAATCTAAACGTAACTATTGTAACTACTTGCTATGAGATATACCAATATCTTTAGAAATGATCGAAATGTTAAATTTGAAATAAGGAAGCTGCAATAGATTTAAAATAGATATCTGTTTTAGAAACTGGCATGCATCCTAGTATTTTATTTAAAAGACAAACGAATCATATTTTTTAAAAGAATATAGCTCACATAAGTATTACATTCTAAAACAGAATATAACCTAACTCTACAAGTCAAAAGATAAATTGGCCGTTATTCGGCATACAATTTTCATCACTTCTGATCCGTATAAATCCTTGTATTATATCTCTTCATATCGCTATATCTGTAACATCTTAAGTAAGGTATGATCCTTCGTACAAACTCATCAAATCATATCCATGTCGTACGGATCTAACATCACGTACATGTCTCACTTAAAGCCATAAATGAGCTCTATGTAAATGAATGACATATAAGATGCGATATTATATCAATACCTTGAATAACTACTATACTAACTAGAAATCATAATAATATTTATAAGGTTGCGGGGGTGTTATACGCCATCCATCCGACATTCCCTGTTGATGTAAATGTACTAAAAGCTCGTTGAATCCATGCCGCTACATCGCCAACTCCGTCTCGGAATTTTCGAATCGTACCTATATTCGTATTTAAATCGCATTGATATAAATATCATATCGAAAACCAAAACAACAAACTAAACGCCCGTAGGCTAGAACCTACAGCACACTTAACCCAAAAACGTCAATATAATTTTATCGTTAACGTATAAACGTCAACGGTTCAACTGCAACATCAAAATATGAAAACTCCATATCGTAAATATCTGAAATTTGATAAAATCATTTCTAAAACGTTCACAGATTTTTACGGTATAAATATTTAGACAACACAAACAATACAGAGACTTGTAAAATACCAACTCAAACCTACAGAAGAATAATCAACACCAAAATCCATAGGATGGCCGGCGTCGCCGGAATTTTGGTGAGTGTCGCCGGATTAATTTAGGAGTTTGGGGCTCTGGTTTCAAGTGGTATTTTATATTGATCTCTTTATACTTTTGGTCTTGCGAGTTTTTCTAGTGATTATACCTATTAGTTCCAGATTCACTTTCTGTAGTTAAATTATCACAAACACTAAACATGCTATGTGTCGTATATATAATTTTACTCCTAAACTTATATTTGCTTACAGATTTAACCCACTGAAAAACTAACTTATTTAAACAATACCAAACATACCTAAACACCTACACAGAGATACCCAAAAACCCACAACACCCAATTCCCTTAACGATCCGGCGAGATCGGATTTTCTGTGATGGTCGCCGGCCAAAATCCGCGCTTCATGGGTCATTTTCCTATGGTTTATTCTAGATCTAGTATATAAGATTATTTAGTTGTTTGATTACTTTATTTATCAACTAAACTAGAGCAGATTCAAACAGAGGCTAAGTTTCTCAAAATACGATATTACGATATTCGATTTCTAATGTAAAGCAGTTTCAGAACTAAAATCATACAGGGTTCAAGAATTATACCTACAGTAAGATCACTGGAAAAGCTTCCTCTAAGATGCACAAGCTCAAGGTCCTACCTGTAGGGTTAGCATAGCACCTTGTGAAGTTTTGGCAACTATCAATCATGCTACTTTAAAATTTTTGTGGTGCTAAACAAAGCCTAACCAAGATCTTAACTAGAGAATTAGGGTTAATATGTATGTAAACAACTTTACATCTAAGAGAGAGGGATTACAACCTTTGTAGTCCGTTCCTTCACTTCATAAGCTTTGAGTAGTGGTCCCTTCACCACGATCCATGAACTTCCAGACTCTAGAGAGGCTCCACAAGTCGAATGATCCATACTTGCTAGAAGTCTTTCTTTTCGAAGATGATCTACCTTGAATAATCTCAAACTCAAGCTCTTATTTCTCTAATCAAGTATTAGTGAAGTGAACACCCTAATCTATGTGGATAGAATAGATGAGGATGATGAAGTAGGAATTTTGCTCTCTTTAGTTTTCAATTTCTCACTTTTAATCATCACAACACAAAAAACTAAAAAGCTTTTTCAATGAGGAAGAAGAAGAAGAAAGCTTTTGTGATGAATAATGAATTATTGTTGTGGTTACAATTACAACTACGAGTTAATAAAATGAAGGATTTAACTCATGTAGAGAATAAACTAGAGTTAAGGGTTTGGGTTGGGTTAACAAATATCTACACAAAATATCAAAGCAAAATGACAAAAGGAAAGCTTCATGAAGCTTCATGAAAAAGCTAACCCAAATCCAAAACCTAACTTTGTTTAAACTTAACAACCATGTTGCATTTGTAACCCTAACTTTTTACAATATTATATATCACATATACAATATATTTTGTAACAAAATAAAATAATACAATTAACATATATCGCATATACATCAATGAATTATCCAGTGAGAAAATGAATCAATAAAGTGAGCTTATATTAGTTAACGTAATGTAATATATCACATATATAATTATACATTAAATTATCGAATCGACTCTTGATCCAACAATCCGGCTATATTGTATATAACCGGCTAATATAACATATATCAATTCATCGAATCAACACTTGATCCGATGATCCGGCTATATTGCATATACTCGACCGGTATCTCATATCGCGAAAATATAATACGGTATCTCATATCGTATTATTCTTGGTCCCACACATATCACATATGTGCTCCTACTCCGTTTTTCCTCAGCCAGGAAACCTCTGTGTAGGACTCTAAAGAATCGTCAATACGCCGGCAGTAGGTGATGATCATATCAAACACCCATAAGCTACAAGCGGCTAGCTAAACGTAACAGCCACCCAGGTATTGAGCGATCAGAAGATCAACAAGCAAGCCTGTACATTCTCCTGTGAATCCAATCAGTAACACTAACATACAGTCCGGTCTCTTCGTCTGATATGTTGCATATCTAATCTAGGGGTGGTAAACGTTAGACCCCAGTAACCGATAAGTCATGTCGATGTAAAGCTCATAACGGGTCGAGAAACTACTAATAACACTTACGAGTAAATCTCCATATCAGCCATGGCCAGGGACTTCCAGTTATAGCCAATCGAACACAGCACAACATCAACTCCCTATACCGGGAGAGACAAAACCCCTCCTATCGCTCATTGCCTCTATGTGATTCGGGACTGAACCCAAAAGACACCGTTTTGCACGCCCTTTTGGACGTGGTAAGGTGGAAATCAAAACACGGTGGGAATCACACAAGACTCTATGACGATCTCGGGTCTACAGACTAACCTGTACCAGTGTCACCGGAGAACTGCTATCTGACGATAGGTATAATACTATCCAGGAATTCTCGGCGAGTCCGTTCAGTGTACCCAGTTTCCACTGAGCACCCGTACACCATCTTTGATGTCCAATACAAATGGATATGGGATCATCCATCGCCCATCATATGGGTCAAGATGCGTATACGCTAGTCTACTCTAGAGTATCGATGCCCTGTCTTGATACACCCTCGACTAGGAACAGTTATAGGATGTACTCGTAGACTACCCTGGCCACACCAGTATGATCTGTATCATAGTCCTAGCAGTCGAGTACATATCCTAAGGGCTTTATCAACACGTGATCACAAAACAGTATTTGTTAACATGTTAAGATAAAGTGAAATCAGACAGCATACTATCATATCGAGCAAGAAAGTCCTCTCTATATATATCCAAGCATCCACTATAATATGCATCATATGTACAACAATGGCCTCTGGGGTATATATATAACTAACACTAGCTAGAGGGTGATGGTGAAAATCCTTAGCACCTGTTCTTCATCTCTTCTCTCTTTTCTTATTTTCTTTTGTGTGTTCTAATGTTTTTCTTTTCCTTTCCTTCTCTTTAAACTTCTGATCTTATGAACTGAACAATGGAGTAAGATAGGGAAAAGAGTGAGGGTTTGTTGTAGAGAAAGGAGGAGGTGGAAATTGCAAGGTGGTGTTGTAAAGGGAAGGAGGAGGAGGTGTCACACAAGTAGTGAGGTGGGGTTTCATGCAAGGAGGAGGTAGAGGGAGGAGAGTAGGGTAAGGGTAAGGTGTTTTAAGGGTATATCCTAGCATATGTTATACCAACTATAATTTTAAAGGAATGTAGAAATAAAGATAAACCTTCATATTGAAAAATCCAAATTCATATAATATAAAAGATATGAAATGATAAATCTATCAATTAAGTATCATTAGCTTAATGACAAATACAATGTCATGATAATATAATTAAAATATCATTTTCTTGATATCACCCACTTTATTCATATTTATCAAAATAATTACATTTTTCGGACATGATTCCGATACTCCATTTCATAAGCGATATCATTTTTGTAAAATATCATTTTCATTATTTATAATAAAAAATTTAATTAACTATTCTTAATTTTCCAAAATGTTACAGTCTCTCCCCTTTAAAGAAATTCGGTCCCCGAATTTAAATTAAAACTCTTTCGTAAAACATTTCATAACCCAATTACTTATTTTAAAACAATTTCCCGGGGTCAAATTTTAAAACATAAAATTTGCTCGATATCAAAAGTCTCCAAAGTTCCATATGAGCTAAAATGCATCACAACGCAACCGTGTGAGTGAAAAATCAAAAGATATAATCTTTCATAACTGTAACTCTAGCGGTTGCTATGAGAATTATTCCAGTTATGACAAAAATTTTGCCAAATACGAAAACCATTGTGTATCCTAAGTGTACAAAATCAATGCCATGATCGCAGTGCAATATCAGTACATACGATCAAGAGAAATATAAAAATCAACTCTATCATATATCCTATCAAGTGCAAAGCACGCAAACAAAATCAACCCTAATGGGTTTATACGTAAGTCTCAAACCACACTTCACGATATTCACGAAAACAAAACAGCGCTAAGTGCAACAGTCGTGCACGAAACGATATCCACCGCATCCGCTCTGCATGGAATAAAATTATACAAAATAATACCAAGTGCATTGTTCATATCAGAATTTTGCATTATTATATTCCCCATTCTTAATCATATTGAAAATAAATAGGTGCTTTTGATCCATGTCTGCTAAATAGTTGCAGGTTACATGTTATCAGAACAAATACAGGGAAAATGGTGAAAAGACGTTATAAATGTGAGACTATGACCAATAAATAGATGAATCTGTATGATGCCACCTACCAGTTTAAGGAACAAATGAAGATCAATGAACAGTTCGATTGCACAACGTATGAGGGCAGCACAAGATTCAAGACTTCAACACGAAGCTAACGGTAAAAGTCCACAACATTCTGCACTGTGGAAATCTGGAAGAAAATAGAAGATATTCTGAGAAACCAAGTGAAGAAACCAGAAGTAAAATGCAACATGAAGCAATCCTAAAGAAATGAGCCCAATAGCCCATCAAACGGCCGCGGAACCACGGCCAAACAAGGCTTTTGGCCGCGGATCCGCGGCCGTACAATGCACGTGTCGGTGGATAAGACGGTACGTTGATCGGGTCTTCTTAGGGTAGATTTGTAAATTTATGAATGGATTAGAATGTAACCTAGGGTTTCATGTATATATAAATAGGAGAGCAAAAGGCTAATAATTCTCGTGTCTCTTTTGGGTGCCTTTTTTGAGAAGCCTCTTTTAATTTCTAGATCTTAGATTTTCAATTCCATGTAATCTGTCAAAGAGTGCATCAATAAAGAAGTAAGTCTTTTTATCTTGAATTTTTTTTCTGCCGTAGTTATAAATTTTTTATCTGCCGTAGTTATAAATTTTTTTATCTGCCGTAGTTATTAAATTAAAACCATAAAAAAATGAACTCGTTTATCAATTCCCTAATGAGTGAGTAGTTCCTCACTTGTTAGGGTTTGGTTTGGGAAAGTTTTGAGAGATGAAAATCTCTCACCCCTTTCTTGCCCATTATACATTTTAAAGTAGGACTATATGCATACATACACACACCGCTCACTACGGCACCCTATCCCACGAGGTAGCGGTGATATCATAGTTAAATACCGGTTGTGTATGTTTTCCATGGAGGTTAGGGTAAGAGTTAAGAAAGAACGGATAAGGACCTAGATGAAGAAACCTAGTTTCTTCCCGATAGTGCTAATCCCCTTTATTAACTATTACCTTAACACCTAAAAGTTCTTAATTAGGGCAAAGAAAGCGGTGAGAATAATTGATTTTCCAAACTAACCTAATCTTAATCCTAGCAAGCTTTTTATAAACTTTTATCTCATTCTTAGATCTTAAAATAAAACCCAAAATCTTTTGGATTTAACTCGTTAAAACACAAAGAATAGGAATCCATCTCCCTATAGACTGACCCGTACTCAACCGGCTAGCTACCAAGCGACACCGTCTTGATTGCGGTAAATTCTTTGATTCAAAAACGCACATACGCAAAATCTCTTCAATCAAATGGCACTGTTGCCGGGGAGACGGTATTCTCTTTCTTTGTGTAATTTCGGGTTAAAAATAAAAAATAAAAAAAATAAAAAAAATTTAAAAATTAGGAAAATTGAAAAATTTTAAAACAAAAAAGATAATAATAAAATAAAATAAATTCATCTTGTTCTTTTTGAGAGGTCTTGTGTGAATTGCGTAGGAAAACTAGATGGGCTGATTCAGATTTGGAAAAAGCCAGTGAACATATCAACAAACAGAAAATCTGAACAGACCGAGGAGAATCACAACAACAAACAGAAAATTTTTGGAGATCCAAACTAACAAAACCACCGCGGAACCGCGACGGATATAGGCAGTTGACCGCGGAACCGCGGTCAACCAGTGACGTCAGCATCTCAAAACTTCTCAGTGAGTATTTTATCCTCTCTTCTACCCTCTGAACTCAGCTAAAAAATTTTCCTGCAGCGTTCTTTGTGCTAAATCTCTCTCCCTCTCCAATAAATTGTTTTTGTGCAGGATTCTTTACGCTGCAAAATAAATTTTTTTTTTGAAAGTGTTTTAGATTTTTGTGTGTTAATTGCTTTGGAAATTTAAAACGGACTTTTAAGGGGCTATAACACCAATCAAGATTGGGTAGGGATTTCATTACCCTTCCTAAGACCCCAGAAATCACAAAAAGCATTTTGCATCAACCCTCGAGTTAATTAAAAAATATTAGACTCAGCCAATAAAGACTGTCGTGCTCATTAGGACAAAGGAAAGGTTGTAGGCATCGGTCGTTTATCTAAACCTGAGTTTGTGGTGTCTAGGCTAGACAAGTGGGAAAGGTAATTTTAAAAGTCCCGTCTCACGGTGATTCGTGAGCGGATCCCTCCTTTCTTTACTTGTGCTTACCTGGCCATAACTGGCGGTGAAGAGGCGATTCGAGGATCTCACAACTTGCCCTTTGGAACAGTTTGGAACAGTCTAGTTGACTTAGGAGACCCTAGCTCTAGGCATGATTGTGCATGCTTATATTGTGACTGTTTGAAAGTGTGTAGTAGTCCGTACAAATTTTGCAAAAACTCTTTCTAAAAGAAACACTTTCAAAAATTTCAAAAACCCAAAAACAAACAATTTCAAAAAAAAATTTAAAATTAAAATAAATTTTTTTAAAAAAATAAAAATAAAAATAAAAAATAAAAATAAAAATCATCACATTCTTTTTCTTCTCCTTTCTTACATCATGGGTACCCCACCTCGCAAAACTCTTGCCGAACTTTGGTACCCTTATCCAAGCATTGCTTCCTACGCGCATTGTTTTGGTCGAATTACGGACGACCCCTCCATGCCCAAAATTTCTTTGAAAGATCGAATAGAAGCATCTAGGAGAAACAGTTGGACTCCGCAATCCACTCTGTATCAACCATTTCAACCTTCACCACCTTCTTACGTTGATACTCCTTTTTCGAGTCCTGTTGTGACTCCGAAACCCATGTCTATTCCTGAACATATTGAACAATCTCGTAACCGATCTTTCACTCCTTTCAACACTTCTAGTTCTTGGGATCAACAATTCCATTCACCTTTTTATCCAAATGTTGATCCTACTCCTGTCCAACCATTCAATTCCAACCAGTCCTACCCGACTTTCGCACCTTCCCTAGACATTGCTTCTACACAGCCATTTAGGAGTTTCCAGAATCCAAACAATTTTGAATCTTTTACTGAAAGCCCTTCACAACGAATGTCTAGTCTGGAACAGTCGTTGGAAGCTTATATTGTAGCGACAAACCAACAGATGAAGTATTTGGATGCGTCCATTGCCGCCCTATTACAACCTAGTGACCCGGTAGCTAGTTTCCAACCAGCTCCAAATTTTCTAATGTATGATGAGGCGGTTGGACAGATTAAGAATTTGAGTGAAGAGAGTGAGCTGTGCACCCTTCCAAATCAAACCTACCCATCCCCAATTGAATCCCACAACTCCAGTTTTGAATGTCTATCAAGTTTCCCAAATGATTCACCAGTTGAAAAAGAAAACATTTAATGAGTTGTGCGACTTTGTAGTGCTTGATTTGCGAGATTGTGAAGGGTCTCTTTCGAGTGAACCCACACCCAATCCTTTTGAACTTTACACCTCCAATCTAGAACCTAAATTGATAAATATCCATGCTTTTGATGAGGTGTCCGAAAAAATTGATTTTCACTAAATTGAGGATATTGACGCAGGGAATAATTTGGGTGATGTGCCCGCATATTTGGCCGAGTTTTTCTCTCCAATTCATCATCCCGAATTATTAAATTTTTTTCCCGAACTTCATATGCGTCTTGATTTTGATGTGAATGGAATGGATAAGCTAAATTTTGAGGAGAATATTGAGGATAAACCGGTTTTGTTTAATGAGTCGGATTTTTCAATTCATCCTATTCTTTCCACTGACTGTGTACACCTTCTGAACCTTTAACTATGACCCTTCCTAAATCACTCCCCTTCGTCCTTTCCATCGTTTCGACCGCACAAGAGACCGTATCGCTTTCAATTCCAATGTCTGGTTTACCAAGTTCGACGTACCCATGTTTGCTCACGAATCTTGAGGGATTTGACCTCATTTCTCAGTGGATTGATTGATTAGCACAATTGCTTTTTACACATCGGTCATTACAAAATGTGCTAATTTATACACTCCATCTCCACCCTCAGATCCGTATTAAACTTTTTTCTTCCACTTTCTCTTGTTCTTCTTCTAATCTTCCTTTAATGATACCTAGTGTTAATGAATCACAATCCGATATTTTGAGTTTGATAATTCTAGAAAAACAACTTGATTTAGACTCTTTTGAAAATGAGGTAAATGAGCCTTACGACTATCCTACCTTCATAATTTTTGAAAAATCAAGTGTGTTGAATTCTGGCGAGACACTTATTGACACGTTCAATCGAACTTTGGATGAAAGTTTCAAACATATTTTCGCCGACGAACTCGCATTCTTAAACGACACGGATTTTGTGATTAATCAACCTCCACCTGAAGAAGTTGAACCACCACTATTTTTTTCTTTTCCACTATTCTTCTCCTCCACCGAGACCATCTACTGCTTTTATCTCAACACAGTCTCGTGTGTTTCTCATTTCTTTTCTCTACACTCCATTCTTTCACCAACCACACCATTATAACGATAAAATTTTTGAATGGTTGGTGCTAACCGTTGGCCTGTGTAAGGCCTTGTATAGCTTGATACTGTGTTTTTCTCCCCCCTAACTCTAAACTTTAACATTTAAACAGTGGAAACACTGTTTCACTTAAGTTTGGGGGGTGGGGGGGGGCTTTTTGTGTATATATATTTTGTGTTCTTTTTCTGTTAATAATAAAAAATATAAAAATATAAAAAAAAATAACAGAGGAGTACCGACAATTTTGACCCTCTTGTTGTAGCCTGACAGTGAGGACACTGTCAAGTTTAACTTTGGGGGTGTGCTCGGTAAGCTTTCTTCCTTCGCATTTATGTGTATATTTTTGCATTTGCATACTTATTTTAAAAACCATAAAAATTGAAAAAATTTTAAAAAAAATTTATAAAAAATGAAAAATTCAATTTTGGCCATAATTGACTTGAGTTTAACTAGACGGTTAACTAGCTAGGAAAAACTAGATCCAAAACTTAGTAAATTAAAAACCCTAAAAATAACCTTTCTTAAAATTTAACGGTAGAAAATATTTGTCCTTATAGTTTACTTAGAAATAGACAAATTTTGAGTTCACTTCTTGGGCTAAGTCAAAATAAGGGAAGCGTATTGATATTTTAATTAAAGTATAAATCTAAAAAATAATTCCTAAGCTTAAGTCTAAATTCTGAAAATGTATACCCTACAACTTGCACAAACACGAACCTTAAAACTTGGAATAGTAGAGGATACCTTGAAATGCTCTTGTCTAAAATCCTTAGTATGAAGGAAAATAAAATTATAAGTGTGAATAAAGAGATATAAAAAATGAACACTGGTTTTGTAATTACTTAAGGCTGCGTAAAATAAAAAAAAATATAGCGAGGGTGCTTTATCACCTAGTGCCTTAGACCAACTGGTTTGGGAGTCACTGCTAAAGCCTTAGGTATTACAAGACGAGGAATTACGCCTTAATGTGCAAACATATTTTGTAATCAGTCGTTAGTACCTCAAGAAGTATTAACGGTCGCATGAAGGATGTGTAAGAAATTTCATCTAAAAATTCACCAACTAAAAGTACTTTGGATGATGGACAAGAGTATAAGAGCTTGAATTGAATTTCCAAGTGTAGGGGTGATACATACACACACGTAGGGGTATATGATTGGGGTTTGGATGAGAGATAAGAATGAAAAATAGGACTTATATCTTTAGTAGAGATGATAAAAATTCCTAAGTTGAGATGGAACCTTAGAAGGAAAACTCAAAAGATGCTAAAAACTAAATAAATTTACAGAACATATACAATCTTAAGTTAAATGATAAAGAAGCATGAAAAATATGGGTTGATAATTTCTAAGTTGAAGATAATAGAATTTCTTGCTAGAACACCGAATTGAAGAATGAAAGTCAACAGGCCAAATTGATCGGATTTTGTGGGTAGTATCCGCTGAAAACCCTCATGAGACAACACTCCTCCTACCAGGGACACCTAGAGGTTTAATGGCTTGTTGCACGAGCTCAGTGCAATCGCGACTCCCTGCGAAAGTGAGGTTAGGATTTTGTTGAGAATAAAAATGGCTTTGCTTGGGACGAGCAAAAGATAAGTTTAGGGGTATTTGTTCATATCAGAATTTTGCATTATTATATTCCCCATTGTTAATCATATTGAAAATAAATAGGTGCTTTTGATCCATGTCTGCTAAATAGTTGCAGGTTACAGCTTCTCAGAACAAATACAGTGAAAATGGTGAAAAGACGCTATAAATGTGAGTCTATGACCAATAAATAGATGAATCTGTATGATGCCACCTATCAGTTTAAGGAATAAATGAAGATCAATGAACAGTTCGATTGCACAACGTATGAGGGCAGCACAAGATTCAAGAGTTCAACACGAATCTAACGGTAAAAGTCCACAACATTCTGCACTATGGAAATCTGGAAGAAAATAGAAGATATTTTGAGATACCAAATGAAGAAACTAGAAGTAAAATGCAACATGAAGCAGCCTTAAAGAAATGAGCCCAATAGCCCATCAAACGGCCGCGGCTTTTAGCCGCGGATCCGCGGCCGTACAATGCACGTGTCGGTGGATAAGACGGTGCGTTGACCGGGTCTTCTCAGGGTAGATTTGTAAATTTATGAATAGATCAGAATGTAACCTAGGGTTTCCTGTATCTATAAATAGGAGAGCAAAAGGCCAATAATTCTCGTGTCTCTTTTGGGTGCCTCTTTTGAGATGCCTCTTTTAATTTCTAGATCTTAGATTTTCAATTCCATGTAATCTGTCAAAGAGTGCATCATTAAAGAAGTAAGTTTTTTTATCTTGAATTTCTTTTCTGCCGTAGTTATAAATTTTTTATCTGCCATAGTTATAAATTTTTTTATTTGCCGTAGTTATTAAATTAAAACCATAAAAAAATGAACTCGTTTATCAATTCTCTAATGAGTGAGTAGTTCCTCACTTGTTAGGGTTAGGTTTAGAGAAGGTTTGAGAGATGAAAATCTCTCACCCGTTTCTTGCCCATTATACATTTTAAAGTAGGACTATATGCATACATACACACACCGCGCACTACGGCACCCTATCCCACGAGGTAGCGGTGATAACTAAAGACCGGTCGTGTATGTTTTCGATGGAGGTTAGGGTACGAGTTAAGAAAGGACGGACAAGGACCTAGAGGAAGAAACCTAGTTTCTTTCCGATAGTGCTAATCTCCTTTGTTAAGTATTACCTTAACACCTAAAAGTTCTTAATTAGGGCAAAGAAAGCGGTGAGAATAATTGATTTTCCAAACTAACCTAATCTTAACCCTAGCAAGCTTTTTATAAACTTTTATCTCATTCTTAGATCTTAAAATAAAACCCAAAATCTTTTGGATTTAACTCGTTAAAACATAAAGAATAGGAATCCATCTCCCTGTGGACCGACCCGTACTCAACCGGCTAGCTACCTAGCGACACCATCTTGATTGCGGTTAATTCTTTGATTCAAAAATGCCCATACGCAAAATCTCTTCAATCATGCATCGGGGTGCACAACTTAATTCTCAAATGCATCAGAGTGCATAAAATCAAACGGCAACTAGTGTGCACGAAATCAAACAAAATATAACTAGAATATATACATAAATTCTTAACCATGTGCATCTGATGTGCATGGAAAATCAGTGTAGTGCATCCAATGTACACAACACTCCAATCGAGTGCAGTCACCTCGCACTAAAATCTCAACAAGTGCACCTGGTGTGCACAAAGCATATGTCAACGTGAAATTACTGTACATAGAAATCTCATCAAGCGCACCTGGTGTGCACAAAACATAAATTGATCCTCAAATCCTTAAAATACATATATCAAAATCACGGACCTCGGGTTGTCCTTTCTCCAACGTTGAAAATGAAAGTTTTTGATTATAAAAACGTAAATCGAACTTAAAGGACATCGAAGCATATTCTCTTCAATGTCGGAAAGTGTTTATACCACCGGAATTAGCATAACAAGAATTTCTACTTGTCGTCTGCCACGTTCTAACGTCTTCTGTCTCTGAATTCTAGTTCTTCTTGCAGATCTCTAATATCATGGCTTCTTGATGCGAACGTCTTGTGAGGAGCAACGACACCATTCGTCTTATTGCGGATACATCCCATCACACCTTCTTGACCAGTGGCCCAGTCCTTTGTGACGTAACATGTTGATAACGGAATCTCTGTCCTCGGCTTGTGTGTTAACAACTAATCTCAGTCCAATCTTATTTATTACAAATTCATGGAGAGAATCCATCAAGTCTTTTGCTAAAATCATTTATCTAGCCTGCCTGGAATTAGTACTCATTTCCGAATCCACTTTTTCCCTTGGTAAACACTGTCATTCCTTTTAAATTTTCTCCTGAAAGTGTAGTTGTATTCATCATCAAATCTTCGGTATCAACTGTGGAAAACAACTACCCTTTAAACTTTGCACCATTCTCCTGTCCTGTAAATTCCCTATATCAATCACTTAAGGAGCGTATCTGCATAGTTACGCGAATTGCAAATCATACTTGGTTATGACCCACTCAGAGTCTTTCGAACTCGGAAACGTGAATCCATTACTTCTGATACTCTGTAGAGAAATCTGGCTAATCTCACCTCCAAAGACTCGTCCCAATTTGTCGGAGGAAAACTTACTGTACGATCTCCTTCTTGAACTACTTGCATCTGGTCTGAACAAGCTCCATTGAAAGAAGTACATCAACTTCAGAGGGGCAAAGCCCCCCGTCGCGCGTGCGTGCGATAATAAGTACGCACGCGTATGCTCTCAGGTGTAGATCTCGTATCGAGGCGCCACAATGGATTAAAAGTCTTAACCACCCCACACCTGAATGGCTATGAATCCTCCTGATCCATCTATACTGGTAACATCGTCAACTTTTAACTTTACGAACTTTGGAAGCAACTTCTCTATAATCTCAGCAAGGATTGGTACCGCTGCCTGAACAGTACACAACACCATAATCTTCGGAGAGGGGAAAACATCATGTCTCAAGTCTATCTGATCTCTAACAATGACTTTACCATCAGGTGCGGATCCTAAAGAAACTCGCTCCACTATTGGAACTCGATCAAATATGAATAAATGACGTATCTCTGTATCATCGGAAATTCATCCTGGTCAGTCCTTGTCCCAGACAAGTCTGCTCTGACCGAATCTCTAAATGTAGCTCTCTCTGCCCTCATAAACATAGTGATCGAAACAATCAATCATGAACTGACGAAAATAGATCAACGGAATGAATAGAAGGAAGATCTCAAGATATAATTCCTATGGTATCTTAGGCGGAGTTTCATATCGTAAATATACCACCGAACATATGTATGGTACGCCACTCTACTTAGTACCTACTCCATCAACAAAGGTCATCCTATATAACGAAAAGTCGGGTATAAGACCACCAAAGTCAAGTCTAAGTCCTATAAGGTCAAGCCCAGTTAACAAAATGTATGCCCAGATTCCATATAGTCAATCTAGATTCGAACAAAGGTTAAACCAACCGCTCTGATACCAACTTTGTCACGACCCAAATGTGGCACGTGATCGGCACTTAAATCATGTGACATCTAAAGACGTCGCCGCGGTTCAAGTAAGCCGAAACCCGGAATCTAAACCCTTTTTGAAATTATTGGAGGTGAGGTTTAAATAGTCATTCGATGAAATCAATTTTAAAAATAACATCTAATTTTAACAAAATATGTTGAAAAACATTTATGACGTTTTGAAACTTGACATCACCTCTTTTGCATTTTTATAAACACCTGATACATCATAATAATAAAATAGCATCCCAACGGAAGCTAGTCTCCACGTCCAAACGATGGAGCAACCAACAATCTAAATCAGAAATCGACTCCAAAGAGTGTGACATCACCACACATAAACACTAAGTCTTTCTTCTAAGTCCATAATATACCACTTCTAAGTTGATGGAGTTTCCACTAGATACAAGAATATATGAATAATTAAGAGTGAGTATGATACAATAATAATCCACTTACCAATCAATCCCCGAATAGAATGTGTGCCCAAGCCGCTGATAATCCAAGCGGTAAAACCTGCCAGAAAATGTAGCACAACGGAGATGACTTGCCAACACAGTGAATAAAAGTACATCTAAAGGTAGAAATCGAAATGCATGACGATACCTAGGTCATAAGTATAGTCCTATCATAATCTGTACCAATATACTATATGATATGCATATGTGCAATACTAATTATCATGCAATTCCAAGTATAATATCTCAATGTCATATGAGTCAAAATCATGAATTTATAGTTCGTGTTGGAATCCCTTTTTGTATATGAATGTCTGTACAAATATATGCAGGTACTGTCCCCCGGATCAGTCCTGGTTGAATCCACTAAATAATATCTAACTGTGTATCGCATGATAATGATCATATCAATATATATATAGATGTCCATCGACATCGAAATCCGAAATCTGTCATGTCCAACATCGACACGTAAATGCAGATACCGTTGATACCATCTCAACAGATGATTGCCACCCGATATCCTGGGTACGATCAGTATCCTCTGGATATCTGTCGTGTCTAATCGAACCCCAGTCAGTATCCCCTGGATATCTGCCGTGCTCATCTCAATCTCCGTTATTGAGTATCCTCGTTAAGCTCCCCGTCTATAACTGCGGCTTTCCTGCCCCTCGGTCTCGAACCGGGTCCACCATGTATCCGACTGTATATCTTCCCCACTCAGTCCGGATAAGAGCAAGTTCGAAGCCGTATAGCTCCCCCACTCGGGTTGGAATCAGAATCAGAAAACACAAAACTCATGGTGGATGTTTAACTCATCATATCAAAATATCAAGTAAGGAATAAGAATACTTGCATAGGTTATATTGATGATATTATATATATGTACATATATAACAATGTCCCATACCACCGATATATATCATCAGGAGTAAAATACCCAGAAAATCCAAGGAAATCAAATACAACATTTATAGTACTAATATTCGTAATCTACAACAGGAATAAGAAAAGACTAAATAATCATATCACATAAGCATAATAATCTCAATTCTACTGTGTCATGACACTACTAATGATGTGTAGTGTAGCATACGTGTCTGAGCTCGTGAAACATGGTAATCATTAGTATTTGTGCAAGTGTTCTACGGTGTAACAACCTATATATTAACATATGTATATATACGCATTATCTAACATAACGGTTCTACAGGGACATGGCAGTACCAATGAGGTGTAGTGTAACATATATTTACGTGCTTGTGCAGAATAGTAATCATTGGTATTTGTGCAGTGTTCTATCAGAGTGTGCATAACGCAGAAATGTATAATATGGATAATATAATGCAAACATGTAAATTAATCTAAACGTAACTATTGTAACTACTTGTTATGAGCTATACCAATATCTTTAGAAATGATCGAAACGTTAAGTTTGAAATAAAGAAGCTGCCCTAGATTTAAAATAGATATCCATTTTAGAAACTGGCACACATCCTAATATTTTATTTAAAAGACAAACGAATCGTAGTTTTTAAAAGAATATATCTCACAGAAGTATTATATCCTAAAATAGATTATAACCGAACTCTACAAGTCAAAGGATAAATTGGCCGTTATTCGGCATACAATTTTCATCACTTCCGATCCGTGTAAATCCTTGTATTATATCTCATTATATCGCTATATCAGTATCATCTTAAGTACGGCATGATCCTTCGTACAAACTCATCAAATCATATCCATGTCGTACGGATCTAACATCACGTACATGTCTCACTTAAAACCATAAATGAACTCTATGTAAATGAAGGACATATAAGATGCGATATTATATCAATACCTTGAATAAGTACTATACTAACTAGAAATCATAATAATATTTATAAGGTTGCGAGGATGCTATACGCCATACACCCGACTTTCCCCGTAGATGTAAATCTACTCACCAACTTAAAAGCTCACTGAATCTATGCTGCTACATCGCCAACTCCGTCTCGGAATCCTCGAATCGTATCTATATTCGTATTTAAATCGCATTGATATAAATATCATATCGAAAACCAAAACAACAAACTAAACGCCCGTAGGTTAGAACCTACAGCACACTTAACCCAATAACATCAATATAATTCTGTCGTTAATGTATAAACGCCAACGGTTCAACTGCAACATCAAAATATGAAAACTCCATATTCTAAATATCTGAAATTTGATAAAACCATTTCTAAAACGTTCCCAGATTTTTACTGTATAAACATTTAGACAACACAAACAATACAGAGACTTGTAAAATACCAACTCAAATCTACAGAAGAATAATCAACACCAAAATCCATAGGATGGCCGGCGTCGCCGGAATTTTGGTGAGTATCGCCGGATTAATTTAGGAGTTTGGGGCTCTGGTTTCAAGTGATGTTTTATATTGATCTCTTAATACTTTTGGTCTTGCTAGTTTTTCTAGTGATTATACCTATTAGTTCCAGATTTACTTTCTGTAGTTAAATTATCACAAACACTAAACATGCTACGTGTCGTATATATAATTTTACTCCTAAACTGATATTAGCTTACAGATTTAACCCACTGAAAAACTATCTTTTTTAAACAATACCAAATATACCTAAACACCTACAGAGAGGTACCCAAAAACCCACAACACCCAATTCCCTTAACGGTCCGGCGAGATCGGATTTTCTGTGATGGTCGCCGGCCAAAATCCGAGCTTCATAGGTCGTTTTCCTATGGTTTATTCTTGGTCTAGTCTTTAAGATTATTTAGCTGTTTGATTACTTTATTTATCAACTAAACTAGAGCAGATTCAAAAAGAGGCTAAGTTTCTCAAAATACGATATTACGATATTCGATTTCTAATGTAAAGCAGTTTCAAAACTAAAATCATACAGGGTTCAAGGATTATACCTACAGCAAGATCACTAGAAAAGTTTTCTCTAAGATGCACAAGCTCAAGGTCCTAGCTAGAGGGTGATGGTGAAAATTCTTAGCACTTGTTCTTCTTCTCTTCTCTCTTTTCTTATTTTCTTTTGTATGTTCTAATGTTTTTCTTTTCCTTTCCTTCTCTTTTAATCTTCTGATCTTATGAACTGAATAATGGAGTAAGATAGGGAAAAGAGTGAGGGTTTTTTGTAGAGAAAGGAGGAGGTGGAAAGTGCAAGGTGGCGGTGTAAAGGGAAGGAGAAGGAGGTGTCACACAAGTAGTGAGGTGGGGTTTCATGCAAGGAAGAGGTGGAGGGAGGACAGTAGGGTGAGGGTAAGGTGTTATGAGGGTATATCCTAGCATATGTTATACCAACTATAATTTTAAAGGAATGTAAAAATAAAGATAAACCTTCATATTGAAAAATCCAAATTCATATAACATAAAAGATATGAAATGATAAATCTATCACTTAACTATCATTAGCTTAATGACAAATACAATGTCATGATAATATAATTAAAATATCATTTTCTTGATATCACCCACTTTATTCATATTTATCAAAATAATTACATTTTTCGGATATGATTTCGATACTCCATTTCATAAGCGATATCATTTTTGTAAAAATATCATTTTCATTATTTATAATAAAAATTATAATTAACTATTCTTAATTTTCCAAAATGTTACAGTTATGTACAGCTAGTGCCACTGACGTGCTTGTGGTTAAACCCACTTCCAGCGTATTGACGAGTCTTTAGAGTCCCACACAGAGAGTTTCCCAAGTTCGGGCGAAACGTTGTAGAGGCCGTATGGTTTTATGGCAGGGTTCGATCATATACGTGCACTTGTGCACGGATAATACTAGTGGGCTTTGGTTTAAGCCAGATCCTAGTATTAGATTATTGGATTATTTTCGTCTCGTTGTATTCATATTCAGTCGGAATACGGATGTAGGTATGTATATACAGATGAGGGGTATTCTTGTAATCCGTTATAAGATTACTTTTGAAGATTCCATTTCCTTTTTCATTTAAACATTTAGCTTAATGTTTAAATTTTGTTGTGATGGAAATTGTGAGCTTAAGTTTTGGCTTGTGGGATTTATTGTGGCATGGTGACTCATGGTGTGTTTCTTTGTGCCATGCTTGTTATTTTATTATTGTTGTGAGATATTTGTGGAGGCATGAGAGATGATATTTCTTGAGTTGCAATACACAAATACCTCACAATTGAACACACAAGAAAATGGGGCATCCACTACCTTTTTCTTGAGTTGCCGTTTCTTTTGGTGCCAAGTCTTGTGCTCACAACTTCTTTCACCAATGGCTTCTTCTTCAACCTCTATCCATATACTCTCATGTGTTGAGAATCCATGGATGTCTTGAGACAAAATGATCACACAATCTCTTTATTTCATCTTGGGCATCTAGGTTAGAAAACTTGATGTCCGAGTTGCTTCGGTTTTGAAGCGGGAGCCCGTATAAAGAATCCTCGACGTGGATCCTCTTCAACGAGGGAGACCGAAGAGAGAACTTCATCGGGGAAGCCACGACAATCTTAGGTCCGAGATTGAAGACCAAAGGACACGGATCGATCGATATAATCTGTAAACTCCTCTTTGCATGTTTGCTAGTATAGGGTTTTTGGTTCGATCTTGTGCGGGTTTTGTTTGCGCCAAAGTTTTAAAAGTTTTTGTTTCTCGTTTGGCCATAGAATGATGGCCGAGGTACCGGAAAAACCCAATATGGTATCAGAGCCTCCCAAACACCTTAAACTAGCTAGTTGCGATATTAAAATTCACGTTTTTTCGGGCATCGAAAACTGTCGAGAAAACAGTCCCGAATTTTTGAGTTTTCAGATATTTGCACACCCCGCCGGCTCTCGGTTTGAACCGAGAAGCTATGGGGTGCTGCGTGGGCACCCTGGGGAGACCCGAGGGGGCTGAATGGCTGGGCCCACTCCCCAAGACCACCACAAGGTGGTCTTGGGGGTGGGGACCCGAAACATCCCCTTCATGGGCAGTTTCGGGTCTGCCTCACCCTCTGGCCACCTCATGGTGGCCTCAAGGGTAGGGTACCCCCTCTAGGTCCTTCGACTCGAAATTAATTTCATGCTCTAAATCCCCACGAAAGTTCAAGCGCCTTTCGTTTTGATTCGGACCTCCGAATTGGCTCAAAACTCGACTTTTTTGGATGTTTAGTGCACTTTGTTTTTTATCCTTAGTATATTTGGGATGTGCGCTAATTGTGTTTTGGAATTCCAATGTCATGACATCGTTTGCATGCGTGGATTTGTTGGTAACGTTGTCTAATTGCTATATGTTCAATTAGACGGGGTTACACACTTGATTCGGTTACTTATTTCTGTGGATAAATCTGGTTATGGTTTGTGCGGATTGTCGTGATGGATAGTCTTGGGTGCAATGGTAGTGCAGTTTAGTTTCATTTGTACATTTAATATTGCGGGGCGAGCATCAGACATGTGGGCTGCCGTCACTGCCTATTTGTATATTATTTGTTTGGGACATGACCGGGTTGAGGTCGTTGTCACCGTTGTACATATTTTCTTTTCTATACTAGGATTACCTCGCGGTGGAGTGCACGGATAGCCAGGTTCTAGAGGGCAACGAGCCCACATCTCATGGCGTTGAGATGGAGGGGGCCTCACTCTAGAATTTGAGGGCTATTCACCGCACTCGTAGGGGGTACAAGTTGACCAAAGGAGGAGTGCTCAAGTTACCGGATTCCGTGAATTGCCGGGTGGCCCATTCATTTTGATGAAGGGGGCTGCCTCGCTTCTTGTTTTGGCGGGTAACTTTGCGCACTCGTAGGTGTCTAGGTTTTCATTGCACAGGCTATCCACACTACCAGGGAAACGTCGGGTTTCACTTGCGGCTCAAAGGAAACCCGGGGCTCCCAGATTATCTGTATTGTTTTGTGATGCTTATCGCTCGTCTGTGATGTTGCATTTATCATACCTGGAGCGATTATTATATATTGCTATATATATACTAGTAGATGTTGTATATGTTTTACACCCGCGCTAATCCAGTCCCCACTCTGTCGTTAGTTAAGTTACCTAACGGGTGATGACGGGACCCAGTGGCGAATGCGAATGGCATATACGTACATCATATTTTCGTTCTTTTGTAGTGCGATTAATTGATGGGACTGCGTTGATTTAGATCAATGCAAGGAAAACAGACTTATTCGATGTTTTTGGAACAAATTTTCAAAAGCAGTTATTATAACGAAGTTTTCTTTTTTTTTGCATAGTGGTATTCGGTTATGAATATCCAGCTTCTCATTCAATGAGGCAAGGGTCGAGATCCCTTCATCGGGAGTGACCCATTGAGCAGAAGTTTGCGTCAGGGTAATAACCTCACTATAGTCGATTACTTTTTGCTTTGCATCGCAGTATTCAGTTGGAATATCCTGCACCTCATTCTACGAGGAAAGATCCGAGATCCCTTCACCGGGAGTGGCCTCTTTAGCAAAGGTTTTCGCCACTATATATTTGTAAAATGCTATCCGGTTCCTTCAACAATATCAAGTTCATTACGTTAAAGGTTTTTCGCCAAAAACCATTCGTAGCCCTCCATCATTTCAGACGGGTAGCACTTAGTATTCATGCTATGTTTGTTGGCCTTCGTCAAGACATAGTGTATGGTAGCTGCTTGTTACCTTTCTGTTGCATAGATAGATGCATTGGTTTGGGACAGTCGTACAACCTTGTTGGCGGGTGGGTTCAAATTAACCTGGACAATGACGGGTAGAACTTGACATGTGACTTATGATTTGTTGGCTTTCGTCAAGGTCATAAGAGCATAAGGTAAAAATCACATCGGGAGTTTCAAACTGTAGGGTTCCTAGGCATACTCAACAGGTTCCACAAGGAATCAACCATACCAAAATCAAATTTTTCTTGTGCCGAGAAACCCTAATGCTAGATCGTTAATTAGAGGTAAGGCGAAAACCATACAAGTAAACAACTTTACTAGAAAGTGAAAGGGACTACAACCTTTGTAGATCCGGTCCTCCATTTCTTTAGCTCCGTGATGACGTCCCTTCCCTGTGATCAACCGGATCCCGGACTCAAGCATTGGTTTCGTCGGAGAAATGATCGGGCTAAGTCGTTGACTTCGATGCCGAAGATGATCTACGTCGAGGCGACTCAAACTCAAGCTCCATCTTCACTTGGTCATGAACCTTGTGAAGAAAATACCCTATACAACATGGCAAGTGGTAGAGGATGAAGAAATAGGAAGTGGGTTCACTTTGGATTTGGATTTCTCACTTCATTTCATCACTTGAAATTTTTCAAGAAAGTTTTCTTCTCTTCATGAAGAAGATGAAGAAGAAGAAAGAAAAAAGAATTATTTTAAAAGAATAATCAAGTGAATCTTATCATAATGCAACCATGGGTGAGGCTAACACATGTAGACAATAAACTAGGGTTTAGGTAAATGGTTAGGTTAAGGATAGAAACAAAATGGTCAAGACTTTTCAAAGCTTTATGAAGCTTCAAGTAAAAACCAAAAGAAGCCACCATTTTATTTCTTGCCAAAAATGAATAAAGTAAATAAATGAGTAAATCAAACCCTAACCATTAACCTAATCATAGTTTAAAGCATACACACACCCAAGTTTGCATGTATCATCAAATATGATACAAACAAGTGCACAAAAATATATCATATATACAATGTGCACAATCTAGTGAGAAAATAATCTTAAGTGAACCAATACTAGTTAATGTAAAGTAATATATCAAATATATAATTATATATTAAATCACTAAATCAACACTTGATTTAATGATCCGGTCATACCGCATATAACCGACTAATATCAAGTGTATCAATGTATCGAATCAACACTTGATTGGTAATCCGGCTATATCTCATATAACCGTCCAATGATACAAATCGCGAGAATAGAATACAGTATCACATACTGGTATTATTCTCGCTCCCGCACATATCTCATATGCGCTCCTATTTCGTTTCGCTTGAGCCAGAAAACCTCTGTGTAGGACTCTAAAGACTCGTCAATACGTCGGCAGTAGGTGATGATCATATCAACAACCCACAAGCCGCAAGCGGTCTGCTAAACGTAACGGCCACCCGGGTATTGAGCGATCAGAAGTTCAACGAGCAAGCCTGCTCACACTCCTGTGAATCCAACCAGTAACACTTACCGTACAATCCGTTCTGATCGTCTGATATGTCGCATATCTCGCCTAGGGGTGGTAAATGTCAGACCCCAGTAGCTCGATAAGTCGTGTTGATATGAGGTCTATAACAGTTCGAGAAACTACCGGTAACACTTACTAGTAAATCTCAGCAACCCTGGCCAGGGATTTCCGGTTATAGCTAATCGAAAACAGCACAACATCAACTCCCTATATCGGGAGAGACGAATCCCCTCCAATCGCTCATTGCCTCCATGTGAATCGGGACTGTACCCAAAAACCACCGTTTTGCACGCCCTCTTAGACGTGGTAAGGTGGAAATCAAAGCACAGTGGGAATCACACAAGACTCTATGACGATCTCGGGTCTATAGACTAACCTGTACCAGTGTCACCAGAGAACTGCCATCTGACGTAAGGTATAATACCATCTGGGAGTTCTCAGCGAGTCCGTCCAGTGTACCCAGTCTCCACTGAGCACCCGTATATCATCTCTGATGTCAAACACCAATGGATATGGGATCATCCATCGCCCATCTATATGGGTCGAGAAGGTATACGCTAGTCTACTCTGGTATATCGATGCCCCGTCTCGATACACCCATGACTAGGGACCTTAAAGGATGTACTTATGGACTACCATGTCCCTACTAGTATGATCCGCATCATAGTCCAGGTAGTCAAGTACACATCCTAAGGGCTTTACCAACATGTAACAGAGAGACAATCAGTGTACACATTAAGGTAAAGAGCAACCAGATAGCATACTATCATGTCGAGCAAGAAAGTCCACCCTATATATGTCCAAGCATCCACTACAACATACATCCTATGTATAGTAATGGCCTCTAGGGCATACATATAACTAACAATCTCCCGCTTGCACTAGGGCCATCTGTAGCAGTGGTTGCAGTATCTAATACTCAACCATCCCATATAAGTCTCTCTCTCGGAAAAGGCCTTTGTGAGTGGATCCGCCGTGTTGTCCTATGAGTCTGCTCTCCTAACCTCGATCCCCTGGAGATCAACCATCTCCAAGATCAGGTGACACTGCCTTAGAATATGTCTGGATCACTGATGAGACGGGCGTTCCTTGGCATAAGCCACAACTCCATTGTCTCACTATGGGAGGAACGAAGTTCATCTTATGAACTAATATACATCCAGACTGCCTCTTTTGTAGCATCTTAAGTAGCGATGTATCCAGCCTTTATCGTCTAGTATGCCACGGTATCTAGCTTGAAACTCTTCCAACATACCGTCCCTTCACTGAGGGTAAAGACAATGCCTGAGACTGACATTCAGTCGTCCTTATCACCCTGGAACCCTCCCAGTGATTCTCCCTAAGATTGATTGATACCATCTCACTACAACTAGTGAGAATCCTAACATCTAATTAGATCTATCTCATAGATCAAAACTCATGATTTAGGAGGTATCATTTTGATCCTTTGCGGAGAATCATTGTGATAAGCGGAGATTGACCGAGCGTAGCATAGGAAACTCCTTCCCCATCAAGAGTATGTCATCCACGTACTCTACGAGGATCACCACCATACTCTCTACTACCTTTTTGTTTATACAAGGTTCATCTACCATTTTGATGAAGTCAAACTCTTTAACTACCACATCAAAATAGACGTTCCAACTCCGCGATGCCTGATTTATCACATAAAACATCTTGCACACGTTTCCGTTGCTCCCACTGTCTACGAGGCCCTCTGGCTGTGTACTTATAGACACACTCTTCTAAAACATCATTTAGAAAAGCAGTCATGGCACCCAACCGCCAGATATCGTAATCATGGTAAGTAGCCGTGGCAAGTAGGATCTGGATGGACTTAAGCTTAGCCACTGGAAAAAGGTTTCATCATTATCCACGCCTGGCCAATGACGAAAAACTTTAACAAGTCTAGCTTTGAAAGTCTCAACTTTTCCATGTACACCAAGTAATCTTCTCAAGATATACTTGCTCCTGATTGGGATTTAACCCTTCAGATAAAGCAACCAAAGTCCATACTTTGTTGGTGTATGAGGATTCCATCTCAGATTGCTAAGCATCCAGCCATTCTTACAGAGTCCTACTCCTGATGGCCAGCTCGAAACTAGTTGGGTCATCATCTCATGATGCATTCCTCGTTCCCACTGTCATCGAGAAACCGAAGTATCTCTCAGGCAGATGAGGAACCCTACCAGATCGGCGGAGAGGCTGAGGTTCGTCGGGGACTATTGAATCCTTTGGCTCTGTCAAATCATCAGCTGCAGTTTGTATAGCTGGAACCTTTCCAGTTCTACATAACTGACCTTGCCTCGAGCTTGTCCGGATTTTGTTTTTAGACATAGGCCGGACAACCCTAAATCTTAACAAACTTAAGATATGGACTCTTCCCTTTCCATATCACATATGAAGTGGTAGGCAATTGATTTGATTGAAACCCTATTCAATAGGTATGCAGCTTCTTAAGAGCATAACTCCCAAAAGGAAATAGGAAACTCAATAGTACTCATCATAGAGCGCACCATATCATATAGGGTGTGATTGCTCCGCCTCGATACACCGTTGTGCTGTGGTGTATTCGGAGGAGTAATGCTGAGAGAGAATCTCATTCTTCTTCAGAAAGTCCAGGATTTCCGTGCTCAAGTATTCTCCTCCCTGATCACATCAAAGGACATAATACTTATACCTGTATTTTGGTTCTCTACTTCTAACTTATATTCTGTGATTATCTCAAAAGTTTCGGACTTGTGTTTCAACAAGAACATATATCTGAAACTTGAGAGATAATCAGTGAATGTAATTAAGTACAAAGAACCGGTCTTGGCATATGTAGACAGGGGACCTTCATACATCAACATGTATCAATCCCAAGAGTTCACTAACTCTTTCTTTGTTTCCAACAAACAGAGCTGTGGTCATCGTATCTTTGTGACATGACCGGCAAGTTTCACAAGATGTAAATTCAAACTAATTTAAATATGCATCTAAATGTAACTTCAGCCAGTCGGGTCGCATTGATATGACCTAGTCTACAATGCTTCAAGAAGGATTCGTTCATTTCTGAACTCTTCCTTTTGTGTGTGTTCCGTATACTAAGAACTGTAGTTTGATTTAGAACATCAATGCTTTTAGATAACGTGCCTGAACCGATCAACTTTTGATATAGGAAATGTTCAAAACATTATTTAACAATACAAAATTTTATCATTTCTTTACTGATAAAGAGACTGATATGATTTTGTATATCAGGTTCGGTATCTAATAACATTCGTTCAGAATCAATGTATTTGGAATACAGGATGACAGTAACCAACAGACTTGGCTGTAACACTTGCACCGTTTTCTGTCTCATGAAACTTATCACCCGTTCTCAGTTCTCTACCTATCTGTAGCCCTATGTAACAGATTACATATCTGGGATTCTGATCCGGTATCAAATACCCAGGACGTAGACGATACAGAGAAACAGTTCTTTGTAATGAACACACCCGAAGGAGATGCATCATATGCACTTTCTTCGTTTGGGCGACATAGGAATTCAGGTATTCCTCTATTTCCTGCTCTGTCTTATAACAATTATAAGTTGGAGCGGGACCAACGTTCCCCAGCTCAGTATAACAAGTGGGTTCGGTCAATACATCCGTATTATTATCTTGATTAAGGCGTGACATGGTCGCTACCTGGAGAGAGAGAGAAGAAAACACTCTGCGTTCGCTCTTCCAAGATCAGATTGGTTATTATTTTATCTAATCAGGATGGCTCCCACTGTTTTTATCAAATCTTCCTTCAAACCCTAAAAGGAAAGACTAGCCGGGATTAATTACACGCTACAAGTTCGCCAATCTTTCAGCCAGGCCAGTGTCGGTACTTTGAGGGAGGTTCCCCGTGCTTTCGCACGGACCTAATTAAAGTAAACCTCGTTTTCCCAGAGGCGTAACCCCGTTGACACCTTTCTAGACACCTACTTGATCGGCTAATTGTAATGTGTAAAACTCACCCAGGAGTAACTCTTACTCGCAGCGGGTATCGGGATCCAACTATCTCATAGAAGGTATGCAATCTCATTGCAAATTTCAACACTTGAAATTCCCGATAATTTTTCCATTAACGTGCTATGACCTTGACGAAAGCCAACAAACCATAGCCCGCTAGTCAAGTTCAACCCGTCATTTCCTGATTGAATTAAACCCACCCGCACGACTCTTGACGAAAGCCAACAAAGCCGCACGACTACCCTAATCCAATCGCATCATATGCAGCAGATAAGCAGCATATAGCTACCGCACACTACACCTTGACGAAAGCCAACAAATGTAGCACGAATATTATATACAACTTATCTGAAATGACGGAGGGCTACGACATGTTTTTATAAAAACCCTTTGCGTAATGAACTTGATATCGTTGTAGAATCGAATGAATTTTAAAATGGAGTGTTTTTTAGGCTTTTCTTGTTTTGCTAAATGGGTCACTCCCGGTGAAGGGATCGTCGGCCCTTTCCTCATCGAATAAGGTGCAGGATATATCATATATATCGCTGTGCAAAGCAAAAACTATAGAAGCAATCAAAAGACAAACCGAGGGTTGTAGCATCTTCCAGTTATTGCTAAAGGGGTCACTCTCAGTGAATGGATCTCGGCCCTTTCCTTATCGAATAAGGTGCAGGATGTTCTACAAGGAACACCGTGATGCAAAGCAAGAACTGTAGCTACCTGTTTTTGAAAATTCGATTCCACAACATCTTTTAGGTTTCTTTTCTTTCATTAATCATATTAATGAAGTCCCATCATTTAAGTCACCTAAACATCACAGATAAATACGACGTACACTTATGCCATCCGTGTTCGCCTCGATGTCCCCTCGTGCATCGTTAGGTTAGGTGACTAACGGCAGAGCGGGGCAGGGCTAGCGCGGGTGTAAAACATAAGTAGCGTCTATATAATATATCGTATATACTATATACAGTATCCATCACAGCATATCAAATGATCACATCACAGATATCGCAGCAGAAGAATCATATGAAACATTGGATATACTAGGACGTCCGTGTTTTCAATACGAGGCAGTATAAAACACGGATTCCACGGTCGCGATGAATAGCCAAACCCACACCCCAAGACCCCTACGAGAGCAGCAAGCAACCCTACCAATTCTAAAGTTAGGAGACCCGGACTCGACTCCTCGAGTTGGCCTCCCACTGGACTCTAGAACCCGGTTACTTGTGCTCCCCTCCTTGGGTCTATCCTAGTGCGGAAAAGTAAATAATATACATCAACGGTGATATCTTCCACAACCTGGAAGTGCCCCAATAAAAGAATATTACATACAAGTTTTTACATGAATGAAAATGAAAAACACTCATCTTACATAAAAACCCCCGGCTATTCAAACACGACGATCCAATATAACATATCCAGCAACACATAACATCACATGTCATCAACGTAAGTAAACATGCGTATCCCAATTGTCGTTGACATATAGAACCGAAACCAGCGATATCACATATTACACTTATGGTCGCAGAAAAGAAAGTGTAAAACTACAACAGTTGGAATCCGCAACCTCCTTAGACATCGCATGCCTAATCAAATGAATTACTTAGACATCGCATGCCTAACAATTATAAACCCCGCATTTTAGTCTCAAAATCGAAAACTGTTTTTCAATATCAAGTCGGGCAATTCAACAGGATTCCTGACATCCTGATCGAATGCTTGTCGCAAACTTTAGTAGATGGCCGCACCCCCGATGCCGTTGATGAAGTGCACTAAGGCGGAACACCACTGCCGCGAGCACCCGAATGGATGCTTTCGGCGACGGGGTTCTCCTACAGTCACTTGGTGGGGTCTATGGTGTTAGTTATATGTATGCCCTAGAGGCCATTACTATACATAGGATGTATATTGTAGTGGATGCTTGGACATATATAGGGAGGACTTTCTTGCTCGACATGATAGTATGCTATCTGGTTGATCTTTACCTTAACGTGTACACTGATTGTCTCTCTGTTACATGTTGGTAAAGCCCTTAGGATGTGTACTTGACTACCTGGACTATGATGCGGATCATACTTGTGGGGACATGGTAGTCCATAAGTACATCCTTCAAGGTCCCTAGTCGTGGGTGTATCGAGACGGGGCATCGATATACCAGAGTAGACTAGCGTATACCTTCTCGACCCATACAGATGGGCGATGGATGATCCTATATCCATTGGTGTTTGACATCAGAGATGATATACGGGTGCTCAGTGGAGACTGGGTACACTGGACGGACTCACCGAGAACTCCCAGATGGTATTATACCTTACGTCAGATGGCAGTTCTCTGGTAACACTGGTACAGAGTAGTCTGTTGACCCGAGATCGTCATAGAGTCTTGTGTGGTTCCCACTGTGCTTTGATTTCCACCTTACCACGTCCAAGAGGGCGTGCAAAACGGTGGTTTTTGGGTACAGTCCCGAATCACATGGAGGCAATGAGCGATAGGAGGGGATTCGTCTCTCCCGGTATAGGGAGTTGATGTTGCGCTGTGTTCGATTGGCTATAACCCAAAATCCCTGGCCAGGGTTGCTGAGATTTACTGGTAAGTGTTACCAGTAGTTTCTCGAACTGTTATAGACATCATATCGACACGACTTATCAAGCTATTGGGGTCTGACGTTTACCACCTCTAGGCGAGATATGCGACATATCAGACGACGAGACCGGACTGTACGGTAAGTGTTACTGGTTGGATTCACAGGAGTGTGAGCGGGCTTGCTCGTCGATCTTCTGATCGCTCAATACCGGGGTGGCCGTTACGTTTAGCAGACCGCTTACGGCTTGTGGGTGTTTGATATGATCATCACCTGCTGCCGGCGTATTGACGAGTCTTTAGAGTCCTACACAGAAGTTTCCTGGCTCAAGCGAAATGAAATAGGAGCGCATATGAGATATGTGCGGGACCGAGAATAATGCGTGTATGTGATACCGTATTTCATTCTCGCGATGAATGTATCGATTGGTTTTATGCGATATAACCTAGTTATCGAATCAAGGATTGATTCGATAAGCCGATACATAGGATACTAGTCGGTTATATGCGATATAACCGGATCGTTAAATCAAGTGTTGATTTAATGATTTAATGTATAATTATATATTTGATATATTACTTTGCATTAACTAGTATTGGTTCACTTTAAATGGATTTTCTCACTTGAAGTTCACAAGTTGTATATGTGATATACTTTTGTGCATTTGATTGTATCATGTTTGATGATACATGCTTACTTGAATTTGTGTAAAGATTAAACCATGGTTATTTAAATGGTTAGGGTTTTGTTTTTCATATCTATTTATTCATTTATTTCTTTTTGGCAAAAGAAAAGAAAAATGGTGGCTTTCTTCGGATGCATGTTGAAGCTTCATGAAGCTTTGACTAAGTCACCATTTTTGTCTTCATGCTTAACCCTAACCATTGACCTAACCCTAGTTTATTCTCTACACTTGACCATAGTTGGATTATGATAAGTATACATTTTATTTTCTTTTTCAAATATACTTATCATAACATTTTTCATCATCTTCTTCTTCTTCTTCAAGAGGAAGCTTGCCTCCATCAATGGCAACTTGAGAAAATGAGTGAGAAATCCAATTCTAAATTGAACCCACTTCCTATTTCTTCATCCTCTACCACTTGCCAAGTAGTATAGGGTGTTTTCTTCACAAGTTTCATGACTTGGTGAAGTGGGAGCTTGATCTTGTGATGCCTCGACGTAGATCATCTTCGGCATCGTAGTCGATGACCTAGCCCGCCCATTTCTCCGATGAAGCCGACACAAGAGCCCGGGATTCGATTTGGACAGCGAGGAGACTTCATTGTGGTGATATGGAGGTGGAGGACCGGATTTGCAAAGGTTGTATTTCCGTTCTTGTAGTTAAGTTGTTAACTAGTTTCATTAGTCGCCTAAAATCTAGTTAACGATCCGTATTAGGTTTTCTCGGCACTTGTAAAATTTGAAATTGGCATGTTTGATGCCTTGTGAGACCTCCTTAGTGTGCCTAGGAACCCTACAGTGGTATCAGAGCCTAGCTAGAGCCTTAGACGAAGTGTAGACGACGTTTGAAATCCGAACGAACATCGAAACCCTAATTTAAAATGCTCTCTGGAAATTTTCTGAAATTTTGGATTTTTGTGAATTAAAAATTGCTAAAAAATTCAGCTGGGAATATTATGAATTACTGTGAAGCACGTGTCATTGATTTGACAGAAGAGCCGCGGAACCGCGGCCCCACCCTGCCTTGTGCGGCGGTTCTGCGGCCAAAGTGCTGAATCAATGCACTTGGTTTGCATAGTAATTAGTTTCTGGATGTGCTGTATTTTATGGGAATTTTTAAATTTTATTCAAGAGTTGAATTTTATGGAATGTATTGGGGTTCGTAGATTCGATCGGATTATCAGATTTTGTCTTTGTGGCTTTCCGGATATTTTTGAATATGTTAAAAAGTTCGACCGGATATAAATACCCACTTTTTCCCCTGTCGGGAAATTTCCAAGTGTTGGATTTTTCCGTGGTTTAAAGACGTTCTAAGTAGTGCAAGTAACGCGATGGACCCTCTAGAAGACAACAAACCTTAACTCGATTATGTGACTGTCTTGAACTACCCTTTGAACCTTCGGGTTTGGGGCAGTACGGCGTGCCACATGTGAGGCGTTGGCTTGACCCTTCTACGGCTGGACCGTTGGTACTGAGGCATGAACTGAATGTTTTTTAAACTTATTTCATGTGTTGATCTGTATCGGGAAAACTTGGGTGTTCGATTGTTCGATCGGAAAGTTTAACATTTTCTATTTATCTGGAATGGGATACAATAATTGGAATTCATAAGTAGTTATGAGATAACTGAATGAATGTTATAAACATAGCACTTTAGTCTCACTTGATCGGTTGCCACGGAATTTTGATGTGATCAAAAGTCCGTCGCAATCACGTAGCATACGCGGATACTCGCCGGGTAAACTTAATAGACAGCCTCACTCCATAGCCCCGACCAAGTGACTGTAGGAGAACCCCGTCGCCGAAAGCATCTGTTCGGGTGCTCACGGTAGCGGTGTTCCGCCTTGGTGCACTTCGTCGACAGTATCGGGGGTGCGGCCGTCTACTAAAGTTTGCGACGAGCATTCGATCGGGATGTCGGGAATCTTGCTGAATTGCCCGACTTGATATTGAAAAGAGTTTTCGATAATGAGACTAAAATGCGGGGTTTATAATTGTTAGGCATGCGATGTCTAAGGAATTCATTTAGTCAAGCATGCGATGTCTGAGGATGTTGCGGATTCCAACTGTTGTAGTTTTACACTTTCTTTTCTGTGACCGTAAGTGTAATATGTGATATCGCCGGTTTCGTTGCTATATGTCAACGATAATTGGGATGCGCATATTTACTTACGTTGATGACATGTGATGTTATGTGTTGCTGGATATGTTATATTGGATCGTCGTGTTCGAATAGCCGGGGGTTTTTATGTGAGATGAGTGTTTTTCATTTTCATTCATGTAAAAACTTGTATGTAATATTCTTTTATTTGGGGCACTTCCAGGTTGCGGAAGATGTCACCCTTTGTATATTATTTACTTTTTCGCACTAGGATAGACCCAAGGAGGGGAGCACAAGTAACCGGGTTCTGGAGTCCAGTGGGAGACCAACTCGAGGAGTCGAGTCCGGGTCTCCTAACCCTAGAATTGGTAGGGTTGCTTGCCGCTCTCGTAGGGGTCTAGGGGTGTGGGTTTGGCTATTCATCGCGACCGTGGAATCCGTGTTTTATACTGGCTCGTATTGAAAACACGGACGTCCTAGTATATCCAATATTTCATATGATTCTTCTGCTGCGATATCTGTGATGTGATCATGTGATATGTTCTGTGATGGATACTGTATATAGTATATATGATATATTATATAAGCGTTACTTATGTTTTACACCCGCACTAGCCCTGCCCCGCTCTGCCGTTAGTTACCTAACCTAACGGTGCACGAGGGGACATCGAGGCGAATGCGGATGGCATAAGTGTACGTCGTATTTATCTGTGATGTTTAGGTACTTAAATGATGGGACTTCATTAATATGATTAATGATATAAAAGAAACCTAAAGATGTTGTAGAATTGAATTTCAAAATAAAACAGGTAGCTACAGTTCTTGCTTTGCACAGCGGTGTATATGATATATCTTGCACCTTATTCGATATGGAAAGGACCGAGATCCCTTCACCGGGAGTGACTCCTTTAGCAATAACTGGCAGATGCTACACACTCGGTTTGTCTTTTGATTGCTTTTAAGAGTTTTTGCTTTGCACAGTGATATATATGATATATCCCGCACCTCATTCGACGAGGAAAGGACTAACGATCCCTTCACCGGGAGTGACTCCTTTAGCAAAACTAGAAAAGCCTAAAAAACACTCCATTTCAAAATTCATTCGATCCTACAACGATATCAAGTTCATTACGCAATAGGTTTTCAGAAAAACCTGTCGTAGCCCTCCGTCATTTCAGATAAGTACTAGTTAGTATTCGTGCTGCGGTAGTTTGGCATTCGTCAAGGCGTAGTGTACGGTAGCTAACTAGTATTTATCTGCTTTTGCATATGATGCAGATTGGATTAGGGTATTCGTACGGTGTTGTTTGGCATTCGTCAAGGGTCGTGCGGGTGGGTTTAATTCAATCAAGAAATGTACGGGTTGAACTTGACTAGTGGACTATGGGTTGTTTGGCATTCGTCAAGGTCATAGAACACTAGGGGTAAAATATTATCGGGAATTTCAAGTGTTGAAATTTGCAATGAGATTGCATACCTTCTATGAGATAGTTGGATCCCGATACCCGCTGGGAGTAAGAGTTACTCCTGGGAGAGTTTTACACATTACAATTAGCCGATCAAGTAGGTTTCTAGAAAAGTATCAACGAGGTTACGCCTCTGGGAAAACGATGTTTACATTAATTAGGTTCGTGCGAAAGCACGGGGGACCTCCCTCAAAGTACCGACACTGGCCTGGCTGAAAGATTGGCGAACTTGTAGTGTGTAATTAATCCCGGCTAGTCTTTCCTTTTAGGGTTTGAAGGAAGATTTGATAAAAAGCAGTGGGAGCCATCCTGATTAGATAAAATAATAACCAATCTATTCTTGCAAGAGCGCACGCTGAGTGTTTTCTTCTCTCTCTCTCCAGGTAGCGACTATATCACGCCTTAATCAAGATAATAATACGGATGTATTGACCGAACCCGCTTGTTATACTGAGCTGGGGAACGTTGGTCCCGCTCCAACTTATAATTGTTATAAGACAGAGCAGGAAATTGGGGAATACCAGATTTCCCATGCCGCCCAAACGAAGAAAGTGCATATGATGCATCTCCTTCGGGTGTGTTCGTTACACATAACTGTTTCTCTGTATCCTCTACGTCCTGGGTATGTGATACCAGATCAGGATCCCAGATATGTAATCTGTTACATAGGGCTACAGCTAGGTAGAGAACTGAGAACGGGTGATAAGTTTCATGAGGCAGAAAACGGGGCAAGTGTTGCAGCCAAGTCTGTTGGTCACTGTCACCCTGTATTCCAAATACATTGATTCTGAATGAATGTTATTAGATACCGAACCTGATATACAAAATCATATCAGTCTCTTTATAAGTAAAGAAATGATAAAATTTTATATTGTTGGATTATGTTTTGAACATTTCCTATATCAAAAGTTGATCGGTTCAGGCACGTTATCTAAAAGCATTGATGTTCTGAGTCAAACTACAGTTCTTTAGTATACGGAACACACACAAGAGGAAGAGTTCAGAAATGAACGAATCTTTCTTGAGGCATTGTAGACTAGGTCATATCAATGCGACCCGACTAGCTGAAGTTACATGTAGATGCATATTTAAATCAGTTTGAATTTACATCTTGTGAAACTTGCCAGTCATGTCACAAAGATATAATGACACCAGCTCTGTTTATTGAAAACAGAGAAAGAGTTAATGAACTCTTGGGACTGATACATGATGATGTATGTAAGGTCCCCTGTCTACATATGCCAGGACCGGTTCTTTGTACTTCGTTACATTCTCTGATAAACTCTCAAGATTCAGACATATTTTCCTGTTGAAACACAAGTCCGAACCTTTTGAGATATTCACAGAATATAAGCTAGAAGTAGAGAACCAAAATAAGGGTATAAGTATTATGTCCTTTGATGTGATCAAGGAGGAGAATACTTGAGCACGGAAATCCTGGATTATTCTAAAGGAGAATGAGATTCTCTCTCAGCATTACTCCTCAGTATACACCACAGCACGTCGGTGTATCGGGGCGGAGCAGATGCACCCTATGTGATATGGTGTGCTCTATGATGAGTAATACTGAGTTACCTGTTTCCTTTTTGGGAGTTATGCGCTTGAGAAGCTGCATACCTATTGAATAGGGTTCGAATCAAATCTCTGCCTACCGCTTCCATATGTGATATGGAAAGGGAAGAGCCCATATCTTAAGTTGGTTAAGATTTGGGGCTGTCCGGCCTATATCTAAAAGCAAAATCCGGACAAGCTCGAGGCAAGATCTGTTATGTAGAACTGGAAATGTTCCAGCTATACAAACTACAGCAAATGATTTGATAGAACCAAAGGATTCAATAGTAACCAACGAACCTCAGCCTCTCCGCCGATCTAGTAGGGTTCCTCACCCACCTGAGAGATACTTCGGTTTCTCTATGACAGTGGGAGCGAGGATTGCATCATGAGATGATGACCCAACTAGTTTCGAGCTGGCCATCAAGAGTAAGACTCAGTAAGAATGGTTGGATGCTTAGTGATCTGAGATGGAATCCATGTACACCAACAAAGTATGGACTTTGGTTGCTATATCTGAAGGGTTAAATCCCTATCAGGAGCAAGTATATCTTGAGAAGATTACTTGGTGTAGATGGAAAATTTAAGACTTTCAAAGCTAGACTTGTTAAAGTTTTTCGTCATCGACCAGGCGTGGATTATGATGAAACCTTTTCAAGTGGCTATGCTTAAGTCCATCCAGATCCTACTTGCCACGGCTACATACCATGACTACGATATCTGGCGGTTGGGTGCCATGACTGCTTTTCTAAATGATGTTTTAGAAGAGAACGTCTATAAGTACACAGCCAGAGGGCTTCGTAGACAGTTGGAGCAGCGGAAACGTGTACAAGATGCTTTATAGGATAAAGCAGGTATCGCGGAGTTGGAACATCTGTTTTGATGTATTAGTCAAAGAGTTAGACATCATCAAAATGGTAGATGAACCTTGTATATACAAAAAGGTAGTAGGGAGTATAGTGACTATCCTCGTAGAGTACGTGGATGACATGCTCTTGATAGGGAAGGAGTTTCCTATGCTACGCTCGGTCAATCTCCGCTTATCACAATGATTCTCCATATAGGATCAAAGTGATACCTCCTAAATCCTAGGTTTTGGATCTATGAGATAGATCTAATTGGATGTTAGGATTCTCACTAGTTGTAGTGAGATGGTATCAATCGATCCTGGGGAGAATCACTGGAAGGGTTCTAGGGTGATAAGGACGACTGAAAGTCAGTCACAGGCATTGTCTTTACCCTCAGTAAAGGGACGGTATGTTGGAAGATTTCCAAGCTAGATACCGTGGCATACTAGACGATAAAGGCTCGATACATCGCTATTTAAGATGCTACCAAAGAGGCAGTCTGGATGTATATTTGTTCATGAGATGAACTTAGTTCCTCCTATTGTGTGACAATGGAGTTGTGGCTTATGCCAAGGAACGTCCGTCCCATCAATGATCCAGATATATTCTAAGGCAGTATCACCTGATCATGGAGATGGTTGATCTCCAAGGAGATCGAGGTTAGGAGAGTAGACTCAAAGGACAGCACGGCGGATCCACTCACAAAGGCCTTGTCCCAGAGAGAGACTTTTATGGGATGGTTGAGTATGAGATACTACAACCACTGCTATCAGATGGCCCTAGTGCAAGTGGGAGATTGTTAGCTATATGTATGCCCTAGAGGCCATTACTATACATAGGATGTATATTGTAGTGGATGCTTGGACATATATAGGGAGGACTTTCTTGCTCGACATGATAGTATGCTATCTGGTTGATCTTTACCTTAACGTGTACACTGATTGTCTCTCTGTTACATGTTGGTAAAGCCCTTAGGATGTGTACTTGACTACCTGGACTATGATGCGGATCATACTAGTGGGGACATGGTAGTCCATAAGTACATCCTTCAAGGTCCCTAGTCGTGGGTGTATCGAGACGGGGCATCGATATACCAGAGTAGACTAGCGTATACCTTCTCGACCCATACAGATGGGCTATGGATGATCCCATATCCATTGGTGTTTGACATCAGAGATGATATACGGGTGCTCAGTGGAGACTGGGTATACTGGACGGACTCGCCGAGAACTCCCAGATGGTATTATACCTTACGTCAGATGGCAGTTCTCTGGTGACACTGGTACAGAGTAGTCTGTTGACCCGAGATCGTCATAGAGTCTTGTGTGGTTCCCACTGTGCTTTGATTTCCACCTTACCACGTCCAAGTGGGCGTGCAAAACGGTGGTTTTTGGGTACAGTCCCGAATCACATGGAGGCAATGAGCGATAGGAGGGGATTCGTCTCTCCCGGTATAGGGAGTTGATGTTGCGCTGTGTTCGATTGGCTATAACCGGAAATCCCTGGCCAGGGTTGCTGAGATTTACTGGTAAGTGTTACCCGTAGTTTCTCGAACTGTTATAGACCTCATATCGACACGACTTATCAAGCTATTGGGGTCTGACGTTTACCACCCCTAGGCGAGATATGCGACATATCAGACGACGAGACCGGACTGTACGGTAAGTGTTACTGGTTGGATTCACAGGAGTGTGAGCGGGCTTGCTCGTCGATCTTCTGATCGCTCAATACCCGGGTGGCCGTTACGTTTAGCAGACCGCTTGCGGCTTGTGGGTGTTTGATATGATCATCACCTGCTGCCGGCGTATTGACGAGTCTTTAGAGTCCTACACAGAGGTTTCCTGGCTCAAACGAAATGAAATAGGAGCGCATATGAGATATGTGCGGGACCGAGAATAATGCGTGTATGTGATACCGTATTTCATTCTCGTGATGAATGTATCGATTGGTTATATGCGATATAACCTAGTTATCGAATCAAGGATTGATTCGATAAGCCGATACATAGGATACTAGTCGGTTATATGCGATATAACCGGATCGTTAAATCAAGTGTTGATTTAATGATTTAATGTATAATTATATATTTGATATATTACTTTGCATTAACTAGTATTGGTTCACTTTAAATGGATTTTCTCACTTGAAGTTCACAAGTTGTATATGTGATATACTTTTGTGCACTTGATTGTATCATGTTTGATGATACATGCTTACTTGAGTTTGTGTAAAGATTAAACCATGGTTATTTAAATGGTTAGGGTTTTGTTTTTCATATCTATTTATTCCTTTATTTATTTATTTCTTTTTGGCAAAAGAAAAGAAAAATGGTGGCATTCTTCGGATGCATGTTGAAGCTTCATGAAGCTTTGATTAAGTCACCATTTTTGTCTTCATGCTTAACCCTAACCATTGACCTAACCCTAGTTTATTCTCTACACTTGACCATGGTTGGATTATGATAAGTATACATTTTATTTTCTTTTTCAAATATACTTATCATAACATTTTTCATCATCATCTTCTTCTTCTTCTTCAAGAAGAAGCTTGCCTCCATCAATGGCAACTTGAGAAAATGAGTGAGAAATCCAATTCTAAAGTGAACCCACTTCCTATTTCTTCATCCTCTACCACTTGCCAAGTAGTATAGGGTGTTTTCTTCACAAGTTTCATGACTTGGTGAAGTGGGAGCTTGATCTTGTGATGCCTCGACGTAGATCATCTTCGGCATCGTAGTCGATGACCTAGCCCGCCAGTTTCTCCGATGAAGCCGACGCAAGAGCCCGGGATTCGATTTGGACAGCGAGGAGACTTCATTGCGGAGCTATGGAGGTGGAGGACCGGATCTGCAAAGGTTGTATTTCCGTTCTTGTAGTTAAGTTGTTAACTAGTTTCATTAGTCGCCTAAAATCTAGTTAACGATCCGTATTAGGTTTTCTCGGCACTTGTAAAATTTGAAATTGGCATGTTTGATGCCTTGTGAGACCTCCTTAGTGTGCCTAGGAACCCTACATATGTGGCGTGGCTATCTATTAAGTTTACCAGCGAGTATCCGCGTACGCTACGTGATTGCGACGGAATTTTGATCGTATCAAAATTCCGTGGCAATCGATCAAGTGAGACTAAACTGCTATGTTTATAACATTCAATCAGTTATCTCATAACTACTTGTGGATTCCAAATATTGTATCACATTCCAGATAAATAGACAATGTTAAACTTTCCGATCGAACAATTAAACACCCAAGTTTTCCCGAAACAGCTCAACACATGAAATAAATTTAAAAACATTCATTTCATGCCACAGTACCAACGGTCCAGCCGTAGAAGGGTCAAGCCAACGCCTCACATGTGGCACGCCGTACTGCCCCAAACCCGAAGGTTCAAAGGGCAGTTCAAGACGGTCACATAATCGAGTTAAGGTTTGTTGTCTTCTAGAGGGTCCATCGCGTTACTTGCACTACTTCGAACGTTCTTAAACTACGGAAAGATCCAACACTTGGAAATTTCCCGACAGGGGAAAAATTGGGTATTTATATCCTGTCGAACTTTTCAACATTTTCTAAAATTATCCGGAAAAACACATAGACAAAGCTATACAATCCGATCGAATCATCGATTTCCCAAAACAACCCAGAAAACTCAACTGTTGAATATGTATTAAAAAATACCCCGAAAACACAGGAATCAAATAAGGAGTTACTGTGCAAAATATAAAGAATAAAAAGTCTATACGACCGCGGAACCACCGCACGAGCCATGCTCATGCCGCGGTTCCGCTGCGCTTTTATCGATTTAAGCGAACGTGCTTCACAGTAACTTCTCAAAAACCCTGCTGAATTTTTTTGGCTATTTTTTATATGGAAAAATCCCCTGTTTTCAAAAATGTACAGAGAGGGCTCTAAGTTAGGGTTTCGGGGTTCGATCGGGTTTCTAACTTCGCCTACGCATCGCCTAAAGCTCTAGCTAGGCTCTGATACCACTGTAGGGTTCCTAGGCATACTCAAGAGGTTCCAAAAGGCATCAACCATGCCAAAATCAAATTTTTCTTGTGCCCAGAAACCCTAATGCTAGATCGTTAACTAGAGGTAAGGCGAAAACCATACAAGTAAACAACTTTACTAGAAAGTGAAAGGGACTACAACCTTTGTAGATCCGGTCCTCCACTTCTTTAGCTCCGTTATGACGTCCCTCCGCTGCGATCAACCGGATCCCGGACTCTAGCGTTGGTTTCGTCGGAGAAATGATCGGGCTAGGTCGTTGACTTCGATGCCGAAGATGATCTACGTCGAGGCGACTCAAACTCAAGCTCCATCTTCACTTGGTCATGAACCTTATGAAGAAAATACCCTATACAACATGGCAAGTGGTAGAGGATGAAGAAATAGGAAGTGGGTTCACTTTGGATTTGGATTTCTCACTTGATTTCGTCACTTGAAATTTTTCAAGAAAGTTTTCTTCTCTTCATGAAGAAGATGAAGAAGAAGAAAGAAAAAAGAATTATTTTAAAAGAATAATCAAGTGAATCTTATCATAATGCAACCATGGGTGAGGCTAACACATGTAGACAATAAACTAGGGTTTAGGTAAATGGTTAGGTTAAGGATAGAAACAAAATGGTCAAGACTTTTCAAAGCTTCATAAAGCTTTAAGTAAAAACCAAAAGAAGCCACCATTTTATTTCTTGCCAAAAATAAATAAAGTAAATAAATGAGTAAATCAAACCCTAACCATTAACCAAATTATAGTTTAAAGCATACACACACCCAAGTTTGCATATATCATCAAACATGATACAAACAAGTGCACAAAAATATATCATATATACAATGTGCACAATCTAGTGAGAAAATAATCTTAAGTGAACCAATACTAGTTAATGTAAAGTAATATATCAAATATATAATTATACATTAAATCACTAAATCAACACTTGATTTAATGATCCGGTCATACTGCATATAACCGACTAATATCAAGTGTATCAATGTATCGAATCAACACTTGATTCGGTAACCCGGCTATATCTCATATAACCGTCCAATGATACAAATCGCGAGAATAGAATACAGTATCACATACTGGTATTATTCTCGGTCCCGCACATATCTCATATGCGCTCCTATTTCGTTTCGCTTGAGCCAGGAAACCTCTGTGTAGGACTCTAAAGACTCGTCAATACACCGGCAGTAGGTGATGATCATATCAAACACCCACAAGCCGCAAGCGGTCTTCTAAACGTAACGGCCACCCAGGTATTGAGCGATCAGAAGATCAACGAGCAAGCCCGCTCACACTCCTGTGAATCCAACCAGTAACACTTACCGTACAGTCTGGTCTGATCATCTGATATGTCGCATATCTCGCCTAGAGGTGGTAAATGTCAGACCCCAGTAGCTCGATAAGTCATGTCGATATGAGGTCTATAACAGTTCGAGAAACTACTGGTAACACTTACCAGTAAATCTCAGCAACCCTGGCCAGGGATTTCCGGTTATAGCCAATCGAACACAGCACAACATCAACTCCCTATACCGGGAGAGACGAATCCCCTCCTATCGCTCATTGCCTCCATGTGAATAGGGACTGTACCCAAAAACCACCGTTTTGCACGCCCTCTTGGACGTGGTAAGGTGGAAATCAAAGCACAGTGGGAATCACACAAGACTCTATGACGATCTCGGGTCTACAGACTAACCTGTACCAGTGTCACCAGAGAACTGCCATCTGACGTAAGGTATAATACCATCTTGGAGTTCTCAGCGAGTCCGTCTAGTGTACCCAGTCTCCACTGAGCACCCGTATATCATCTCTGATGTCAAACACCAATGGATATGGGATCATCCATCGCCCATCTATATGGGTCGAGAAGGTATACGCTAGTCTACTCTGGTATATCGATGCCCCGTCTCGATACACCCACGACTAGGGACCTTGAAGGATGTACTTATGGACTACCATGTCCCCACTAGTATGATCCGCATCATAGTCCAGGTAGTCAAGTACACATCCTAAGGGCTTTACCAACATGTAACAGAGAGACAATCAGTGTACACGTTAAAGTAAAGAGCAACCAGATAGCATACTATCATGTCGAGCAAGAAAGTCCTCCTTATATATGTCCAAGCATCCACTACAGTATACATCCTATGTATAGTAATGGCCTCTAGGGCATACATATAACTAACACAAAGATACAGGAAACTTGCCTGGCATGCACATATCTTCTGGAGTGTGATAACTTGAGTGGATTCCGTCAGGTTATTTTGCGATGATAGTTGGATCCCGATCCCACTGATGAGTTGGTTTTCTCCTCGGGTGATTTTAGAAGATCCCGACTAATTCTTCTTTCAGGTTTGGAGGAGAATTTGAGGATACAGTGGGAGACATCCTGATTAGATAAAGTGATTAACCATTGTGATCTAGGTCAGAGTGCATGCAGAGTGTTTCTTTTCTCTCTCTCTTTGGCAGCGACCATGGCCCGACCCTAGACTATTACTCAGTAACCAAGTTAACCGAACTTTCTTAAAACACTGGCTTTCGGATTGTCAGAGTTGCATACATCATTGCCACTCTTACTTTTACCCTTTGCATTTCTCTGGAACATTCCGTATCACTATGAAGATCCACAGTTATTGGATATGACCATCGTATAGTTACATATGAACTCGAAGAAACTAGTTTCAGCTTCGAGGCTGGTTTCCGGTTCTGGAGAAAATGAATAGGACTATTCAGTTATCTTTTCCTTTTACCTTCTCTCAGGTTGTGAGGGCTCCTAGGATTAGGAGAGGGTACACCTATTGCACTTATTGGATAGTCTTCTTCAAAACCATAGGCAGGTGCCGAAAGGTAGGGAAAGAAGAAAACTTATTAGCTTAAGTGTGGTGTACATGAGGTAATAAGTAAAGACAAAATAAAAGGATTAGAAAGAGGGCAAAATAAATTGCGACTGCTATCATTCATGACCAAACCTCATATTTCATCGCCACTCCTACTTCACCTTTGTATTTCTCTAGAACACCCCGTATCACAACGAAGATCCACAGTTATTGGATAATCCGTCGTATAGTTACATACGAACTCGAAGGAACTTGTTCCAGTTCGAGGATGGATTCTGGTTCAGGAGAAATAGAATAAGGTTTATTCAATTGTCTTTAATCTTTACCTTCTCTCAGGTTGCGAGTACTCCTAGGATGAAAGTACACCTATTACGCTTATTGGATAGTTTTCTTCTAAACCATAGTCGGGTGCCGAACGGTAGGGAAGGAAGAAAACCATTTAGCCTAAGGGTGGTGTACAGAAGGTAACGAGTAAAGATAAATAAAGGGATTTAAAGAGATGGCAAGGAAATATACGGTTACAGTCATGAATCTGGAAAATGGAAGAGGCATTACTAGGAATACCCGGTTACCCTTTCCAAACATATTCATGTTTCAGTTTCACTAAGCGTTTTTAATTGAAAACTGATTTCCCAATTAGATCCTTTCTCCAGGGTATGTATTTACCAGGTTTGGTTCTCACATCTGTATGGGTTTACAGATGATGAGTAGGAGTAAGTTATTGGGAATTAGGTGATCATTCTCATTATATCGGAATTCGTGGTAATTGGTGATATTTGAGGAAATCACCTGGGGTTTTGCCTGATGGCAAATTTTTGGTTTTGAATATCCGTTGTTATGCTCCAATTTCAAATTGATATATATGTACGTTTATTTTATAAAGTGAGATATAAATTTTTGAAATTATGTCCATGACATTTACCTATATCAGAAAATGGTTAGGTAACGAGCATTAAACAGCGGTGTAATTCTTCTTAACCATAAGTACAGTTTTCAACCTACGACGCACAGGATTTGAGTTATTCAACTCAGGGGACTTATACAAAGTATTGTATGTTGTCCAGTGTCCATTAGGACAAAGGGGTTAGTACTCGTACTATTCTGTTTATTTCTGACTTCTCCCATTTTAGACCAGTGTTTCATAGAAATACAAGGTCCAAGTTTTGAGAAGTTATAGGTACAAGAATAAAGTAGAGAACCAGGTGTTGCAAAGGATTCTTCAAGATAATCGAAGATGTAGATAGTTGTGTTAGGTATTCAATCGAAAGTAATGGTTTTGAGAACTTGCTTCTCTTTTGTTGGGTTCCTAGGCACACTAATGAGGTCTCACAAGGCATCAACCATGCCAATTTCAAAAATTTCCGGTGCCGAGAAACCCTAATGCGATCGTTGACTAGAGAATAGGCGATACTAGCAAGCAAATAACAATTTTACTGCTAAGTGAAAGAGGCTACAACCTTTGTAGATCCGGTCCTCCACCTCCATAGCTCCGTGATGATGTCCCTCCGCTGTCGGTTCCCGGACTCTCGCGGTGGTTTCGTCGAAGAAATGATCGGGCTAGGTCGTCGACTTCGATGCCGAAGATGATCTACGTCGAGGCAACACAAGATCAAGCTCCAACTTCACCAAGTCATGAAACTTATGAAGAAAACACCCTATACTACATGGCAAGTGGTATAGGATAAAGAAATAGGAAGTGGGTTCACTTTAGAATTGGATTTCTCACTCTTTTTCTCAAGTTACCATTGAAGCTAGCATGCTTCTTTCTTCTTGAAGAAGAAGAAGAAGAAAAAGAATATGATAAGAATTATTAATAAATGGAAATAAAGTCATTCTTATCATATTAGCAACCATGGTTAAGTGTAGAGAATAAACTAGGGTTAAGTAAATGGTTAGGGTTAAGGAAAGAAACAAAATGGTCAAAGTCTTTCAAAGCTTCAAGAAGCTTCAAAGAAAATCCAAAGTTTGCCACCATTTTATTTCTTTCTCAAATGAATAAATAAATAAATGAATAAGTAAATGAAGCATATGAAACCCTAACCATTGACTAACCATGGTTTAAACCAAATATACACCCAAGTTTTGATGTATCATCAAACATGATGCAAACTTGTGCACAAAAATATATCACATATACAATGTGCACAAACAAGTGAGAAAAACATCTTAAGTGAACCAATATTAGTTAATGTAAAGTAATATATCAAATATATAATTATACATTAAATCATTAAATCAATACTTGATTTAACGATCCGGTCATATCGCATATAACCGACTAATATCAATAGTAACAACTTATCGAATCAACACTTGATCCGATAACCCGGCTATATCGCATATAACCAATCAATGTCACAAATCGCGAGAATCGAATACAGTATCACATACTGGTATTATTCTCGATAACGCACATATCTCATATGCACTCCTATTTCATTTCGCTTGAGCTAGGAAACCTCTGTGTAGGACTCTAAAGACTCGTCAATACGCCGGCAGCAGGTGATGATCATATCAAACACCCACAAGCCGCAAGTGGTCTTCTAAACGTAACGGTTAACCGGGTATTGAGCGATCAGGAGATCGACGAGCAAGCCCGCTCACACTCCTATGAATCCAACCAGTAACACTTACCGTACAGTCCGGTCTGTTCGTCTGATATGTCGCATATCTCGCCTAGGGGTGGTGAACGTCAGACTCCAGTAGCTCGATAAGTCGTGTCGATATGAGGTCTATAACAGTTCGAGAAACTACTGGTAACACTTACCAGTAAATCTCAGCAACCCTGGCCAGGGATTTCCGGTAATAACCAATCGAACACAGTGCAACATCAACTCCCTATACCGGGAGAGACGAATCCCCTCCTATCGCTCATTGCCTCCATGTGATTCGGGACTGTACCCAAAAGCCACCGTTTTGCATGCCCTCTTGTACATGGTAAGGTGGAAATCAAAGCACATTGGGAATCACACAAGACTCTATGACGATCTCGGGTCTACAGACTAACCTGTACCAGTGTCACCAGAGAACTGCCATCTGACGTAAGGTATAATACCATCTGGGAGTTCTCGGCGAGTCCATCCAGTGTACCCAGTCTCCGCTGAGCACCCGTATATCATCTCTGATGTCAAACAGCAATGGATATGGGATCATCCATCGCCAATCTGTATGGGTCGAGAAGGTACACGCTAGTCTACTCAGGTATATCGATGCCCCGTCTCGATACACCCACGACTAGGGACCTTGAAGGATGTACTTATAGACTACCATGTCCCCACTAGTATGATCCACATCATAGTCCAAGTAGTCAAGTACACATCCTAAGGGCTTTACCAACATGTAACAGAGAGACAATCAGTGTACACGTTAAGATAAAGAGCAACCAGATAGCATTCTATCATGTCGAGCAAGAAAGTCCTCCCTATATATGTCCCAGCATCCACTACAGTATACATCCGATGTACAGTAATGGCCTCTAGGGCATACATATAACTAACAATCTCCCACTTGCACTAGGGCCATCTGTAGCAGTGGTTGCAGTATCTCATACTCAACCATCCCATAAAAGTCTTTCTCTTGGAAAAGGCCTTTTTGAGTGGATCCGCCGTGTTGTCCTCTGAGTCTACTCTCCTAATCTCGATCACCCTGGAGATCAACAATCTCCATGATCAGGTGACACTGCCTTAGAATATGTCTGGATCACTGATGGGACGGACGTTCCTTGGCATAAGCCATAACTCCATTGTCACACAATGGGAGGAACTAAGTTCATCTCATGAACAAATATACACCCAGACAGCCTCTTTGGTAGCATCTTAAGTAGCGATGTATCCAGCCTTTATCGTCTAGTATGCCACGGTATCTAGTTTGGAACTCTTCCAACATACCATCCCTTTACTGAGGGTAAAGAAAATGCCTGTGACTGACATTCAGTCGTCCTTATCACCCTGGAACCTTTCCAGTGATTCTCCCCAAGATCAATTGACACCATCTCACTACAACTAGTGAGTATCCTAATATCCAATTAGATCTATCTCATAGATCCAAAACCCAAGATTTAGTAGGTATCACTTTGATCCTATATGGAGAATCATTGTGATAAGCGGAGATTGACCGAGCGTAGAATAGGAAACTACTTCCCTATCAAGAGTATGTCATCCACGTACTCTACGAGGATCAACCACCATACTCCCTACTACCTTTTTGTATATACAAGGTTCATCTACCATTTTGATGATGTCAAACTTTTTGACTAACACATCAAAACAGACGTTCCAACTCCGCGATGCCTGCTTTAATCTGTAAAGCAACTTGCACATGTTTCCTGCTGCTCCCACTGTTTACGAAGCCCTCTGGCTGTGTACTTATAGACGTTCTTTTCTAAATCAGTATTTAGAAAAGCAGTCATGACACCCAACCGCCAGATATCGTAGTCATGGTATGTAGCCGTGGCAAGTAGGATCTGGATGGATTTAAGCATAGCTTCTTAGAAAAGGTTTCATCATTATCCACGCCTGGTCGATGACGAAAACCTTTAACAAGTCTAGCTTTGAAAGTCTCAACTTTTCCATCCACACCTAGTAATCTTCTCAAGATATACTTGCTCCTGATGGGGATTTAACCCTTCAGATATAGCAACCAAAGTCCATACTTTGTTGGTGTACATGGATTCCATCTCAGATCACTAAGTATCCAGCCATTCTTACAGAGTCCCTACTCTCGATGGCCTGCTCGAAACTAGTTGGGTCATCATCTCATGATGCAATCCTCGCTCCCACTGTCATAGAGAAACCGAAGTATCTCTCAGGTGGGTGAGGAACCCTGCTAGATCGGCGGAGAGGCTGAGGTTCGTTAGTTACTATTGAATCCTTCGGTTCTAACAAATTATCTGCTGTAGTTTGTATAGCTGGAACCTTTCCAGTTCTACATAACAGACTTTGCCTCGAGCTTGCCCGGATTTTGCTTTTAGACATAATCCGGAAAACCCCAAATCTTAACCAACTTAAGATATGGGCTCTTCCCTTTCCATATCACATATGAAGTGGTAGGCAACTGATTTGATTTGAACCCTATTCAATAGGTATGCAGCTTCTCAAGTGCATAACTCCCAAAAGGAAAATAGGAAACTCAGTAGTACTCATCATAGAGCACACCATATCACATAGGGTGCTATTGCTCCGTCCCGATATACCATCATGCTATGGTGTATACGGAGGAGTAATGCTGAAAGAGAATCTCATTCTCCTTTAGAATAATCCAGGATTTTCTTGCTCAAGTACTCTCCTCCTTGATCACATCAAAGGACATAATACTTATACCCGTTTTGGTTCTCTATTTCTAACTTATATTCTATGAATATCTCAAAAGCTTCGTGTAAGTCCATGTCACGCACCCCACTAACTTGCGGGGAGGCGGAATATATGAAAAACGATTATCAAAGCTTCGTAACACGGACTTGAGCGCATGAATCGTAATCAAAACCATTGCTAACGTTATACTAGAGGTTTAACTACTCGGTACCGGAGTTATACCTCATGTTACATGTCCTTCGGGTCTTCATCGCTGTCCTCCACTCCTCGTAGGCTCCTTGGAACATCGGCAACTTCACGGCCTCCTCGAATCAAAGAAGATCCACACGAAAGCTCCTACGCCAAGCTAAATCTCAAACTTGAGATAACTAGGTTGTTTAAAGTGCTAATCTAAGCTACCTAGGGGATATAGAGTGAGGTTATGGCTGTTTTAGTCTAGCTAACCCTTGATCTCAACACATGAGAGGTTAGGGTTAGGGTTTCAAGAGAGAGTGAGCTTGAGGAGAGAGAAGGAGAAGATGAGAATGAAAAGAATAATGAACTCATTTTGAATATAACAACCATAACAATTTAATCAAATAAATAAACAAAATGATTTAATCATTATGGTTGATGCATTCACCTTGTGTGATTCATTATATGACTCATTATCTCATTAATGAGTCATTAAGTGCAAAGGATGAATCATACAAATGAGTCATTAATCAATTAATGCTCATGCCACCTTAACCCCTTAGTCACCACTTTTCTAGAAGGTTCCCGACAAATTACGAGAACGCCCCTATAATCCGTGAAAACACGGAAAATCTTTAGACTGTATAAATCCAATAACCCGATACTAGAAACTGGCTTAAACCAAAGCCGGCTAGTAAAAAACTGTCCGAAAAGTCGTACGTGCGTAAACACACGTACGCATCCGAACCCTTGTCGTAAAACCATACGACCTCTATATCGTTTCGCCTGGAGCAGGGAAACTCTCTGTGTGGGACTCTAAAGACTCGACACTACGCTGGCAGTGGGTTTAACCACAGACCGCAAGCGGCACTAGCTGTACGTAACGGTCCCCAGGTAGATGTCGATAAGAAGACCGATGAGGAAAATCATCCGAACTCCCACTGAGCCTGATGTGACAATCTCCGTACAGTCCGGTCTGTTCGTCTAAGACTATCGCATATCAAGCCTAGGGGGCCGCAAGCGTCAGTCCCCTAATAGCTGTATAAGTCGTGTCGGAGCGAAGCCCATTACACCCTGTGAAGCTACTGGAACCTAACAGTATATCTCGCTTGCCCTGGCCAGGGACTTTGCGTAATGGCTCTCTGACACAGCGCGATATCATCTCCCAATACCGGGAGAGACGAATCCTATCTAACTGCCACCGCCTCTAAGTGCTCAGGACTGCACCCAACTGCCACCTGTTTGCACGACTCCTTTGTGCCGTGGTAGGGTAGCAATCTAAGAACAGTGGGACACACTCGAGGCGAAGCAGCAGTGTCAAGTCTGCGGACTATGCTGTACTCATGTCACCTGGGAACTGTTAACTGACGATGGGTATAATACCAACCAATCAGTTCCCCGGCGAGTCCTGTCCGGTGTACCCGTAACCTAACGAGCACCTGTATACTATATCCAGTACGACGTACTGATGGCTGTGGGACAGACCATTTCCCCAACTGGGATGAGAAGCGTATACACTTAGTCTACTTCGGAATATCGATGCCCTATCTCGATAATCCAACGACCAGGGACCTGTATAGGATGTTGCTTACAGACTACCCAGCCCCCACTAGTGTGATTGCCATCACGACGCTGGTAATCAATCAAAGATCCTATGGGCTCTACTAATATGTATAAGTGATACGTTACAAGAGACATATGCACATATTAAAGTAGACACAAACCAAGTAGCATACTACCATTTTTAGCAAGACTGTATATATAACTGTGAATATCCCAAGCTTCCATTAAGTAATATACAATCTAGTATGATACAATAATGGCCCCTAGGGCATATACACTAACAATCTCCCACTTGCACTAGGGACATGAGCTGGCATATCGTAGACCTATCATCTCGAATAGCCTCTCAACTGCGTCTGAGGAATGGCCTTTGTGAATGGATCAGCAATGTTATCCTCCGTCTTTACTCTCTTCACCTCGATCTCCCGGCGATCTATGATATCCCTGATCAGGTGATACCGCCTTAAGATGTGTCTGGACTTCTGATGGGACCTGGGTTCCTTCGCTAAAGCTATAGCGCCGTTGTTGTCACAATACAGAGGTATTGGATCAACACTGGTAGGAACCACCTGAAGTTCTGTGAGGAACTTCTTCATCCAGACTGCTTCTTTTGCGGCATCGTAAGCAGCTATGTACTCTGCTTCCATCGTTGAGTCAGCAACGGTCTCCTGTTTGGAACTCTTCCAACAGACCGCCCCTCCATTGAGGGTAAAGACATAACCCGACATGGACTTGGAGTCATCTTTGTCACTCTGGAAGCCGGAGTCGGCAAAGGCCTCCATCTGAAGGTCTTTTCCTCCATATACCAAGAACATCTCCTTAGTCCTCCTCAGGTACTTGAGAATGTTCTTTACTGCTATCCAGTGATTCTCCCCTGGGTTTGCTTGATACCGGCTTACTTCGCTCAATGCGTATGCTACATCTGGTCTGGTACATAACATCGCATACATTATAGAGCCTACCGCAGAAGCGTAGGGTATAATCGACATGCGATCCCTTTCCAAATCAGTCTTGGGAGACATATCTTTGGAGAGGGTGATTCCGTGACAAGCCGGTAGGTTACCGCGTTTAGAATCTTCTATACTGAATCTCTTCACTATGGTGTCTATGTACCTGGACTGTGAAAGTCCCAATATCCTCTTTGATCTATCACGATAGATCCGGATCCCCAGAATGTAGGTGGCATCACCCAAATCTTTCATGGAGAATTTATGTGACAAGAATCTTTTGACTGACTGTAATATAGGAATATCATTTCCTATTAGGAGAATGTCATCCACGTACAAGACGAGGAATACTACAGCTCTCCCTACAATCTTACTGTATATGCATGGTTCATCTGGATTTTTGATAAAGTCAAATTCTTTGACAGCATCATCAAAACAGATGTTCCAACTCCGCGATGCCTGCTTTAGTCCATAAATGGACTTAAGCAGCTTGCATACTTTACCGCTGCTCCCACTCTGAATGAATCCTTCTGGCTGATCCATATAGACGCTTTCTTCCAAATTACCATTTAGAAAGGCCGTCTTTACGTCCATCTGCCAGATTTCATAATCGTGGAAGGCAGCAATAGAAAGAAGGACCCGAATAGATTTAAGCATAGCCACTGGAGAAAAGGTTTCGTCATAGTCCAAACCAGGTCTTTGACCGAAACCCTTTGCAACAAGTCTAGCCTTATAGGTTTCAACCTGTCTATCTACACCAATCTTCTTTTTGAAGATCCATTTGCATCCTACGGATTTTACCCCATCTGGAGCAATGTCCAAAGTCCATACTTTGTTGGTGTACATAGACTCCATTTCGGTCCGCATTGCATCCAGCCATTTTACTGAGTCACCGCTCTGAATGGCTTGCTGGAAGCTAGTTGGCTCATCGTAATCAATAGTGCAATCCTCTCTATCCCCGTCTATGAGAAAACCGTAGTATCTCTCGGGCGGATGAGATTGCCTACTACTCCTGCGGAGTGGCGTCGGGATGTCCTGTTCTCCTTGAACTTCTGGTTCCACCAAACTTTCAGTAGTAGTTTGTGTTTCTGGAATTTCTTCCAGTTCTATTTCGCTCCCACTAGTTTCCTTTTCTAAAAACTGATATTCTAGAAAATGGGTATTACGAGAAACAAAAACCTTTTGTTCCTCTGTGTAATAGAATAGATATCCCCTGGAGTTCTTTGGATATCCCACAAACTTACATAGTACTGATCGTGCCTCGAGTTTGTCCGCATGCTGCTTTTTAACATAAGCCGGACATCCCCAAATCTTTAGATACTGAAGATAGGGTTTCTTCCCACTCCAAATCTGATATGGTGTGGTAGGCACAGTCTTGGTAGGAACCTGGTTCAAAAGATATGCAGCTGATTCTAGTGCATATCCCCAGAATGATCGCGGTAACTCAGCGTTACTCATCATGGAACGAACCATATCCAATAGGGTTCGATTCCTCCTTTCTGATACACCGTTATGTTGTGGTGTGTATGGAGGAGTAAGCTGAGAGAGAATTCCATTCTCTTTTAAGTAACCCAGGAACTCGGCACTTAAGTATTCACCACCTCGATCAGATCTCAGTGTCTTTATACTTTTGCCTGTTTGTTTTTCCATTTCATTCTTGTATTCTTGGAATTTCTCAAAGGCCTCGGATTTATGCTTCATTAAGAAGACATATCCATACCTAGAGAAATCATCCGTAAAAGTAATGAAGTGGGAATAACCACCTCGCGCATGTGTAGACATTGGACCGCACACATCACTGTGTATGAGTCCTAAGAGCTCGCTTGCTCTTACTCCGTGTCCAGTGAACGGAGTTTTTATCATCTTTCCTTTGAGACAAGATTCACAAGTAGCATAAGATTGATATTCGAACGGATTCAAATATCCTTCTTTACGTAACTTAGTCAACCTTCTTTCATTGATGTGACCTAGTCTACAATGCCATAAGAAAGCCTGATTTATTTCTGGAGACTTTCTTTTAAGAGTGTTCTGGACATTGAAAACCCGAGCTTGACTTAATACGTATATACCGTTATCTAATGTACCGGACCCAATCAGAACTTGATTTAGGTGGATGTTAACTACATCACTTATGAATGTAAAATCATATCCCTCTCTCGAAAGTGAGGACACTGATATGATATTACAAGTCATACTAGGTACATATAAACAGTTATGTAAAATCAATATATGCCCACTTGTCAAACCTAGGCGATATTCTCCCACGGATTCAGCGTTCACTTTCATTCCGTTTGCAACTCTGAGAGACCAATCACCTACCTTTATAACTCTACTGTTTCTCAAAGTATGTAATGAATTACAGATATGAGATCCTGCTCCGGTATCTAGTACCCAGGAAGTAGAGTTTATTGACATACAGTCTTCAATTACAAATACACTTGAGGCTGAAGCCACAACATGCTTCGTATCCTGGCTACTGGCTTCAAAAGCCTTGCAATCTTTCTGCCTATGCCCAATCCCATAACAATAGGAACGTCCCTCTTTTACTATATCCTGTCCCGAAACTTTTGCCCTTCTCTTTCCTTCTACTTCCCTGGTTTTCTTCAGGATAGAAGGTAGAGACTGTAGAATCAAGTCAGTATCTGACCTGTTTCCTAACGTGGTCTGCAAGTCCCGGAGCTCATCAATATAGCTAGTCATTGTAAGGACGTTGTCCCCTACAGATGACCCGTCAGCCAACCTCCCTTGAATTAATTCGTTCGAGGTCTCATATCTTGCGATATGAGATTGCTTTCCATATAAATCTTTGTTATGGAGAAAGATGGAAACTAAGTCCATCTTCTCGTGCTGCTTCTGGTATACACCATCAACTGAAGCTAACACGAGGCACTTGGCTTTTGCTTTATCTTTTCCCTTTGTCTGACGGATATCCATATCCGCGACAGTGGAAACTGGACCTGGGACGGCGGGATCTTGAGTAGTAATAGGGTGGTCCAGCTTGTCATAGGCAATGGACATCTGGACAGACTTCTGCCAGTCAAATAAGTCAGATTCAGTCAAATTATTATCTAGATGTAACCTATGTGTGGTCACAAGGTCGCTGCAATTTAAGAGAGAGAAGAAAATACAATTAGCATGATGCTGTTGCAAGTTTAGAGTGGTTTAATTTATCTAAACAGGATGGCTCCCACTGTTTCTCGAATCCTTCCTCAAACCATAAAAGAAGAATTAGCCAGGACCATTCTCACCGTACAATACTTGCTTAACCGTTCAGCCAGGCCAGTGTCGATACTTCGAGGGAGGTTTTCCAACGCTTTCGCGAAGTTTCTTAATTAAATAACCTCTTTTCTCTGGGGGCGTAACCCCGCTGACACCTTTCTAGGCACCTACTTGGTTTATAGCATTGATCGTTAAGTGACGAATCTCCTGATAAGTAGTATATACTCACAGTAGGATCGGGATCCAAGATATCATCGTATGATAATGTTGAAGGAATCCTACCAACATTCATCAAACTCCAAAATGGTATGCTTCTCTCTGCAAATTTCAGTTTCTTTAGAAATTCCCGATGTGGATTTTTGCCCCATGCTCTTATGACTTTGACTAAGGGCCAAATATGTCATAAGTCACATGTCAAGTTCTACCCATCATTATCCAGGTTAATTTGAACCCACCCGTACATACTCATGACTAAGGGCCAAGAAAAGTAATACGACTGTTCCAAAACAACGCATCTATCTATGCAACAAATGAATACCCTAGCAGCTACCAAGCACTATGTTTTGACTAAGGGCCAAATATACATAGCTTGAATACTACTGAATACCCAAATGAAATGACGGAGGGCTACGAATGGTTTTGGCAAAACCGTGAACGTAGTGAACTTGATATAATCGAAGGAACCTGATACTTTTTAAAAGGAGTGGTTAAAGCTCCGCAATTTAAAAATCCGATCTTTTAAAATAACCGAGTGGTTTCTTTTAAATTTGTTCCAACGATAAAACTATGGTTTATTTTCTTTGCATTATAATAATGCGTCCCATCATTAACCTATCATTGCAGAAAACAACGAAAATACAACGTCCTCTTATGCCATCCGCATTCGCCACGGGGTCCCGTCATCACCCGTTAGGTTACTTAACTAACGACAGAGCGGGGGCTGGGCTAGCACGGGTGTAAAACATAAGTGACGTCTAATAGCTATTTATATATAGATATTGTACATTCGTCAGACGCAATAATAAGCATTCCAGATCATAGATAAACTTTATTGGATATGCAAGTAATCCGCGTTTCTTTTGAGCCTGCAAGGAAAGACGGATTACACAGTTGTGATGAATAGCCATTACCCCACCCCAGACCCCTACGGGTACGGCAAACTACCCGCCAAGTACCAGAAGTGAAGCGGTCTGCCTCGACACTTCAAAATACCCGGTAGTTTGTGCACCCCACCTTGGGTCTATCCTAGGAGCAAAAACAGTAAAAAGAAATAATAATACAACGGTGGCTACAACCGCAACCTGAATGTGCCCCGCAAAATAATATTATATCAAATTACATTTACATTGAATGAATGAATATTAAATACATCTCAAACCCCGGCTAATCATCACAACAGTCCAACACAGTTCATATACACAAACAGTTATATATAACATCACAGATATGTGCAACCCCCTACCAACTGACATACTAGCAGTTAGGGGAGGTCTACGAACACATAAAACATTACAGATAACGATCCAATTAGCAAATTGATTAGAACATCGATCGATTACCTATATCCGTGTCTACCCCAAAAGCAAATCATCACAGAGGCAACCTGGGCAGAAACAGTATATACAGGAAAACAAAAAACCCAAAATTATGAATTACTGTGAAACTCCGAGTCAACTCGGCGTTGACTCGGCGGCGGTTCCGCGGCAATAGCTCTCTATTGCCGCGGAACCGCGGTCGTTTTGCCGATTCAGTGACTCGTATTTTCCCAGTATTCATCAATTTCCCTGCTGTGAATTTTAAGGTATGTCAAAAAATTTTTTAGACAGTTTTAAAATTAACAGAAACTATGGGTTTTGGTTTTTCGTATTTCGTATTTTTCGTCGATCGAACTTCTAATCAGTTGCTAACAAGCTAGTAATGGTTTAGTTGTCTCTGATACCACTGTAAGTCCATGTCACGCACCCCACTAACTTGCGGGGAGGCGGAATATATGAAAAACGATTATCAAAGCTTCGTAACACGGACTTGAGCGCATGAATCGTAATCTAAACCATTGCTAACGTTATACTAGAGGTTTAACTACTCGGTACCGGAGTTATACCTCATGTTACATGTCCTTCGGGTCTTCATCGCTGTCCTCCACTCCTCGTAGGCTCCTTGGAACATCGGCAACTTCACGGCCTCCTCGAATCAAAGACGATCCACCCGAAAGCTCCTACGCCAAGCTAAATCTCAAACTTGAGATAACTAGGTTGCTTAAAGTGCTAATCTAAGCTACCTAGGGGATATAGAGTGAGGTTATGGATGTTTTAGTCTAGCTAACCCTTGATCTCAACACATGAGAGGTTAGGGTTAGGGTTTCAAGAGAGAGTGAGCTTGAGGAGAGAGAAGGAGAAGATGAGAATGAAAAGAATAATGAACTCATTTTGAATATAACAACCATAACAATTTAATCAAATAAATAAACAAAATGATTTAATCATTATGGTTGATGCATTCACCTTGTGTGATTCATTATATGACTCATTATCTCATTAATGAGTCATTAAGTGCAAAGGATGAATCATACAAATGAGTCATTAATCAATTAATGCTCATGCCACCTTAACCCCTTAGTCACCACTCTTCTAGAAGGTTCCTGACAAATTACGAGAACGCCCCTATAATCCGTGAAAACACGGAAAATCTTTAGACTGTATAAATCCAATAACCCGATACTAGAAACTGGCTTAAACCAAAGCCGGCTAGTAAAAAACTGTCCGAAAAGTCGTACGTGCGTAAACACACGTACGCATCCGAACCCTTGTCGTAAAACCATACGACCTCTATATCGTTTCGCCTGGAGCAGGGAAACTCTCTGTGTGGGACTCTAAAGACTCGACACTACGCTGGCAGTGGATTTAACCACAGACCGCAAGCGGCACTAGCTGTACGTAACGGTCCCCAGGTAGATGTCGATAAGAAGACCGATGAGGAAAATCATCCGAACTCCCACTGAGCCTGATGTGACAATCTCCGTACAGTCCGGTCTGTTCGTCTAAGACTATCGCATATCAAGCCTAGGGGGCCGCAAGCGTCAGTCCCCTAATAGCTATATAAGTCGTGTCGGAGCGAAGCCCATTACACCCTGTGAAGCTACTGGAACCTAACAGTATATCTCGCTTGCCCTGGCCAGGGACTTTGCGTAATGGCTCTCTGACACAGCGCGATATCATCTCCCAATACCGGGAGAGACGAATCCTATCTAACTGCCACCACCTCCAAGTGCTCGGGACTGTACCCAACTGCCACCTGTTTGCACGACTCTTTTGAGCCGTGGTAAGGTAGCAATCTAAGAACAGTGGGACACACTCGAGGCGAAGCAGCAGTGTCAAGTCTGCGGACTATGCTGTACTCATGTCACCTGGGAACTGTTAACTGACGATGGATATAATACCAACCAATCAGTTCCCCGGCGAGTCCTGTCCGGTGTACCCGTAACCTAACGAGCACCTATATACTATCTCCAGTACGACGTACTGATGGCTGTGGGACAGACCATTTCCCCAACTGGGATAAGAAGCGTATACACTTAGTCTACTCCGGAATATCGATGCCCTATCTCGATAATCCAACGACCAAGGACCTGTATAGGATGTTGCTTACAGACTACCCAGCCCCCACTAGTGTGATTGTCATCACGACGCTGGTAATCAAGCAAAGATCCTATGGGCTCTACTAATATGTATAAGTGATACGTTACAAGAGACATATGCACATATTAAAGTAGACACAAACCAAGTAGCATACTACCATTTTTAGCAAGACTGTATATATAACTGTGAATATCCCAAGCTTCCATTAAGTAATATACAATCTAGTATGATACAATAATAGCCCCTAGGGCATATACACTAACACTTCGGACTTGTGTTTCAACAGGAACATATGTCTGAATCTTGAGAGATTATCAGAGAATGTAATGAAATACAAAGAACCGGTCTTGGTATGTGTAGACAGGGGACCTACATACATCAACATGTATCATCCCAAGAGTTCACTAACTCTTTCTCTGTTTCCAATAAACAAAGCTATGCTCATTTTATCTTTGTGACATGACTGGCAAGTTTCACAAGATGTAAATTCAAACTGGTTTAAATATGCATCTAAAATGTAACTTAAGCTAGTCAGGTCACATTGATATGACCTTGTCTACAATACCTAAAGAAGGATTCGTTCATTTCTGAACTATTCCTTTTGTGTGTGTTCCGTATACTAAGAACTGTAGTTTGATTTAAAACATCAATGCTTTTAGATAACGTGCCTGAACCGATCAATTTTTGATATTGGAAATGTTCAAAACATTATCCAACAATACAAAATTTTATCATTTCTTTACTAATAAAGAGACTGATATAATTTTGTATATTGGGTTTGGTATCTAGTAACATTCGTTGAGAATTAATGTATTTGTAATACAGGGTGACAGTGACCAACAGACTTGGCTGCAACACTTGCCCCATTTTCTGCCTCATGAAACTTATCACCCGTTCTCAGTTCTCTAACTTTCTGAAGCCCTATGTAACAGATTACATATCTGGGATCCTGATCCGGTATCAAATACCCAGGATGTAAAGGATACAGAGAAACAGTTCTTTGTAACGAACACACCCGAAGATGATGCATCAACATGCACTTTCTTCGTTTGGGCGGCATGGGAAATCTGGTATTCCCCAATTCCTGCTCTGTCTTATAACAATTATAAGTTGGAGCGGGACCAACGTTCCCCGGCTCAGTATAACAAGCGGGTTCGGTCAATATATCCGTTTTATTATCTTGATTAAGGCATGATATGGTCGCTACCAGGAGAGAGAGAGAGAAGAAAACACTCTTCGTGCGCTCTTGCAAGAATAGATTGGTTATTATTGTAGGGTTCCTAGGCACTCTAATGAGGTCTCACAAGTCATCAACCATGCCAATTTCAAACTTTACAAGTGCCGAGAAACCCTAATACGGATCGTTAACTAGAATTTTAGGCGAAACAAGCAACTAGTTAACAACTTAACTAAGTGAACGGAAATACAACCTTTGTAGATCCGGTTCTCCACCTCCATAGCTCCGCGATGAAGTCCCCTTGCTGTCCAAATCAAATCCCGGGCTCTAGCGTCGGCTTCATCGGAGAAATGGGCGGCCTAGGTCATCGACTACGATGCCGAAGATGATCTACGTCGAGGCATCACAAGATCAAGCTCCCACTTCACCAAGTCATGAAACATGTGAAGAAAACACCCTATACTACTTGGCAAGAGGTAGACGATGAAGAAATAGGAAGTGGGTTCACTTTAGAATTGGATTTCTCACTCTTTTCATCAAATCACCATTGATGGAATCAAGCTTCTTCATCTTGAAGAAGAAGATGAATATTATGATAAGTTATCTTAATTCAAAAGGAAAATAATACTTATCATATATTTAACCATGGTCAAGTGTAGAGAATGAATCATGGTTAAGTGGAATGGTTAGGGTTAAGCATGAGACAAAAATGGTGGACTAGTTCAAAGCTTCATGAAGCTTCAATATACAAACAAAGAAAGCTACCATTTTCTCTTTATGCTTATTATTTTCCAAAAAGAATAAATAAATAAATAAATAAGAAACCAAAACCCTAACCATTCATATAACCATGGTTTAATCTTTACACAAACCCAAGTTGGCATGCATCATCAAAAATGATACAAACTTGTGCACAAAAATATATCACATATACAATGTGCACAAACAAGTGAGAAAAACCATTTAAAGTGAACCAATACTAGTTAATGCAAAGTAATATATCAAATATATAATTATGCATTAAATCATTAAATCAACACTTGATTTAACGATCCGGTCATATCGCATATAACCGACTAATATCCAATGTATCGGCTTATCGAATCAATCCTTGATTCGATAACTAGGTTATATCGCATACAACCATTCGATACATTCATCGTGAGAATGAAATACGGTATCACATACACGCATTATTCTCGGTCCCGCACATATCTCATATGCGCTCCTATTTCGTTTCGCTTGAGCCAGGAAACCTCTGTGTAGGACTCTAAAGACTCGTCAATACGCCGGCAGCAGGTGATGATCATATCAAACACCCACAAGCCGCAAGCGGTCTGCTAAACGTAACGGCCACCCGGGTATTGAGCGATCAGAAGATCGACGAGCAAGCCCGCTCACACTCCTGTGAATCTAACCAGTAACACTTACCGTACAGTCCGGTCTCGTCGTCTGATATGTCGCATATCTCGCCTAGGGGTGGTAAACGTCAGACCCCAACAGCTCGATAAGTCGTGTCGATATGAGGTCAATAACAGTTCGAGAAACTAATGGTAACACTTACCAGTAAATCTCAGCAACCCTGGCCAGGGATTTCCGGTTATAGCCAATTGAACACAGTGCAACATCAACTCCCTATACCGAGAGAGACGAATCCCCTCCTATCGCTCATTGCCTCCATGTGACTCGGGACTGTACCCAAAAACCACCGTTTTGCACACCCTCTTGGACGTGGTAAGGTGGAAATCAAAGCACAGTGGGAACCACACAAGACTCTATGACGATCTCGGGTCAACAGACTACTCTGTACTAGTGTCACCAGAGAACTGCCATCTGACGTAAGGTATAATACCATCTGGGAGTTCTCGGCGAGTCCGTCCAGTGTACCCAGTCTCTACTGAGCACCCGTATATCTTCTCTAATGTCAAACACCAATGGATATCGGATCATCCATCGCCCATCTGTATAGGTCGAGAAGGTATACGCTAGTCTACTCTGGTATATCGATGCCCCGTCTCGATACACCCATAACTAGGGACCTTGAAGGATGTACTTATAGACTACCATGTCCCCACTAGTATGATCTGCATCATAGTCCAGGTAGTCAAGTACACATCCTAAGGGCTTTACCAACATGTAACGGAGAGACAATCAGTGTACACGTTAAGGTAAAGATCAACCAGATATCATATTATCATGTCGAGTAAGAAAGTCCTCCCTATATATGTCCAAGCATCCACTACAATATACATCCTCTGTCTAGTAATGGCCTCTAGGGCATACATATAACTAACAATCTCCCACTTGCACTAGGGCCATCTGACAGCAGTGGTTGTAGTATCTCATACTCAACCATCCCATAAAAGTCTCTCTCTGGGAAAAGGCCTTTGTGAGTGGATCCGCCGTGTTGTCCTCTGAGTCTACTCTCCTAACCTCGATCACCCTGGAGATCAAACATCTCCATGATCAGGTGATACTGCCTTAGAATATGTCTGGATCACTGATGGGATGGACGTTCCTTGGCATAAGCCACAACTCCATTGTCACACAATGGGAGGAACTAAGTTCATCTCATGAACAAATATACACCCAGACAGCCACTTTGGTAGCATCTTTAGTAGCGATGTATCCAGCCTTTATCGTCTAGTTTGCCACGGCATCTAGCTTGGAACTCTTCCAACATACCGTCCCTTTACTAAGGGTAAAGACAATGCCTGTGACTGACATTCAGTCGTCCTTATCACCCTGGAACACTTCCAGTGATTCTCCCCAGGATCGATTGATACCATCTCACTACATCTAGTGACAATCCTAACATCCATTTAGATCTATCTCATAGATCCAAAACCCAGGATTTAGTAGGTATCACTTTGATCCTATATGGAGAATCATTGTGATAAGCGGAGATTGATCGAGCGTAGCATAGGAAACTCCTTCCCTATCAAGAGTATGTCATCCACGTCCTCTACGAGGATCACCACCATACTCCCTACTACCTTTTTTGTTTATACAAGGTTCATCTACCATTTTGATGATGTCAAACTCTTTGACTAACACATCAAAACAGATGTTCCAACTCCGCGATACCTGCTTTATCATATAAAGCATCTTGTACATGTTTCCGCTGCTCCCACTGTCTACGAAGCCCTCTGGCTGTGTACTAATAGACGTTCTCTTCTAAAACATCATTTAGAAAAGCAGTCATGGCACCCAACCGCCAGATATCCTAGTCATGGTATGTAGCCGTGGCAAGTAAGATCTGGATGGACTTAAGCATAGCCACTTGAAAAGGTTTCATCATTATCCACACCTGGTCGATGACGAAAAGCTTTAACAAGTCTAGATTTGAAAGTCTCAACTTTTCCATATACACCAAGTAATCTTCTCAAGATATACTTGCTCCTGATGGGGATTTAACCCTTCAGATATAGCAACCAAAGTCCATACTTTGTTGGTGTACATGGATTCCATCTCAGATCGCTAAGCATCCAGCCATTCTTACAGAGTCCCACTCCTGATGGCCAGCTCGAAACTAGTTGGGTCATTATCTCATGATGCAATCCTCGCTCCCACTATCATAGAGAAACAGAATTATCTCTCAGGTGGGTGAGAAAACCCTACTAGATCGGCGGAGAGGCTGAGGTTCGTTGGTAACTATTGAATCTTTTGGTTTTATCAAATCATTTGCTGTAGTTTGTATAGCTGGAACCTTTCCAGTTCTACATAACTTGCCTTGCCTCAAGCTTGTCCGGATTTTGCTTTTAGACATAGCCCGGACAACCCCAAATCTTAACCAACTTAAGATATGGGCTCTTCCCTTATCATATCACATATGAAATGGTAGGCAACTGATTTGATTTGAACCCTATTCAACAGGTATGCAGCTTCTCAAGTGCATAACTCCCAAAAGGAAATAGGTAACTCAGTAGTACTCATCATAGAGCACACCATATCACATAGGGTGCTGTTGCTCCACCCCGATATACCATCGTGCTATGGTGTATACGGAGGAGTAATGCTGAGAGAGAATCCCATTCTCCTTTAGAATAGTCCAGGAATTCCGTGCTCAAGTATTCTCCTCCTTGATCACATCAAAGGACAAAATACTTATACCCGTATTGGTTCTCTACTTCTAACTTATATTCTGTGAATATCTCAAAAGGTTCGGACTTGTGTTTCAACAGGAACATAGGTCTGAATCTCGAAAGATCATCAGAGAATGTAATGAAGTACAAGGAACCGGTCTTGGCATATGTAGATAGGGGACCTTACATACATCAACATGTATCAATCCCAAGAGTTCACTAACTCTTTCTCTGTTTCCAATAAACAGAGCTATGGTCATCTTATCTCTGGGACATGACTGGCAAGTTTCACAAAATGTAAATTCAAACTGATTTAAATATGCATCTAAAATGTAACTTCAGCCAGTCGGATCGCATTGATATGATCTAGTCTACAATGCCTCAAGAAGGATTCGTTCATTTCTGAACTCTTCCTCTTATATGTGTTCCGTATACTAAGAACTGTAGTTTGATTTAGAACATCAATGCTTTTAGATAACGTGCCTGAACCGATCAACTTTTGATATAGGAAATGTTCAAAACATAATCCAACAATACAAAATTTTATCATTTCTTTACTTATAAAGAGACTGATATGATTTTGTATATCAGGTTCGGTATCTAATAACATTCGTTCAGAATCAATGTATTTGTAATACAGGGTGACAGTGACCAACAGACTTGGCTGCAACACTTGCCCCGTTTTCTGTCTCATGAAACTAATCACCCGTTCTCAGTTCTCTACCTTTCTGTAGCCCTTGTAACAGATTACAAATATGGGATCCTAATCTGGTATCAAATACCTAGGAGTAGAGGACACTGAGAAATAGTTCTTTGTAATGAACACACCCGAAGATGATGCATCAGCATGCATTTTCTTCGTTTGGACGGCACGGGAATTCTGGTAATCCCCTATTTCCTGCTCTTTCTTATAACAATTATAAGTTGGAGCGGGACCAACGTTCCCCAGCAAAGTATAACAAGTGGGTTCGGTCAATATTCTGTATTATTATCTTGATTAAGGCGTGATATGGTCGCTACCTGGAGAGAGAGAGAAGAAAACACTCAGCGTGCGCTCTTGCAAGAATAGATCGGTTATTATTTTATCTAATCAGGATGGCTCCCACTGTATTTTTTATCAAATCTTCCTTCAAACTCTAAAAGGAAAGACTAGCCGGGATTAATTACACACTACAAGTTCGCCAATCTTTCAGCCAGGCCAGTGTCGGTACTTTGAGGCGTAACCCCGTTGATACCTTTCTAGACACCTACTTGATCGGCTAATTGTAATGTGTAAAACTCTCCCAAGAGTAACTCTTACTCGCAGCGGGTATCGGGATCCAACTATCTCATAGAAGGTATGCAATCTCATTGCAAATTTCAACACTTGAAATTCCCGATAATTTTTCCCCTAGCAGCTATATGACCTTAACATAGTCAACAAATTATAAGTTCTAGTGAAGTTCAACCCGTCATTTCTCGATTGAATTAAACCCACCCGCACGACCCTTAACATAGTCAACAAAGTCGCACGACTACCCTAATCCAATCGCATCATATGCTTATGCAGATAAGCACTAATTAGCTACCGCACACTACGCCTTAACATAGTCAACAAACGTAGCACGAATACTAACTAGTACTTATCTGAAATGATGGAGGGCTACGACAGATTTTTCTGAAAACCTATTGCGTAATGAACTTGATATCGTTGTAGAATCGAATGATTTTTGAAATGGAGTGTTTTTGAGGCTTTTCTAGTTTTGCTAAAGGAGTCACTCCCGGTGAAGGGATCGTCGGTCCTTTCCTCGTCGAATGAGGTGCGTGATATATCATATATATCACTGTGCAAAGCAAAAACTCTTAAAAGCAATCAAAAGACAAACCGAGTGTGTAGCAATTACCAGTTATTGCTAAAGGAGTCACTCCCGGTAAAGGGATCTCGGTCCTTTCCTCATCGAATAAGGTGCAGGATATATCACATATACCGCTGTGCAAAGCAAGAACTGTAGCTACCTGTTTTATTTTGAAATTCGATTCTACAACATCTTAGGTTTCTTTTATTTCATTAATCACATTAATGAAGTCCCATCATTTAAGTACCTAAACATCACAGATAAATACGACGTACACTTATGCCATCCGCATTCGCCTCGATGTCCCCTCGTGCACCGTTAGGTTAGGTAACTAACGGCAGAGCGGGGCAGGGCTAGCGCGGGTGTAAAACATAAGTAACGTCTATATAATATATCATATATACTATATACAGTATCCATTACAGAACATATCACATGATCACATCACAGATATCGCAGCAGAAAAATCATATGAAATATTGGATATACTAGGACGTCCGTGTTTTCAATACGAGCCAGTATAAAACATGGATTCCATGGTCGTGATGAATAGCCAAACCCACACCCCTAGACCCCTACGAGAGCGGCAAGCAACCCTACCAATTCTGGAGTTAGGAGACCCGGACTCGACTCCTCGAGTTGGTCTCCCACTGGACTCCAGAACCCGGTTACTTGTGCTCCCCTCCTTGGGTCTATCCTAGTGCAGAAAAGTAAATAATATACAAAAGGTGACATCTTCCGCAACCTGGAAGTGCGCTAATAAAAGAATATTACATACAAGTTTTTACATGAATGAAAATGAAAAACACTCATCTCACATAAAAACCCCCGGCTATTCAAACACGACGATCCAATATAACATATCCAGCAACACATAACATCACATGTCATCAACGTAAGTAAATATGCGCATCCCAATTGTCGTTGACATATAGCAACGAAACCGGCGATATCACATATTACACTTACGGTCACAGAAAAGAAAGTGTAAAACTACAACAGTTGAAATCCGCAACCTCTTTAGACATCGCATGCCTAATCAAATGAATTCCTTAGACATCGCATGCCTAACAATTATAAACCCCGCATTTTAGTCTCATTATCGAAAACACTTTTCAATATCAAGTCGGGCAATTCAACAGGATTCCCTACATCCTGATCGAATACTCGTCGCAAACTTCAGTAGGCGGCCGCACCCCCGACGCCGTCGACAAAGTGCACCAAGGCGGAACACCGCTGCCGCGAGCACCCGAACAGATGCTTTCGGCGACGGGGTTCTCCTACAGTCACTTGGTCGGGGCTATGGAGTGAGGCTGTCTATTAAGTTTACCCGGCGAGTATCCGCGTATGCTACGTGATTGCGACGGACTTTTGATCACATCAAAATTCCGTGGCAACCGATCAAGTGAGACTAAACTGCTATGTTTATAACATTCATTCAGTTATCTCATAACTACTTGTGAATTCCAATTATTGTATCACATTCCGGGTAAATAGAAAATGTTAAACTTTCCGATCGAACATTCAAACACCCAAGTTTTCCCGATACAGATCAACTCATGAAATAAGTTCAAAAACATTCACTTCATGCCTCAGTACCAACGGTCCAGCCGTACAAGGGTCAAGCCAACGCCTCACATGTGGCACGCCGTACTGCCCCAAACCCTAAGGTTCAAAGGGCAGTTCAAGACGGTCACATAATCGAGTTAAGGTTTGTTGTCTTCTAGAGGGACCATCGCGTTACTTGCACTACTTAGAACGTCCTTAAACCACAGAAACATCCAACACTTGGAAATTTTCCGGCAGGGGAAAAAGTGGGTATTTATATCCGGTCGAACTTTTTAACATATTCAATAATTATCCGGAAAACACATAGACAAAGTTTGAAATTACCGATCGAATCATCGAGGCTCTAAAACAACCCAGAAAACTCAACACTTGAGTGCAAATTAAAAATTCCCAGAAAACTCAGCACCTGGAAAAATGAATTACTGTGCAAAAACAACAGGCATCTCCCTTCATTTGGCCGCGGAACCGCCGCAGAAGCCATGCTTCTGCCACGGTTCCGCCGCACTATAAACATATCATGGGTTAATTTTTGCACCGTATTTCTTAGAATTCCCTGCTGAATTTTTCAAGCATTTTTAATCTGGAAAAATCCCAATTTTTGAAAAAAGTCCAGAGAGCATATTGGATTAGGGTTTCGATGTTCGTTCGGATTTCAAACGTCGTCTACGCATCGCCTAAGGCTCTAGCTAGGCTCTGATACCACTGTAGGGTTCCTAGGCACTCTAATGAGGTCTCACAAGGCATCAACCATGCCAATTTCAAACTTTACAAGTGCCGAGAAACCCTAATACGGATCGTTAACTAGAATTTTAGGCGAAACACGCAACTAGTTAATAACTTAACTAAGTGAACGGAAATACAACCTTTGTAGATCCGGTTCTCCACCTCCATAGCTCCGCGATGAAGTCCCCTTGCTGTCCAAATCAAATCCCGGGCTCTAGCGTCGGCTTCATCGGAGAAATGGCCGGGCTAGGTCATCGACTACGATGCCGAAGATTATCTACGTCGAGGCATCACAAGATCAAGCTCCTACTTCACCAAGTCATGAAACTTGTGAAGAAAACACCCTATACTACTTGGCAAGAGGTAGAGGATGAAGAAATAGGAAGTGGGTTCACTTTAGAATTGGGTTTCTCACTCTTTTCATCAAATCACCATTGATGGAATCAAGCTTCTTCATCTTGAAGAAGAAGAAGAAGAAGAAGATGAATATTATGATAAGTTATCATAATTCAAAAGAAAAATAATACTTATCGTATATTTAACCATGGTCAAGTGTAGAGAATGAATCATGGTTAAGTGGAATGGTTAGGGTTAAGCATGAGACAAAAATGGTGGACTAGTTCAAAGCTTCATGAAGCTTCAATATACAAACAAAGAAAGCCACCATTTTCTCTTTATGCTTATTATTTTCCAAAAAGAATAAATAAATAAATAAATAAGAGACCAAAACCCTAACCATTCATATAACCATGGTTTAATCTTTACACAAACCCAAGTTTGCATGCATCATCAAACATGATACAAACTTGTGCACAAAAATATATCACATATACAATGTGCACAAACAAGTGAGAAAAACCATTTAAAGTGAACCAATACTAGTTAATGCAAATTAATATATCAAATATATAATTATGCATTAAATCATTAAATCAACACTTGATTTAACGACCCGGTCATATCGCATATAACCGACTAATATCCAATGTATCGGCTTATTGAATCAATCCTTGATTCGATAACTAGGATATATCGCATACAACCATTCGATACATTCATCGCGAGAATGAAATACGGTATCACATACACGCATTATTCTCGGTCCCGCACATATCTCATATGCGCTCCTATTTCGTTTCGCTTGAGCCAGGAAACCTCTGTGTAGGACTCTACAGACTCGTCAATACGCCGGCAGCAGGTGATGATCATATCAAACACCCACAAGCCGCAAGCGGTCTGCTAAACGTAACGGCCACCCGGGTATTGAGCGATCAGAAGATCGACGAGCAAGCCCGCTCACACTCCTGTGAATCCAACCAGTAATACTTACCGTACAGTCCGGTCTCGTCGTCTGATATGTCGCATATCTCGCCTAGGGGTGGTAAACGTCAGACCCCAACAGCTCGATAAGTCGTGTCGATATGAGGTCTATAACAGTTCGAGAAACTACTGGTAACACTTACCAGTAAATCTCAGCAACCCTGGCCAGGGATTTCCGGTTATAGCCAATCGAACACAGCGCAACATCAACTCCCTATACCGGGAGAGACGAATCACCTCCTATCGCTCATTGCCTCCATGTGACTTGGGACTGTACCCAAAAACCACCGTTTTGCATGCCCTCTTGGACGTGGTAAGGTGGAAATCAAAGCACAGTGGGAACCACACAAGACTCTATGACGATCTTGGGTCAACAGACTACTCTGTACCAGTGTCACCAGAGAACTGCCATCTGACGTAAGGTATAATACCATCTGGGAGTTCTCGGCGATTCCGTCCAGTGTACCCAGTCTCCACTGAGTACCCGTATATCATCTCTAATGTCAAACACCAATGGATATGGGATCATCCATCGCCCATCTGTATGGGTCCAGAAGGTATACGCTAGTCTACTCTGGTATATCGATGCCCCGTCTCGATACACCCACGATTAGGGACCTTGAAGGATGTACTTATGGACTACCATGTCCCCACTAGTATGATCTGCATCATAGTCCAGGTAGTCAAGTACACATCCTAAGGGCTTTACCAACATGTAACGGAGAGACAATCAGTGTACACGTTAAGGTAAAGATCAACCAGATAGCATACTATCATGTCGAGCAAGAAAGTCCTCCCTATATATGTCCAAGCATCCACTACAATATACATCCTATGTATAGTAATGGCCTCTAGGGCATACATATAACTAACAATTATTTTATCTAATCAGGATTGCTCCCACTATTTTTATCAAATCTTCCTTCAAACCCTAAAAGGAAAGACTAGCCGGGATTAATTACACACTACAAGTTCGCCAATCTTTCAGCCTGGCCAGTGTCGGTACTTTGAGGGAGGTCCCCCGTGCTTTCGCACGAACCTAATTAATGTAAACCTCGTTTTCCCAGAGGCGTAACCTCGTTAACACCTTTCTAGACACCTACTTGATCGGCTAATTGTAATGTGTAAAACTCTCCCAGGAGTAACTCTTACTCGCAGCGGGTATCGGGATCCAACTATCTCATAGAAGCTATGCAATCTCATTGCAAATTTCAACACTTGAAATTCCCGATAATTTTGCCCCTAGCGTCCTATGACCTTGACGGAGGCCAAACTACCCATAGTCCGCTAGTCAAGTTCAACCCGTCATTTCCTGATTGATTTAAACCCACCCGCACGACCCTTTACAGAGGCCAAACAACGCCGTACGAATACCCTAATCCAATCGCACCATATGCTAGCAGATAAGAACTAGTTAGCTACCGTACACTACGCCTTGACGGAGGCCAAACTACCGCAGCACGAATACTAACTAGTACTTATCTGAAATGACGGAGGGCTACGACAGGTTTTTCTGAAAACCTATTGCGTAATGAACTTGATATCGTTGTAGAATCAAATGATTTTGAAATGGAGTGTTTTTAGGCTTTTCTAGTTTTGCTAAAGGGGTCACTCCCGGTGAAGGGATCGTCGGCCCTTTCCTCGTCGAATGAGGTGCGGGATATATCATATATATTACCGTGCAAAGCAGAAACTATAGAAGCTATCAAAAGACAAACCGAGTGTGTAGCATCTGCCAGTTATTGCTAAAGGGGTCACTCCCGGTGAAGGGATCGTCGGCCCTTTCCTCATCGAATAAGGTGCAGGATATATCATATATACCGCTGTGCAAAGCAAGAACTGTAGCTACCTGTTTTATTTTTGAAAATTCGATTCCACAACATCATTAGGTTTCTTTTATTTCATTAATCTCATTAATGAAGTCCCATCATTTAAGTACCTAAATATCACAGATAAAACACGGATTCTACGGTCGCGATGAATAGCCAAACCCACACCCCTAGACCCCTACGAGAGCGGCAAGCAACCATACCAATTCTAGAGTTAGGAGACCCGGACTCGACTCCTCGAGTTGGTCTCCCACTGGACTCCAGAACCAGGTTACTTGTGCCCTCCTCCTTGGGTCTATCCTAGTGCGAAAAAGTAAATAATATACAAAAGGTGACATCTTCCGCAACCTGAAAGTGCCCCAATAAAAGAATATTACATACAAGTTTTTACATGAATGAAAATGAAAAACACTCATCTCACATAAAAACCCCCGGCGATTCAAATACGACGATCCAATATAACATATCCAGCAACACATAACATCACATGTCATCAACGTAAGTAAATATGCGCATCCCAATTGTCGTTGACATATAGCAACGAAACCGGCGATATCGCATATTACACTTACGGTCACAGAAAAGAAAGTGTAAAACTACAACAGTTGGAATCCGCAACCTCCTTAGACATCGCATGCCTAAACCAATGAATTCCTTAGACATCACATGCCTAACGATTATAAACCCCGCATTTTAGTCTCATTATCGAAAACACTTTTCAATATCAAGTCGGCCAATTCAACAAGATTCCCGACATCCTGATCGAATGCTCGTCGCAAACTTTAGTAGACGGCCGCACCCCCGATACCGTCGACGAAGTGCACCAAGGCGGAACACCGCTGCCGCGAGTACCCGGACGGATGCTTTCGGCGACGAGGTTCTCCTACAGTCACTTGGTCGGGGCTATGAGGTGTAGCTGTCTATTAAGTTTACCGGCGAATTTCCGCGTACGCTACGTGATTGCGACGGACTTTTGATCACATCAAAATCCCGTTGCAACCGATCAAGTGAGACTAAACTGCTATGTTTATAACATCCAAATCAGTTATCTCATAACTACATGTGGATTCCAAATATTGTATCACATTCTAGATAAAATAGAAAATGTTAAATTTTCCGATCGAATAATCAAACACCCAAGTTTTCCCGAAACAGCTCAACACATGAAATAAGCTTAAAAACATTCACTTCATGCCTCAGTACCAACGGTCCAGCCGTAGAAGGGTCAAGCCAACGCCTCATATGTGGCACGCCGTACTGCCCCAAACCCTAAGGTTCAAAGGGCAGTTCAAGACGGTCACATAATCGAGTTAAGGTTTGTGGTCTTCCAGAGGGTCCATCGCGTTACTTGCACTACTTAGAACGTCTTTAAACCATGGAAAAATCCAACACTTGGAAATTTCCCGACAGGGGAAAAATTGGGTATTTATATCCGGTCGAACTTTTTGAGATTTTCTAAAATTATCCGGAAAGACACATAGACAAAATTAGACAATCCGATCGAATCTCTGAACTCCCAATACAACCCAGAAAATTCAACTCTTGAGTAAGATTTAAAAATTCCCAGAAAATTCAGCACCAAAATATAGGAATTACTGTGCAAAAATCAATGGAAGAAGCGACTAAATGGCCGCGGAACCGTCGCATTAGCCAGCTAATGCCGCGGTTCCGCCGCGCTTTGATTGAATCAGGCGCACGTGCTTCACAATAATTCTTAGAAACGCCTGCTGATTTTTCTGCATATTTTTAATTCTCAAAAATCCCCGATTTCAAAAAATGTACAGAGAAGGAATTTGCATTAGGGTTTCGGTTCGATCGGACTTCTAACTCCGTCTACGCATCGCCTAAGGCTCTAGCTAGGCTCTGATACCACTGTAGGGTTCCTAGGCACACTAATGAGGTCTCACAAGGCATCAACCATGACAATTTCAAAAATTTCCGGTGCCGAGAAACCCTAATGCGATCGTTGACTAGAGAATAGGCGATACTAGCAGGCAAGTAAACAATTTTACTGCTAAGTGAAAGAGGCTACAACCTTTGTAGATCCGGTCCTCCACCTCCATAGCTCCGTGATGATGTCCCTACGCTGCGATCATCGGTTCCCGGACTCTCGCGGTGGTTTCGTCGAAGAAATGATCGGGCTAGGTCGTCGACTACGATGCCGAAGATGATCTACGTCGAGGCAACACAAAATCAAGCTCCAACTTCACCAAGTCATGAAACTTGTGAAGAAAACACCCTATACTATATGGCAAGTGGTAGAGGATGAAGAAATAGGAAGTGGGTTCACTTTAGAATTGGATTTCTCACTCTTTTTCTCAAGTTACCATTGAAGCTAGCAAGCTTCTTTCTTCTTGAAGAAGAAGAAGAAGAAAAAGAATATGATAAGAATTATTAATAAATGGAAATAAAGTCATTCTTATCATATTAGCAACCATGGTTAAGTGTAGAGAATAAACTAGGGTTAAGTAAATGGTTAGGGTTAAGGTAAGAAACAAAATGGTCAAAGTCTTTCAAAGCTTCAAGAAGCTTCAAAGAAAATCCAAAGTTTGCCACCATTTTATTTCTTTCTCAAATGAATAAATAAATAAATGTATAAGTAAATGAATCAAATGAAACCCTAACCATTGACTAACCATGGTTTAAACCAAACATACACCCAAGTTTTCATGTATCATCAAACATGATACAAACTTGTGCACAAAAATATATCACATATACAATGTGCACAAACAAGTGAGAAAAACATCTTAAGTGAACCAATATTAGTTAATGTAAAGTAATATATCAAATATATAATTATACATTAAATCATTAAATCAATACTTGATTTAACGATCCGGTCATATCGCATATAACCGACTAATATCAATAGTAACAACTTATCGAATCAACACTTGATCCGATAACCCGGCTATATCGCATATAACCGATCAATGTCACAAATCGCGAGAATCGAATACAGTATCACATAATGGTATTATTCTCGGTCCCGCACATATCTCATATGCGCTCCTATTTCATTTCGCTTGAGCTAGGAAACCTCTGTGTAGGACTCTAAAGACTCGTCAATACGCCGGCAGCAGGTGATGATCATATCAAACACCCACAAGCCGCAATGGGTCTGCTAAAAGTAACGGCCACCCGGGTATTGAGCGATCAGAAGATCGATGAGTAAGCCCGCTCACACTCCTGTGAATCCAACCAGTAACACTTACCGTACAGTCCGGTCTGTTCGTCTGATATATCGCATATCTCGCCTAGGGGTGGTGAACGTCAGACCCCAGTAGCTCGATATGAGGTCTATAACAGTTCGAGAAACTACTGGTAACACTTACCAGTAAATCTCAGCAACCCTGGCTAGGGATTTCCGGTTATAACCAATCGAACACAGCGCAACATCAACTCCCTATACCGGGAGAGACGAATCCCCTCCTATCGCTCATTGCCTCCATGTGATTCGGGACTGTACCCAAAAGCCACCGTTTTGCACGCCCTCTTGGACGTGGTAAGGTGGAAATCAAAGCACAGTGGGAATCACACAGGACTCTATGACGATCTCGGGTCTACAGACTAACCTGTACCAGTGTCACCAGAGAACTGCCATCTGACGTAAGGTATAATACCATCTCGGAGTTCTCGGCGAGTCCGTCCAGTGTACCCGGTCTCCACTGAGGACTCGTATATCATCTCTGATGTCAAACACTAATGGATATGGGATCATCCATCGCCCATCTGTATGGGTCGAGAAGGTACACGTTAGTCTACTCTGGTATATCGATGCCCCGTCTCGATACACCCACGACTAGGGACCTTGAAGGATGTACTTATGGACTACCATGTCCCCACTAGTATGACCTGCATCATAGTCCAAGTAGGCAAGTACACATCCTAAGGTCTTTACCAACATGTAACAGAGAGACAATTAGTGTACACGTTAAGATAAAGAGCAACCAGATAGCATACTATCATGTCGAGCAAGAAAATCCTCCCTATATATGTCCCAGCATCCACTACAATATACATCCTATGTACAGTAATGGCCTCTAGGCCATACATATAACTAACATCTTTCAGGTTACTCATATCTGGGTGCACTCCTAAGTTGAGTAATGTTGATCGGCCTCTCTCCATTTAGTTGACATGCACTGGAGACAGCTGCATTATTTGAATCTGTTTCCAATTAAATCAGTGCCTATGTTTCTATATTGTATATAGAATGGTTCATATCTTAACGATGTTAAGGTATATGGAGTTGTCCGGCTTATGCTTAAAACCAAACTTTGGATAACTCAAGGCACGTTTCTGTAATGGCAGTTTGTGGGTTATCCCGGGCTATGACGAGGGTTAACTTTCTACCATCTGGAAGATCAATAGTGATATTGTTCTTGACTCGCCACAGTTTTCGTAAAATGGACTTTTCATAAACAGTAGTGGGAGTATGGTAGAACTGGAAGTGATTCCAGAACCACAAACGATTACTGAAAATTTAATAGAACCTATAGATTCAATAAAGATTTACATTCCATTAGCCACTCCGCAGATATAGTGGGTAACCTCAGGTGCCCGAGAGGTACTTCGGTATTCTCAAAGACGATGACATGGAGGTTCTTGTTTACCCTGACTTGCCATTACTGCTGTTCTAGACTATGAGTCCCGACAGGAGGATGAGTATAGCGTCTTTCTAAACTAGTTTTAGAAGTGCACGTGTATATGACTCTGCCAGAGGGTTGTTGTAGTCAGTAGGAGCAGGGGAATTGTAGTGGACAAGTTGCTTGTGTCTATTTATAGACTAAAGCAGATATAGTGGAGATTGATCATCTATTTTTGATGTGACTGTCATAGGCTTGGCTTCATCAGAATGGGAGATGGATCTGTTAAGAAGGTATTAGGGAGGTATGTCCTGGTATTTGGATGACATACACGTTGTAGGAAATGAAATTCCTATACTACGATCGGTTATACTGCGGTTGTCACACAGTGGTTTTTCCATATAGGATTTGGATATTATATCAGGCATTCTGTTTACTAGATTTATGGTTTTAGATCTAGATTTGGGTAGTTTCCCAATCCGGGCATTTAGACAGCAATCTAAAGGTGTTTTAGAATGGACGACTCCTGACATGATGGTGTACCTGCAGATGATGAAGTCACCCTCTCTAAAGATGTCTTACAGACTAAAGGGGAGAGGGATGTGCATGATTGGCATATCACTTGCTTAGTCAATTGAGTCAATCATGAGATGTCAAGTACCACACCAGATGTTGTTTTTGCACTAGATGCAATAAGTTCATATATTAATCCAATCCTGGAGAAACATTCAGAAGCAGTTTATGAATGTAAGTGGATGTTCTAGGGATATGATAACGACAGCCTTTTTCGGGAGACAGTTATCATTCCAGGCTTCCAAGGTGACCTGGATGACAGAGTGACTGTCAAAGATATAGTTTTCCCTCTTGACGAGGGGTAGTAGTTTGGACAGGTGGTCCGAGTGGATACTGAGGGAGGCATGGCGCAGGATACTGATTAAATTCAGTTGACGATACAGTCTAAGAAGTTTACTTGATTTGGAGTTCATTTGTAACTGGGTCCCATCAGATATCCAGAAATATTCTAAGACAGGTATTGCTCATTTCGGGAGATGGCTTTCTCCGCGAACTTGAGATAAAGTGAGACATAGAAAGAAACATCAGAGCGGATCCAGGCTATTTCTCGAAAGAAATAGTTTTATAATCGAGCTTTGTGAAACTGATTAGTAGAGGAGTTCGGTGTTCGGTATCACACGGGCTGTGAGTATGCGACATCGCAATAATTAGCCTTAAGTGCAAGCGGGAGATTGTTGGATATAGTGCCCTCAAAGTAAATTATTGGATCGCAGGCACATGATTGCAATGATTGAGGGAGGACCTATACCAGTAGAACAGTCTTACTCGAGATGGTAGTATGCTATCTGGTTTGTCTTTATCATCGTGTACATGCTTCAGGTGACATTGCAGATCACTATTACATGTTTATAGAGCCCATAGGATTCTTTCTTGACTACCAGCAGAATGATGGCGATCATATACGTGAGAGTTGGGTAGTCTATAAGCACATCCTTAAAGTGTCCCTAGTCGTGGGAGTTTCGAGACCGGGCATCGATACTCCGAGAGTAAACTAGTGTATACGGATCGAGACCCCGACGAGGGGCGGTGGCCAGTCTCACAAGCCATTGGTGTTAGTTGGTTCACCTAAGATAGTATGCAGGTGCTCATTGGGTTATGAGTACATCGGATGGACTCGCTGGGAATATGCTAGTTGGTATTATACCTATTGTCAGATAACAGTTCCCTGGTGACATGTGTACAGGTTAATATATAGACCTGAGATCGTCATTTATCTCATGTGAGTTCACACTGTGCTTTGATTACTACCCTACCACGGCTCAAAAGAGTCATGCAAACAGGTTTTAGTTGGGTACAGTCCCGAGCCACATGGAGGCAGTGAGCGGATCGTCAGGGGATTCTTCTTTCCCGGTATTAGGGGTTGATGTCGCGGTGTGCACGGGTGGCCATCACCAGAAATCCTTGGCCAAGGTAGTCGAGAATTACTGATTCGGATCAGTAGTTTCTCAGGTGGTGATGGGCTTCATACCGACACTGAATATTGCGTTATTAGGGGTCTGACTTTAGCCACCCCTATACCGATATGCAATACTCATAGACGAACGGACCGGACTGTACGGATATTGTCACTGTCAGGCTTAGTAGGGTTTCAGGATGAGTTCGCTCGTCGGCCTCCCTTTCTCTCAATACCTGGGTTGCCGTTACGTACAGCTAGTGCCACTGACGTGCTTGTGGTTAAACCCACTGCCAGCGTATTTACGAGTCTTTAGAGTCCCATACAGAGAGTTTCCTAAGTTCGGGCGAAATGTTGTAAAGACCGTATAGTTTTATTGCAGGGTTTGATCATATACATGCACTTGTGCACGGATCATGATCAGACGGATAATATTAGTGGGCTTTGGTTTAAGCCGGATCCTTGTATTAGATTGTTGGATTATTTTCGTCTCGTTGTATTCGTATTCAGTCGGAATACGGATGCAGGTATGTATATACAGATGAGGGGTATTCTTGTAATTCGTTACAAGATTACTTTTGAAGATGCCATTTCCTTTTTCATTTAAACATTTAGCTTAATGTTTAAATTTTGTTGTGAAGGAAATTATGAGCTTAAGTTTAGGCTTGTGGCATTTATTGTGGCATGGTGACTCATGGTGTGTTTCTTTGTACAATGCTTGTTATTTTATTATTATTGTGAGATATTTGTGGAGGCATGAGAGATGATATTTCTTGAGTTGCAATACACAAATACCTCACAATTGAACACACAAGAAAATGGCGCGGCCACTACCCTTTTCTTGAATTTCCTTTTCTTTTGGTGCCAAGTCTTGTGCTCACAACTTCTTTCACCAATGGCTTCTTCTTCAACCTCCATCCATACCCTCTCATATGTTGAGAATCCATGGATGTCTTGAGAAAAAATTATCACACACTCTCTCTATTTCATCTTGGACATCTAGGCTAGAAAACTTTATGTCCGAGTTACTTCGGTTTTGAAGCGGGATCCCGTATAAAGAATCCTCAATGTGGATCCTCTTCAACGAGGGAGACCAGAGAGTGAACTTAGTCAAGGCAGCCGCGACAAGCTTGGGTCGGAGATTGAAGACCGAAGGAAACGGATCGATCGGTATAATCTCTAAACTCTTCTTTGCATGTTTGCTAGTATAGGGTTTTTGGTTTGATCTTGTACGGGTTTTGTTTGCGCCAAAGTTTTAAAAGTTTTTGTTCCGCGTTTGGCTACGGAATGATGGCCGAGGCGCCGGCAAAACCCATCAGTGTATATATATATTTATGAGTATAATGAGTAATATGCCGTGCGAGACTTTAGATCCGTACCCTCATTATTGTATAGGTCGATAGATTCCGTGTTCTGTTTGATGACCCCGTACGATGGATTACCCTATGCGATGAGATGTACCAGATGATTGATCCGCGCTAGTGATTTGAGAATGATGATCGAGGATTATTGTCATATCGGATGTTATGAGGCGGGATCGCCGATATAAAGATTTCCACCTGAACTATACCTATTTTCAAAATGACGATGTGTACCGTTTAAAAGTGACCGTATGATTCTTGTGTAGATAAATACACACATTTATTGTTCATGTTGTGTAGGATATTACCCCTCGTTATGTACATACCACGTGCCGGTATTTAATGCTATATGATATCATTTGCTAGTACACCTGCACAATTACCGTTGATGCACATGTTACACGTACACAGATTTGCCGGCTCACACACATTCTTCATCGGTAATTACCATGTCACTTACACAGTAGAATTGCCATGTCACTTATACAGTAAAAGTGTCGTGCCATTTACACACGAGAACTGCTCTATCATGATATTAATCTTAAAAATAAAAATACATTCATTGTTCAGTACTATCACTTGACATGCTTGCATGATATACCCAATATGCTCATATTACTACTCTATGTTGCATACATCGTACCTTATGGTTATATGCTTGCATAATTTACCCGATATGCTCATATTACTACTCTATGTTGTATATATCGTACGTTATGGTTATATTCTTGCATGATATACCCGATATGCTCATATTACTACTCTATGTTGCATACATTGTACTTTATGGTTATATACATTAAGATGTTGTTTTTATGAGATCTCTAGATTTGAGAACCATAGTTTAATTTCAAAGGAAATTGTGTATTGTTTTAAAAACGCGGTTTCTCTTGACATGATATTTCGAGGTGTCCACCATGAGTTTTCTCAGTTCTGAGAAGTGAGTATACCCGATTCGAGGAGCGGGAGGCACCGTTTGCGGGTACATGGTGGACCCGGTGAGGTACCCCGGGGCAAGAAGCTCGAGATGTAGACGATGAGTCTGGCTGGGGGAGCACTACCTACCGGTGATAGTTTGTGCTCGGTGGTTATCAGGAAGATACCGACCGGAGTCGTGACATGATATGGGCCGATCCGGACTGACGGAGCCCGAGATAGTTTGGTGCAGCGGATATCTGGAGGATACCGACCGTAGTCGTGATATGGGCTGATCCGGACTGACGGAGCCCGAGATATGAGGATTTACGTGTCGATGCTGGACATAGGTTTCATGATGTTTCGAGTGTCGGTGTTGGACACTCAGGTTCCATGATTTTGATGTGTCGTTGATGGAAACACGTGGTTGATATCCACATATATATATACAGGCTTATATTTCTATGATGTTCAAGTGTCGGTGTGGGACACTCAGGTTCCATGATATTGTTTGGGTCGTCGATGGACACGTGGATGATATCTACAAGCATATAGGCATATGATGTCAGATGTTTATTTATATGTCATTGTATTGATCGATTGTTGACATATATGCATATGTAGTCACCCTAGATATCATAGTATTACCTTCACGATATAGTGACCTAGGAAATCATTGTTTTATTTGATTTCTACTTGCTGATGTTTTCTACTCACGAGTTGGCAACTCACCCCCGTTGTGCCACAGTTCTTGCAGGTTTGACCGCTTGGGATCAGTTGCGGTATTGCTGGCACAGAGTTTCATCCAGGGTGCTTTGCTTTGGTAGGTGGGACACATGTTGGATCATCCCAACTCTCGTACTGTTATATTCTGTTGTATCTAGATAAACTCTATGACAGCAGATCAAATCAGAGACTAGAATTGTATATTGGTAGACCTATTCAGATTTGGGTTTTGTGCGACACTTAGAGCCATAGGTTTTTGATCGCTTTCTTGAGTTTGATGTCTTGCTTCCTTATTTGTTCTTTCTGGGTTGATTCTTCACCGTTGAGCGTTGTATATATGTTATTGCGTGGTTGTGAATCCGCCGATTGGTGAAGAGCAAGCTCCCGCTTGGGGATGCCTATATATTGTTGTATATATGTTTTTGGATCAAAATATACAAGGGAGGTGCTGCCCAAATTTTTAAAGACGAAACATGTTTTCAACTCTAGTATAATCCACTTGCATTTTCATGTTTCATTAGCTATGAATTAAAGAAAAACATTATTCATTATACCTTTATTTCAAAACTTCACCCCCACTATTTTCCGCAAAAAGATTTAGATTTTCTGGGCTTCGGCTTACTTGATTTACGTTACGCCTTTAGACGTTGCGTAATTTAAGTGCAGGTCACGTGCTAAATTATGGGTCGTGACAAAGTTGGTATCAGAGCGTTGGGTTTAACCTTAGTTTGAGTCTGGATTGGACTATTGATCAGTCGAAAATATTGCATTTTTAACACGACAATTTCCCTACCATTTGCACTCATCTAGAGGTGTTCGGTATTAATATAGCACATATTAGCAAAACAGCCGTAAAGTACCAAATTACTTGTGTTATACTTTAAAACCGGCATTTTGAGGGAAATTGAGTGTTTATCATTGCATCGCATAATCTTTGTGTAGCGCAACACTTGTCTCGAGAATCTGTGCTGGAATTTGCTGGAAAAGACACGGAACTGTCAAAAGTGCTGTTAAAAATATGCCAAGTCCAAGACCTGTGATCTGGCAGTGATCAAAAAATAATTATGATATTCTACACATCAGGAAACAGCACTAAAGCCCACGCAAGTAATATCCAGAATTTTCATGCAGAGAGGGTGCCAAAGGGCCGCGGATCCGCGGCCCTATACCCATTCCCGCCGCGGATGCGTGGCGGCTTGATGACGTCATCGCTGAAGATTTCCCCCATGTCCTTCTTTATAACGGACAAGCTTCCAGAATACTCCAGAATAACACGTGGCTTCATCCAGAAGGCTCGGCCTAACAAACTCAACCTAGAATATACCTTATTCTAGAATATTCCCTCTAACTAACCTCATCTAGAAGCCTCGCTCTAACAAACTTTTGAAGGGAAATTTGAAATTTGAATTCTAGATCTAAGCTTGAGATGGCTATAAAAGGAAACCTAGATGTATGGTTTTGGGAGTTCATTAGTTAGTTCATTAACCATTACACACACATGTTGAGTGACACAACTTGTGCATTCAAACCCTAACCCTAATCCAATCACCAAAGCCAAATTCAAGATCCCCGAGTACAATTCAAGAAAGAAGCCTTCAACCTTTTAGGAGCGAAGCCGATCTTCATCCGAGCAAGTGATCCAAGACGATCCGCGACTCACGAAGACGAGCGACGCCAAATCGACGATCGAGTTCCTTCCTCATTGTAGATTTTGAGAGAATTGTAACAAAATTGTTGATAAATAAAAGGTGAAATTCTTTAATCTTGCTTTCTTTACATTCTTGCATCATGATTAGATCTCAATTCTTGATTGTGTTTCTTGTTATGATGTTTGAGTAAAATTCCGCTCGTGAAGGAGTCGAGAGAATCAATAGATAATGATGATTACAAATCTTGAAACGATTTTTAAGTCCTATGAGTTTTGTAAACTTTAGCAAATTGAAGAATCGACGACCTAGTTTCGAGCTATGCTTTCTTGATCGTGTTCGCTCTTAATTAGGGATCCACGATCGATTCTTGAATTTACTAGAGGCTAGAATGTGAATGAAATCAACGAAAGGACAAGAGATAGTTGATGAAACCTTAGTTTCCGCAAGAAATCCCTAATTCTCGTTGATCATCATCGATCTAGTATCAAAGCATTAATGGATAAGAAAACGTAATCAATATTTTTCATCACGTCTATAGATTCGATCGATTCCTACGAGCCTCACTTCGATTCTTGATTATTAGATTGGATATCATCAATTCTTCATTCTTGATTTTAAATTTTTTCTTGATTTTATATTTAGATCTAGATAATTCTTGAACTTCAATTTAATAAATCTTGAATTGAATTGTCTTTTCTTCTCTTTCTTTAATTTTTGACTCATCTAATTCAATTACAAGCAAATCTCACTTTCCCTGTGGACGATCCGCACTCGCTAACGCACTACAATCGACACCGTTATTGATTGCGGTCAAAAATTTCTTTGGTTGTGATTTCTATACATTTTCTAACTACACACCGAGAATCTTTCAATCAACTATGCGGAGTCTAGGGCGTATATATTTCGGAACCTAAGCTTGACCTTATAGAACTTAGACTTAACTGGGGGGTATTATACCCGAACTTTCATTTCATAGGTTGACCTTGATTGATGGAGTAGGTAGCTTGAGTAGAGTAACGTACCGTATGTATGTTCCGTGGTATATTTACGATACGATACTCCAGTTAGGAAACCTTAGGATGTACATATGTTGAGATCTTTGATACTATTCGTTCTTTTGATCATATATCCATTTGGGATCTCTTGATTCTTTCGTTCATTAATCTATCTTCTTCGATACCTGCTTGAGGTTCCTGTCACCATGGTTTAAGCACAGATTGAGCTGCTACTGGTGTTGCGGTCAGGGCGAGCTCATCATGGACGAGGACTGACCCTGCTGTTTTCTGGTGACATAGGGACGTGTAGGTATAGTGTTGTGTTGTGATCTCTCGTTTGAGGCGAGTATTCAGTTTTGCACCGGATGATCAAGCCTTTTATAGAGGCTGCCAGATTGAAAGGACTGTTGATGTACAACCTACCTCAGAGATCGTGATGTTGTCTACCGTGCAGACGGATGATCCCGTTGTTGCTGAGATTGATGGGATGTCGTTTCTAGAGTTATGAGCTAAAATTGCTAGAGCTTTCAGATAGAGATGTGACAAGAGATAGCTAGATTATCTTGAGTGGAGCGACGGATATGATTCGCCAGATTTGATGTGCTGATGCAGGCTCAGTTGAGTTGAAGAATTCCAATTGAAGGATCTTACTCAGATCTAGAGTAGATCGATAAAGAGAGGACGTTGTTCATTGGATGCTCCGATGTGAGATCGGTAAGTTGACCAGTTTCAGATAGAAGGTCCTTACCCAGATGCGTTGTGAGTTGATCGAGAACGGACGAATAAAGTGTATTCCTCCGATGATTTGGACGAGTTCCCGAGGACGTGTTCGGCTAGATATCTTCTACAGAGTGATGAAGATACTGAGTTCGTAATTCCGAGTCCATGTAATAGACTCCAGATCGATCGTAGCCAAGAATGAATTGCAATAAGCAGACAGCAGGAGATGATGTTGAAGTGGACGATAATAAAGACGAGTAGAACAAGTGGTTCGTGCGAGATGTTAGCGAGCGGTTGTTACTCTCCGTTGATACCAGAGGATTGATATGTGTGCAGAGGCATTATATACAGCCAAATTTCCAGAGGAAAGTCGTGCTAAAGACACAGCTGTCCGGTTATGAGAAAGAGTTAGGCAAGAGTGCCAACCTTTGTATAGTTCGGCATAAGTGAGATCACCGTGAGCAGGTTCTTTCCAGGACACCGCAGCGATAAAGATTTTCACCCAGGGTCAGTTATAGCATGCGTATTCAGAGGGACAAATGCCGCCGTCAGTAATGTGTCGTTTGAGAGTGGTCATGTTGATTGGCCAAACGGTGATCAGAGGAGTGCCAGAGAGAAACTATTCCGTTAGTGCACCTGACCGGGCTGACGAGCAGATGGATTGCGAGATTGGTAATCTAGAGAGGAACAGGGAATCCAGAGACCAGAGATGCCAGAACCTGAGCAGAAGGCAAGTAGATGATCTTGCTCTGCCAGTTTGGGCGCACCGACATATTTTTCGATATTGTAGGAGATGTACCTCAATGTCAGTTATTGCGATTTGTGTTTTGTGATCCGAGTATCCCACTTTTATTGCTTGGACTTGAGTTTCGATGATTGGGTTTCGTGACTATGTTTTCGTGTGCTATGGCTGCACCTATGGGAGATTTATATTTTGTGCACAGTTATTGCACTTGATTTATGTTTTATACACCGCTGCATTGGTTTATGATTTGTGCATATCTATTGCACTTGATATCAATTTGTGCCTTCATTGCACATATTTATGATTTCGTGGATTCGATACGGCCTATTTCGATTTTGTGAATGTCATACGCACTTGACTTGATTTTTGCGCTCGGTATAGCTTATATGTGCTTGCAGTGCATTGGGGTGGATTTTGTATGTGCAATTGCACACGTTTATGATTCTTTACACCTTGGTATACTCGGTGTTGTTTTAATACGCATTTAAGATTTTGATGAGTTTTCGTACATTAGTTGCACCAGATTGGTATTTCGTGCATTAGTTGCACCTGATTCGTATTTCATGCATTGATTGCACCGGATTCTTATTTTGTGCATCTGTTGCACCAGATTTATGTTTTCGTGCTCGTCTGCACTTGATGTTCATTATCGTGCATACTATTGCATTGGATATTTTATACGGACCAAACGCACTTGATTTGGATTTTCGCGCACATTGGGCGCATGATATGAGATATTGTGCACACCGGGTGTACTCGATAGAGATTTTTATTCGTGCATGTTGGATGGACTTGACTGGGATTTTCATTCGTGCATGTTAGTTGCACTGGGTTAAGATTTTCATACACTGTAGATGCATTGGATATTGTTGTCGTGCATATTCGTTGCACTGGACAGATACTTTCACGCACACCTGTTGCACTTAGTTTTGCTTTTATGCATATTCGTAGCACTTGTATTGGATTTGGTTTTCCGTGCGCACCTGTTCATATCATAATATCGCATTTCATATTCCCCAATTCTTATTCGTTTTATAACTAAACAGGTGCTTTTGACGCATGTCTGCTGCATATTACAGGATACAGCTTCTTGGAGCAAATACAGTGAAAAAGATGAAAGTTGATACAAAAGAGTGACTTTTGACAAGCAATTAGAAGGGTCCTACTCAAGCCTGGACGAAGAACAATTCACAAGGCAATGCATGGTCCGAAATGTCAAAGGAAACAGTTAAAAAACCACAACAAATTTCACTGAAAATTCTAGAGAAGATCCAGAATCCAAATAGAGAAAAGTACTGAAGAAATAGAGATGACAAGACATTATAATGAATCCCAGGAAATTTGGTGAGATGATCTCACCAAAAGGCCACGGAACCGCAGCCCAATCCGACTAATGCCGCGGTTCCGCGGCCATTTAATGCCCGTGTCGGTGCAAACTTTGGGTGTCGGTGCGTCGGTGAGAATGTTGGGATTTTTCGTGGGCATATCTGTAATCGCACATGTGCGAATCCCGTAACCCTAAATTTCTCTGTTTCCTTATAAAAGTGTAATCAAAATATTGTAACCCTATGTCTCTTTTCAATAAAGAAAAATCAGAATTCTTTGGAAGATTAAGAGCATCATTTATTGTAAGTTTCTTTTAATTTTTCTCCCTTAGTTTAAAATTATTTTCTTGCCTTAGATAAATCCTTTCATTGCCCTAGTTTAATCTAGTGTAGTCTTCCTTTAATCTGCAGTAGATAATTAATTTTTTAGATCAAAAACAAAACACATTAATCATAATAAAAATGCTATTTTTAGAAGATCCTCTAATGAGCGAGTAATTTCCTCGCTTGTTAGGGTTAGGAATAAGGGAGGGATTGAGAGATGAATATCTCTCATCTCCTTCAATGCCAATAAATTTTCATAAGTAGAACTTCATGCACGCATGCATAATCCGCTCCCTATGGCATCCTACCCACGAGGTAACGGTGAGACCGTAGTATAAAGGACTGGACATGCATGACGTCCATGAAGGTTATAGCAATTAGTAGGAAATGACGGACAAGGATCAAGAGGAAGAAACTTCGTTTCTTCCCAATCATCCTAATCCCCTTTACTAATAATTGTTATGACTTCTAAAAAGTTTTAATCGAAGGCATTGAAAGAGGTGTTAATATCAATCTTATCAACCCTACTTTAGACCTAACCCTAACAAGTTCTTTAACCATCGTACAACTTAGTTTTTAAGATCAATCAACAAAACCAAACAACCATTGGAATCAACTCGTGAAAACATTTAGGAAAATTACACATCCCTGTGGATCGACCCATATTCACTGGCTAGCTGCAAAGCGACGCCGTTTCTGATTACGGTATAATATTTTTGGGTGATCGTAAAACCTATACACTAATCAAATGGCGCCGTTGCCGGGGATGGCGTAAAATTTCTTTTGTGTAATTTCGGGATGATATAAATTTTAAAAATGTATAAAAATCTGAAAATAGAAAAAAAAAATTTATCAATTTTTATCTGTTTGATGGGTTAATCTTTTGAATTTTGCAGGAATAGCGAAGATTCTCGGATCTGGAAATTTACAAAGGGCAAAAATAGAAAAAATCACATCAGAACAGAAGGGAAAGTTCACAACAGAGCAGTATAATTTTTTTTCAGGAGCCGATCCCGTCACCAGACCGCGAAACCGCGGCCATTTATTGCACAGAACCGCGGAACCGCGGCGGTTTAGCCTCCTCTCTGCGCGAAATTTGCTCGGTTTGTCTTCTCCTTCTCCCCTCTGCAACCTACAATATATCCATTGTCAAAACTTTCTGCAGGATTTCTTTGCGCTAAAAAATCTTCTCTCCCCTTCTAAATAACAGATTTTCTGCAGGTTTCTTTGCGCCGCGCTAAAAAAATTGATTGCAAGTGAATTTAATGTTTTGCATAATTTAATTGGACTTTAAGGGGCTAATTGACCAAACTCAGATTGGGTGGGGATTTCATCACCCTTCCCAGGACCCCAGAAAACACTTAAAGCATTTGCATTGACCACAATTAATTAAAAAATACTAGACTCAGCCCTAAGGACATCGAGCTCAATAGGAAAAGGACTAGTATAGGTATCGACCGTTTATCCTAACCTGACTTTGCGGTGTCTAGACAAGTGTGTCTAGGCTAGTGGTTATTAATTAGGCCCACTACTGTGGTTCCTTCCCACTTACCTGGCACTTACCTGGCCGTAATTGGCGGTGAAGAGGCAGTTTGAGGTCCTATTTCTAGCCCTAGTTAGGAGCTGTCTAGCTGACCTAGGTAACCCTAGATCTAGGCCTGATTGTGCATGTGTGGTTGATACATTTGTGTCACAAGTCTCTTTTCAAAAATCTCTTTGCAAAACTCTCACATAAAAAATAAAAAAAGAAAAAACAGAAAAATCTTTTCAAAACATGAAACCTGTCGCTAAAGGAACTTGCAACTCACTTACACCACTTCCCTTCATTGACGTTTTCTTACCTCCACATTCTGTCTTTCATTTTTTTTCTGACTGCACTACCCCTCTAGTGTATGTCACTTTGGAATAGGGATACTAACGCCCGATTAGTCCGTGTTTCGTTGGTACCGACCAACGAACCCTTCGACACCGAATTCGAAGTTCCGACCACTTTCTTACCTCAAATCAAATTCTTCTTCCGAAGGCATGTCGGGATTCAACCCCAACGATACCTTACCGACGGGAATGATTTCACCTCCGTTAGGTGCGAATAACCCGAATCAACTGCCTGTTGAAGCGCCCGCACGAGTCGCGCTCCAGGATCTCTTCTACCCCGTCCGCACTTCTTTACCTACATGTCTTTCACCCCCACCGGCAAATAGGGAAAATTTTGAAATAAAACCACATTTCATTAATATGCTGCCAAAATTTCATGGTTTGGAATCTGATGATGCATATATCTTTATCAATAAATTCCAAAATGTGTGCGCTATGATGAAAACGACCCAATTAAGTGATGACGCTATAAGGCTAAGGGTCATTCCTTTTACCTTATGTGACCTAGCCGAGAAGTGGCTATACAGCACCACATCACATTCCATTAGAAATTGGGACGAGTTTTTGAAAGCTTTTCTGAAAAAGTTATATCCTCATCACAAAACTGCTAGAATTCGTAACGAGATTATACAGTTTTCACTGTTGGAGATAGTGCCCTCAGAGTCAATTATTGGATCACAGGCACGTGATTGCAATGATTGAGGGAGGACCAATCCCAGTAGGACAGTCTTACTCGAGATGATAGTATGCTATCTGGTTTATCTTTATCATCGTGTACTGCTTTAGGTGACCTAACATGTCGCTATTACACGTTGATAGAGCCCCTAGGATTCTTGCTTGACCACCAGCAGTATGAGGGCGATCATATAAGTGGGAGCTGGGGTCTATAAGCACATCCTTAAAAGGTCCCTAGTCGTGGGAGTTTCGAGACAGGGCATCGATACTCCAGAGTAGACTAGTGTGTACATTCGAGACCCCGACGAGGGGCGGTGGCCGGTCTCACAAGCCACTGGTGTCAGTTGGATCACCGAAGATGTATACAGATTCTCATTGGGTTATGAGTACACCGGACAGGACTCGCCGGGAACATGCTAGTTGGTCTTATACCTGACGTCAGATAGCAGTTCCATGGTGACATGTGTACAGGTTAGTTCATCGACCTGGGGATCGTCATTTGTCTCGTGTGAGTTCCCACTGTATTTTGATTACTAGCCTACCACGCTCAAAGGAGACGTGCAAACAGGTTTTAGTTGGGTACAGTCCCGAGCCACATGGAGGCAGTGAGCGGATCTTCAGGGGTTCGTCTCTCCCGGTATTGGGGGTGAGGTCGCGCTGTGTCTAGGAGAGCCATTACACGAAGCCCTCGGCCGAGGCAGGAGATTTACTGGTAGGTATTCCAGTGGTATCTCAGGGTGTTCTGGGCTACACTCCGACACGACTTGTACCGCTTTTGGGGGTCTGACTTTTACCAAACCCCTAGGCCCGCCATGCGATGCTCATAGACGAACGGACCGGACTGTACGGATATTGTCACTGACAGGCTCAGTAGGGTGTCAGGATGAGTTCGCTCATCGACGTCCTTTTTGGTCAATACCTGGTAGCCCGTTACGTATTGGCTTATACCTCTGACGTGCTAGTGGTTAAATCCACAACCAAGGTGTTGACGAGTCTTTAGAGTCCCCCACATTCAGTTGCTCAAGTTTTCGGGCGAAACGCTGTAGAGGCCGTATGGAGATATGGCAGGGTTCGATCAGATACGTGCGGTATTGCACGGATCAGGATCGGACGGTTAGTACTAGAGGCCGTATGGATATATGGCAGGGTTCGATCAGATACGTGCGGTATTGCACGGATCAGGATCGGACGGATGATACTAGCCGTCTTTGGTTTAAGCCGGATCCTAGTATAGTACAGTGTAGATTTTGTCTCATTGCATTTGTATTTCGGTCGGAATACAAATGCGGGTGTGTATACACAGTATCGGGGTTTTCCTGTAATTTATTACGGGACCAGTTTTCTGGAGTTGCCAGTTTGCTTTCCGTTTCGACCATATTTCGTTTGTATCTTTCATTGGTCGAAGATTGGTGGAGGAGGGCTTATTTGCATTTGTGCAAATAAGTATTTGTAGAGGGGGTCTTTACATATTATTGTATCATGATACTTGCACCATCATTGCTTAACTTTCTTTAGTCATCATGTTTTGACTTGTGGTTTCATGATGGTTGTGGTGGAGTGAGGTTCTCCTTTTGTGATCATTGTTTATCATTGTAACCTTCTCTCTCTTTCTTGTATGATGGGGGGCTTATTCTTTTTGATTGCTACATTCTCTCTCTCCCTACCTCACTTGGCCGGCCACATGAGAGGGGGGCTGTCCCATTTTGTGGTGGGTGATATTTGGATGATCTCATATCATTTTCCTTAACCAAAATTCCCAAGAAAAACTCCATAGTTCATACCTCCTCCATATGGCAATTCCACAAAACCCCAAAATGAGACACAAGTTCCACACTACATTCTACAGCAAATCTTGGGCACGTCGACTCGCCAACTTCGTGCCCGAGTTGCCTCGGTATAGAGGTGGGAGCCCGTAAAAGAAGCTGGCGACGTGGTGCCCTTCCGGCGACGAGGTGGAAACCGGAGATTCCGTGGGAGATCGGGACGACGACGAGAAGACCAGAGGACACGGATCACTCGGTATATCTCTCTTCCCATCTTGTAGTTAGCTAGGACTAGTTTAATGGCCCGATCCGGGTTTTAGTGCGCGGTGGTGCCGGTTTGAAAAATTAAAGTTAACCATCGCTTCCGCATTTGGCCTCGGGATGGAGGCCGGGGCGCCGCCGTGCACTTACAGTGGTATCAGAGCCTCGCCATTAACATAGTCTAGCTTTGTCTATTTTGTTTTACATTTCCGATCGAACAATTTTCCAAAAACCGTATTTTTCTTCACATCTGTTTCTGTCGAAATTTTTTGAAGTCCAAAAATTTTCAGGTTGTTTCAGAATGATGTGTAGGACATTCTAAGAGTTCTGTGAAAATTTGGGCTCGTGAACTGTCCAAACCACCGCGGAACCGTGGCCAAACCTATGCTTGGGCCGCGGTTCCGCCACGACTTGAACTGTTCAGTCCCCCAAAATTCTACAGAATGCTCCTGAGTGGAAAATAGGTTTTCTGGAATGTTATTTTTTGGGCCCAGATTTCTTGATGTGCTACAGTAGTACTTGGGGGACCACTTGGTAAATTTGATCGATCGGATATTTAAAACACATTAGTTCACAGTATTTACATTATATCTGCGACCATGAATGTCACTTGATCGGTAAATCCAATCTAACTGCTATAGCCCGGTTAGACGGATTTGCGAACGTGACTTTCACGTTGATGTTCTGTGTATTGCTGTGATGTTGCGGATTGGTCGTGGGGGATAGCCTGGTTGCAATGCTAGTACAGTTTTTGTTGTATTATGTACATTTGATATTGCGGGGCGAGCGTCCGACATGTGGACTGCCGTCACTGCCTGTTTGTATTATTATTTTGGGGCACGACCAGGTTGCGGTCGATGTACCCGTTGTATGTATATTTTACTTTCTGTACTAGGATTACCCCGCGGAGGGGTGCACGGATAGCCGGGTTCTAGAGGGCAACGGGCCCGCATCTCATGGCATTGAGATGGAGGGGGCTTCACTCTAGAATTGGCGGGCTATTCGCCACACTCGTAGGGGGTACAGGTTGACCCAGGAGGGGTGCCCAAGTTACCGGATTCCATGAAGTGCTGGGTAGTGCATTCACGTTGCTGAAGGGGGCTGCCTCGCTTCAGGTTTTGGCGGGTAACTTGCCGCGCCCATAGGGGTCTAGGATTTCATTGCACAGGCTATCAACACGACCAGGGGAACGTCGGGTTTCAGTAGTGGCTCTGTGAAACCCGGGGATACCAGATATCTGTATTGTTCTGTGATGCTGTACATTTCTGTGATGTTTCATTTTATCACGCCTTGAGCGAATATTATATATTGGTATATATATTAGTAGATGTTGTATATGTTTTGCATCCGCGCTAGTCCAGTCCCCGCTCTGTCGTTAGTTAGCTAACCTAACGGGTAATAACGGGACCTAGTGGCGAATGCAGATGGCATATACGTACATCAGTATATTTTTGTTCTTTGTGGTGTGATCAATTGATGGGACTGCGTTGATTCGGATCAATGCAAGTTAAAAACAAACCTAATCCGATGTTGTTGGAACACTTTTCAAAAAGCTGTTATTGCAAGGACGTTCTCTTTTGTTTAGCATCGTGGTATTCAGTTGGAATATCCTGCTCCTCAGTCGACGAGGCAAGGGCCGAGATCCCTTCACCGGGAGTGACCCCTTGGACAAAAAGTCTGCGTCAGGGCAATAACTTCACTATAGCCGATTACTTTTTCTTTGCACCGTGGTATTCAGTTGGAATATCCTGCACCTCATTCTACGGGGAAAGAGCCGAGATCCCTTCACCGGGAGTGACCTCTTTAGCAAAGGTTTTCGTCACTATATTTTTAAAAGCTATCCGTTCTTTCAACGATATCAAGTTCTTTACGTTAAAGGTTTTCGCCAGAAACCATTCGTAGCCCTCCGTCATTTCATATGGATGGTCAATAGTATTCAAGCTGTGTTTGTTGGACAAAGTCAAGGCACAGTGTTTGGTAGCTGTTGGGTATTCATATGCAGCATAGATAGATGCGTTGGTTTGGGGCAGTCGTATAGCCTTGTTGGCCAAAGTCAAGGGCTTGTGCGGGTGGGCTCAAATTAACCTGGAGAATGACGGGTAGAACTTGACATGTGACTTATGATTTGTTGGCCAAAGTCAAGGTCATAAGAGCATGGGGCAAAAATCACATCGGGAGTTTCTAAAGAAACTGAAACTTGCCAGATATGCGCATACCTTCTGGAGTGTGACACCGTGAGCGGATTCCGTCACGTTATCATGCGATGATAGTTGGATCCCGATTCCCACTGATGAGTTAGTTTACTCCTCGGGTGACCCCGACTAATTCTTCTTTCAGGTTTGGAGGAGAATTTGACGGTACAGTGGGAGGTTTCCAGATTAGATAAATTGGTAACCATTCTGATCTAGGATAGAGTGCACACTGAGTGTTTCTTTTCTCTCTCTCTTTGGCAGCGACCATTGACCCGACCCTAAGACTATGACTCAGTGACCAAGTTGACCGAACCTTCTTAAACACTGGCTTTTGGATTGTCGGAGTTGCAAACCTCATTGCCACTCCTACTTTTACCCTTTTCTCCAGGACACCCCGTATTACTACGAACGTCCACTTCCATTGGACAAAACCATCGTATGGTTATATACGAACTCGAAAGGAACTTGTTCCAGTTCGGGGATGGATTCTGGTTCAGGAGAAATAGGAATAAGGTTTATTCGGTTGTCTTTTATCTTAACCTTCTCTCGCATTGCGAGTGCTCCTAGGATTAGGACAGTACACCCATTATGCTTATTGGATAGTCTTCTTCCAAACCATAGGCTGGTGCCGAACGGTACGGAATAAAGAAAACCATTTGGCCTAAAGGGGTGTGCAGAAGGTAATGACTAAAGACATAAAAAGGGATTTGGAGAGGTGGCAAAGAATTACACGGTTATAGTTGTGAATCTGGATAATGGAAGAGGCATTACTAGGAATACCAGGATACCCCTACGCAACATTTCAATGTTCAGTTTCACTGTGTACTGTTAAAGAAAAACTGATTTCCCAATTAGACACTTGCTCCAGGGTATGTATTTACCAGGTATGGTTTTACAGATGATGAGTGGGAGTAAGTTATTGGGAATTGGGTGATCATCCTCATTATATCGGGATTCGTTGTAATCGGTGATATTTGAGGAAGTCACCTGGGTTGTTTGCCGGATGGCAAATATTTGGTTTTGAATATCCGTTGTTGTGCACCAATTTCAAATTGATATATCTGTACGTCTATTTTCATAGAGTGAGATATACCTTTTTGAAATTATGTCTACGACATTTACCTATATCAGTGGATGGTTAGGTAAGGAGCATTAAACAGCGGTGTAATTCTTCTTAACCATAAGTACAGTTTTCAACCTACGACACACAGTAAATGAGTTATCAGACTCAAGGGACTTATACAGAGTATTGTATGTTGTCCAGGGTCCTTCAGGACAGAGGGGTTGGTCCTCGTACTATATTCGGTTTAGTTATGACTTCTCTAGTTTTTAGACAAGTGTTTCGCGGAAACATAGGGTCCGAATTTTGAGAAGTTATAGGTATTTGAATAAAGTAGAGGAACAGGTGTTGCAAGTATCGGGATTCTTCAAGTTGATCGAAGATGTAGATACTTGAGTATGGTATTCAGTTGATAGTAATGGTTAAGAGAACTTGCTTCTCTTTCAGGTTACTCATAATTGGAAGCATTCCTAAGTTGAGTAACGCTGATCGGCCTCTCTCCATATAGTTGACATGCACTGGAGATAGCTGCATGATTTGAATCTGGTTCTATATTGGATATAGAACAGTTCATATCTTAACGATGTTAAGGTACGGGGAGTTATCCGGCTTATGATTAAAACCAGACACTGGACAACTCAAGGCACGTTTCTGTAATGGCTGTTTATGGGTTGACCCAGGCTATGACGAGGGTTGACTTTCTACCATTTGGAAGATCAATAGTGATATTGTTCTAGACTCGCCAAAGTTTTATTAAAAATGAATTTTTTCAGAAAAACAGTAGTGGGAGTATGGTAGAACTGGAAGTGATTCCAGAACCGCAAACGATTACTGAAGATTTGATAAGGAACCTAAAGAATCAATCTGGATTGACATTCCATTGGCCACTCCGCAGATTAGGTGGGTAACTTCAGGCACCCGAGAGGTACTCCGGTAGCCTCAAGGACGGTGACAGGGAAGTTCTTGTTTACCCACACTTGCCATTGCTGTTGTTCCAGGCTGCGAGACCCGGCAGGAGGATGAGTATAGCATCGTTCTGAACTGGCTTCAGAAGCGTACGTGTATATGACTCTGCCAGAGGGTTGTCGTAGTCAGTGGGAGCAGCGGAAGCATGGTGAACAAGTGGCTTATGTCTATTTATAGACTAAAGCAGAGTAGCGGAGATAGATCATCTATTTCTGATGTGACAATCATAGGTTTGGCTTCATCAGAATAGTGGATGGATCTGTTAAGAAGGTAGTAGGGTGTGATGTCATGGTATTTGGATGACATACACAGAGTAGGAAGTGATATTCCTATACTACGATCGGTTATACTTTGGTCGTCACACAGTGGTTTCTCCACATGGGACTTGGACATTATATCAGACATACTGGTTACTAGATCTATGGTTTTAGATCTAGATTTGGGTGGTTTCCCAATCAGGGTACTTAGACAGCATTCTAAGAATATTTAGAATGGACGACTCCTGGCACGGTAGTGTACCTGCAGGTAATGGAGTCACCCTCTCTAAAGGTGTCTTACAGACTAAAGGGGAGAGGATGTGCATGATTGGCAGATCACTTGCTCAGGCAATTGAGTCAATCATGAGATGTCAAGTACCACACCGGATGTTGTCCTTGCACTAGATGCAATAAGTTGACATTGATCCAATCCTGGAAAAATAGTCGGAAGCAGTTTTAGAACATAAGTGGATGTTTTAGGGATATGATAACGACAGCCTCATTCGGGAGACAGTTATCATTCCAGGCTTCTAAGGTGACCTGGACGACAAGGAGGTTGTCAGAGTTATAGTTTTCCTTCCGACGAGGGGCAGTATTTTGGACAGGCGATCCAAGGCAATACTGAGGGAGGCATGGCGCAGGATACCGATTAAGTTCAGTTGACAATACAGTCTAAGATGTTTGGATTTGGAGTTCATTTATGAGCTAGGTCCCATCAGACGTCCAGACATATTCTAAGACAAGTGTTGCTCATTTCGGGAGATGGGTTTCTCCGCGAACTTGAGATATAAAGAGATATAGAAAGAAACATCAAGGCGGATCCACTCACTGAGGCTATTCCTCGAACGCAATAGTTTCGCAAACGGGCTTTATGAGACAGACTAGTAGAGGAGTTGGGTGTTCGGTATCACACGGGTTGTGAGTATGCGACATCGCAATAATTAGCCTTGAGTGCAAGTGGGAGATTGTTGGAGATAGTGCCCTCAGAGTCAATTATTGGATCATAGGCACGTGATTGCAATGATTGAGGGAGGACCTATCCCAGTAGGACAGTCTTACTCGAGATGATAGTATGCTATCTGGTTTATCTTTATCATCGTGTACTGCTTTAGGTGACCTTACATGTCGCTATTACACGTTGATACAGCCCCTAGGATTCTTGCTTGACCACCAGCAGTATGAGGGCGATCATATAAGTGGGAGCTGGGGTCTATAAGCATATCCTTAAAAGGTCCCTAGTCGTGGGAGTTTCGAGACAGGGCATCGATACTCCAGAGTAGACTAGTGTGTACATTCGAGACCCCGACGAGGGGCGGTGGCCGGTCTCACAAGCCACTGGTGTCAGTTGGATCACCTAAGATGTATACAGGACCTCATTGGGTTATGAGTACACCGGACAGGACTCGCCGGGAACATGCTAGTTGGTCTTATACCTGACGTCAGATAGCAGTTCCCTGGTGACATGTGTACAGGTTAGTTCATCGACCTGGGGATCGTCATTTGTCTCGTGTGAGTTCCCACTGTAATTTGATTACTACCCTACCACGCTCAAAGGAGACGTGCAAACAGGTTTTAGTTGGGTACAGTCCCGAGCCACATGGAGGCAGTGAGCGGATCTTCAGGGGTTCGTCTCTCCCGGTATTGGGGGTGAGGTCGCGCTGTGTCTAGGAGAGCCATTATACGAAGCCCTCGGCCGAGGCAGGAGATTTACTGGTAGGTATTCCAGTAGTATCTCAGGGTGTTCTGGGCTACACTCCGACACGACTTGTACCGCTTTTGGGGGTCTGACTTTTACAAACCCCCTAGGCCCGCCATGCGATGCTCATAGAAGAACGGACCGGACTGTACGAATATTGTCACTGACAGGCTCAGTAGGGTGTTAGGATGAGTTCGATCATCGACGTCCCTTTTGGTCAATACCTGGTAGCCCGTTACGTATTGGCTTATACCTTTGACGTGCTAGTGGTTAAATCCACAACCAAGGTGTTGACGAGTCTTTAGAGTCCCCCACATTCAGTTGCTCAAGTTTTCGGGCGAAACGCTGTAGAGGCCGTATGGAGATATGGCAGGGTTCGATCAGATACGTGCGGTATTGCACGGATCAGGATCGGACGGTTAGTACTAGAGGCCGTATGGATATATGGCAGGGTTCGATCAGATACGTACGGTATTGCACGGATCAGGATCGGACGGATGATACTAGCCGGCTTTGGTTTAAGCCGGATCCTAGTATAGTACAGTGTAGATTTTGTCTCATTGCATTTGTATTTCTGTCGGAATACAAATGCGGGTGTGTATACACAGTATCGGGGTTTTCCTGTAATTTATTACGGGACCAGTTTTCTGGAGTTGCCAGTTTGCTTTCCGTTTCGACCATATTTCGTTTGTATCTTTCATTGGTCGAAAATTGGTGGAGGAGGGCTTATTTGCATTTGTGCAAATAAGTATTTGTGGAGGGAGTCTTTGCATATTTTTGTATCATGATACTTGCACCATCATTGCTTGACTTTCTTTAGTCATCATGTTTTGACTTGTGGTTTCATGATGGTTGTGGTGGAGTGAGGTTCTCCTTTTGTGATCATTGTTTATCATTGTAACCTTCTCTCTCTCTCTTGTATGATGGGGGGCTTATTCTTTTTGATTGCTACATTCTCTCTCTCCCTACCTCACTTGGCCGGCCACATGAGAGGGGGGCTGTCCCATTTTGTGGTGGGTGATATTTGGATGATCTCATATCATTTTCCTTAACCAAAATTCCCAAGAAAAACTCCATAGTTCATACCTCCTCCATATGGCAATTCCACAAAACCCCAAAATGAGACACAAGTTCCACACTACATTCTACAGCAAATCTTGGGCACGTCGACTCGCCAACTTCGTGCCCGTGTTGCCTCGGTATAGAGGTGGGAGCCCGTAAAAGAAGCCGGCGACGTGGTGCCCTTCCGGCGACGAGGTGGAGACCAGAGATTCCGCGGGAGATCGGGACGACGACGAGAAGACCGGAGGACACGGATCACTCGGTATATCTCTCTTCCCATCTTGTAGTTAGCTAGGACTAGTTTAATGGCCCGATCCGGGTTTTAGTGCGCGGTGGTGCCGGTTTGAAAAATTAAAGTTAACCATCGCTTCCGCATTTGGCCTCGGGATGGAGGCCGGGGCGCCGCCGTGCACTTACATTCACAGCTTCCTTCCGAACCATTCTGGAAGTGCTTCGAGAGATTTAAAGACCTACTTGTTCAATGCCCTCATCATGGGATCGAAAGTTGACAACTTTGCCAAACATTATACGAAGGATTGAACTCGGCAACGAAGCAGTTGCTAGAAACCATATGTCAAGGTCATTTTCTCTCCAAGTCTAGTGACGAAGCGTGACAGTTTCTTGAGGATCTTAGTGAGCAAACAATTCAGTGGGAGAGCTCCAAGGCAACATCATCTTCTTCTAGTGGTCAATCTAGGGCAGGCATACATCAAGTAGAGATGTCGATTGCTATGAACGATGAGATGGCCGCTCTTACGAAAAAGCTAGAAGCGATTGAGACAAAAATCTCATCGCCTTCTCCTGCCCCTGTTATGCCTCCACGAACTGTGTGTGCTTGTTGTTCGGCCCCATCACACTTAACCGAAGAGTGTCCTTATAATGCATCTACTCAAGGACATGATCAAGTCAATGCTGCATTTCAGCAACGACAAAGAAACGATCCGTACTCTTCGACATACAATCCGGGGTGGAGGAGTCACCCAAATTTCGCTTGGAACCAAAATCAACAATTCCAAGGAAATAACAATTATCAAGGGCCTTCTCCACAACAACAACAAGCACCCCCACAAACTCAATTTCAACAACCTTTCCAACAGCAACCTTACCCTAATCAAGTGAACAATTTTGTGCCTAATAATTCTTACGCGCCAAACAATTTTGTTCAACCTAACAATGACAAGGTTAGCTCGCTCGAAAGAAGTCTAGATGCGTTCCTAAAGCAATCTAAACAGTTTACAGCAAGACTAGAGACTTCTATTCAATCCTTGGTGCAAAACAGTGCCTCACACGATCAAAGCATCAAATCTATTGAGGCACAAATTGCACAATTCAATGCAGCATTGAGCGAGCGAGAGAAAGGAAAGCTCCTATCTCAACCACTGCCCAATCCCGGTCACGCACATGCTACACATCAACAGCAAACTCATAACGTAAACGCTGTGACCACGTTGGGATCGGGGAAAATGTTGCAAAACAATGTGGGCATTCACAATGACACCCCTGCTGGTGGTTCTTCTTCACCTTCTTCTTCTTCGTTAGAGCCTGTTCTCCATCATTCACAAGGCTCTACTCCTTCTAGCCCGAACGGACCCACTTCTCACAACACGAACACATATACACGGGGTTCCGTTCCAACTCAACAATCCGATCCGCAAAAATTGGACTCAACAACATTTCAAAATGCTCCTTTTCCAAACCGGTTGAGATCCAATAAACCAACTCCACAAATGGAGAAGATTGTCGAGTTGTTCAAACAGGTAAGCATAAATATCTCTCTTTTGGATGCGATCAAACAAGTTCCTTCATATGCAAAAATATTAAAGGACTTATACACTAAAAAGAGGAAGTCACAAGTACCAAAGAAAATTTTTGTGGCTAGTGCTATTAGCGATGCTCTTGTCAATTCTTTACCCCAAAAGCAAAAGGACCCCGGTTGTCCTACTATTTCAATAACAATTGGGGACAAGAACATTAATAAAGCACTACTAGATCTTGGTGCTAGTGTTAATTTGCTACCTTATTCTGTGTACGAGAAATTAGGCATTGGAGAGCTTAAGCCCACTCGTTGTACTCTCCAAATGGCTGATCGATCGATCACCCATCCTAGGGGTGAGCTGGAGGATGTGTTGATCAAAGTTGGGGACTTCATATTCCCTGTTGATTTTATTGTCATGGACACACAACCTGTTGCTAACCCAAGAAACCAAATTCCAGTGATCCTCGGTCGACCATTTTTGGTCACTTCCAATGCCGTAATAAATTATCGCAATGGCTCCATGACTCTATCCTTCGGGAAGACATCTAGCGAGTTCAATATTTACAAGTCAGGAAGTCTGCCCCCCGTGCCTAATACTTGTACACGAGAAGTTTGATCTATTCATGAAATCACGCAGGAGGACTGCGAGTTTGAAAGTTTCTTGTTTGATGAGAACAGTTTTGACGCCACTAGTGCGTCCCTCCTTAAGCCTACCACAGTCGAAACAACCGATATTGATTATGAAAGTTTCACTTTTTCGGATGATGACGACTCACAGCCCGAATATGAGTCTTTTGATTTTTTGGATGAGTTAGTTGAACCGTCCGAATCGGTTGTTTGCAATGATTTCGAATCTTTGTTGGAGCCCTTTGAGTTCGAGGTAGATTCCGCAATGATTCTTTCGCCTCCGAAACTCGAACTCATGTCCTTGCCGCCTTACCTTAAATATGCTTACATAGGTGAGAATGAGACTTTTCCCATTATAATATCAGCCTCTCTAGCCTTCGAGCAAGAGAACGCTATTTTAAAGGTCTTACAAGATAGGCGGCAAATTTTCGGTTGGACTATGGCGGACATCGAGGAGATTAGTTCCCTCATAATTGAATATCATATGCAAATGATGGATGATGCCAAGTCAATAAAGGACCCACAGAAACATTTTGGGGATATTGTGGTGAGTCAAACTCCTCCTTTAGAAGTTGAACTACCCCCATTTCTTTTAATGAGCTATGAGAATGCCAATATTCCACTGATTGCTGATCATTCTCATTCTTGTTTTGATTCATCACCACATCATATCTATTCACTTCCATACTTTCCCTGCCATCACTCCTATCTTCCCCAATTCTTTTTGGATCGGTACAACATGTTCTTCCACCAACCGACACTCTTTACAGATAAATTTTTTGACTGGTTGGTGTTGATGTTTGGTCTGTGCAAAGTCTGGAAGTAATGTCTAACATTGTTTCACTGAAGTTCAGGGGGGGCCTTTCTGTATATATTTTTGTTTTTCTTTTAACAATAAAAAAAAATTAATAAACAAATAAACAGGGGAGTGCCGACATTTTGACCCTCTTGGTGCAGCATGACAGTGAGGACACTGTCAAGTTCAAGTTTGGGGCTATGCTCGATACGTCTTCTTCTTTCGCATTCATATGTATATTTTTGCATTTGCATATCTATTTGAAAACCCATAAAAAATTGAAAAAATTTCAAAAAATTATAAAAGGAAATGTATTCAATTTTGACCATATTTAACTTGAGTTTGACAAATTGGTTAACTGGCTTCGAACAACTAGATCTTAGACTGAGTAAATTGAAAACCCTAAAAATAACCTTCTTTAAAGATTAATGGTAGAAAGTATATGTCTTTGTAGTTTATTTAGAACTAGGCAAATTTTGAGTTCATTTTTTGGGCTAAGTTGAAATAAAGGAAAAATATTGATATTCTTATTAGAGTATAAGTTTGAAAAATAATTCCTAGCTTAAGTCTAGATTCTGAAAATGTATACCCTACAAATTTGCACAATCACGCATCTTAAAACTTGGAATAGTAGAAGAGACCTTGAAATGCTCTTATCTAAAGTCCTTAGTACGAAGAAAATAAAAAAATGTGTGAATAAAGAAAAAAATGAACACTGGTCTTTGTGATTACTTAAGGCTGCAAAAATAGAAAAAATATTTAGCGAGGGCGCTTCATCACCTAGTGCCTTAGATCAACTGGTTTGGGAGTCACTGCTAAAAGCCTTGGGTATTGCGAGACTAGGAATTACGCTTTAAAGTGCAAACATATCTTGTAATCGGTTGTTGGTACCTCAAGAAGTATTAACAGTTGCATGAAGGATGTGTAAGCAAAATTCACCAATTAACAAGTGCTTTGGACAATGGACAAGGGTATGATTGCTTGATTTGAATTTCCAAGTGTAGGGGTGATTTATACACACACGTGGGGATATATGATTAGAGTTGAGATAAGAGAATGGAATGAAGAATAGAACTTGTATCTTTAGTAGAGTTGATAGAAAAATTCCTAAATGGAGATGGAACCTTAGAAGGAAAACTTAAGAAATGCCGAAGGCTGAATGAGTCTATCGAACATATATAATCTTAAGTTAAATGATGAGGAAGTGTGAAGAATATGGGTGGATAGTTTACAAGTTGACGATAATAGAATTCCTTGTTAGAAAACCTAATTGGAGAACAAAAGTCAATGGGCCTAATTGATAGGATTTTATGGGTAGTATCCGCTGAAAACCCTCAGGAGACAACACTCCTCCTAGTAGGGACACCTAGTGGTTTAACGGCTTGTTGCACATGCTCAGTGCAATCGCGTTTCCCTGCGAAAGTGCGGTTAGGTTTTATCGAGAATAACAAAAAAATAAGTTTGCTCGAGGACGAGCAAAAGATAAGATTGGGGGTATTTGTTCATATCATAATATCGCATTTCATATTCCCCAATTCTTATTCGTTTTATAACTAAACAGGTGCTTTTGACGCATGTCTGCTGCATATTACAGGATACAGGTTCTTGGAGCAAATACAGTGAAAAAGAAGAAAGTTGATACAAAAGAGTGACTTTTGACAAGCAAGTAGAAGGGTCCTACTCAAGCCTGAACGAAGAACAATTCACAAGGCAATGCATGGTCCGAAATGTCAAAGGAAATAGTTAAAAGACCACTACAAATTTCACTGAAAATTCTAGAGAAGATCTAGAATCCAAATAGAGAAAAGTACTGAAGAAATAGAGAGGACAAGACATTATAATGAATCCCAGGAAATTTGGTGAGATGATCTCACCAAAAGGCCGCGGAACCGTGGCCCAAGCCGACTAATACCGTGGTTCCGCGGCTATTTAATGCCCGTGTCGGTGCAAACTTTGGGTGTCGGTGCGTCGGTGCGAATGTTGGGATTTTTCATGGGCATATCTGTAATCGCACATGTGCGAATCCCGTAACCCTAAATTTCCCTGTTTCCTTATAAAAGTGTAATCAAAATATTGTAACCCGATGCCTCTTTTCAATAAAGAAAATTCAGAATTCTTTGGAAGATTAAGAGCATCACTTATTGTAAGTTTCTTTTAATTTTTCTGCCTTAGTTTAAAATTATTTTCTTTTCTTAGATAAATCCTTTCATTGCCCTAGTTTAATCTAGTGTAGTCTTCCTTTAATCTGCAGTAGATAATTAATTCTTTAGATCAAAAACAAAACACATTAATCATAATAAAAATGCTATTTTTAGAAGATCCCCTAATGAGCGAGTAATTTCCTCGTTTGTTAGGGTTAGGAACAAGGGAGGGATTGAGAGATGAATATCTCTCATCTCCTTCAATGCCAATAAATTTTCATAAGTAGAACTTCATGCACGCATGCATGATCCGCTCCCTACGGCACCCTACCCACGAGGTAACGGTGAGACCATAGTATAAAGGACCGGACATGCATGACGTCCATGAAGGTTATAGCAATTAGTAGGAAAGGACGGACAAGGATCAAGAGGAAGAAACTTTGTTTCTTCCCAATCATCCTAATCCCCTTTACTAATAATTGTTATGACTTCTAAAAAGTTTTAATCGAAGGCATTGAAAGAGGTGTTAATATCAATCTTATCAACCCTACTTTAGACCTAACCCTAACAAGTTTTTTAACCATCGTACAACTTAGTTTTTAAAATCAATCAACAAAACCAAACAACCATTGGAATCAACTCGTGAAAAAATTTAGGAAAATTACACATCCTTGTGGATCGACCCGTATTCACCGGCTAGCTGCAAAGCGACGCCGTTTCTGATTACGGTATAATATTTTTGGGTGATCGTAAAACCTACACACTAATCAGCACCAGACACATGTGATGTTGGATACGCCTTTTGATGTTGATGTTATTTATGAGTATCGTGTTTTGATGATGGATACTATATTGTATAGTAGCTGAGTAGGGCTTGTCGGAGGACAGTGTCTGAGTACTTTTGCATGCATCAAAAGTTACCAAAGGTTTTCAAAAAGGAGCTATAATCTCGCTATTTCCTACGTGTCCGCGAGTGACACGAAATTTTACAAAGAGAACCTTCTGGGATATTTCAAAAAGGCGGGATGTATAACTTGAGCAAAACATATATAAGTATATATTTACCACTATACAAATGATCGTCCGCCACTTATGCCGTGAGCTACGCATAGCATGGCGATTTGGGAAAGATTTGGCATGAGTTATTCATCCTTTAAAATGGTTTTACAAAGATGCGTGCTATATACGTATTATGATTTCGTTATAGTGCATTTGAATTCTAGTAGTGGAATTCGAGATTCGTAGCTCCTTTATAACACTGATGATTGCCTGATGCTTGACGGAGTTTGATTTTGAGTTTTGCACTCTTTTTCAGGCGCACACGATGCGCTGTGGTATTTCTATATCTTCCGGGATTTCGGAACCCCGTTGATTTGAGCTGATTATTGAAATGTTTTAGTAGTTGGGGATTTAAATTTTAAATTCGGGGACCGAATTTATTTAATGGGGGAAGACTGTAACATTTCAGAAATATAAAATATTATTTTTGGAAATTTAATATTAAAATAATATATTTCGCGAAAACTATTCGATTTGCGAATAGGGATTTTTCGTAAAATAGTATAAGTATATACCAGTATTTGGAAATTATTCGGAGATTAAAATGATTTATTTATTTTATTGATATTTATCTGATTTTTGGCCAAATCCGTATTTTTACATTTTTCCATGACTAGTGCACCATGTCATGTGCATATTGTTATTTTGTTGTGACTTATGAATTTGTGAGGATGTGAAAAGAAAAGAGAAAGGAAAAGAAAAGAAAAGAAAAGCAAGGAAAATAAAGAGTTGAGTGTGAAAAGGAGTTATGAATGAAAAACAAAATTTATATTTGTGAGAGAGTGAGTGTAGGGGGAGATATTTGTGAAAGAGAGTGAGGCTAAGAGAGAGAGAGAGAGAGAGAGTTAAACTTGGCTGCCCATATTCCTCATTCTCCATTGCTTCTTCACCAATTCTTCATCTCCTTCATTCCCACTCTACCATTATGCATCATCTCCATTTCCTCCTCTAAACCCTATTCCTCCTTTATTAAAAACATGCACAACCCTATTCTAAACCTTTTGAACCATTCAAGTTTGGATTTTGAAGATTTTGGGCAACTCAAGAATTTTCTTTAGCCGCAATTGAGGTAATCCATACACTATAAATTAGTATTTATGTTTAAATATCCTAATTTAGCTAGAAATCGATATAATTAGGATATGTGATCTTAGAAAATTCTAAGTGCTGTTAAGCGGTTAATTGAGGTATAGTGAGTATTTACAAGACCTTAGAGATTGAATTCTTAACCTGGAAATGAGTTTAGAACCCGATATACGAAGTTAGAATTTTCCCGTGTCGGTTTTGTGAAACCTTAAGGCCTACACGGTATCTGGAGCTATCTGGGGAATTTTTAAGAAAATCAAGCAAGTCCATTGACCTAGATAGACCGCTAGAAGACCACCACAGAAGTACAAACCTATTTGCCCCTAGTACGGCCGGCGAGGCCGGGTTTCTTGATGATATCGCCGGACCCCATTTCTCCTCTGGTGTTGAGTTTTTGTCTGTAGCTCACTTACCCTATAACCTATCCCCCGCACTTGCTTGTTTAGTTCCCATTTACCAGAGCCAAAATCTTGGAAGTACTTAAGAGTGTTTTGGCTATGTTTTCCGATATGTGAATTCTTGGTTTTTATATTTGTATTTGATTCCGTCGTTGGACGTTTGTATGTCAACGGACGAGGGTTGTTTGGTTGTTTTTGCATGTGTAGGCCATAGTTCTAACCTATAAGCAATATGTGTGCCGTATCGGTTTTCGGATATTGATTTTAATAGTATTACGATTGTGTATTGATTGTAGGTACCTTCATGTGGACTTCTGAGACAATGAAGCATATCGACTTTGACTAAGCGAGGAGTTTAGCAGGTGAGTAGATTAATATCTACGGGGGAAGTCGGGTGGATGGCGTATAGCACCCCCGCAACCATTGATATGGAAGATTGTGTTTTTAGTTATAATTTGATAAAGGATATGCTACAAACTTACGGACATGGTTATAGGATTTAAATAAGATATAATATGATAAAAGTTGACACTAATTGATATATGTGTTGTTAATGGTATGAACTGAAAGAGGACAAGTATGAGTTGTTAATGGTATAATATGAGATCGAGATCGATCAGCACGACACAAGATTGAGATAGAGGTGTGGTAGAATTAATAAGATATGACGTTTATACAAATGTGGTTTGAGATATATGTGTATATATATATTTATGAGTATAATGAGTAATATGCCGTACGAGACTTTAGATCCGTACCCTCATTATTGTATAGGTCGATAGATTCCCTGTTCTGTTTGATGACCCCGTACGATGGATTACCGTATGCGATGATTAGCGGATGATTGATCTGCTCTAGTGATTTGAGGATGATGATCGAGGATTATTGTCATATCGGATGTTATGAGGCGGGATCGCCGATATAAAGATTTCCACCTGTACTATACCTATTTTCAAAACGACGATGTGGACCGTTTAAAAGTGACCGTATGATTCTTGTATAGATAGATACACGCATTTATTGTTCATGTTGTGTAGGATATTACCCCTCGTGATGTACATACCATGTGCCGATATTTAATGCTATATGATATCATTTGCTATTACACCTGCACAATTACCGTTGATGAGCATCTTACACATACACAGATTTTCCAGTTCAAACACATTCTTCATCAGTAATTGCCATGTCACTTACACAGTAGAATTGCCATGTCACTTATACAGTAGAATTGTCGTGCCATTTATACAGGAGAACTGCCCTATCATGATATTAATCTTAAAAGTAAAAGTGCATTCATTGTTCAGTATTATCACTTGACATGCTTGCATGATATACCCGATATGCTCATATTACTACTCTATATTGCATACATCGTACCTTATGGTTATATTCTTGCATGATATACCCGATATGTTCATATTACTAGTCTATGTTGAATACATCGTACCTTATGGTTATATGCTTGCATGATATACCCGATATGCTCATATTACTACTTTATGTTGCATACATTGTACTTTATGGTTATATGCATTAAGATGTTGTTTTTATGAGATCTCTAGATTTGAGAACCGCAGTTTAATTTCAAAGGAAATTGTGTATTGTTTTAAAAACGCGGTTTCTTTTGACATGATATTTCGAGGTGTCCACCATGAGTTTTCTCGGTTTTGAGCAGTGAGTATACCTGATTCGAGGAGCGGGAAACACCGTCTGCGGGTATATGGTGGACCCGGTGAGGTAACCCGGGGCAAGAAGCTCGAGATGTAGATGATGAGCCTGGCTGGGGGAGCACTACCTACCGGTGATAGTTTTCGTCTCGGCGGTTATCTGGAGGATACCGACCGGAGTCGTGAGATGATATGGGCCGATCCAGATAGACGGAGCCATAGATAGTATGGCACGACAGATATCTAGAGGATACCGACCGTAATCGTGATATGGGCTGATCCGGACTGACGGAGCCTGAAATATGAGGATTTACGTGTCGATGCTGGACATGGGTTTCATGATGTTTCGAGTGCCGGTGTTGGACACTCAGGTTCCATGATTTTGATGTGTCGTTGATGGACACACGTGGTTGATATCCTCATATATATATATATACAGACTTATGTTTTCATGATGTTCGAGTGTCGGTGTGGGACACTCAGGTTCCATGATATTGTTTGTGTCGTCGATGGACACGTGGATGATATCTACAGGCATATAGGCATATGATGTCGGATATTTATTTATATGTCATTGTATTGATCGATTGTTGGCATATATGCATATGTGGTCACCCTAGATATCATAGTATTATCTTCAGGATATAGTGACCTAGGAAATCGTTGTTTTATTCGATTTCTACTTGCTGATATTTTCTACTCACGAGTTGGAAACTCACCCCCGTTGTGCCACAGTTCTTGCAGGTTTGACCGCTTGGGATCAGTTGCGGTATTGCTGGCACACAGCTTCATCCAGGGTGCTTTGCTTTGGTAGGTGGGACACATGTTGGATCGTGTCCACTCTCGTACTGTTATATTCTATTGTATCTAGATAAACTCTATCACAGCAGATCAAATCAAAGACTAGAATTGTATATTGGTAGACCTAGTCAGACTTGGGTTTTGTGCGAGACTTAGAGCGATGGGTTTTTCATCGCTTTCTTGAGTTTGTTGTCTTACTTCCTTATTTGTTCTTTCTGGGTTGATTCTTCGCCGTTGGGCGTCGTTTATTTGTTATTGCGTGGTTGTGATTCCGCCGATTGGCGAAGAGCTAGCTCCCGCTTGCCGATGCCTATATATTGTTGTATATATGTTTTCGGATCAAAATATACAAGGGAGGTGCTGCCCAAATTTTTAAAGACGAAAAATGTTTTCAACTCTAGTATAATCCCCTTTTATTTTCATGTTTCATTAGCTATGCATTAAAGAAAAACATTATTCATTCTACCTTTATTTCAAAACTTCATCCCCACTATTTTCCGCCAAAAAGTTTAGATTTTCTGCGCTTCGGCTTACTTGATTTACGTTACGCCTTTAGACGTTGCGTAATTTAAGTACCGGTCACGTACTAATTTACGGGTCGTGACAAAAACCAATTAGCCTAAGTGTGGTGTACAGAAGGTAATAAGTAAAGACAAATAAAGGGATTAGAATAAGGGCAAAGAAAAATACGACTACTATCATTCACGACAAAACCGTGTATACCTTTGCTGCTCCCACATCCACTTTGGATTTTTCCAGAACACTCCGTATTACTATGGATATCCACGCCTATTGGATATGCCATCGTATAGTTATATAGGAACTCGAAGGAACTTATTCCAGATTCGAGGATGGTTTCCGGTTCAGGAGAAATAGAATAGGATTATTCAGGTATTTTTTCCCCATTATCTTCTCTCAGGTTGCGAGGGCTCCTGGCATAAGAAGAGTACACCTATTACGCTTATTGGATAGTCTTCTTCCAAACCTTAGGCTGATGCCGAAGGGTAGGGAAGGAAGAAAACCAATTAGCCTAAAGAAGGTGTACAGAAGATAATAAGTAAAGACATAATAAAGGGATTAGAGTGAGGGCATGTAAGTATGTGGTTTCTGTCATGAATTAGGATAGTGGAAGAGGCGTTACTAGGAATACCCGGTTACCCCTTCAAAACATTTTCATGTTTTAGTTTCACTGTGCGATGCTAATTGAAAACTGCTTTCCCAATTGGAATCTAACTCCAGGGTATGTATTTACGAGATTCGTTTCTCACATCTGTATAGTGTTACAGATGGTGAGTGAGAGTAAAATATTGGGAATTGGGTGATTAGATCCTCTATATATCGGAATTATTTGTAATTGGTGATATTTGAGGAAATCATCCGGGTTTTTCCTAACGGCAAATATTTGGTTTTGAATATCCGTTGTTATGCACCAATTTCAAACTGATATATCTGTACGTTTATTTTATAAAGTGAGATATAACTTTTTGAAATTATGTCTATGACATTCACCTATATCAGTTGGTGATTAGGTAAGGTGCATTCAACAGCTGTGTAATTCTTCTTAACCATAGTATAGTTTTCAACCTACGACGCACAGAGTCTTGAGTTATTGAACTCAGGAGACTTATACAAAGTATTGTATTTTGTCCAGTGTCCATTAGGACAATGGGGTTGGTACTCGTACAATATTCTGTTTACTTATGACTTCTCTAGTTTTAGACAGGTATTTCGTTGAAATACAAGGTCCAAATTTTGAGAAGTTATAGGTATATGAAAAAAGTAGAGAACCATATGTTGCAAGTATCAGGATTCTTCAAGGAGATCGAAGATGTAGAACTTGTGTTTGGTATTCCGTTGATAGTAATAGTTTTCAGAACTTGCTTCTCTTTCAGATTACTCATATATGGATGCGCTCCTAGATGAGTAATGCTGATTGGCCTCTCTGCATTTAGTTGATATGCACTGGAGACAGCTGCATGATTTTGAATCTGGTTCCAATTAAATTAGTGCTTTTATTTCTATATTGGATATATATGGAATCAATTTATATCTTAACGATATTAAGGTATAGCGAGTTGTCCGGCTGATGCTTAAAACCAGAATCCGGATAAACTCAAGGCACGTTTCAGTAATGGCAGTTTGTGGGTTATCCCGGATTTTGACGAGGGTTAACTTTCTACCATCAGGAAGATCAATAGTGATATTGTTCTTGACTCGCCATAGTTTTAGTAAAATGGATTTTTTCAGAAAACAAAAGTAGGAGTATGGTAGAATTGGAAGTGATTCCAGAACCACAAACGATCACTGAAGATTTAATAGAACCTGAGGATTCAATTGGATTTGACATTCCATTAGCCACTCCGCATATTTGGTAGGTAACCTCAGGCACCCGAGAGCTACTTCGGTCTTCTCAGAGACGGTGATAGGGAGGTTCTTGTTTACCAAGACGCTGTCGTTTTAGACTATAAGACCCGGCAGGAGAATGAGTATAGCGTCATTCTAAACTAGCTTTAGAAGTGCATATGTATATGATTCTTCCAGAGGGTTGTTGTAGTCAGTGTGAGCAGCGGAAGCATAGTGGGTAGGTAGCTTATATCTATTTATAGACTAAAGTAGATATAGCAGAAATAGATCATCTATTTTTGATATTGCAGTCATAGGCTTTAACTTCATCAGAATAGGAGATGGATCTGATAAGAAGGTAGTAGGGTGTGATGTCCTGATATTTGGGATGACATGCACTTTATAGGAAGTAAAATTCCTATACTATGATCGGTTATACTGGGGTTGTCACACAGTTGTTTCTCTACATAGGACATGGATATAATATCAGTGTTTCTGGTTACTAGATCTATGGTTTTAGATCTAGATTTGGCAAGTGTCCCAATATGGGTACTTGACACTATTCTAAACTGTTTTAGAATGTACGAATCCTGGCATGGCGGTGTACCTGCAGGTGATGGAGTCACCCTCTCTAAAGGTGTCTTACAGACTAAAGGGGAGAGGGATCTGCATGATTAGCATATCACTTGCTTAGGCAATTGGGTTAATCATGAAATGTCAAGTACCACACCAGATGTTGTTTTTGCACTAGCTACAATAAACATATATTAATCCAATCCTGGAGAAATGTAGGGAAGCAGTTTATGAACATAAATGGATATTCTAGGGATATGGTAACGGCAGCCTCCTTCAGGAGACGGTTATCATTTAAGGTTTCTAAGGTGACCTGGATGACAGAGTGGCTGTCTGAGTTATAGTTTTTCCCTCTTCTGAGGGACAATATGTTGGACAGGTGGTCCAAGCGGATACTGAGGAAGGCATGTCGCAGGATACTGATTAAATTCAGTGGATGATACAGTCTAAGAAGTTTGCCGGATTTGAAGTTCATTTGTGATCTGGGTCCCATCAGATATCCAGACAAATTCTAAGACAAGGTATTGCTCATTTCGGGAGATGGTTATTCTCCGCGAAGTTGAGATATAGAGAGATAAAGATAGAAACACTGGAGCGGATCTACTCAGTGAGGCTATTTCTCGAACACAATAGTTTCAAAAACAAGCTTTGTGAAACTGCTTAGTAGAGAAGTTGGGTGTTCGTTATCACACGAGCTATGAGTATGCGACACCGCAATAATTGGACTTAAGTGCAAGTGGGTGATTGTGGACAATAGTGCCCTCAAGTCAATTATTGTATCGCAGGCACGCGATTGTGATGATTGAGGGAGGACCTATACTGGTAGAACAGTCTTACTCGAGATGATAGTATGCTATCTTGTTTGTCTTTATCATCACTATTACATGTTGATAGAGCCCATAGGATTCTTTCTTGACTACCAGCATTATGATGGCGATCATATATGTGGGAGCTGGGGGTCTATAAGCAAATCCTTAAATGTCCCTAGTCGTGGGAGTTTCGAGACAGGGCATCGATACTCCAGTGTAGACTAGTGTATACTTATCGAGACCCCGACGAGGGACGGTGGCTGGTCTCACAAGCTATTGGTGTCATTCAGTCACCTAATATAGTATACAGGTGCTCATTGGATTATGAGTTACACTGGACGGACTAACCGGGAACATGCTAGTTGGTATTATACTTATTTTCAGATAGCAGTTCCCAGGTGACATATGTACAGGTTAGTCTGTCGACCTGAGATCGTCATTTGTCTCATGTGAGTTCCTGCTATGCTTTGATTACTACCCTACCACGGCTCAAAGGAATCGTGAAAACAGGTTTTAGTTGGGTACAGTCCCGAGCCATATGGAGGCAGTGAGCGGATCGTCGAGGATTCGTCTCTTCCGGTATTTGGGGTTGATGTCGCGCAGTGCACGGGTGGCCATCACCAGAAATCCTTGGCCAAGGTAGTCGAGAATTACTGATCTAGGATAGGTAGTTTCTCATGTGGTGATGGGTTTCATACCGACACGAATTATCGCGTTATTAGGGGTCTGACTTTATCCACCACCTAGACTCGATATGAGATACTCTTAGACGAACAGACCGGACTGTATGGATATTGTCACTGTCAGGCTCAGTAGGGGTTTGGATGAGTTTGCTCATTGGCCTTCCTTTCGCTCAATACCTAGGTAGCTGTTACGTACAGCTAGTGCCGCTGACGTGCTTGTGGTTAAACCCACTGCCAGCGTATTGACGAGTCTTTAGAGTCCCACACAGAGAGTTTTCATGGTTCAGGCGATATGGTGTAGATGACGTATGTGGGTACATACAGGTGTCCGATTAAATATGTGAACAGTGTTGGAGATAATGCCCTCAGAGTCAATTATTGGATCACAAGCACGTGATTGCAATGATTGAGGGAGGACCTATCCCGGTAGGACAGTCTTACTCAAGATGATAGTATGCTATCTGGTTTATCTTTACCATCGTGTACTGCTTTAGGTGACCTTACAGGTCGCTATTACACGTTGATAGAGCCCCTAGGATTCTTGCTTGACTGCCAGCAGTATGAGGGCGATCATATACGTGGGAGCTGGTAGTCTATAAGCACATCCTTAAAAGGTCCCTAGTCATGGGAGTTTCGAGATAGGGCATCGATACTCCAGAGTAGACTAGTGTATACAGTCGAGACCCCGACGAAGAGCGGTGGCCGGTCTCACAAGCCACTGGTGTCAGTTGGTTCACCTAATATGTATACAGGTGCTCATTGGGTTATGAGTACACCGGACAGGACTCGCCGGGAACATGCTAGTTGGTCTTATACCTGACGACAGATAGGAGTTCCCTTGTGACATGTGTACAGGTTAGTTCATCGACCTGAGATCGTCATTTGTCTCGTGTGAGTTCCCACTGTACTTTTATTACTACCCTATCATGCTCAAAGGAGACGTACAAACAGGTTTTAGTTGGGTACAGTCCCGAGCCACATGGAGACAGTGAACGGATCTGCAGAGGTTCGTCTCTCCCGGTATTGGGGGTGAGGTCGCGCTGTGTCTAGGAAAGCCATTACACGAAGTCCTTGGCCAAGGCAGGAGATTTACTGGTAGGTATTCCAGTAATATCTCAGGGTGTTCTGGGCTACACTCCGACACGACTTGTACCGCTTTTGGGGGTCTGACTTTTACCAACCCCTAGGCCCGCCATGCGATGCTCATAGACGAACGGACCGGACTGTACGGATATTGTCACTGACTGGCTCAGTAGGGTATCAGGATGAGTTTGCTCATCGACGTCCCTTTTGGTCAATACCTGGTAGCCCGTTAAGTATGGCTAATACCTCTGACGTGCTTGTGGTTAAATCCACAACCAAAGTGTTGACGAGTCTTTAGAGTCCCCCACAGACCGTTTTCTCAAGTTTCGGGCGAAACGCTGTAGAGGCCGTATGGAGATATGGCAGGGTTCAATCAGATACGTGCGGTATTGCACGGATCATGATCGGACGGATAATACTAGCGGGCTTTGGTTTAAGCCGGATCCTAGTATTGTACAGTGTAGATTTTGTCTCATTGCATTTGTATTTCAGTCGGAATACAAATGCGGGTATGTATATACACTCGCGGGGTTTTTCTGTAATTTATTACGGGATCAGTTTTCTGAAGTTGCCAGTTTGCTTTCCGTTTCGTCCATTTTCCTTTGTTTCCTTTCTTTGGCTGAAAATTGGTGGAGGGGGTTATTTGCAATTATGCAATTAACAATTGAGGAGACTTTTGCATCATGATGGTTTCATGATGGTGCACCATCCATTGACTTCATTTGACTTTCTTTTAGTCATCATGGCTTAACTTGTGGAGATATGATTGGTTGATGGAGTGTTGGATTTGGTTGGTGATCATTTCTTTTCATCATGATAACCCTTTCTCTCTCTTGATTATTTGGCTCACTCATTTTCATTTGGCCACTCACTCTCTCCTCTCATTCTCTCTTGGATGCTTGTCCGGCCACACTTGGATGAGGGCTGCCAAAAATTTTGGAGTGGGATTTTGTTCTCTTCATGCTTGCAAAATCCCCAAGTTCATCTACAAAAAGGTTCACTTCATTACCTCCACTAAAAAGGGCAACTTCATACAACCCCATGAGACATAGAGTTCCACACTATTCTACAGCAATTCTTGGGCACGTCCACTCGCCAACTTCGTGCCCGAGTTGCCTCGGTCAAGTTGTGGGAGCCCGTAAAAGAACCCGGCGATGTGGTGCCCTTCCGACGAGGAGATGAAGACCGGAGATTCCACGGGGAGATCGGGACGACGACGAGAAGACCGAAGGACACGGATCGCTTGGTATATCTCTCTACCCCTTCTCTAGTCATCTAGGATTAGATTAATGGCCCGATCCGGGTTTTAAAGTGCGCGGTGGTGCCGGTTCAAAAGATAAAGAAAAGTATCGTTTCCGCATTTTGGCCTCGGATTGACAGCCGGGGCGCCGCCGTGCACTTATACTGGTATCAGAGCCACGCCATTAACCTAGTCTAGCTTGCTCTAGCATGTTTAAAACTTCGATCGAACAAATATCCCAAAACCGCGATTTCAAAGCATCAGTTTTCTGTCGAATTATTTTTGGCTCGAAATTTTTTTCACTGTGTTGCAGAAAACATTCAGGAAGTTTTAAGACTTCTGTGAAAAATTAGTCATGTGACACTGTAGATCGGCCGCGGAACCGCGGCCAAACCCCTGTTTTGGCCGCGGTTCCGCCGCAGTAATAGGTGATCACTATACCAATTTTCTACAGAGCTCTTTGGACTTGGAAATGGGGGATTTGGTATGTTCTGTTTGGGCCCAGATTTTCTTTGAGTGCTACAGTAGTGCTTGGGGCCCACTTCGGTAAATTTGATCGATCGAAAATTTTAAACATGTTAGTTCACGGTATTTACATTATATCTATGACCGTGAATGTCATTTGATCAGTAAATCCTGTCTAACTGCTATTGCCATTTTAGACGGATTTGCGAACGTGGCATTCACGTTGATGTTCTGTGTTGTGCTGTGATGTTGCGGATTGGTCGTGGGGGATAGCTTGGATGCAATGTTAGTACAGTTTCGTTTTATATGTACATTTGATATTGCGGGGCGATCGTCCGACATGTGGACTGCCGTCACTGCCTGTTTGTATATTATTCTGTTAGGGCACGACCGGGCTGAGGTCGATGTACCCGTTGTATGTATATTTTACTTTCTATACTATAATTACCCCACGGAGGGATGCACGGATAGCCAGGTTCTAGAGGGCAACGGGCCCGCATCTCATGGCATTGAGACGGAGGGGGCTTTACTCTAGAATTGGCGAGCTATTCGCCGCACTCGTAGGGGTACAGGTTGACCCAGGAGGGGTGCCCAAGTTACCGGATTCCGTGAAGTGCTGGGTTGTCCATTCACGTTGTTGAAGGGGGCTGCCCCGCTTCAGGTTTTGGCGGGTAACTTGCCGCGCCCGTAGGGGTCTAGGATTTCATTGCACAGGCTATCCACACGACCAGGGGAACGTCGGGTTTCAGTAGCGGCTCTATGAAACCCGGGGATCCCAGATATCTGTATTGTTCTGTGATGCTTATTACATTTCTGTGATGTTGCATTTTATCACGCCTTGAGCGAAATATTATATATTGATATATATACTAGTAGATATTATATATGTTTTGCATCCGCGCTAGTCCAGTCCCCGCTCTGTCGTTAGTTAAGTAACCTAACGGGTAATGACGGGACCCAGTGGCGAATGCGGATGGCACATCATACATCATTATTTTCGTTCTTTATTGGTGTGATCAATTGATGGGATTGCATTGATTTGGATCAATGCAAGATAAACAAACCTATTATGATGTTGTTGGAACAATTTTTCAAAAAAAGCTGTTATTGCAAGGGCGTTCTCTTTTGTTTTGCACAGTGGTATTCGGTTATGAATATCCTGCACCTCAGTCGACGAGGCAAGGGCCGAGATCCCTTCACCGGGAGTGACCCCTTGGACAGAAGTTTGCGTCAGGGCAATAACTTCACTATAGTCGATTACTTTCGCTTTCCATCGTGGTATTCAGTTGGAATATCCTGCACCTTATTCTATGGGGAAAGAGCCGAGATCCCTTCACCGGGAGTGACCTCTTTAGCAAAGGTTTTCGTCACTATATTTTTATAAAAAGCTATTCGGTTCCTTCAATGATATCAAGTTCATTACGTTAAAGGTTTTTCGCCAAAAACCATTCGTAGCCCTCCGTCGTTTCAGACTGGTAGTACGTAGTATTCATGCTATGTTTGTTGACCTTCGTCAAGGCATAGTGAATGGTAGCTGCTTGTTACCTTTCTGCTGCATAGATAGATGCGTTGGTTTGGGACAGTCGTATAGCCTTGTTGACCTTCGTCAAGGGCTTGTACGGGTGGGTTCAAATTAACCTGGAGAATGACGGGTAGAACTTGACATGTGACTTATGATTTGTTGACCTTCGTCAAGGTCATAAGAGCATGAGGAAAAAATCACATCGGGAGTTTCTAATGAAACTGAAACTTGCCAGATATGCGCATACCTTCTGGAGTGTGATAACGTGAGCGGATTCCGTCACGTTATCATGCGATGATAGTTGGATCCCAATTCCCACTGATGAGTTGGTTTACTCCTCCGGTGATCCCGACTAATTCTTCTTTCAGGTTTGGGGAAGAATTTGACGTTACATTGGGAGGTTTCCTGATTAGATAAATTGATAACCATTCTGATCTAGGTTAGAGTGCACGCTGAGTGTTTCTTTTCTCCCTCTCTTTGGCAGCGACCATGACCCAACCCTTGACTATGACTCAGTGACCAAGATTAACCAAACCTTCTTAAACACTGGCTTTTGGATTGTCTGAGTTGCAAACCTCATTGCCACTCCTACTTTTACCCTTTTCTCCAGGACACCCCGTATTACTACGAACGTCCACTTCCATTGGATAAAACCATCGTATGGTTATATACGAACTCGAAGGAATTTATTCGAGGATGGTTTCCGGTTCTGGAGAAAACGAATAGGACTATTCAGTTGTCTTTTCCTTTTACCTTCTCTCAGGTTGCGAGTGCCCCTTAGATTAGGGGATAGTATACCTATTACGCAAATTGGATAGTCTTCTTCCAAACCATAGGCAGGTGCCGACCGGTAGGGAATGAAGAAAACCAATTAGCCTAACGATGGTGTACAGAAGGTATTAAGTAAAGACATATCAAGGGATTAGTAAGAGGGCAAAGTAAATTGCGACTGCTATTCATGACCAAACCAAGTATTTTTTCGCCAATCCTAAATCACCTTTGTATTTCTCCAGGACACTCCGTATCACTACAAAGATCCACAGTTTATTGGATACACCATCGTATGGTTATATACGAACTCGAAAGGAACTTGTTCCAGTTCGGGGATGGATTCTGGTTCAGGAGAAATAGGAATAAGGTTTATTCGGTTGTCTTTTATCTTCACCTTCTCTCGCATTGCGAGTGCTCCTAGGATTAGGACAGTACACCCATTATGCTTATTGGATAGTCTTCTTCTAAACCATAGGCTGGTGCCGAACGGTAGGGAAGGAAGAAAACCATTTGGCCTAAAGGGGTGTACAGAAGGTAACGACTAAAGATATATAAAGGGATTTGGAGAGGTGGCAAAGAAATATACGGTTACAGTTATGAATCTGATAATGGAAGAGGCATTTCTAGGAATACCCGGATACCCTATCGAAACATTTCAATGTTTCAGTTTCACTGTGTACTATTAAAGGAAAACTGATTTTCCAATTAGTCCTTACTCCAGGGTATGTATTTACCAGGTATGATTCTCACATCTGTATGGTTTTACAGATGATGAGTGGGAGTAAGTTATTGGGAATTAGGTGATCATCCTCATTATATAGGAATTCATTGTAATTGGTGATATTTGAGGAAGTCACCTGGGTTGTTTGCCGGACGGCGAATATTTGGTTTTGAATATCCGCTGCTATGCACCAATTTCAAATTGATTTGTCTATACGTCTATTTTTATAGAGTGAGATATACCTTTTTGAAATTATGTCCATGACATTTACCTATATCAGTGGATGGTTAGGTAAGGAGCATTAAACAGCGGTGTAATTTTTCTTAACCATAAGTACAGTTTTCAACCTACGACATACAGGGTTTGAGTTATTATACTCAAGGGACTTATACAGAGTATTGTATGTTGTCCAGCGTCCTTGAGGACAGAGGGGTTGGTTCTCGTACTATATTCGGTTTACTTATGACTTCTCTGGTTCTTAGACAAGTGTTTCGTAGAAACACAAGGTCCAAGTTTTGAGAAGTTATAGGTAAATGAATAAAGTAGAGAACCAGGTGTTGCAAGTATCGGGAATCTTCAAGGTGATCGAAGATGTAGATACTTTTGTATGGTATTCAGTTGATAGTAATGATTAAGAGAACTTGCTTCTCATTCAGATTGCTCATAATTGGAAGCACTCCTAAGTTGAGTAATGCTGATCGGTCTCTTTCCATTTAGTTGACATGCACTGGAGACAGCTGCATGATTTGAATCTGGTTCAATTAAATCAGTGCCTCTGTTTCTATGTTGGATATAGAACAGTTCATATCTTAACGATGTTAAGGTACGGGGAGTTGTCCGGCTTATGCTTAAAACCAGACTCTAGATAACTCAAGGCACGTTTCTGTAATGGCTGTTTGTGGGTTGACCCAAGCTATGACGAGGGTTGACTTTCTACCATCTGGAAGATCAATAGTGATATTGTTCTTGACTCGCCACAATTTTAACAAAAATGGATTTTTTCAGAAAACAGTAGTGAGAGTATGGTAGAACTGGAAGTGATTCCAGAACCGCAAACGATTACTGAAAATTTGATAAGAACCTAAAGATTCAATCTGGTTTGACATTCCATTGGCCACTCCGCAGATACGGTTGGTAACCTCAGGCACCCGAAAGGTACTCCGTTAGCCTCAAGCACGGTGATAGGGAGGTTCTTGTTTACCCAGACTTGCCATTGCTGTTGTTCCAGGCTGCGAGACCCGGAGGAGGAAGAGTATAGCGTCGTTCTAAACTAGCTTTAGAAGTGTATTTGTATATGACTCTGCCAGAGGGTTGCCGTAGTCAGTGGGAGCAGCGGAAGCATTGGTGGACAAGTGGCTTATGTCTATTTATAGACTAAAGCAGATATAGCGGAGATAGATCATCTATTTCTGATGTGACAGTCATAGGTTTGACTTCATCAGAATAGGGGATGGATCTGTTAAGAAGGTAGTAGGGTGTGATGTCCTGGTATTTGGATGACATACACAGAGTAGGAAGTGATATTCCTATACTACGATCGGTTATACTTTTGTTGTCACACAGTGGTTTCTCCACATGGGACTTGGATATAATATCAAGACATTCTGGTTACTGGATCTATGGTTTTAGATCTGGATTTCGATAGTTTCCCAATCAGGGTACTTAGACAGCATTCTGAAGGTGTTTTAGAATAGACGACTCCAGGCACGGTAGTGTACCTGCAGGTGATGTAGTCACCCTCTCTAAAGGAGTCTTAGAGACTAAAGGGGAGAGGGATGTGCATGATTGGCAGATCACTTGCTTAGGCAATTGAGTCAATCATGAGATGTCAAGTATCACACCAGATGTTGTTTTTGCAGTAGGCGCAATAAGTTGATATTAATCCAATCCTGGAGAAACGATCGGAAGCAGTTTTTAGAATATAAGTGGATGTTCTAGGGATATTGTTAGTTGTATGTATGCCCTAGAGGCCAGTATTGTACAGATTATGTATATTATATTGGATGCTTGGACATATATAGAGATGACTTTCTTGCTCGACATGATAGTATGCTATCTGGTTACTCTTTATCTTAACATGTACACTAGTCTCTTTATACTGTCTTATAGTTACATGTTGGTAAAGCCCTTAAGATTTGTACTTGACTACCTGGACTATGATGCAGATCATACTAGTGGGGACATGGTAGTCCATAAGTACATCCTTCAAGGTCCCTAGTCGTGGGTGTATCGAGACGGGGCATCGATATACCAGAGTAGACTAGCGTATACGCTTCTCGACCCATGTGATGGGAGATGGATGATCCCATATCCATTGGTGTTTGACATCAGAGATGGTATACGGGTGCTCAGTGGAGACTGGGTACACTGGACGGACTCGCCGAGAACTCCCAGATGGTATTATACCTCACGTCAGATGGCAGTTCTCAGGTGACACTTGTACAGGTTAGTCTGTAGACCCGAGATCGTCATAGAGTCTTGTGTGATTCCCACTGTGCTTTGATCTCCACCTTACCACGTCCATGAGGGCGTGCAAAACGGTGGTCTTTGGGCACAGTCCCGAGTCACATGGAGGCAATGAGCGATAGGAGGGGTTTCGTCTCTCCCGGTATTGGGGGTAGATGTTGCGCTGTGCTCGATTGGCCGTAACAGGGAAGTCCCTGGCCAGGGATGATCAGAGATTTGCTGGTAAGTGTTAGCAGTAGTTTCTCGACCCGTTACGAGCCTCACATCGGCACGACTTATCGGGTTATTGGGGTCTGACGTTTACCACCCCTAGACTTGATATGCGACATATCAGACGAAGAGACCGGACTGTATGGTAAGTGTTACTGGTCGGATTCGCAGGAGTGTGAGCGGGCTAGCTCGTCGATCTTCTGATCGCTCAATACCCGGGTGGCCGTTACGTTTAGCAGACCGCTTGCGACTTGTGGGTGCTTGATATGATCATCATCTGCTACCGGCGTATTGACGAGTCTTTAGAGTCCTACACAGAGGTTTCCTGGCTCAAGCGAAACGAAATAGGAGCGCATATGAGATATGTGCGGGACCGAGAATAATGAGTGTATGTGATACCGCATTTCATTCTCGCGATATATGTTTCGATTGGTCATATTCGATATGACCTAGTTATCGAATCATTGATTCGATAAATCGATACATTGGATTCTAGTCGGTTATGTGCGACATGACCGGATCATTGAATCAAATGTTGATTTAATGATTTAATGCATAATTATATATTTGATATATTGCATTGCATTAACTAGTATTGGTTCACTTTAAACGGATTTTTCTCACTTGATGCACATTGTATATGTGATATGCTTTAGTGCACTACTTTGTATCATGTTTGATGATACTTGATCATTTAGTTAAGTGTATAGAATTAATCCATGGTTAATTTGATAATTAGGGTTTTGCATATTCATTTATTTATTTATTTGTTTAATTATTTATTTGAAATGGATTATGATGAGAATGGTGGCTCTTTTTGTTTTAAGTTGAAGCTTCATGAAGCTTTGACTTTTGTAACCATCCTTATCTTCATGCTTAACCCTAACCCTCTAAAGTGACCATGGTTTATTCTCTACACTTGACCCTAGTTTAGTTATGATAAGTATTTGATTTTCTATTTCTTTTTATCATAACTTATCATAACTAGCTCATTTTTCTTCTTCTTCTTCAAGCTTGCTACAACAATGGCAACTTGAGATCTAGTGAGATAAATCCAATTCTAAAGTGAACCCACCTCCTATTTCTTCACCCTCTACCTCTTGCCAAGTTGTTTTGGGTGTTTACTTCACAAGTTTCACAAGTTTGTGAAGTCGGAGCTTGAGTTTGTGCAACCTCGACGTAGATCGTCTTTGACATAAAGCCGACGACCCATTCCGCTTGTTTTCCCGATGAAGCCGATGATCGAGTCGAGGATTCATGATGGACAGCGAGGACATGACCACGTGGAGCTAAGGAGGCGGAAATCCGGATCTACAAAGGTTGTAGCATCTCAACTTTAGTTAAATAGTTAACTAGTTTTCCGTTTCGCCTAAACATCTAGTTTAAGATCCGTAGTCTAGGGTTTCTCGGCACCAAAAATTTTAAATTGGCATGTTCGATGCCTTGTGAGACCACTATAGGGTGCCTAGGAACCTTTCACTGGTATCAGAGACTAGCTAGAGCCTTAGGCGAAGCGTAGACGGAATTTGAAGTCCGAACGACCCAAAACCGAAACCCAAAATATGCTCTCTGTACATTTTTGAAAACAGTGGATTTTTCCAAATTAAAAATTGCTAAAAAATTCAGCAGGAAAAAATAAGAATTACGGTGCAAAAAGTTTCTGGTGAACAGTGTTTTTCGCGGCGGATCAGCGGCAGAAGCATGGCTTCTGCGGCTGATCAGCGGCCAATTGGTGACGTCAGCCCACTTTGTTTGCACAGTAACTCCTGATAAATTCTGCTGAGTTTTCTGGGAATTTTTAATATTGATTCAAGAGTTGAATTTTCTGCAATTGTTTTGGGGATTCGGTGTTTCGATCGGGGTATCAAATTTTGTCTATTTGGCTTTCCGGATAAATTTTAGATTATGTTAAAAAGTTCGACCGGATATAAATACCCAATTTTTCCCCTGTCGGGAAATTTCCAAGTGTTGGATTTTTCCGTAGTTTAACGACGTTCTAAGTAGTGCAAGTAACTCGATGGTCCCTCTAGAAGACAACAAACCTTAACTCGATTATGTGACCGTCTTGAACTGCCCTTTGAACCTTCGGGTTTGGGGCAGTACGGCGTGCCACATGTGAGGCGTTGGCTTGACCCTTCTACGGATGGACCGTTGGTACTGAGGTACGAACTGAATGTTGTTAGACTTATTTCATGTGTTGATCTGTATTGGGAAAACTTGGGTGTTCGATTGTTCGATCGGAAAGTTTAACATTTTCTGTTTATCTGGAATGTGATACAATAATTGGAATTCACAAGTAGTTATGAGATAACTGAATGAATGTTATAAATCTAGCAATTTAGTCCCATATGATACTGAAAAGAGTTTTCGATAATGAGACTAAAATGCGGGATTTATATCTGATTAGGCATGTGATGTCTAAAGCAGTTGCGGATTCCAATTGTTGTAGTTTTACACTTTCTTTTCTGTGACCGTAAGTGTAGTATGTTCTTATCGCCGGTTTCGTTGCTATACGTCAACGACAATTGGGGTATGCATACTTACTTACGTTGATGACATGTGATGTTATGTGTTGCTGGATATGTTATATTGGATCGTCGTGTTCGAATAGCCGGGGGTTTTTATGTGAGATGAGTGTTTTTCATTTTCATTCATGTAAAAACTTGTATGTAATATTCTTTTATTTGGGGCACTTCCAGGTAGCGGAAGCTGTCACCCTTTGTATATTATTTACTTTTCCGCATTAGGATAGACCCAAGGAGGGGAGCACAAGTAACCGGGTTCTGGGGTCCAGTGGGAGACCAACTCGAGGAGTCGAGTCCGGGTCTCCTAACCCTAGAATTGGCAGAGTTGCTTGCCGCTCTCGTAGGGGTCTAGGGGTGTGGGATTGGCTATTCATCACGACCGTGGAATCCGTGTTTTATACTGGCTCGTATTGAAAACACGGACGTCCTAGTATATCCAATATTTCATATGTTTATTCTGCTGCGATATCTGTGATGAGATCATGTGATGTTTCTGTGATGGATATAGTATATAGTATATATGATATATTATATAGATGTTACTTATGTTTTACACCCGCGCTAGCCCTGCCCTGCTCTGTCGTTAGTTACCTAACCTAACGGTGCACGAGGGGACATCGAGGCGAATGCGGATGGCATAAGTGTACGTCATATCTATCTGTGATGATTAGGTATTTAAATGATGGGACTTCATTAATGTGATTAATGAAAGATAAGAAACCTAAGATGTTGTAGAATCGAATTTTAAAATAAAACAGGTAGCTACAGTTCTTGCTTTGCACAGCGGTATATATGATATACCCCGCACCTTATTTGATGAGGAAAGGACCGAGATCCCTTCACCGGGAGTAACTCCTTTAGCAATAACTGGCAGATGCTACACACTCGGTTTGCTTTTGACTGCTTTTGTGTTTTTGCTTTCCACAGCGATATATATGATATATCCCGCACCTCATTCGACGAGGAAAGGACCGAGATCCCTTCACCGGGAGTGACTCCTTTAGCAAAACTAGAAAAGCCTCAAAATCACTCCATTTTTAAAACTTCATTTGATTCTACAACGATATCAAGTTCATTACGCAATAGGTTTTCAGAAAAACCTGCGTAGCCCTCCGTCATTTCAGATAGGTTACATATAGTATTCGTGCTACATTTGTTGGCTTTCGTCAAGGTGTAGTGTGCGGTAGCTATGTGCTGTTTATCTGCTGCATATGATGCGACTGGATTAGGGTAGTCGTACGGCTTTGTTGGCTTTCGTCAAGGGTCGTGCGGGTGGGTTTAATTCAGTCAAGAAATGTACGGGTTGAACTTGACTAGCGGGCTGTGGTTTGTTGGCTTTCGTCAAGGTCATAGCACGCTAGGGGCAAAAGCATTATCGGGAATTTCAAGTGTTGAAATTTGCAATGAGATTGCATACCTTCTATGAGATAGTTGGATCCCGATACCCACTGCGAGTAAGAGTTACTCCTGGGAGAGTTTTACACAGTGCAATTAGCCGATCAAGTAGGTGTCTAGAAAGGTGTTAACGAGGTTACGCCTTTGGGAAAATGAGGTTTACATTAATTAGGTTCGTGCGAAAGCACGGGGGACCTCCCTCAAAGTACCGACACTGGCCTGGCTGAAAGACTGGCGAACTTGTAATGTGTAATTAATCCCGGCTAGTCTTTCCTTTTAGGGTTTCGAGGAAGATTTGATAAAAAGCAGTGGGAGCCATCCTGATTAGATAAGATAATAACCAATATGATCTTGCACGAGCATACGCTAAAGTGTTTTCTTCTCTCTCTCTCCAGGTAGCGACCAGTTCATGCCTTAATCAAGATAATAATATGGATGTATAGACCGAACCCGCATGTTATACTGTGCTGGGGAACGTTGGTTCCGTTCTTTCCTGTAAGAGTTATAGGAATGAACAGGAAATAGGGGAATACCAGGATTTCCATGCCACCCGAATGAAGAAAGTACATGTTGATGCATTTTCTTCGGGTGTGTTCGTTACAGAGAACTGTTTCTCCATTTGCTCTACGTCCTGGGTATTAGATACCGGGTCAGGATCCCATATATGTAATCAGTTACATGGGCTTAGGAAAGGTAGAGAACTTGGAGAAGGTGATAAAGACATTAGAGTTGGAAATGGTGCAATTGTTGCAGCTAAGACTGTCGGAGAATATCACCTTGTATTACCAACTGGTAATACATTGGTTCTGAACGAATGCTATTACATGCCGAACCTGATATGCAACATTATATCGGTTTCTTTATTAAGCAAAGAAGGATATAATTTTGTATTACAGGACAATGTTATGAACATTTTCCGTAACCAAAAGTTGGTTGGATCAGGCACGTTATGCAATGGCATTTATGTTCTAAATCAATCAACAGTTCTGAGCATAACAAACACACACAAGAGGAAGAGTTCAGAACTGAACGAATCCTTCTTGTGGCATTGTAGACTGGGTCACATCAATGTGACACGACTAGCTAAGTTGCATAAAGATGGATATTTAAATCCGTTTGAATTTTCATCTTATGACACTTGCCAGTCATGTCTCAAAGGAAAGATGACCAAAACTCCGTTTACGGGACACGGAGAAAGAGTTACCGAACTCTTGGGACTAGTACATAGTGATGTATGCGGTCCCATGTCTACACATGCCAGGGATGGTTCTTCGTACTTCATTACATTCACTGACGATCTCTCAAGATACGGACATGTGTACTTAATAAGACACAAGTCTGAAGCTTTTGAGAAATTTAGAGAATATAAACAAGAAGTCGAGAAACAAACCGGAAAGAGTATTAAAATCCTTCGATCTGATCGAGGAGGTGAATACTTGAGCAATGAATTCCTGGACTTCCTAAAAGAGAATGGGATTCTCTCTCAGCTGACTCCTCCATATACACCACAGCACAACGGTGTATCAGAACGGAGGAACCGCACCTTATTAGATATGGTGCGCTCTATGATGAGCGCAGCTGAGTTACCTATTTCCTTCTGGGGGTATGCGCTTGAGACAGCCATACATCTATTGAATATGGTCCCCACCAAATCTGTGCCTACCACTCCATATGAGATATGGAAAGGGAAGAGACCAAGTCTTAACTATGTTAAGATATGGGGTTGTCCAGCCTATGTCAAACGACAAAATCCGGACAAACTCGAGGCACGGTCTGTTCTATGCAAATTTGTAGGATATCCCAAGAATTCTCAAGGGTATATCTTCTACCACCCTGAGGAACAAAGAGTGTTTGTTTCTCGGCATGCCACCTTTTTAGAAAAGGAATTTCTTGAAAAAGAGATTAGTGGTCATGAGGTAGAACTGGAAGAGGTTCCAGCTGCAGAAGCTACAACAGAAGATCTGGTGGAACCAGAGGATTCCGTAGTTCCCGATGAACCCCAGCCTCTCCGCCGATCTAGTAGGGTTTCTCGTCCACCTGAGAGATACTATGGTTTTCTCATTGATGGTGGTAGTGAGGATTGCATCATGGAGGATGATGACCCAACTAGCTTCGAGCAGGCCATCACGAGTGGGGACTCAGTGAAATGGCTGGATGCTATGCGGTCCGAGATGGATTCCATGTACACCAACAAAGTATGGACTTTGGAAGTTGCTCCTGAAGGGGTAAAACCCATTGGGAGCAAGTGGATCTTCAAGAAAAAACTTGGTGTAGATGGGAAAGTGGAGACTTTCAAAGCTAGACTTGTAGCAAAGGGTTTTCGTCAAAGACCAGGTGTGGACTATGACGAGACCTTTTCTCCAGTGGCGATGCTTAAATCCATCCGGATTATGCTTGCCATTGCTGCCTTTCATGACTACGAAATCTGGCAAATGGATGTTAAGACCGCTTTTCTAAATGGTGATTTAGAAGAGTGCGTGTACATGACTCAGCCAGAGGGCTTCGTAGACAGTGGGAGCAGCGGGAAGGTGTGCAAGTTGCTTAAATCCATTTATGGATTAAAGCAAGCATCGCGGAGTTGGAACATCTGCTTTGACGTCGTTATCAAAGAGTTTGATTTTGTCAAAAATCCAGATGAACCTTGTATCTACAAGAAGGTGGCAGAGAGTAAGGTTGTCTTCCTCGTATTGTACGTGGACGACATACTCTTGATAGGAAATGATATTCGTATGCTGCAATCGGTCAAGCTCTTCTTATCACAAAGATTCTCAATGAAAGATCTTGGTGATGCCTCCTGCATATTGGGGATCAGGATCTATAAAGATAGATCCAAACGGATTTTGGGATTGTCCCAATCCAGGTACATTGACACCATACTAAAGAGGTTTAGTATGGAAGAGTCCAAGCGTGGGAACTTGCCCACGATCTCTGGAGTCACTCTCTCCAAAGAGATGTCTCCCAAGACTGATTTGGAGAGAGCTCGCATGCAAGGGATACCCTATGCTTCGGCAGTAGGCTCTATCATGTATGCGATGCTATGTACCAGACCCGATGTAGCATACTCACTAAGTGTAGTGAGTAGGTATCAAGCTGATCCTGGAGAGAGTCACTGGACAGCTGTGAAGAGCATTCTCAAGTACTTGCGAAGGACTAGAGATATGTTCTTGGTGTATGGTAACGGAGAACTCCAAGTGGAGTCCTTTACCGATTCGAGCTTCCAGAGTGATAAGGACGACTCTAAGTCGCAGTCGGGCTTTGTCTTTACCCTTTACGGAGGGGCGGTTAGCTGGAAGAGTTCCAAGCAGGAAACCGTGGCAGACTCGACGATGGAGGCTGAATACATCGCTGCCAACGATGCTGCCAAAGAGGCTGTCTGGATCAAGATGTTCATTACTGAACTTGGAGTGGTTCCATCCATTGAGCATCCAATACCTTTGTATTGCGATAACAATGGAGCGATGGCTTTGGCCAAGGAACCCAGGTCCCATCAGCGATCCAGGCATATTCTGAGGCGGTATCACCTGATCCGGGAGATAGTTGATCGCCGGGAGATCGAGGTCAGGAGAGTTGACACGAAGAACAACACGGCGGATCCACTCACGAAGGCCATTCCCCAGATACAGTTTGAGAGACTCTTCGGGATGCTCGGTATGAGATACTACAGCAGCTGGCCCTAGTGCAAGTGGGAGATTGTTAGTTGTATGTATGCCCTAGAGGCCAGTATTGTACAGATTATGTATATTATATTGGATGCTTGGACATATATAGAGATGACTTTCTTGCTCGACATGATAGTATGCTATCTGGTTACTCTTTATCTTAACATGTACACTAGTCTCTTTATACTGTCTTATAGTTACATGTTGGTAAAGACCTTAGGATTTGTACTTGACTACCTGGACTATGATGCATATCATACTAGTGGGGACATGGTATTCCATAAGTACATCCTTCAAGGTCCCTAGTCGTGGGTGTATCGAGACGGGGCATCGATATACCAGAGTAGACTAGCGTATACGCTTCTCGACCCATGTGATGGGCGATGGATGATCCCATATCCATTGGTGTTTGACATCAGAGATGGTATACGGGTGCTCAGTGGAGACTGGGTACACTGGACGGACTGGCCGAGAACTCCCAGATGGTATTATACCTTACGTCAGATGGCAGTTCTCAGGTGACACTTGTACAGGTTAGTCTGTAGACCCGAGATCGTCATAGAGTCTTGTGTGATTCCCACTGTGCTTTGATCTCCACCTTACCACGTCCATGAGGACGTGCAAAACGGTGGTCTTTGGGCACAGTCCCGAGTCACATGGAGGCAATGAGCGATAGGAGGGGTTTCGTCTCTCCCGGTATTGGGGGTAGATGTTGCGCTGTGCTCGATTGGCCGTAACAGGGAAGTCCCTGGCCAGGGCTGATCAGAGATTTGCTGGTAAGTGTTACCAGTAGTTTCTCGACCCGTTACGAGCCTCACATCGGCACGACTTATCGGGTTATTGGGGTCTGACGTTTACCACCCCTAGACTTGATATGCGACATATCAGACGAAGAGACCGGACTGTATGGTAAGTGTTACTGGTCGGATTCGCAGGAGTGTGAGAGGGCTAGCTCGTCGATCTTCTGATCGCTCAATACCCAGGTGGCCGTTACGTTTAGCAGACCGCTTGCGGCTTGTGGGTGCTTGATATGATCATCATCTGCTACCGGCGTATTGACGAGTCTTTAGAGTCCTACACAGAGGTTTCCTGGCTCAAGCGAAACAAAATAGGAGCGCATATAAGATATGTGCGGGACCGAGAATAATGCGTGTATGTGATACCGCATTTCATTCTCGCGATATATGTTTCGATTGGTCATATTCGATATGACCTAGTTATCGAATCATTGATTCGATAAATCGATACATTGGATTCTAGTCGGTTATGTGCGACATGACCGGATCATTGAATCAAATGTTGATTTAATGATTTAATGCATAATTATATATTTGATATATTGCATTGCATTAACTAGTATTGGTTCACTTTAAACGGATTTTTCTCACTTGATGCACATTGTATATGTGATATGCTTTAGTGCACTACTTTGTATCATGTTTGATGATACTTGATCATTTAGTTAAGTGTATAGAATTAATCAATGGTTAATTTGATAATTAGGGTTTTGCATATTCATTTATTTATTTGTTTGTTTAATTATTTATTTGAAATGGATTATGATGAGAATGGTGGCTCTTTTTGTTTTAAGTTGAAGCTTCATGAAGCTTTGACTTTTGTAACCATCCTTATCTTCATGCTTAACCCTAACCCTCTAAAGTGACCATGGTTTATTCTCTACACTTGACCCTAGTTTAGTTATGATAAGTATTTGATTTTCTATTTCTTTTTATCATAACTTATCATAACTAGCTCATTTTTCTTCTTCTTCTTCAAGCTTGCTACAACAATGGCAACTTGAGATCTAGTGAGATAAATCCAATTCTAAAGTGAACCCACCTCCTATTTCTTCACCCTCTACCTCTTGCCAAGTTGTTTTGGGTGTTTACTTCACAAGTTTCACAAGTTTGTGAAGTCGGAGCTTGAGTTTGTGCAACCTCGACGTAGATCGTCTTTGACACAAAGTCGACGACCCATTCCGCTTGTTTTCCCGATGAAGCTGATGATCGAGTCGAGGATTCATGATGGACAGCGAGGACATGACCACGTGGAGCTAAGGAGGCGGAAATCCGGATCTACAAAGGTTGTAGCATCTCAACTTTAGTTAAATAGTTAACTAGTTTTCCGTTTCGCCTAAACATCTAGTTTAAGATCCGTAGTCTAGGGTTTCTCGGCACCAAAAATTTTAAATTGGCATGTTCGATGCCTTGTGAGACCACTATAGGGTGCCTAGGAACCTTTCAGATATGATAACAACAGCCTCTTTTAAGGAGACAGTTATCATTCTAGGCTTCCAATGTGACCTGGATGACAGAGAGGTTGTCAGAGTTATAGTTTTCCCTCTGAAGAGGGGCAGTAGTTTGGACAGGTGGTCCAAGGGGATACTGAGGGAGGCATGGCGTAGGATACTGATTGAATTCAGTTGACGATACAGTCTAAGAAGTTTGGATTTGGAGTTCATTTATGAGCTAGGTCCCATCAGATATTCAGACATATTCTAAGAAAAGTATTGCTCATTTCGGGAGATGGCTTTCTCCGCGAACTTGAGATAAAGAGAGGCATAGAAAGAAACATCAGGATGGATCCACTCACTGAGGCTATTCCTCGAATGCAATAGTTTCACAAACGAGCTTTGTGAGACTGACTAGTAGAGGAGTTGGGTGTTCGGTATCACACGGGCTGTGAGTATGCGACATCGCAATAATTAGCCTTGAGTGCAAGTGGGAGATTATTGGAGATAGTGCCCTGAGAGTCAATTATTGGATCACAGGCACGTGATTGCAATGATTGAGGGAGGACCTATCCCGGTAGGACAGTCTTACTCAAGATGATAGTATGCTATCTGGTTTATCTTTATCATCGTGTACTGCTTTAGGTGACCTTACAGGTCGCTATTACACGTTGATAGAGCCCCTAGGATTCTTGCTTGACTGGCAGCAGTATGAAGGCGATCATATATGTGGGAGCTGGTAGTCTATAAGCACATCCTTAAAAGTTCCTTAGTCATGGGAGTTTCGAGATAGGGCATCGATACTCCAGAGTAGACTAGTGTATACAGTCGAGACCCCGACGAGGGGCGGTGGCCAGTCTCATAAGGCACTGGTGTCAGTTGGTTCACCTAAGATGTATACAGGTGCTCATTGGGTTATGAGTACACCGGACAGGACTCGCCGGGAACATGCTAGTTAGTCTTATACCTGACGTCAGATAGCAGTTCCCTGGTGACAAGTGTACAAGTTAGTTCATCGACCTGAGATCGTCATTTGTCTCGTGTGAGTTCCCACTGTACTTTGATTACTATCCTAACACGCTCAAAGGAGACATGCAAACAGGTTTTAGTTGGTTACAGTCCCGAGCCACATGGAGACAGTGAGCAGATCTGCAGAGGTTCGTCTCTCCCGGAATTGGGGGTGAGGTCGCGCTGTGTCTAAGAGAGCCATTACACGAAGTCCTTGGCCAAGGCAGGAGATTTACTGGTAGGTATTCTAGTAATATCTCAGGGTGTTCTGGGCTACACTCCGACACGACTTGTACCGCTTTTGGGGGTCTGACTTTTACCAACCCCCTAGACCCGCCATGCGATGCTCATAGACGAACGGACCGGACTGTACGGATATTGTCACTGACTGGCTCAGTAGGGTATCAGGATGAGTTCGCTCATCGACGTCCCTTTTGTTCAATACCTGGTAGCCCGTTACGTATGGCTAACACCTCTGACGTGCTTGTGGTTAAATCAACAGCCAAAGTGTTGACGAGTCGTTAGAGTCCCCCACAGACCGTTTTCTCAAGTTTCGGGCGAAACGCTATAGAGGCCGTATGGAGATATGGCAGGGTTCGATCAGATACGTGTGGTATTGCACGGTTCATGATCGGACGGATAATACTAGCGGGCTTTGGTTTAAGCCGGATCCTAGAATTGTACAGTGTAGATTTTATCTCATTGCATTTGTATTTCGGTCGGAATACAAATGCGGGTATGTATATACACTCACGGGGTTTTCCTGTAATTTAATACGGGATCAGTTTTCTGAAGTTGCCAGTTTGCTTTCCGTTTCGGCCATTTTCCTTTGTTTCCTTTCTTTGGCTGAAAATTGGTGGAGGGGGTTATTTGCAATTGTGCAATTAACAATTGAGGAGACTTTTGCATCATGATGGTTTAATGATGGTGCACCATCCATTGACTTCATTTGACTTTCTTTTAGTTATCATGGCTTGACTTGTGGAGATATGATTGGTTGATGGAGTGTTGGATTTGGTTGGTGATTATTTCTTTTCATCATGATAACCCTTTCTCTCTCTTGATTATTTGGCTCACTCATTTTCATTTGGCCACTCACTCTCTCCTCTCATTCTCTCTTGGATGCTTGGCCGGCCACACTTGGATGAGGGCTGCCAAAAATTTTGGAGTGGGATTTTGATCTCTTCATGCTTGCAAAATCCCCAAGTTCATCTACAAAAAGGTTCACTTCATTACCTCCACTAAAAAGGGCAACTTCATACAACCCCATGAGACATAGAGTTCCACACTATTCTACAGCAATTCTTGGGCACGTCCACTCGCCAACTTCATGCCCGAATTGCCTCGGTCCAGAGGTGGGAGCCGGTAAAAGAACCCGGCGATGTGGTGCCCTTCCGACGAGGAGATGAAGACCGGAGATTCCGCGGGGAGATCGGGACGATGACGAGAAGACCGAAGGACACGGATCGCTCGGTATATCTCTTTACCCCTTCTCTAGTTAGCTAGGATTAAATTAATGGCCCGATCCGGGTTTTAAAGTGTGCGGTGGTGCCGGTTCAAAAGATAAAGAAAAGTATCGTTTCCGCATTTTGGCCTCGGATTGACGGCCGGGGCGCCGCCGTGCACTTACATGCAGGCTGCACAGACTTTAATCGGACGGTTGATAATACTAGCGGCTTAGGATTATGCCGGATTATTAAAACAGGTTTTGATTTAATAATTTATATATGTATTCTAGTATTATTGTTCGCTATTCATTTTCTCTCTTGGCTATTCGTATTTTTGTACGAATTATATGTATTTCGATACGTATACCGGGTTGTATTCCGTATTTATACGGAATAGTTTCTAGAAGATGGCCTCCTCATTAATTGATTTTCTTTTTAGAAAATTAATTTGGAAATGAGGTGGAGGGTGAGTTGGCTTGAGCATGGGTGATGGCATGTAGAGAGGTATGGTTTGCATTTGTTTATTGGAAAAATAAAAAGAGGTATTTGTGTGCATGAGAGAGAGAAAGGAGAGGGCAGCCACTCGGTTTTGGGTGAGCCTTGATCATTTCTTTTCATCACTTGCTCACTCTCATTTTTCACACACTTGGAGACTTAGTCATTTTCTTTAGTTGCTCATTCCATTGTTTTCTTCACCTCCTTCTTCATCTTCTATGGTTTCTCCTTTGAGCATGTGTGATGAGAGAAAATTATAGTAACACATTCCTACACCTCCACTCTCCATTGCTGGCAACCTTGGAGTGTCGGTTGTCTCGCTCGACAAGGCTGAAGCTTGCGTCGTTTCCCTCAGGTGGATCATTGTATATGGAGGAAGATCGGCAACCAAATTCGATCAAGGAGCCTCTAGGAGCTTGGGATGATGGTTCAAGACCGAAGGACACGGTATCTTCTTTTTACATATTGCTAGTATAGGGTTTAGGGTAGATCCGGGCATTAGGTCATGGTAGTGCCAGTTTAGTAAATTTTTGTTCCGCATTTGGCCACGGTTTGATGGCCGGGGCGCTGCCGTAACCCAACAAGAGTGACTGTCGGAGTTATAGTTTTCCCTCTTTTGAGGGGCAGTAGTTTGGACAGGTGGTCCAAGAGGATACTGAGGGAGGCATGGCACAGGATACTGATTAAATTCAGTTGACGGTACAGTCTAAGAAGTTTGCTAGATTTGAAGTTCATTTGTGAACTGGGTACCATCAGATATCCAGGCATATTCTAAAACATGTATTGCTCATTTCGGGAGATGTCTTTCTCCGCGAACTTGAGATAAAGAGAGACATAGAAAGAAATATTGGAGCGGATCCACTCACTGAAGCTATTTCTCGAACGCAATAGTTTTACAAACAAGCTTTGTGAAACTGATTAGTAGAGAATTTGGGTGTTCGGTATCACACGGGCTGTGAGTATGCGACACAGCAATAATTGTCCTTAAGTGCAAGTGGGAGATTGTCGGCTATAGTGCCCTCAAGTCAATTATTGGATCGCAGGCATGTGATTGCAATGATTGAAGAAGGACCTATACCGGTAGAACAGTCTTACTTGAGATGATAGTATGCTATCTGGCTTGTCTTTACCATCGTGTACATGCTTTAGGTGACATTATAGATCCTAATTATATGTTGATAGAGCCCATAGGAGTCATGCTTTACTACCAGCGGTATGATAGTGATCATATACGTGAGAGTTAGGTGGTCTATAAGCACATCCATAAAGTGTCTCTAGTCGTAGGAGTTTCGAGACTGGGCATCGATACTCCAAGAGTAGACTAGTGTATACGGATCGAGACCCCGACGAGGGGCGGTGGCCAGTCTCACAAGCCATTGGTGTCAGTTGGTTCACCTAAGATGTATACAGGTGCTCATTGGGTTATGAGTACACCGGACGGACTCTCCGGGAACATGCTAGTTGGTATTATACCTATTGTCAGATAGCAGTTCCCTGGTAACACGTGTACAGGTTAGTCCATCGACCTGAGATCGTCATTTGTCTCATATGAGTTTCTAGTGTGAACCCTACCACGGCTCAAAGGAGTCATGCAAACAGGTTTTAGTTGGGTACAATCCCGAGCCACATGGAGGCAGTGAGCGGATCGTCAGGGGATTCGTCTCTCCCGATATTGGGGGTTGATGTCGCGTTGTGCACAGATGGCCATCACCAGAAATTCTCGGCCGGGGTAGATGAGAATTACCGATCTAGGATCGGTAGTTTATCAGTTGGTGATATATTTCATGCCGACACTAAATGTCAAGTTATTAGGGGTCTGACTTTATCTACCCCCTAGACTCGATATGCGATACTCATAGATGAACGTACCGGACTGTACGGATATTGTCACTGTTAGGCTCAGTAGGGTTTTCAGGATGAGTTTACTCGTCGACCTCCCTTTCGCTCAATACCTGGGCATCCGTTACGTACAGCTAGTGCCACTGACATGCTTGTGGTTAAACCCACTGCCAGTGTATTGACAAGTGTTTAGAGTCCCACACAGAGGGTTTCCCTGATTCGGGCGAAATGTTGTAGAGGCCGTATGGTTTTATGGTAGGGTTCGATCATATCCGTGCACTTGTGCACGGATCATGATCGGACGGATAATACTAGTGGGCTTTGGTTTAAACCGGATCCTTATATTATATTGTTGGATTATTTTCGTCTCGTTGTATTCGTATTCAGTCGGAATACGGATGCGGGTATGTATATACGGATGAGGGGTATTCTTGTAATCCATTACAAGATTACTTTTGAAGATGCCATTTCCTTTTTCCTTTAAACATTTGGTTTAATGTTTATTGAGGTGTAAAGTGTGAGTGCAAGTTTTGTTTTGGTGCATTGATCATGCATGTGCACTTGGTGACTTATGGTATTGGGTCATGGGTTGTTTTGTTTTGGGATAGATATTTTGTGTGAGATATTCTTGTGAGATTGCTGCTCAATTTTGGTGATGATTTTTTCTTCAAGTGCTCACAATATAACACACAAAAACACTATGCATAAACAACACAAGAAACGGCAGAACACTTTCTTCTCTTACTTTTTCTTTTGCTTCACACTTCTTCACCTTATGGCTTCTTCTTCAACCTCCACCCATTCTATCTCATGAGTCGAGAATCCTTGGGTGTATTGAGACAAAATGATCACACACTCTCTCTACTTCATCTTGGGTATCTAGGCCAGCAAACTGGATGCTCGAGTTGCTTTGGTTTTAAAGCGGGAGCCCATATTACTAATTCTCAACGTGGATCATCTTCGATGAGGGAGACCGGAGATCGAACGTCATCGAGGCAGCCGCGAGGAGCTTGGGAAAGAGGTTGAAGACCGAAGGACACGGATCTTTCGGTATAACCTTTCTAGATTCTTTTAATAGAACTAGTATAGGGTTAATGATACGATCCGTCGATTAAGGTTCCGTTAGCGCCGATTTTTAAAAGTTTTTGTTCCGCGTTTGGCCATGGATTGATGGCCGGGCGCTGCTGTAACCCTACACTACCGTCCATGTGCAGTAGTTACCAATGACTCCCGAACCTAATTCAAGAGCTAAATCTGTTTACAAGTGTCTGACTCGGTCTGAGTCCAATTCAAACCTGAATCCAAAATCAAACATGAATACTTGAACATGAACATGAATACTTGAATCAAACATCAATATCAAACATGTATATTTGACCGGACTTGACCGAACCATGGTTATAACTTGACTTGACTACTTGAATACTTGATTACATCCTGAACATGAATACTTGAACAATTTGTATCCATGGTTTCGGCAAGTCTGATAATTATAATCTATACAACACATTACGCGGGGATAAAGTGGTAGATTGATACGGAACGTATATCGTGGTACGAGAGGTCACTTAAAAGACACCTACATGAATTCTCATGCCGTTGTCCCATGGGTTATGACGGAGCCTTATACTATATGTTACCATAGTCCACGGGGTAAGATGGATTCCACTCGTATACATGAAAACCTTCTGTACCAAGCTACAAACAACCACATTAGAATAACAATCATATATACTTGTACAACTCACCTGTTCATTTCATAATACATGTTATATTATCTTTCTTCTTTTGGGACTTACCGAGTGCTAGTTCGCTAACGACATTCCTGTCTATTTCTTTCTTTGGAATGTTCGTTAGGAGGATAGGACTCTCATGAGATCGAATCTAGCCAAGAGGATTTTGACCAACTCACAACACAACCTGACTTCTGGTTCCTTGTACTTTCATTTCCTGTATGCCATTGTTTAGGTACTTCTTATTATCATTGTATCTGTTCATTTTCAAAACAGTTGTATGTAAAGATGAATGTGAATAAAGTTGTTGTTATTTTATACTCTTGTCATTCTTGTACATTTTATATATTGCTTAATTACGCCTAACGCATTTATTTCTTAGTAAATACGTTGCGGCCTGCCACGTTACCGTATCCGTCTACTGGGAAGCGGGGTGTGACAATTTCTTATGAAATAAATTAGTGGTAATGAGGTAGAGCTGGAAGAGATTCCAGCTACACAAACAACAACTGATGATTTGGTAGAACCGGAGGATTCAATAGTCCCCGACGAATCTCAGCTACTCCACAGATCTAGTAGGGTTTCTCATCCACCTGAGAAATACTATGGTTTTCTCATAGACGGTGGGAGCGAGGATTGCATCAAGGAAGATGATGACCCAACTAGTTTCGAGCAGGCCATCACAAGTGGGGACTCTGTGAAATAGCTGGATCGTATGCGATCTGAGATGGAATCCATATACACCAACAAATTATGGATTTTGGAAGTTGCTCCTGAAGGTGTAAAACCCATTGGGAGCAAGTGGATATTTAAGAAGAAACTTGGTGTAGATGGAAAGGTTGAGACCTTCAAAGCTAGACTTGTAGCGAAAGGTTTTCATCAACGACCAGGTATCGATTATGATGAAACATTTTCTCCAGTGGCTATGCTTAAGTCCATTAGGATCCTACTTGCCATTGCTGCATACCATGTGTAAGTCCATGTCACGCACCCCACGGGTTCGCGGGGAGGCGGAATATATGAAAAACAATTATCATAGTTTCATAACACGGACTTGAGCGCACGGATCGTGTCTAAACCATTACTAAAAAACTGTAAGAGGTTTAACTACTCGGTCTCGAAGTTATACCTTACGTTACAATTCCTTCGGGTCAACATCGCTGTCCTCCTTGTCATGGTAGGCTCTAAGGATCGTAACGGATCGCGGCTACCTCGACGGCCTCCTCGAATCAAAAACGATCCACCTAAGAGTCTATAGTCCGAGCTCCTATCTCGAATCTGAGATAACTACGGCTTCTAGTTTTTTAAGCTAGAAGTTCTAGATGGTGTAGAGTATTTAGATGGATTACTTTGTCTCTCTAAACCCTAGAATCCTTAACACATGAGAACTTTTAGGGTTTGAGGAAGAAGATGAAGGCTTGAGAAGAGAGAAGGTGTTTGTGATAATGATAATGAATTATTCTCATGCTTGAATAATGATGAAGCATACAAATATCTCTTGATCAAATATCTAGAAATATCTTGTAAGCTTCATTTAATTTAAAGGGTGAATCACCTCATGAGTCATGGTTCATTTAATGAAAACCTACACCTCATCTCCTCCACCTCATTTCCTTCTAGAAGCTTCCCGACAAATTACGAGACCGCCCCTCCCATCCGTATTTACGAAAAACACGGATAAACTGAGACCAAATAAATCCATCGGTATAATACTAGAATCCGGCTTAAACCAAAGTCCACTAGTATTATCTGCCCGATCACAGTACGTGCACAAGTGTATGTAAGTAATCGCGGCCCTGCCGTAAAACCTTACGGCCTCTACGCCTATTGCCCGGTGCAGGGAAACTCTCTGTATGGGTCTCTAAAGACTCGACACTACGCTGGCAGTTGGTTTAACCACAAGCCGCAAGCGGTACTAGCTGTACGTAACGGTCCCCAGGTAGACGTCAATAAGAAGGCCGATGAGGTAACTCATCCGATCTCCTACAGAGCCTGTATGTGACAATCTCCGTATAGTCCGGTCTGATCGTCTAAGAGTATCGCATATCGGGCCTAGGGAATGGTGAACGTAAGACCCCTAATAGCGGTATAAGTCGTGTCGGAGTGTAGCCCAGAACACCCTAAGAAACTACTGGAACACCTACCAGTAAATCTCACTTGTCGTGGCCACGGACCTTTGTGTAATGGATCTCCAACACAGCGTGATATCAACCCCCAATACCGGGAGAGGCGAATCCTATCTTACCGCCACTGCCTCCAAGTGCTTCAGGACTGCACCCAACTATTACCTGTTTGCACGACTCCTTTGAGCCGTAGTAGGGTAGTGATCAAAGTATAGTGGGAACGCACTCGAGGTGAAGTAGCAGTGTCAAGTCGATGGACTAAGCTTTACCCATGTCACCTGGGAACTTCTACCTGACGACAGGTATAATAATCATCAGTAGTTCCCGACGAGTCCTGTCCAGTGTACTCGTAACCTAACGAGCACCTGTATACTATCTCTAGTACAACATACTAATGGCTGTGGGACAGACCATTTCCCCACCTGGGATGAGAAATGTATACACTAGTCTTCCCCGGAGTATCGATGCCCCTTCTTAATAATCCAACGACCAGGGACCTGTATAAGGATGTGCTTAGAGACTACCCATCCCCCACTAGTGTGACTGCCATCAAAACGCTGGTAATCAAGCAAAGATCCTAAGGGCTCTACTAATATGTATAAGCGATATGCTAAAAGAAACATACGCACATATTAAAGTAGAAACAAACCAAGTAGCATACTACCATTTTTAGCAAGATTGTCAATACAACTGTGAATATCCCAAGCTTCCATTAGTAATATACAAGCCAGTATGATACAATAATGGCCTTTAGGGCATATACACTAACAATCTCCCACTTGCACTAGGGCCATGTACTGGCATATCGCAGACCTATCATCTCGTTTAGCCGCTCGAACTGTGTCTGAGGGATGGCCTTCGTGAGTGGATCAACAGTGTTATCCTCTGTATCTACTCTCCTCACCTCGATCTCCTGGCGATCAACAATCTCCCTGATAAGGTGATACCGCCTTAAGATGTGTCTGGACTTCTGATGGGACCTGGGTTCCTTCGCTAAAACTATAGCGCTGTTGTTGTCGCAATACTGCGGTATTGGATCAACAATGGTCGGAACCACCTGAAATTCAGTTAAGAACTTCTTCACCCAGACAGCTTCTTTTGCGGCATCGCAAGCATCTATGTACTCCGCTTCCATCGTCGAGTCAGCAACGGTGTCTTGCTTGGAGCTCTTCCAACAGACCGCCACTCCATTGAGGGTAAAGACATAACCCGACATGGACTTGGAGTCATCTTTGTCACTCTGGAAGCTGGAGTCAGCAAAACCCTCGATCTGGAGGAATTTTCCGCCATACACCAAGAACATCTCCTTAGTCCTTCTCAGGTACTTGAGAATGTTCTTTAATGCTATCCAATGGTTCTCCCCTGGGTTCGACTGATAACGTCTTACAACGCTCAATGCGTAGGCTACATCTGGTCTGGTACATAACATTGCATACATTATAGAACCTACCGCTGACGCTTAGGGTATAGATGACATGCGAGCCTTTTCCAAATCAGTCTTTGGAGACATCACTTTGGAGAGAGTGATTCCGTGACAAGCCGGCAGATTACCGCGCTTAGAATCTTCCATACTGAATCTTTTCAGTATGGTGTCTATGTACCTTGACTGTGAGAGTCCAACTTTCCGTTTAGATCTATCACGATAGATCTGGATCCCCAGAATGTATGAGGCATCTCCCAGGTCCTTCATGGAGAACTTCTGTGACAAGAATCCTTTGACTTACTGTAGCATAGGAATATCATTTCCTATTAAGAGAATGTCATCCACGTACAAGACGAGGAATACTACAATTCTCCATACAATCTTACTGTAAATGCATGGTTCATCTGGATTTTTGACAAAGTTGAATTTTTTAACAGTATCATCAAAACAGATGTTCCAACTCCGCCATGCCTACTTTAGTGTGTTGGGGTAAAAATTTGCACCCCGTTGACCGAGTCAAAGTCAGGGTCAACCCCAAGCCAGGTGGGCCCAAGCCCAGGTCAAGCAGGCCCATGCCCAAGTCGAGCCCGCGGCCAGCCTCCTCCATGCCAAAATATAGATCATGTGATAAATAATTTTTATGTAATTTTTTTATACATGAATGTATGTAAAATGGGCATAAAGCCAAATTTTTGTAAGCCCATGGCTTATGTGCAAAAATGAAATGGCACATGAGCCATGGGATAGGCAAAAATGCCATTTTGTGAAGCCTAAGGGGCTATATGTAAATATGTAAGCCTATAAAAGGCAACATGATGAATAAAAAAAGGGGGACAACTTTTCATTCTCTCCACAAAAATTTTAGATCTGAGATCTTTTGTTCCTCCTGCCCCTTCTCCAAGGTTCTAAACCTTCTCATTTTCTTTTGAATTAAATCAAGAGTTTTACTCTTTCTTTTCAAAAACTAAGAAGTCTTCCACCACAAAACCCACAATGGGCAACTTGGATCTACCATTGGATCTCAGAAAAGAGAGATTTTTAGATCTCACATCTCTTGATCATCAAGATCCAGCCAACAGAGGAGGAAGAGGAAGAACCCCTTTCATCAACCAAAACATTTTTAGGAGTTTAACTCCATATATTTACATAGATATATATATATATAATAAATATTTCGTTTCTGAAGCATAGCTTCTGTTTCTTAGGCTAAAAGCCTCCTTTTCTTGCCGGCGCCCAAGCGCAGAGCCCCCGCGTGCCGACGCGTGGTGCGCTTGCGCTCAAGCGCTCAGCGCTCGAGTGCAAAGCGCCCGCGTGCCGACGCGTGGTGCGCTTGCGCTCAAGCGCTCAGCGCTCGAGTGCCGACACGTGGCGCGCTTGCGCTCAAACGCATGCGCTCGAGCGCAAGTCACCCCCGTGCCGACACGTGGCGCGCTTGCGCTCCAGCGCAAGCGCTCGAGCGCAAGTCGCCCCGGTGCCGACACCTGGCTCGCTTACGCTCCAGCGCAAGTCGCCAGCAAGCACGCCACATGTCGGCACGTGCCGACATGTGGCGTGCTTGCGCTTCAGCGCAAGCGCTCGAGCGCAAGTCGCCCCCGTGCCGACACATGGCGTGCTTGCGCTCCAGCGCCCAGCGCTCAAGCACAGAGCGCCCACGTGCCGACACGTGGCACTCTAGCGCCTGAGCACATAGCACCTAGGCGCACAGCGCCCAAAGTGCTGCCCCCACGCATCCTTTGGATGCCTTTTCCCCCTCTTTTTATATACATACATATATCTATACATATGTATACATATTTACACACACACATACTCCACGACACTGTCCCTGTTAGAAAAAAATTTCTAACGGGGCGCTGCCCCGCACCCCGCAAGGGGGCTGCTAGCCCCCTTGACCCCCAGCCCGCTATCCGGGTAGCGGGACCCCCGTAAAAACTCTGCGTGGCACCCGATATATCCAAAACCCCCTTTTCAAACACAACACACGTACACAGCACATTGAGTTCGCATGACCAGTTTAACCCGTCAATTGGAGGTTCCCTCGCTCCAAAGGCGAGGGGTAATTAACGGCAGCTTAGTTCGCGGCTGCCGGAGATTCGAATCCCCACAATCATTAAACCCCGGCCTACCCTAGGCAGGGGGAATCTGTAGTACGCCTGACAAGCGCGCGCGTATTCCCATCTCGATGGGGTGACGAAAAACACCCTACATAGTGCATAAATGGACTTAAGAAACTTGCACACTTTCCTGCTGCTCCCACTCTGAATGAAACCCTCTGGCTGATCCATATAGACGCAGTCTTCCAAATTACCATTTAGAAAAGCCGTCTTTACGTCCATCCGCCAGATCTCATAATCGTGGAAAGGCAGCTATGGCAAGAAGGATCCGAATGGATTTGAGCATAGCCACTGGAGAAAAGATTTCGTCATAGTCCAAACCAGGTCTTTGACAAAAACCCTTTGCAACAAGTCTAGCCTTATAGGTTTCAACCGTTCCATCTACACCAATCTTCTCTTTGAAGATCCATTTGCATCCTATGGGTTTTACCCCTTCTGGGGCAATGTCCAAAATCCATACTTTGTTGGTGTATATGGACTCCATCTCGTTTCGCATTGCATCCCGCCATTTTACCGAGTCGCCACTCTGAATGGCTTGCTGGAAGCTAGTAGGCTCATCATTGTCAATGATGCAATCCTCTCGATCCTCGTCTATGAGAAAACAATAGTATCTCTCAGGCGGATAAGACTGCCTACTACTTCTGCGGATTGGAGCTGGGATGTCCCTTTCTTCTGAAACTTCTGGTTCTACCAACTTTTCAGTAATAGCTTGTGGTTCTGGAATTTCTTCCAGTTCTATTGCGCTCCCACTCTTCTGATTTTCTAAAAATTCAGCTTCCAAGAAGTCAGCATGACAAGAAACAAATACCTTTTTCTCCTCTGCGTAATAGAAAAAATACCCCTTGGAGTTCTTTGGGTATCCCACAAACTTACACTATACTGAGCGTGCCTCGAGCTTGTTCGCATACTGGTTTTTTACAAAAGCTGGACTCCCCTATGTCTTAAGGTACTTAAGATAGGGTTTCTTCCCACTCCACATCTGATATGGTGTGGTAAGCACAGTCTTGGTTGGAACCTGGTTCAAAAGATATGCAGCTGATTCTAGCGCATAACTCCAGAAGGATCTTCGTAACTCAGCCTTACTCATCATGGAACGAATCATATCCAATAGGGTTCGATTCCACCTTTCCGATACACCATTGTGTTGTGGCGTTATGGAGGAGTAAGCTGAGAGAGAATTCCATTCCCTTTTAGGTAACCCAGGAACTCGACACTTAAGTATTCACCATCTCGATCAAATCTTAGTGTCTTGATACTTTTGCCTGTTTATTTTTCCACTTCATTCTTGTATTCTCAGAATTTCTCAAAGGCCTCGGATTTATACTTCATCAAGAAGACATGTCCATACTGTAACATTTCAAAAAAATTAAAAATATTATTTTTGAGAATTTTTATAATTTAATATTAATTTTTAATGAATATTTTAATATTCGGTATAATTAAATACCGATAAATAGGGAGAATTTTGGAAAAATTATGGAAATTCTAAAATAGGGTATTTTGTGGAAATATGCCATTTTTAAGTTTTTATGGTTAAGTATATGCTATTTTAGTGTTAATCGCGATTAAAAATCGCTAATGGGATTTTTAGCTTTTGTGCAGAAATGTGCACATATCATTTTCCACACTTGTCACACTTGTTTCATGTTTTGGATTCATGGTAGTCTAGGGTTACCATGTTTAAATGAGCATGGTGGCTTAAACCATTTGGTTATGTTGATTGGGTTTAATTAAGGGTTTTAGTTTTTAAAATTTGATTAGGGTAGGGGTTGACTAGTAGGTAGGTGAGAGAGAGAGAGAAGAGAGCCATGATGGCTTTGTGCCTTGTTAGCATTTTTTTGAGAGAGGGGATGATGGGGGTTATATCCCATTTCACTTCACAACTTTTTCTTGTTTCACTCACATCTCTCCCTCACACTCAAACACTACACCACCATCAATCCTACAACTCACACAACATCAACCCCCAATACTTCAGCTCAGCAGTAGCAGCTGCAACAGCACACACACAAAAAGAGAACATCATCAGCAACAACATCATTCAAAACAACACAAGAAAAACAACCCCATCTGATGCTGCAATAGCAGCAAGAACAGCCCCAACACAATATCAGCCCTCAACACAACAACATCAGCCCTTAACACCAAAAAAAACAACAGCAGTTGCTGCTGCAACAGCAACAAGAAAACAATTTGCAAGAAGCAGCATTAGCCAAACAACAGCTGCAGCAACAAGAGAACAGCCACAAGCAGCAACTCAGCTATAGAAATAGCACTCCACCAGCAACCACACATTCCTCTTCACCTTCTTCCTCTCTTCTCCTATCCTAGGATCCCTTGAGGTATAATCTTGCAACCTAACTCCTTTCTTGCTCGATTACGGTTGTTAAAGATGAAATTTAGTGTTTGCTATGTAGTTTAGTGCTAGCTTAGTGATTTTGAGTGAGATTTGGCCAAGTGATGGTTTTGAATGTTAGTATAGCTTGACTTGGTTCTGTTGAGACCAGTTCACCCCAGAATTTCCCCAGATTCCAGCAAAAATACCAGATTGTTCGATTTAGTGTCGGTTAGCGTTTTGTCGACTTTTTAAGCCTTTCTGGAATCTGCTACAACCCGAGATACCCTAAATTAATTTTGACTTGGCAGTGAGTTATGCAGGCAGATAGAAACCAATACCCAAAACCCTAGATCACACTTCCTTTCCCTGGCCGCAGATAAATTCCCCCTGGCCGCAATTTGTGGCCAGAGCAGGGGGAAACCCCCTCGTTTTTGGTTCATGGCCCTATTTCATGTAAACTTGACCCTTGGTATGTGCAGCTTTGACTGATTCCAGTTAGGGTAAAATCTGGGTTGATTTTCTTGAGTCGGCGCATGATTTACGACTCGTTTTAGCATGGTTTTTGGTATTTGGTGATTCATTTCTGTCGGGTGGCGTTTGAACGCCAACGGCAGAGGGTTATTGTCTGTGTTTGCACGCGAGGCTATAGGTTTTTACCTATGGGCGTAGCGTGTATCGTTTTGGTTTCCGAAATGGTTTTCATGTGCTTTAGCGTTTGTGATATCCTTGTAGGTACCCCATGTGACGTCGAGGCGTTGGAGATGCAAATAGCGACGTCGGCATCGGCACGCATAAGCAAGGTGAGTAGATTTATATCTACGGGGAGAAGTCGGGTGGATGGCGTATAGCACCCCCGCAGTTCGTGGTGATGTATACGGATGCGTATACACACCTACAATTATTATATGTTGTTTGGGATTTATAATAATGTTTAGGATGGATTTTGGTGTGTTGGATTGGTGAAAGGTTACGAAACCCTAGAGTAGTGGGTACACCACACATACACACACACATACATACTTGCATACATCCTTATTTCATATATGCATATATAGGATTCTATATAGTTATGTGTTCACATGGGTATGGGACCACGTGTTCACATACGGATTTGAGGATGATACTTGGGATTGAGATGAGTCGATGATATTTGATCTGAGATTATGATATCGGTGATAGGGCAGGATTCGTACTTGAGATACGTCCTGATATGATAGCGGGTCTTTGGATGACGATGCCATGTGCATAGTGATATATATATATAAATGATCGACATGTGATTATGTTACGAGATATGATATGATATGGTATGCAAGAGATTTATGATAGGCCGCATTGGGCGATGTATACTCCTTGTGATGATATATGCTGATGATATCGATTTATACGAGACGGTCGATCAGTAGTCAGATTATAAGTATATTGACGAGATATGATGACGATATCGGTTTGTACGAGACAGTTGATCAGTAGTCGGATTATGATTATATTGATGATATTAGTAGTGTACTAGACGTAGGTCAGTACCCCAGAGGATGATCTTGACAAAAAGGATATCAGATGAATAATATAATGAGTATGATATTGACCCATACCCAGATTTGGGGATGCCGTACGACGGATTTACGTACGAGCTATATTTTGATGTTTGATCCGCACTCTTGACTTTGGAATAACCGACTATAGGGATATGGTGTCGGATGTGATATTATCGAGGCGGGATCACCGACTATATATGTATATATATGTATCGACTCAGAGGTTAGGCGGTTTCCCTTGCCTGCAGTTAGCCTATTAGCTCAGCCCTATAGTTGGTATAGCTGTATGACTCTTATGACATTAGTTGCAGTTTAGCTATCATTGTGTTTAGTATTCAGCTCCCGCACATTATTGTTGTTGCCCCGCATCGCATACTTATTGTGATTCATATTCTATTATTGATATCATGCTGTTAGGACACCAGCACCATTACCGATGATGCGTATGTACCATGTACACTTATTTGCCGGCGCACACACATCTTCATCGGTAATTGCCATGTCACGTACACTTGGAGAATATTATTGCTTGATTTAGCTTGTTAGCTAGAAGAGACATGATATTTGTGTACTTGCCTTATATGCCAGCTTAACATTATAGCCATTACTTGTCACTTCATGCATACTGTTATTCATTGTTATGCCGCATTCATGGATTCTCATACCTATATTCATGGTTTTACATGTTATTGATGATTCAGATTCGGATTTCCATGATATTTTCTGGATTTGGGGAAAACCGCAAAACTTGTAAAAACTGCTTTCTCTCTTTTTAAATAAAAGTGTGGTTTTCCCATGATGTATAAGTCGTCCACCATGAGTTTGCTGAAGGATTTCGAGACCCGATTCGAGAAGGCGGATGAACCGTTTCAGGTATATGGTGGGCCCGGTGAGGTACCCCGGGGCAAGAAGATCGTAGGAGATGGCGTTGAGCCTGGCAGGGGAGCACTACCGACCAGTGATTTTACCCGACGCGTCGAATTTTCGGAGAATACCGTCGTGGTCTTGAGATGGATGGTAGGGGCCGGTCTGGATTGACGGCACCCGAGATATTGTGATTGAGACATTGAGATTTTGAGGTATTGAGGTACAGAGATTGCGACACAGAGATATCGAGATATTGGGATACTTGTTTTGTGCCGATGCTAGGCACTGTTTTATGCTGATTTCATTTATGATACCTCATTTTAAAAATACAGAAATCTCACTAATTTATGAAAGCAGTTTTCTGCATTACATGCATTCTGTTTCATGCATTCATACATCATCCATATGATACATTGCTACCTGAGGCATTGACACGGGCACATGGAATTACACTTGGGTTAGATATTTACCCTAGTCATTGTTATAGATTGCTGGTTATATATTTGAAGATTACATATTATGATCGTATGACCTAGGATTGCGTCATACATGCGATTTTCTGTTCGTAGATGTTTTTCTACTCACGAGTTGGCAACTCACCCCCTGTGCCCCAGTTTCTTGCAGGTTTTGCCGTACGGGATTCATTACGGTTTTGCGGGCACTGCTTCTTTCAGGTGAATTGCTAGTAGGTGGGTTTAGTTGTATCGTACCCATCATTATACATTGTATATTATATTTCAGTTGTATCTAGAAGTTCCATCAACCAAACATGTATTTATTTCAGACAGAGACTAGTGTTGTTTATTCTTTCAACCTTAGAGTCACGCGTTGTATTTCTATGGATTTCATGCTGTTGAGTTCCTTTTCTGTTGTGATCCTCGCCTTTAGGCGTTGTATATTATTTTGCTTGTGTGGTTGATTTAAAATGGTTTTTTTCTGCACTCTACTACTTTTCTTGGTTTGGATTTCTGGGTTCGGCTTACTTAGGGTACGTACGCCTCGAGATGTTCGTAGTCTAAGTGCCGGTCATGTTTCGTGCTTTCGGGACGTGACACATACCTAGAGAAATCATCACCAAAAGTAGTGAAATAGGAATAACCACTTCGCGCATGTGTAGACATTGGACCGCATACATCGCTGTGTATGAGTCCTAAGAGCTCGCTCGCTCTTACTCCGTGTCTAGTGAATGGAGTCTTTGTCATCTTTCCCATGAGACAAGATTGACAAGCGGCATAAGACTGATATTCGAACGGATTCAAATATCCTTCTCTATGTAACTTCGTCGACCGTATTTCATTGATGTGACCCAGTCTACAATGCCATAAGAAAGCTTGATTTGTTTCTGGAGACTTTCATTTAAGTGTGTTCTGGACATTGAAAACCTAAGCTTGATTCAATACGTATATAATGTCCTCTAATGTACCGAACCCAATCAGAACTTGATTTAGGTGGATGTGCACGACATCGCTTACAAATGTAAAATCATATCTCTCTTTAGAAAGCAGGGACACTGATATGATATTACAAGCTAAACTAGGTACATACAAAAAGTTACGTAGAATCAATTTCTGCCCACTTTTCAGTCCTAGATGATATTCCCCAACGGATTCAGCATCCACGCTCATTCCGTTCGCAACTCTGAGAGATATATCACCTACCTTGATAACTCTACGGTTTCTGAAAGCCTGTAACAAATTACAGATATGAGATCCTGATCCGGGATCTAGTACCCAGGAAGTAGAGTTAATTGACATACAGTTTTCAATCACAAACACACCCGAAGTCGAAGCCACAACATGTTTCGGATCCTGGATTCTGGCTTTCCAAGCCCTGCAATCCCTCTGCCAATGCCCCTTCTTATAACAAGAGGAACAACCCTCCTTCCCTACTGTTAACCCAGAAACATTTGCCCTTCCCTGTCCTTCTACCTTATTGACACCGCATATCAGCTTTGTGGAGGTCTTCTTCTTCTCACCTTTGGCTTCCGCCTTGGATCCAGAAGAGCAAGATTCTCCAATAAGCAAAGCGGGTGTTACCCTGGTTTCTTTCAGGGTGCCTTTATTTGGAAGTATAACTTTCTTCCCCTGGGCGTAAGTAGGAGGTAGGGACTATAGAATCAAGTCAGCATATGACCCGTTTCTCAACGTGGTCTCCAGATCCGTGAGCTCATTAATATAGCTAGTCATTATAAGAACGTTTTCCCCTACAGATGACCCGACAGCCAACCTCGCTTGAAGCAATTCGTTCGAGGTCTTATATCTTGCGATATGAGATTGCTCTCCATATAAGACTTTGTTATAGAGGAAGATAGAAACTAAGTCCATTTTCTCGTGCTGCCTCTGGTATACACCATCAACGGAAGCTGTCACGAGGCACTTGGCATTCGCACATTCTTTTTCCCTTGTCTTACGGATATCCATATCCGCGAAGGTGGAAACTGGACCTGGGACGGTGGGGTTTTGAGTAGTAATGATGTGGTCCAGCTTGTCATGGGCAATGGACATCTAGACAAACCTTTGTTAGTCATTATAATCAGATCCAGTCAATTTATTATCTAGAAGTAACCTAGTCTCGGTCACAAGGTCGCTGCAATTAAGAGAGAGAGAGAAGAAAACACTTAGCACGATGCTCTTGCAAGTTTAGATTGGTTTTTAATTTATCTAAACAAGATGGCTCCTACTGTTTCTCGAATCCTTCCTCAAACCATAAAAGAAGAACTAGTCAGGACATATCTCACCGTACAATACTTGCTTAACCGTTCAGCCAGGCTAGTGTTGGTACTTCGAGGGAGGTAAAGCGACGCTTTCGCGAAGTTCCTTAATTAAATAACCTCTTTTCCCTGGAGGCGTAGTCCCGCTAACACTGTTCTAGACACCTACTTGGTTTTATAGCATTGATCGTTAAGTGAAAATCTCCCGAAGAGTAGCATATATTCACAGTAGGATCGGGACCCAAATATCATTGTGTGATAATGCTGAAGGAATCCTACCAACATTATCAAACTCCAAATGGTATGCAGCACTAGCAAGTTTCAGTTTCTTTAGAAACTCCCGATATGGATTTTTGCCCCATGCTCTTATGACCTTGACTAAGGCCAACAAATCATAAGTCACATGTCAAGTTCTACCCGTCATTGTCCAGGTTAATTTGAACCCACCCGTATATACCCTTGACTAAAGCCAACAAAGTAATACGACTGTCCTAAACCAACGCATCTATCTATGCTACATGTGAACACCCAGCAGCTACTAATCACTATGCCTTGACTAAGGCCAACAAACATAGCTTGAATACTACTGACTATTCATATGAAACGACGGAAGGCTACGAATGGTTTTGGCGAAACTGTGAACGTAGTGAACTTGATATAATCGAAGGAATCTGATAGCTTTTTAAAAAGAGTGGTTTAAGCTCCGCAATTAAAAAACTGTTGTTTTAAAATAACCGAGTTGTTTTTAACTTTGTTCCAACGATTCAACTTTGGTTTATTTGCTTTGCATTAATCTAATGCAGTCCCATCATTTAAACTTATCATTGCAGAAAACAACGAAAATACAATGTACGCTTATGCCATCCACATTCGCCACTGGGCGCCGTCATCACCTGTTAGGTTACTTAACTAACGACAGAGCGGGGGCTGGACTAGCATGGATGCAAAACATAAGAAACGTCTACTAGATATCATATATAGATATGTACATTCGTCTGACGCAATAATAGGCATTCCAGATCACAAATGAACACATTGGATATATTAGTAAGTCCGCGTTTCGTTTGAGCCTGCAACAAAAGACGGTTTCCATAGTCGTGATGAATGGCCAAACCCCACCCTAGACCCCTATGCGTGCGTCAAACTACCCGCCAAATACCCAAAGTGAAGCAGTCTCCCTCAACAACGTGAGTAGGCCACTTAGCACTTCAAAGTACCCAGTAGTTTGTGCACCCCATCTTGGGAGTATCCTAGGAGCAAAAACAGTAAATGAAATAATACAACTGTGGCTACAAGTTCAACCCGGATGTGCCCCGCGAAATAATATTACAACAAATTACAATTTACATCGAATGAAAGATAAAAACCCTCATCTCACATCCTCGGCTATTCATCCACGACAATCCAATAAGTTCATATACACAATCCAATATCACATAAATGTGCAACCCCTAACTAACCGACATATAGCAATTAGCGGAAGTTTACGAACACATTTAACAAAACAGATGAAACCCGATTAGCAAGTAACTTAGAATTTCGATCGAAAACTATTTTCCGTGTCTACCCCAAATGCAAACCAGCACTCTGAATAATCTGGGTAGATACCAAATATACAAGAAAACAAGAACACCAAAAATAAGACAATACTGTGGAAAAACGAGCTAACTCGGAGTCGACTCGGCCGTGGATCCGCGGCGAATCGCATGGAATCGCCGCCCTTCCGCAGTTGTCTAACCGAGTTAGAGACTGTATTTCTCCAGTGTTCTTATAATTCCCTGCAGTGAATTTTAGGACCTCTTAAATAATTTTTTCGACAGTTTTAAAATCGACAGAAACTGCATGGATTCGGAGTTTTGTTTTCGTGTTTTTCCGACGATCGAAGTTCTAATAAGTTGCTAACAAGCTAGTAATGGTTTAGTTGTCTCTGATACCACTGTAAGTCCATGTCATGCACACCACTGGTTCACAAGGAGGAGGAATATATGAAAAACAATTATCATAGTTTCGTAACACGGACTTGAGCACATGAATCGTGTCTAAACCATTACTAGCAAACTGTAAGAGGTTTAACTACTCAGTCTCGAAGTTATACCTCATGTTACAATTCCTTCGGGTTTTCATCACTGTCCTCCTCGTCATGGTAGGCTCCAAGGATCATAACGGATGGCGGCTACCTCGACGGCCTCCTCGAGTCAAAGACGATCCACCCGAGAGTCTATAGTCCGAGCACCTATCTCGAATCTGAGATAACTACGGCTTCTAGTTTGCTAAGTTAGAAGTCCTAGGTGGTGTAGAGTATTTAGATGGATTACTTTGTCTCTCTAAACCCTAAGATCCTCAACACATGAGAGTTTTTAGGGTTTGAGGAAGAAGATGAAGACTTGAGGAGAGAGAAGGTGTTTGTGATAATGATAATGAATTATTCTCATGCTTGAATAATGATGAAGCATACAAATATCTCTTGATCAAATATCTAGAAATATCTTGTAAGCTTCATTTAATTCAAAGGGTGAATCACCACATGAGTCATGGTTCATTTAATGAAAACCTACACCTCATCTCCTCCACCGCATTTCCTTCTAGAAGCTTCCCGACAAATTACGAGACTGCCCCTCCCATCCGTATTTATGAAAAACACGGATAAACTGAGACCAAATAAATCCATCGGTATAATACTAGAATCCGGCTTAAACCAAAGCCCACTAGTATTATCTGCCCGATCACAGTACATGCACAAGTGTACGTAAGTAATCGCGGCCCTGCTGTAAAACTATACGGCCTCTACATACACCTATTGCCCGGTGCAAGGAAACTCTCTATGTGGGACTCTAAAGAGTCGACACTACGCTGGCATGGGGTTTAACCACAGGCCGCAAGCGGTACTAGCTATACGTAACGGTCCCCAGGTAGACGTCGATAAGAAGGCCGATGAGGTAACTCATCCGATCTCCTACTGAGCCTATATGTGACAATCTCCGTACAGTCCAGTCTGTTCGTCAAAGAGTATCGCATATCGGGCCTAGGGGGATGGTGAACATTAGATCCCTAATAGCGGTATAAGTTGTGCCAGAGTGTAGCCCAGAACACCCTGAGAAACTACTGGAACACCTACCAATAAATCTCACTTGCCGTGGCCACGGGCCTTTGTGTAATGGCTCTCCAACACAGCGTGATATCAACCCCCAATACCGGGAGAGACGAATCCTATCTTACCGCCACTGCCTCCAAGTGCTTCAGGACTGCACCTAACTACTACCTGTTTGCACGACTCGTTTAAGCCGTAGTAGGGTAGTGATCAAAGTACAGTGGGAACACACTCGAGGCGAAGTAGCAGTGTCAAGTATACAGACTAACCTGTACTCATGTCACCTGGGAACTGCTACCTGACGACAGGTATAATAACCATCAGCAGTTCCCGGCGAGTCCTGTCCATTGTACCCGTAACCTAACGAGCACCTGTATACTATCTCCAGTACGACATACTAATGGCTGTGGAACAGACCATCTCCCTACCTGGGATGAGAAACGTATACACCAGTCTAGTCCGGAGTATCGATGCCCTGTCTCGATAATCCAATGACTAGGGTCCTGTATAAGAATGTGCTTATAGACTACGCAGCCCCCACTAGTGTGACTGTCATCACAACGCTGGTAATCAAGCAAAGATCCTAAGATCTCTACTAATATGTATAAGCGATATGCTAAAAGAAACATACGCACATATTAAAGTAGAAACAAACCAAGTAGCATACTACCATTTTTAGCAAGATTGTCAATATAACTGTGAATATCCCAAGCTTCCATTAGTAATATATAAGCCAGTATGATACAATAATGGCCTCTAGGGCATATACACTAACACCATGACTATGAAATCTGGCAAATGGACATCAAGACCGTTTTTCTAAATGGTGATTTAGAAGAGAGGGTGTACATGACACAGCCAGAAGGTTTCGTAGACAGTGGGAAAAGCGGAAAGGTGTGCAAGCTGCTTAAATTAATTTACGGATTAAAGCAGGCATCGCGGAGCTGGAACATCTGTTTTGATGTGGCAGTCAAAGAGTTTGATTTCATCAAAAACGTAGATGATCCATGTATATATAAAAAGGTTGTAGAGAGTATGATTGTCTTCCTCATATTATACGTGGATGACATACTCTTGATAAGAAATGATGTTCTTATGCTGCACTCGGTCAAACTCTTCCTATCATAAAAGATCTAGGTGATGCCTCCTATATCATAGGGATAAAGATCTATTGAGATAGATCTAAAAGGATGTTGGGATTGACTCAATCCAGGTACATAGACACCATACTAAAAAGGTTTAGTATGAAAGATTCTAAGCGTGGTAATTTACTCGCTTGTTCAGGAATCACACTCTCCAAAGTGATATCTCGCAAGACTGATTTGGAGAGGGCTCACATGCACGTGATACCCTATGCTTCTGCATTTGGGTCTATCATGTACGCGATATTATCCACCAGACCGGATGTAGCTTACGCACTTAGTGTTTTAAGTTGGTATCAATCAAACCCAGGGAAAAAGCACTGGACAGCTGTAAAGAACATTCTTAAGTACTTGAGAAGGACTAAAGAGATGTTCTTGGTGTATTGTAACGGAGAACTCCATGTGGTTTCGTTTACCGATTCGAGCTTGCAGAGTGATAAGGACGATAACAAGTCTGTCTCGGGTTTTGTCTTCACCCTCAATGGAGGGGTGGTATGTTGGAAGAGTTCCAAGCAAGATACCGTAGCGGACTCGACGATGGAGGCTTAATACATCACTGCTAACGATACTTCTAAAGAGTCTGTCTGGATGCAGAAGTTCATTGCTGAACTTGGTGTGGTTCCATTGATTGAAGATCCAATACCCTTGTATTGTGATAACAATGGAGCTGTGGCTTTGGCCAAAGAACCCCGGTCCCATCAGCCATACAGACATATTCTAAAGCGGTATCACCTGATCCAGGAAATAGTTGATCGCCGTGAGATCGAGATCAGGAGAGTAGATACGAAGGACAACACAGCGGATCCACTCACGAAGGCCCTCCCCAGACGCAGTTTGAGAGACTTTTTGGGATATTGGGTATGCGATACTACAACAACTGGCCTTAGTGCAAGTGGGAGATTGTTAGGAATATGTATGCCCTAGAGGCCATTATTGTATGATATAGTGGATGCTTGGACATATATAGAGAGAACTTTCTTGCTCGACATGATAGTATGCTATCTGATTGCTCTTTATCTTAACATGTACACTTCTTTTAGTATATTGTCTCTCTGATATATGTTGATAAAGCCTTTAGAATGTTGGCTTGACTACCAGGACTATGATACAGATCATACTAGAAGGGATTTTGTAGTCCGCAAGCACATCCTTAACAGCTCCTAGTCGAGGGACTATCGAGACAGGGCATCGATATCCCAGAGTAGACTAGTGTGTATGTTTCTTGACTCTATATGGGGCGATGGTTGATCCCACAACAATTGGTGTTTGACATCAAAGATTGTGCACAGGTGATCATTAAAGAATAGGTACACCGAACAGGACTCGCCGAGAACTCCTAGATGGTACCATACCTATCGTCAGATGGCAGTTCTTTGGTGACACTTGTACAGGTTAATCTATAGACCCGAGATCATCATAGTGTCTTGTGTGGTTCCCACTGTGCTTTGATTTCCTCCCTACCACGGTTCAAATGAGCATGCAAACAGGTGGATTTTGGGTACAGTCCTGAGTCACATGGGGGTAGTGAGCGATAGGAGGGGTTTTCGTCTCTCCCGGTATTGGGAGTTGAAGTTGCGCTATGCTCGATTGGCTATAACAGTAAGTCCCTAGCCAGGGATGATGAGATTTACTGGTAAGTGTTATCAGTAGTTTCTCAAAAGGTTATAGGCCAAACATCGGCATGACTTATCAAGTTATTGGGGTCTGACGATTCCACCCCCCAAGCTCGATATGCGACATATCAGATGAAAAGACCGGACTGTATGGTAAGTGTTGCTTATAGGCTTTACGGGAGTTTGGACAAGTTTGCTTGTTGATCTTCTATTCGTTCAATACCTGGGTAGCCGTTACTGTTGGATATAGTGCCCTCAGAATCAATTATTGGATCGCAGGCACGGGATTGCAATAATTGAGGGAGGACCTATGCCGGTAGGACAGTCTTACTCAAGATGATAGTTTGCTATCTGGTTTATCTTTATCATCGTGTACAGCTTTAGGTGACCTTAGAGGTCACTATTGCACATTGATAGAGCCCTTAGGATTCTTGCTTGACGGCCAGCAGTATGATGGCGATCATATATGTGGGAGCTGGAGTCTATAAGCATATCCTTAAAAGGTCCCTAGTCGTAGGAGTTTCGAGACTGGGCATCGATACTCCATTAGTAGACTAGTGTATACAGTCGAGACCCCGACGAGGGGCGGTGGCCGGTTTCATAAGCCATTGGTGTCAGTTGGTTCACCTAAGATGTATACAGATGCTCATTGGGTTATGAGTACACCGGACAGGACTTGCCGGGAACATACTAGTTGGTATTATACCTAGCGTCAGATAGCAGTTCCCTGGTGACATGTGTACAGGTTAGTTCATCGACCTGAGATCGTCATTTGTCTCGTGTGAGTTCCCACTGTACTTTGATTACTACCCTACCACGGCTCAAAAGAGTCGTGCAAACTGGTTTTAGTTGGGTACAGTCCTGAGCCACATGGAGGCAGTGAGCGGATCGGCAGGGGTTTTTCTCTCCCGGTATTGGGAGTGAGATCGCGCTGTGTCTATGAGAGCCATTACACAAAGCCCTCGGCCGAGGCAGGAGATTTACTGGTAGGTATTCCAGTAGTATCTTAGGGTGTTCTGGGCTTCACTCCGACACGACTTGTACCGCTTTTGGGGGTCTGACTTTTACCAACTCCCTAGGCCCGCCATGCGATACTCATAGACGAACGGACCGGATTGTACGGATATTGTCATTGACAGGCTCAGTAGGGTGTCGGGATGAGTTCGCTCATCGACCTCCCTTGTAGTCAATACCTGGTAGCCCGTTACGTACGGCTAGTACCTCTGACGTGCTAGTGGTTAAATCCACAGCTAAAGTATTGACGAGTCTTTAGAGTCCCCCACAGACAGTTTCTCAAGTTTTGGGCGAAACGTTGTAGAGGCCGTATGATATATGGCAGGGTTCGATCATATACGTACGGTAGTGCACGGATCATGATCGGACAGATCATACTAGTGGGCTTTGGTTTAAGCCGGATCCTAGTATTAGATTTGTTGGATTACTTTAGTCTCATCGCATTCGCATTCAGTCGGAATGCGGGTGCAGGTATGTATATACAGGTGAGGGGTATCCTTGTGATCCGTCACGAGTTTACTTTAGATGTTGCCGGATCTTTTTGTTGGACCAAACATTTGGATTAATGTTTGGATAGGAATTAGTGAGCTAAAATTTCATCATGAGATGCATTAATGTGGCATAGACATATATCATGACTCATGGTCTCTTTTTTAGCAAATGTGTCACATTAGTGGATTGATTTGAGTCATGAAATGAGAAGGAGAGAGAGAGGGGCTGCCTTAGGTAGTGAGCTCTCATATTCTTCCACGCTCTCTCACTCTCATTATTGATAGCATCACAACAAAAGAAAAGAAAAGAAGTGAGAGTCTCTTCTTCTTCTTCTTCCTCTAGCTCATAGCTTCCATTAATAGCAACACCTTCAACCTCCATCCAAGCCATGGATGCAAGAGGCAAAATGATCACAAACATTCTCTACAACATCTTGGACGCGTCGGCTAGTACACTTCACGCCCGAGTAGCTTCGGATGAAGCGGGAGCTCGTAAAAAGACTTCTCGATGTGGTGCCCTTTCCGACGAGGAGATGAAGACCGGAGTTGCCGCGGGGAGATCGGGATGGTGGCCGAAGACCAAAGGACACGGATCGCTCAGTATAACTCTCTACCCTTTCTCTAATTTGCTAGTAGTAGGTTAATTGTTCGATCCGGGATTTAAGCATACGATAGCGCCGGTTTTCATGTTAAGAAAAATTTTCGTTTCCGCATTTTGGCCTCGTACAGACGGCCGGAGCGCTACCGTAGTCTTACCGTTACGTCCAGCTAGTACCACTGATGGCTTGTGGATATCTGATGTGATCATTACCTACTGCTGCTGTATTGATGAATTTTTAGAGTCCCACACAAAGGTTTCCTAGCTCAAGCGAAACGAAGTAGGGCACATATGGAGATATGTGCGGAAGTTTGATTAAATACGAGTATGTGATACCATATTTTAATCTAGCGATATTTGATATCAGTCAGGTTATATATGATTATTGAATCAAGTGTTGATTCAATGATTTGATTTATGTATATATATTTGATATTGGCCGGTTATATATGATATGACCAGATTATTGAATCAAGTGTTGATTTAATATCTAATATTGAATATTTGCTGGTTGCATGTGATATAACCGAATTATTGAATCAAGTGTTAATTTAATAAGGTGATATACATATAAATATGATATTAGTCAGTTATATATGATATAACCGGATTATTGAATCAAGTGTTGATTTGATAATTTGATAGATATATTTATATATTTGATATATATATATATATATATATTAACTAATATTTAGCTCACTTAAGATTTTCTTCTTTTTACATATATTTATATATATATATATATATATATATATATATTTATATGTGTATTTATTGTATTATGGTTGATGATACATAGAAATAGGATGTATGAGAATCACATATGAAGTGAGATGAAGAGATAATGATTTAAATTAATGAATTAAAAGAAAAGGAAATGAGTCGTATTCTTTAGTTGCTTGTTGAAGCCTTGAGAAGCCATGACTCATCACTTCTCTTTTTGGATTATTCATTGATATTTATCACTATCTAATCTCATCTCATCACTTCACCTCATGGTTCACTCTTTCATCGAAGTACATCTCCTCCTTCTTCCTTTCTAGGGTTTTTCTTGAGTTAGAAAATGAAAAGAGAAAATAATTTCTAGTGAGCAAAATTCCTACTTCATCAATCTACACTATTTAGTATAAGTTGTTTGCTTCACTAATACTTTGATTAGTGAAGAGTAAGTTTGAGTTAGAGAAACTTCAAGGTGGATCATTTTCGGCTTCGAAGACTACAAACAAGCTCGTTCCTTTCATCAAGTGGAGTCAAGAAAGAGTTCTAAGGACTACTACTTAGAGCTTTAGAAGTGAAGGACCGCTCTACAAAGGTTGTAAACCCTCTTCACTTAGTGTAGAACTTGTTTGCTTTATTCTAAATCCTAATTCTCTAGTTAAATTCTAGGTTAGTTTGCTTAGCACTCTAGATTTTTTTAAAATTGTATACTTGATGCTTGTAGAATCCTAGAGAGGTGCTAAGACATACTTTCACTCTCCACCCTGACGCGATGGCCGCTCCATCGCGCCTGGTATGTGCTGCCTCAAGTTGAACTGGCTAAGGACACGGTCTGGCATTTGCATCTGAATAACATCGTTGCAGATGACCAACGTCCGCGCAAGCCAGAAGCTGGTGCCTGCTAAGCATAATAGATGTAAAGTGCTCATCAAGTCAGGTGTGTATGGTTTCTACGTAACTGATGTCTCCTCCATGACATTGAACTTGTTACGGTAGAAGTGAAGGATGTGATCCGGTGTCACATCCCATGACCTGGGCATTTTCCACCTGCATAGAGATTACACACAAGTTAATATTCCAAAAAAACTTGAAATTTGAAATATGCGCATAGGTTCAATTACTTACTAGCAACCATATGGCTTTTGGCTATTTAAAGCGAACTGTGTCGTAATGGTCAAGCGACCAATAGAGAGATATGTCCACAATCATATCTGAAATAAAATATGATAGAATACGGCTTTACAATGAATATCAATATAATTACGCAAAATTAGTAGAATGAGGCTTTAAGTATTTTATATCTGAAGAAGCGTCAAACAGCCCCCAAAACACTTCTGCTTCATCAATGTAGCCATTCTCAACTTACTGTAGAGGAATGACAGAACTGCACTCCTCCACGATAAAGTGCCAAACTAGTCGAGATCGGCTAAAAAAGGCAGCCAGGCAAGACTAACTCTGCTCTTGCTCCTATCCGGGAACAAGCGAACCTATATCTGATGTAAAATATAGGCTCATACGTGCTGCTTGATCCCCGTAGGGGTAGAATCCATGGCAGGCTCAGCACTAAACGCTTCTCGCAGCCAACTCAAGTTAATACTACTACCTCTTCTCTACCCAACAGGCGGAATCCTATCCAATAAGTTGGGACACAAATCTGACCGATCATAGCTGTATTCCATAGCAACCACCTCTCCGTCTATAGGCAGACCAAGCCGCAAAGCGACGTCCTGAAAGGTGATAGTCATCTCACCAACTCTAAAATGAAATGTGGAGCTCTCTACTCTCTATCTATTTACCAAAACCGTAATCAAGCGTCTATCCAGACGCATATACTCTAATTTAGATAGAAGATGAAAGCCTGCTCGTTGCAGCTTAGCCTGCACACGGGTATCTCCAGCTGGGATTCTGTTGCGTTGGATTGAGTGTTAAACGCATATAATCATCTGATCACTCTACCAATTACAAAAAAAAGACTTGTATCAGTAACATATAAATAATATATGTAATCAGAGAAAATAAAATTACTAAATTTTACATGTACTACTGCGGCGTTGGCTAACCCGTAGTCAGCATGCAAGTACAGAACACTCGCATCTATAGGTCCAGGCTCCATAGATATATCTGTACAATGAAAAAATCGAGTTATATTATCTTTGAAAAAATGAGCATGTATAACAAAAAACATATGTGCACGTGTATGTGTGGGTATATGTATGTTTGTTTTTTGTGTTTGAACGTGTGTATGTGTGTGTGTATGCATGTATTTGTATTTCAAAGTATAGGCAGTGATTACCAATGGCGACGTGGGGCTGGAGGATTTTTGCATTGTGTCTTGTTATGACTATACTCATTGCTGATACTGCATCTATTTTGCCTGCGTCCTTCTCATGAATCATCCATAACACCTTTGATACGAGTAGAACATGACCGTCCTTCTTGTTGATTGGTTGTCTTTTGCGTACGTGCGTTTTAAAATCAAAATTAAGAATATACCACAATCAATAACAGTGTCGCTTGGTAGCTAGCTGGTTGAGTACTGGTCGGTCCACAGGGAAAACGTGTTCTTTTTTTAAGTTCTTACGAGTTAAGTCCTATTTTGGTAGGTTTTGATTTAAATATCTACGATTGAATTTAATTTGATTTAAAGCCTTGCTAGGGTTAGGATTAGGTTAGTTTGGAAAAATAACTCTACTCACTGCTTCCTTTGCCCTAATTAAGAACATAGGTGTTAGGGTAATAGTCAACAAAAGGGACTAGCACGACTAGGAAGAAACTTCGTTTCTTTCTTTTGGTCCTTGTCCGTCATTTCTTAATTCTTAGCCCCTCTATGTAAATCAACCACAACCGATCTAACTAGGGAGTCACCACTATCTCGTAGGATAGGGTGCCGTAGTGAGCGGTGTGTGTTTGATTCAAATAGAGTCCTAATTAAAATGTTATACGGGCAAGAAAGGAGTGAGAGATTTCCATCTTTCAAACCTACCCAATCATAACCCTAACAAGTGAGGAATTACTCACTCATTAGGAATGTTGCGATAAAATTCATTTTTATAGTTTTAATTTAATTACCTAATCTGCCGATAAAAAAGACAGATGATAAAATTGCAGAAATTAATTCAAATGGAAAATTGCAAGATAGAAAAAAAAAACATACTTTATTGACACCTCTTCAACGATTACAATGAAAAAAATTTAATCTAGAAAAATAAAAAGAGGCATGCCTAATTAGGCTTTCGGGTTTCCTATTTATAGATAGGAGAAACCCTAGGGTTTACATCTGATCCACATTTGAAATTACAAGACTACCCTAAGAAAGCCGGGTCAAAGCACCGACACCCACCGACACGTGCACTGCACGGCCGCGGAACCGCGGCAGAATGCCATGTTTGGCCGCGGATCCGCGACCAATTGGTGGGATCTCTGGCTCAGTTCTTCAGGGTTGCTTCATGTTGCCTTTTCTTTCTGTTTTCTTCACTTGGTTCCACAGAATATCTTCTATTTTCTTCCAGATTTCCAACAGTGCAGAATTTGTGGACTTTTACCGTCAGCTTCGCATTGAAGTCTTGAATCTTGTGCTGCCCTTTTGCTTTGTGCACTTGAACTGTTTACTGGTCTTCGTTTGTTCCTTAAACTGGTAGGCGGGGTCATAAAGTTTCATCTATTTGTTGGTCGTGGTCTCACATTTGTAGCGTCTTATCATGAATTTCACTGTATTGTTCTGAAAACCCGTAACCTGCAACTATTTAGCAGATATGGATCAAAAGCACCTATTTATTTGTAATATGATTAAGAATGGGGAATATAATAATACAAAATTCTGATATGAACAAATACCCCCAAACTTATCTTTTGCTCGTCCCGAGCAAAACCATTTTTATTCTCGAAAAATCATAACCTCACTTTCGCAGGGAATCGCGATTGCACTGATCTCGTGCAACAAGCTGTTAAATCTCTAGGAGTCCCTAGTATGAGGAGTGTTGTCCCCTAAGGGTTTTCAGCGGATACTACCCAAAAAATCCGATCAATTTGGCCTATTGACTTTCATTCTTCAATTCGGTATTCTAGAAAGAAATTCTGTTATCTTCAACTTAGAAATCATCAACCCATATTTTTCACACTTACTTATCATTTAACTTAAGATCGTATATGTTCTGTAGATTTATTAAGCTTTCAGAATCTTTTGAATTTCCCTTCTAAGGTTTCATCTCAACTCCTGAATTTTTATCATCTCTACTGAAAATATAATCCCTATCTTCCATTCCTATCTCTCACCCAAACCCCAATCATACACCTCTACGTGTGTGTAATTATCACTCTTACACTTGGAAATTCAATTCAAACTATCATACTCTTGTCCATCGTCCAAAGTACTTTTAGTTGGTGAAGTTTAGATGAAATTGCTCACACATCCTTCATGCGACCGTTAATACTTCTTGAGCTACTAACGACCGATTACAAAATGTGTTCGCGCATTTAGGCGTAATTCCTCGTCATGTAATACCTAAGGCTTTAGCAGTGACTCCCAAACCAGTTGGTCTAAGGCACTAGGTGATAAAGCACCCTAGCTATATATATTTTTTATTTTACGCAGCCTTAAGTAATTACAAAACCAGTGTTCATTTTTTTATATCTCTTATTTCACACTTATACTTTAATTTTTTCTTATACTAAGGATTTTAGACAAGAGCATTTCAAGGTATGCTCTACTATCCTAAATTTCAAGGTGCGTGTATGTGCGAGTTGTAGGGTATATATTTTCAGAATTTAGACTAAAAGTTCGGAATTATTTTTCAGTCTTACATTTCAATAAAAATTTCAATACTCTTCCCTTATTTTGACTTAGCACAAGAACTGAACTCAAAATTTTCCTATTTCTAAATAAACTATAAGGACATATATTTTCTACAGTTAAGCTTTAAGAAAGGTTATTTTTATGGTTTTAAACTTACTAAGTTTAGGATCTAGTTTTTCCCTACTATTCAACCGTCTTGTCGAACTTAAGTCAAATATGGCCAAAATTGAATTTTTCAATTTTTATAATTTTTTAAAATTTTTCAATTTTTTATTTGATTTTATTTTTATAATTTTTTTATTTTCATTTTCAGATTTTATAATTTTTCATAAAGATGCGATGCAGAATTAAACATGCAAAGAAAGAAAAGAAAAAAATATGTACAAAAATTAAAATATACAATGCAATGATAACTATTTACAAACCACCTCCTCCCCCAAACTTACCAAAAGCAGTGCCCTCACTGCTCATGTCCTCGCCGTTCCCTCGAACGTGAACGGGAACGTTCCTCTCTCGCTAGCAGGGTAGACAAGCCATGCTCTATTTCGGTCACACGGTGATCCAAGTTGGTCACCATCCCTACCAATCTGTCTATCCTCCTAGTGGCTTTCCTAAGTAGACGTGCATGTTCTGCGGGGGTAAGCTCTTCCTCGCTCGCGGTCGAACTGGAGCTGGGTATTCTGGCGGGTACATTCTCGGCCGGTTCTGTTCGCATCCATACATCATTTAAGTGGGTATAGGACATGGACACACCCTCAATAAGAGGCCTAATGGGGATACCTCCAGGTATGTAAAACTCAAATTCCTCCACGGGGAGGAAATAGCGACACAGTTGTGTCACTAACATAGGGCATGTGTAATTGGCAGCCCTTTTGCCCGCACCGATTGAATGAAGTAATACCGTGCACATATCATAGCTTGGGTTCCTAGTCATCAAGGTGTGCACGATATGAAGGGATGGTGTGCAAAATGTAGTATTGTGCGAACTACCAAAAATGTTATTTTGTGCCCAATGACACACAGTGAGTACATTCGCAAAGAGGGTTCTAGCCTGGATGCCCTTACGTGGCTCCCTCGAACAGTCATTACCTATCAAGGATAGGTAATCCTCTAATTGGAGGGGTTGGTCATGGATAGGCAGTCTAGGAATTAAGGTGACTTCATGGATGAAGTCCTTATTGATTATGATTTCGCTATCCCCCCAATTTAGCTTAATGTATCCGTGTTATGAGAGGCAACCTTCTTCCATGCACTCGTAAAATTGGGTGACGAGATCTAGAAGAGTGAAGGAGTTTGGATGGTTAAAAAGTAAGAAATTCCACCCTCGCCTTCGGATCTCTTCACCGAAATAACTTTCGTAGATCGTGTGTGCAAACATTTGTGAGAAGTCCTTTTCAAATTGCAGGGTTGGTGCCATCACAGAAAATGAAATTTGCAGAATTTATAAATTAACAAAGAAGAGTTTAGAAGATCGAACCACCTCTGAATTTTTCAGAGGGAGACGAGACCAAAGAGCGGCGGTTGCGTGGCCGAAGGTGGCGTTAAACGGCGGTTCCGCGGAAGGAGGAGGAGATCTCTCAGAACTTGTTGCTGCGGCGGCTAGGGTTTTTAGAGATATGAAGTTAGGGTTTGGTAAATTCAGAAGAGGGGTCGGGTTCTTTTTATAGGGTTTTATTGGTTAATTGTAAAAAGGTCCTCTTAAAAGGAGGAATTTATTTGTAAATTAAAACTTTTATTTTTAATTTTTTTTATTAAAACTGAAAATTTACAAAAATACACAAAAAAATATTTTATTTTGTTTTGTTTTGTTTTAATTACAAGTGATAAATACCCCCAAACTTATTTGAAACAGTGTTTCCACTGTTTATGCGGTGAAGTTCAGGATTAAGGGGGAAAAGAGAACAGTATCAATCTATACAAAGCCTTACACAGGCCAAAAGTGAGCACCAACCATTCAAATATTCTATCTCTGTAGTGTGTTGGTTGGTGAAAGAATGCGGAGAGGAAAAAATCGGAGAATACGCGAGACTGTATGGGAAGGAAGGTGAAATACGGTCTCAGTATATTAGTAGAAGAATGGCGGAAGAGAGAAAGAAGTGTAGTACGAACTTGAGGGTGTAAATTTAGTGAATAAATTAGCACAAATTATGATGACCGATGTGTAAAAAGAGATTGTGCTAATCTATCAACCCGTCGAGAAATAGGGTCAAATCCCTCAAAATTCGTAAGAAAACATAGGTACATCGAACTTGGTAAACCAAACATTGAAAATGAAAGTGTAATGATTTCTTGCAAGGTCGGAACGAGGATGGAAGGAAGTGATTGAGGAAGGTTATCGGGTAAAAATTCAGGAGGGTGTGCGCAGTCCATGAAAGGGATAGAATGAAGTGGAAAATCCGACTCCTCAAGTAAAACTGCTTCATCCTCAATAATTTCCTCAATACTCTCCATGCAATTCTCATCAAAATCAAGACGCATATGAAGTTCGGGAAAAACATTTAATGACTCGGGATGATGAATTGGAGAGAGAAACTCATCTAAATCTGTGGATTCATCATCCAAAATATTCCCAGCGTCAATATCCTCGATCAAGTGAAAATTAAATATTTCAGACACCTCATCAAAAGCATGGGTATCAATCAATTCAGGTTCTAGAGTGGAGGTGTAGAGGTCAAAATGATTGGGGATGGTTTCACTCAAAAGGGACCCTTCATAATCAGGTAAATCAAACACTACAAAGTCGCACAACTCATTAAACGTTCTATTTTCAACTGGTGAATCATTTGGGACACTTGATAGATATTCAAAACCGGAGTTGTGGGATTCAATTGGGGATGGGTAGGTTTGATTTGGAAGGGTGTACAACTCACTCTTACCACTCAAATTCTCAATCTGTCCAACCGCCTCATCATACATTGGAAAATTTGGAGCTAGTTGGAAACCAGCTACCGGGTCACTAGGTTGTATGAGGGCCGCCATGGACGCATTCAAGTCCATCATCTATTGGCTTGACGCTGCCATAAAATCTTTCAACGACTGTTCCAGACTAGACATAGGTTGTGACGGGGTTTCAATAAAAGATTTAAAGATGTTTGGATATTGGAAACTCCCAAATGGCTGTTCAGAAGCACTGTCTAGGGAAGGTGCAAAAGTCGGGTCGGAATGGTAGGAATTGAATGGTTGGACAGAAGTAGGATCAACATTTGGATAAGAAAATGAATGGAATTATTGATCTAAAGAATTCACAGTGGTGAAAGGATTGAAAGATTGGTTACGAGATTGTTCAATATGGTCAGCAATAGACAAGGGTTTCGGAGTTACAACAGGACTCGGAAAAGGGGAATCAACGTAAGAAGGTGGTGCAGGTTGAAATGGTTGGTATAATGTGGATTGCGGAGTCCAACTTGTTGTCCTAGACGCGTCTATTCGATCTTTCAAAGAAATTTTGGGTATGGAGGGGTCGTTCGAAATTTGACCAAAACAAGAAGCGTAAGAAGTAATGTCTGGTTGATGGTACCAAAATTCATCAAGAGTTTTGCGAGGTGGGGTATCCATGATGTGATGAGAGAAAGGAAAAGAATGTGAATTTTTTTATTTTTATTTTTATTTTTTCAATTTTTATTATTATTTTTATTATTTTTTTTATTTTTAAAAAAAAATTTGTTTTTGGAGTTTTGAAATTTTCGAAAGTGTTTTTTTTTCTCAGAAAGAGTTTTGCAAAAATTTGTACGGAACTACGGCACAATCATAATTTAAGCATGCACAATCAAACCTAGAGTTAGGGTCTCCTAATTCAACTAGACTTCTCCGAACTGTTCCAAAGCAACAAGTTGTGAGATATCCCTCAAATCGCCTCTTCACCGCCAATTGTGGCCAGGTAAGCACAATGAAGAAAGGAGGGATCCGCTCATGAATCACCGTGAGACAGACCTTTTAAAATTACCTTTCTCACTTGTCTAGCCTAGGCACCACAAAGTCAGGTTTAGATAAACGATTGAATGCCCACAACCTTCCTTTGTCCTAATGAGCGCAACAGTCCTTAATTGGCTGAGTCTAGATATTTTTTAATTAGCTCAAGGGTGATGCATATTCTTTTAGTGATTTTTGGGGTATTAAGAAGGGTAATGAAATCCCCACCCAATCTTGATTGGTGTTATAACCCCTTAAAGTCCGTATTAATTATGCAAAGCAGTTAACACACCAAAAATCTAAAACACTTGCAAATTTTTTTTATTTGGCAGCGTAAATAATCCTGCACAAAAATGATTTATTGGAGAGGAAGAAAGATTTTGCGTAAAGAACCTTGCAGGAAAAAATTTTCAGTGGAGATCAGGGTATAGAGGGGACAAAAAATACTTACAGAAAAATTTGGGGTGCTGACGTCAGCAATTGACCACGGAACCGCGGTCAAACTCCTTCTTATGCTGCGTTTCCGCCGAAGTTTGGTTGGTTTGGATCTCCAAATTCTTCCTGTTTGCTGTTATTGTTCTCCTCTGTTTGTTCAGATCCTCTGTTTCTTGATTTGTTCACTGGGCTTGCTCCAGATCTGAATCAGTGTTTGCTCCAAGCCTGCACACTTGCACAAAAAACTTTCAAAAATAACAAGATGATTTTTATTTTTATTTTTTTTCAATTTTTATAATTTTTTTTAAAATTTCAATTGACCCGAAATTACAAAAAGAAAATAACTACAGTTTCCCCGGCAACGGCGCCATTTGATTGGTTGTCTTTTGCGTACATGCGTTTTAAAATCAAAATAAAAATATACCGCAATCAATAACGGAGTCGCTTGGTAGCTAGCTGGTTGAGTACGGGTCGGTCCACAAGGAAAACGTATTCTTTCTTTAAGTTCTTACGAGTTAAATCCTATTTTTGGTAGGTTTTGATTTAGAAATCTAAGATTGAATTTAATTTGATTTAAAACCTTACTAGAGTTAGGATTAAATTAGTTGGAAAAATAACTCTACTCACTGCTTCCTTTACCCTAATTAAGAACATAGGTGTTAGGGTAATAGTCAACAAAGGGGATTAGCACGACTAGGAAGAAACTTCATTTCTTCCTTTTGGTTCTTATCCGTCCTTTCTTAACTCTTAGCCCTAATCTCTATGTAAATCAACCACAACCGATCTAACTAGGGAATCACCGCTATCTTGTGGGATAGGATGCCGTAGTGAGCGGTGTATGTTTGATTCAAATAGAGTCCTAATTAAAATGTTATATGGGAAAGAAAGGAGTGAGAGATTTCCATCTCTCAAATCTGCCCAATCCTAACCCTAATAAGTGAGGAATTACTCACTCATTAGGAAAGTTGCGATAAAATTCATTTTTATAGTTTTAATTTAATTACCTAATCTGTTGATAAAAAAGACAGATAATAAAATCGCAGAAATTAAATTCAAATGGAAAATTGCAAGATAGAAAAAAAAAACTTACTTTATTGACACCTCTTCAATGATTACAATGAAATAAAATTTAATCTAGAAAAATAAAATGAGCCATGCCTAATTAAGCTTTCGGGTTTCCTATTTATAGATAGGAGAAACCCTAGGGTTTATATCTAATTCACATTTGAAATTACAAGACTGCCGTAAGAAAGCCGGGTCAAAGCACCGACACGTGCACTGCACGACCGCGGAACCGCGGCAGAATGTCATGTTTGGCCGTGGATCCGCGGCCAATTGGTGGGATCTCTGGCTCAGTTCTTCAGGGTTGCTTCAAGTTACCTTTTCCTTCTGTTTTCTTCACTTGGTTTCTCAGAATATCTTCTATTTTCTTCCAGATTTCCAACGGTGCAGAATTTGTGGACTTTTACCATAAGCTTCGTGTTGAAGTCTTGAATCTTGTGTTGCCTTTTTGCTTTGTGCACTTAAACCGTTTACTAGTCTTCGTTTGTTCCTTAAACTGGTAGGCGGCGTCATACAGTTTCATCTATTTGTTGGTCGTAGTCTCACATTTGTAGCGTCTTTTCATGAATTTCACTGTATTGTTCTGAGAACCTGTAACCTGCAACTATTTAGCAGACATGGATCAAAAGCACCTATTTATTTGTAATATGATTAAGAATGGGAAATATAATAATGCAAAATTCTGATATGAACACTTGTCTTCTACCGATAGGTGGTAGAATCATTGGACCTTTGTATGCCTCCCAATATCAACTATCATGTACAGGATGGAACAACGGGCATAAGTAGCGTTGTATTTAGAGACAGAATACCATTTCAAAGCAAGATCGTGATGTGCAATGTTCCCCCCACCCTCTGCAAGTGTGTATGCTGAAATTACATGTGAACAAGGCAAATTTTGCAACTTAGGAATATTGCACATACAACTGCAGTTCCTACCATTGATGACTACGTTGGAATTTTTCTATCTTTGTCAGTCACCGGCCATTCGGACTGGCTGAACCTTATGATTCAAGAATGCCTAGCATCAATAGCCTTTTTTGTTATTAATTTTTCGAATTTAGGACATAATTTTATCGTCCACTCTTGTCTCTCCTGACGTCGTGCAAAGAAGTATTTGTTCGCCCTGTAAAAAGTTCATCCTACTAAGGCCTGAATAGGTAAATATCGAGATCCTTTTAAGTCCTCGTTAAAGCTTTCTGAAGTATTCGTAGTCATCATGCAAAATCTGCTCCAACCATCTTTCGAAAGAGCCCATCTTTTTTCTTCATTTTTAAGGCTACTTTCAATCCAAGTATCTACTCTTGGACATATACGTTTAAGTTCCTTTCTCAGCCCTGTATATGTCAAGTCATCTATTGCACATGCGATTTAAGATAAACAAACTCTGCAAGGTTTTGCCACTAAATCCAGCAGTTGAGAAGTTATCTCAGATATGTCATATACAATAATGATGACTATGAGATTCCAGCCATGATTTTCTTAGTGCAGTCGGAATCCCTTTTATCCGGTCAGATATGAAAGTAATGTGTCTTCTCCACACGAATAGAATGTATAGATGAATGCAAGTAATGAACCACTCCCAATTTTTAGTGGTTTCACCTCCAACTACAGCATATGTCAAACGATAAATGCCATCATTTACATCAGCGCCGGTAGCAATGAGCAAAGTCCCTTTTTATTTGCCGTATAAGTATGTCCCATCAATACTGAGAATGGGACAACAATAAGCGAAACCATCAATGGCCGGTCTGAAAACCCAAAATGCACCGGTAAAATATCCTATTCTTTCTGATATTGAAGTGTCGGTTATCTTGAAGATAGTCCCAGAATTAGTATATTTGATGGCGGAAAGGTGTCATGACAAATGTTCATACGAATCTTCCCAATCTCCGTATATTTTAGACAATGTCTTGTTCAACGATTCCATGCCTTCATATAATTTATTTCAATGAATAATTTATCTTTTATAAGTATTTGAATCGTTTTGGGGGTCAATTCGACATCCGCTTTCATAAAAGGCAATATCCTGTTACATATGAATATAGAAATGGCATGTTTATGATTTGAATTCATTACATGATTCACACAAGTATTATTACCCACATACTTCTTTATCTGCCAATGTCACGTCGGTGATTTCTTCGATATATATGCATGAAGCCTCCACGAGAGGTTCGCGTCTGTTTTATAAACGACGGTGTATTTGGTCTTGGTAGTCTTGATTGGTTTAAAAGAAACTCCGTGTTTAATTGACCAAATGCGGACTACCTGAATTAACTTCTCCTTATTCTCAAACAAACCGCCGACCTTCAACCCACTTTCAATATCGACTGCCGAAAGCCTATCAGTATGAAAGTTGGCATTCTCCATTACCGCTATAGATAATGTTGGGATCCGGCGCCCGTGCCATGGAGGCCGTGGGCGAGGTGAAAGCAAAAAACAAAAACTTTTCGCGAGCACCGGAGTCCCGTCAACCCGAGAATTCGAACTAAACACCCTAAACTAGTAAGTTAAAACATGCAAGGTTTGAGAAATACAACCTTTGTCGCGTATCCACCCAATTGTGGAAGACGACTCTAAGCTCGTAGCCGCCTGGAATGTGCTTCAACATCAACCACCCTTACCGAAGATGATCCACCTGAGGGAACGCGGTGGAGGCTCTAACCGACGGTCTAAAGTTGCTAGGTTTGGATGGCCGATGATGTAGGAACACTCCACTAAATTTTCTCTCAAGAATCTATGCTCAAAAGTGAGAGCAAGAAGAAGGAGAAGAGCTAGAGGAAGAACTTAAACCATCCATGAAGAAGATGAAGAAAATCCTTAAGTCAACATGTGGAAAAGAGAATGGCTACAAAAAAACAACTATGATGCAATAGTGCATCCAAATGAAAAATCATTTAAAAATGCCAAGCCATGCCTCTTAACCATGCTCATGCCACCTCATTTCCAATTTAATTTTCCATAAAAGAAAATCAAATATGAGGTGTCCTTCTTCTAGAAGCATTCCTGTATAAATACGGAATACTTCACCTTGTATATGTATCGCTACATATACGCGTATCCGTAAAAAAATACGGATAGCACCAAAGAGAGAAAATGAATAATGAATAATATGTTGGCTATAGTGCCCTCAAGGCAATTATTGTAATCGCAGGCAGGTGATTATGATGGAGGACCTATACGGATAGAACAATCTTAGAAAATGATAGTATGCTATCTGGTTTGTCTTTATCATCATGTACATGCATTATGTGGTATTACAGATCACTATTACATGTTAATAGAGCCCACAGGATTCTTGCTTGACTACCAGCATTATGATGGCGATCATATATATGGGAGCTGGGTGGTCTATAAGCACATCCTTAAACGTTCTTAGTCGAGGGAGTATCGAGACTAGGCATCAATACTCCAAAGTAGACTAGTGTATACTTATCGAGACCCTAACGAAAGGCGGTGGTCGGTCTCACAAGCCATTGGTGTCATTCAGTCACCTAATATAGTAAACAGGTGCTTATTGGGTTATAAGTTACACTGGACGGACTCACCGGGAACATGCTAGTTGGTATTATACCTATTGTCAGATAGTAGTTCCCAGGTGACATGTGTACAGGTTAGTCTGTCGACCTGAGATCGTCATTTGTCTCATGTGAGCTCCTGCTGTGCTTTGATTACTACCCTACCACGACTCAAAGGAGTCGTGCAAACAGGTTTTAGTTGGATACAGTCTCGAGCCACATGGAGGCAGTGAGCGGATCGTCGGGGATTCGTCTCTCTTAATATTAGGGGTTGATGTCGCGTAGTGCACGGGTGGCCATCACCAGAAATTCTTGGCCAAGGTAGACGAGAATTACTGATTTGGATCAGTAGTTTCTCAGTTTGTGATGGGCTTCATACCGATACGAAATATCGCGTTACTAATGGTCTGACTTTATCCATCCCCCTAGACTCGATATGCGATACTCTTAGAGAAACAGACCGTACTGTATGGAGATTTTCACAGACAGGCTCAGTAGGGGTTCGGATGAGTTTGCTCGTCGGCCTTCCATTCGCTCAATACCTGGGTAGCCGTTACGTACACCTAGTGCCGCTGACGTGCTTATGATTAAACTCAGCGCCATCGTATTGACGAGTACTTAGAGTCCCACATAAAAGGTTTCCCTACTTCGGACGAAATGATGTATAGGCCGTATGGTTTTACGGCAGGGTTCGATCATATACGTGCACTTGTGCACGTATCATAATTCGGACGGATAATACTGGTGGACTTTGGTTTAAGCCGAATCCTAGTATTATATTATTGGATTATTTTCATCTCTTTGTATTTGTATTTTTTAGAATACGAATACGGGCATGTATAAACGGTGAGTGGTATTCTTGTAATTTATTACAAGATTGCTTATAGAAGATGCCATCTCATATTTTGTTTTAACCATTTTGTTAAATGGTTAATAAGGTGGAGGATGAGGTGTGATTTGGCTTTAAATGAAGTATGGCTACTTGGTGACTCATGGGGTAACTCATGGTGTGACTCATGGGTGACTATTGTAGCATGCTTGATTTATTTGTGTGGTGAATTATTGTTCACAAGACTTAGCCATTTTTTTGATGGTTGCTTCACACAACACTATCATCCTCTCTAACTTATCCTCTTCTACCTCTACCCTAAAAATCTCATATGTAGAGAAACCTAGAGTGTTATGAGACATATTAATCCATTATTAGACTCTACATCCTCTAAGCTATCTAGTTTAGTGAACTAGATACCCTAATTACCTCGGTTTTGATGTTGGAGCTCGAACTACAAATCCTCATGTGGATCAACTTCGATGAAGGGAGACTGACGATCAAGATTGATCATGGAGACCACTAGGAGCTTAGAAAGATGGTAAAAGACTGAAGGACAAGGATCATTCGGTATAACCATTCTAACTCCTCTTTAGTTTGCTAGCTTATAGGTTTATGGTAGATCCGGGTTATAGGGTTGTTCTAGAGCCAGTTTATAAAATTTTTGTTCCGCGAACAGTCACGGTAGATTGCCATGGCACTGACATAACCCAACATGGTATCAGAACTATGCCATAAACCTTTACTAGCTAGTTTGCACAAGGTTAAAATCTCGATCGACCCATTTTTCCGAATCGTTTTTCCAAAATGACGTGCTTGCTGCCGATTTTAAAACTTGTTCAAAAAATCTTTCAGAGCATCTTAAAAATACGTGCAGGCAAATTTAGAGAACCACAAGAAATTTGGGCACGTGAGCCCACAAAGTTGTCACGGAACCGCCGCATTTGATGCCTATTGGCAGCGGTTCTATGGCTCGTTTTAGGCCACATTGCGACAAATCTCTTATGGCACTCTACAAGTTGGAAATATGATTTTTGGTACACTTGATTTTGGCCCAGATTTGTTTGAGTGCTGGTTTGCATTTGGGGCCAATTTGGAAAAGTTTAGTCGATCGAAATTTTAAATGTGTATTTATCAGTGCATGTGATATATCTGCGACCGTGAATGTCATTTGAGCGGTATAACTCATCTAACTTCTATATATTCTTTTAGACGCCTTTGTGAATATAACATTCACGTTGATGTTTTGTGTTGTACTGATATTGTGATTGGATTGTCGTGGTGGATAGCCAGTGGTGCAATGATAGTTGTACAGTTGAGATTCATTTGTACATTTGATATTGCGGGGCGAGCGTCCGACATGTGGACTGGCATCTCTGCCAGTTTGTATATTATTTGTTTAGAGCACGACCGGGTTGAGGTCGATGTCACCCTTGTACATATATCTTTTCATTTTCTGCATTAAGATTACTCCGCGGTGGAGTGCTCGAATAGCCGGGTTCTAGAGGACAATAGGCCCGCATCTCATGGCGTTGAGACGGAGGGGGCCTTATTCTAAAATTGGCGGGCTATTCATTGCACTCGTAGGGGTACAGGATGACCCATGGAGGGGTGCTCAAGTTACCGGATTCCGTAAAGTGGTAAGTGGCCTATTCACTTTGTTGATAGGGGTTGCCTCACTTCTGGGATTGGCAGGTAACTTGCCGCGGTCGTAGGGGTCCAGGTTTTCATTGCATAGGCTATCCACACGATAGGGAATGTCGGGTCTCATTTGAGGCTCAAATGAAACCCGAGACTCCAAGATTATCCACCATTCTGTGTTGCTTGCTGAGATTCTGTGATGTTGCTTATATCATGGCTGGGACGAATGATATATATATTTATATATATATACTAGTAGATGTTGTATATGTTTTGCATCCGCGCTAGTCCAGCCCTGTAACATTTCAAAAATATAAAATATTATTTTTAGAAATTTAATATTAAAATAATATATTTCACGAAAACTATTCGATTTGCGAATAGGGGCTTTTCGTAAAATGGTATAAGTATATACTAATAGTTGGAATATAAGTGGAGATTAAAATGATTTATTCATTATAATGATATTTATCGGATTTTGGCATTTATATAATTAAATTTATGCAAGTTTAAATTAAATTGATTAGTACGCTACTATTCACGATTTGGCCAAATCCGTATTTTTAACATTTTTCCATGGCTAGTGCACCATGTCATGTGACAATTGGTTGCATATTTTTTTATTGTGTTTGGTTTTATTTAGAAAAGAAAAGAAAAGAAAGGAGATGCCATGGTTAATGAGAGAGAGAGAGAGAGAGGAATAAAACAAAATAGATATTTAGATAGAGAGTGAGCTTAAGAGAGAGTGAGGCTAAGAGAGAGAGAGAGAGAGAGAGAGTAACCCTTGACCAAATCCTTCATCTCTTCTTCCTTCTTCATTTCTTTTCCATTTCCTTCATCTCCTTCATTCCTCACTACCGCCATGTATCATCTCAAATCCTTTTTCAAAATCCCATGCCACCTTCATTAAAAAGATGCACAAGCTCATTCTAAAACCTTTGACCCATTCAAGTTTGGATTTTGAAGACTTTGGGCAACACAAGAATTTTCCTAAGTTGCCAAATGAGATATATTTCCTTTTCTTTAGTTAAGTTATTGTATTAGTGTATCCTAGTTTAGTTTAGAATTCCTATTAGTTAGGTATTGTGATCTTGGAAATTTCAAAGTTGATGTTAAGTGGTAAATTGAGTGTACTGAGTGTTTGCAAGACTTGAATGATGTTTTTATTGGCCAAGACCAGATACTAGAAACCAAAACACGAACTCTGAATTGGCCGATATCGTATTTTGTGTAATTTGTGAGGGGATACTGAGATCTGCAGTAACCCGGAGACCCTAAAAATTTTTTAGCGATTACAGATAGAAGAGCAGGCAACCAGGAACCTACCATAGAAACCCGAGCCCCTCCCCTTTAGCCCAGGCCACAGATAAATTCATTGTGGCCGCCAATTGCGGCCACATCAGGGTGGAATGTGATGATTCTTGGTCTGTGGCTCCTATATCTTCTAATTAGACCTCCCCTATATCCAAAATTGGCTAATTGTACCTGAGGCAAAATATGGAGGTGTTTTCCTAAGCTGCTGATTTCTGTTTGCCGATTTCTGAAATTTGAGTTTGGATTCCGTCGTGGGATGTTTGTACATCAACGGACGAGGGTTATTTGGTTGATTTTGCATACGTAAGCTATAGGTTCTAACCTATGAACACTTCGTGTGTTGTATCGGTTTTCCGGACTTGGTTTTAATTGCATTTCGATATGTGTTGAATTGTAGGTACTTTCGCATGGACTTCTGAGATGACGAAGCACATCGACTTCGGCTAAGCGAGGAGTTTAGCAGGTGAGTAGATTTATATCTACGGGAGAAGTCGGGTGGATGCCGTATAGCACCCCCGCAACCATTGATATGGAAGATCGTTTTATAAGTTATAATTTTGATAAAGGATATGCTACGAACTTATGGACATGATTATAGGATTTACTAAAAGAAGATATGATAAAAGTTGATACTAATGGATTTATTGGATTGAGAATATGATATAGGTATATAAGATAACATGATGTGGGATATTAAGATGATTGAAATAGATGACTCGGATTGATATATGAGAATATGATATAGGTATATAAGATAACATGATGTGGGATATTGAGATGATAGATATAGATGACTCGGATTGATATATGAGAATATGAAATGAGAAAGTGAATCATGATGAGTATGAATTTAAAGAGGACAAGTATGAGTTGATAATGGTAGGATATGAGATCGAGATTGATATGACTTGAGATTAATAAGATATGACGTATATGCAAGATGACATGATACAAGATTGATATAGATGTGATATGTAATTGATAAGGTATGCCGTACGAGATTATAGATCCGTACTTTTGCTGGTGAATAGGACGATAGATTCCCTACTCTGTTTGTGATACCGTACGATAGATTACCATACGCGATGTGTTTACCGAATGTTTGGTCTGCGCTCATGAATTGAGAATGATAATCTAGGATATTGCGACACTTGATACTATGAGGCGGGATCGTTGACATAAAGAGCTACCTTATTATAGTTCATGTTTATGTTGGATTATTCCTCGTGTGATATTTATCGTGTTTCCGGTATTTATTTTTATACGATATCATCTGTGAGTACACCTGCACAATTACTGTTGATGCGCATGTTACACTTACACAGATTTGCCGGCTCACACATATTCATCATCGGTAATTTCCATGCAACTTACACAGTAGAACAGCTGTATCATGATATTATTCTTAACTGTATAGTACATTCATTGTTCAGTACTATCACTTGACATGCTTGCATGATATACTCGATATGCTCATATTACTACTCTATGTTGCATACATCGTACTTTATTGTTATATTCTTGAGATGTTGTTTTCATGAGATCTCTGGATTTGAGAACCGCAGTTACATTTCAAAGGGAATTATATATTGCTTTAAAAACGCGGTTTCTCTTGATATGATATTTCGAGGCGTCCACCATGAGTTTTCTCGGTTCTGAGCGATGTGATACCCAATTCGAAGAGCTAGATAAGCCGTCTGCGGATATATGGTGGACCCGCTATGGTACCCCGAGGCAAGAAAGGTATGTTGTGCAGTAGACGATGAGCCTGGCAGAGGGACTACTACCTATTGGCGATTTTATAGAACTCGGCGGATATCCGAAGGATACCGTTTTGGAGTTATTATATGAGATGGATATGAGGGCAGATCTGAGTATGCGGCGCCTGAGATGAGATATATATGAGGGCCGATCTGAGTATTCGGTGCCTGAGATATGAAGATTTACGTGTCGATATTGGACATGGGTTTTATGATATTTCGAGCGTCGGTGTTGGATACTCAGGTTCCATGATATTAGTTGTGTCGTTGATGGACACACGTAGTTGATATCCTCATACATACAGGCATATGTTTTCATGATGTTTCGAGTATCGGTGTTGCACACTCAAGTTCCATGATATTAGTTGTGTCGTTGATGGACACACTTGGTTAATATCTTCATACATACAGGCATATGTTTTCATGATGTTTCGAGTGTCGGTGTTGGACACTCAGGTTCCATGATATTAGTTGTTTCGTTGACGGACACGTGGATGATATCCACATGCATATAGGCATATGCTGTCGGATGTTTATTTGTATATGTTATTGCATTTATTTGATCGTTGAGATATATGCATACATGGTCACCCTAGATATCATAGTATTACCTTCAGGATATAGTGACCTAGGAAATCGTTGATTTATTCGATTTCTACCTGATGATGTTTTCTATTCACGAGTTGGCAACTCACCACTGTTGCGCCACAGTTCTTGCAGGTTTGACCGCTTAGGATCAGTTGCGGTATTGCTGGCATACAGCTTCATCCAGGGTGCTTTGCTTTGGTAGGCGGGACACATGTTGGATCGTGCCCACTCTCATACTTTTATATTCCGTTGTATCTAGATAAACTCTATCAAATCAAATCAGAAACTAGAGATTGTATATTGGTAGACCTAGTCAGACTTGGGTATTGTGCGAGACTTGTAGCGATGGGTTTATGTTCGCTTCGTGAGTTTTGATGTCTTGCTTATTTATTGTTCTTTCTGGGTTGATTTTCGCCGTTGGGCGTCGTATATATGTTATTGTGTGGTTATGATTCCTCCAGTTGGCGAAGAGCTAGCTCCCGCTTGAGGACGCTTATATATTGTTGTGTATATGTTTTGGATCAAAATATACAAGGGAGGTGCTGCACAAATTTTTAAGGACGAAACACGTTTTCAACTGTAGTATAATCCACTTGCATTTTCATGTTTCATTAGCTATGCATTCAAAGAAAAACATGATTCATTATACATTTATTACAAAACAGCAACCCCACTATTTTCCCCAAAAAAGGTTTAGTTTTCTGGGTTTCGGCTTACTTGATTTACGTTACGCCTTTAGACGTTGTGTAATTTAAGTGCCGGTCACGTGCTAAATTATGGGTCATTGCAAAGTTTGTATCAGCGCGTTAGGTTTAACCTTGGTTTGAGTCTGGGTTTGACTATGCGGAGTCTAGGGCGTATATATTTCGGAACCTAGGCACCTTACGAAACATAGACTTGACGGGGGGTATTAGACCCAAACTTTCGTTTCATAAGTTGACCTTGATTGATGGAGTAGGTAGCTTGAGTAGAGTTACGTACCGTATGTATGTTCTACGGCGTATTTACGATACGATAATCTACTTAAGTAACCTTAGGATGTACATATCTTGAGACCTGTTGATTTCTTTCGTTTATTTGATCTATCTTCATCTATACCTGCTTGAGGTTCCTGTCACCTTGGTTTGAGCGCAGAGAGAGAGAGAGAGCTGTTGCTAGTGTTGCGGTCAGAGCGAGCTCGTCACGGACGAGGGCTGACCATGTTGTTTCTGGTGACATAGGGACGTGTATGTATAGTGTTGGTGTTGTGACCTCTCATTAAAGGCGAGTGTTCGGTTTTGCACCGAATGATCGGGCCATTGATAGAGGCTGCCAGATTGAGAGGGCTGTTGATGTACAGCATACCCCTGAGGTCGTGATGTTGTCTACTCTGCAGACAGATGACCCAGCTGTTGCTGAGATTGATGGGATGTCGTTTCCAGAGTTTATGAGCTGAAACCGCTGGAGATTTCAAACAAAGATGTGACAGGAGTTGGCCAGTCAATCTCGAGTTGAGCGACTAATATGATTCTCCAGATTTGATGTTCCGAGGTAGGCTCAATTGAGTTGAAGGATCTTACTTGGATCTAGAGTAGATCGAACAAGAGAGGACATTGTTCGTTGGATGCTCCGATGTGAGATCGGTAAGTTAACCAGTTTCGGATAGAAGGACCTCACCCAGATGCGTTGTGAGTTGATCGAGAATGGACGAATAAAGTGTATTCCTTCGATGATTTGGATGATTTCCCAAGGACGTGTTCGGCTAGATATCCTCTACAGAGTGATGAGGATACCGAGTTCGTAATTTCGAGTCCGTGTGTGAGACTTCGGATTGACCATAACCAAGAACGAATTGCAATATGCAGACAACAAGAGATGACGTCGAAGTGGACGATAATAAAGACGAATGGAACAAGAGGTTCGTGCGAGATGTTAGCGAGCGGTTGTTACGCTCCGTTGATGCCAGAGGATTGATATGTGTGCAGAGACGTTAGATACGGCCAAATTTCAAAGGAAAGCCGTGCTGGGGACGTAGCTGTCTAGTTATGAGAAAAGAGTTAAGCAAGAGTGCCAACTTTCGTATAGTTCGACATAGGTGAGATCGGAAGAAGCCATGAGCAGGTTCTTTCCAGGGCACCGCAGCGATAAGGATTTGTACCCAGGATCAGTTATGTCGTGCATATTCAGAGGGCTACATGCTGCCATCAGTAATGTGCCGTTGAGAGTGGTCATGTTGATTGGCCAAGCGGTGATCAGAGGAGTTCCAGAGTGGAACTGTTCTGTTAGTACACCTGACCAGGTCGACGAGCAGAAGGATTATGAGATTTGTAATCCACAGAGAAAACGAGGACCCTGAGACTGAGGACGCCATATCATGAGAGGGAGGCTAGTAGATGATCTTGCTCTGCCAGTTTTAGGCGCTCCGACTTTTTCGACATTGTAGGAGGTGTACCTCAATGTCATTTATTGTGATTTTTGTTTTGTGATCCGAATATCACACTTTTATCGCTTGGACTTGATTTTCGATGATTGGGTTTCATGATTTATATTTTCATGCACTATGGCTGCACCCACTGAAGATTTATACTTTTCGCACAGTTATTGCACTTGATTTATGTTTTATACATCGCTACAATGGTTTATGATTTGTGCATATCTATTGCACTTGCTATCGATTTGTGCCTTCGTTGCACGTATTCATGGTTTCGTGGATTCGATACCGTTGATTTGTATTTCGTGCATGTTGTATGCACTTGCCTTTATGTATACACTCGGTATAGATTATATATGCTTACAGTGCATTGGGATGGATTTTGTGCACGCAGTTGCACACGTTTATGATTCTATACACCTTGGTATACTCAGTGTCATTTTTGTGAGCATTTGAGATATTGATGAGTTTTCGTGCATTAGTTGCACCAGATTTGTATTTTGTGCATTTGTTGCACCATATTTGTATTTCGTGCATTGGTTGCACCAGATTTGTATTTCGTGCATTGGTTGCACCATATTTATATTTCGTGCATTTGTTAAACCGGATTTATGTTTTCGTGCGCATCTACACTTGATGTTCGTTATCGTGCATACTTTTGCACTAGATGTTTTTTACGAACCCGATGCACTTATTTTGGATTTTCGCGCATGTTGGGCGCATGATATGAGATTTTGTGCACACCGGGTGCACTCGATAGAGATTTTTTTATTCGTGCATGATTGGATGCACTTGATTGGGATTTTCATTCGTGCATGTTAATTGCACTGGGTTGAGATTTTCGTGCACTATAGATGCACTTGATATTGTTGTCGTGCACATCCGTTGCACTGGACAGATACTTTCGTGCACACCCGTTACACTTAGTTTTTCTTTTGTGCATATTTGTGGCACTTGTATTAGATTTGATTTTCGTGCACACCAGATGCACGTGATGTTGGATACGCCTTTTGAGGCCGATCTTATTTATGAGTATCACGTTTGGATGATGGATACTATATTATATAGTAGTCGAGCACGGCCGGTCTGAGGACAGTGCCTAAGTACTTTTGCATGCATGAAAAGTATACCAAGAGGTTTTCAAAAAAAATGAGCTATAGTCTCGCTATTTCCTACTTGTCCGCGAGTGACACGAAATTTTACAAAGAGAACCTTCTGGGATATTTCAAAAAGGCGGGACATATAAAAAGCAAAACCTATATAAGTATATATTTATTACTTTACAAATGATCGTCTGCCACTTGTGTCGTGAGCTACGCATCGCACGGCAATATAAAAAGAGGATTTGGCATGAGTTATTCAGCTTTTTAAAATGGTTTTATAAGGATGCGTACTATATACGTATTATGATTTGACTATAGTATAATTTGATTTCAGCAGTGGAGTTCGAGATTTGTATCTCCTTTATAACTCTAGTGATTGCGTGATGCTTGACGGAGTTTGATTTTAAGTTTCGTACTCATTTTCAGGCGCACACGATGCGCTATGGTATTTCTATATCTTCAGCGATTTCGGAGCCCCGTTGATTGAGTTGATTATTGAAATATTTTAGTATTTTGGGATTTAAATTTAAATTCGGGGACCGAATTTATTTAGGGGGAAGATTGTAACATTTCAAAAATATAAAATATTATTTTTGGAAATTTAATATTAAAATAATATATTTCGCGAAAACTATTCGATTTGCAAATAGGGGCTTTTCGTAAAATGGTATAAGTATATACCAATATTTGGAATATAAGTGGAGATTTAAATGATTTATCATTAAAAAGATATTTATCGGATTTTGGCATTTTTATAATTAAATATATGCAATTTTAAATTAAATTGATCAGTGCACTACTAATCACGATTTGGCCAAATCCGTATTTTAAACATTTTTCCATGGCTAGTGCACCATATCATGTGACAATTGGTTGCATATTGTTTTATTGTGTTTGGTTTTATTTAGAAAAGAAAAGAAAAGAAAGGAGATGTTATGGTTAATAAGAGAGAGAGAGAGAGGAATAAAACAAAATAGTTATTTAGAGAGAGAGTGAGCTTAAGAAAGAGTGAGGCTAAGAGAGAGAGAGAGAGTAACCCTTGACCAAATCCTTCATCTCTTGTTCCTTCTTCATTCCTTTTCCATTTCCTTCATCTCCTTCATTCCTCACTACCTCCATGTATCATCTCCAATCCTTTTCCAAAACCCCATACCACCTTCATTAAAAAGATGCACAAGCTCATTCTAAATCTTTTGAACCATTCAAGTTTGGATTTTGAAGACTTTGGGCAACTCAAGAATTTTCCTAAGTTGCCAAATGAGGTATATTTCCTTTGCTTTAGTTAAGTTATTGTATTAGTGTATCCTAGTTTAGTTTAGAATTCCTATTAGTTAGGATTTATGATCTTGGAAATTTCCAAGTTGATGTTAAGTGGTAAATTGAGATGTAGTGAGTGTTTGCAAGACTTGAGTGATGTTTTTAGTGGCCAAGACAAGATACTTGAAACCAAAACACGAACTTTGAATTGGTCGATATCGTATTTTTTTGAATTTGTGAGGGGATACTGAGATCTGCAATAATCCGGGGACCCTAAAAATTATTTTGCGATTACAGAGAGACGAGCAGGCAACCAGGAACCTACCATAGAAACCCGAGCCCCTCCTCTTTAGCCCAGGCTGCAGATAAATTCATTGTGGCTGCAAATTACGGCCACATCAGGGTGGAATGTGACGATTCTTGGTATGTGGCTCCTATATCTTCTAATTAGACCTCCCCTATATGCAAAATTGGCTAATTGTACCTGAGGAAAAAACTAGGGGTGTTTTCCTTAGTTGCTTATTTGTGTTTTCGGATTTCTGAAACTTGGGGTTTGGTATTTGAATTTGGATTCCATCGTGGGACGTTTGTACGTCAACGGACAAGGGTTATTTGGTTGATTTTGCATACGTAAGCTATAGGTTCTAACCTATGAACACTTCGTGTGCCGTATCGGTTTTCCGGACTTGGTTTTAATTGCATTTCGATATTTGTTGAATTGTAGGTATCTTTGCGTAGACTTCTGAGACGAAGAAACACATCGACTTCGGCTAAGCGAGGAGTTTAGAAGGTGTGTAGATTTATATCTACGGGGAAGTCGGGTGGATGGCGTATAGCACCCCCACAACCATTGATATGGAAGATCGTTTTATAAGTTATAATTTGGATAAAGGATGTGCTACGAACTTATGGACATGATTATAGGATTTAGTAAAAGATGATATGACAAAAGTTTACACTAATGGATATATTGGATTGGGAATATGATATAGGTATATAAGATAACATGATGTGGGATAATTAGATGATTGAAATAGATGACTCAGATTGATATATGAGAATATGATATAGGTATATAAGATAACTTGCTGGGGAATATTGAGATGATAGATATAGATGACCCAGATTGATATATGAGAATATGAAATGAGAAAGTGAATCATGATAAGTATGAATTGAAAGAGGACAAGTATGAGTTAATAATGGTAGGATATGAGATCGAGATCGATATGACTTGAGATTAATAAGATATGACGTATATGCAAGATGACATGATATAAGATTGATATAGATGTGCTATGTAATTGATAAGGTATGCCGTATAAGATTATAAATCCGTACCTTTGCTGGTGAATAGGACGATAGATTCCCTACTCTGTTGTGACACCTTACAATGGATTACCGTACGAGATGGGTTTACCGAATGTTTGATCCGCGCTCATGAATTGAGAATGATGATCGAGGATATTGCGACACTTGATACTATGAGGCGGGATCGCTGACATAAAGAGGCTACCTTATTATAGTTCATGTTTATGTTGGATTATTCCTCGTGTGATACCTATCGTGTTTCCGGTATTTATTTTTATATGATATCATCTGCGAGTACACCTGCACAATTACCGCTAATGCGTATGTTACACTTACAAAGATTTGCCGGTTCATACACATTCATCATCGGTAATTTCCATGCCACTTACACAGTAGAACTGCCGTATCATGATATTATTCTTAACTTTATAGTACATTAATTGTTCAGTACTATCACTTGACATGCTTGCATGATATACTCGATATGCTCGTATTACTACTCTATGTTGCATGCATCGTACTTTATGGTTATATTCTTGAGATGCTGTTTTCATGAGATCTTTGGATTTAAGAACCACAGTTATATTTCAAAGGGAATTATGCATTGCTTTAAAAACGCGGTTTCTCTTGATATGATATTTCGAGGCGTCCACCATGAGTTTTCTCGGTTCTGAGCTATATGATACCCGATTCGAGGAGCTGGATGAGTCGTCTGCGGGTATATGGTGGACCCGGTATAGTACCTCGGGGCAAGAAAGGTTTGTTGTGCAGTAGACGATGAGCCTGGCAGAAGGACTACTACCTATCGGTGATTTTATAGAACTCGGCGGATATCCGAAGGATACCGTTTTGGAGTTATTATATGAGATGGATATGAAGGTCGATCTGAGTATGCGGTGCCTGAGATGAGATATATATGAGGTCCGATCTGAGTATGCGGTGCCTGAGATATGAAGATTTACGTGTCGATACTGGACATTGGTTTCATGATGTTTCGAGCGTCGGTGTTGGACACTCAGGTTCCATGATATTAGTTGTGTCGTTGATGGACACACGTGCTTGATATCCTCATACGTACAGGCATATGTTTTCATGATGTTTCGAGTATCAGTGTTGGACACTCAGGTTCCATAATATTAGTTGTATCGTTGATGGACACACGTGGTTGATATCCTCATACATACAGGCATATGTTTTTATGATGTTTCGAGCATCGGTGTTGGACACTCTGGTTCCATGATATTAGTTGTGTCGTTGACGGACACGTGGATGATATCCATATGCATATAGGCATATGATGTCAGATGTTTATTTATATATGTCATTGCATTGATTCGATTGTTGACATATATGCATACATGGTCACCCTAGATATCATAGTATTACCTTCAGGATATAATGACCTAGGAAATCGTTGATTTATTCGATATCTATCTGATGATGTTTTCTATTCACGAGTTGGCAACTCACCCCCGTTGTGCCACAGTTCTTGCAGGTTTGACCGCTTGGGATCAGTTGCGGTATTGCTGGCACACAGCTTCATCTAGGGTGCTTTGCTTTGGTAGGCAGGACACATGTTGGATCGTGCCCACTCTCGTACTTTTATATTCCATTGTATCTAGATAAACTCCATCAAATCAAATCAGAAACTTGAGATTGTATATTGGTAGACCTAGTCAGACTTTGGTATTGTGCCAGAATTATAGCGATGGGTCTATGTTCGCTTCGTGAGTTTTGATGTCTTTCTTATTTATTGTTCTTTCTGGGTTGATCTTCGCTGTTGGGCGTCGTATATATGTTATTGTGTGGTTGTGATTCCTCCAGTTGGCGAAGAGCTATCTCTCGCTTGGGGATACCTATATATTGTTGTGTATATGTTTTGGATCAAAATATACAAGGGAGGTGCTGCCCAAATTTTTAAAGACGAAACATGTTTTCAACTGTAGTATAATCTACTTGCATTTTCATGTTTCATTAGCTATGCATTCAAAGAAAAACATGATTCGTTATACCTTTATTTCAAAACTGCACCCCCACTATTTTCCGCTGAAAGGTTTAGTTTTCTGGGATTTGGCTTACTTGATTTACGTTATGCCTTTAGACGTTGCGTAATTTAAGTGATGTTCACGTGCTAAATTATGGGTCGTGACATGCCCCCACCTTGCCGTTACTTAAGTTACCTGACGGTGCATGATGGGACCCCATGGCGAATGCGGATAGCATATACGTACATTGTATTTTTATTTCTTTTCTGGTGTGATATGGATTAATTGATGGGACTGCATTAATTCTGATTAATGCAAAGAAAACAAACCTAAATGATATTGATGGAACCAAGTTTTTGAAAACTGACAATACAGACGTTTCCTTTTGCTTTGCACAGTGATATTCGGTTCTGAATATCCAGCACCTCATTCGACGAGGCAAGAGCCGAGATCCCTTCACAGGAAGTGACCTCTTGAGCAAAAGTTTGCGTCATTGTAATAACTTCAGTATAGTCGATTCTTTTGCTTTGCATCGTGGTATTCAGTTTGGAATATCCTGCACCTCATTCGATGAGGAAAGAGCCGAGATCCCTTCATAGGGAGTGACATCTTTGTAAGGTTTGTTTAGCACCCTATGAAGTGTTTTGAAGCATCACATGACCCAAAGTTATAATTTTTAAGGTGCTAAACTAACATGCAAAGGGATCGATCCTAGAAAATTAGGGTTATGAAACTTTAAACTAGAAAAGATTAGGGTTTGAAGGCTACAACCTTTGTAGCTCCCCTTTGCTAGACTCCTTGGTGTCTTGGGTGTTGAATCGAGGTCCTCTCGAAGTTCCCTTGCGTCCACGACGATCCACCACGGAGCACTCCGTCCAAGCTCGCTTCTTTGGAAAACCGAAGGAAACACTCTAATCAAGTCAGCTAGACTTGAGTAGAATGATGTTGTGGTTTGGAATCTCACTTCAAAAACCTATTTTTATGAGTATTTTACTCTTTTATAAGAACTAGAGAGCAAAGCATGGAGGTTGATGAAGATGGTGGTCTTTTTTGTGAAGAAGAGAATGAATTATCCTTCAAAGAGAAAAGAAAAACAACTATATATATTTTTCTTTCTCATAACCAACCATGGTTAGATTTAAAGATATCATTTGATTTAATTTAAAAGCATAATAAGAAAATAAACCATGGGTTAAAAGTTAGGTGAGCATGGTAGAGTTTAGAAGAGTGTAGAAACTCTTAAATGATTTAACCCATTTTTCATTTCCTTTTTCTTTAATTTAAATCCAATAATAATCAAAAAATAACCATGGTGTAATTCTTATATATCCACCATTCTCATTGTATAAACAACCATGATAATGATGTATGTATGCATGTGTGCTTTGCACATCCATATGTGCATGAACAAGAATGAATGCATACATGCATGCATGCATCCAAAATAAACAAGATAGGATTTGTAGTGAGAAACTAATGATGAATCAACACTTGATTCACTAATCCGGTCATATCACATATGACCCGACCATTAGCAAGCCGCCCGATTAATATACGGTATCATATACGCACATTTCAATCGGGTGCAAGCGCATATCGCATACGCGCACCATAACGTTTCGCCTGGACTGGGTAACTCCTCTGTGGGACTCTAAGACTCGTCAATACGCCGGCAGAGGGTGATGATCATATCAAGTACCCTCAAGCCGCAAGCGGTCAGCTAAACGTAACGGCCACCCGGGTATTGAGCGATCAGAAGACAACAAGCGAACCTGCTACAACTCCCGTCGAGCCATCCGGCAACACTACCGTACAGTCCGGTCTCTTCGTCAGATATGCTGCATATCGAGCCTAGGGATGGTCACGTCGACCCCAATAACTCAATAAGTCGTGCCGGTGAATGGTCCATAACAGATCGAGAAACTACTGATAACACTTATCAGCAAATCTCAGCAGCCCTGGCCAGGGACTTGCTGTTATAACCAGTCGGGCACAGCACAGCATCAACTCCCAATACCGGGAGAGACGAAACCCCTCCTATCGCTCATCGTCTTCGTGTGTCTCGGGACTGTACCTAACGGCCACCTATTTGCACGACTCAGTAGAGCCGTGGTAGGGTGGCAATCAAAGTACAGTGGGAGAACACACAAGGCTCTATGACGATCTCGGGTCTACAGACTAACCTGTACCAGTGTCACCTGAGAACTGCTATCCGACGATAGATATAATTCCATATAGGAGTTCTTGGTGAGTCCGTCCAGTGTACCCAGTCACCACTGAGCACCCGTATATGATCTTGATGTCAAACATCGATGAATGTGGGAACATTCATCACCCATCATATGGGTCTAGTATCATATACGCTAGTCTACTCTGGTATATCAATGCCCTGTCTCGATATACCTACGACTAGGGACGTTCCACGATATGCTTATAGACTACAGATGTCCCACTAGTATGATCTCCATCATAATCAGAGTAGTCAAGCCGATATCCTCAGGGCTTTATCAGCATGTATGAATGAATAAAAGCATGATCAAATCAACATGTCAGATAAAGAAGAACCAGATAGCATACTATCATGTCGAGCAAGAATGCAAACTGAATATATATACATGTATAGATACATCCACTATCATATAATGGCCTCTAGGGCATACATATATCCAACAATCTCCCACTTGCACTAAGGCCAGTTATTGGCGTATCTCATACCCAACATCTCAAAAAGTCGCTCATGCTGTGGCTGAGGGAGGGCCTTGGTGAGTGGATCTGCGGCGTTGTTCTTTGTATCTACTCTCTTAATCTCGATCTCGCGGCGATCTACAATCTCCGGGATCAAATGAAAGCGCCTCAAGATATGTCTAGACCGCTGATGGGATCTGGGCTCCTTGGCTAACGCCATCGCCCCATTATTGTCACAATACAAAGGTATTGGATCAATAATGGTTGGAACTACTCCTAGCTCCGAGACAAACTTCTTCATCCAGACGGCTTCCTTGGCGGCATCATTTGCAGCAATGTACTCAACTTCCATCGTAGAGTCTGCAACGGTATCTTGTTTGGAACTCTTCCAACTTACCGCCCCTCCATTGAGGGTAAATACAAACCCTGAGATAGATTTGCTGTCATCCTTATCGCTCTGGAAGCTCGAATCGGTAAAGGCCTCCATTTGGAGATCTGTATTACCATACACCAAGAACAATTCTTTAGTCCTTCGTAAGTACTTAAGAATGTTCTTCACAGCTGTCCAGTGGTTCTCCCCTTGGTTGGATTGATACCTGCTTACAACATTAAGTGCATAAGCTACATCTGGGCGTGTACATAACATCGCATACATTATAGATCCTACTGCCGAAGAATAAGGTATAATGCTCATGCGAGCTCTCTCTTCATCGGTCTTTGGACAAGAATCCTTGGAGAGAGTGACTCCATGGCAAGCGGGTAAGGCACCCCGCTTGGAGTCTTCCATACTAAACCTCTTTAGGATGGTGTTGATGTACCTGGTTTGGGACAATCCCAATAACTTTTTGGATCTATCCCTATAGATCCTTATGCCCAGGATGTATATGGCATCACCCAGGTCCTTCATGGAGAACCTCAGTGATAAGAATGATTTGACCGACTGTAGCATAGGAATATCATTTCCTATCAGAAGAATATCATCCACGTACAATACGAGGAATGTAACAGCTCTTCCTACAGCCTTCTTATAAACACAAGGTTCATCTGGATTTTTGATGAAATCAAACTCTTTGATAACATCATCGAAACAGATGTTCTAACTCCGAGATGCCTGCTTTAACCCATATATGGATTTAAGCAATCTACATGCTTTCTCGCTGCTCCCACTGTCAATGAAGCCCTCTGGCTGATCCATATAAACGCATTCTTCTAAATTTCCATTTAGAAATGCTGTTTTAACGTCCATCTGCCAGATTTCATAGTCGTAGTGAGCAGCAATAGCAAGTAGGATCCGAATGGATTTAAGCATGGTTACGGGCGAAAAAGTTTCGTCATAGTCCAAACTTGGTCTTTGACGAAAACCCTTTGCCACAAGTCTTGCCTTATAGGTCTCCACCTGCCCATCTACACCAATCTTTCTTTTAAAGATCCATTTGCACCCTACAGGTTTTACCCCAGGGGGTACAACGTCCAAAGTCCATACTTTGTTGGTGTACATAGACTCCATTTCGGATCTCATGGCATCCAGCCACTTCACAGAGTCGCCACTCGTGATAGCTTGCTGAAAACTGGTAGGATCATCATCATCCATGATGCAATCTTCTCCATTACCATCAATGAGGAAACCGTAGTACCTCTCCGGTGGGCGAGAAGTCCTACCAGATCTACGGAGTGACCGAGGTTCTTCAGTTTCTGTTGCAACAGCCGGTTCAACCAAATCGTCATTTGTAGTTTGTGTCTCCAGAACCTCTTCTAGATCCACCACCTTGCCATCATCTTTGTCTGTGAAAAACTCTTTTTCTAAGAATGTGGCATGCTGAGAAACAAATACCTTTTGTTCCTCTTTGTGGTAGAATAGATATCCATAAGAATTCTTTGGATATCCCACAAAGTTACACATGACTGACCGTGTCTCGAGTTTGTCCGGATTCTGCTTTTTAACATAGGCCGGGCAACCCCAAATCTTAATTCTTTTAAGAGATGGTCTTTTCCCATTCCATATCTCATATGGCGTGGTAGACACGGCTTTGGTTGGAACCATGTTTAGCAGAAACGCTGCAGTCTCCAATGCATGTCCCCAAAACGAGACGGGTAACTCAGCGTCACTCATCATGGACCGGACCATATCTAATAGGGTCCTATTCCTTCGTTCTGATACACCGTTGTGCTGTGGTGTGTAAGGAGGAGTGAGCTGAGAGAGAATCCCATTCTCTTTTAGGAAGTTTGCAAATTCTGTACTGAGATACTCTCCACCTCGATCTGATCGAAGCATCTTAATACTCAAGCCGGTTTGTTTTTCTACTTCTTGTTTATATTCAACGAATTTCTCGAAAGCGTCGGACTTGTGCTTTAATAAAAATACATGACCGAATCTTGAGAAATCGTCGGTGAATGTAATGAAGTATGAAAAACCGCCTCTAGCCTGTGTAGACATTGGCCCACATACATCACTATGTATGAGGCCAAGGAGCTGAGTAGCTCTTTCTCCGTGTCCGGTAAACGGAGTTTTGGTCATTTTACCCTTGATACAAGACTGGCAAGTCGCATAAGATTTATATTTAAAAGAGTTTAAATATCCATCTTTGTGTAACCTGTTTAGTCTTGTTTCGTTAATATGACCAAGTCTACAGTGCCAAAGAAAAGCTTCATTTAATTCTGAAAGTTTTCTTTTATTAGTGTGTTGTATACTGAAAACTGTGTGTTGATTTAGGACATATATTCCGTTATTAAGCGTACCATACCCAACCAACATTTGATTTAGGTGAATGTTCATAACATTGTTCTGCAACACAAAATTATATCCTTCATTGTCCAACAAAGAAACGGATATTATATTACATAGCATACTTGGTACAAAATAACATGGATTCAAAATCAAAATACATCCAGATGGCAACCCCAAGTGATACTCTCCCACTGCGACTGTATGTACATTGGAACCATTTCCAACGCGGAGAGTATGGTCACCTGTCTTCAAAACCTTGCTATTTCTCAGCCCCTGCATAGAATTGCAAATGTGAGAACCTGAACCGGTATCCAATACCCAGGAAGCAGAGTTTATAGAAAAACAGTTTTCAGTCACAAACGCACCTGAAGCAGAAGCATCACCATGCTTCTTCTTGAGACTTAGGTACTCCGTGCAATTGCGCTTCCAATGTCCTGTCTTGTGGCAATGAAAACACTCGCTTTTCCCTGGGTCTCCAGCCGTGGACTTTCCCTTTCCCTTCACCTTTTTGACTCCTCCCTTAGGATTAGTGGGTTTCTTCTTTTTCTTTCCCTTGGCCTTAGCTTTTGGGCGAGAAGAAGAAGACTGTCCAATGGTCATAATGGGAGTCTTTGCTGACTTCATAGTGCTCTCTGCACTCCTTAACATATTAAGGAGTTCAGGGAGGTCCTTCTCCATGCCATGCATGTTGAAGTTCACTATGAACTGAGCAAAGGTGGAGGGGAGGGACTGCAGAATAATATCTATATATTGTTCATTGTCCATTGTCCATCCAAGGTCCTCAAGCTCTTCTATAAGAGCTATCATCTTCAACACATGGTCTCCTACTGGTGTGCCAGGGGCCATTCGCATCTGAAACAGTTTCTTTGATGCTTCGTATCGTAATACGCGGGATTGCTCCCCATACAACTCCTTTGTATGGAGCAGTATCCCGTGAATGTCCATGTCCTCGTGCTGCTTTTACATAAATAGCCGAGTGGTTTTTAAATCCGATTCTACAACATCTTTTTAGGTTTATTTTCTTTACATTAATCACATTAATGTAATCCTATCATTTAAGTCCTTAAGCCAATCACAGAAAAGAAACGAAAATAACACGTACGCTTATGCTATCCGCATTCGCCGCAATGTTCCGTTATGCACCGTTAGGTTACTTAACTAACGGCATACCGTGACGGGACTAGCGCGGGTGTAAAACATAAGCAACGTCTACTATATATCATATATATAATAATATGTCATTCGTCTCAGATATCACAGAACACAGGCAGCAGAAACATAGATATAACGTGGGATATCCTAGGACGTCCGTATTTAGTATTTAGCCAGAATAGAAAATACGGATTCCACAGTCGCGACGAATAGCCAAGCCCACACCCTGGACCCTACGAGAGCGGCAAGTGACCCTACCAATTCTGGAGTTTAGGAGACCCGGTCTCGACTCCTCGAGATGGCCTCCCACTGAACCCCAGAACCCGGTCACCCGTGCTCCCCTCCTTGGGTCCATCCTAATGCGGAAAAGTAAATAATATACAACACTGGTGACACAACCGCAACCTGGAAGTGCCCCAAATAAAAGAATATTACATTACATTTGAATTTACATGAATGAAAATATAAAACTCTCATCTCACAAAACCCCCCGGCTATTCGATCGCGACAATCCTACACATCATATCTCAGCAACACATAATATCTCATATCATCAACGTAAGTAAGTATGCGTACTCCGATTGTCGTTGATGTATAGCAACGAAACCGGCGATATCTAACATACTACACTTACGGTCACAGAAAAGAAAGTGTAAAACTACAATATTTGGAATCCAGATTCTCTTTAGACATCATAAATGCGAAATATCACATATTTCGTATTTCATGCCTAAACTATATGAATTCCACATATTGTATCACATTCCAGACAAACAGACAGTATTAAAGTTTTCGAACGAACAATCAAGCACCCAAGATTCACTAAAGCTCAACACTTGAGCAGGGTTCAAAAATCCGGAGTGTGACACAGTAGTGGCGGTCCAGCCGTAGAAGGGTCAAGCCAACGCCTCACATGTGGCACGCCGTACTGCCCCAAACCCTAAGGTTCAAAGGGCAGTTCGAGACGGTCACATAATCGAGTTAAGGTTTGTTGTCTTCTAGAGGGACCACCGCAAAAAGACTTGCACGTATCTCCAAACTATTTAAACCCTGTGAATAGTGAGTAAATGATACTCGTTCAAACACTTCAATACTTTCTAATTTACCCGGAAAAGCTACGAAATGAAAATTCCGATCGAAACCATGAGTCCAAAAACATCTCTAGAATTTTTCAACAGCAGATTCAGATTAAACATACTCAAAATATACTATAGCAGGTAAAGAAAAACACTGTGCAAAAATTGGTCAAAGATCCCCCTATATGGCCGCGGATCCGCGGCCTAAGCTTGCTTATGCCGCGGTTCCGCGGCCAAAAGTACTGTTCATGGGCACGAATTTTCCAGTTTGTCTTATATTTACCTGCTCTATTTTTTGAGAATTTTTAATTCTGAAAAAAGTCAGTTTTTAAAAAATTTCCAGAGAGCACCCTTTAAAAGTCGTATTTCGGTTCGATCGGAGTTTTAACTCCGTAAAAAGGTCGCCTAATGTTCTAGGTCGGCCCTGATACCAATGTAAGGTTTGTTTAGCACCCTATGAAGTGTTTTGAAGCATCACATGACCCAAAGTTATAATTTTTAAGGTGCTAAACTAACATGCAAAGGGATCGATCCTAGAAAATTAGGGTTATGAAACTTTAAACTAGAAAAGATTAGGATTTGAAGGCTACAACCTTTGTAGCTCCCCTTTGCTAGACTCCTTGGTGTCTTGGGTGTTGAATCGAGGTCCTCTCGAAGTTCCCTTGCATCCACGACGATCCACCACGGAGCACTCCGTCCAAGCTCGCTTCTTTGGAAAACCGAAGGAAACACTCTAATCAAGTCGGCTAGACTTGAGTAGAATGATGTTGTGGTTTGGAATCTCACTTCAAAAACCTATTTTTATGAGTATTTTACTCTCTTATAAGAACTAGAGAGCAAAGCATGGAGGTTGATGAAGATGGTGGTCTTTTTTGTGAAGAAGAGAATGAATTATCCTTCAAAGAGAAAAGAAAAATAACTATATATATTTTTCTTTCTCATAACCAACCATGGTTAGATTTAAAGATATCATTTGATTTAAGTTAAAAGCATAATAAGAAAATAAACCATGGGTTAAAAGTTAGGTGAGCATGGTAGAGTTTAGAAGAGTGTAGAAACTCTTAAATGATTTAACCCATTTTTCATTTCCTTTTGCTTTAATTTAAATCCAATAATAATCCAAAAATAACCATGGTGTAATTCTTATATATCCACCATTCTCATTGTATAAACAACCATGATAATGATGTATGTATGCATGTATGCTTGCGCATCCATATGTGCATGAACAAGAATGAATGCATACATGCATGCATGCATCCAAAATAAACAAGATAGGATTTGTAGTGAGAAACTAATGATGAATCAATACTTGATTCACTAATCCGGTCATATCACATATGACCCGACCATTAGCAAGCCGCCCGATTAATATACGGTATCATATACGCACATTTCAATCGGGTGCAAGCGCATATCGCATACGCGCACCACAACGTTTCGCCTGGACTGGGTAACTCCTCTGTGGGACTCTAAGACTCGTCAATACGCCGGCAGAGGGTGATGATCATATCAAGTACCCTCAAGCCGCAAGCGGTCAGCTAAACGTAACGGCCACCCGGGTATTAAGCGATCAGAAGACAACAAGCGAACCTGCTACAACTCCCGTCGAGCCATCCGGCAACACTACCGTACAGTCCGGTCTCTTCGTCAGATATGCTGCATATCGAGCCTAGGGATGGTCACGTCGACCCTAATAACTCAATAAGTCGTGCCGGTGAATGGTCTATAACAGATCGAGAAACTACTGATAACACTTATCAGCAAATCTCAGCAGCCCTGGCCAGGGACTTGCTGTTATAACCAGTCGGGCACAGCACAGCATCAACTCCCAATACCGGGAGAGACGAAACCCCTCCTATCGCTCATCGTCTTCGTCTGTCTCGGGACTGTACCCAACGGCCACCTGTTTGCACGACTCAGTAGAGCCGTGGTAAGGTGGCAATCAAAGTACAGTGGGAGAACATACAAGGCTCTATGACGATCTCGGGTCTACAGACTAACCTGTACCAGTGTCACCTGAGAACTGCTATCCGACGATAGATATAATTCCATATAGGAGTTCTCGGTGAGCCCGTCCAGTGTACCCAGTCACCACTGAGCACCCGTATATGATCTTGATGTCAAACATCGATGAATGTGGGAACATTCATCGCCCATCGTATGGGTCTAGTATCATATACGCTAGTCTACTCTGGTATATCAATGCCCTGTCTCGATATACCTACGACTAGGGACGTTCCAGGATATGCTTATAGACTACAGATGTCCCACTAGTATAATCTTCATCATAATCAGAGTAGTCAAGCCGATATCCTCAGGGCTTTATCAGCATGTATAAATGAATAAAAGCATGATCAAATCAACATGTCAGATAAAGAAGAACCAGATAGCATACTATCATGTCGAGCAAGAATGCAAACTGAATATATATACATGTATAGATACATCCACTATCACATAATGGCCTCTAGGGCATACATATATCCAACAATCTTTAGAAAAAGTTTGGGCCACTATATATTTGTAAAACCACTCGGTTCCTTCAACGATATCAAGTTCATTATGTTAATGGTTTTTCGCCAAAAACCAGCTGTAGCCCTCCATCATTTCAGATTAGTATTGCTTAGTATTCGTGCTATGTATGTCATTGCTATTCGCCGAGACGTAGTGTGCGATAGCTCTGTAATACTTTTATGTTGCATAGATAATGCGATTGGTTAGGATGGTCGTGTGACTTTGTTGATTATTCGTCAAGGGTCATGCGGGTGGATCTAATGCAATCTTGGATAATAATGGGTTGAACTTGATTAGGACCTTTTGATTTGTTGATTATTCATCAAGGTCACTTGGGTCCTAAGGGTAAAAACCACATCGGGAGTTTCAAACATACAGGAAACTTGCCAGGCATGCGCATACCTTCTGGAGTGTGGTGATTTGAGTGGCTTCATGAAAGTGTTTATTACCACCACCACTAGGTTTTACTAGTATCAAGCATGCCATTTTTAAAATTTTTGGGGTGCTAATTAACACTAACCTAGAATCTAAACTAGATGATTGGGGTTTATGGTTTAATATCAACTAAACTAGCTAAGAGAAAGAGGTTACAACCTTTGTAGACCATGTCTTTCTCTTCTTAAGCTCTGTGTAGTGGTCCACGTGACTCCACTAGGCTCCACTTGAAGTTGGATCGAGCTTCCTTTGCGATCTTCGTGTCGAAGATGATCAACCTGAAGCTCCGCTAATCCAATCTATCTCTTCACTAAACTCTTTAGTAAAGGAAACACACTGCACTTAATTGCTAATCAAAAGTAAGATGGTGAAGTAGGGGTTCTAAACTCACTAGGGTTCTCACAAGCTCAAGGTTTTCATAACTCATGTGAGGGATTGAGCTTGGAGATGATGGTGAGGAGGAAGAAGGAGAGCTAGAGAGCAAATGAGCTCATATCAAGAAAAAGGAACAAGTGTGAATCCAATTGTGTAGAATGGCTTTACATTTTAATTCACTTATTGAAGCATACAATTCTCATCAATAAAGAATTGTCACCATGCTTCAATAGTGTGAAGTAAATGAATAAAAAATACACAAGCCATGCTACACCCATTCCTCCAAAGTCTCCCCATTTTCCACCTCATCATTTCGATTTTCCAAAAATAGAAAATGACATGCTTCATTTTAATATATATATATTAATATATATATTAAGTAAATAATTAGTGAGCAATAATATTAGTTAATATATAATTATATCAAATATAAATATATATATCATATTATTAAATAAACACTTGATTCAATAATCCGGTTATATCATATATAACCTACTAATATCATTTATATGTATACCACATTATCAAATCAACACTTGATTCGATAATCTGGTTATATCACATATAACCTGACCGATAACAGATAACCGCCAAATTAGAATACGGTATCTCATACTCGTATTCAATCAGGCCCCCCGCACATATCAGCATATGAGCCCTACTTCGTTTCGCTTGAACTAGGAAACCTCTGTGTAGGACTTTAAAAACTCGTCAATACACCAGCAGTAGGTAATCATCACATCAGTTACCTACAGCCGTCCGCAGTACTAGTTGGACGTAACGGCTACCCAAGTTTTGAGCGAATAGAAGATCAACAAGCAAGCTTGTCCAAACTCCCGTGAAGCCTATAAGTAACACTTACCGTATAGTCCGATCTCTTCATCTGATATGTCGCATATCGAGTCTAAGGGTGGAATCGTAAAACCCCAGTAACTAGATAAGTCATGCCGACCGATGTATGGCTCATAACGGCTCGAGAAACTACTGATAACACTTACCAGTAAATCTCATCAGTCCTACCCAGGGACTGTAAGTCCACGTTACCTCTCCCGGTACTTACGGGCTTGCGGAAATGATAAAAAATGATTTTTCAAGAGGTGGTAACATGGACTCAAAATACGGATCTTTGTTAAACAACTATCTAACAAACCTAACAAGAGTTTTACCAACTCGGTTAGGGGGTTATACCTTTCTTGAACTCCTTCGTCTTCAACTCTTTGCGGTGTACAGATAGGCCTCATCTCGTCGTCTCCTCACGCCGAAGATGGATTCACCCGAAAGCTTCTACCTTTTGGCTTCTACTTCGAACTTGAAGAAATTAGAACACTTGGTTTTCTAAACCTTGTGAACTAGGATGAGTAGAGAAGTGTGTTGGGTTTTATCTCAATGGTTCTTGCTTCTCAACACATGAGACAAGTAGAACCATGGACTAGAGAGAGAGCAAGAGGAAGAGGGAGAGCTTGAGGATGAGAGAGCTCAAGAGAAAGAAAGCAAATCAAAGATTGAGCAAGACTTTTCTCAACCTCTCTCTCATAATCCAAAAATAATAATAATAATAATAGTAATTGAGTATTATGTGATGGTTCATATCATGTCATATGGCAATATCATTTCATGCACTCATTTTGTAAAGAATAGCAAGCAAGCAAAAGTCTTTGCCATGAAATGATAACCATTGTAATGATGATGGTCAATTAGTCCAACCTAGTCAACCGGTCAACCAAGTCAACAAGTCAACAAAGTCAACCTTTCAACCCAACCATGGCACAATAATACTTAATTAATAATATCATTAATCAGATCTCATATTCTCATTAGGGTTTAGCAAAAGTCAACAGTCAACAACCCTAATGAGAATCCTCTGCCTCTGTCAACTGTGCATACACACCCGTATCCGTGTTCCGGGGAACATGAATACAACCGAGATAAAACCAACCCCAAAACGTATACTCGGATCTGGCTTAAACCAAAGCCCGCTAGCAATAACTGCCCGGACACTAAACGTGCACAAGTGCGCGGATGTGACCGAACCCTGTCGCAAAACCATGCGACCTGTCCCAAAACCATGCGACCTCTACTCTTTTGCCTAAAGGCGAATAGATCTTTGTGTGGGACTCTAAAGACTCGACACTACGCTGGCAGTGGGTTTAACCACAGACCGCAAGCGGCACTAGCTGTGCATAACGGCCCCCAGGTAGATCCCGATAACAAGACGGACGAGGTGAAACCCATCTGAACTCCTACTGAGCCTGAATATGACAGTCTCTGTACAGTCCGGTCTGTTCGTCTAATAACATCGCATGGTGGGCCTAGGGGGGCGGTAAACGTCAGTCCCCTAATAGCGGTACAAGTCGTGTCGGAGTGTAGCCCAGAACACCCTGAGATAACACTGGAAACCTACCAGTATATCTCGCATGCCCTGGCCAGGGACAACTTGTGTAATGGATCTCCCAGACACAGCGCGATGTCAACCCCCAATACCGGGAGAGACGAATCTTGTCTAACTGTCATGTCCCGAAAGTACGGAATATGACCGGCACTTAAACTACGTAACGTCTCGAGGCGTACGTAATCCAAGTAAGCCGAAAACCCAGAAATGCAAACCAAGAAAAGTAGTAGAGTGAAGGAAAACCTATTTAAATAAGTAGTTTTAATAGCATAAGCCGAATTATGCGGGTTTCTAAAAACATCAAAAATTTCCTGAAAATTTCGGCAGAGTCTCCTTTGTAAATACTGGCCCCTAAACGGGATATAACATGAATAGTATACGAAATCAATAAAAAGGCATCTCCAAGTGGGAGCTAGCTCTTCGTCAATCGACGGTCACAACCACACAAGCAATATAATATACAACGCCAACGGTGAGGATCAAAATTCAAAAGGAAACTCAAAACCACAAGAAAACCACAGAAATATAACGCGCGACTCTAAGGTCGAAGGAATAACATCACTGGTCTCTATCTCAAAATAAATACATGTTTGGTTGATGGAACTTCTAGATACAACAGAGTAATAATATACAAGTTATATAATGGGGGGTACGATACAAGTAAACCCACCTACTAGCAAATCACCCAAAGGAAACTATGCCCGCAAGCCGTAATGAAACCAGTACGGCAAACCTACAAGAAACTGGGCACAACGGGGGTGAGTGGCCAACTCGTGAATAGAAAAACATCTACGCACAGAAATCGCATAAATAACGTAACCTAGGTCAATGATCATAATATATCCTCAAATATATGAATAACATGCAGCCTATAACAATGGCTAGGGCAATATCTAACCCGAGTGTGATCTCATGTGCCCGTGTCAGTGCCTCAGGTAGCAATATATCATATGAATGAGGTATGAATGCATGGAACAGAATGCATGTACTGACGAAAACTACTTTCATAAATCAGTGAGATTTCTGTATTTTAAAAGTGAGGTACCATAAATGAAATCAGCATAAAACAGTGCCCAGCATCGACACAAAACAAGTGTCCAAATATCTCGATATCTCTGTATCACAATCTCTGTACCTCAATATCTCAAAATCTCAAAATCTCAAATCACAATATCTAGGGCGCCGATAATCCAGACCGGCCCCTACCATCCATCTCAAGACCACGACGGTATCCTCCGGATATCCGACGCGTCGGGTAATATCACCGGTCGGTAGTGCTCCCCTGCCAGGCTCAACGTCAACAACACGATCCTCTTGCCCCGGGGTACCGCACCGGGCCCACCATGTACCCGAAACGGTTCCTCCACTCCTCGAATCGGGTCTCGAAATCCATCAGCAAACTCATGGTGGACAACTCATACATCAAGGGAAAACCGCACTTTTTATTTTAAAAGAGAGAAAAAGGTTTATTTATGTTTTTGCGGTTTTCCTCCAAATCCAGAAAATCTCATGGAAATCCGAATCCAGAACCTCAATAACACGTAAAATAGTGAATATATGCATGAGAATCCATGAATGCGGCATAACAATGAATAACAGTATGCATGAAGTAGCAGGTAATAACTACAATGTCTAAACTAACATATAAGGCAAGTACGCTATGTCAAGCAATAATATTTTCTAAGGTGTACGTGACGTGGCAATTACCGATGAAGATGTGTGTGAGCCGGCAAGTAAGTGTACGTAGTACATACGCATCATCGGTAATGGTGCTGGTGTCCTAACAGTATGATATCAATAATGGAGTATGAAACATAATATGAGCATGCGATGCGAAGCGAACCACAATAATGAGCGGGAACTGAATAGTAGACGCAACTATAACTAATCTGCATTAATCTAATATAAGTCCTACAAATGGTGCCTTTTGAAATAACACGAATCATGGGGTTTTGAAAATAGGGGCTACGGTGTTTTTATGAAAAGATACGTCTTTTGAAATATCTGTAGGATCCCTTGGGCTGTCTTTTAAAATACCCACGATTCGTTAGTTTTTGAAATAGGTAAGAATCGAATCTAATCTAACAACTAAACTAAACTAAAGGGCTAAGCTAACAAGCTGGACTACAGGTAAGGAAACCGCCTAACATCTGAGTCGATACATATACATACCTGTATATATATTAGTCGGTGATCCCGCCTCAATCATATCATATCCGATACCATATCTGTAATCAGACATCCCAAGTTAAGAGTGCGGATCAATCATCAAAATATAGCTCGTACATAAATCCGTCGTACGGCATCCCCAAATCTGGGTATGGGTTAATATCATATTCATCACACTATTCATCTGGTATCCTCTTTATCCAAGATCATAGTCCAGGGTACTGACCTATGTCTAGTACAATACTAATATCATCAATATAGTCATGATCTGACTACTGATCGACAGTCTCGTACAAACCGATATCATCACCACATATCATCATCAAGGGGTATACATCGCCCAATACGGCCTAGTATCAATATCCTAGCATATCATATCTCATATCACGATCACATGTCGACCATTTTATTTATAACACTATTCACCCGTATCGCCGCCCCAAGATCCGCTATAACACCAGGACGTACCTCAAGTACGAATGCTGCCATATCACCGATATCACAACCACAAAACAAATCTCATCGACTCAGCTCAATCCCAAGTATCATCCTCAAATCCGTATATGAACACATAGTCCCATACCCATGTAAACACATAACTATAAAGAATCCCATGAGCACATATAAATAGGAATGTATGCAAGTATGTATGTGTGTATGTGTAGTGCAACACTACCCTAGGGTTCGCAACACTAAAATAATCCAACACACCAATATCCATCCTAAACATCGTTATTAATCCCAAATAACATATAATAATTGTTGGTGTGTATACGCATCCGTATACACCACCACGGACTGCGGGGGTGCTATACGCTATCCACCCGACTTCTCCCCGTAGATATAAATCTACTCACCTGGTCCTCGCTCGCCGGTGCCGACGTCGCCACGCGCTTGCTTGTCGTCTCGAAGTCCACATGGGGTACCTACATATCAAAACGCACCATATCGCATTAAAATCCGACTCATGACCAAAACGACGCACGAATCCCACATAGGTCAAAACCTATGGTTGCCTTCACAAATCGACCCAAAAACCCTCGACGTCGGCGTACAAACGCCAAACCATCGAGAAAACTCCCAACACACTCATTTGTACAATTACAAGCACTAATTATAATATAAAATAGCTTAAAATTCACAAAAACCCCAATTTCTCTTAAAAAGTCATTTTTCCGAAAATCTAGCAAGCACAAATCACCGTTTTAGTACAAAACTCGTTGTATAAACGAATCTTGCGGCCACAATATTCACTAAATATCTTAAATAAGTCATAAAAACAATTCCCATAATTTAATCTCATTAAATTCCAAAAACCCTAAAATTCTAGTTTACAAAATACCTAATTTTTAACAATTTCATAGCAAAAATGCACAAACTACAATCTAGCTTAGATTTGCATGATCTAAAGCATTAAACTACACTTAATAATGTTAATGAAGTCATGAAAAACCTAATTAGATTTTTAGTCTAACATTTGCAATTAATTTCCAAAACCTAGTTTGCATAAAATTCCAATTTTAACAATTACAAGCATCAATTAGTAAACTAGCAACTAGGTTAGTTTTAGCATCACATTAACATGTTAATCCCCCCATTAGAACCATGAATAATAGCTAAAAAACCTCACTTGATCACAAACCCTAAATCATTAATTTTCAAGTTATCAACCAGAATCAAATTAACACTTTAATATGCTAGGGTAAGCAATCTAAACAACAAATTAACAAAAGGTCAAGATTTATACCTCACGATCCATGATCAAACACACAACCTAGCCTCCAAAATTCTCTCTTTTCTCCAAGGATTCGAGTAGGATTGCTCCAAGAATAATGGGTAAGACTTGGAATTGGGATTAGATTTGAATTTGTATGGATTTCAAGTGATTTTTGTGGGTTTTTTAATGCAAAAAGGAGTGGGATTTGGGGAGAGGGGCTGCTGCTGTGGGGAGGGATGGGCTCGGCCTGAAGAGGAGAGGGAGGAGAGAGAGTGTGTGGTGAGGTTATGAAGTCAAGAATTGACCAAGTCAATCAAGCCCATACCTAATATATGCATTCTTTCATTTTCTTTTTCCTTTCATATTGTTTCATTTCAAACTAAAATAGAAGTGTGAGATGTGTGGGTGTGGGGCTGCCATGGGCTCGGCCAATGATGGAAAGTGGGGGTGTGTGAGGGTGGGGTGAAGGAAAATGACAAATACAATACCCCAAACATCCATTTACACTAAAAAAAGCCTTTTTTTTTCTTCAATAATTTCTAAACCATTTTGGCAAACGATTTCGTTTCAAAAACCACATGATAAAATTTTATTTAAAGTTTTATGATGCACAAATTTTTTTTCAACTCATTCCAATTTGTAATTTTCCCTAATTTAATATATTAGTGACGGCTTAAAATAATATTAAAATAATTAATTTCGGAAAACTTTTCAGAAAATTTGAAATTTCACCAGTGGGTCAATAAACACAAAATACTAGCAATTACATAGCTAGAATATGTATATTTAATTTTATAATAAAGATATTTGCATTTTGAATTTTTACAGAAAACCCCCTTATTTTACCGTTTTTTCGAAATTTCACCGAAACGATTTTCAAAACGTTACAATCTTCCCCCCTTAAAGAAATTCGGTCCCCGAATTTAAATTCAAACTCCCCCAAATACAAAAACATCTAAGCAAAACCATCAAGTCGTCGGGGCTCCGAAATCATAAGTACATAAAACGCATCATAGCGCAATACATGCGCATGGGTAATGAGCAGATAACTCAAAATCAAAACTCCGTCAAGCATCCCGCAATCATCGGAGTCAAGGTGAAGACACGAATGCTAAATCTCAAGCAAGACCGATATGCTGTAAATCGGAACTATACATGTAAATATCAGGAGGAAATGCATGCCAATTCCTTTAAGTTGCTGTGCAATGCACATAACACTGCACAGTGGCGGACGTCTATCATAAGAAAATAACTATATACATATATACCTTTGTTTGAAATGTACGTTCCGCCGTTTTGGGAAACAATTTAGAAGGGTTTTCCTTGTTTTAAACGTTTCGCGTCATATCAGACACGTAGGTAAATACTGAGACTGTAGCTCGCCTTTTTGGAATTCCCTTCAATAGCTATCAATGCATGCAAAATACATTCAGATACTGTCCTCTGACTAGTCCTGCTTAGTACGAAAAAACATCGCAATTATAAAAAAAAACGTACTTCTCTATAAGAAATCAATCCCAAAATACGCGTATGAATACTACGTGCGTCTGGTGCGAACGGAAATCAAATCCAAATATGTGCCATACATATGCACAGAAACAACATCTAAGTGCATCGGGTGTGCACGAAACATCTGTCGTAGGCAACATGTGTGCCTGACAGCAAAATCAGGTGCATCTGACATGCACGAAAAATCTCGATTTAGTGCATCTGGTGTGCACCAAAATCATACTTCAAAACATGCGCCCAACATGCGCGAAAATCCAAATCAGGTGCATCCATCGTGCACGAAATCATAAAATCCAATATCAAGTGCAACACTGTGCAAAGATCGTAAATCCTCAATCATCAAAATCAAATCATGCGAATAAATCACCTAAAACATCGAAATCAATAATGGCGGAATAGTACCGCTCAAGCGCATCCTCTAAGAATCTCGGGCCAACTGTTGCGGTCACTAGTGGTACGTCTCGTCGGTGATCATGAACTCTGGCCTGCTGGTGTACGTAACAATGACCACTCCTGGGTCAAGGTCTTCACTGTGAATTACCAATTTCTCGGTCCATCGGCTCATCGGCCCTGTCAGGTGTGCTAACGGGGATGATCCCGTTCTGGCACGTCTCTTGTCATCTCCCGGTCAATCATCGCGACCACTCGTAAGACAGCATATCACCGGCGTCGGCCTCTGGCTCTCTGAATGTACGTGACACATCTGATCCTGGGTGCAAGTATCATTACAGCAGTGTCCTGGAAGGAATCCTGCTTACGGTCTCTTCCATGTCTCGTCTCTGCCAACTGTCCGGAAGTCATCGTCCTTTCCTATATCTGCATCTTGCTCTAGAACGACTGCATACTCATCATGACTCCTTCTGGAAGGTAAATCCAAGTACCATGCCTCGGCATGCGCATCGTATCTTTGATGTCGGCGGAGTGGAACGTCATCTCATCTAGATCTGGTACGAACCTCTTACTTCACTTTTCTCTAGTGTCGTCTGCTTTGGACTCGTCTCGTCGCGGCTGTATGGACTGAGCTCCAACGGCTATCCTCGTATTGGGAGTCTCCCAAGAAATGTATCTCACCACCTAGCATCCGAATTAAGTCGAGCCATCCGATCGAGTCGTCAAAACCACATAATCCCCCAAGAGCTCAACATCTTGGGCACAGTTTAATAGTATCGGGTACATACCACAGCATCGGTGGTCCAACCGTAGAAGGGCAAACCCAACCTCACTAATGGCGCCGTAGAACTGCCGCAAACCCAAAGGTTCAAAGGCTTTCACACGGTCATTAAGTCGAGTTAGGGTTTCATTCTTCTAGAGGGTCCATAGAATTTCCTGCATGCCCTTCCGAATACTTTAAACTTGGAATAATAGGTTTCTGACATTCGATTGTCTCTGTCGACTCCCAACGTCTCCGCGTGAAGTCGTCTCTAGCTGGAATCAATCTATCTGATGACCTCTCATCGGGTAGGCGAACGAACCACATGTCCTAGTCATTCATCCTCGGGTGACTAGCGACCTTCTATCATCTCTTAGTACAACATGTACTGCAATAGCTCCAACATATGGGGCGATATCTCGTCGCTCGCAGCAACAACTGGCTCACTCCTCTGCACGCTGAACGGTGCCTCAATCATCAGGAGTAAGCAATACTTCAATGGTCATCAAAATCTGGCTGGCCTCTATCAGTGGCTCAATCCTCTAGTGCAAATCGGCCGTCCGAGTAATCTCATACAGCAATCCACCCAACGCTCGTGGCGCGAAGACACAATGAAAAGACACATCTCTGCAATCGTGTGTCGCCGGAATCATGCCCTGGTCAGTCCTCGTTCTTGACGAGCTCATGCTGACCGCAACTCTAGCCGTAGCTCTCCCTGCCCGTAATCGTGGCAGCAAAACCATAACTAGTACTGATGAGGGTAGATCGGAATGAATATAATACTGAGCAAAGAAATGTACATCCTAAGCCTTCTTAAGTGGAGTAGCGTATCATAAATACGCCGCGGAACATACCCACGGTACGTCACTCTACTTTAGTCACCTATTCCATCAACCAAGGGTCATCCTACGCTCCGAAGGTAAAACCTAACGCTCTGATACCAACTTTGTCACGTCCCGAAAGTACGGAACATGACCGGCACTTAAACTACGTAACGTCTCGAGGCGTACATAATCCAAGTAAGCCGAAAACCCAGAAATGCAAACCAAGAAAAGTAGTAGAGTGAAGGAAAACCAATTTAAATAAGTAGTTTTAATAGCATAAGCCGAATTATGCGGGTTTCTAAAAACATCAAAAATTTCCTGAAAATTTCGGCAGAGTCTCCTTTGTAAATACTGGCCCCCAAACGGGATACAACATGAATAGTATACGAAATCAATAAAAAGGCATCCCCAAGCGGGAGCTAGCTCTTCGTCAATCGACGGTCACAACCACACAAGCAATATAATATACAACGCCAACAGCGAGGATCAAAATTCAAAAGGAAACTCAAAACCACAAGAAAACCACAGAAATATAACGCGCGACTCTAAGGTCGAAGGAATAACATCACTGGTCTCTACCTCAAAATAAATACATGTTTGGTTGATGGAACTTCTAGATACAACAGAGTAATAATATACAAGTTATATAATGGGGGGTACGATACAAGTAAACCCACCTACTAGCAAATCACCCGAAGGAAACTATGCCCGCAAGCCGTAATGAAACCTGTACGGCAAACCTGCAAGAAACTGGGGCACAACGGGGGTGAGTTGCCAACTCGTGAATAGAAAAACATCTACGCAAAGAAATCGCATAAATAACGCAATCTAGGTCAATGATCATAATATATCCTCAAATATATGAATAACATGCAGCTTATAACAATGGCTAGGGTAATATCTAACCCGAGTGTGATCTCATGTGCCCGTGTCAGTGCCTCAGGTAGCAATATATCATATGAATGAGGTATGAATGCATGGAACAGAATGCATGTACTGACGAAAACTGCTTTCATAAATCAGTGAGATTTCTGTACTTTAAAAGTGAGGTACCATAAATGAAATCAGCATAAAACAGTGCACAGCATCGACACAAAACAAGTGTCCAAATATCTCGATATCTCTGTATCACAATCTCTGTACCTCAATATCTCAAAATCTCAAAATCTCAAATCACAATATCTAGGGCGCCGTCAATCCAGACCGGCCCCTACCATCTATCTCAAGACCACGACGGTATCCTCCGGATATCCGACGCGTCGGATAATATCACCGGTCGGTAATGCTCCCCTGCCAGGCTCAACGTCAACAACATGATCCTCTTGCCCCGGGGTACCGCACCGGGCCCACCATGTACCCGTAACGGTTCCTCCACTCCTCGAATCGGGTCTCGAAATCCATCAGCAAACTCATGGTGGACGACTCATACATCATGGGAAAACCGCACTTTTTATTTTAAAAGAGAGAAAAGGTTATTTATGTTTTTGCGGTTTTCCTCTAAATCCAGAAAATCTCATGGAAATCCGTATCCAAAATCTCAATAACACGTAAAATAGTGAATATATACATGAGAATCCATGAATGTGGCATAACAATGAATAACAGTATGCATGAAGTAGCAGGTAATAACTACAATGTCTAAACTAACATATAAGGCAAGTACGCTATGTCAAGCAATAATATTTTCTAAGGTGTACGTGACATGGCAATTACCGATGAAGATGTGTGTGAGCCGGCAAGTAAGTGTACGTGGTACATACGCATCATCGGTAATGGTGCTGGTGTCCTAACAGCATGATATCAATAATGGAGTATGAAACATAATATGAGCATGCGATGCGAAGCGAACCACAATAATGAGCGGGAACTGAATACTAGACGCAACTATAACTAATCTGCATTAATCTAATATAAGTCCTACAAATGGTGCCTTTTGAAATAACACGAATCATGGGGTTTTGAAAATAGGGGCTACGGTGTTTTTATGAAAAGATACGTCTTTTGAAATATCTGTAGGATCCCTTGGGCTGTCTTTTAAAATACCCACGATTCGTTAGTTTTTGAAATAGGTAAGAATCGAATCTAATCTAACAACTAAACTAAACTAAAGGGCTAAGCTAACAAGGTGGACTACAGGTAAGGAAACCGCCTAACATCTGAGTCGATACATATACATACCTGTATATATATTAGTTGGTGATCCCGTCTAAATCATATCATATCCGATACCATATCTATAATCAGGCATCCCAAGTCAAGAGTGCGGATCAATCATCAAAATATAGCTCGTATGTAAATCCGTCGTACGGCATCCCCAAATCTGGGTATCGGTTAATATCATATTCATCACACTATTCATCTGGTATCCTCTTTATCCAAGATCATAGTCCAGGATACTGACCTATGTCTAGTACAATACTAATATCATTAATATAGTCATGATCTGACTACTGATCGACAGTCTCGTACAAACCGATATCATTAGCACATATCATCATCAAGGGGTATACATCGCCCAATACGGCCTAGTATCAATATCCTAGCATATCATATCTCATATCACGATCACATGTCGACCATTTTATTTATAACACTATTCACCCGTATCGCCGCCCCAAGATCCGCTATAACACCAGGACGTACCTCAAGTACGAATGCTGCCATATCACCGATATCACAACCACAAAACAAATCTCATCGACTCAGCTCAATCCCAAGTATCATCCTCAAATCCGTATGTGAACACATAGTCCCATACCCATGTAAACACATAACTATAAAGAATCCCATGAGCACATATAAATAGGAATGTATGCAAGTATGTATGTGTGTATGTGTAGTGCAACACTACCCTAGGGTTCGCAACACTAAAATAATCCAACACACCAATATCCATCCTAAACATCGTTATTAATCCCAAATAACATATAATAATTGTTGGTGTGTATACGCATCCGTATACACCACCACGGACTGCGGGGGTGCTATACGCCATCCACCCGACTTCTTCCCGTAGATATAAATCTACTCACCTGGTCCTCGCTCGCTGGTGCCGACGTCGCCACTCGCTTGCTTGTCGTCTCGAAGTCCACATGGGGTACCTACATATCAAAACGCACCATATCACATTAAAATCCGACTCATGACCAAAACGACGCACGAATCCCACATAGGTCAAAACCTATGGTTGCCTTCACAAATCGACCCAAAAACCCTCGACGTCGGCGTACAAATGCCAAACCATCGAGAAAACTCCCAACACACTCATTTGTACAATTACAAGCACTAATTATAATATAAAATAGCTTAAAATTTACAAAAACCCCAATTTCACTTAAAAGTCATTTTTCCGAAAATCTAGCAAGCACAAATCACCGTTTTAGTACAAAACTCGTTGTATAAACGAATCTTGCGGCCACAATATTCACTAAATATCTTAAATAAGTCATAAAAACAATTCCCATAATTTAATCTCATTAAATTCCAAAAACCCTAAAATTCTAGTTTACAAAATACCTAATTTTTAACAATTTCATAGCAAAAATGCACAAACTACAATCTAGCTTAGATTTGCATGATCTAAAGCATTAAACTACACTTAATAATGTTAATGAAGTCATGAAAAACCTAATTAGATTTTTAGTCTAACATTTGCAATTAATTTCCAAAACCTAGTTTGCATAAAATTCCAATTTTAACAATTACAAGCATCAATTAGTAAACTAGCAACTAGGTTAGTTTTAGCATCACATTAACATGTGTAATCCCCCCATTAGAACCATGAATAATAGCTAAAAACCTCACTTGATCACAAACCCTAAATCATTAATTTTCAAGTTATCAACTAGAATCAAATTAACACTTTAATATGCTAGGGTAAGCAATCTAAACAACAAATTAACAAAAGGTCAAGATTTATACCTCACGATCCATGATCAAACACACAACCTAGCCTCTAAAATTCTCTCTTTGCTCCAAAGATTCGAGTAGGATTGCTCCAAGAATAATGGGTAAGACTTGGAATTGCGATTAGATTTGAATTTGTATGGATTTCAAGTGATTTTTGTGGGTTTTTTGATGCAAAAAGGAGTGGGATTTAGGGAGAGGGGCTGCTGCTGTTGGGAGGGATGGGCTCGGCCTGAAGAGGAGAGGGAGGAGAGAGAGTGTGTGGTGAGGTTATGAAGTCAAGAATTGACCAAGTCAATCAAGCCTATACCTAATATATGCATTCTTTCATTTTCTTTTTCTTTTCATATTGTTTCATTTCAAACTAAACTAGAAGTGTGAGATGTGTGGGTGTGGGGCTGCCATGGGCTCGGCCAATGATGGAAAGTGGGGGTGTGTGAGGGTGGGGTGAAGGAAAATGACAAATACAATACCCCAAACATCCATTTAAACTAAAAAAAGCCTTTTTTTTCATCAATAATTTCTAAGCCGTTTTGGCAAACGATTTCTTTTCAAAAACCACATGATAAAATTTTATTTAAAGTTTTATGATGCAAAAAATTTTTTTCAACTCATTCCAATTTGTAATTTTCCCTAATTAAATATATTAGTGACGGCTTAAAATAATATTAAAATAATTAATTTCGGAAAATTTTTCAGAAAATTTGAAATTTCACCAGTGGGTCAATAAACACCAAATACTAGCAATTACATAGCTAGAATATGTATATTTAATTTTATAATAAAGATATTTGCATTTTGACTTTTTACAGAAAACCCTCTTATTTTACCGTTTTTTCGAAATTTCACCGAAACGAATTTCAAAACGTTACAATCTTCCCTCCTTAAAGAAATTCGGTCCCCGAAATTAAATTCACACTCCCCCAAATACAAAAACATCTAAGCAAAACCATCAAGTCGTCGGGGCTCCGAAATCATAAGGACATAAAACGCATCATAGCGCAATACATGCGCATGGGTAATGAGCAGATAACTCAAAATCAAAACTCCGTCAAGCATCCCGCAATCATCGGAGTCAAGGTGAAGACACGAATGCTAAATCTCAAGCAAGACCGATATGCTATAAATCGGAACTATACATGTAAATATCAGGAGGAAATGCATGCCAAATCCTTTAAGCTGCTGTGCAATGCACATAACACTGCACAGTGGCGGACGTCTATCATAAGAAAATAACTATATACATATATACCTTTGTTTGAAATGTACGTTCCGCCGTTTTGGGAAACAATTTAGAAGGGTTTTCCTTGTTTTAAACGTTTCGAGTCATATCAGACACGTAGGTAAATACAGAGACTGTAGCTCGCCTTTTTGGAATTCCCTTCAATAGCTATCAATGCATGCAAAATACATTCAGGTACTGTCCTCTGACTAGTCCTGCTTAGTACGAAAAAACATCTCAATTATCAAAAAAAACCGTACTGCTCTATAAGAAATCAATCCCAAAATACGCGTATGAATACTACGTGCGTCTGGTGCGCACGGAAATCAAATCCAAATATGTGCCATACATATGCACAGAAACAAAATCTAAGTGCATCGGGTGTGCACGAAACATCTGTCGTAGGCAACATGTGTGCCTGACAGCAAAATCAGGTGCATCTAACATGCACGAAAAATCTCGATTTAGTGCATCTGGTGTGCACCAAAATCATACTTCAAAACATGCTCCCAACATGCGCGAAAATCCAAATCAGGTGCATCCATCGTGCACGAAATCATAAAATCCAATATCAAGTGCAACACGGTGCAAAGATCGTAAATCCTCAATCATCAAAATCAAATCATGCGAATAAATCACCCAAAACATCAAAATCAATAATGGCGGAATAGTACCGCTCAAGCGCATCCTCTAAGAATCTCGGGCCAACTGTCGCGGTCACTAGTGGGACGTCTCGTCGGTGATCATGAACTCTGGCCTGCTGGTGTGCGTAACAATGACCACTCCTGGGTCAAGGTCTTCACTGTGAATTACCAATTTCTCGGTCTATCGGCTCATCGGCCCTGTCAGGTGTGCTAACAGGGATGATCCCGTTCTGGCACGTCTCTTGTCATCTCCCGGTCAATCATCGCGACCACTCGTAAGACAGCATATCACCGGCGTCGGCCTCTGGCTCTCTGAATGTACGTGACACATCTGATCCTAGGTGCAAGTATCATTGCAGCAGTGTCCTGGAAGGAATCCTGCTCACGGTCTCTTCCATGTCTCGTCTCTGCCAACGTCCGGAAGTCATCGTCCTTTCCTATATCTGCATCTTGCTCTGGAACGACTGCATACTCATCACGACTCCTTCTGGAAGGTAAATCCAAGTACCATGCCTCGGCATGCGCATCGCATCTTTGATGTCGGCGGAGTGGAACGTCATCTCATCTAGATCTGGTACGAACCTCTTACTTCACTTTTCTCTAATGTCGTCTGCTTTGGACTCGTCTCGTCGCGGCTGTATGGACTGAGCTCCAACAGCTATCCTCGTATCGGGAGTCTCCCAAGAAATGTATCTCACTACCTAGCATCCGAATTAAGTCGAGCCATCCGATCGAGTCGTCAAAACCACATAATCCCCCAAGAGCTCAACATCTTGGGCACAGTTTAATAGTATCGGGTACATACCACAGCATCGGTGGTCCAACCGTAGAAGGGCAAACCCAAGCCTCACTAATGGCGCCGTAGAACTGCCGCAAACCCAAAGGTTCAAAGGCTTTCACACGGTCATTAAGTCGAGTTAGGGTTTCATTCTTCTAGAGGGTCCATAGAATTGCCTGCATGCCCTTCCGAATACTTTAAACTTGGAATAATAGGTTTCTGACATTCGATCATCTCTGTCGACTCCCAACGTCTCCGCGTGAAGTCGTCTCTAGCTGGAATCAATCTATCTGATGACCTCTCATCGGGTAGGCGAACGAACCACATGTCCTAGTCATTCATCCTCGGGTGACTAGCGACCTTCTATCATCTCTTAGTACAACATGTACTGCAATAGTTCCAACATATGGGGCGATATCTCGTCGCTCGCAGCAACAACTGGCTCACTCCTCGGCACGCTGAACGGTGCCTCAATCATCAGGAGTAAGCAACACTTCAATGGTCATCAAAATCTGGCTGGCCTCTATCAGTGGCTCAATCCTCTAGTGCAAATCGGCCGTCCGAGTAATCTCATACAGCAATCCACCCAACGCTCGTGGCGCGAAGACACAATGAAAAGACACATCTCTGCAATCGTGTGTTGCCGGAATCATGCCCTGGTCAGTCCTCGTTCTTGACGAGCTCATGCTGACCGCAACTCTAGCCGTAGCTCTCCCTGCCCGTAATCGTGGCAGCAAAACCATAACTGGTACTGATGAGGGTAGATCGGAATGAATATAATACTGAGCAAAGAAATGTACATCCTAAGGCTTCTTAAGTGGAGTAGCGTATCGTAAATATGCCGCGGAACATACCCACGGTACGTCACTCTACTTTAGTCACCTATTCCATCAACCAAGGGTCATCCTACGCTCCGAAGGTAAAACCTAACGCTCTGATACCAACTTTGTCACGTCCCGAAAGTATGGAACATGACCGGCACTTAAACTACGTAACGTCTCGAGGCGTACATAATCCAAGTAAGCCGAAAACCCAGAAATGCAAACCAAGAAAAGTAGTAGAGTGAAGGAAAACCAATTTCAATAAGTAGTTTTAATAGCATAAGCCGAATTATGCGGGTTTCTAAAAATATCAAAAATTTCCTGAAAATTTCGGCAGAGTCTCCTTTGTAAATACTGGCCCCCAAACGGGATACAACTTGAATAGTATACGAAATCAATAAAAAGGCATCCCCAAGCGGGAGCTAGCTCTTCGTCAATCGACGGTCACAACCACACAAGCAATATAATATACAACGCCAACAACGAGGATCAAAATTCAAAAGGAAACTCAAAACCACAAGAAAACCACAGAAATATAACGCGCGACTCTAAGGTCGAAGGAATAACATCACTGGTCTCTATCTCAAAATAAATACATGTTTGGTTGATGGAACTTCTAGATACAACAGAGTAATAATATACAAGTCATATAATGGGGGGTACGATACAAGTAAACCCACCTACTAGCAAATCACCCGAAGGAAACTATGCCCGCAAGCCGTAATGAAACCTGTACGGCAAACCTGCAAGAAACTGGGGCACAACGGGGGTGAGTTGCCAACTCGTGAATAGAAAAACATCTACGCAACGAAATCGCATAAATAACGCAACCTAGGTCAATGATCATAATATATCCTCAAATATATGAATAACATGCAGCCTATAACAATGGCTAGGGTAATATCTAACCCGAGTGTGATCTCATGTGCCCGTGTCAGTGCCTCAGGTAGCAATATATCATATGAATGAGGTATGAATGCATGGAACAGAATGCATGTATTGACGAAAACTGCTTTCATAAATCAGTGAGATTTCTTTATTTTAAAAGTGATGTACCATAAATGAAATCAGCATAAAACAGTGCCCAGCATCAACACAAAACAAGTGTCCAAATATCTCGATATCTCTGTATCACAATCTCTGTACCTCAATATCTCAAAATCTCAAAATCTCAAATCACAATATCTAGGGCGCCGTCAATCCAGACTGGCCCCTACCATCTATCTCAAGACCACGACGGTATCCTCCGGATATCCGACGCGTCGGATAATATCACCGGTCGGTAGTGCTCCCCTGCCAGGCTCAACGTCAACAACACGATCCTCTTGCCCCGGGGTACCGCACCGGGCCCACCATGTACCCGTAACGGTTCCTCCACTCCTCGAATCGGGTCTCGAAATCGATCAGCAAACTCATGGTGGACGACTCATACATCATGGGAAAACCGCACTTTTTATTTTAAAAGAGAGAAAAGGTTTATTTATGTTTTTGCGGTTTTCCTCTAAATCCAGAAAATCTCATGGAAATCCGAATCCAAAACCTCAATAACACGTAAAATAGTGAATATATACATGAGAATCCATGAATGTGGCATAACAATGAATAACAGTATGCATGAAGTAGCAGGTAATAACTACAATGTCTAAACTAACATATAAGGCAAGTACGCTATGTCAAGCAATAATATTTTCTAAGGTGTACGTGACATGGCAATTACCGATGAAGATGTGTGTGAGCCGGCAAGTAAGTGTACGTGGTACATACGCATCATCGGTAATGGTGCTGGTGTCCTAACAGCATGATATCAATAATGGAGTATGAAACATAATATGAGCATGCGATGCGAAGCGAACCACAATAATGAGCGGGAACTGAATACTAGACCCAACTATAACTAATCTGCATTAATCTAATATAAGTCCTACAAATGGTGCCTTTTGAAATAACACGAATCATGGGGTTTTGAAAATAGGGGCTACGGTGTTTTTATGAAAAGATACGTCTTTTGAAATATCTGTAGGATCCCTTGGGCTATCTTTTAAAATACCCACGATTCGTTAGTTTTTGAAATAGGTAAGAATCGAATCTAATCTAACAACTAAACTAAACTAAAGGGCTAAGCTAACAAGCTGGACTACAGGTAAGGAAACCGCCTAACATCTGAGTCGATACATATACATACCTGTATATATATTAGTCGGTGATCCCGCCTCAATCATATCATATCCGATACCATATCTATAATCAGACATCCCAAGTCAAGAGTGCGGATCAATCATCAAAATATAGCTCGTACGTAAATCCGTCGTACGGCATCCCTAAATCTGGGTATGGGTTAATATCATATTCATCACACTATTCATCTGGTATCCTCTTTATCCAAGATCATAGTCCAGGGTACTGACCTATGTCTAGTACAATACTAATATCATCAATATAGTCATGATCTGACTACTGATCGACAGTCTCGTACAAACCGATATCATCAGCACATATCATCATCAAGGGGTATACATCGCCCAATACGGCCTAGTATCAATATCCTAGCATATCATATCTCATATCACGATCACATGATGACCATTTTATTTATAACACTATTCACCCGTATCGCCGCCCCAAGATCCGCTATAACACCAGGACGTACCTCAAGTACGAATGCTGCCATATCACCGATATCACAACCACAAAACAAATCTCATCGACTCAGCTCAATCCCAAGTATCATCCTCAAATCCGTATGTGAACACATAGTCCCATACCCATGTAAACACATAACTATAAAGAATCCCATGAGCACATATAAATAGGAATGTATGCAAGTATGTATGTGTGTATGTGTAGTGCAACACTACCCTAGGGTTCGCAACACTAAAATAATCCAACACACCAATATCCATCCTAAACATCGTTATTAATCCCAAATAACATATAATAATTGTTGGTGTGTATACGCATCCGTATACACCACCACGGACTGCGGGGGTGCTATACGCCATCCACCCGACTTCTCCCCATAGATATAAATCTACTCACCTGGTCCTCGCTCGCCGGTGCCGACGTCGCCACGCGCTTGCTTGTCGTCTCGAAGTCCACATGGGGTACCTACATATCAAAACGCACCATATCGCATTAAAATCCGACTCATGACCAAAACGACGCACGAATCCCACATAGGTCAAAACCTATGGCTGCCTTCACAAATCGACCCAAAAACCCTCGACGTCGGCGTACAAACGCCAAACCATCGAGAAAACTCCCAACACACTCATTTGTACAATTACAAGCACTAATTATAATATAAAATAGCTTAAAATTCACAAAAACCCCAATTTCACTTAAAAAGTCATTTTTCCGAAAATCTAGCAAGCACAAATCACCGTTTTAGTACAAAACTCGTTGTATAAACGAATTTAGCGGCCACAATATTCACTAAATATCTTAAATAAGTCATAAAAACAATTCCTATAATTTAATCTCATTAAATTCCAAAAACCCTAAAATTCTAGTTTACAAAATACCTAATTTTTAACAATTTCATAGCAAAAATGCACAAACTACAATCTAGCTTAGATTTGCATGATCTAAAGCATTAAACTACACTTAATAATGTTAATGAAGTCATGAAAAACCTAATTAGATTTTTAGTCTAACATTTGCAATTAATTTCCAAAACCTAGTTTGCATAAAATTCCAATTTTAACAATTACAACCATCAATTAGTAAACTAGAAACTAGGTTAGTTTTAGCATCACATTAACATGTTAATCCCCCCATTAGAACCATGAATAATAGCTAAAAAACCTCACTTGATCACAAACCCTAAATCATTAATTTTCAAGTTATCAACCAGAATCAAATTAACACTTTAATATGCTAGGGTAAGCAATCTAAACAACAAATTAACAAAAGGTCAAGATTTATACCTCACGATCCATGATCAAACACACAACCTAGCCTCCAAAATTCTCTCTTTGCTCCAAGGATTCGAGTAGGATTGCTCCAAGAATAATGGGTAAGACTTGGAATTGGGATTAGATTTGAATTTATATGGATTTCAAGTGATTTTTGTGGGTTTTTTGATGCAAAAAGGAGTGGGATTTGGGGAGAGGGGCTGCTGTTGTGGGGAGGGATGGGCTCGGCCTGAAGAGGAGAGGGAGGAGAGAGAGTGTGTGGTGAGGTTATGAAGTCAAGAATTGACCAAGTCAATCAAGCCCATACCTAATATATGCATTCTTTCATTTTCTTTTTCCTTTCATATTGTTTCATTTCAAACTAAACTAGAAGTGTGAGATGTGTGGGTGTGGGGCTACCATGGGCTCGGCCAATGATGGAAAGTGGGGGTGTGTGAGGGTGGGGTGAAGGAAAATGACAAATACAATACCCCAAACATCCATTTACACTAAAAAAAGCCTTTTTTTTTCTTCAATAATTTCTAAACCGTTTTGGCAAACGATTTCGTTTCAAAAACCACATGATAAAATTTTATTTAAAGTTTTATGATGCACAAAATTTTTTTCAACTCATTCCAATTTGTAATTTTCCCTAATTAAATATATTAGTGACGGTTTAAAATAATATTAAAATAATTAATTTCGGAAAAATTTTCAGAAAATTTGAAATTTCACCAGTGGGTCAATAAACACCAAATACTAGCAATTACATAGCTAGAATATGTATATTTAATTTTATAATAAAGATATTTGCATTTTGACTTTTTATAGAAAACCCCCTTATTTTACCGTTTTTTCGAAATTTCACCGAAACGATTTTCAAAACGTTACAATCTTCCCCCCTTAAAGAAATTCAGTCCCCGAATTTAAATTCAGACTCCCCCAAATACAAAAACATCTAAGCAAAACCATCAAGTCGTCGGGGCTCCGAAATCATAAGTACATAAAACGCATCATAGCGCAATACATGCGCATGGGTAATGAGCAGATAACTCAAAATCAAAACTCCGTCAAGCATCCCGCAATCATTGGAGTCAAGGTGAAGACACGAATGCTAAATCTCAAGCAAGACCGATATGCTATAAATCGGAACTATACATGTAAATATCAGGAGGAAATGCATGCCAAATCCTTTAAGTTGCTGTGCAATGCACATAACACTGCACAGTGGCGGACGTCTATCATAAGAAAATAACTATATACATATATACCTTTTTTTGAAATGTACGTTCCGCCATTTTAGGAAACAATTTAGAAGGGTTTTCCTTGTTTTAAACGTTTCGCGTCATATCAGACACGTAGGTAAATACTGAGACTGTAGCTCGCCTTTTTGGAATTCCCTTCAATAGCTATCAATGCATGCAAAATACATTCAGGTACTGTCCTCTGACTAGTCCTGCTTAGTACGAAAACACAACACAATTATCAAAAAAAAAAACGTACTGCTCTATAAGAAATCAATCCCAAAATACGCGTATGAATACTACGTGCGTCTGGTGCGCACGGAAATCAAATCCAAATATGTGCCATACATATGCACAGAAACAACATCTAAGTGCATCGGGTGTGCACGAAACATCTGTCGTAGGCAACATGTGTGCCTGACAGCAAAATCAGGTGCATCTGACATGCACGAAAAATCTCGATTTAGTGCATCTGGTGTGCACCAAAATCATACTTAAAAACATGCGACCAACATGCGCGAAAATCCAAATCAGGTGCATCCATCGTGCACGAAATCATAAAATCCAATATCAAGCGCAACACTGTGCAAAGTTCGTAAATCTTCAATCATCAAAATCAAATCATGTGAATAAATCACCCAAAACATCGAAATCAATAATGGCGGAATAGTACCGCTCAAGCGCATCCTCTAAGAATCTCGGGCCAACTGTCGCGGTCACTAGTGGGACGTCTCGTCGGTGATCATGAACTCTGGCCTGCTGGTGTGCATAACAATGACCACTCCTGGGTCAAGGTCTTCACTGTGAATTACTAATTTCTCGGTCCATCGGCTCATCGGCCCTGTCAGGTGTGTTAACGGGGATGATCCCGTTCTGGCACGTCTCTTGTTATCTTCCGGTCAATCATCGCGACCACTCGTAAGACAGCATATCACCGGCGTCGGCCTCTGGCTCTCTGAATGTACGTGACACATCTGATCCTGGGTGCAAGTATCATTGCAGCAGTGTCCTGGAAGGAATCCGGCTCACGGTCTCTTCCATGTCTCGTCTCTGCCAACTGTCCGGAAGTCATCGTCCTTTCCTATATCTGCATCTTGCTCTGGAACGACTACATACTCATCACGACTCCTTCTGGAAGGTAAATCCAAGTACCATGCCTCGGCATGCGCATCGCATCTTTGATGTCGGCGGAGTGGAACGTCATCTCATCTAGATCTGGTACGAACCTCTTACTTCACTTTTCTCTAATGTCGTCTGCTTTGGACTCGTCTCGTCGCGGCTGTATGGACTGAGCTCTAACGGCTATCCTCGTATCGGGAGTCTCCCAAGAAATGTATCTCACCACCTAGCATTCGAATTAAGTCGAGCCATCCGATCGAGTCGTCAAAACCACATAATCCCCCAAGAGCTCAACATCTTGGGCACAGTTTAATAGTATCGGGTACATACCACAGCATCGGTGGTCCAACCGTAGAAGGGCAAACCCAAGCCTCACTAATGGCGCCGTAGAACTGCCGCAAACCCAAAGGTTCAAAGGCTTTCACACGGTCATTAAGTCGAGTTAGGGTTTCATTCTTCTAGAGGGTCCATAGAATTGCTTGCATGCCCTTCCGAATACTTTAAACTTGGAATAATAGGTTTCTGACATTCGATCGTCTCTGTCGACTTCCAATGTCTCCGCGTGAAGTCGTCTCTAGATGGAATCAATCTATCTGATGACCTCTCATCGGGTAGGCGAACGAACCACATGTCCTAGTCATTCATCCTCGGGTGACTAGCGACCTTCTATCATCTCTTAGTACAACATGTACTGCAATAGCTCCAACATATGGGGCGATATCTCGTCGCTCGCAGCAACAACTGGCTCACTCCTCTGCACGCTGAACGGTGCCTCAATCATCAGGAGTAAGCAATACTTCAATGGTCATCAAAATCTGGCTGGCCTCTATCAGTGGCTCAATCCTCTAGTGCAAATCGGCCGTCCGAGTAATCTCATACAGCAATCCACCCAACGCTCGTGGCGCGAAGACACAATGAAAAGACACATCTCTGCAATCGTGTGTCGCCGGAATCATGCCCTGGTCAGTCCTCGTTCTTGACGAGCTCATGCAGACCGCAACTCTAGCCGTAGCTCTCCCTGCCCGTAATCGTGGCAGCAAAACCATAACTGGTACTGATGAGGGTAGATCGGAATGAATATAATACTGAGAAAAGAAATGTACATCCTAAGGCTTCTTAAGTGGAGTAGCGTATCGTAAATATGCCGCGGAACATACCCACGGTACGTCACTCTACTTTAGTCACCTATTCCATCAACCAAGGGTCATCCTACGCTCCGAAGGTAAAACCTAACGCTCTGATACCAACTTTGTCACGTCCCGAAAGTATGGAACATGACCGGCACTTAAACTACGTAACGTCTCGAGGCGTACGTAATCCAAGTAAGCCGAAAACCCAGAAATGCAAACCAAGAAAAGTAGTAGAGTGAAGAAAAACCAATTTAAATAAGTAGTTTTAATAGCATAAGCCGAATTATGCGGGTTTCTAAAAACATCAAAAATTTCCTGAAAATTTCGGCAGAGTCTCCTTTGTAAATACTGGCCCCCAAACGGGATACAACATGAATGGTATACGAAATCAATAAAAAGGCATCCCCAAGCGGGAGCTAGCTCTTCGTCAATCGACGGTCACAACCACACAAGCAATATAATATACAACGCCAACAGCGAGGATCAAAATTCAAAAGGAAACTCAAAACCACAAGAAAACCACAGAAATATAACGCGCGACTCTAAGGTCGAAGGAATAACATCACTGGTCTCTATCTCAAAATAAATACATGTTTGGTTGATGGAACTTCTAGATACAACAGAGTAATAATATACAAGTTATATAATGGGGGGTACAATACAAGTAAACCCACCTACTAGTAAATCACCCGAAGGAAACTATGCCCGCAAGCCGTAATGAAACCTGTACGGCAAACCTGCAAGAAACTGGGGCACAACGGTGGTGAGTTGCCAACTCGTGAATAGAAAAACATCTACGCACAGAAATCGCATAAATAACGCAACCTAGGTCAATGATCATAATATATCCTCAAATATATGAATAACATGCAGCCTATAACAATGGCTAGGGTAATATCTAACCCGAGTGTGATCTCATGTGCCCGTGTCAGTGCCTCAGGTAGCAATATATCATATGAATGAGGTATGAATGCATGGAACAGAATGCATGTACTGACGAAAACTGCTTTCATAAATCAGTGAGATTTCTATATTTTAAAAGTGAGGTACCATAAATGAAATCAGTATAAAACAGTGCCCAGCATCGACACAAAACAAGTGTCCAAATATCTCGATATCTCTGTATCACAATCTCTGTACCTCAATATCTCAAAATCTCAAAATCTCAAATCACAATATCTAGGGCGCCGTCAATCCAGACCGGCCCCTACCATCTATCTCAAGACCATGGCGGTATCCTCCGGATATCCGACGTGTCGGATAATATCACCGGTCGGTAGTGCTCCCCTGCCAGGCTCAACGTCAACAACACGATCCTCTTGCCCCGGGGTACCGCACCGGGCCCACCATGTACCCGTAACGGTTCCTCCACTCCTCGAATCGGGTCTCGAAATCCATCAGCAAACTCATGGTGGACGACTCATACATCATGGGAAAACCGCACTTTTTATTTTAAAAGAGAGAAAAGGTTTATTTATGTTTTTGCGGTTTTCCTCTAAATCCAGAAAATCTCATGGAAATCCGAATCCAAAACCTCAATAACACGTAAAATAGTGAATATATACATGAGAATCCATGAATGTGGCATAACAATGAATAACAGTATGCATGAAGTAGCAGGTAATAACTACAATGTCTAAACTAACATATAAGGCAAGTACGCTATGTCAAGCAATAATATTTTCTAAGGTGTACGTGACATGGCAATTACCGATGAAGATGTGTGTGAGCCGGCAAGTAAGTGTACGTGGTACATACGCATCATCGGTAATGGTGCTGGTGTCCTAACAGCATGATATCAATAATGGAGTATGAAACATAATATGAGCATGCGATGCGAAGCGAACCACAATAATGAGCGGGAACTGAATACTAGACGCAACTATAACTAATCTGCATTAATATAATATAAGTCCTACAAATGGTGCCTTTTGAAATAACACGAATCATGGGGTTTTGAAAATAGGGGCTACGGTGTTTTTATGAAAAGATACGTCTTTTGAAATATCTGTAGGATCCCTTGGGCTGTCTTTTAAAATACCCACGATTCGTTAGTTTTTGAAATAGGTAAGAATCGAATCTAATCTAACAACTAAACTAAACTAAAGAGCTAAGCTAACAAGCTGGACTACAGGTAAGGAAACCGCCTAACATCTGAGTCGATACATATACATACCTGTATATATATTAGTCGGTGATCCCGCCTCAATCATATCATATCCGATACCATATCTATAATCAGACATCCCAAGTTAAGAGTGCGGATCAATCATCAAAATATAGCTCGTACGTAAATCCGTCGTACGGCATCCCCAAATCTGGGTATGGGTTAATATCATATTCATCACACTATTCATCTGGTATCCTCTTTATCCAAGATCATAGTCCAGGGTACTGACCTATGTCTAGTATAATACTAATATCATCAATATAGTCATGATCTGACTACTGATCGACAGTCTCGTACAAACCGATATCATCAGCACATATCATCATCAAGGGGTATACATCGCCCAATACGGCCTAGTATCAATATCCTAGCATATCATATCTCATATCACGATCACATGTCGACCATTTTATTTATAACACTATTCACCCGTATCGCCGCCCCAAGATCCGCTATAACACCAGGACGTACCTCAAGTACGAATGCTGCCATATCACCGATATCACAACCACAAAACAAATCTCATCGACTCAGCTCAATCCCAAGTATCATCCTCAAATCCATATGTGAACACATAGTCCCATAACCATGTAAACACATAACTATAAAGAATCCCATGAGCACATATAAATAGGAATGTATGCAAGTATGTATGTGTGTATGTGTAGTGCAACACTACCCTAGGGTTCGCAACACTAAAATAATCCAACACACCAATATCCATCCTAAACATCGTTATTAATCCCAAATAACATATAATAATTGTTGGTGTGTATACGCATCCGTATACACTACCACGGACTGCGGGGGTGCTATACGCCATCCACCCGACTTCTCCCCGTAGATATAAATCTACTCACCTGGTCCTCGCTCGCCGGTGCAGACGTCGCCACGCGCTTGCTTGTCGTCTCGAAGTCCACATGGGGTACCTACATATCAAAACGCACCATATCGCATTAAAATCCGACTCATGACCAAAACGACGCACGAATCCCACATAGGTCAAAACCTATGGTTGCCTTCACAAATCGACCCAAAAACCCTCGACGTCGGCGTACAAACGCCAAACCATCGAGAAAACTCCCAACACACTCATTTGTACAATTACAAGCACTAATTATAATATAAAATAGCTTAAAATTCACAAAAACCCCAATTTCACTTAAAAAGTCATTTTTCCGAAAATCTAGCAAGCACAAATCACCGTTTTAGTACAAAACTCGTTGTATAAACGAATCTAGCGGCCACAATATTCACTAAATATATTAAATAAGTAATAAAAACAATTCCTATAATTTAATCTCATTAAATTCCAAAAACCCTAAAATTCTAGTTTACAAAATACCTAATTTTTAACAATTTCATAGCAAAAATGCATAAACTACAATCTAACTTAGATTTGCATGATCTAAAGCATTAAACTACACTTAATAATGTTAATGAAGTCATGAAAAACCTAATTAGATTTTTAGTCTAACATTTGCAATTAATTTCCAAAACCTAGTTTGCATAAAATTCCAATTTTAACAATTACAAGCATCAATTAGTAAACTAGCAACTAGGTTAGTTTTAGCATCACATTAACATGTTAATCCCCCGATTAGAACCATGAATAATAGCTAAAAAACCTCACTTGATCACAAACCCCAAATCATTAATTTTCAAGTTATCAACTAGAATCAAATTAACACTTTAATATGCTAGGGTAAGCAATCTAAACAACAAATTAACAAAAGGTCAAGATTTATGCCTCACGATCCATGATCAAACACACAACCTAGCCTCCAAAATTCTCTCTTTGCTCCAAGGATTCGAGTAGGATTGCTCCAAGAATAATGGGTAAGGCTTGGAATTGGGATTAGATTTGAATTTGTATGGATTCCAAGTGATTTTTGTGGGTTTTTTTGATGCAAAAAGGAGTGGGATTTGGGGAGAGGGGCTGCTGCTGTGGGGAGGGATGGGCTCGGCCTGAAGAGGAGAGGGAGGAGAGAGAGTGTGTGGTGAGGTTATGAAGTCAAGAATTGACCAAGTCAATCAAGCCCATACCTAATATATGCATTCTTTCATTTTCTTTTTCCTTTCATATTGTTTCATTTCAAACTAAACTAGAAGTGTGAGATGTATGGGTGTGGGGCTACCATGGGCTCGACCAATGATGGAAAGTGGGGGTGTGTGAGGGTTGGGTAAAGGAAAATGACAAATACAATACCCCAAACATCCATTTACATTAAAAAAAGCCTTTTTTTTTTCTTCATTAATTTCTAAACCGTTTTGGTAAACGATTTCGTTTCAAAAACCACATGATAAAATTTTATTTAAAGTTTTATGATGCACAAAATTTGTTTCAACTCATTCCAATTTGTAATTTTCCCTAATTAAATATATTAGTGACGGCTTAAAATAATATTAAAATAATTAATTTCGGAAAAATTTTCAGAAAATTTGAAATTTCCCCAGTGGGTCAATAAAAACCAAATGCTAGCAATTACATAGCTAGAATATGTATATTTAATTTTATAATAAAGATATTTGTATTTTGACTTTTTACAGAAAACCCCCTTATTTTACCGTTTTTTCGAAATTTCACCGAAACGATTTTCAAAACGTTACACTAACCGTCACTGCCTCCAAGTGCTTCGGGACTGCACCCAACTACTACCTATTTGCACGACTCCTTTGAGCCGTGGTAGGGTAGTAATCAAAGTACAGTGGGAACACACTCGAGGCGAAGTGACAGTGTCAAGTCAGCGGACTAAGCTGTACTCATGTCACCTGGGAACTGATAACTGACGATAGGTATAATACCAACCAACAGTTCCCGACGAGTCCTGTCCAGTGTACTCGTCACCTAACGAGCACCCGCATACTATCTCCAGTACGACGTACTGACGGCTGTGGGACAGACCGTCTCCCCTGCTGGGATGAGAAGAGCATACGCTAGTCTACTCCAGAGTATCGATGCCCTGTCTCGATAGTCCTACGACTAGGGACCTGTATAAGGATGTGCTTATGGATTACCCAGTCCCTACGAGTGTGACTGCCATCACAAAGCTGGTAATCAAGCAAAGATCCTAAGGGCTCTACAAATATGTATAAGCAATATGCTAAAAGAAACACATGCACATATTAAAGTAGAAACAAACCAAGTAGTATACTACCATTTTGAGCAAGATTGTCAATACAAGGTGAATATCCCAAGCTTCCATTAAGTAATATACAAACTAGTATGATACAGTATTGGCCTCTAGGGTATATACACTAACAATCTCCCACTTGCACTAAGGCCATGTACTGGCGTATCGAAGACCTATCATCTCGATCAGCCGCTCGAACTGTGTCTGGGGTAAGGCCTTCGTGAGTGGATCAGCAGTGTTATCTTCCGTATTTACTCTCTTCACCTCGATCTCCCGGCGATCAACGATCTCCCTGAAGGGTTCCTAGGCACTCTAATGAAAACTCACAAGGCATCAACCATGCCAATTTCAAACTTTACGGGTGCCGAGAAACCCTAATACGGATCGTTGACTAGAAGTTTAGGCGAAAAACGAATCTAGTTAACATTTTAACTAAAGGAGAGAGGCTACAACCTTTGTAGATCCGGTTCCCCACTTCCTTAGCTCCACGTAGGCGTCCTCTCGCTGTCCATCTCGAAAAATGGACTCAATCGTCGGCTTCATCGGAGAAATGGGCGGACTAGGTCGTCGGCTTCGTGCCGAAGAAGATCTACGTCGAGGCATCACAAGTTCGAACTCCAACTTCACCAAGTTGTGAAACTTGTGAAGAAAACACCCTATACTACTTGGCAAGAGGTAGAGGGTGAAGAAATAGGAGGTGGGTTCACTTTAGAATTGGATTTCTCTCACTTTTGCTCAAGTTGCCATTGATGGACTTAAGCTTTTCTTGAAGAAGAAGATGATGAAGAAGAAGAAAGAATATGATAAGTGTTCTAAAAAGAAAAAGAAAATGAAAACTTATCATAATCTTAACCATAGTTAAGTGTAGAGAATGAACTAGGGTTAGTTCAAATGGTTAGGGTTAAGCATGAGACAAGAATGGTGACTAAGTCAAAGCTTCATGAAGCTTCAATAAGAAACAAAGAAAGCCACCATTCTCATCTTTATCTTTTCCAAATAAATAAATAAACAAATAAATAAATAAATGAAAAAGAAAAACCCTAATCATCAACTTAACCATGGTTTAATTCTATACACTTAACCATATGAGCAAGCATCATCAAACATGATACAAACATGTGCACAAAAGTATATCACATATACAACTTGCACATCAAGTGAGAAAATCCATTTAAAGTGAACTAATACTAGCTAATGCAAAGTAATATATCAAATATATAATTATACATTAAATCATTAAATCAACATTTGATTTAACGATCCGGTCATATCGCATATAACCGACTAGTATCCTATGTATCGGCTTATCGAATCAATCCTTGATTCGATATCTAGGTTATATCGAATATAACCAATCGATACATCCATCGCGAGAATGAAATATGGTATCACATACACGCATTATTCTCGGTCCTGCACATATCTCATATGCGCTCCTATTTCATTTCGCTTGAGCCAGGAAACCTCTGTGTAGGACTCTAAAGACTCGTCAATACGTCGGTAGCAGATGATGATCATATCAAGCACCCACAAGCCACAAGCGGTCTGCTAAACGTAACGGCCATCCGGGTATTGAGCGATCAGAAGATCGACGAGCTTGCCCGCTCACACTCCTGTGAATCCAACCAGTAACACTTACCGTACAGTCCGGTCTGTTCGTCTGATATGTCGCATATCAGGTCTAGGGGTGGTAAACGTCAGACCCCAATAACCGATAAGTCATGCCGATGTGAGGCTCATAACGGGTCGAGAAACTACTGGTAACACTTACCAGCAAATCTCTGATCAGCCCTGGCCAGGGACTTCCCTGTTACGGCCAATCGAGCACAGCGCAACATCAACCCCCAATACCGGGAGAGACGAAACCCCTCCTATCGCTCATTGCCTCCATGTGACTCGGGACTGTACCCAAAGACCACCGTTTTGCACGCCCTCATGGACGTGGTAAGGTGGAGATCAAAGCACAGTGGGAATCACATAAGACTCTATGACGATCTCGGGTCTACAAACTAACCTGCACAAGTGTCACCTGAGAACTGCCATCTGACGTGAGGTATAATACCATCTGGGAGTTCTCGGCGAGTCCGTCCAGTGTACTCAGTCTCCACTGAGCACCCGTACACCATCTCTGATGTCAAACACCAATGGATATGGGATCATCCATCGCCCATCTCATGGGTCGAGAAGCGTATACGCTAGTCTACACTGGTATATCGATGCCCTGTCTCGATACACCCACGACTAGGGACCTTGAAGGATGTACTTATGGACTACCATGTCCCCACTAGTATGATCTGCATCATAGTCCATGTAGTCAAGTACACATCCTAAGGGCTTTATCAACATGTAACTATAAGACAGTTTAAAGAGACAAGTGTACATGTTAAGATAAAGAGTAACCAGATAGCATATTATCATATCGAGCAAGAAAGTCATCTCTATATATGTCCAAGCTTCCAATATAATATACATCATCTGTACAATACTGGCCTCTAGTGCATACATACAACTAACAATCTCCCACTTGCACTAGGGCCAGCTGCTGTAGTATCGCATACCGAGCATCCCGAAGTGTCTCTCAAACTGTATCTGGAGAATGGCCTTTGTGAGTGGATCTGCCGTGTTGTTCTTCGTGTCTACCCTCCTGACCTCGATCTCCCGGCGATCAACTATCTCCCGGATCAGGTGATACCGCCTCAGAATATGCCTGGATCGCTGATGGGACCTGGGTTCCTTGGCCAAAGCCACCGCTCCATTGTTATCGCAATACAAAGGTATTGGATGCTCAATGGATGGAACCACACCAAGTTCAGTAATGAACTTCTTGATCCAGACAGCCTCTTTGGCAGCATCGTTGGCAGCGATGTATTCAGCCTCCATCGTCGAGTCTGCCACGGTTTCCTGCTTGGAACTCTTCCAGCTAACCGCCCCTCCGTAAAGGGTAAAGACAAATCCCGACTGCGACTTAGAGTCGTCCTTATCACTCTGGAAGCTCGAATCGGTAAAGGACTCCATTTGGAGTTCTTCGTTACCATACACCAAGAGCATCTCTTTAGTCCTTCGCAAGTACTTGAGAATGCTCTTCACAGCTGTCCAGTGACTCTCTCCAGGATCAGCTTAATACCTGCTCACTACACTTAGTGAGTATGCTACATCGGGTCTGGTACATAGCATCGCATACATGATAGAGCCTACAGCCGAAGCATAGGGTATCCCTTGCATGCGAGCTCTCTCCAAATCAGTCTTGGGAGACATCTCTTTGGAGAGAGTGACTCCATAGATTGTGGGCAAGTTCCCACGCTTGGATTCTTCCATACTAAATCTCTTTACTATGGTGTCAATGTACCTGGATTGGGACAATCCCAATATCCGTTTGGATCTATCTCTATAGATCCTAATTCCCAATATGCAGGAGGCATCACCAAGATCTTTCATTGAGAATCTTTGTGATAAGAAGAGCTTGACCGATTGCAGCATAGGAATATCATTTCCTATCAAGAGTATGTCGTCCACGTACAATACGAGGAAGACAACCTTACTCTCTGCCACCTTCTTGTAGATACAAGGTTCATCTGGATTTTTGACAAAATCAAACTCTTTGATAACGACGTCAAAGCAGATGTTCCAACTCCACGATGCTTGCTTTAATCCATAAATGGATTTAAGCAGCTTGCACACCTTCCCGCTGCTCCCACTGTCTACGAAGCCCTCTGGCTGAGTCATGTACATGCGCTCTTCTAAATCACCATTTAGAAAGGCGGTCTTAACATCCATTTGCCAGATTTCGTAGTCATAATATGCAGCGATGGAAAGCATGATCCGGATGGATTTAAGCATAGCCACTGGAGAAAAGGTTTCGTCATAGTCCACACCTGGTCTTTGACGAAAACCCTTTGCAACAAGTCTAGCTTTGAAAGTCTCCACTTTCCCATCTACACCAAGTTTCTTCTTAAAGATCCACTTGCTCCCAATGGGTTTTACCCCTTCAGGAGCAACTTCCAAAGTCCATAGTTTGTTGGTGTACATGGATTCCATCTCAGACCGCATTGCATCCAGCCATTTCACTGAGTCCCTACTCGTGATGGCCTGCTCGAAGCTAGTTGGGTCATCATCCTCCATGATGCAATCCTCGCTCCCACCATCCATGAGAAAACCATAGTATCTCTCAGGTTGGCGAGGAACCCTACTAGATCGGCGGAGAGGCTGAGGTTCATTTGGAGCTACTGAATCTTCTGGTTCCACTAAATCTTCAGTTACGGTTTGTGTATCTGGAACTTCTTCCAGTTCTACCACTTTGCCACTAATTTCTTTTTCAAGGAATTCCTTTTCTAAAAAAGTGGCATATTGAGAAACAAACACCTTTTGTTCTTCAGCATGGTAGAAAAAATATCCTTGTGAATTCTTAGGATATCCCACAAACTTGCAAAGAACTGACCGTGCCTCGAGTTTGTCTGGATTTTGCCTTTTGACATAGGCCGGACAACCCCATATCTTAACTCGTTTAAAATATGGTCTCTTCCCACTCCATATCTCATATGGTGTGGTAGGTACAGATTTAGATGGAACTTGATTCAATAGGTATGTTGCTGTCTCCAGCGCATATCCCCAGAAGGAAATAGGTAACTCAGCTGTGCTCATCATAGACCGCACCATATCTAATAGGGTGCGGTTCCTCCGTTCTGATACACCGTTGTGCTATGGTGTATATGGAGGAGTCAGCTGAGAGAGAATCCCATTCTCTTTTAGGAAGTTCAGGAATTCATTGCTCAAGTATTCACCTCCTCGATCAGATCAAAGGATTTTAATACTTTTTCCGGTTTGGTTTTCGACTTCTTGTTTATATTCTCTAAATTTCTCAAAAGCTTCTGATTTGTTTTTCATCAGGAACACATATCCGAATCTAGAGATATCGTCAGTGAATGTAATGAAGTACGAAGAACCATCCCTGGCATGCGTAGACATGGGACCGCATACATCACTATGTATCAGTCCCAAGAGTTTGGTAACTCTTTCTCCGTGTCCCGTAAACGGAGTTTTGGTCATCTTGCCTTTGAGACATGACTGGCAAGTGTCATAAGATGAAAATTCGAATGGTTTCAAATATCCATCCTTATGCAACTTAGCCAGTCGTGTCGTATTGATGTGACCCAGTCTACAATGCCACAAGAAGGATTCGTTCAGTTCTGAACTCTTCCTCTTGTGTGTGTTTGTTATGCTCAGAACTGTTGATTGGTTTAGAACATAAATGCCATTGCACAACGTGCCTGATCCAACCAACTTTTGGTTACGGAAAATGTTCATAACATTGTCCTGTAATACAAAATTATATCCCTCTTTTCTTAACAAAGAAACCGATATAATGTTGCATATCAGGTTCGGCATGTAATAGCATTCGTTCAGAACCAATGTATTACCAGTTGGTAATACAAGGTGATATTCCCCGACAGTCTTAGCTGCAACAATTGCACCATTTCCAACTCTAATGTCTTTATCACCTTCTCCAAGTTCTCTACCTTTCCTAAGCCCATGTAACTGATTACATATATGGGATCCTGACCCGGTATCTAATACCCAGGACGTAGAGCAAATGGAGAAACAGTTCTCTGTAACGAACACACCCGAAGAAAATGCATCATCATGTACTTTCTTCATTCGGGTGGCATGGGAATCCTGGTATTCCCCTATATCCTGTTCAGTCCTATAACTCTTATAGGTAAGAACGGAACCAACGTTCCCCAGCACAGTATAACATGCGGGTTCGGTCAATACATCCATATTATTATCTTTATTAGGGCATGAAATGGTCGCTACCTGGAGAGAGAGAGAAGAAAACACTTTAGCGTAAGCTCGTGCAAGATCAGATTGGTTATTATCTTATCTAATCAGGATGGCTCCCACTGGTTTTTATCAAATCTTCCTTCAAAACCTAAAAGGAAAGACTAGCCGGGATTAATTACACACTACAAGTTCGCCAATCTTTCAGCCAGGCCAGTGTCGGTACTTTGAGGGAGGTCCCCCGTGCTTTCGCACGAACCTAATTAATGTAAACCTCATTTTCCCAGAGGCGTAACCCCGTTGACACCTTTCTAGACACCTACTTGATCGGCTAATTGTAGTGTGTAAAACTCTCCCAGGAGTAACTCTTACTCGCAGTGGGTATCGGGATCCAACTATCTCATAGAAGGTATGCAATCTCATTGCAAATTTCAACACTTGAAATTCCCGATAATATTTTGCCCCTAGCAGCTATATGACCTTAACATAGTCAACAAATCATAAGTGCTAGTCAAGTTCAACCCGTCATTTCTCGATTGAATTAAACCCACCCGCACGACCCTTAACATAGTCAACAAAGTCGCACGACTACCCTAATCCAATCGCATCATATGCTTATGCAAATAAGCACTAATTAGCTACCGCACACTACGCCTTAACATAGTCAACAAACGTAGCACGAATACTAACTAGTACTTATCTGAAATGACGGAGGGCTATGACAGGTTTTTCTGAAAACCTATTGCGTAATGAACTTGATATCGTTGTAGAATCAAATACAGTTTTGAAATGGAGTGATTTTGAGGCCTTTCTAGTTTTGCTAAAGGGGTCACTCCCGGTGAAGGGATCGTCGGCCCTTTCCTCGTCGAATGAGGTGCGGGATATATCATATATATCACTGTGCAAAGCAGAAACTATAGAAGCAATCAAAAGTCAAACCGAGTGTGTAGCATCTGCCAGTTATTGCTAAAGGAGTCACTCCCGGTGAAGGGATCTCGGTCCTTTCCTCATCGAATAAGGTGCAGGGTATATCACATATACCGCTATGCAAAGCAAGAACTGTAGCTACCTTTTTTATTTTAAAATTTGATTCTACAACATCTTAGGTTTCTTTTCTTTCATTAATCACATTAATGAAGTCCCATCATTTAAGTCACCTAAACATCACAGATAAATACGACGTACACTTATGCCATCCGCATTCGCCTCGATGTCCCCTCGTGCACCGTTAGGTTAGGTAACTAACGACAGAGCAGGGCAGGGCTAGTGCGGGTGCAAAACATAAGTAACGTCTATATAATATATCATATATACTATATACAGTATCTATCACAGAACATTACATGATCACATCACAGATATCGCAGCAGAAGAAACATATGAAACTTTGGATATACTAGGACGTCCGTGTTTTCAATACGAGCCAGTGTAAAACACGGATTCCACGGTCGTGATGAATAGCCAATCCCACACCCCTAGACCCCTACGAGAGCGGCAAGCAACCCTACCAATCCTAGGGTTAGGAGACCCGGACTCGACTCCTCGAGATGGTCTCCCACTGGACCCTAGAACCCGGTTACTTGTGCTCCCCTCCTTGGGTCTATCCTAGTGCAAAAAAGTAAATAATATACAAAAGGTGACAACTTCCGCAACCTGGAAGTGCCCCAAATAAAAGAATATTACATACAAGTTTTTACATGAATGAAAATGAAAAACACTCATCTCAAATAAAAACCCCCGGCTATTCAAACACGACGATCCAATATAACATATCCGGCAACACATAACATCACATGTCATCAACGTAAGTAAATATGCGCATCCCAATTGTCGTTGACATATAGCAACGAAACCGGCGATATCACATATTACACTTACGGTTACAGAAAAGAAAGTATAAAACTACAACAATTGGAATCCGCAACCTCTATAGACATCGCATGCCTGATCAAATGAAATACTTAGACATCACATGCCTAACAATTATAAACCCCGCATTTTAGTCTCATTACCGAAAACTCTTTTCAATATCAAGTGAGACTAAAGTGCCAGATTTATAACATTCATTCAGTTATCTCATAACTGTTTGTGAATTCCAATTATTGTATCCCATTCCGGATAAATAGAAAATATTAAACTTTCCGATCGAACATTCGAACACCCAAGTTTTCCCGACACCGATCAACACATGAAATAAGTTCAAAGACATTCATTTCATGCCTCAGTACCAACGGTCCAGCCGTAGAAGGGTCAAGCCAACGCCTCACATGTGGCACGCCGTACTGCCCCAAACCCGAAGGTTCAAAGGGCAGTTCAAGACGGTCACATAATCGAGTTAAGGTTTGTTGTCTTCTAGAGGGACCATCGCGTTACTTGCACTACTCAGAACGTCCTTAAACCACAGAAAAATCCAACACTTGGATATTTTCCGGCAGGGGAAAAGTTGGGTATTTATATCCGGTCGAACCTTTTAACATATTCTAAAATATCCGGAAAGCCACATAGACAAGGTTTGATAATCTGATCGAATCATCGATTCCCAATACAACCCCAGAACACTCAACTCTTGAGTCAAATTAAAAATTCCCAGAAAATTCAGCATAATAAAATAGGAATTACTGTGCCAAAAAGGACAGATGATGTCATTAGATGGTCGGGGAACCGCCGCATAAGCCAGGCTTCTGCAGCGGTTCCGCCGCGCCCTTTGCAGATCATGGGATAAATTTTGCATCTTAATTCTTAGAATTCCCTGTTGAATTTTTTAAGCATTTTTAATATGGAAAAATCCCAGATTTTAGAAAAAGTCCAGAGAGCATATCGGGAATTAGGGTTTCGGTTCGATCGGGTTTCAAACGTCGTCTAGACTTCGCCTAAGGCTCTAGCTAGGCTCTGATACCACTGAAGGGTTCCTAGGCACTCTAATGAAGACTCACAAGGCATCAACCATGCCAATTTCAAACTTTACGGGTGCCGAGAAACCCTAATACGGATCGTTGACTAGAAGTTTAGGAGAAAAACGAATCTAGTTAACATTTTAACTAAAGGAGAGAGGCTACAACCTTTGTAGATCCGGTTCTCCACTTCCTTAGCTCCACGTAGGCGTCCTCTCGCTGTCCATCTCGAATCATGGACTCAATCGTCGGCTTCATCGGAGAAATGGGCGGACTATGTCGTCGGCTTCGTGCCGAAGAAGATCTACGTCGAGGCATCACAAGTTCAAGCTCCAAATTCACCAAGTTATGAAACTTGTGAAGAAAACACTCTATACTACTTGGCAAGAGGTAGAGGGTGAAGAAATAGGAGGTGGGTTCACTTTAGAATTGGATTTCTCTCACTTTTGCTCAAGTTGCCATTGATGGACTTAAGCTTTTCTTGAAGAAGAAGATGATGAAGAAGAAGAAAGAATATGATAAGTGTTCTAAAAAGAAAAAGAAAATGAAAACTTATCATAATCTTAACCATAGTTAAGTGTAGAGAATGAACTAGGGTTAGTTCAAATGGTTAGGGTGGTTAAGCATGAGACAAGAATGATGACTAAGTCAAAGCTTCATGAAGCTTCAATAAGAAACAAAGAAAGCCACCATTCTCATCTTTATCTTTTCCAAATAAATAAATAAACAAATAAATAAATAAATGAAAAAGAAAAACCCTAATCATCAACTTTACCATGGTTTAATTCTATACACTTAACCATATGAGCAAGCATCATCAAACATGATACAAACATGTGCACAAAAGTATATCACATATACAACTTGCACATCAAGTGAGAAAATCCATTTAAAGTGAACTAATACTAGCTAATGCAAAGTAATATATCAAATATATAATTATACATTAAATCATTAAATCAACATTTGATTTAACGATCCGGTCATATCGCATATAACCGACTAGTATCCTATGTATCGGCTTATCGAATCAATCCTTGATTCGATATCTAGGTTATATCGAATATAACCAATTGATACATCCATCGCGAGAATGAAATACGGTATCACATACACGCATTATTCTCGGTTCTGCACATATCTCATATGCGCTCCTATTTCATTTCGCTTGAGCCAGGAAACCTCTGTGTAGGACTCTAAAGACTCGTCAATACGTCGGTAGCAGATGATGATCATATCAAGCACCCACAAGCCGCAAGCGGTCTGCTAAACGTAACGGCCATCCGGGTATTGAGCGATCAGAAGATCGACGAGCTTGCCCGCTCACACTCCTGTGAATCCAACCAGTAACACTTACCGTACAGTCCGGTCTGTTCGTCTGATATGTCGCATATCAGGTCTAGGGGTGGTAAACGTCAGACCCCAATAACCGATAAGTCGTGCCGATGTGAGGCTCATAACGGGTCGAGAAACTACTGGTAACACTTACCAGCAAATCTCTGATCAGCCCTGGCCAGGGACTTCCCTGTTACGGCCAATCGAGCACAGCGCAACATCAACCCCCAATACCGGGAGAGACGAAACCCCTCCTATCGCTCATTGCCTCCATGTGACTCGGGACTGTACCCAAAGACCACCGTTTTGCATGCCCTCATGGACGTGGTAAGGTGGAGATCAAAGCACAGTAGGAATCACATAAGACTCTATGACGATCTCGGGTCTACAGACTAACCTGCACAAGTGTCACCTGAGAACTGCCATCTGACGTGAGGTATAATACCATCTGGGAGTTCTCGGCGAGTCCGTCCAGTGTACTCAGTCTCCACTGAGCACCCGTACACCATCTCTGATGTCAAACACCAATGGATATGGGATCATCCATCGCCCATCTCATGGGTCGAGAAGCGTATACGCTAGTCTACACTGGTATATCGATGCCCTGTCTCGATACACCCACGACTAGGGACCTTGAAGGATGTACTTATGGACTACCATGTCCCCACTAGTATGATCTGCATCATAGTCCAGGTAGTCAAGTACACATCCTAAGGGCTTTATCAACATGTAACTATAAGACAGTTTAAAGAGACAAGTGTATATGTTAAGATAAAGAGTAACCAGATAGCATACTATCATATCGAGCAAGAAAGTCATCTCTATATATGTCCAAGCATCCAATATAATATACATCATCTGTACAATGCTGGCCTCTAGGGCATACATACAACTAACACTCCCTGATCTGGTGGTACCGCCTCAAAATGTGCCTGGACTTCTGATGGGACCTGGGTTCCTTCGCTAAAGCTATAGCGCCGTTGTTGTCACAATACAGCGGTATTGGATCAACACTGGTAGGAACCACCTGAAACTCTGTGAGGAACTTCTTCATCCAGACAGCTTCCTTTGCGGCATCGCAAGAAGCTATGTACTCTGCTTCCATAGTTGAGTCAGCAACGGTTTCCTGCTTGGAGCACTTCCAGCAAACCGTCCCTCCATTGAGGGTAAAGACATAACCCGATATGGACTTGGAGTCATCCTTGTCACTCTGGAAGCTGGAGTCAGCAAAGGCCTCGATCTGGAGGTCTTTTCCGCCATACACCAAGAACATCTCCTTAGTCCTTCTCAGGTACTTGAGAATGTTCTTTACCGCTATCTAGTGCTCTTCCCTGGGTCCGACTGATACCGGCTTACAACGCTCAATGCGTATGCTACGTCTGGTCTGGTACACAACATCGCATACATAACAGAGCCTACCGCAGATGCGTAGGGTATTGATGACATATGAGCCCTTTCCAAATTAGTCTTGGGAGACATCTCTTTGGAGAGGGTGATTCCGTGACAAGCCGATAGATTACCGCGCTTGGAATCTTCCATACTGAATCGTTTCAGTATGGTGTCGATGTACCTGGACTGTGAAAGTCCCAACATCCTTTTAGACCTATCACGATAGATCTGGATCCCCAGAATGTTGTTGTCATCGCCCTGGTCCTTCATGGAGAACCTCTGTGACAAGAATCCTTTGACTGACTGTAGCATAGGAATATCATTTCCTATTAGGAGAATGTCATCGACGTACAAGACGAGGAATACCACATTTCTCCCTACAATCTTACTGTAAATGCAGGGTTCATCTGGGTTTTTGACAAAGTCGAATTCTTTGACAGGATCATCAAAGCAGATGTTCCAACTCCGCGATGCCTGCTTCAGTCCATAGATGGACTTCAGCAACTTGCACACTTTACCGCTGCTCCAACTCTGAATGAATCCCTCTGGCCGATCCATATAGATGCACTCTTCCAAATTTCCATTTAGAAAAGCCATTTTTACGTCCATCTGCCAGATCTCATAATCGTGGAAGGCAGCAATGGCAAGAAGGATCCGAATGGATTTGAGCATAGCTACCGGAGAAAAGGTTTCATCATAGTCCAAACCAGGTCTTTGACGAAAACCCTTTACAACAAGCCTAGCTTTATAGGTTTCAACCTACCCATCTACACCAATCTTCTTTCTGAAGAGCCATTTGCAGCCTACGGGTTTTACTCCTTCTGGTGCAAAGTCCAAACTTTGTTGGTGTACATGGACTCCATCTCAGCCCGCATTGCATCTAGCCATTTTACTAAGTCACCGCTCTGAATGGCTTGCTGGAAGCTAGTAGGCTCATTATAATCAATGACGCAATCCTCTCTATCCCCGTCAATAAGAAAACCGTAGTATCTCTCGGGCGGATGAGGCTGCCTACTACTCCTGCGGAGCGGCGCAGGAATGTCCGGTTCCCTTAAAACTTCTGGTTCTTCCAAGCTTTCAGTAATAGCTTATGGTTCTGGAATTTCTTCCAGCTCTACTACGCTCCCACTTGTTCATTTTTCTAAAAACTGATGTTCTAGAAAGTGGGCATGACGAGAAACAAAAATCTTTTGTTCTTCTGCGTAATAGAAAAAATACCCCCTGGAGTTCTTTAGGTATCCCACAAACTTACACAGTACTGAACGTGCCTCGAGTTTATCCACATGCTGCTTTTTACCAAAAGCTGGACATCCACATATCTTCAGATATTGAAGATGGGGTTTCTTCCCACACCACATCTGATATGGTGTGGTAGGCACAGTCTTGGAGGGAACCTTGTTCAAAAGATATGCAGCTGATTCTAGTGCATAACCACAGAAGGATCGCGGTAACTCAGCCTTACTCATCATGGAACGAACCATATCCAATAGAGTTCGATTCCGTCTTTCCGATACACCGTTGTGTTGTGGTGTGTATGGAGGAGTAAGCTGTGAGAGAATTCCATTCTCTTTTAAGTAGTCCAGAAACTCGGCACTCAAGTATTCTCCACCTCGATCAGATCGCAGTGTCTTGATACTTTTTCCTGTTTGTTTTTCAACTTCATTCTTGTATTCCCGAAATTTCTCAAAGGCCTCGGATTTGTGCTTCATTAAGAAGACATGTCCATACCTAGAGAAATCATCTGTGAAAGTAATGAAGTATGAATAACCACTTCGCGCATGTGTAGACATTGGACCATACACGTCACTGTGTATGAGTCCCAAGAGCTCGCTCGCTCTTACTCCGTGTCCAGTGAACGGAGTCTTTGTCATCTTTCCCATGAGACAAGATTCACAAGTGGCATAAGACTGATACTCAAACGGATTCAAGTATCCTTCTTTATGTAACTTTGTTAACCGTGTCTCATTAATGTGACCCAGTCTACAATGCCATAAGAATGCCTGATTTAATTTCGGAGACTTTCTTTTAAGTGTGTTCTGGACACTGAAAATCTGAGCTTGATTCAATACGTATATCCTGTTATTTAGTGTACCTGACCCAATCAGAACTTGATTTAGGTGGATGTGTACCACATCGCTTACAAAAGTAAAATTAGACCCTTCCTTAGAAAGTAAGGATACAGATATGATATTACAAGTCGCACCTGGTATATACAAACAGTCACGCAGAATCAATATCTGCCCAGTTGTCAGTCCAAGATGATATTCCCCTACGGATTCAGCATCCATGCTCATTCCGTTAGCAACCCTGAGAGTCATATCACCTTTCTTGATAACCCTACGGTTTTTCAGAGCCTGTAATGAATTACAGATGTGAGATCCTGATCCGGTATCCAATACCCAGGAAGCAGGGTTAACTGACATACAGTTCTCTATTACAAACACACCCGAAGTCGAAGCCACAACATGCTTCGAATTCTGCTACTGGCTTTACTAGCCATGCAATCCTTCTGCCAATGTTCATTCCCGTTACAATAGGAACGTCCCTCTTTTACTACATCCAGTCCCGAAACTTTTGCCCTTCCTTTTCTTTCTTCTTCCCTGGTTTCCTTCAGGGTATAAGCAGAGGGTAGGGACTGTAGAATCAAGTCAGTATTTGACCCGTTCTCCAACGTGGTCTCCAGGTCTGTGAGCTCAAAATAGCTGGTCTCTGTAAGGACGTTGCCCCTTACAGATGACCCGACAGCCAACCTCGCTTGAAGCAATTCGTTCGAGGTCTCATATCTTGCGATACGAGATTGCTCTCCATATAAATCTTTGTTATGGAGGAAGATAGAAACTGAGTCCATCTTCTCGTGCTGCCTCTGGTTTGCACCATCAACTGAGGCTAACACGAGGCACTTGGCTTTCGCACAGTCTTTTTCCGATGTCTTACGGATGTCAATATCCGCGACAGGGGAAACCGGTCCTGAGAGGGCAGGGGTTTGATTAGTTAAGAGATGTCCCAGCTTGTCATGGGCAATGGACATCTGGACAGACCTTTGCCAATCATAACAGTCAGGTTCAGTCATTTTATTATCTAGATGTAACCTATGTGTGGTCACTGGGTCGCTGCAATTAAGAGAGAGAGAAGAAAACACTCAGCATGATGCTCTTGCAAGTTTAGATTCGTTTTTAATTTATCTAAACAGGATGGCTCCCACTGTCTCTCGAATCCTTCCTCAAACCATAAAGGAAGAATTAGTCAGGATCAATCTCACCGTACAATACTTGCTTAGCCGTTCATCCTGGCCAGTGTCGGTACTTCGAGGGAGGTTTTCCAACGCTTTCGTGAAGTTCCTTAATTTAAGAACCTCTTTTCCCTGGGGGCGTAGCCCCGCTAACACCTTTCTAGACACCTACTAGGTTTATAGCATTGATCGTTAAGTGAGAAAGTTCCGGAGGAGTAGCATATACTCACAGTAGGATCGGGATCCAAATATCATCGCGTGACAAAACTGAAGGAATCCTACCAGAATCATCACACTCCAAATGGTATGCAGCACTAGCAAGTTTCAGGTTCTTTTGAAACTCCCGATGTGGATTTTTGCCCCATGCTCTTATGACCTTGACGAAGGACAACATATCATAAGTCGCATGTCAAGTTCTACTCGTCATTATCCAGGTTAATTTGAACCCACCCGTACATACCCTTGACGAAGGCCAAAATAGTAGTACGACTGTCCCAAACAAACGCATCTATCTATGCTACAGATAAATATTCAGCAGCTACCAATCACTATGCCTTGGCGAAGGTCAAAATACAAAGCTTGAATACTACTGAATATTTAACTGAAATGACGGAGGGTTACGAATGGTTTTGGAGAAACCGTGAACGTAGTGAACTTGATATAATCGATGGAACCTTGATAGCTTTTAAAAGGAGTGGCTTAAGCTCCGCGTTTAAAAGTTGTTTTTGAAAAGAAACCGAGTGGTTTTTGAAATTGTTCCAACGACTTTAATTTTGGTTTATTTTCTTGCATTAATTTTAATGCGTCCCATCATTTAATCCTACCATTGTAGAAAACAACCAAAATATGACGTACGCTTATGCCATCCGCATTCGCCACAGGGCCCCGTCATTACCCGTTAGGTTACTTAACTAACGACAGAGCGGGGGCTGGACTAGCGCGGATGCAAAACATAAGCAACGCCTAAATAATATCATATATAGATATATTGCAATGATGGCCATTCCAGATCACAGATGAACACATTGGATATACTAGGAATCTGCAATTCGTACGAGCCTGTAACGAAAAGCGGATTACACAGTCGCGGTGAATAGCCAATACCCCACCCAAGACCCCTACGGGTGCGGCAAACTACCCGCCAAGTACCCGAAGCGAAGCAACCTCCCTCAACATCGTGAGTAAGCCACTCGGCACTTCGAGATACCCGGTAGTTTGTGTACCCCCTCCATGGGTCTATCCTACGAGCAGAAACAGTAAAAGAAATTATACAATGACGGCTACAACCTCACCCCGGTTGTGCGGCCAAATAAATAATATTACATCAATTACAAATTTTACATGAATTGAAAGAAAAGAAAACTCTCATCTCACAACCCCCCGGCTATTCACCCGCGACAATCCAATGAATTCATATACACATACCATCAACATTACAGATCACAGATATGTATAACCCCCACTAATCGACGTATAGCGATTAGCAGACGTTCAATACATATAACACATCACAGATATAAACCCGTCAGCTTAAGTCTTTAGAAGTTCGATCAAAATACGGATTTTTAAGCCCCAAAAACAAATTTTTCTTTCTGGAAAATCTGGGCTGAAAAATCATATTGTAAAAATCCCAAAACAACCCCAGAAACACACTGCAGGAAAACAGTGCCACGACCAAGTCAACTCGGCCGCGGATCCGCGGCGCTTTGACCGAGTCAGTGGACCTGTTTTCTTGGGTGTCTTAACAAAAGCTTGAGTCGATTTTTGGTGCAAGATTTATTAATTTTTGAACAGAATACAGAATCGACAGAAACTTGAATTTTTGAGCGTGTTTCGTGATTTTTTCTCCGATCGAACTTCTAGTTACTTTGCTAACATGTTAGATAGTGTTTAACTAGGCTCTGATACCACTGTAAGTCCACGTTACCTCTCCTGGTACTTACGGGCTTGCGGAAATGATAAAAAACGATTTTTCAAGAGGTGGTAACATGGACTCAAAATACGGATCTTTGTTAAACAGCTATCTAACAAACCTAACAAGAGTTTTACCTACTCGGTTAGGGGGTTATACCTTTCTTGAACTCCTTCGTCTTCAACTCTTTGCAGTGTACGGATCGGCCTCACCTCGTCGTCTTCTCGCGCCGAAGATGGATCCACCTGAAAGCTTCTACCTTTTGGCTTCTACTTCGAACTTGAAGAAACTAGAACACTTGGTTTGCTAAACCTTGTGAACTAGGATGAGTAGAGGAGTGTGTTGGGTTTTATCTCAATGGTTCTTGCTTCTCAACACATGAGACAAGTAGAACCATGGACTAGAGAGAGAGCAAGAGGAAGAGGGAGAGCTTGAGGATGAGAGAGCTCAAGAGAGAGAAAGCAAATCAAAGATTGAGCAAGACTTTTCTCAACCTCTCTCTCATAATCCAAAAATAATAATAATAATAATAGTAATTGAGTATTATGTGATGGTTCATATCATGTCATATGGCAATATCATTTCATGCACTCATTTTGTAAAGAATAGCAAGCAAGCAAAAGTCTTTGCCATGAAATGATAACCATTGTAATGATGATGGTCAACTAGTCCAACCTAGTCAACCGGTCAACCAAGTCAACAAAGTCAACCTTTCAACCCAACCATGACACAATAATACTTAATTAATATTATCATTAATCATATCTCAAATTCTCATTAGGGTGTAGCAAAAGTCAACAGTCAACAACCCTAATGAGAATCCTCTGCCTCTGTCAACTGTGCATACACACCCGTATCCATGTTCCGGGGAACACGAATACAACCGAGATAAAACCAACCCCAAAACGTATACTAGGATCTGGCTTAAACCAAAGCCCGCTAGTAATAACTGTCCGGACACTAAACGTGCACAAGTGCGCGGATGTGACCGAACCCTGGCGCAAAACCATGCGACCTGTCGCAAAAGTATGCCACCTCTACTCTTTTGCCTAAAGGCGAATAGCTCTCTGTGTGGGACTCTAAAGACTCGACACTACGCTGGCAGTGGGTTTAACCACAGACCGCAAGCGGCACTAGCTGTGCATAACGGCCCCCAGGTAGATCCCGATAAGAAGACAGATGAGGTGAAACCCATCTGAACTCCTTCTGAGCCTGAATGTGACAGACTCCGTACAGTCCGGTCTGTTCGTCTAATAACATCGCATGGTGGGCCTAGGGGGGCGGTAAACGTCAGTCCCCTAATAGCGGTACAAGTCGTGTCGGAGTGTAGCCCAGAACACCCTGAGATAACACTGGAAACCTACCAGTATATCTCGCTTGCCCTGGCCAGGGACTACTTGTGTAATGGCTCTCCTAGACACAGCGCGATGTCAACCCCCAATACTGGGAGAGACAAATCATGTCTAACCGTCACTGCCTCCAAGTGCTTCGGGACTGCACCCAACTACTACCTGTTTGCACGACTCCTTTAAGCCGTGGTAGGGTAGTAATCAAAGTACAGCGGGAATACACTCGAGGCGAAGTGACAGTGTCAAGTCAGCGGACTAAGCTGTACTCATGTCACCTGGGAACTGATAACTAACGATAGGTATAATACCAACCAACAGTTCCCGATGAGTCCTGTCTAGTGTACTCGTAACCTAACGGGCACCCGCATACTATCTTAAGTACGACGTACTGACGGCTGTGGGTCAGACCGTCTCCCCTGCTGGGATGAGAAGCGCATACGCTAGTTTACTCCGGAGTATCGATACCCTGTCTCGATAGTCCTACGGCTAGGGACCTGTATAAGGATGTACTTGTGGATTACCCAGCCCCCACGAGTGTGACCGCCATCACAACGCTGGTAATCAAGCAAAGATCCTAAGGGCTCTACTAATATGTATAAGTAATATGCTAAAAGAAACACATGCACATATTAAAGTAGAAACAAACCAAGTAGCATACTACCATTTTGAGCAAGATTGTCAATACAAGGTGAATATCCCAAGCTTCCATTAAGTAATATACAAACTAGTATGATACAGTAATGGCCTCTAGGGCATATACACTAACAGGGACTTACTGTTATAGCCAATCGAGCATAGCGCAACATCAACTCCCAATACCGGGAGAGAAGAAACCCCTCCTATCGCTCATTGACTCCATGTGACTCGGGACTGTACCCAAAATCCACCTATTTGCATGACTCCTTTGAGCCGTGGTAGGGAGGAAATCAAAGCACAGTGGGAACCACACAAGACTTTATGATGATCTCGGGTCCACAGACTAACCTGTACCAGTATCATCAGAGAACTGCTATCTGACGATAGGTATAGTACCAACTAGGAGTTCTCGGCGAGTCCTGTTCAGTGTACCCATTCTCTAATGAGCACCTGTGTACAATCTTTTATGTTAAACACCAATGGTTATGGGATCAACCATCGCCCCATACAGGGTCAAGAAACGTACACACTAGTCTACTCTGGAATATCGATGCTCTGTCTCGATACTCCCTTGATTAGGAACAATTAAAGGATGTGCTTATGGACTACACAAGTCCCAGTAGTATGATCCGCATCATAGTCCTGGTAGTCTATCGTAAGGGCTTTATCAACATGTATGAAAGAGACAGTAAAATAATACTAGTGTACATATTAAGATAAAGAGCAACCAAATAGCATACTATCATGTTGAGCAAGAAAGTCCTTTATATATATGTCTAAGCATCCACTATATCATACAATAATGGCCTCAAGGGCATACATATTCCTAACAATCTGCCACTTGCACTAAGGCCATATGTTGTAGTATCTCATACCCAACATCCCAAAAAGCCTCTCAAACTGTGTCTGGGGGAGGGCCTTCATGAGTGGATCTGCTACGTTTTCCTTCATGTCAACTCTCCTGACCTCGATCTCCCGTCGATCTACTATCTCCTAGATCAGGTGATACCGCCCAAAGAATATGTCTGGATCTCTGATAGGACCGGGGTTCCTTGGCCAAAGCCACAGCTCTATTGTTATCACAATACACAGGTATTAGATGCTCAATGGATGGAACTACACCAAGTTCAGTAATGAACTTCTTCATCCAGACAACCTCTTTGGCAGCATTGTTGGCAGCGATCTATTCAGCCTCCATCGTCAAATCTGCTATAGTATCTTGCTTAGAACTCTTCCAACATACCGCCCCTCCATTGAGGGTAAAGACAAAACCCGAAATCAACATACTGTCGTCCTTATAACTCTTGAAGCTCGAATCGGTAAAGGACTCCACGTGGAGTTCACCGTTACCATACACCAAGAACATTCCTTTAGTCCTTCTCAAGTACTTAAGAATGTTCTTCACAGCTGTCCAGTGTTTCTCCCCTGGATCTGATTGATACCTACTCACTACACCTAGTGAATAAGCTACATTTGGTTTGCTACATAACATCGCATACTTATAGACCCGACTGCCGAAGCATAGGGTTTCGCTTACATGAGAGCCCTCTCTAAATCAGTCTTGGAAGACCTCTCTTCAGAGAGAGTGATTCCTGAACAAGCGGGTAAATTACCACGATTAGAATCATCCATACTAAACCTCTTTAGTATGGTGTCAATGTACCTGCATTGGAACAATCCCAACATCCGTTTAGATCTATCTCTGCAGATCTTTATCCCCAGGATGTAGCAGGCATCACCTAGATCTTTCATGGAGAACTTGTGTGATAAGAAGAGCTTGATCGAGTGTAACATAGGAACATCATTTCCTATTAAGAGTATGTCATACACGTACAATACGAGGAAGACAACCTTATCCTCTACAACCTTCTTGTATATACATGGTTCATCTACATTTTTTATGAAGTCAAACTCTTTGATAACTTCATTGAAACAGATGTTCCAGCTCCACGATGCCCGCTTTAATTCATAGATTGATTTAAACAGCTTGCATACGCTTCCGTTGCTCCCACTGTCTACGAAACTTTCTGGCTGTGTCATGTACACGCTCTCTTCTAAATCACCATTTAGAAAAGCGGTCTTGACTTCTAACTGTCAGATTTCATGGTCATGGTATGCAGCAATGGCAAGTAAGATCCTGATGGACTTAAGCATAGCGATAGGAGAAAAGGTTTCATCATAGTCGACACCTGGTCGTTGACGATAACCTTCTGCTACAAGTCTAGCTTTGAAAGTCTCAACTTCTATACAAGTTTCTTCTTAAAGATCCACTTGCTCCCAATGGGTTTTATCCCTTCAGGAGCAACTTCCAAAGTCCATACTTTGTTGGTGTATATGGATTCCATCTCAGATCGCATAGCATATAGCCATTTCATAGAGTCTCCACTTATGATGGCATGTTCGAAACTAGTTGGGCATCATCTTCCATGATGCAATCCTGGCTCCCACTGTCTATGAGAAAACCGTAGTATCTCTCAGGTGGATGAGGAACCCTACTATATCTGCGGAGTGGTAGAGATTCGTTAGGGACTATTGAATCCTCCGGTTCTACCAAATCGTCAGTTATAGATTGTGTTGCTGGAACTTCTTCCAGTTCTACCTCATTACTACTAATTTCTTACATATGAAATTCTTTTTCTAAAAAGATGACATGTTGAGAAACAAACACCTTTTGTTTCTCGGTATGGTAGAAAATATATCCATATGAATCCTTTGGATATCCCACAAACTTGCACAAAACAGACCTTGCCTCGAGCTTGTCCGGATTTTGCTTTTTAACATAGGCCGGACAACCCCATATCTTAACTCGTTTAAGAGATGGTCTCTTCCCATTCCATATCTCATATGGAGTGGTAGGCACGGATTGGTCGGGACCCTATTCAATAGGTATACAGCTTTCTCAAGTGCATAACCCTAAAAGGAAGTAGGCAACTCAGCAGTACTCATCATAGAGCGCACCATATCTAATAGGGTGTGATTCCTGCTCTCCGAAACCCTATTGTGATGTGGTGTATACGGAGGAGTAAGCTGAGAGAGAATCTCATTCTCTTTTAAGTAGTCTCTGAATTCCATACTCAAGTATTCTCCTCCCTGATCAGATCGTAGGATTTTAATACTTTTATCCGTTTGGTTCTCAACTTCGTACTTATATTGCTTGAATTTCTCAAAAGATTCAGATTTGTGTTTCATCAAGAACACGTTTCTGTATCTTGAGAGATCATCGGTGAATGTAATAAAGTACGAGAAACCATTCCTGGCATGTGTAGACATAGGACCGCATACATCACTATGTATTAGTCCTAAGAGTTCAGTAGCTCTTTCTCTGTGTCCAGTAAACGGAGTTTTGGTCATTTTGCTTTTAAGACATAACTGGCAAGTTTCATAAAATGTATATTCAAACTAATTCAAATATGCATCTTTATGTAACTTAGCTAGTCTTGTCGCATTGATATGAGCTAGTCTACAATGCCACAAGAAGGCTTCGTTCATTTCTGAACTTTTCCTCTTGTGTGTGTTCTGTACATTTAGAACTGTTATTTGATTTAGAGTGTATATACCGTTACATAACGTACCAAACCTAATCACCACTTGATTTAGGAAAATGTTCATAACATTATCTTCCAATACAAAATTATATCCTTCTTTATGCAATAAAGAAACTGATATAATATTGCACATCATATTTGGTACATAATAACAGTCGTTCAAAATCAACGTGTTACCATTTGGTAATACAAGGTGATATTCGCCAACTGCTTTGGCTGCAACAATTACTCCATTCCCTACTTTTAGAGACATATCACCTTTTCCCAGTTCTCTACCTCTCTTTAGCCCATGTAACAAATTATATACGTGGGATCCTGATCCGGTATCCATTACCCAGGACGTAGAGCAAACTGAGAAACAGTTCTTGGTTACGAATACACCTGAAGACAATGCATCATCATGTTTATTCTTCATTCGGGTTGTGTAGGAATCCTGATATTCCCCTATTCTTTGCTCAAACTTATGACAATCATAAGAAAAAGCGGAACCAACGTTCCCCAGCTCAGTATAAAAAGTAGGTTCGGTCACTACATCCATATTATTATCTTGATTAAAGCGTGTCATTGGTCGCTACCTGGAGAGAGAGAGAGAGAGAAGGAAACGCTTTAGAGTGCGCTCTTTGCAAGATTATATTGGTTATTATCTTATCTAATCAGGATGTCTCCCACTATTTTTATCAAATCTTCCTTCAAACCATAAAAGGTAAGATTACTCGGGATTAATTATATCCTACATGTTCGCCAATCGGTCAGCCAGGCAGGTATTGGTACTCCGAGGGAGTCTCCCCATGCTTTCGCATGGAACTAATTAAATAACCTCGTCTCCGCAGGGGCATAACCCCGTTAACATCTTTCTTAGACACCTACTGGATCGGCTAATTGTAAAGTGGAAAACTATCTCAGGAGTAACTCTTACTCGCTGTGGGTATCGAGATCCAACTATCTCATAGAAGGGTATGCAATCTCATTGCAAATTTCAACACTTGAAATACCCAATATCTGTTTTTACCCCTAGCAACTTATGACCTTAACTATGGTCAACAAATCATAAGCGCTAGCCAAGTTCAACCCGTCATTACATGATTGAATTAAACCCACTCGCATAACCCTTAATTATGGTCAACAATGTCGTACGACTACCCTAATCCAATCGCATCATATGCGACAGATAAGCACTAATCAGCTACCGCACATTACGCCTTAACTATGGTCAAAAAACATAGCGCGAATACTAAATAGCACTTATCTGAAATGAAGGAGGGCTGTGACTGGTTTTGATGAAAACCTTTAACGTAATGAACTTGATATCGTTGTAGTATCTAGTGTTTTGAAAAGGAGTGTTTTTTGTAGCTTTTGCTAGTTTTGCTAAAGAGGTCACTCCCAGTGAAGGGTGTAGGGTTACCTAGCATGACAGCAAGGTTTCGGGAGGCCTCATCCATGCCGTTTTCAAAATTTTTCCATGCTACATAACCCTAACCCTAGAATCTTAACTAGAGATTTAGACAAAACAACATGTAAACTACTTTACAACTAAGTGAATATGGAATACAACCTTTGTAGATCGGGCCTACACTTCAATAGCTCCGAGTGGTAATCCCTTCGCTCTAAATAGTGATCTTGCGGAGTCTAGAACGGCTCCACAAGATGAAAGAAACAAGCTTGCACGAAGTCTTCGAGGCCGAAGATGATCTACGTCGAGGAGACACTAACCCAAGTTACCTCTTCACTAATTAGGGATTAGTGAAGCTAACACCCTAAACTAAATAGCTAATCTAGTAGAGGATGATGATGTAGGATTTTTGCTCACTTTAGAATTAATTTTCTCACTCTTTTTCTTCTCCTCTCAAAAACCTAGAAAGCTAAATTCTTGATGAAGAAGAAGAAGCAAATAATGGATGAGAGAGTGAATATCAACCATGGGTGAGAAATATCTCAAATAACTCATTAGAGACTTAACCATGAGTTTAGATAATGGTTGAGTTAATAAATATCTTAAGTAAAACAAAATTATTGGACTAAGTCAATGCATCTACAAGCTTCCACAATCTTCATGCCATGTGACCAATTTCCATCTAATTTGGATTTACTTTAAATAAATAAACCTCATATTATCATGAGTATGGTGTGAGTCTTATACACCCATGTAGTGTGTATCATCAAGCATGACACAAAAAAGAAAACAAAATTAATATATATCACATATATATTAAATGTGCACATGTGAGAAAAAGAAATGCTTAATTGAGAAAATATTAGTTAATGTAAATTAATATATTAAATATATAATTATACATTAAATCATTAAATCAACACTTGATTTAATAATCCGGCTATATCGCATACAACCGACTAATATTATTTGTATCAACTTATCGAATCAACACTTGATTCGATAACCTGGTTATATCACATATAACCGATCGATATGAATAAATTGCGAGAATAGAATATGGTATCACATACTCGTATTAATCTCGGTTCAGCACATATCACATATGTGCTCCTACTTCGTTTTTCCTGAGCCAGTAAACCTCTGTGTAGGACTTTAAAGACTCGTCAATACGCCGGCAGTAGGTGTTGATCATATCAGGCACCTACAAGCTGTCAGCGATACTAGCTGGACGTAACGGCTACCCGGGTATTGATCGATCAGAAGATCAACAAGCAAGCCCGCTCTAACTCCTGTAAAGCCTGTCAGTAACACTACCGTACAGTCCGGTCTCTTCATCTGATATGTTGCATATCTAGTCTAGGGGTGGTAAACGTCAGACCCCAGTAACCGATAAGTCGTGCCGATGTGAGGCTCATAACGGGTCGAGAAACTACTGATAACACTTACCTGTAAATCTCCGTATCAGCGCTGTCCAGGGACATTGATTGATGTGAAAAAGTGTTCGTAGAATAACCGCAATCAATAACGGTGTCGCGCGTAGCTAGACCGAGATGAGTACGGGTCGTCCTCAGGGAAACGTGGAACCTTTTTACTCTTACTTTAGATGTGTTGAGATAAGAGGAAGAAATAAGAATGTTGTAGAATGGTTTCTAGATCTATGTTAAGAACTAATGCAAAAATATAGATTTAGATTATTTTAGGGATGTAGTTAATATAATAGGGGGGCTTGTAGGGTTCGTTAGGATTTAGTAGTTATGGATGATTAATTAAAAGTTACCCTTTTTATCCTTTAATAGATTTAAAACTAGAACGACGGTGATGCGTGCAGATTAGGGTTTCTGGAGGGAAAAGGAATCCCACTCTTAACCCTTATCTCGACACGGAACTCCGTTCATATCTAGCCTTTACCAAAACAATCATTAATCTAATCTCTAATCGCAGTCGGAACTAACAAAAATTGTTAGCGCGCCCGATTAGGATGTTAATGATTCTTTTGATAAAGTTCATAAACTTTATAGGACTTACAAAGGGTTTAGAGATGTTCATCATCCATTAGCCTACCCTAATCATACGAACCCTAACAAGCGGAGAATTACTCGCGCATGTTGGGAGAAAAAGAGATGGAAAGAAATTGCATAATTAAACTACGAAAAAATAGAATAAGAAAAAGAAAGCTACCTTTATTAATCAACAATATTCATTACACTTGAATCCTTAGAAAATGATTACAATCTCTAGTTGCTTCTCGATCTCTTCTAAGGAGGTAGATGAACCGTTGATGATCAGCATAGATGCGTGAGCCGTCTTGGACTTCGTGATCTCTTCGGCTTGATAAATTTTCCAAGAGGCTCTCGGTCTCTATTTATAGTCCAAAGCCGGAACCTTTGCTTCCAAATATGGAAGTTTAACAGCAAAGATTCACCCCAAAAAATTGCATACCCTAACTCCCCAATATAGCCGCGGATCCGTGGCCAACAGGGGGTTTGGCCGCGGATCCGCGGCCAAGGGTGGAGATCATTTCATCAACTTTCTGTGGACAGGTCCTTGTGACATGTGGCAATTTCTGGAATCTTCAGAAATTTTAAATCTTTTCTTTTCTTCTGCCAGACTTGATTTCTTCATATTGATTTCTTAATTAGGCAGGTTTTCTTCAACAACCTGATTTCCTTGATTTTAGACCTGAAAATTCTACACAATAACTTAACAAATAATATTTAGTAGACCTTGTTCTACTAGGATTAGATCAATGATATTATTTGCATACATTTTCCTACCAAAAGCTAATTATAATATATCAACACATGGAAAATAGTTTTTTTACACATAAACCCTCATATGTATGATATATTATAATAAAGACCTTTTTAAATATGGAAATGGTAGGAAAAATGTAATAATAAATGTGCAGTTTTATCAACTGAACAAATACCCCCAAATTTATTTTTGATCGTCCCGAGCAAACTAGTTTATTCAAGAGAAGGAGAAGAAGAAAAAGGAGAAAACTAAGCACACTTTCGTAGGCAAACACGATTGCACTGAGCACGTGCAACAAGCCGTTAAAGCTCTAGGTGTCCCTAGTAGGAGGAGTGTTGTCTCCTGAGGGTTTTCAGCGGATTACACCCACAAAATCCTATAATAAAAGAGAGATGGTGAAATTTAGATATAAAGATAAGAACCATAAAAGAAAGTCTTTGAAAATAAGAGTTTCCAACTACACTAGATTTTCAGTTGTCATGAGCCCTATCTTAATAGTCATGAAAAGATATTAGAAATCACATTATCCCTCAATAAAACATCGTCTTTATTCTTCATTTCTACCTTTCGTCCAAACATTGATCATATAACCCTACGTGTGTGTAATGAACATCCCTACACCCGGAGAATTCAATTCAAGCTATCATACTCTTGTCCATCTGCCTCAATACTTTTTAATTTTATGAATATTTAGATTTGATCACACATTTTCATGCGACCGTTAATACTTCTTGAGGTACTAACCGACCGATTACTCATGTGCTTGCTGATTAGGTGATAATATTTTCCTCGTCTTGCACCGCCTAAGGCTTAGCAGTGACTCCCAGACCAGTTGGCCTTATGGCACTAGGTGAAGAGGCACCCTCGATATATTTTTTTATTGTTGCCTTGGCGATAACAAAACTAGTGTTCATTTTTCTTTTCACCATTTTTATATTTTCTTCATTTTTTTTATATTTCCTTCATACTTTGGTTTTTAGACAAGAGCATTTCAAGGTATCCTCTACTATCCCGAGTTTCAAGACGTGTGTAAGTGCATATAGTAGGGTATCAACATTCAAATGTTTAGCTTCTAGAATAGAAATTATTTTTCAGACTTATTTTTATCCTCAGATTAGTGACTTCCTTCATCTTACTAACCCTTGGGACAACGGCTCATAACTACTTATTACCAGTTCGTTTAAGAAAACTTCTAATTTTCTTGGTTTTCTTAAACTATTCTTATCTTTTGGATGTAATTTTTCACACTCTACTCTTTTGTTATAAAAAAAAATTTCTAACTAAGTTGTGCTTATGCAAAATATGATTCAAATTGATGTGTAAATAAGCACAAACCTCCCCCAAACTTGTTTTCAACAGTGTCCTCACTGTTACTATCTGCTGGATCACAAAAACCTGTAATCTAGGGAGGACATTATTAATGGGGGCAAAAGTATATGAAAATGAAAATCCTCCCCCAAACTTATTTTTGGCTCACAAATTTGAGGACAAAAGTTATGTTCAAGAGCCAAAAATATACCCCCCCTCAAACATAAGTTAGACAATACGAAGCATTTTAAGAGGGGGTGAGTCATTTGGTCAAAGTAAGACTTTACAAAGACCAAAAGTTAACACCAACCATTCAAAGATTTGATCAGTATAGCGTATAGGTTGGTGGAAGAATGTGTTGTACCGAGTCAAGAAAAAATGGAGAAGGGATTAGAGGTGGTCTGGAAAGGGTTTGAAATTAGAGAAAAGAAAGAATGGGGATGAATGTGAATGATTAGGAAGAAGGAATGGTGATGGTTCAACCTCTATAGGTGGAGATTGATCAATCACAAAATCCGTATTGTTTAAAAATTCGAGTTCGTCAGCAAAAAGTTCTTCAAAACTTTTATCAATGGTGTGATTGAACATTCTGCTGTCAAATAGTTTTGTGCCAGAATTTATCCTACTTGATTCATCAAAAATCATTGAGGTAGAGAACTCGAAAAACTCATCTACCTCATTTTCAAAAATATCCAAATCAAGTTGAATTTCTGGTATTACTGAACTTGAATTAACGGATTGTGATTCATCAAAACTCACTGAAACTATAGGAACAGAAGAAGAACCGGAGAAAATAGAAGGTGAAATGGGTAAACAAATTGGTGTGTCGAGTGTTGCTGTACAAGATGTGGAAGATGGAAGCTGTATTTCGGTCTGATCTTCGGGTATACCATTATCATCAACTTTAAGATATATTTGGGATTCGGGAAGAATTAAAGGCTCAACATGATGACTACAAGGAAGTGAAAGGATTTGATGAATTGGTGGGACAAAATCATCCAAAATTTCAGGTTCATCAATCAATATATCCCCAATATCAATCACCTCATTCAAGTGAAGGTTAAAATTCTCAAACACATTATTAAAAGTATGGTTTTCAATCAGTTTTGGTTCAAGAGTGGAGGTGTAGAGATCACAAGGGTTGGGTATGGTTTCACTTGAAATGGACCCTTCACAGTCGGGTAAATAAAACACTACAAAATCACACAACTTATCAGACATTGTACTTGATGAATCTATGGAACTGGAGTTGTGGATTTCAGTTTGGAAACAGGAGGTTTGATTAGGAAGGGTGTACAGTTCTGTATTACTACCCAAATCCTTCCTAATTTGGTTCGACAGTTCCAGAAATTTTTCTAATGTCTGCTCCAGACTAGTCTTGGGTTGATAAGGGGTTTCAGTATAAGATTGAAATTCCTGTGGATAATTAAAACTCCCAAATGACTGATTAGAAGAACTGTCTAGAGTAGGTGGAAAAGTCGGATTGGATTGATAGGAATAGAATGGTTGCGGAACTTGGGTAGGAGTAGGATCAATATTATGATAAGAAGAATATTGATATGGGTTGGTTGGTTGGCTATTTTCAACAGACATCTTATATGCCACAAACCGCATATCAAACTCTTCTCCGGACAGTGGTGGTGATGGTTGATATTGGTCTGGGTTGAAACTTTGGCCTCTAGACCTAGCTATGTGCTCAGCAATGGACATTCGTCTAGGGGCTTCCTCACTCTGGGTATGAACTGAAACAGGTGTAGGATTATGATACGGTTGATAAGACCTAGACTGAGGTGGCCAACTGTTTCTTCCTTCTTGTTCTATATGATCTCTTAAGGACATGGAAGAGCCGGACCGTATACCGAAGGGATTTCGAAAATAAGAGATATCTGGTTGTGGACAGCAAAGCAAGGCAAGTGTTCTTCTGTTTAGGTCACCCATTATAAGAAGAGAAAAAGGGGGAAGGGGTAAAAAGGGGAGAAAATAATTGGTTTGTTTTGAAAAATGACGGATTTAGACAAATCACACAAAAATGCACAAACAACCCTAGAACTATGGTTACCTAGGTCCAGTCTCTAGACCGCTCCTAAACTTCCAAAGGACAAGCCGCAGGATCAATCCTCTACCGCCTCCGTACTACCCTTGTAGCCAGGTAAGTGCCAGGTAAGTGGGAAGGAACCACAGTAGTGGGCCTAATTAAACACCACTAGCCTTTGACACACTTTCCTTGGCACTACAAAAGTAATGCGGATAAGCGATAGATTACCCACGACCTTCCTCTGTCCTTAATGAGCGCGACAGTCCTTAGAGTCTGGTCTAGATAATTTTTAAATTAATGAAGGGTTGATGCAGATGCTCGGTTTGTGATTTTTAGGGCTTAGGAAGGGTGATGAAATCCCCACCTAATCTGGATTTTGGTCTTGCCCCTTAAAAATCCGTATTAAAATATGCAAAAACAAACCGCAAAACAAAACTTTGCAAAAAGATTTTTGAGCGGCGAATATTTTGCAAAGAATCCTGCAGAAAATAGATTTTATTGGATTTGAGAGGAGAGAGAAGGAGTTAAGAAAGATACCAGAGAAGTGTGAAACCCTAGATCTCCCGTTTCCTCAAGTCCGTGACTCCAGATTCCCTCGCAAAATTCACACACAAATCGTTAAATATGCAATTTGCAGTTTTGTTTTAATAATGATATGAATCGTCTAAGAATTCAACACAAATAGCAAGAATAAAAAATTACGCATGTTTCCCCGGCAACGGCGCCATTTGATTGATGTGAAAAAGTGTTTGTAGAATAACCGCAATCAATAACGGTGTCGCGCGTAGCTAGACCGAGATAAGTACGGGTCGTCCTCAGGGAAACGTGGAACCTTTTTACTCGTACTTTAGATGTGTTGAGAAAGGAGGAAGAAATAAGAATGTTGTAGAATGGTTTCTAGATCTATGTTAAGCACTAATGCAAAAATATAGATTTAGAATATTTTAGGGATGTAGTTAATATAATAGGGGGCTTGTAGGGTTCGTTAGGATTTAGTAGTTATGGATGATTAATTAAAAGTTACCCTTTTTATCCTTTAATAGATTTAAAACTAGAACGACGGTGATGCGTGTAGATTAGGGTTTCTGGAGGGAAAAGGAATCCCACTCTTAACCCTTATCTCGACACGGAACTCCGTTCATATCTAATCTTTACCAAAACAATCATTAATCTAATCTCTAATCGCATTCGGAACTAACAAAGAATTTTTAGCGCGCCCGATTAGGATGTTAATGATTCTTTTGATAAAGTTCATAAACTTTATAGGACTTAAAAAGGGTTTAGAGATGTTCATCATCCATTAGCCTACCCTAATCCTACGAACCCTAACAAGCGGAGAATTACTCGCGCATGTTGGGAGAAAAAGAGATGGAAAGAAATTGCATAATTAAACTACGAAGAAATAGAATAAGAAAAAGAAAGCTAACTTTATTAATCAACAATATTCATTACACTTGAATCCTTAGAAAATGATTACAATCTCTAGTTGCTTCTTGATCTCTTCTAAGGAGGTAGATGAACCGTTGATGATCAGCCTGGATGCGTGAGCCGTCTTGGACTTCGTGATCTCTTCGGCTTGATAAATTTTCCAAGAGGCTCTCGGTCTCTATTTATAGTCTAAAGCTAGAACCTTTGCTTCTAAATATGGAAGTTTAACAGCAAAGATTCACCCTAAAAAATTGCATACCCTAACTCCCCAATATAGCCGCGGATCCGCGGCCAACAGGGGGGTTTGGCCGCGGATCCGCGGCCAAGGGTGGAGATCATTTCATCAACTTTCTTTGGACAGGTCCTTGTGACATGTGGCAATTTCTGGAATCTTCAGAAATTTGAAATCTTTTCTTTTCTTCTGCCAGACTTGATTTCTTCATTTTGATTTCTTAATTAGGCAGGTTTTCTTCAACAACCTGATTTCCTTGATTTTAGACCTGAAAATTCTGCACAATAACTTAACAAATAATATTTAGTAGACCTTGTTCTACTAGGATTAGGTCAATGATATTATTTGCATACATTTTCCTACCAAAAGCTAATTATAATATATCAACACATGGAAAATAGTATTTTTACACATAAACCCTCATATGTATGATATATTATAATAAAGACCTTTTTAAATATGGAAATGGTAGGAAAAATATAATAATAAATGTGCAGTTTTATCAACTGAACAGACATCCTGTTATGGCTAATCGAGCACAGCGCAAAATCAACCCCCAATACCGGGAGAGACGAATCCCCTCCTATCGCTCATTGTCTCCATGTGATTCGGGACTGTACCCAGAAGCCACCATTTTGCACATTCTCTTGAACGTGGTAAGGTGGAAATTAAAGCACAGTGGGAATCACACAAGACTCTATGATGATCTCGGGTCTACAGACTAACCTGTACAAGTGTCACCAGAGAACTGCTATCTGATGATAGGTATAATACTAACTAGGAGTTCTCGGCGAGTCCGATCAGTGTACCCAGTCTCCACTGAGCACCCGTATACCATCTTTGATGTCAAACACTAATAGATGTGGGATCATCCATCGCCCATCATATGGGTCAAGAAGCGTATACGCTAGTCTATTCTGGAATATCGATGCCTTGTCTCGATACACCCTCGACTAGGAACAATTATAGGATGTACTTGTGGACTACCCTGGCCCCACTAGTATGATCTCCATCATAGTCCTAGTAGTCAACTACTCATCCTAAGGGCTTTATCAACATGTGAGAGCAAGACAATATCACAACACAAGTCAACATGTTAAGACAAAGAGCAACCAGATAGCATACTATCATGTCGAGCAAGAAAGTCCTCTCTATATATATCCAAGCATCCACTATAATATACATCACATGTACAATAATAGCTTCTAGGGTATACATATAACTAACAATCTCCCACTTGCACTAAGGCCAGTTGTTGTAGTATCTCATACCTAACATCCCGAAGAATCTCTCAAATTGAATCTGCGGTATGGCCTTTGTGAGTGGATCCGCTGTGTTGTCCTTCGTGTCAACTCTCCTGTCCTCGATCTCTCGGCGATCAACTATCTCCCGGATCAGGTGATACCGCCTCAGAATATTCCTGGATCGCTGATGGGACCTGGGTTCCTTGGCTAATGCCACAGCTCCATTGTTATCACAATACAAAGGTATTGGATGCTCGATGGACGGAACCACACCAAGTTCATTTATGAACTTTTTCATCCAGACAGACTCTTTGGCAGCATCGTTGGCAGCGATGTATTCAGCCTCCATCGTCGAGTCTGCCACGGTTTCCTGCTTGGAACTCTTCCAACAAATCGCCCCTCCATTGAGGGTAAAGACAAATCCCGAGACCGACTTAGAGTCGTCCTTATCACTCTGGAAGCTCGAATCGATAAAGGACTCCACTTGGAGTTCACCGTTACCATACACAAAGAACATCTCTTTAGTCCTTCTCAAGTACTTAAGAATGTTCTTCACAGCTGTCCAGTGACTCTCTCCTGGATCTGCTTGATACCTACTCACTACACTTAGTGGGTATGCTACATTGAGTCTGGTACATAACATCGCGTACATGATAGAGCCTACTGCCGAAGCATAGGGTATCTCTTGCATGCGAGCTCTCTCCAAATCAGTCTTGGGAGACATCTCTTTGGAGAGAGTGAGTCCTGTGATCGTAGGTAAATTCCCACGCTTGGATTCTTCCATACTAAACCTCTTTAGTATGGTGTTAATGTGCCTGGATTAGGACAATCCCAGTATCCGTTTAGATCTATCTCTATAGATCTTAATCCCCAAGATGTAGGAGGCATCACCTAGATCTTTCATTGAGAATCTTTGTGATAAGAAGAGCTTGACCGATTGCAGCATTGGAACATCATTTCCTATCAAGAGTATGGCATCCACGTACAATACAAGGAAGACAACCTTACTCTCTGCCACTTTCTTGTATATACAAGATTCGTCTACGTTTTTAATGAAGTCAAACTCTTTGACTGCCATATCAAAACAGATGTTCCAACTCCACGATGCCTGCTTTAACCCGTAGATGGATTTAAACAGCTTGCATACCTTCCCGCTACTCCTACTGTCCATGAAGCCCTCTGGCTGAGTCATGTACACGATCTCTTCTAAATCACCATTTAGAAAGCCGGTCTTAACATCCATTTGCCAGATTTCGTAGTAATGGTATACAACAATGGCAAGTAGGATCTGGATGGACTTAAGCATAGCCACTGGAGAAAAAGTTTCATCATAATCCACACCTGGTCGCTGACGAAAACCTTTTGCAACAAGTCTAGCTTTGAAAGTCTCAACATTTCCATCTACACCAAATTTTTTCTTGAAGATCCACTTGCTCCCAATGGGCTTTACCCTTTCAGGAGCATCTTTCAAAGTCCATACTTTGTTAGTGTACAAGGATTCCATCTCAGATCGCATTGCATCCATCCATTTCACAGAGTCCCCACTCGTGATGGCCTTCTCGAAGCTAATTGGGTCATCATCTTCCATGATGAAATCCTCTCTCCTACTATCAATGTGAAAACCGTAGTATCTCTCAGGTGGATGAGGAACCTTACTAGATTGGCGGAGAGACTGAGGTTCGTTGGGGACTATCGAATCCTCTGTTCCACTAAATTTTCGGTTGTAGTTTGTGCTGCTGGAACTTCTTCCAGCTCTACGTCTTCGCCACTAATTTCTTTTGCAAGAAATTCCTTTTCTAAAAAGGTGGCATGTCGAGAAACAAACACCTTTTGTTCCTCGCTGTGGTTGAAAAGATATCCATGTGAATGTTTAGGATATCCCACAAACTTATAAAGAACTGACCGTGCCTCGAGTTTATCCGGATTTTGCCTTTTGACATAGGCCGGACAACCCCATATCTTAACTTGTTGAAGACATGGTCTCTTCCCACTCCATATCTCACATGGCATGGTAGGTACATATTTAGATGGAACTTGATTCAATATATGCAGCTGTCTCAAGAGCATAATTCTAAAAGGAAATAGGTAACTCAGCGGTGCTCATCATAGAGCATACCATATCCAATAGGGTGCGATTGCTCTGCTCCGATACACCATTATGCTATGGTGTATACGGTGGAGTAAGCTGAGAGAGAATCCCATTCTCTTTTAGATAGTCCAGAAACTCATTGCTCAAGTATTCTCCTCCTCGATCAGATCGAAGGATTTTAATACTTTTACCCGTTTGGTTCCCAACTTCATGCTTATATTCTTTGAATTTCTCAAAAGCTTCAGACTTGTGTTTCAACTGGAACACATGTCCATATCTTGAGAGATTGTCAGTGAATGTAATGAAGTATGAGGAACCATTCCTGGCATGTGTAGACATAGGACCGCATACATCACTATGTATCAGTCCCAAAAGTTCCGTAATTCTTTCTCCGTGTCCAGTAAACGGAGTTTTGGTCATCTTTCCTTTGAGAAAAGAATGGCAAGTTTCATAAGATGATAATTAGAACGGATTCAAATAGCCATCCTTATGTAACTTGGCTAGTAGTGTCGCATTGATATTGTTAGTGTATATGCCCTAGAGGCCATTACTGTATCATACTAGTTTGTATATTACTTGATGGAAGCTTGGGATATTCACAGTTGTATATACAATCTTGCTCGAAATGGTAGTATGCTACTTGGTTTGTCTCTGCTTTAATATGTGCATGTGTTTCTTTTAGCATATCGCTGATATACATATTAGTAGAGCCCTTAGGATCTTTGCTTGATTACCAGCATTGTGATGGCGCTCACACTCGTGGGAGCTGGGTGATCTATAAGCACATCCTTATACAGGTCCTTAGTCGTTGGACTATCGAGACAGGGCATCGATACTCCGAAGTAGACTAGCGTATGCGCTTCTCATCCCAGTGTGGGAGACGGTCTGTCCCACAGCCGTCAGTACGTCGTACTTGAGATAATATGCGGGTGCTCGTTAGGTTACGAGTACACTGGACAGGACTCGTCGGGAACTGTTGGTTGGTATTATACCTATCGTCAGTTATCAGTTCCCAGGTGACATGAGTACAGCTTAGTCCGCTGACTTGACACTGTCACTTCGCCTCGAGTGTGTTCCCACTGCACTTTGATTACTATCCTACCACGGCTCAAAGGAGTCGTGCAAACAGGTAGTTTTTGGGTGCAGTCCCGAAGCACTTGGAGGCAGTGACGGTTAGACAGGATTCGTCTCTCCCGGTATTGGGGGTTGACATCGCACTGTGTCCAGGAGAGCCATTACACGAGTAGTCCCTGGCCATGGCAAGCGAGATATACTGGTAGGTTTTCAGTGTTATCTCAGGGTGTTCTGGGCTACACTCCGACACGACTTGTACCGCTATTAGGGGACTGACGTTCACCGCCCCCTAGTCCCGCCATGCGATGTATCAGACGAACAGACCGGACTGTACGGAGACTGTCACATACAGGCTCAGTAGGAGTTCAGATGGGGTTCACCTCGTCAGTCTTCTTATCGACATCTACCTGGGGACCGTTACGTACAGCTAGTGCCGCTTGCGGTCTGTGGTTAAACCCACTGCCAGCGTAGTGTCGAGTCTTTAGAGTCCCACACAGAGAGCTATTCGCCTTTATGCAAAATGAGTAGAGGTCGCATGGTTTTGCGACAGGGTTCGTTCACATCTGCGCACTTGTGCTCGTTTGCTGTCCGGACAGCTTATACTAGCGGGCTTTGGTTTAAGCCGGATCCTAGTATATGATTTGGGATTGGCTTTTTCTCTTTGTATTCGTGTTCCTCGGATCACGAATACGGGTGCGTATGCATAGTTGCTTGAGACTGAGGGAGAGGACTTTGATTAGGGTTAACAACCATTGTCATTTTATTAACCCTAATGCTTATGTGTGTATTATGGTTAATTGATATTAGTTTAATATAATTGTCCATGGTTATGGTTGTTGAACATTTGACCACCTTGACTTGTTGACCTAGGTTGACACTTTGACCATCATCATTTCATTTGGAAGATGCTCTTTGATCCTTGCAAATTGCATTAAAAATGAAATGATAATGGTCATGTCTTGATTAACCATGAAAATTATCTAGCTAATTATCGAATTACAATAATTCACACATATATGAGAGAATGCTTCATATTTTCTCTCATTCTATATTTACTTTCTCTCTCTTGTTCTTCCTCTCCCTCAAGATCTCCCCTCTCATGTGTTGAGAAACACTTGAGCTTGAGAAAAACCTCTTCTTGATAATCTCTACTCTCATCTAGGGTTCTAGAATTAGCACTTCTTGCACCCTAGTTACTTCTAGCTTGGAGTTGAAGCCAAAGGTCGAGGCTTTCGGGTGGATCCTTCTTCGACGTGAGAAGACGACAAAGGTGATCCCTTTCTACTACTCCAAGGAGCAAGGAGAGAAGGACATAAATCCCTAGGTATAACCGTTCTAACCCTTAGCTAGTTTCTAGTTAGCTTTAGCTTGTTTTTGTTTAGCAAAGATCCTTCTTTGTCTAGTCCATGTTGCCTATAGTTGATAAAAATTTGATTTTTATTCCGTTTTCCGCCTCCCCGTAAGTACCGGGGTGGGCAATGTGGACTTACAGTGGTATCAGAGCCTAACTAAACATAAACTAGCTAGGTAGTGAAAGTGTATGGAAGTTTGATCGGAAAAATCGAAAAACCGAAATATCAAAACCCTAACTTTCTGTTAAATTTTTTCCTGCTCAAAATAAAATTTGTCATACTCCAAAAATCGTCTCAGGGTTTTGTGAAGAAAGCCACCAAACCCGGTCCAGTGACTCGACCAAGGCACCGCGGTTCCGCGGCAATAGCAAGCTATTGCCGCGCAACCGCGGCCGAGTTGGTTCGTCTCTGGGTCGAGTTTTGTGCAGTGTTCTTCTGGCATGGTTTTGGGATTTTTAAGATGGTTTATATGTGCCCAGATTTTCCAGAATAGAAATTTGTTTTTGGGGGCCTATAAATCCGTATTTTTTTTATCGAACTTCACTACACTTTGACTAAAGGGTTATATCTGTGATGTTTATATGTATTGAACGTCGGCTAATCGCTATATGTCGATTAGTCGGGGTTATACATATCTGTGATCTGTGTTTGATGATGGTATGTGTATATGAATGTGTTGGATTGTCGCGGGTGAATAGCCGGGGTGGATGTGAGATGAGTGTTTCTTTTTCTTTCATTCATTGTAACATGTAAATTGATGTAATATTATTTGTATGGCCGCACAACCGGGTCGGGGTTGTAGCCGTCATTGTATAATTCTTTTTACTGTTTTTGCTCCTAGGATAGACCCATGGAGGGGTGCACAAACTACCGGGTATCTCGAAGTGCCGAGTGGCCTACTCACGGTGGTGAGGGAGGTTGCTTCGCTTCGGGTACTTGGCGGGTAGTTTGCCGCACCCGTAGAGGTCTTGGGTGGGGTATTGGATATTCACCGCGACCGTGTAATCCGCTTTTCGTTGCAGGCTCGAATGGATTGCGGATTCCTAGTATATCTAATGTATTCATCTGTGATCTGTAATGTCTATCATTGCTATATATTTATATATGATAACTATTTAGGCGTTGCTTATGTTTTACAGCCGCGCTAGCCCAGCCCCCGCTCTGTCGTTAGTTAAGTAACCTAACGGGTGATGACGGGGCCCCGTGGCGAATGCGAATGGCATAAGCTTACGTCATATTTTGGTTGTTTTCTGCATTGGTAGGATTAAATGATGGGACGCATTAAAAGAACTAATGCAAGAAAATAAACCAAGTAAAAGTCGATTGGAACACTTTGAAAACCACTCGGTTCTTTTCAAAACTAAACTTTTAAACGCGGAGCTTGAACCACTCCTTTTAAAAGCTATCTCATTCCATCGATTATATCAAGTTCACTACGTTCACGGTTTCGCCAAAACCATTCGTAGCCCTCCGTCATTCCACATGAATGGTCAAAAAGTATTCAAGCTATGTATTTTGGCCAAAGTCAAGGCATAGTGATTGGTAGCTATTGGGTATTCATGTGCAGCATAGATAGATGCGTTGGTTTGGGACAGTCGTGCTGCCATTTTGGCCAAAGTCAAGGGTAGGTACGGGTGGGTCCAAATTAACCAGGAGAATGACGGGTAGAACTTGACATGTGACTTATGATATTTTGGCCAAAGTCAAGGTCATAAGAGCATGGGGCAAAAATCCACATCGGGAGTTTCATAAGTACTGAAACATGCTAGCGCTGCATACCATTTGGAGTGTGATAATTCTGGTAAGATTCCTTCGATTTTATCACGCGATGATATTTGGATCCCGGTCTTACTGTGAGTATATGCTACTCCTCGGGAAAACTCTCACTTAACGATCAATGCTATAAACCTAGTAGGTATCTTGAAAGGTGTTAGCGGGGCTACGCCCACAGGGAAAAGAGGTTACTTAATTAAGGAACTTCGCGAAAGCGTTGGAAAACCTCCCTCCAAGTACCGACACTGGCCTGGCTGAACGGTTAAGCAAGTATTGTACGGTGAGATTGATCCTGACTAATCTTTTCTTTACGGTTTGAGAAGGAATTCGAGAGACAGTAGGAGCCATCCTGTTTAGACAAACTAAAAACCACTCTAAACTTGCAAGAGCATCATGCTAAAGTGTTTCTTTTCTCTCTCCTAATTGCAGCGACCATTCAACATGACCGGACTTAAGTTATTACTAGATAAAAACATATTGACAGGGCCAAACTACAAAGATTGGCTCAGGAATGTCAAGATGGCAATCACTTACGACAAGTTGGGGTATGTCCTTACCACCAAAGCTCCCCCTGTCCCAGGTCCCAAAACAAGTGTCGCGGATAGGAAAATCCATAAGACATGGGAAATAGATTGAGTGAAGGCCAAATGCCTCGTACTTGCCTCGATGGACAACGAACATCAGAGGAGGCACGAGAATATGGACCTAGAGTCCATATTTCTTCATACAAAAGAACTGTATGGAGAGCAGTCTCGTATCGCAAGATACGAAGTGTCGAAGAAGTTTTTTTCGGCAAGGTTGGCCGTCAGATCATCGGTAGCGGAACACGTGCTTAAGATAATTGGCTACATAGAGGAGCTCGAGGACCTTGGGACCACGTTGGAGAATGAACTCTATACTGATTTGATTCTCCAGTCCCTTCCTTCCACTTACGCCCAGTTTATTCTTAACTTCAACATGCAAGGAAAGAAGGTTGAACTTTCCGAACTTCTGAACATGCTGAGGAGTGCTGAGGGCACCCTACAGAAGGGTAGGGAGACATCCAATTTGTTTGTAGGAGGATCTTCCTCTTCTAGATCCAGGACGAAAGCCAAGGGTAAGAAGAAGAAAGCCCCCGCCAAACCAAGAGGCGGTGTCGGTAAAGTGGATACGAAGGGAAATGGAAAAGCAACAAAGATAGCGGAAAAGCTGGTGGGGAAGGAAGAATGCTTCTATTGTTACAAAAGTGGTCACTGGAAACAAGATTGCAAGGCTTGGAAGGCCAGAACACAGGATTTGAAGCGAGTTGCGGCTTCAGCTTCAGGTGTGTATGTTATTGAAAACTGTCTATCAATAAACTCTACATCCTGGGTATTGGATACCGGATCAGGATCTCATATCTGTAATTCTTTGCAGGCGTTGAGAAAGCGTAGAGTTTTGAAGGCAGGTGACATGACCCTCAGAGTTGCAAACGGTGCTAGCATGGATGCTGAGGTCGTGGGGGACTATCACCTGGGATTGTCGGATGGACATTTTTTGGTTTTGCGTAGTTGTTATTATGTACCAAATGCAACCTGTAATATCATTTCTGTATATTTATTATCTAAAGAAGGTTATGAATTTGCATTTGTAAGTAATGTAGTTAACATTCACCTTAATCAAGTTTTGATTGGGTCAGGTACATTGAACAACGGTATATACGTATTAAACCAACCACAGATTTTCAATGTCCAGAATACACACAAAAGAAAGTCTCCAGAAATTAATAAAACTTTCTTATGGCATTGTAGATTGGGTCACATCAATGAGAGAAGGTTGACTAAGTTACATGCAGAAGGATATTTGGATCCGTTCGAATATCAATCGTATGCAACTTGTCAATCCTGTCTCAAAGGAAAGATGACAAAGACTCCGTTCACTGGACACGGAGTAAGAACGAGTGAGCTCTTGCGACTCGTACACAGCGACGTGTGCGGTCCAATGTCTACACATGCGCGAAGCGGTTATTCTTACTTCATTACTTTTACGGATGACTTTTCAAGGTACGGTTATGTCTTCTTAATGAAACATAAATCCGAGGCTTTTGAAAAATTCCAGGAATATAAGAATGAAGTAGAAAAACAAACAGGCAAAAGTATCAAGGCACTGAGATCTGATCGAGGTGGTGAATACTTGAGTGCCGAGTTCCTGGGTTACTTAAAAGAGAATGGAATTCTCTCTCAACTTACTCCTCCATACACTCCGCAACATAACGGTGTATCGGAGAGACGGAACCGAACCCTATTGGATATGGTACGGTCCATGATGAGTAATGCTGAGTTGCCGCGATCGTTCTGGGGATATGCGCTAGAATCTGCTGCATACCTTTTGAACCGAGTTCCAACTAAGACTGTGCCTACTACACCATATCAGATGTGGTGTGGGAAGAGACCGTATCTTAATCACATTGAGACATGGGGATGTCCAGCTTTTGTAAAAAAGCAGCATGCGGACAAGCTCGAGGCACGCTCAGTACAGTGCAAGTTTGTGGGATATCCAAAGAACTCCAAGGGATATTTCTTCTATTGCGAAGAGGAACAAAAGGTGTTTGTTTCTCGCCATGCCCACTTTCTAGAACATCAGTTCATAGAAAAAGAATTAAGTGGGAGCGCAATAGAACTGGAAGAAATTCCAGAACCACGAGCTATTACTGAAAGCTTAGTAGAACCAGAGGGTTCGAAAGATCAGGACATTCCCACGCCACTCCGCAGGAGTAGTAGGCAGTCTCATCCGCCCGAGAGATACTACGGTTTTCTCATTGACAGGGATAAAGAAGATTGCATCATAGATTTTGATGAGCCTACTAGCTTCCAGCAAGCCATTCAGAGCGTCGACTCGGTAAAATGGCTGGATGCAATGCGGACCGAAATGGAGTCCATGTACACCAACAAAGTATGGACGTTGGACATTGCTCCAGATGGGGTAAAACCCGTAGGATGCAAGTGGATCTTCAAAAGGAAGATTGGTGTAGATGGACAGGTTGAGACCTATAAAGCTAGAATGGTTGCAAAGGGTTTTCGTCAAAGACCTGGTTTGGACTATGACGAAACCTTTTCTCCAGTAGCTATGCTGAAATCCATTCGGATCCTTCTTGCCATTCCTGCCTTCCACGATTATGAGATTTGGCAGATGGACGTAAAGACAGCTTTTCTAAATGGACATTTAGAGGAGTGCATCTATATGGACCAGCCAGAGGGTTTCATTCAGAGTGGGAGCAGCGGAAAGGTGTGCAAGTTGCTTAAGTCCATTTATGGACTAAAGCAGGTATCGCGGAGTTGGAACATCTGTTTTGATGAGACGGTCAAAGAATTTGGCTTTATCAAAAATCCAGATGAACCATGCATCTATTGTAGATTTGTAGTGAGAACTGTAGTATTCCTCGTTTTATACGTGGATGACATTCTCTTAATAGGAAATGATATTCCTATACTACAATCTGTCAAGGGGTTCTTGTCACACAGGTTCTCCATGAAAGACCTGGGTGATGCCTCATACATTCTGGGTATCCGGATCTACCGTGACAGATCCAAGAGGATATTAGGACTTTCGCAGTCCAGGTACATCGACACCATACTGAAGAGATTCAGTATGGAAGATTCCAAGCGCGGTAGTCTACCGGCTTGTCACGGGATCACCCTCTCCAAAGAGATGTCTCCCAAGACTGATTTGGAGAGGGATCGCATGTCTATTATACCCTACGCTTCTGCGGTAGGCTCTATAATGTATGCGATGTTGTGTACCAGACCGAATGTGGCTTATGCACTGAGTGTGGTAAGCAGGTATCAGTCAAACCCTGGGGAGAAACATTGGATAGCAGTAAAGAACATTCTCAAGTACCTGAGAAGGACTAAGGAGATGTTCTTGGTGTATGGCGGAAAAGACCTCCAGATTGAGGCCTTTGCTGACTCCAGCTTCCAGAGTGACAAGGATGATTCCAAGTCCATGTCGGGTTTTGTCTTTACCCTCAATGGAGGGGCGGTGTGTTGGAAGAGCTCCAAACAGGAAACCGTTGCTGATCGACTATGGAAGCGGAATACATCGCTGCATCTGATGCCGCAAAAGAAGCTGTCTGGATGAGGAAGTTCTTGAAAGAACTTCAGGTGGTTCCGTCCATTGTTGACCCAATACCTCTGTATTGCGACCATAACGGGGCTATAGCTTTAGCGAAGGAACCCAGGTCCCATCAGAAATCCAGACACATCTTGAGGCGGTATCACCTGATCAGGGAGATCGTGGATCGCCAGGAGATCGAGGTTCGGAGGGTTGCTTCAGAAGATAACACAGCAGATCCATTCACCAAGGCCTTGCCCCAGACTCAGTTCGAGCGGCTGATCGAGATGATAGGTCTTCGATACGCCAGTACATGGCCTTAGTGCAAGTGGGAGATTGTTAGTGTATATGCCCTAGAGGCCATTACTATATCATACTAGTTTGTTTATTACTTGATGGAAGCTTGGGATATTCACAGTTGTATATACAATCTTGCTCGAAATGGTAGTATGCTACTTAGTTTGTCTCTGCTTTAATATGTGCATGTGTTTCTTTTAGCATATCGCTGATATACATATTAGTAGAGCCCTTAGGATCTTTTCTTGATTACCAGCGTTGTGATGGCGCTCACACTCGTGGGAGCTGGGTGATCTATAAGCACATCCTTATACAGGTCCCTAGTCGTTGGACTATCGAGACAGGGCATCGATACACCGGAGTAGACTAGCGTATGCGCTTCTCATCCCAGTGTGGGAGACGGTCTGTCCCACAGCCGTCAGTACGTCGTACTTGAGATAGTATGCGGGTGCTCGTTAGGTTACGAGTACACTGGACAGGACTCGTCGGGAACTGTTGGTTGGTATTATACCTATCATCAGTTATCAGTTCCCAGGTGACATGAGTACAGCTTAGTCCGCTGACTTGACACTGTCACTTCGCCTCGAGTGTGTTTCCACTGCACTTTGATTACCACCCTACCACGGCTCAAAGGAGTAATGCAAACAGGTAGTTTTTGGGTGCAGTCCCGAAGCACTTGGAGGCAGTGACGGTTAGACAGGATTCGTCTCTCCCGGTATTGGGGGTTGACATCGCACTGTGTCCAGGAGAGCCATTACACGAGTAGTCCCTGGCCAGGGCAAGCGAGATATACTGGTAGGTTTCCAGTGTTATCTCAGGGTGTTCTGGGCTACACTCCGACACGACTTGTACCGCTATTAGGGGACTGACGTTCACCGCCCCCCTAGGCCCGCCATGCGATGTATCAGACGAACAGACCGGACTGTACGGAGACTGTCACATACAGGCTCAGTAGGAGTTCAGATGGGGTTCACCTCGTCAGTCTTCTTATCGACATCTACCTGGGGACCGTTACGTACAGCTAGTGCCGCTTGCGGTCTGTGGTTAAACCCACTGCCAGCGTAGTGTCGAGTCTTTAGAGTCCCACACAGAGAGCTATTCGCCTTTAGGCAAAATGAGTAGAGGTCGCATGGTTTTGCGACAGGGTTCGTTCACATCCGCGCACTTGTGCTCGTTTGCTGTCCGGACAGCTTATACTAGCGGGCTTTGGTTTAAGCCGGATCCTAGTATATGATTTGGGATTGGCTTTTTCTCTTTGTATTCGTGTTCCTCGGATCACGAATACGGGTGCGTATGCACAGTTGCTTGACACAGAGGGAGAGGACTTTGATTAGGGTTAACAACCATTGTCATTTTATTAACCCTGATGCTTATGTGTGTATTATGGTTAATTGATATTAGTTTAATGTAATTGTGCATGGTTATGGTTGTTGACCATTTGACCTCCTTGACTTGTTGACCTAGGTTGACACTTTGACCATCATCATTTCATTTGGAAGATGCTCTTTGATCCTTGCAAATTGCATTAAAAATGAAATGATAATGGTTATGTCTTGATTAACCATGACAATTATCTAGCTAATTATCTAATTACAATAATTCACACATATATGAGAGAATGCTTCATATTTTCTCTCATTCTATTATTTACTTTCTCTCTCTTGTTCTTCCTCTCCCTCAAGCTCTCCCCTCTCATGTGTTGAGAAACACTTGAGCTTGAGAAAAACCTCTTCTTGATAATCTCTACTCTCATCTAGGGTTCTAGAATTAGCACTTCTTGCACCCTAGTTACTTCTAGCTTGGAGTTGAAGCCAATGGTCAAGGCTTTCGGGTGGATCCTTCTTCGACGTGAGAAGACGACAAAGGTGATCCCTTTCTACTACTCCAAGGAGCAAGGAGAGAAGGACATAAAGCCCTAGGTATAACCGTTCTAACCCTTAGCTAGTTTCTAGTTAGCTTTAGCTTGTTTTTGTTTAGCAAAGATCCTTCTTTGTCTAGTCCATGTTGCCTATAGTTGATAAAAATTTGATTTTTATTCCGTTTTCCGCCTCCCCGTAAGTACCGGGGTGGGCAACGTGGACTTAAAGATATGACCTAGTCTACAATGCCACAAGAAAAATTCGTTCATTTCTGAACTCTTCCACTTGTGTGTGTTTTGTACGTTAAGAACTGTGGTTTTATTTAGAATGTATATGCCATTACTTAGCGAGCCTGATCCAATCAACTTTTGATTCAGGAAGATGTTCATAACATTATCCTGTACTACAAAATTATATCCTTCTTTATTTAATAAAGAAACTGATATAAGATTGCATATCAGGGTCGGTATGTAATAGCATTCGTTCAGATTCAATGTATTACCATTTGGTAATACAAGGTGGTATTCGCTAACTGCTTTGGTTGCAATATTTGCACCATTCTCTACTAGTACGAAATGATCACCTATTCCCAGTTCTCTACCAATCCTTAGCCCATGTAACATATTACATATGTGGGATCCCGATCCAGTATCTAATACCCAGGACGTAGAGTGTACTGAGAAACAGTTCTGGGTAACTATCACACCCGAAGAAGATGCATCAACATGCTCATTCTTCGTTTGGGTGGCATGGAAATCCGGATATTTTCCTATTTCCTGCTCGGATTATAACAATTATAAGTTGGAGCGGAACCAACGTTCCCCTGCTCAGTATAACAAACGGGTTCAGTCAATATATCTATATTATTATCTTGATTAAGGCCTGACATAGTTGTAGGGTTCCTAGGCACACTAATGAAGTCTCACAAGGCATCAAACATGGCCAATTCAAATTTTACAAGTGCCTACAAACCCTAATACGGATCGTCAACTAGATATATAGGCGATGCAAGCATGTAAACGAATTAAATGCTAAAAGAAAGCGACTACAACCTTTGTAGATCCGGTCCACCACTTCCTAAGCTCCACGACGATGTCCCTCCGCTGTCCAAGTCGGATCCCGAACTCTAGCATCGGCTTCATCGAAGATATGGGCGGGCTTGATCGTCGGCTTCGATGCCGAAGATGATCTACGTCGAGGCATCACAAGATCAAACTCCGACTTCACCAAGTCATGAAACTTGTGAAGAAAACACCCTATACTACTTGGCAAGAGGTAGAGGATGAAGAAATAGGAGGTGGGTTCACTTTAGAATTGGATTTCTCACTTGATCTTATCACTTGCCATTGGAGTAGCAAGCTTTTCTTCATGGAAGAAGAAGATGATGAAGGAAAAAGAATATCATGAGTATTCAAAAATAATTAGATAAATAAATCAATACTTATCATATATTAACCCTTGGTTAATTGTAGAGAATGGACCATGGTTAACTTGAATGGTTAGGGTTAAGTATAAGACAAGAGTGGTGACTTAGTCAAGGTTTCAAGAAGCTTCAACTAAAAACAAATCAAGTCCACCATTTATCTTTCTCTTTTCCAAAAAGAAAAAGATAAATAAATAGATAAATAAGTAAATGAATAAACAAAACCCTAATCATTAGTTTAACCATGGTTTAATTCTTTACACAAAACCAAGTGAGCATGTATCATCAAACATGATACAATCAAGTGCACGAAAGTATATCACATATACAACTTGTGAAATTCAAGTGAGAAAATCCATTTAAAGTGAACCAATACTAGTTAATGCAAAGTAATATATCAAATATATAATTATACATCAAATCATTAAATCAACACTTGATTTAACAATCCGGTCATATCGCATATAACCGACTAGTATCCTATGTATCGGCTTATCGAATCAATCCTTGATTCGATAACTAGGTTATATCGCATATAACCAATCGATACATTCATCGCGAGAATGGAATACGGTATCACATACACGCATTATTCTCGGTCCCGCACATATCTCTTATGCGCTCCTATTTCGTTTCGCTTGAGCCAGGAAACCTCTGTGTAGGACTCTAAAGACTCGCCAATACGCCGGCAGCAGATGATGATCATATCAAACACCCACAAGCCGCAAGCGGTCTGCTAAACGTAATGGCCACCCGGGTATTGAGCGATCAGAAGATCGACGAGCAAGCCCGCTCACACTCCTGTGAATCCAACCAGTAACACTTACCGTACAGTCCGGTCTGTTCGTTTGATATGTCGCATATCTCGCCTAGGGGTGGTAAACGTCAGACCCCAATAGCTTGATAAGTCATGCCGACGTAAGGTCCATAACTATCGTGAAACTGCTGATAACACATACCAGTAGGTCACTGCAACCCTGGCCAGGGATTTCCTGTTATGGCCAGTCGAGCATAGCGCAACATCAACCCCCAATACCGGGAGAGACGAATCCCCTCCTATCGCTCATTGCCTCCATGTGAATCGGGACTGTACCCAAAAACCACCTGTTTGCACGACTCAGTAGAGCCGTGGTAGGGTGGAAATCAAAGCACAGTGGGAGACACACAAGACTCTATGACGATCTCGGGTCAACAGACTAAGCTGTACCAGTGTCACCAGAGAACTGCCATCTGACGTGAGGTATAATACCATCTGGGAGTTCTCGGCGAGTCCGTTCAGTGTACCCAGTCTCCACTAAGCACCCGTATACCATCTCTGATGTCAAACACCAATGGATATGGGATCATCCATCGCCCATCACATGGGTCGAGAAGATATACGCTAGTCTACTCTGGAATATCGATGCCCCGTCTCGATATTCCCACGACTAGGAACATTGAAGGATGTACTCATTGACTACCCAGACCCCACTAGTATGATCTTCATCATAATCCTGGAAGTCGAGTACACATCCTAAGGGCTTTATCAACATGTAACAGAGAGACAGAAAGTATACATGTTAAGATAAAGAGCAACCAGATAGCGTACTATCATGTCGAGCAAGAAAGTCCTACCTATATATGTCCCAGCATCCATTACAATATACATCCAATGTACAGTAATGGCCTCTAGGGCATACATATAACTAACAATCTCCCACTTGCACTAGGGCCATCTGTAGCAGTAGTTGTAGTATCTAATACTCAACCATCCCCTAAAAGTCTCTCTTTGGGAAAAGGCCTTCGTGAGTGGATCCGCCGTGTTGTCCTCTGAGTCTACTCTCCTAACCTCGATCACCCTGGAGATCAACTATCTCCATGATCAGGTGATGCTGCCTCAGAATATGTTTGGGTCACTGATGGGACCAGGGTTCCTGGGCCAAAGCCACAATTCCATTGTCATACAATGGTAGGAACCTAGTTCATCTTATGAACCAATATACACCCAAACTTCCTCTTTGGTAGTATCTTTAATAGCGATATTACCAGCCTTTATCGTCTAGTCTGCCACGGTATCTTGCTTGGAACTCTTCCAACATACCGTCCCTTTACTGAGGGTAAAGACAATGCCTGTGACTGACATTCAGTCGTCTTTATCACCCTGGGACAATTCCAGTGATTTTCCCCAGGATCAAGTGATACTATCTCAATACAACTAGTGAGTATCCTAACATCCATTTAGATCTATCTCATAGATCCAAAGCTTAGGATTTAGTAGGTATCACTTTGATCCTATGTGGAGAATCATTGTGATAAGCGGAGATTGATCGAGCGTAGCATAGGAAACTCTTTCCCTATCAAGAGTATGTCATCCACGTACTCTACGAGAATCGCCACCATACTCCCTACTACCCTTTTGTTTATACAAGGTTCATCTACCATTTTGATGATGTCAAACTCTTTGACTAATTCATCAAAACAGATGTTCCAACTCCGCGATGCCTGCTTTATCCTATAAAGCATCTTGCTCATGTTTCCGCTGCTTCCACTGTCTACGAGGCCCTCTGGCTGTGTACTTATAGACGTTCTCTTCTAAAATATCATTTAGAAAAGCAGTCATGACACCCAACCACCAGATATCATAGTCATGGTATGTAGCAATGGCAAGTAGGATCTAGATGGACTTAAGCATAGTCCCTAGAAAAGTTTTCATCATTATCCACACCTGGTTGATGACTAAAACCTTTAACAAGTCTAGCTTTGAAAGTCTCAACTTTTCCATCTACACCAAGTAATCTTCTCAAGATATACTTGCTCCTGATGGGGATTTAACCCTTCAGATACAGCAACCAAAGTCCATACTTTGTTGGTGTATATTGATTCCATCTCAGATCGCTAAGCATCCAACCATTCTTACAGAGTCCCTACTCTCGATGGCCTGCTCGAAACTAGTTGGGTCATCATCTCATGATGCATTCCTCGCTCCCACTGTCATCGAGAAACCGAGGTATCTCTCAGGCGGATGAGGAATCCTACCAGATCGGCGGAGAGGCTGAGGCTCTTTGGAAACTATTGAATCCTTTGGTTCTTTCAAATTAGCTGAGTTTTGTATAGCTGGAACCTTTCCAATTCTACAGAACTGACATTGCCTCAATCTTGTCCGGATTTTGCTTTAGACATAGGTCGGACAGTCCCAAATCTTAACTTACTTAAGAGATAGGCTCTTCCCATACCATATCTCATATGGAATGGTAGGCAGTGATCTGATTCGAACCTAATTCAATAGGTACGCAGCTTCTCAAGCGCATAACCCCAAAAGGAAATAGGTAACTCAGTAATACTCATCATAGAGCACACCATATCTAATATTGTGCGATTGCTCCGCCCTGATACACCGTTGTGCTGTGGTGTATTCAGAGGAGTAATACGGAGAGAGAATCTCATTTTCTTTTAGAATAGTCCAGGAATGCCATGCTCAAGCATTCTCCTCCCTGATCTTATCATAGGACATAATACTTATACCCGGTTATTGGTTCTCTACTTCTAACTTATATTCTGTGAATATCTCAAAAGGTTCGGACTTGTGTTTCAACAGGAACATATGTCAGAATCTTGAGAGATCATCAGAGAACGTAATGAAGTATAAAGAACCAGTCCTGGCATGTGTAGACAGGAGACCTTACATACATCATAATGTATCAGTCCCAAGAGTTTACTAACTCTTTCTCTGTTTCCAACAAACAGAGCTATAGTCATCTTATCTTTGTGACATGACTGGCAAGTTTCACAAGATGTAAATTCAAACTGATTTAAATATGCATCTAAAATGTAACTTCAGCCAGTCGGGTCGCATTGATATGACCTAGTCTACAATGCCTCAAGAATGATTCGTTCATTTCTGAACTCTTCCTCTTGTGTGTGTTCTGTATACTAAGAACTGTAGTTTGATTTAGAACATCAATGCTTTTAGATAACGTGCCTGAACTGATCAACTTTTGATATAGGAAATGTTCAAAACATTATCCATCAATACAAAATTTTATCATTTCTTTACTAATAAAGAGATAGATATGATTTTGTATATCAGGTTCGATATCTAATAGCATTTGTTCAGAATCAATGTATTGGTAATACAGGGTGACAGTGACCAACAGACTTGGCTGCAACACTTGCCCCGTTTTCTGTCTCATGAAACTTATCATCCGTTCTCAGTTTTCTACCTTTTTGTAGCCCTATGTAACAGAATACATATCTGGGATCCTGATCCGGTATCATATACCCAGGATGCAGAGGATACTGAGAAACAGTTCTTTCTAATGAATACACCCGAAGGAGATGCATCTCATGCACTTTCTTCGTTTGGGCGGCATGGGAATCCTGGTATTCCCATATTTCATGCTCTGTCTTATAACAATTATAAGTTGGAGCGGGACCAACGTTCCCCAGCTAAGTATAACGAGCTGGTTCGGTCAATATTCCGTATTATTATCTTGATTAAGGCGTGATATGGTCGCTACCTGGAGAGAGAGAGAAGAAAACACTCTGCGTGCGCTCTTGCAAGATCAGACTGGTTATATATTTTATCTAATCAGGATGGCTTCCACTGTTTTTATCAAATCTTCCTTCAAACCTTAAAAGGAAAGACTAGCCGGGATTAATTACACTCTACAAGTTCGCCAATCTTTCAGCCAGGCCAGTATCGGTACTTTGAGGGAGGTTCCCCGTGCTTTCGCACGGACCTAATTACAGTAAACCTCGTTTTCCCAGAGGCGTAACCCCGTTGACACCTTTCTAGACACCTACTTGATCGGCTAATTGCAAAGTGCAAAACTCTCCCAGGAGTAACAATTACTCGCAGTGGGTATCGGGATCCAACTATCACATAGAAGGTATGCAATCTCATTGCAAATTTCAACACTTGAAACTCCCGATAATGGTTTTTACCCCTAGCACTTATGACCTTAACTAAGGTCAACAAATCATAAGTACTAGTCAAGTTCTACCCGTCATTTCGTGATTAATTAGACCCACCCACATGACCCTTAACTAAGGTCAACAAAGTCACGCGACTGTCCTAACTAATCGCATCATATGCGGTGTAGGAAGACATCACTTAGCTACCGTATACTGTGCCTTGACTATGGTCAACAAACACAGCACGAATACTAAGTACTCTACTTCCTAAAATGACGGAGGGTTGCGAATGGTTTTTGTGAAAACCTTTAATGCTTTGAACTTGATCTCGTTGCGGAATCAATTGGTTTTTAAATGGAATGTTTTTGAAGCTTTTCTAGTTTTGCTAAATGGGTCACTCCTGGTGAAGGGATCATCGGCCCTTTCCTCGTCGAATGAGGTGCTGGATATATCATATATATCACTGTGCAAAGCGGAAACTATAGAAGCGATCAAAAGACAAACCGATGGTTGTAGCATCTGCCAGTTATTGCTAAAGGAGTCACTCCCGGTGAAGGGATCTCGGTCCTTTCCTCATCGAATAAGGTGCAGGATGTTCTATAATGAACACCGCGATGCAAAGCAAGAACTGTAGCTACCTGTTTTATTTTTGAAATTCGATTCCACAACATCAATTAGGTTTATTTTCTTTCATTAATCTTATTAATGAATATCCCATCATTATAAGTCCACCTAAACATCACAGATAAATATAACATATGCTTATGCCATCCGCATTCGCCTCGATGTCCCGTCTGCACCGTTAGGTTAGGTAACTAACGGCAGAGCGGGGCAGGGCTAGCACGGGTGTAAAACATAAGCAACGTTTATATAATATATCATATATACTATATATAATATCTGTCACAGAACATCACATGATCACATCACAGAAAACGCAGCAGAAAGTATCATATGAAATATTGGATATACTAGGACGTCCGTGTTTTCAATACGAGACAGTATAAAACACGGATTCCACGGTCGTGATGAATAGCCAATCCTACACCCCTAGACTCCTACGAGAGCGGCAAGCAACCCTACCAATTCTAGGGTTAGGAGACCCGGACTCGACTCCTCGAGATGGTCTCCCACTGGACCCTAGAACCCGGTTACTTGTGCTCCCCTCCTTGGGTCTATCCTAGTGCAGAAAAGTAAATAATATACAAAAGGTGACATCTCCCGCAACCTGGAAGTGCCCCAATAAAAGAATATTACATACAAGTTTTTACATGAATGAAAAATGAAAAACACTCTTCTCACATAAAAAAAACCCCGGCTATTCAAACACGACGATCCAATATAACATATCCAGCAAAGCATAACATCACATGTCATCAACGTAAGTAAAGATGCGCATCCCAATTGTCGTTGACATATAGCAACGAAACCCGCGATATCACATATTACACTTACGGTCACAGAAAAGAAAGTGTAAAACTACAACAGTTGGAATCCGCAATCTATTTAGACATCACATGCCTAATCAAATGAATTCTTTAGACATCGCATGCCTAACAATTATAAACCCCGCATTTCAGTCTCATTATCGAAAACACTTTTCAATACCATGTCGGGCAATTCAACAAGATTCCCGACATCCTGATCGAATGCTCGTCGCAAACTTTAGTAGGCGGCCGCACCCCTGACGCCGTCGACAAAGTGCACCAAGGCGGAACACCGCTGCCGCGAGCACCCGAACGGACGCTTTCGGTGACGGGGTTCTCCTACAGTCACTTGGTCGAGGCAATGGAGTGAGGCTGTCTATTAAGTTTACCCGGCGAGTATCCGCGTACGCTACGTGATTGCGACGGACTTTTGATCACATCAAAATTCCATGGCAACCGATCAAGTGAGGCTAAACTACTAGATTTATAACATTCATTCAGTTATCCCATAACTACTTGTGAATTCCATGTTAGTTATATGTATGCCCTAGAGGCCATTACTGTACATAGGATGTATATTGTAGTGGATGCTGGGACGTATATAGGAAGGACTTTCTTGCTCGACATGATAGTATGCTATCTGATTACACTTTACCTTAACGTGTATACTGATTGTCTCTCTGTTACATGTTGGTAAAGCCCTTAGGATGTGTGCTTGACTACCTGGACTATGATGCGGATCATACTAGTGGGGACATGGTAGTCCATAAGTACATCCTTCAAAGTCCCTAGTCGTGGGTGTATCGAGACGGGGCATCGATATACCAGAGTAGACTAGCGTATACCTTCTCGACCCATACAGATGGGCGATGGATGATCCCATATCCATTGGTGTTTGACATCAGAGATGATATACGGGTGCTCAGTAGAGACTGGGTACACTGGACGGACTCGCCGAAAACTCCCAGATGGTATTATACCATACGTCAGATGGCAGTTCTCTGGTGACACTGGTACAGAGTAGTCTGTTGACCCGAGATCGTCATAGAGTCTTGTGTGGTTCCCACTGTGCTTTGATTTCCATCTTACCACATCCAAGAGGGCGTGCAAAACGGTGGTTTTTAGGTACAGTCCCGAGTCACATGGAGGCAATAAGCGATAGGAGGGGATTCGTCTCTCCCGGTATAGGGAGTTGATGTTGCACTGTGTTCGATTGGCTATAACAGGAAATCCCTGGCCAGGGTTGCTGAGATTTACTGGTAAGTGTTACCAGTAGTTTCTCGAACAGTTATAGACCTCATATCGACACGACTTATCGAGCTATTGGGGTCTGACGTTTACCACCCCTAGGCGAGATATGCGACATATCAGACGATCAGACCGGACTGTACGGTAGTGTTACTGGTTGGATTCACAGGAGTTTGAGCGGGCTTGCTCGTCGATCTTCTGATCGCTCAATACCCGGGTGGCCGTTACGTTTAGCAGACCGCTTGCGGCTTGTGGGTGTTTGATATGATCATCACCTGCTGCCGGCGTATTGACGAGTCTTTAGAGTCCTACACAGAGGTTTCCTGGCTCAAGCGAAACGAAATAGGAGCGCATATGAGATATGTGCGGGACCGAGAATGATACCAGTATGTGATACTGTATTCGATTCTCGTGATATGTGACATTGATCGGTTATATGTGATATAGCCGGGTTATCGGATCAAGTGTTGATTCGATAAGTTGTTACTGATGATATTAGTCGGTTATATGCGATATGACCGGATCGTTAAATCAAGTGTTGATTTAATGATTTAATGCGTAATTATATATTTGATATATTACTTTGCATTAACTAGTATCGGTTCACTTTAAATGGATTTTCTCACTCGGACGTGCGCATTGCATATGCGATATGATTTTGTGCACTTGTTTGTATCATGTTTGATGATGCAAGCATGCTAGGGTTTTGTGTAATGAGTTAAACCTAGGTTAAGTAAATGATTAGGGTTTTCTTTTATTAATTCATTTATCTTTTCATTTGGATATAAAAGATAAATGAGAAGAAGAAAACAAAAGGGTTTCTTTCATGAAGCTAAGTGAAGCTTCATGAAGCTTTGACCAATCTAACCCTTTTGTCTTCATCTATCAAACCCTAACCATTCATTTAACTATGGTCAACTCTCTACACATTACCATAGTTAAATTATGATAAGAAATGATTATTCATTTTCTATTCTATTATTCTTATCATAACATTATTCTTATCATAATACTTTCTTCTTCTTCTTCCTTGAACTCAAGAAGAAAACCTTGCACTTCATCAATGGTGATTGATGAAAACAAGTGAGAAATCCAATTCTAAAGTCTACCCACTTCCTATTTCTTCATCCTCTACCTCTTGCCAAGTAGTAGAGTGTGTTTTCTTCACAAGTTTCTTGACTTGGTGAAGTCGGAGCTTGATTTAGCGATGCCTCGACGTAGATCATCTTCGGCATGGACATCGATGACCTAGCCCGTCCATTCTCCGATGAAGCCGACGCTAGAGCCCGAGACTTGTTATGGACAGCGAGGAGACTTCATTGCGGAGCTATGGAGGTGGAGAACCGGATCTACAAAGGTTGTATTTCCGTATCTCTTACTTAAGTGTTAACTAGTTTACTTTTTCGCCTAGACATCTAGCCAACGATCCGTAGTCGGGTCTCTCGGCACCTAGATTTTTTGAAAATGGCATGGTTGATGCCTTGTGAGACCTCACTAGAGTGCCTAGGAACCCTACAGTGGTATCAGAGCCTAGCTAGAGCCTTAGGCGAAGTCTAGACGGAATTTGAAGTCCGAACGAACTGAAAACCCAACCCGGAACATGCTCTCTGTCCTTTTTCTAAAATCTGGGATTTTTCGAAAATAAAAATATGCAGAAAAATCAGCAGGGAATCCTAAGAATAACTGTGCAACACGAGTCCATAATTCCATCATTCCGCCGCGGTTCCGCGGCACGAGCATGGCTCGTGCGGCGGATCCGCGGCATCTTTGTCGTTTTGTGCGTCTATTTCTGCACAGTAATTCTTAGTTTTGTGTGCTGGTTTTCCTGGGAATTTTTAATATTTTTTCCAGAGTTGAATTTTCTGGGTTGATTTGGGGATTCGGTGTTTCGATCGGAGTATCAAATTTTGTCTGTGTGGCTTTCCGGATAAATTTTAGAATATGTTAAAAAGTTCGACCGGATATAAATACCCACTTTTTCCCCTGCCGGGAAATTTCCAAGTGTTGGATTTTTCCGTAGTTTAACGACATTCTAAGTAGTGCAAGTAACGCGATGGTCCCTCTAGAAGACAACAAACCTTAACTCGATTATGTGACCGTCTTGAACTGCCCTTTGAACCTTCGGGTTTGGGGCAGTACGGCGTGCCACATGTGAGGCGTTGGCTTGACCCTTCTACGGCTGGACCGTTGGTACTGAGGCACGAACTGAATGTTGTTAGACTTATTTCATGTGTTGATCTGTATCGGGAAAACTTGGGTGTTCGATTGTTCGATCGGAAAGTTTGACATTTTCTATTTATCCGGAATGGGATACAATAATTGGAATTCTCAAATAGTTATGTGATAACTGAATGAATGTTATAAACATAGCAGTTTAGTCTCACTTGATCGGTTGCCACGGAATTTTGATGCGATCAAAAGTCCGTCGCAATCACGTAGCGTACGCGGATACTCGCCGGGTAAACTTAATAGACAGCCTCACTCCATAGCCCCGACCAAGTGACTGTAGGAGAACCCCGTCGCCGAAAGCATCCGTTCGGGTGCTCGCGGTAGCGGTGTTCCGCCTTGGTGCACTTCGTCGACGGTATCGAGGGTGCGGCCGCCTACTGAAGTTTGCGACGAGTATTCGATCAGGATGTCGGGAATCTTGTTGAATTACCCGACTTGATATTGAAAAGTGTTTTCGATAATGAGACTAAAATGCGGGGTTTATAATTGTTAGGCATGCGATGTCTAAGTAATTCATTTGGTCAGGCATGCGATGTCTGAGGAGGTTGCGGATTCCAACTGTTGTAGTTTTACACTTTCTTTTCTGTGACCGTAAGTGTAATATGTGATATCGCCGGTTTCGTTGCTATATGTCAACGACAATTGGGATGGACATATTTACTTACGTTGATGACATGTGATGTTATGTGTTGCTGGATATGTTATATTGGATCGTCGTGTTTGAATAGCCGGGGGTTTTTATGTGAGATGAGTGTTTTTCATTTTCATTCATATAAAAACTTGTATGTAATATTCTTTTATTGGGGCGCTTCCAGGTTGCGGAAGTTGTCACCGTTTGTATATTATTTACTTTTCTGCACTAGGATAGACCCTATGAGGGGAGCACAAGTAACCGGGTTCTGGAGTCCAGTGGGAGACCAACTCGAGGAGTCGAGTCCGGGTCTCCTAACTCTAGAATTGGCAGGGTTGCTTGCCGCTCTCGTAGGGGTCTAGGGATGTGGGTTTGGCTATTCATCACGACCGTGGAATCCGTGTTTTATACTGGCTCGTATTGAAAACACGGACGTCCTAGTATATCCAATATTTCATATGTTTCTTCTGCTGCGATATCTGTGATGTGATCATGTGAGATTCTGTGATGGATATTGTATATAGTATATATGATATATTATATAGACGTTACTTATGTTTTACACCCGCGCTAGCCCTGCCCTGCTCTGCCGTTAGTTACTTAACCTAACGGTGCACGAGGGGACATCGAGGCGAATGCGGATGGCATAAGTGTACGTCATATCTATCTGTGATGTTTAGGTATTTAAATGATGGGACTTCATTAATGTGATTAATGAAATAAAAGAAACCTAAGATGTTGTAGAATCGAATTTCAAAATTAAAACAGGTAGCTACAGTTCTTGCTTTGCACAGCGGTATATGTGATATATCCTGCACCTTGTTCGATGAGGAAAGGACCGAGATCCCTTCACCGGGAGTGACTCCTTTAGCAATAACTGGCAGATGTTACACACTCGGTTTGTCTTTTGATTGCTTTTAAGTGTTTTTGCTTTGCACAGTGATATATATGATATATCCCGCACCTCATTCGACGAGGAAAGGACCGACGATCCCTTCACCGGGAGTGACTCCTTTAGCAAAACTAGAAAAGCCTCAAAAGCACTCCATTTTAAAATCATTTGATTCTACAACGATATCAAGTTCATTACGCAATAGGTTTTCAGAAAAACCTGACGTAGCCCTCCGTCATTTCAGATAAATCCTGTTTAGTATTCGTGCTGCGTTTGTTGACCTTGTCAAGGCGCAGTGTGCGGTAGCTAACCAGTATTTATCTGCTTATGCATATGATGCAGATTGGGTTAGGGTAGTCGTGCGGCCTTGTTGACCTTGTCAAGGGTCGTGCGGGTGGGTTTGATTCAATCAAGAAATGACGGGTTGAACTTGACTTGCGGTCTATGGTTTGTTGACCTTGTCAAGGTCATAGATCGTTCGGGGCAAAATATTATCGGGAATTTCAAGTGTTGAAATTTGCAATGAGATTGCATACCTTCTATGAGATAGTTGGATCCCGATACCCGCTGCGAGTAAGTGTTACTCCAGGGAGAGTTTTATACATTACAATTAGCCGATCAAGTAGGTGTCTAGAAAGGTGTTAACGAGGTTACGCCTCTGGGAAAACGAGGTTTACATTAATTAGGTTCGTGCGAAAGCACGGGGGACCTCCCTCAAAGTACCGACACTGGCCTGGCTGAAAGATTGGCGAACTTGTAGTGTATAATTAATCCCGGCTAGTCTTTCCTTTTAGGGTTTGAAGGAAGATTTGATAAAAAGCAGTGGGAGCCATCCTGATTAGATAAAATAATAACCAATCTATTCTTGTAAGAGCGCACGCTGAGTGTTTTCTTCTCTCTCTCTCCAGGTAGCGACCATATCACGCCTTAATCAAGATAATAATACGGATTATTGACCGAACCCGCTTGTTATACTGAGCTAGGGAACGTTGGTCCCGCTCCAACTTATAATTGTTATAAGACAGAGCAGGAAATAGGGGATTACCAGAATTCCCGTGCCGCCCAAACGAAGAGAGTGCATGCTGATGCATCATCTTCGGGTGTGTTCATTACAAAGAACTGTTTCTCAGTATCCTCTGCGTCCTGGGTATTTGATACCAAATCAGGATCCCAGATATGTAATCTGTTACATAGGGCTACAGAATGTTAGAGAACTGAGAACGGGTGATAAGTTTCATGAGGCAGAAAACGGGGCAAGTGTTGCAGCCAAGTCTGTTGGTCACTGTCACCCTGTATTACCAATACATTGATTCTGAACGAATGTTGTTAGATACCGAACCTGATATACAAAATCATATCAGTCTCTTTATTAGTAAAGAAATGATAAAATTTTGTATTGTTGGATAATGTTTTGAACATTTCCTATATCAAAAGTTGATCGGTTCAGGCACGTTATCTAAAAGCATTAATGTTCTAAATCAAACTACAGTTCTTAGTATACGGAACACACAAAAGAGGAAAAGTTCAGAATTGAACGATTCCTTCTTGAGGTATTGTAGACTGGGTCAGATCAATGTGACCCGACTAGCTAGAGTTACATAAAGATGCATATTTAAATTAGTTTGAATTTACATCTTGTGAAACTCGCCAGTCATGTCACAAAGATAAGATGACCATAGCCCTGTTTACTGGAAACAGAGAAAGAGTTGATGAACTCTTGGGATGATACATGTTGATGTATGTAACGTCCCCTGTCTACACATGCCAGGACTGGTTCTTTGTACTTCATTACATTCTCTGATAATCTCTCAAGATTCAGACATATGTTCCTGTTGAAACATGAGTCCGAGCCTTTTGAGATATTCACAGAATATAAGCGAGAAGTAGAGAACCAAAATACGGGTAAAAGTATTATGTCCTTTGATGCGATCAAGGAGGAGAATACTTGTGCACGGAATTCCTGGACTGTTCTAAAGGAGAATGAGATTCTCTCTCAGCATTACTCCTCCGAATACACCATAGCACGATGGTATATCGGGGTGGAGCAATTACACCCTATGTGATAAGGTGTGCTCTATGATGAGTAATACCGAGTTACCTATTTTCTTTTGGGTGTTATGCGCTTGAGAAGCTGCATACCTATTGAATAGGGTTCGAATCAAATCAGTTGCCTACCACTTCATATTTGATATGATATGGGAAGAGCCCATCTCTCAAGTTAGTTGAGATTTGGGGTTGTCCAACCTATGTTTGAAAAGCAAAATCCGGACAAGCTCGAGGCAAGGTCTGTTATGTAGAACTGGAAATGTTCCAGCCATACAAACTGCAGCTGATGATTTGATAGAACCAAAGGATTCAGTAGATACCAACGAACCTCAGCCTCTCCGCCGATCTAGTAGGGTTCCTCACCCACCTGAGAGATACCTTGGTTTCTCTATGACAGTGGGAGCGAGGATTGCATCATGAGATGATGACCCAACTAGCTTCGAGCTGGCCATCGAGAGTAAGACTCTGTAAGAATGGCTGGATGTTTAACGATCTGAGTTGGAATCCATGTACACCAACAAAGTATGGACTTTGGTTGCAATATCTGAAGGGTTAAATCCTCATCAGGAGCAAGTATATCTTGAGAAGATTACTTGGTGTAGATGGAAAAGTTGAGACTTTCAAAGCTAGACTTGTTAAAGCTTTTCGTCATTGACCAGGCGTGGATTATGATGAAACCTTTTCAAGTGACTATGCTTAAGTCCATCCAGACCCTACTTGCCACGGCTACATACCATGACTACGATATCTGGTGGTTGGGTGTCATGACAGCTTTTCTAAATGATGTTTTAGAACAGAACGTCTATAAGTACACAGCCAGAGGGCTTCGTAGACAGTGGGAGCAGCGGAAACGTGTGCAAGATGTTTTATGTGATAAAGCAAGGCATCGCGGAGTTGGAACATCTGTTTTGATGTATTAGTCAAAGAGTTTGACATCATCAAAATGGTAGATGAACCTTGTATATACAAAAAGGTAGTAGGGAGTACGGTGTTGATCCTCGTAGAGTACGTGGATAACATACTCTTGATAGGGAAGGAGTTTCCTATGCTACGCTCGGTCAATCTCCGCTTATCACAATGATTCTCCATAAAGGATCAAAGTGATACCTCCTAAATCCTGGGTTTGGATCTATGAGATAGATCTAATTGGAAATTAGGATACTCACTAGTTGTAGTGAGATGGTATCAATCGATCCTGGGGAGAATCACTGGAAGTGTTCCAGGGTGATAAAGAAGACTGAATGTCAGTCGCAGGCATTGTCTTTACCCTCAGTAAAGGGACGGTATGTTGGAAGAGTTCCAAGCTAGATACCGTGACATACTAGACGATAAAGGCAGGATACATCGCTACTTAAGATGCTACCAAAGAGGATGTTTGGGTGTATATCAGTTCATGAGATGAACTACGTTCCTACCATTGTGAGACAATGGAGTTGTGGCTCATGCCGAGGAACGCCGGTCCCATCAGTGATCCAGACTTATTCTAAGGCAGCATCGCCTGATCATGGAGATAGTTGATCTCCAGGGTGATCGAGGTTAGGAGAGTAGATTCAGAGGACAACACAGCGGATCCACTCACGAAGGCCTATTCCCAGAGAGAGACTTTTATGGGATGGTTGAGTATGAGATACTACAACCACTGCTACAGATGGCCCTAGTGCAAGTGGGAGATTGTTAGTTATATGTATGCCCTAGAGGCCATTACTGTACATAGGATGTATATTGTAGTGGATGCTGGGACGTATATAGGAAGGACTTTCTTGCTCGACATGATAGTATGCTATCTGGTTACACTTTACCTTAACGTGTATACTGATTGTCTCTCTGTTACATGTTGGTAAAGCCCTTAGGATGTGTGCTTGACTACCTGGACTATGATGCGGATCATACTAGTGGGGATATGGTAGTCCATAAGTACATCCTTCAAAGTCCCTAGTCGTGGGTGTATCGAGACGGGGCATCGATATACCAGAGTAGACTAGCGTATACCTTCTCGACCCATACAGATGGGCGATGGATGATCCCATATCCATTGGTGTTTGACATCAGAGATGATATACGGGTGCTCAGTAGAGACTGGGTACACTGGACGGACTCGCCGAGAACTCCCAGATGGTATTATACCATACGTCAGATGGCAGTTCTCTGGTGACACTGGTACAGAGTAGTCTGTTGACCCGAGATCGTCATAGAGTCTTGTGTGGTTCCCACTGTGCTTTGATTTCCATCTTACCACGTCCAAGAGGGCGTGCAAAACGGTGGTTTTTGGGTACAGTCCCGAGTCACATGGAGGCAATGAGCGATAGGAGGGGATTCGTCTCTCCCGGTATAGGGAGTTGATGTTGCACTGTGTTCGATTGGCTATAACAGGAAATCCCTGGCCAGGGTTGATGAGATTTACTGGTAAGTGTTACCAGTAGTTTCTCGAACAGTTATAGACCTCATATCGACACGACTTATCAAGCTATTGGGGTCTGACGTTTACCACCCCTAGGCGAGATATGCGACATATCAGACGATCAGACCGGACTGTACGGTAGTGTTACTGGTTGGATTCACAGGAGTGTGAGCGGGCTTGCTCGTCGATCTTCTGATCGCTCAATACCCGGGTGGCCGTTACGTTTAGCAGACCGCTTGCGGCTTGTGGGTGTTTGATATGATCATCACCTGCTGCCGGCGTATTGACGAGTCTTTAGAGTCCTACACAGAGGTTTCCTGGCTCAAGCGAAACGAAATAGGAGCGCATATGAGATATGTGCGGGACCAAGAATGATACCAGTATGTGATACTGTATTCGATTCTCGCGATATGTGACATTGATCGGTTATATGTGATATAGCCGGATTATCGGATCAAGTGTTGATTCGATAAGTTGTTACTGATGATATTAGTCGGTTATATGCGATATGACCTGATCGTTAAATCAAGTGTTGATTTAATGATTTAATGCGTAATTATATATTTGATATATTACTTTGCATTAACTAGTATCGGTTCACTTTAAATGGATTTTCTCACTCGGACGTGCGCATTGCATATGCGATATGATTTTGTGCACTTGTTTGTATCATGTTTGATGATGCAAGCATGCTAGGGTTTTGTGTAATGAGTTAAACCTAGGTTAAGTAAATGATTAGGGTTTTCTTTTATTAATTCATTTATCTTTTCATTTGGATATAAAAGATAAATGAGAAGAAGAAAACAAAAGGGTTTCTTTCATGAAGCTAAGTGAAGCTTCATGAAGCTTTGACCAATCTAACCCTTTTGTCTTCATCTATCAAACCCTAACCATTCATTTAACTATGGTCAACTCTCTACACATTACCATAGTTAAATTATGATAAGAAATGATTATTCATTTTCTATTCTATTATTCTTATCATAACATTATTCTTATCATAATACTTTCTTCTTTTTCTTCCTTGAACTCAAGAAGAAAACCTTGCACTTCATCAATGGTGATTGATGAAAACAAGTGAGAAATCCAATTCTAAAGTCTACCCACTTCCTATTTCTTCATCCTCTACCTCTTGCCAAGTAGTAGAGTGTGTTTTCTTCACAAGTTTCTTGACTTGGTGAAGTCGGAGCTTGATTTAGCGATGCCTCGACGTAGATCATCTTCGGCATGGACATCGATGACCTAGCCCGTCCATTCTCCGATGAAGCCGACGCTAGAGCCCGGGACTTGTTATGGACAGCGAGGAGACTTCATTGCGGAGCTATGGAGGTGGAGAACCGGATCTACAAAGGTTGTATTTCCGTATCTCTTAGTTAAGTGTTAACTAGTTTACTTTTTCGCCTAGACATCTAGCCAACGATCCGTAGTCGGGTCTCTCGGCACCTAGATTTTTTGAAAATGGCATGGTTGATGCCTTATGAGACCTCACTAGAGTGCCTAGGAACCCTACAGTCCAAATGTTGTATCACATTCCGGATAAGACAGAAAATGTTAAACTTTCCGATCGAACAATCGAACACCCAAGTTTTCCCGATACAGCTCAACACATGAAATAAGTCTAAAAACATTCAGTTCGTGCCTCAGTACCAACGGTCCAGCCGTAGAAGGGTCAAGCCAATGCCTCACATGTGGCACGCCGTACTGCCCCAAACCCGAAGGTTCAAAGGGCAGTTCAAGACGGTCACATAATCGAGTTAAGGTTTGTTGTCTTCTAGAGGGTCCATCGCGTTACTTGCACTACTTAGAAAGTCTTTAAACCACGGAAAAATCCAGCACTTGGAAATTTTCCGGCAGGGGAAAAATGGGTATCTATATCCGGTCGAACTTTTTAACATATTCAAAATTACCCGGAAAAACACACTGACAAAATTAGACAATCCGATCGATACACCGAATCCCCAATACAACCCAGAAATTTCAACTCTTGAAAAAATATTAAAAATTCCCAGGAAAACCAGCACCAGAAAATAGGAATTACTGTGCAAAAAGTATTGGGCATTGTGACAATACGGCTGCGGAACCGCCGCAGAAGCCTTGCTTCTGCCGCGGTTCCGCCGCACTCTTGTTGAATCATGGACTCGTGTTGCACAGTAATTCTTAGGATTCCCTGCTGATTTTTCTGCATATTTTTAATATAGAAAAATCCACATTTTACAAAATTGTCCAGAGAGCATGTTTAGGGTTAGGGTTTCGGTCCGATCGGATTTCTAACTTCGTCTATGCATCGCCTAAGGCTCTAGCTAGTCTCTGATACCACTGTAGGGTTCCTAGGCACACTAATGAAGTCTCACAAGGCATCAAACATGGCCAATTCAAATTTTACAAGTGCCTACAAACCCTAATACGGATCGTCAATTAGATATATAGGCGATGCAAGCATGTAAACGAATTAAATGCTAAAAGAAAGCGACTACAACCTTTGTAGATCCGGTCCACCACTTCCTAAGCTCCACGACGATGTCCCTCCGCTGTCCAAGTCGGATCCCGAACTCTAGCATCGGCTTCATCGAAGATATGGGCGGGCTTGATCGTCGGTTTCGATGCCGAAGATGATCTACGTCGAGGCATCACAAGATCAAACTCCGACTTCACCAAGTCATGAAACTTGTGAAGAAAACACCCTATACTACTTGGCAAGAGGTAGAGGATGAAGAAATAGGAGGTGGGTTCACTTTAGAATTGGATTTCTCACTTGATCTCATCACTTGCCATTGGAGTAGCAAGCTTTTCTTCATGGAAGAAGAAGATGATGAAGGAAAAAGAATATCATGAGTATTCAAAAATAATTAGATAAATAAATCAATACTTATCATATATTAACCCTTGGTTAATTGTAGAGAATGGACCATGGTTAACTTGAATGGTTAGGGTTAAGTATAAGACAAGAGTGGTGACTTAGTCAAGGTTTCAAGAAGCTTCAACTAAAAACAAATCAAGTCCACCATTTATCTTTCTCTTTTCCAAAAAGAAAAAGATAAATAAATAGATAAATAAGTAAATGAATAAACAAAACCCTAATCATTAGTTTAACCATGGTTTAATTCTTTACACAAAACCAAGTGAGCATGTATCATTAAACATGATACAATCAAGTTCACGAAAGTATATCACATATACAACTTGTGAAATTCAAGTGAGAAAATCCATTTAAAGTGAACCAATACTAGTTAATGCAAAGTAATATATCAAATATATAATTATACATCAAATCATTAAATCAACACTTGATTTAACAATCCGGTCATATCGCATATAACCGACTAGTATCCTATGTATCGGCTTATCGAATCAATCCTTGATTCGATAACTAGGTTATATCGCATATAACCAATCGATACATTCATCGCGAGAATGGAATACGGTATCACATACACGCATTATTCTCGGTCCCGCACATATCTCATATGCGCTCCTATTTCGTTTCGCTTGAGCCAGGAAACCTCTGTGTAGGACTCTAAAGACTCGTCAATACGCCGGCAGCAGATGATGATCATATCAAACACCCACAAGCCGCAAGCGGTCTGCTAAACGTAACGGCCACCCGGGTATTGAGCGATCAGAAGATCGACGAGCAAGCCCGCTCACACTCCTGTGAATCCAACCAGTAACACTTACCGTACATTCCGGTCTGTTCGTCTAATATGTCGCATATCTCGCCTAGGGGTGGTAAACGTCAGACCCCAATAGCTTGATAAGTCATGCCGACGTAAGGTCCATAACTATCGTGAAACTGCTGATAACACTTACCAGTAGGTCACTGCAACCCTGGCCAGGGATTTCCTGTTATGGTCAGTCGAGCATACCGCAACATCAACCCCTAATACCGGGAGAGACGGATCCCCTCCTATCGCTCATTGCCTCCATGTGAATCGGGACTGTACCCAAAAACCACCTGTTTGCACGACTCAGTAGAGCCGTGGTAGGGTGGAAATCAAAGCACAGTGGGAGACACACAAGACTCTATGACGATCTCGGGTCAACAGACTAAGCTGTACTAGTGTCACCAGAGAACTGCCATCTGACGTGAGGTATAATACCATCTGGGAGTTCTCGGCGAGTCCGTTCAGTGTACCCAGTCTCCACTGAGCACCCGTATACCATCTCTGATGTCAAACACCAATGGATATGGGATCATCCATCGCCCATCACATGGGTCGAGAAGATATACGCTAGTCTACTCTGGAATATCGATGCCCCGTCTCGATATTCCCACGACTAGGAACATTGAAGGATGTACTCATTGACTACCCAGACCCCACTAGTATGATCTTCATCATAGTCCTGGAAGTCGAGTACACATCCTAAGGGCTTTATCAACATGTAACAGAGAGACAGAAAGTATACATGTTAAGATAAAGAGCAACCAGATAGCGTACTATCATGTCGAGCAAGAAAGTCCCACCTATATATGTCCCAGCATCCATTACAATATACATCCAATGTACAGTAATGGCCTCTAGGGCATACATATAACTAACAATAGTCACTACCTGGAGAGAGAGAGAGAAGAAAACACTTAGCATATGCTCTTGCAAGATTAGATTGGTTTTATTATCTTATCTAATCAGGATGGTTTCAACTGTTTTTATCAAATCTTTCTTCAAACCCTAAAAGGTAAGACTAGCCGGGATTAATTACACCTTACAAGTTCGCCAATCTTTCAGCCAGGTCAGTGTCGGTACTTTGAGGGAGGTTTCCCATGCTTTCGCACGGACCTAATTAAAATAAATCTCGTTTTTCCAGGGGCATAACCTCATTAACACCTTTCTAGACACCTACTTGATCGGCTAATTATCATGTGTAAAACTCTCTCAGGAGTAACTCTTGCTCACGGTGGGTATCGGGATCCAACGATCTCATAGAAGGTATGCAATCTCATTGCAAATTTCAACACTTGAAATTCCCGATAATACTTTTTTCCCCTAACTTTCTATGACCTTGACAAAGGCCAACAAACCATAGGATGCTAGTCAAGTTCAACCCGTCATTTCCTGATTGAATTATACCCACCCGTACGACCCTTCACAAATGCCAACAAGGTCGTACGACTACCCTAATCTAATCGCATCACATGCATAAACAGATAAGTACTAGTCAGCTATCGCACACTACGCCTTGACAAAGGCCAACAAACGCAGAACGAATACTAAATAGTCTTTATCTGAAATGACGGAGAGCTACGCAGGTTTTTAAGAAAACCATGAGCGTAATGAACTTGATATCGTTATAGAATCAAGTGATTTTTGAAAAGGAGTGTTTTTGAGTCTTTTTACTAGTTTTGCTAAAGAAGTCACTCCCGGTGAAGGGATCTCAGCTCTTTCCTTATCGAATAAGGTGCAGGATATTTCATAAATACCGCTATGCAAAGAAAGAACTAAAAGAAGCAATCAAAAGACAAAACCGAGTGGGTTGTAGCATCTGCTAGATTCACTAAAGAGGTCACTTCCGGTGAAGGGATCTCGGCTCTTTCCTCATCAAATGAGGTGCTGGATATTTTACAAGGAATACCGCTATACAAAGCAAAAACCAGAGCTACCCTTTTTGAAAATATGATTCTACAACATCTTTTAGATTTCTTTTATTTCATTAATCTCATTAATGAAGTCCCATCATTTATGCTTCCTAAGCATCACAGAAGAAACGAAAATACAATGTACGCTTATGCCATCCGCATTCGTCACAGTATCCCGTTATACACCGTTAGGTTACTTAACTAACGGCATAGCGGTGCGGGAATAGAGCGGTTGCAAAACATAAGCAACGTTTATTATATATCATATATACAATAATAAAGTATTCGTCTCAGACATATAAAGTGATCACATCACAGAATATCAGCAGCAGAAGATAACATATGAAATATTGGATATACTATGAATTCCGTGTTTTAAATTAAGCCAGTATAAAACACGGATTCCACGGTCGCGATGAATAGCCAAACCCACATCCTTAGACCCGTACGAGAGCCGCAAGCAACCCTAACAATTCTAAAGTTAGGAGACCCGATCTCGACTCCTCGAGATGGTCTCCCACTGGACTCTAGAACCTGGTTACTTATGCTCCCCATCTTGGGTCTATCCTAATGTGGAAAAGTAAATAATATATAACAATGGTGACATCATCCTCATCCTGGAAGTGCCCCAATAAAAGAATATTACATACAAGTTTTTTTACATAAATGAAACAGAAAAACTCTCATCTCATATAAACAAACCGGCAATTCAAAATACGACGATCCAATATAACACATCACAGCAACACATAATATCACATGTCATCAACGTAAGTAAATATGCGTATCCCAATTGTCGTTGACATATAGCAACGAAACCGGCGATACACCACATATTAGACTTACGGTCGCAGAAAAGAAAGTGAAAAACTACAACAATTGGAATCCGCAACCAACTTCGACATCATAAACCCAATGTATCACATACTTTGGATTTCATGCCTAACAAATGAAGTCCTTAAACATCATAAACCTGAATTCCATGCCTAACAATTATAAACACCGCATTTTAGTCTCGTTATTGAAAACACTTTAGTAGATGGCCTCACCCTTGATGCCGTCGACGAAGTGCACTTAGGCGGAACACTGCAGCCGTGAGCACCCGCACGGATTCTTTTAGGAATGGGGTTCTCCTACAGCCTCTTGGTCGAGGCTATGGGGCGTGGCTATCTAGTAACATTACCCGGCGAGTATTCGCATACACTGCGTGATTGCGACGGACTTTTGATCCACATCAAAATTCCGTGACAACCGATCATTTGAGACTAAATTGCTAGATTTATAAAATTCAAATTAGTTTTCACAAAACTAATTATTGTGGATTCCAGATATTCTATCACATTCCACAGATAACTAGATGATGTTAAACGTTTCGATCGAATCAACGAATTCCCAAAATTTCCCAGAGAGCTTAACACTTGAGCAGTGTTATAATTACCCAGAACCATACCACAGTACCCATGAAACAACAGCTGAAGGCCCGTCCTAAGCCTCTCAAGTGGCGCCGCGGGACTGCGGCCAAAACCATGTTTTGGCCGCGGTTCCGCGGTCACTTAGACGAGTTTGGGACTCGTTCTTCAGGTGGGTCCATGTAATTACCTGCAAGATTTTTAGAGTATTTTTAACATGAAAAATTCCAACTTTTTGAAAAATTTCCAGAGAGGGGTCCAAAATTGGGTTTTCGGGGTTCAATCGAACTTCTAACTTCGTCTAGACAACGCATAATTCTCTAGCTTGGATCTAATACCATTGTAGGGTTACGTAGCACGACGGAGATATCATCCATGCCGTTTTCAAAATTTTGCCATGCTACATAACCCTAACCCTAGAAGCTTAACTAGAGATTTAGGCGAAACAACATGTAAACTATTTTACAACTAAGTGAATATGGAATACAACCTTTGTAGACCGGTCCTTCACATCAATAGCTCCAAGTGGTAGTCCCTTCACTCCAAGTAGTGATCTTGCGAACTTTAGAACGGCTCCACAAGATGAAAGAAACAAGCTTGCACGATGTCTTCGAGGCCGAAGATGATCTACGTCGAGGAGACACTAATCCAAGCTACCTCTTCAATAATTAGGGATTAGTGAAGCTAACACCCTAAACTAAATGGCTAATCTAATAGAGGATGATGAAGTAGGATTTTTGCTCACTTTAGAATTAATTTTCTCACTCTTTTTCTTCTCCTTTCGAAAACCTAGAAAGCTAAGCTCTTGATGAAGAAGAAGAAGCAAATAATGGATGAGAGAGTGAATATCAACCATGGGTGAGAAATATCTCATATAACTCATGTAGAGACTTAACCATGAGTTTTGATAATGGTTGGGTTAATAAATATCTTAAGTAAAACAAAATTAGTGGACTAAGTCAATGCATCTACAAGCTTCCACAAGCTTCATGCCATGTGACCAATTTCCATCTAATTTGGATTTACTTTAAATAAATAAACCTCATATTATCATGAGTATGGTGTGAGTCTCATACACCCATATAGTGTGTATCATCAAGCATGACACAAAAGAGAAAACAAAATTAATATATATCACATATATATTAAGTGTGCACATGTGAGAAAAAGAAATGCTTAAGTGAGCAAATCTTAGTTAATGTAAATTAATATATCAAATATATAATTATACATTAAATCATTAAATCAACACTTGATTTAATAATCCGGCTATATCACATACAACCGACTAATATTATTTGTATCAACTTATCGAATCAACACTTGATTTGATAACCCGGCTATATCACATATAATCGACCGATACGAATAAATCGCGAGAATAGAATACGGTATCATATACTCATAATAATCTTGGTCCAGCACATATCACATATGTGCTCCTACTTCGTTTTGCCTGAGCCAGTAAACCTCTGTGTAGGACTTTAAATACTCGTTAATACGCCGGCAGTAGGTGATGATCATATCATGCACCCATAAGCCGTCAGCGGTACTAGATGGACGTAACGGCTACCCGGGTATTGAGTGATCAGAAGATCAAAAAGCAAGCCCGCTCTAACTCCTGTAAAGCATGTTAGTAACACTACTATACAGTCCGGTCTGTTCATCTAATATATCACATATCTAGTCTAGGTGTGGTAAACGTCAGACCCCAGTAATCGATAAGTCGTGCCGATGTGAGGCTCATAACGGGTCGAGAAAGTACTGATAACACTTACCAGAAAATCTCCGTATCATCCCTGACCAGGGACTTCCTGTTATGGCCAATCGAGCACAGCGCAACATCAACCCCCAATACCGAGAGAGACGAATCCCCTCCTATCGCTCATTGCCTCCATGTGATTCGGGATTGTATCCAAAAGCCACCGTTTTGCACGTTCTCTTGAACGTGGTAAGGTGGAAATCAAAGCACAGTGGGAATCACACAAGACTCTATGACGATCTCGGGTTTACAGACTAACCTGTACCAGTGTCACCAGAGAACTGCTATCTGACGATAGGTATAATACTAACTAGGAATTCTCGGCGAGTCCGTTCAGTGTACCCAGTCTCAACTGAGCACCCGTATACCATCTTTGATGTCACACACCAATGGATGTGGGATCATCCATCGCCCATCATATGGGTCAAGAACCGTATACGCTGGTCTACTCTGGAATATCGATGCCCTGTCTCGATACACCCAAGACTAAGAACAATTATAGGATGTACTTATGGACTACCCTGGCCCCACTAGTATGATCTCCATCATAGTCCTATTAGTCAACTATACATCCTAAGGGCTTTAACAACATGTGAGAGAAAGACAGTATCACAACACAAGTCAACATCTTAAGATAAAGAGCAACCAGATAGCATACTATCATGTCGAGTAAGAAAGTCATCTCTATATATATCTAAGCATCCACTATAATATACATCATATGTATAATAAAGGCATCTAGGGCATACATATAACTAACAAAGGGATCTCGGCTCTTTCCTCGTCGAATGAGGTGCTGGATATTCATCAAAGAATACCACTATGCAATACAAGAACTAGAGAAGCTATTAAAACAAAACCGAGTGGGTTGTAGCATTTGCTAGTTTTGTTAAAGAGGTCACTTCCGGTGAAGGGATCTCGGCTCTTCCCTCATCGAATGAGGTGCTGGATAGTCATCAAGAAATACCATTAAGCAAAGCAAGAACTAGAGCTACCTTTTAAAATTTCAATTCTACAACATCTTTAGGTTTCTTTTCTTTTCATTAATCTCATTAATGAAGTCCCTGAAGGGTTACGCTAGTGCCCCGGCCAACTTCCGTGGCCAAAAGCGGAACAAATTTTTTATTAAGATTAGAAACTTGGCGCTAGAATAACATAAAACCTGAATGTTAACCATAAACCTAACTAGAAGGTAAGGGTTCTATCTACTATGATAGAAAGTATACCTAAAGAAACCAAGTATTTCGGGTCTTCGATCCTCTCTTTAAGCTCCTCGATGGAAGTATGGATCGTGCTTGAACTTCGGCCTCCTTGTGTCAACGATGATCCACCCGAGGGTGCCAACTAAAAGCTCCTACCTCCTAATTGAGGTAACTAGAATACTTAGCTTGCTAATCTAAGTAGACTAGAGTGAGTAGAGTGTGATTTAGAGTAGCTAAGTCTCATTAACCCATGATTATCAACACATGATACACTAGGGTTTGAGAGGAAGAAGGAGAGAGCAAGGTTGAGGAAGGAGAAAGTATTTGTGATAATGATAATTAAAAATAGAATGGCTAACTTTTATATGACCAAAAGTATGGCATGGAAAATATCTCACCAAAATATCTAGAGTCAAAAATATCTCACAAAAATATCTAAGGTCAACAAGTCAAGCCAAGTCAAAAGGTCAACCCAAGTAGCCATGCCATATAATTATCATTTACCAAAAAATAACAAATTCTTTTCTCCACCTTATTTTTGTTTTGACCATGTCAATGGTCAAAACCCTAATGAGGTGTCTCCTTCTATACCTCCTCTCATCCGTATATACATACCCGCATTCGTGTTCTGAGAAACACGAATACTATGAGATGAAGCTAATCCAATAATCAAATACTAGGATCCGGCTTAAACCAAATCCCACTAGTATTGTCCGCTCGAACACCATACGCGCACAAGTACACGTATGTGATCGAACCCTATCGTAAAACCATACGACCTCTACTCGTTTCGCCCGAGGCTGGGAAACCCTCTGTGTGGGACTTTAAAGACTCGACAGTACTCTGGCAGTAGGTTTAACCATAAGCACGTCAGCAGCACTAGCTGTGCGTAACGGCTACCCAGGTATCTGTCGATAAGAACGTCGAAGGGCAAGCTCATCCAAACTCCAACTGAGCCTGTCTGTGATAATCTCCGTACAGTTCGGTCTGTTCGTCTAAGAGTATCGCATATCGGGCCTAGGGGCGGTAAACATCAGACCCCTAATAGCGGTATAAGTCGTCTCGGAGTAAAGTCTAAAACACCCTGAGAAACTACTGGAGTACCTACCAGTAAATCTCGCATGCCCTGGCCAGGGACTTTATGTAATGGCGTTCCGAACATAGCGCGACATTAACCCCCAATACCGGGAGAGACGAATCCAATCTAACCGCCACTGCCTCCAAGAGCTTCGGGACTGCACCCAACTAATACCTGTTTGCCCGACTTAATAGAGCTGTGGTAGGGTAGCAATCTAAGAACAGTAGGAACACACTTGAGGTGAAGTAACAGTGTCAAGTCAATGTACTAAGTTGTACCCATGTCACCTAGGAACTGCTACCTGACGATGGGTATAGTACCAACCAGCAGTTCCCCATGAGTCCGTCCAGTGTAACTCATAACCCAATGAGCACCTTCATACAATCTCCAGTATGACGTACTGATGGCTGTGGGACAGACCATCTCCCCTGCTGCGATGAGAAGCGTATACACTAGTCTACTCTGGAGTATCGATACCCTGTCTCGATAATCCTATGACTAGAGACCTGTATAAGGATGTGCTTATAGACTACCTAGTCCCCACTTGTAACATTTCAAAAAAAAATAAAATATTATTTTTAGGAATTTTTATAATTTAATATTATTTTTAATGAATATTTTAATATTTCGGTATAATTAAATACCGATAAATTGGGAAAATTTTTGAAAATTATGGAAATTATTTAAAAGAGGGTGTTTTATGTAAATTATGCAAATTTTAAGTTTTTATGTTTAATTATATGCTAATTTAGTGCTAATCGCGATTAAAAATCGCTAATCGCGCTTTAAACATGTTTTGTGCAAACATGCACTATATCCTTTTTTTACACTTGTGCATTTTCTACCATGGTTTGTTTTAGGTTTACTCTTGAGGAGAGAAGGAAATTAGAGGGAAAAGAAAAGAAAAGGAAAAAGAAAAGAAAAAGAAAGTCAAGAGGTATGGAGGGGGGTAGTGTTAGTTATATGTATGCCCTAGAGGCCATTACTGTACATAGGATGTGTATTGTAGTGGATGCTGGGACATATATAGGGAGGACTTTCTTGCTCGACATGATAGTATGCTATCCGGTTGCTCTTTATCTTAACGTGTACACTGATTGTCTCTCTGTTATATGTTGGTAAAGCCCTTAAGATGTGTACTTGACTACCTGGACTATGATGCGGATCATACTAGTGGGGACATGGTAGTCCATAAGTACTTCCTTCAAGGTCCCTAGTCGTGGGTATATCGAGACAGGGCATCGATATACCAGAGTAGACTAGTGTATACCTTCTCGACCCATACAGATGGGCGATGGATGATCCCATATCCATTGGTGTTTGACAGCAAAGATGATATACGGGTGCTCAGTGGAGACTGGGTACACTGGACGGACTCGCCGAGAACTCCCAGATGGTATTATACCTTACGTAAGATGGCAGTTCTCTGGTGACACTGGTACAGGTTAGTCTGTAGACCCGAGATCGTCATAGTGTCTTGTGTGATTCCCACTATGCTTTGATTTCCACCTTACCACGTCCAAGAGGGCGTGCAAAACGGTGGTTTTTGGGTACAGTCCCGAATCACATGGAGGCAATGAGCGATATGAGGGGATTCATCTCTCCTGGTATAGGGAGTTGATGTTGCGCTGTGTTCGATTGGCTATAACCGGAAATCCCTAGCCAGGGTTGCTGAGATTTACTGGTAAGTGTTATCAGTAGTATCTCAAATTGTTATAGACTTCATATCGACACGACTTATCGAGCTATTGGGGTCTGACATTTACCACCCCTAGGCGAGATATGCGACATATCAGACGACGAGACCGAACTGTACGATAAGTGTTACTGGTTGGATTCACAGGAGTATGAGCGGGCTTGCACGTTGATCTTCTGATCGCTCAATACCCGGGTGGCCGTTACGTTTAGCAGACCGCTTGCAGCTTGTGGGTGTTTGATATGATCATCACCTGCTGCCGGCGTATTGACGAGTCTTTAGAGTCCTACACAGAGGTTTCCTGGCTTAAGCGAAACGAAATAGGAGCGCATATGAGATATGTGCGGGACTGAGAATAATACCAGTATGCGATACTGTATTCTATTCTTGCGATTTGTATCATCGGTAAGTTATATGTGATATAGCCGGGTTACCGAATCAAGTGTTGATTCGATACATTGATATACTTGATATTAGTCGGTTATATGCATTATGACCGGATCATTAAATCAAGTGTTGATTTAATGATTCAATGTATAATTATATATTTGATATATTACTTTACATTAACTAGTATTTGTTCACTTAAGATTAACTTTCTCACTTGATGTGCACAAGTTATATATGTGATATATTTTTGTGCACTAGTTTGTATCATATTTGATGATACATGCAAACTTGGGTGTGTGTATGCTTTAAACCTTGATTAGGTTAATTGTTAGGGTTTGATTTACTTATTTATTCTTTTTATTTATTTTTTGCAAAATATAAGATGGTGGCTTTCTTTGTTTGATACTTGAAGCTTCATGAAGCTTTGAAAAGTTTAGCCATTTTGTCTTTTGCCTTAACCTTAACCATTTACCTAAACCCTAGTTCATTCTCTGCATGAGTTTATCTCACCCATGGTTGCAATATGATAGATATCACTTGAATTTTCTTTTTGGTGAGAATTCTTTTTCATTCTTCTTCTTCATCTTCTTCATGAAGAAAAGAAAAGCTTGCTAGAAAATTCTAAAGTGATGAAATCAAGTGAGAAATCCAAATCCAAAGTGAACCCACTTCCTATTTCTGCATCCACTACCACTTGCTATGTAGTAAAGTGTGTTATCTTCACAAGTTTCATGACCAAGTGAAGATGGAGCTTTAGATAGAGTTGCCTCGACGTAGATCATCTTCGGCATCGAAGTCAACGAACTAGCCCGCTCATTTCTCCGACGAAACCATCACTAGAGTCCGGGATCCCAGTGATCGCAGCGAAGGGACGTCGTCACGGAGCTTTGGAGGTGGAGGACCGGATCTACAAAGGTTGTAGTCCCTTTCACTTAGCAATAAAGTTGTTTATTTGCATGTTTCGCCTTACCTCTAGTTAACGATCTAGCATTAGGGTTTCTCGGCACATGGAAAATTTGATTTTGCCATGGTTGATCAGTTGTGGAACCTCTTGAGTGTGCCTAGGAACCCTACAGGTAGTTAGGAGGCTTGGGCATTGACCTTGCACACACTCTCTCTCTTTCCCTCACTCCCTCCTAGGATGCTTGGCCAGAGCACAGCCCCTCCCCCTAATTATCATCTTCTTCTTCTTCTCTTCACTCAAAACTCCATGAAAAACCCTCCAAAACCCCATTCTCAATTCACAAAAGTTATGCACAACTTTACAAGCTATCCATTGGACCAAGAAAAATACGATTTTGGCGTTGTAGGAGATTTTCGGGAGCTGGATGAGGTAACCCCTTTCACAATTAGTGCATTGTTTCTTGTGCTTTAGCCTCATTACAAGTTTAACATCGTTTTGGAGAAGTTTTGTGGGCTTTGGAAAAGCCTATAAAGGGTTGAGGTTATTTTGAGTTGGATTAGTGCTAATAAGCCTTATTAGTGACCTATAAACCCCCAGGATGGTAGAAAACCCAGACCAACCAAAGCTGAAACCCTAAAATACGGATTTTCAGAACTTTCATCTCGGTTTATGGACTTTGAGTGTGCAGGCAAATCTGGAGTGACCCTAGATGCTTACTGGAAAAACTAGCAGGACCATTACCCTATATTGACTGCTGGGAGACCACCCTACAGACTTGACACCCAAATTCCCTAACAGAGCCGGCGTCGCCAGAATTCTAGGGTAGGAGACCGGCCACCTTGTGATGTCACGAGTCCTAGCTGCTTTCATATCTCATTTACACTTTATACATCACTCCAGTATTGTTTTGGAACATTGTTTTCACCTTATACAAAATCTTTACATGTGTTGCTATTTTGACTCAAGTTGTGGTTTTGCGTATTTACATTCTGGATTTTTGGTATTTGTGCTTTATCTCGATTTTGTGACGTTCGTACGTCTATATCGAGTGATATCAGATTGTTTTGCGAGAGCAACCATAGGTTCTAACCTATAGGCTTTTAAGCGTGTCGTTTTAGTTTTCATGTGTCGTTTTGGTTTTGATTTGGTTTTAACGCGATGCTATACGTTATAATGTGTAGGTACCCCACGAAGACTTCGAGACAATAAGCAAGCGTGTGGCAGCGTCGGCAACGGAAAGCGGAATCTAGGTGAATAGATTATAATTATGGGGGAAGTCGGGTGGATGGCGTATAGCACCCCCGCAGTCCGATACTTAGTATAGTATATATATACTATTTATTATAGCTTATTATGCGTCGTGGATATAGAGATGAGATTAGGTGTACTAAGATTAGATTAGGGTATAAAAGTAAACTAGTATAGTTCCTAGTTGCGAACCCTAGAATAGGTTTACACCCACACGAACACACATGCATTTTTGTTATACATTTACCTAGATGACGAGGATTGTAGATGATATTTGGAGATGAGTCGACGAGATTGGGCATAGTGCCGTGAGATCGGTGATATATTGTGATTCGTATTTGGGATATGACATGTGATTTTAGCGGGCCTTTAGACGTGTGTTCCACACACGCATTTATATTCATATAGACGGTATCGATTTGTACTAGACTTAGATCAGTACTCCAGATCATGAGATATGATGATAAGGATACCAGATAATCGATGAGATGAATGTGATATTGACCCGTACCCAGCTTTTGGGATGCCGTACGATGATTTACCATACGAGCTTTATATTGATGATAGATCCGCACTCAGGACTCGAGGATGTCATATGATATTGTATCGTACGGGGTACCATTGAGGCGGGATCACCGACTATTATATATGTATATATGTATCGACTCAGATTCAGGTGGTTTCCATACCCCTTTCCATTAGCTTGTTGGTTAGATCTGTAGTTACCTTGTAGATGTTAGATTAGAACCGAGTCATACCTATTTCAAAACTAACGAATCGGGAGTATTTTAAGACATGCAAAAGGATTCTACGGATATTTTCAAAAGACGCATCTTTTCTTAAAAACACCGTAGCCCTTATTTTACGAAAAACCTCGATTCGTCTTATTTCAAATGGCAAAACTACATGATATATATATTGTTGTAGACTCTTCACTGTTCCATTGATTATTCGATTTCTGCATATTCTTGTTATTTGCATCGTAACGCATATGTAAATGAGTTTATTGTATATTAAACCCATGCTGTTAGGACACCAGCACCATTATCGATGATGCATATGTTCCACGTACACTGCTCACCGGCTCACACACTTCATCATCGATAATTGCCATGTCACTACACTGTAGTTCTGTTGCATTCAAGTTATGACCCTTGCATGGTATACTTGTGTACTTACATTTTGTACACCCATACTTGTACACATACTCATTTGCACATACATAGATGATTCTCGCTTGATTTGGAGATTCGGGAACCACGAGATACTCTTTAAACTGATTCATTTTAAAAGAGCGGTTTCCCTAAATATGTGCATATTTCTATTCCATATTGCATGATATACTGATATGCTTACATTTCTTTTACATGTCGCATACATCATTCTTTTGATTATACGCATTGAGACATGTTGTTTCCATGATATTTCTGGATTTGGGAACCGAGGATATTTAAAAGAGATTATATAATTGTTTAAAAAACCCGGTTACCCTTGATATGATATTTCAGTGCGTCTACCATGTGTTTTCTCGGTGCTGAGAGCGACATGTGAAACCCGATTCGAGGAGGCGGTGAGGCCGATTGCGGGTACATAGTGGGCCCGGTATGGTACCCGGGGCAAGAAATGGATGTTGTGTATACAGACGGTGAGCCTGGCAGAGGGATTACTACCTACCGATGATTGTATTTAAGCTCGGCGGATATCCGGAGGATACCGACCGGAGTCATAAGATGGATATAAGGGCCGACCATGGTGTGTGGCGCCTGAGATATATGAGGATTTACTTGCCGATGATATGCACGATTTTCATGATGTTTTCGAGTGTCGATGCTACACACTCAGGTTCCATGATTTTGATATGTCGCGAGCCACACATGTTGATTTACATCCTCATACTTCCACGCATATGCTTTATGATGTTTACATGCATGATGCTTATTGTCATTGGGTGACACGTGGACAAGATCCACATACATACAGACATTGATTACATTGAGCATACCTCATTTTTATGATATACTGCTACCTGAGGCACTGACACGAGCTTTTGGTACTACACTTATATATAGATGTTTACCTTAGCCACCGTATCATGCTTCAGACTTATTCATATTGAGGATATATTTTTACTGATCGTATTGACCTAGGATTATGTCATGCATACGATTTCTGCTCTGTGATGTTTTCTATTCACGAGTTGGCAACTCACCCCGTTGTGCCACAGTTCTTGCAGGTTTTTCCGTACAGGTTCATTGCGGCTTTTCTGGCACACTGCTCCCTTTCTGGGTGATTGCATTGGTAGGTGGGTTCTTTTGCATCAGAACCACTCTTGTATTATTTTATTCAGTTGTATCTAGAAATTCCATCAACCAAAAATTATTTCGACCTTAGAGTCGCGCGTTGTAGTATTATGGTTTTCATGTTGATTTTGAGTTCTTTTGAGTTTTGATCCTCGCCCTTCGGCGTTGTATATTATATTGCTTGCGTGGTTGTGACCGTCGATTGACGAAGAGCTAGCTCCCGCTTGGGGATGCCTTTTTATTATTGTGTATATATTATTCTTGTTGTACCCCGTTTGGGGCCAGTATTTACAAAGGAAACTCTGCCGAAATTTTTAGAAAAGATATAGATTTTAAAATGCATATTCGGCTTACTTATTTAAAAACCTTGTTTTTAAAACATGTTTTCCTTACTTCTTAAAAACTAGTTTCTTACTTACTCCTTAAAATGGTTTTAGATTTCTGGTCTTTTGGCTTACTTGAATTAGATGGGGTCCTATAAGCTTCATATGATTCAAGTGCCAGTCACGGGCTATTTCGGGTCGTGACAAAGTTGGTATCAGAGTATTAGGTTAACCTTAGTTCGAGTCTAAGTTTGACTATGTGGAGCCTAGAGCGTTTATATATATACGGAACTTAAGCTTGACCTTACGGAACTTAGACTTAGTCGAGGGGGTTTTAGACCCGAACTTTCGTCGTGTAGGTTGACCCTTGGTTGATGGAGTAGGTGACTTCAGTAGAGTGACGTACCGTGCGTATGTTCCGCGACATACTTACGACACGCCACTCCGCTTAAGAAATCTTAGGATGTGCATTTCCTTTCACAGTATTATATTCATTCCTATGATCTATCCTCATCGATACTGGTTATGATTTTGCTGCTACGATTGTACGGGCAGAGAGTGCTACGGCTAGAGTTGCGTTAGCATAAGCTCATCACGGACGAGGACTGACCAGGGCGTGATTCCAGAGACATACGACTGCATAGAAGGCTTCGTTTTATTGTGTTTTCGCGCCATGAGCGTTTGACAGACCGCTTTTGCGAGAATTCCCGGATGTGCTGATCGGCACCAGAGGATCAGGCTGCTGCTAGAGGCCAGCCAGAATGTGATGACCATTGATATATCGCTTATTCACGATGATTGAGGCACTGTTCAGCATACCGACGAATGAGCCAGTTGTTGCTGCAAATGATGAGATATCTCCCAGGTGTTGGAGCTACTGCAGCATAAGTATATACTTAGAGATATGATGGAAGATCGCTAGTCACCCGAGGATGAATGACTAGGACATGTGGTTCGTTCGCTTACCCAATGCGAGGTCATCAGATAGATTGATTCCAACTAGAGACAACTTCACGCAGATTCGTTGAGAGTCGATAGAGACGATCGAATGTCAGGAAACCATATTCCAAGTTTAAAGTATTCGGAAAGACATGCAGGCAATTCTATCGACCCTCTAGAAGAATGAAACCCTAACTCGACATAATGACCGTGTGAAAGCCTTTGAACCTTAGGGTTTGCGGCAGTTCCGCGGCGCCATTAGTGAGGCTTGGGTTTGCCCTTCTACGGCTGGACCACTGATGCTGTGGTATGTACTCGATACTATTAAACTGTACCTAAGATGTTGATCTCTTAAGGGATTATGAGGTTTTGACATATCAATCGGATGGTTCGATATCTTTCGGATATCATGTGATGGGATACACTGCTTAGGAGACTCCAGATACGAGTAGAGCCGTTGGAGCGCAGTCCATGCAGCCACGAGAAGAAAAGTCCGAATCAGTCGACATTGGATCATATATAGTGAAGTAAAGAGCTCGCACGAGATGACGTTACACTCCGCTGACATAAGAGATGCGATGTGCATTCAGAGGGCCAGAGGTCGGCGCCGGTGATGTGCTGCTTTACGAGTGGTCGTGATGATTGACCGAGAGATGACCAAAGAAGTGCCAGAATGGAATCGCCCCCGTTAGCACACCTGACAGGGCCGATGAGCCAATTGATTGCGAGATAGGTAATCCGCAGAGAAGATAAGGACCCAGAGACAGAGGACGCCAGACCGTGAGCAGGAGACAAGTAGATATCTTGCGCTGCTAGCATTGGACGCACCGACACCTTCTCGACTGCAAAGGAGGAAATATTGACGACGGTATTTATGATTTGTGATTTGGTGATTCGATTATACGTATCCGTCATCTTGGATTTCGGTATTTTGGGCGATCTATTCGCATGATTTAGTCTTGATGAATGAGTTTTATGATATTTGTTTTCGTGCACCATGGTTGCACCTACTGGGTATTCATATTTTGTGCATAGTATTACGCTTGAGGTATTGATTGTGATTTCATACCTATTTTATGCCGGTATTTTTATTTACGCTTCTAGTATAGTTATCATGCACTTTTAGTGCTTTGGTTTGGATTTTAGCGCGTGATGAGCGCATGTTTTGAAATACGATTTTGGTACACACCAGATGCACTAAATCGGGATTCCTTGTGCATATCAGATGCACCTGATTTTGCTGTCAGGCACGCCCGTTGCCCTTGGCAGATGTTTCGTACACACCCGTTGCACCTATATGATGTTTCTGTGCACATGTATGGCACATATATAGATTTTGATTTCCGTGCGCACCAGACGCACAGGGTATTTTTATATATATTTTTGGGATTTATTCCTTATGGACCAGTACGTTTTTATGATATTTGCTATGTGTTTTCGTACTGAGCAGGACTAGTCAGAGGACAGTTCCTGGACATATTTTGCATGTATTCCCTTTAGTGATTTACATATATAGATTTCATATCTACATGCATAATTTTGATGTATATCATATTGGTTTTGTTTTGCATTTGAGATTTGTGTCTTTACCATGACTCCGATGATTGCGGGATGCTTGATGGAGTTTTGTTTTGAGTTATCTACTCATTACTCATGCGCATGCATTGCGCTATGATACGTTTTATGTATTGATGATTTCAGAGCCCCGACGACTTGGACTTTTTATAGAAATGTTTTAAAAATTTGGGGGTTTAAATTTAAATTCGGGGACCGAATTTCTTTAAGGGGGGAAGATTGTAACATTTCAAAAAAAAAAAAAATATTATTTTTGGGAATTTTTATAATTTAATATTATTTTTAATGAATATTTTAATATTTCGGTATAATTAAATACCGATAAATTGGGAAATTTTTTGAAAATTATGGAAATTATTTAAAAGAGGGTGTTTTATGTAAATTATGTAAATTTTAAGTTTTTATGTTTAATTATATGCTAATTTAGTGCTAATCGGGTTTAAAAATCGCTAATCACGCTTTAAACATGTTTTGTGCAAACATGCACCATATCTTTTTTTAACACTTGTGCATTTTCTACCATGGTTTGTTTTGGGTTTACTATTGAGGAGAGAAGGAAATTAGAGGGAAAAGAAAAGAAAAGGAAAAAGAAAAGAAAAAGAAAGTCAAGAGGTATGGAGGGGGGAAGTTAGGAGGCATGGGCATTGACCTTGCACACACACTCTCTCTTTCCCTCACTCCCTCCTTGGATGCTCAGCCAGAGCACAGCCCCTCCCCTTCATCATCTTCTTCTTCATCTTTTCTTCACTCAAAACTCCATGAAAACCCCTCTAAAACCCCATTCTCAATTCACAAAAGTTGTGCACAACCTTACAAGCTACCCATTGGACCAAGAAAAATACGATTTTGGCGCTGTAGGAGATTCTCGGAAGCTGGATGAGGTAACCCCTTTCACAATTATTGTAGTGTTTCTTGTGCTTTAGCCTCATTACAAGTTTAACATCGTTTTGGAGAAGTTTTGTGGACTTTGGAAAAGCCTATAAAGGGTTGAGGTTATTTTGAGTTGGATTAGTGCTAATAAGCCTTATTAGTGACCTATAAACCCCAAGGATGGTAGAAAACCCAGACCAACCAAAGCTGAAACCCAAAAAAACGGATTTTCAGAACTTTCATGTCGGTTTATGGACTTTGAGTGTGCAGGCAAATCTGGAGTGACCCTAGATGCTTACTGGAAAAACTAGAAGGACCTTTACCCTATATTGACTGCCGGGAGACCACCCTACAGTCTTGACACCCCAATTCCCTAACAGGTCCGGCGTCGCAGGAATTCTAGGGTAGGAGACCGGCCACCTTGTGAAGTCAGGAGTCCTAGTTGCTTTCATATCTCATTTACACGTTATACATCACTCCAGTATTGTTTTGGAACATTGTTTTCACCTTATACAAAATCTTTACATGTGTTGCTATTTTGACTCAAGTTGTGGTTTTGCGTATTTACATCCTGGATTTTTAGTATTTGTGCTTTATCACGATTTTGTGACGTTCGTACGTCTATATCGAGTGATATCGGGTTGTTTTGCGAGAGCAACCATAGGTTCTAACCTATAGGCTTTTATGCGTGTCGTTTTAGTTTTCGTGTGTCGTTTTGGTTTTGATTTGGTTTTAACGCGATACAATACGTTATGATGTGTAGGTACCCCACGAAGACTTCAAGACGACAAGCAAGCGTGTGGCAGCGTCGGCAACGGAAAGCGGAATCCAGGTGAATAGATTATATCTATGGAGGATGTCGGGTGGATGGCGTATAACACCCCCGCACTCCGATACTTAGTATAGTATATATATACTATTTATTATAGCTTATTATGTGTCGTGGTTATAGAGATGAGATTAGGTGTACTATGATTAGATTAGGTTATAGAAGTAAACTAGTATAGTTCCTAGTTGTGAACCCTAAAATAGGTTTACACCCATACGTACACACATGCATTTTTGTTATACATATACCTAGATGACGAGGATTGTGGATGATATTTGGAGATGAGTCGACGAGATTGGGCATAGTGCCATGAGATCGGTGATATATTGTGATTCGTATTTGGGACACGGCATGCGATTTTAGCGGGCCCTTAGACGTGTGTTCCACACACGCATTTATATTCATATAGATGGTATCGATTTGTACTAGACTTTGATCAGTACCCCAGATCATGAGATATGATGATAAGGATACCAGATAATTGATGAGATGGAATGTGATATTGACCCGTACCCAGATTTTGGGATGCCGTACGATGATTTACCGTACGATCTTTATATTAATGATAGATCCGTACTCAGGACTCGAGGATGTCATATGATATTGTATCGTACGCGGTACCATTCAGGCAGGATCACCGACTATTATATATGTATATATTTATCGACTCAGATTCAGGTGGTTTCCATACCCCATTCCATTTGCTTGTTAGTTAGATCTGTAGTTATCTTGTAGATGTTAGATTGGAACCGAGTCATACCTATTTCAAAACTAACGAATCGGGAGTATTTAAGATATGCAAAAGGATTCTACGGATATTTTCAAAAGACGCATCTTTTCTTAAAAACACCGTAGCCCTTATTTTACTAAAAACCCCGATTCGTCTTATTTCAAATGGAAAAACTGCATGATATATATATATATATATATATATTGTTGTAGATTCTTCACTGTTGCGTTGATTATTCGATTTCTGCATATTCTTGTTATTTGCATCGCATCGCATGTTTAAATGAGTTTATTGTATATTAAACCCATGCTGTTAGGACACCAGCACCATTATCGATGATTCATATATTCCACGTACACTGCTCCCCGGCTCACACACTTCATCATTGATAATTGCCATGTCACTACACTGTGGTACTGTTGCATTCAAGTTATGACCCTTGCATGGCATACTTGTGTACTTACATTTTGTACACCCATACTTGTACACATACTCATTTGCACATACATAGATGATTCTCGCTTGATTTGGAGATTTGAGAACCGCAAGATACTCTTTAAACTGATTCATTTTAAAAGAGCGGTTTCCCTCAATATGTGCATATTTCTATTCCATATTGCATGATATACTGATATGCTTACATTTCTTTTACATGTCGCATACATCATGCTTTTGATTATACGCATTGAGATATGTTGTTTCCATGATATTTCTGGATTTGGGAACCGAGGATATTTCAAAGAGATTATATAATTGTTTTAAAAACCCGGTTACACTTGATATGATATTTCAGTGCGTCCACCATGTGTTTTCTCGGTGCTGAGAGCGACATGTGAAACCTGATTCGAGGAGGCGGTGATGCCGATTGCGGGTACATGGTGGGCCCGGTATGGTACCCCGGGGCAAGAAAGAGATGCTGTGTATACAGACGGTGAGCCTGGCAGAGGGACTACTACCTACCGGTGATTGTATTTGAGCTCGGCGGATATCCGGAGGATACCGACCGGAGTCATGAGATGGATATGAGGGCCGACCAGGGTGTGCGGTACCTGAGATTTATGAGGATTTACGTACAGATGATAGGCACGATTTTCTTGATGTTTTCGAGTGTCGATGCTAGACACTCAGGTTCCATGATTTTGATATGTCGCGAGCGGCACATGTTGATTTACATCCTCATACTTCCATGCATATACTTTATGATGTTTACATGCATGATGTTTATTGTCATTGGGTGACACGTGGAAGAGATCCACATTCATACAGACATTGATTACATTGAGCATACCTCATTTTTATGATATACTGCTACCTGAGGCACTGACACGAGCTTTTGGTACTACACTTATGTATAGATGTTTACCGTAGCCACCTTATCATGCTCCAGACTTATTCATATTGAGGACATATTTTTACTGATCATATTGACCTAGGTTTATGTCATGCATACGATTTCTTGTCTGTGATGTTTTCTATTCACGAGTTGGCAACTCACCGCGTTGTGCCACAGTTCTTGCAGGTTTTGCCGTACAGGTTCATTGCGGCTTTTCTGGCACACTGCTCCCTTTCTGGGTGATTGCATTGGTAGGTGGGTTCTTTTGCATCAGAACCACCATTGTATTATTTTATTCAGTTGTATCTAAAAATTCCATCAACCAAAACTTGTATATTGTTTCAGACTTAGAAAACCAGTTATGTATTATTTCGACCTTAGAGTCGCGCGTTGTAGTATTATGGTTTTCATGTTGATTTTGAGTTCTTTTGAGTTTTGATCCTCTCCCTTCGGCGTTGTATATTATATTGCTTGCGTGGTTGTGACCGTCGATTGACGAAGTGCTAGCTCCCGCTTGGGGATGCCTTTTTATTATTGTGTATATATTATTCTTGTTGTACCCCATTTGGGGCCAGTATTTACAAAGGAAACTCTGCCGAAATTTTTAGAAAAGATATAGATTTTAAAATGCATATTCGGCTTACTTATTTCAAAACCTTGTTTTCAAAACATGTTTTCCTTACTTCTTAAAAACTAGTTTCTTACTTACTCCTTAAAATGGTTTTAGATTTATGGGCTTTTGGCTTACTTGATGGGGTCCTATAGGCTTCATATGATTCAAGTGCCAGTCACGGGCTATTTCGGGTCGTGACACCACTAGTGTGACCGTCATCACAACGCTGGTAGTCAAGCAAAGATCCTAAGGGCTCTATCAATATGTATTAGCGATACGTTAAAAAAACATATACACATATTAAGATAGATACAAACCAAGTAGCATACTACTATATCGAGCGAGACTGTCATAAATCCATGTATATATCCCAAGCTTCCAAAATGTAATATACAAACTAGTACTATACAATAATGGCCTCTAGGGCATACATATCCAACAATCTCCCACTTGCACTAAAGGCCGGTAATTAGTGTACCGCATACCAAATGTCTGCACTAAGGCCAGCTGCTGGCGTACCGCATACCCAATAGCTTAAAAAGTCGCTCGAACTATGCTTGACGGGGGCCTTTGTAAATGGATCCGCCGTGTTTTCTTTAGTGTCCAATCTCCGTACCTCGATCTCCTGGCGATCAATGATCTCCCTTTTGGTGTGTAGTACTGCCTCTAGTAAGGTTGCATCATCATAAAGTAGTGACCTTTTAAATTCTAGAGGGCTATTACAAACGAACTACGAATCGAAACTAGAGATTAGGGTAAAAAAATCATTATGTGAAGTCTAAACTAAAGGAAAAGGAAATACAACCTTTGTATCCAACTCCTTCGGTCTCTAGGACTCCTACGGCTTTGCTCGAAGCTTGGAACGACTCCACTCAAGATCCTTCATCGTCTACGATGATCCATCCGGAGATTTCTAGATCAAGCTCTAAGCTACACAAAATGAAGCAAACACTCAACACTAAAGGGCTAGGATAGTGTAGAATGGTTGTGTGGTTTGTAAACTCACTTAAAAACCCTTTCTTTTTAAGTTCCTAACTCTAAACAAAACTCAAGAGAGTTTGAAGAAGGAGGAAGATGAAAATGGCAAAAGCTTTTGTAAAATATAATGAAAACTTTTTTATCCAAAAAGAAAAAGAAAAGAATATATATGAGACACTCTCAAATATAACCATAGTTAAATAAATATCTAGATATTTTGTAGATGGGTTAAAGAACAAAGGAAATCTAACCATGGTTAAAGTCAACGGTCAAAGAAGAAGTGTGTAGAAAATGAGTCATTATGCTAATTTCCTTTTTCTTTAATTCATTAACAAAAATCTAGATATTTATCAACCATATGAGTCTTGTATTGCCATCTTTTATGTATCATCCACCATGACACATATGTATGTATGTATGTGTGCATGCACATCATCATGTGTATGTATAAACATATATGCATACATCCAAAAGAAAAGGTTTAATTAAAATAAGCTAAAAGTTAATATTAAATCAACACTTGATTTAATAGGTCACATCAAATGCGACCCGACCAATATTGAACGTCTGATTAAAATACAGTATCACATATTCGTATTTAATCGAGCTCCTGCGCATATCACATATGCACACCACAACATTTCTCCTGTGCTTGAAAAATCCTGTGTGGGACTCTAAGACTCATCAATACGCCGGCAGTAGGTGATGATCATATAAAAACACCTACAAGCCGCAAGCGGTTAGCTAAACATAACGACCACCCGGGTATTGAGTGATAAGAAGAAAAACAAGCGAACCCGTCAAAACTCCCGTCGAGCCATTGGTAACATTTACCGTACAGTCCGGTCTCTTCGTCTGATATGTTGCATATCAAGTCTAGGGATGGAATCGTCGAGCCCTAATAACTAAATAAGTCATGTCGATATGGTTGATGACCGGTCGAGAAACTACTGATAACACTTATCAGTAAATCTCATCAGCCCTGGCTTGGGACTTCAAGTCAGAGCCAATCGCACATTGCACAACATCAACTCCCAATATAGGGAGAGACGAAACCCTTCCTATCGCTCACTGTCTCCATGTGTCTCGGGACTATACCCCAAAGCCACCTGTTTGCACGACTCAGCAGAGCCGTGGTAGGGTGAAAATCAAAGTACAGTGGGAGAACATACAAGACTCTATGACGATCTTGGGTCTACAGACTAACCTGTACCAGTGTCACCAGAGAACTGCAATCCGACGATAGATATAATACCATATAGGAATTCTCGGTGTGTCCGTTCAGTGTACCCAGTCTCCACTGAGCACCCGTATACAATCTTCGATATCACAACACCAATGGATATGGGATCATCCATCACCCATCATATGGGTCAAGAAACGTATACGCTAGTTTACTCTGGAATATCGATACCCTGTCTCAATATACCTACGACTAGGAACATTTAAGAATATGCTTATAGACTACTCATGCCCCACTAGTATGATCTCTATCATAGCCATGGAAGTCAAGCAAATATCCTTAGGGTTTTATCAACATGTATCAAATGAACAGTATCAAGTAAACATGTCAGATAAAGTAAAACCAGATAGCATACTATCATGTCGAGCAAGAAAGTCATATATCAAAATATACATATATATATGTCCAAGCATCCACTATACATATAATGGCCTCTAGGGCATACATATATCCAACAATCTCCCACTTGCACTAAGGCCAATTATTGGCGTATCTCATACCCAACATCTCAAAAAGTATCTCATGTTGCAGCTGTGGAAGGGCCTTGGTGAGTGGATCCGCGGTGTTATCCTTTGTATCTACTCTCCGAATCTCGATCTCTTAGCGATCAACTATCTCCCGGATCAAATGATATCGCCCGAGGATGTGTCTGGACTTTTGATGGGATCTGGGTTCTTTGGCCAACGCCATAGCTCCATTATTATCACAATACAATGGTATTGGATTAATAATGGTTGGAACTACTCCTAGATCCGTAACGAACTTCCTCATCCAGACGGCTTTCTTGGCAGCATCATTTGCAGCAATATACTCAGCTTCCATCGTGGAGTCTGCAACAGTATCCTGTTTGGAACTCTTCCAACATATCGCCCCTCCATTGAGGGTAAATACAAACCCTGAGATAGATTTACTGTCATCCTTATCACTTTGGAAGCTAGAATCGGTAAAGGCCTCCATTTAGAGATCCTCATTACCATACACCAAGAACAATTCTTTAGTCCTTCACAAGTACTTAAGAATGTTCTTCACGGCTATCCAGTGTTGCTCTCCTGGGTTGGATAGATACCTGCTCACTACAGCTAGTGCATAAGCTACATCAGAGCGAGTACATATCATCGCATACATTATAGATCCTACGGCTGAAGCGTAGGGTATAATGCTCATGCGAGCTCTCTCTTCATCAGTCTTCGAACAGAAGTCCTTAGAGAGAGTGATTCCATGGCAAGCGGGCAAGGCACCACGCTTGGAATCTTCCATACTAAATCTTTTTAGGATGGTATCAATGTATTTTGATTGGGACAATCCCAATAATCTTTTGTATCTATCTCTATAGATCCTTATGCCCAAAATGCATGAGACATCACCCAGGTCCTTCATGGAGAACCTTTGTGATAAGAATAATTTGAACGATTGTAGCATAGGAATATCATTTCCTATCAAGAGAATGTCATCTACGTACAATACGAGGAAAGTGACAGTACTCCCTACAATTTTCTTGTAAATGCATGGTTCATCTATATTTTTGATAAAATCAAATTCTTTGATTGTATCATCAAAACAGATGTTCCAGCTCCGAGATGCCTGCTTTAATCCATAAATGGATTTAAGCAACCTACGGGCTTTTTTGCTGCTCCCACTGTCAATGAAGCCCTCTGGCTGATCTATAAAAATGCACTCTTCTAAATCACCATTTAGAAATGCAGTTTTAACATCCATCTGCCAGATTTCATAGTCATAGTGAGCAGAAATAGCAAGTAGGATCCGAATGGATTTAAGCATTGCTACTGGAGAGAAAGTTTTATCATATTCTAGTCCTGGTCTTTGACGAAAACCTTTCGCTACAAGCCTTGCTTTATAGGTCTCTACCTGTCCATATACACCAATCTTTCTCTTAAAAATCCATTTGCACCCAACGCGTTTTATCCCAGGAGGTGCAACGTCCAAAGTCCATACTTTGTTGGTGTACATGGACTCCATTTCAGATCTCATGACATCCAGCCACTTCACTAAGTCACCACTCATGATAGCTTGCAGAAAACTAATAGGGCCATCATCATCTATGATGCAATCTTCTCTATCACCATCATTGAGAAACCCATAGTATCTCTCCGGCGGACGAGAAGTTCGACTAGATCTCCTGAGCGGCTGTGGTTCTTGAAGTTCTACTGCAACATTAGTTTCAACCAATTCGTCCTGAGTAATTTGTGTCTCTAGAACCTCTTCTAGTTCTACCATTTTGCCATCAGTACTGTCTGTAAAGATTTCATTTTCCAAAAATGTGGCATGTTGAGAAACAAACACATTTTGTTCCTCCTTATGGTAGACTAGATATCCATACGAGTATTTTGGTTATCCCACAAATTTACACATGACCGATCGTGTCAAGAGTTTATCCGGATTCTGCTTTTTGACATAAGCCTGACAACCCCAAATCCTAACTCTTTTAAGAGATGGTCTCCTTCCACACCATATCTCATATGGAGTGGTAGACACGGTCTTTGATGGAACCCTGTTCAATAGATAAATTGAAGTCTCTAATGAATGTCCCTAAAAGGAAAGTGGTAACTCAGCATCACTCATCATGGACCGTACCATATCTAATAGGGTACGATTCCTCCGTCTGACACACCGTTGTGCTGTGGTGTGTACGGAGGAGTGAGCTGAGAGAGAATCCCATTCTCTTTTAAGAATTGTGAAAACTCAGTGCTTAAATACTCTCCACCTCGATCTGATCGAAGTTTCTTGATACTCGAGTCAGTTTATTTTTCTACTTCAAGTTTGTACTCCTTGAATTTCTCGAAAGCTTCGGATTTATTCTTCAATAAAAACAGGTGTCCGAATCTTGAGAAATCATCGGTAAAAGTGATGAAGTATGAAAAACGGTCTCTAGCATGTATAGACCTTGGTCCGCATACATCACTATGTATGAGGCTTAAGAGTTCTGTAGCTCTCTCTCCGTGTCCTATAAACGGAGTTTTGGTCATTTTACCTTTGATACAAGACTGACAAGTCGCATAAGATTTATATTCAAAAGGTTTTAAATATCCATCTTTATGTAGCTTGTTTAGTCTTGTTTCATTAATATGACCAAGTCTACAATGCCAAAGAAAAGATTCAGTTATATCTGAAATCTTTCTTTTATTTGTATGTTGTATATTGAAAACTGTGTGTTGGTTTAGGACGTAAATTCCGTTACTTAGTGTACCATAACCAATCAACTGTTGATTCAAGTTAATGTTCATAACATTATTTTGCAACAAAAAATGATATCCTTCATTGTCCAACAAAGATACGGATATTATATTACATAGCATACCAGGTACAAAATAATAAGGGCTCAAAACCAAAATACATCCTGAAAGCAACCCCAGATGATACTCTCCTACAGATATAGCATGTACATTGGAACCATTTCCAACCCATAGAGTGTGGTCCCCAGTCTTCAAAACTCTACTGTTTCTCAATCCCTGTATACAATTATAGATGTGAGAACCAGAACTGGTATCTAATACCTAAGATGTAGAGTTTAATAAAAAACAGTTTTCAGTTACAAGCACACCTGAAGCGGAAGCATCAACATTTCGAACTATCCATGGAGTATTAGGACTAAAAATTTGGATATTTGTGGACGAGGAATAATAGACCTTTATTGATCTTGCCATTCTGTCCAGTGATAGAACAAAAAATTAGAAACTTTTCTTTTTTTCTGTTAAACCAAACAAAAATAAACAATTCTGCTTCTTCTTCTTGAGATCTGCAAGGTACAAAGCACAATTGAATTTCCAGTGTCCCGACTTGTGGCAGTAAAAACATTCTCCTTTTCCACTTCCCGTGGTCCTAGATATGTTTTTCCCCTGCGCCTTTTCAACTCCACCTCTCGGCTTGGTGGGATTCTTCTTCTTCTTTCCCTTGGCCTTGGCTTTCGGGACTAAAGAGGAAGATGACCCATAAAGTAGAGCGGGAGTTTTCGCTGTCTTAAGCGTGCTCTCTACTTTTTTCAACATATTGAGAAGTTCAGGCAATGATTTCTCCAAATCGTTCATATTGAAATTCATTATGAACGGAGCAAAGGCGGGGGAGAGAGACTACAGAACAATATCTATTTATTGTTCATTATCTGTAGTCCATCCATGTTCCTCAAGTTCTTCTATAAGACCAATCATCTTCAGAACATGGTCTCCTACTGATGCACCGGGGGCCAACCGCATCTGAAACAGATTTTGAGATGCCTCGTATCGTAAAGTACGAGATTGCTCTTCATACAATTCCTTTGTATGAAGAAAGATGGATTGCATATCCATCTTCTCGTGTTGTTTCTGATGGATAACGTCCATAGAAGCAAGCGCGAGGTACGTGGCCGTGTTGCAATCAATATCCCATGTTTTTCGGATCTCCTTATCCGAAACAGATGATTCAGGTCCTGGGACGGGTGGGGCTTTTGTAGTGAGGACATATGATACTATATCATATGTGAGTGCAATGTTCAAGTTCCTCAACCATTCTTTATAATTTGGTCCAGTCAGTTTGTTTTTCTCTAAAAGAAGCTTAAGTCCCGTCATCGGTATTTGCCATTAGGAGAGAGAAAAAAATACACTCAGCAAAATGCTCTTGCAAAGATCGGATTGGTTATTATCTTATCTAATCGATGTCTTCCACTGTTTTTATCAAATTTTCTTTCAAACCTGAAAAGAAAACTAGCCTGGATTAATTGCATTCTACAATTTCGCTAACCGGTCAGCCAGGCCAGTGTCGGTACTTTGAGGGAGGTTCCCCATGCTTGCGCACGGACCTAATTAAAATAAACCTCGTTTTCCCCAGAGGTCAAACCCCGTTAACACCTTTCTAGACACCTACTGGATTAGCTAATTGTAAAGTGCAAAATTATCCCGGGAGTAACTCTTACTCACAGTGGGATCGGGATCCAAATATTATATAGATGGTATGCAATCACATTACAAATCTTAACTCTTGAAACTCCCGATATGGTTTTTACCCCTAGATGCTTATGACTTTGGCTATGGTCAACATATCATAAGCACTAGTCAAGATCTACCCGTCATTTCGAGATTAACTAGACCCACCCATATGACCCTTGACTATAATCAATATAATCACATGAATGTCCTAACTTATCGCATCATATGCTTTATAGGAAGACGTCACTTAGCTACCGTACACTACGCTTTGACTATAATCAACATACGTAGCACGAATACTAAGTACTCTGCTTCCTAAAATGACGGAGGGTTGCGGATGGTTTTTATGAAAACCTTTAACGCTTTGAACTTGATTTCATTGTAGAATCTAAATTGTTTTTAGAAAAGGAGTAGCTTAAGCTCCGCATCATTTGAAACTTGCTTTTTCATAAAAAGAAGCCGAGTGGGTTTCAAATCCGATTCTACAACATCTTTAGGTTTCTTTTCTTTTACATTAATCTCATTAATGTATTCCCATCATTTAAGTTCCTAAGCCATTACAGAAAGAAACGAAAAACAGTATTACATATCACATATATAACAATATCACATTCATCTCAGATATTAAGCAATCACATCACAGAATAATCAGCAGCAGAAACACATATATGAAAATATAAATATACTAGGAACTCCGTATTTTCTACTTAGCCTAAGATAGAAAATACGGATTCCACGGTCATGATGAATAGCCAAGCCTACACCCTTAGACCCCTACGAGAGCAGCAAGTGACCCTTCCAATTTTGGAGTTTAGGAGATCCGGTCTCGACTCCTCGAGATGGCCTCCCACTGAACTCCAGAACCCGGTCACTCGTGCTCCCCTCCTTGGGTCTATCCTAATGCGGAAAAGTAAAATATACATCAATGGAGACATCATCCTCAACCCGGATGTGCCCCAATAAAAGAATAATATATAGAATGAATTTTACATGAACGAAAAGATAAACTCCCATCTCATATAAAACCCCCGGTAATTCGATCACGACGATCCTATACATCATATCACATCAACAATTGAAAAGCATAGACGACGTTAAAATATATCAATCAATACATCAACATACCCACTGTTGTAATAGATCTCAACACTTGAACCTGTATAAAAAATTCCCAGAGAACATATATAGTACATACGGATCAACGCAAGAGCGCACGGTCCAAGCCTCACCAACGTCGTCGCGGAACCGCCGCAAATACACCTATTTGGCCGCGGTTCCACGGTCGTTATGTCGAGTTAGGCGCTCATTTTTCTTGGGGATCCATTGAAAACCCTGCTATATTTTCTGAATATTTTTAATTACAAAAATTCCAACTTTTGAAAAAATTTCCAGTGAGCATGTAAAAATCTCATTTTTTTATGTTCGATTGAGTTTTTAAGCGTCGTCCGGTTTACCCTAAAGCTCTAGCTTGGCTCTGATACCATGTTGGTGTGTAGTAGCACCTCTAGTAAGATTGCATCATCATAAAGTAGTGAACTTTTAAATTCTAGAGGGCTATTACAAACGAACTACGAATTGTAACTAGAGATTAGGGTAAAAACATCATTATGTGAAGTCTAAACTAAAGGAAAAGGAAATACAACCTTTGAAGCCAACTCCTTCAGTCTTTAGGACTCCTATGGATTTTCTCGAAGCTTGGAATGACTCCACTCAAGATCCTTCGTCGTCTACGATGATCCACCCGGAGATTTCTAGATCAAGCTCTAAGCTACACAAAATGAAGCAAACACTCAACACTAAAGGGCTAGAGTTGTGTGGTTTGTAAACTCACTTAAAACCCCTTTCTTTCCAAGTTCCTCACTCTAAACAAAACTCAAGAGAGCTTGAAGAAGGAGGAAGATGAAAATGGCAAAAGCTTTTGTAAAATATAATGAAAACTTTTTTATCCAAAAAGAAAAAGAAAAGAATATATATGAGACACTCTCAAATATAACCATAGTTAACTAAATATCTAGATATATTGTAGATGGGTTAAAGAACAAAGGAAATCTAACGAAGGTTAAAGTCAATGGTCAAAGAAGAAGTGTGTAGAAAATGAGTCATTATGCTAATTTCCTTTTTGTTTAATTCATTAACAAAAATCTATATATTTATCAACCATGTGAGTCCTGTATTGCCATCTTCTATGTATCATCCACCATGACACATATGTATGTATGTATGTGTGCATGCACATCATCATGTGTATGTATAAACATATATGCATACATCCAAAAGAAAGGGTTTAATTAAAATGACCTAAAAGTTAATATTAAATCAACACTTGATTTAATAAATCGGTCACATCAAATGCGACCCGACCAATAGTGAACGTCCGATTAAAATACGGTATCACATATTCGTATTTAATCGAGCTCCTGCGCATATCACATATGCACACCACAGCATTTCGCCTAAGCTAGAAAAATCATGTGTGGGACTCTAAGACTCGTCAATACGCCGGCAGTAGCTGATGATCATATCAAAACACCTACAAGCCGCAAGCGGTCAGCTAAACGTAACGGCCACCCGGGTATTGAGTGATCAGAAGAAAAACAAGCGAACCCGTCAAAACTCCCGTCGAGCCATTGGCAACACTTACCGTACAGTCCGGTCTCTTCGTCTGATATGTTGCATATCAAGTCTAGGGATGGAATCGTTGAACCCTAATAACTCAATACATCATGTCGATATGGTCTATGACCGGTCGAGAAACTACTGATAACACTTATAAATAAATCTCATCAGCCCTGGCCAGGGACTTCAAGTCAGAGCCAATCGCACATTGCACAATATCAACTCCCAATACCGGGAGAGACGAATCCCCTCCTATCGCTCACCGTCTCCATGTGTCTCGGGACTATACCCAAAAGCCACCTGTTCGCACGATCAGCAGAGCCGTGGTAGGGTAGAAATCAAAGTACAGTGGGAGAACACACAAGACTCTATAACGATCTCGGGTCTACAGACTAACCTGTACCAGTGTCACCAGAGAACTACTATCCGACGATAGATATAATACCATATAAGAATTCTCGGTGAGTCCGTTCAGTGTACCCAGTCTCCACTGAGCACCCGTATACAATCTTCGATGTCACAACACCAATGGATATGGGATCATCCATCGCCCATCATATGGGTCAAGAAACGTATACACTAGTCTACTCTGGAATATCGATTCCCTGTCTCGATATACCTACGACTAGGAACATTTAAGGATATGCTTATAGACTACACATGCCCCACTAGTATGATATCTATCATAGCCATTGAAGTCAAGTAAATATCCTTAGGGCTTTATCAACATGTATCAAATGAACAGTATCAAGTAAACATGTCAGATAAAGTAAAACCAGATAACATACTATCATGTCGAGCAAGAAAGTCATATATCAAAATATACATATATATATGTCCAAGCATCCACTATACATATAATGGCCTCTAGGGCATACATATATCCAACACTCCCTGATCAGGTGATACCACTTTAAAATGTGTCTGGATTTCTGATAGGACCGCGGTTCCTTTGATAAAGCAATAGCCCCATTATTATCGCAATACAAAGGTATTGGTTCAACAATGGATGGAACCACCTGAAGTTCAGTAATGAACTTCTTCATCCAAACCGCTTCTTTTATGGCATCGCTGGCAGCAATGTATTCATCCTCCATCGCCGAGTCTGGGACCGTGTTCTGTTTGGAACTCCTCCAACACATCGCCACTCCATTGAGGGTAAACACAAAACTCGAGACAGACTTGCAGTCGTCCTTGTCACTCTGGAAGCTTGAATCGGTAAAGGACTCGACCCTGAGGTCTCCATTACCTTAAACCAGGAACATCTGTTTAGTCCTTCTCAAGTACTTGAGAATGTTCTTCACTGCTGTCCAGTGGCTCTCACCTGGGTCTGACTGATACCGGATCACCACGCTTAGCGCATAAGCTACATCTGGTCTTGTACATAGTATCGCATACATTATAGATCCTACCGCCGAAGCGTAGGGTATAGTGCTCATGCGAACCCTCTCCTCGTCAGTCTTGGGAGACATCTTCTTGGAGAGGGTGATTCCGTGCAATGCGGGTATATTACCGCGCTTGGAATCTTCCATATTAAATCTCTTTAGTACGGTCTCTATGTACCTGGACTGTGAAAGTCCCAGTAATCTCTTAGATCTATCTCTGTAGATCTTGATCCTCAGAATGCACAAGGCATCACCTAGGTCCTTCATGGAGAACCGTTGTGACAAGAATAACATGACCGATTGTAGCATAGGAATATCATTTCATATTAAAAGAATGTCGTCCACGTACAAGACTAGGAATACGACAGTTCGTCCTACAGTCTTCTTATTGTTAGTTATATGTATGCCCTAGAGGCCATTACTGTACATAGGATGTATATTGTAGTGGATGCTGGGACATATATAGGGAGGAATTTCTTACTCGACATGATAATATGCTATCTGGTTGCTCTTTATCTTAACGTGTACACCGATTGTCTCTCTGTTACATGTTGGTAAAGCCCTTAGGATGTGTACTTGACTACCTGGACTATGATGCGGATCATACTAGTGGGGACATGGTAGTCCATAAGTACATCCTTCAAGGTCCCTAGTCGTGGGTGTATCGAGACGGGGCATCGATATACCAGAGTAGACTAGCATATACTTTCTCGACCCATACAGATGGACGATGGATGATCCAATATCCATTGGTGTTTGACATCAGAGATGATATACGGGTGCTCAGTAGAGACTGGGTACCCTGGACGGACTCGACGAGAACTCCCAGATGGTATTATACCTTACGTCAGATGGCAGTTCTCTGGTGACACTGGTACAGAGTAGTCTGTTGACCCAAGATCGTCATAGAGTCTTGTATGATTCCTACTGTGCTTTGATTTCCACCTCACCACGTCTAAGAGGGCGTGCAAAATGGTGGCTTTTGGGTACAGTCCCGAATCACATGGAGGCAATGAGCGATAGGAGGGGATTCGTCTCTCCCGGTATAGGGAGTTAATGTGGCGCTGTGTTCAATTGGCTATAACCGGAAATCCCTGGCCAGGCTTACTGAGATTTACTGGTAAGTGTTACCAGTAGTTTCTCGAACTGTTATAGACCTCATATCGACACGACTTATCGAGCTATTGGGGTCTGACGTTTACCACCCCCAGGCAAGATATGCGACATATCAGACGACGAGACCGGACTGTACGGTAAGTGTTGCTGGTTGGATTCACAGGAGTGTGAGCGGGCTTGCTCGTCGATCTTCTGATCGCTCAATACCCGGGTGGCCGTTACATCTAGCAGACCGCTAGCGGCTTGTGGGTGTTTGATATGATCATCACCTGCTGCCGGCGTATTGACGAGTCTTTAGAGTCCTACACAGAGGTTTCCTGGCTCAAGCGAAACGAAATAGGAGCGTATATGAGATATGTGCGGGACCGAGAATAATGCATGTATGTGATACCGTATTCTATTCTCGCGATGAATGTATCGATTGGTTGTATGCGATATAACCTAGTTATCGAATCGAGGATTGATTCGATAAGCCGATACATTGAATATTAGTCGGTCATATGCGATATGACCGGATCGTTAAATCAAGTGTTGATTTAATGATTTAATGTATAGTTATATATTTGATATATTACTTTGCATTAACTAGTATTGGTTCACTTATGATGGATTTTCTCACTTGATGTGCACATTGTATATGTGATATATTTTTGTGCACTTGATTGTATCATGTTTGATGATACATGCAAACTTGGGTGTATGTTTGATTTAAACCTTGGTTACGTAAATGGTTAGGGTTTTTATTTATTTATTTATTTATTTATTTATTTCTTTTTGGCAAAAGAAAAGAAAATGGTGGCTTTTTTGTTTTATAGTTGAAGCTTCATGAAGCTTTGAAAAAGTCTACCATTTTTGTTTCATGCTAAACCTAACCATTCACCTAACCTTAGTTTATTATCTACACTTAACCATGGTTGCTAATATGATAAGAATGACTTATTTTCTATTTTCATATAATTCATATCATATTATCTTCTTCTTCTTCTTCTTCTTCTTCAAGAAGAAAGCTTGCTACCATTAATGGCAACATGAGAAAAAGATTGAGAAATCCAATTCTAAAATGAACCCACTTCCTATTTCTTCATCATCTACCATTTGACAAGTAGTATAGAGTGTTTTCTTCACAAGTTTCATGGCTTGGTGAAGTTGGAGCTTGATCTTGTGTTGCCTCGACGTAGATCATCTTCGGCATCGAAGTTGATGACCTAGCCCGCCCATTTCTCCGATGAAACCGACGCTAGAGCCCAGGATCCAATGGTCGCAGCGAGGGGACATCATCACGGAGCTATGGAGGTGGAGGATCGGATCTACAAAGGTTGTATTTCCGTTCACTCATAGTTAAGTTGTTAACTAGTTATCGTTTTTCGCCTTAAACTCTAGTCAACGGTCCGTATTAGGGTTTCTCAGCACTTGTAAAATTTGAATTTGGCATGGTTGATGCCTTGTGAGACCTCCTTAGTGTACCTAGGAACCCTACAGTGGTATCAGAGCCTAGCTAGAGCCTTAGGCAATGCGTAGACGGAGTTAGAGGTCCGATCGAACCGAAACCCTAATGCAAAATTGCTCTTTATACATTTTTTGAAATCGGGGATTTTTGAGAATTAAAAATATGCAGAAAAATCAGCAGGAGTTTCTAAGAATTACTGTGAAGCCCGTACTCCTGATTCCATCAAAGCGCGGCGGAACCGCGACATTAGCATGGCTAATGTGGCGGTTCCGTTGCCATTTAGTCTCTTCATCAATTGGTTTTTGCATAGTAATTCCTATATTTAAGTGCTGTGTTTTCTGGGAATTTTTAATATTTACTCAAGAGTTGAGTTTTCGAGGTTGTATTGGGGACTCGGTGTTTCGATCAGGAAGTCTAATTTCGTCTATGTGTTTTTCCGGATAATTTAGAGTATGTTAAAAAGTTCGACCGGATATAAATATCCACTTTTTCCCCTGCCGGGAAATTTCCAATTGTTAGATTTTTCCGTAGTTTGAGAACGTTTTGAGTAATGCAAGTAACGCGATGGACCCTCTAGAAGACAACAAACCTTAACTCGATTATGTGACCGTCTTGAACTGTCCTTTGAACCTTAGGATTTGGGGCAGTACGGCGTGCCACATGTGAGGCGTTGGCTTGACCCTTCTACGGCTGGACCGTTGGTACTGAGGCATGAAGTGAATGTCTTTGAACTTATTTCCTGTGTTGAGCTGTTTCGGGAAAACTTGGGTGTTCGATTGTTCGATCGGAAAGTTTAACATTTTCTATCTTATCCGGAATGTAATACAATAATTGGAATTCACAAGTAGTTATGAGATAACTGAATGAATGCTATAAATCTAGCGGTTTAGTCTCACTTGATCGGTTGCCGCGGAATTTTGATGTGATCAAAAGTCCGCCGCAATCACGTAGCGTATGCGGATACTCGCCGGGTAAACTTAATAGACAGCCTCACTCCATAGCCCCGACCAAGTGACTGTAGGAGAACCCCATCGCCGAAAGCATCATTTTGGGTGCTCGCGGCAGCGGTGTTCCGCCTTGGTGCACTTCATCGACGGTATCAGGGGTGCGGCCGCCTACTAAAGTTTGCGACGAGCATTCGATCAGAATGTCGGGAATCCTGTTGAATTGCCCGACTTGATATTGAAAAGTGTTTTCGATAATGAGACTAAAATGCGAGGTTTATAATTGTTAGGCATGCGATGTCTAAGTATTTCATTTGATTAGGCATGCGATGTCTAAAGAGGTTGCGAATTCCAACTGTTGTAGTTTTACACTTTCTTTTCTGCGACCGTAAGTGTAATATGTGATATCGCCGGTTTCGTTGCTATATGTCAATGAAAATTAGGATAGGCATGTTTACTTACGTTGATGACATGTGATGTTATGTGTTGCTGGATATGTTATATTGGATCGGCGTGTTTGAATAGCCGGGGGGTTTTATGTGAGATGAGTGTTTTTCATTTTCATTCATGTAAAAACTTGTATGTAATATTCTTTTATTGGGGCACTTCCAGGTTGCGGATGATGTCACCTTTTGTATATTATTTACTTTTCCGCACTAAGATAGACCCAAGGAGGAGGGCACAAGTAACCGGGTTCTGGATTCCAGTGGGAGACCAACTCGAGGAGTCGAGTCCGGGTATCCTAACTCTAGAATTGGTAGGGTTGCTTGCTGCTCTCGTAGGGGTCTTGGGGTATGGGTTTGGCTATTCATCGCGACCGTGGAATCCGTGTTTTATACTGGCTCGTATTGAAAACACGGACGTCCTAGTATATCCAATGTTTCATATGTTTCTTCTGCTGCGATATCTGTGATGTGATCATGTGATGTTCTGTGATGGATACTATATATAGTATATATGATATATTATATAGCCGTTACTTATGTTTTACACCCGCGCTAGCCCTGCCCAGCTCTGCCGTTAGTCACCTAACCTAACGGTGCACGAGGGGACATCGAGGCGAATGTGGATGGCATAAGTGTACGTCGTATTTATCTGTGATGTTTAGGTGACTTAAATGATGGGACTTCATTAATATGATTAATGAAAGAAAATGAAACCTAAGATGTTGTGGAATCGAATTTCTAAATAAAACAGGTAGCTACAGTTCTTGCTTTGCACAGCGGTATATATGATATATCCTGCACCTTAATCGATGAGGAAAGGACCGAGATCCCTTCACCGGGAGTGACTCCTTTAGCAATAACTGGAAGATGCTACAACCCTCGGTTTGTATTTTGATTACTTCTATAGTTTCTGCTTTGCACAGTGATATATATGATATATCCCGCACCTCATTCGACTAGGAAAGGGCCGACGATCCCTTCACCGGGAGTGACCCGTTTAGCAAACTAGAAAAGCCTAAAAAACACTCCATTTCAAAATTCATTCGATCCTACAACGATATCAAGTTCATTACGCAATAGGTTTTCAGAAAAACCTGTCGTAGCCCTCCGTCATTTCAGATAAGTCATGCTTAGTATTCGTGCTGCGTTTTTTGACCTTGTCAAGGCGCAGTGTGCGGTAGCTAAGCAGTATTTATCTGCTTATGCATATGATGCAGATTGGGTTAGGGTAGTCGTGCGGCCTTGTTGACCTTGTCAAGGGTCAAGCGGGTGGGTTTGATTCAATCAAGAAATGACGGGTTGAACTTGACTTACGGTCTATGGTCTGTTGACCTTGTCAAGGTCATAGATCGTTTGGGGCAAAATATTATCGGGAATTTCAAGTGATGAAATTTGCAATGAGATTGCATACCTTCTATGAGATAGTTGGATCCCGATACCCGCTGCGAGTAAGAGTTACTCCTGGGAGAGTTTTACACATTACAATTAGCCGATCTAGTAGGTGTCTAGAAAGGTGTTAATGGGGTTACGCCTCTGGGAAAATGAGGTTTAGATTAATTAGGTTCATGCGAAAGCACGGGGGACCTCCCTCAAAAGTACCGACACTGGCCTGGCTGAAAGATTGGTAAACTTGTAGTGTGTAATTAATCCCGGCCAGTCTTTCCTTTTAGGGTTTGAAGGAAGATTTGATAAAAACAGTGGAAGCCATCCTGATTAGATAAAATAATAACCAATCTGATCTTGCACGAGCATACGCTGAGTGTTTTCTTCTCTCTCTCTCCAGGTAGCGACCATATCATGCCTTAATCAAGATAATAATACGGATGTATTGACCGAACCCGCTTGTTATACTGAGCTGGGGAACGTTGGTCCCGCTCCAACTTATAATTGTTATAAGACAGAGCAGGAAATAGGGGATTACCAGAATTCCCGTGCCGCCCAAACGAAGAGAGTGCATGCTGATGCATCATCTTCGGGTGTGTTTATTATACAGAACTGTTTCTCGGTATTCTTTACGTCCTGGATATGAGATACCGGATCAGGATCCCAGATATGTAATCTGTTAAATAGGGCTACAGAAAGGTAGAGAACTGAGAACGGGTGATAAGTTTCATGAGACAGAAAACTGTGCAAGCGTTGCAGCCAAGTCTGTTGGTCACTGTCACCCTGTATTACCAATACATTGATTCTGAACGAATGTTATTAGATACCGAACCTGATATACAAAATCATATTAGTCTCTTTATTAGTAAAGAAATGATAAAATTTTGTATTATTGGATAATGTTTTGAACATTTCCTATATCAAAAGTTGATCGGTTCAGGCACGTTATCTAAAAGCATTGATGTTCTAAATCAAACTACAGTTCTTAGTATACGGAGCACACAAAAGAGGAAGAGTTCAGAAATGAACGGATCCTTCTTGAGGTATTGTAAACTAGGTCATATCAATGTGACCCGACTAGCTTGAGTTACATATTAGATGCATGTTTAAATCAGTTTGAATTTACATCTTGTGAAACTTGCCAGTCATGTCACAGAGATAAGATGACCATAGCTCTGTTTATTGGAAACAGAGAAAGAGTTAGTGAACTCTTGGGATTGATACATGTTGATGTGTGTAAGCTCCCCTGTCTACACATGCCAAGACCGGTTCTTTGTATTTCATTACATTCTCTGATAATCTCTCAAGATTCAGACATATGTTCCTGTTGAAACATAAGTCCGAAGCTTTTGAGATATTCACAGAATATAAGTTAGAAATAGAGAACCAAAACGGGTATAAGTATTATGTCCTATGATAAGATCAGGGAGGAGAATACTTAAGCACGGAAATCCTGGACTATTCTAAAGGAGAATGAGATTCTCTCTCAGCATTACTCCTCCGAATACACCATAGCACGATGGTATATCGGGGCGGAGCAATAGCACCCTATGAGATATGGTGTGCTCTATGATGAGTACTACTGAGTTTCCTATTTCCTTTTGGGAGTTATGCGCTTGAGAAACTGCATACCTATTGAATAGGGTTCCAATCGAATCAATTGCCTACCACTTCATATGTGATATGGAAAGGGAAGAGTCCATATCTTAAGTTTGTTAAGATTTAGGGTTGCCCGGCCTATGTCTAAAAGAAAAATCCGGACAAGCTCGAGGCAAGCTCAGTTATGTAGAACTGGAAAGGTTCCAGCTATACAAACTACAGCAACTGATTTGGTAGAACCAAAGGATTCAGTAGATACCAACGAACCTCGGCCTCTCCGCCGATCTAGTAGGGTTTCTCACCCACTTGAGAGATACTTCGGTTTCTCGATGACAGTAGGAGCGAGGATTGCGTCATGAGATGATGACCCAACTAGTTTCGAGCTGGCCATCAGGAGTGGGACTCTGTAAGAATAGCTGGATGCTTAGCAATCTGAGATGGGATCCATATACACCAACAAAGTATGGACTTTGGTTGCTTTATCTGAAGGGTTAAATCCCCATCAGGAGAAAGTATATCTTGAGAAGATTACTTGGTGTACATGGAAAAGTTGAGACTTTCAAAGCTAGACTTGTTAAAAGTTTGCATCATTGACCAGGCGTGGATTATGATGAAACCTTTTCTAAGCAGCTATGCTTAAGTCCATCCATATCCTACTTGCCACGGCTACATACCATGACTACGATATCTGGCGGTTAGGTGTCATGACTGCTTTTCTAAAATGATGTTTTAGAAGAGAGCGTCTGTAAGTACACAGCCAGAGGGCTTCGTAAACAGTGGGAGCAGCGAAAACGTGTGCAAGATGTTTTATGTGATGAAGCAGGCATCGCGGAGTTGGAACATCTGTTTTGATGAGTTAGTCAAACAGTTTGACATCATCAAAATGGTAGATGAACCTTGTATATACAAAAAGGTAGTAGGGAGTATGGTGATCCTCGTAGAGTACGTGGATGTTATACTCCTGATAGGGAAGGAGTTTCCTATGCTACGCTCGGTCAATCTCCGCTTATCACAATGATTCTCCATATAGGATCAAAGTGATACCTCCTAAATCTTGAGTTTTGATCTATGAGATAGAAGTAACTGGATATTAGGAAACTCACTAGTTTTAGTGAGATGGTATCAATCGATCCTGGGGAGAATCTCTGGAAGGGTTCCAGGGTGATAATGACGACTGAATGTCAGTCACAGGCATTGTCTTTACCCTCAGTAAAGGGACGGTATGTTGGAAGTGTTCCAAGCTAGATACCGTGGCATACTAGACGATAAAGGCTGGATACATCGCTACTCAAGATGCTACCAAATAGGAAGTCTGGGTGTATATCAGTTCATGAGATGAACATCGTTCCTACCATTGTGAGACAATGGAGTTGTGGCTTATGCCTTGGAACGCCCGTCCCATCAGTGATCCAGACATATTCTAAGGCAGTATCACCTGATCATGGAGATGGTTGATCTCCAGGGCGATCGAGGTTAGGAGAGTAGACTCAGAGGACAACACGGCGGATCCACTCACAAAGGCCTTTTCCCAGAGAGAGACTTTTATGGGATGGTTGAGTATGAGATACTACAACCACTTCTATCAGATGGCCCTAGTGCAAGTGGGAGATTGTTAGTTATATGTATGCCCTAGAGGCCATTACTGTATATAGGATGTATATTGTAGTGGATGCTGGGACATATATAGGGAGGACTTTCTTGCTCGACATGATAGTATGCTATCTGGTTGCTCTTTATCTTAACGTGTACACTGATTGTCTCTCTGTTACATGTTGGTAAAGCCCTTAGGATGTGTACTTGACTACCTGGACTATGATGCGGATCATACTAGTGGGGACATGGTAGTCCATAAGTACATCCTTCAAGGTCCCTAGTCGTGGGTGTATCGAGACGGGGCATCGATATACCAGAGTAGACTAGCGTATACTTTCTCGACCCATACAGATGGGCGATGGATGATCCCATATCCATTGGTGTTTGACATCAGAGATGATATACGGGTGCTCAGTGGAGACTGGGTACACTCGACGGACTTGCCGAGAACTCCCAGATGGTATTATACCTTACGTCAGATGGCAGTTCTCTGGTGACACTGGTACAGAGTAGTCTGTTGACCCGAGATCGTCATAGAGTCTTCTGTGATTCCCACTGTACTTTGATTTCCACCTTACCACGTCCAAGAGGGCGTGCAAAACGGTGGCTTTTGGGTACAGTCCCGAATCACATGGAGGCAATGAGCGATAGGAGGAGATTCATCTCTCCCGATATAGGGAGTTGATGTTGCGCTGTGTTCGATTGGCTATAACCGGAAATCCCTGGCCAGGGTTGCTGAGATTTACTGGTAAGTGTTACCAGTAGTTTCTCGAACTGTTATAGACCTCATATCGACACGACTTATCGAGCTATTGGGGTCTGACGTTTACCACCCCTAGGCAAGATATGCGACATATCAGACGACGAGACCGGACTGTACGATAAGTGTTGCTGGTTGGATTCACATGAGTGTGAGCGGGCTTGCTCGTCGATCTTCTGATCGCTCAATACCCGGGTGGCCGTTACGTCTAGCAGACCGCTTGCGGCTTGTGGGTGTTTGATATGATCATCACCTGCTGCCGGCGTATTGACGAGTCTTTAGAGTCCTACACAGAGGTTTCCTGGCTCAAGCGAAACGAAATAGGAGCGCATATGAGATATGTGCGGGACCGAGAATAATGCATCTATGTGATACCGTATTCTATTCTCGCGATGAATGTATCGACTGGTTGTATGCGATATAACCTAGTTATCGAATCGAGGATTGATTCGATAAGCCGATACATTGAATATTAGTCGGTCATATGCGATATGACCGGATCGTTAAATCAAGTGTTGATTTAATGATTTAATGTATAATTATATATTTGATATATTACTTTTCATTAACTAGTATTGGTTCACTTAAGATGGATTTTCTCACTTGATGTGCACATTGTATATGTGATATATTTTTGTGCACTTGATTGTATCATGTTTGATGATACATGCAAACTTGGGTGTATGTTTGATTTAAACCTTGGTTAAGTAAATGGTTAGGGTTTTTATTTATTTATTCATTTATTTATTTATTTCTTTTTGGCAAAAGAAAAGAAAATGGTGGCTTTTTTGTTTTATAGTTGAAGCTTCATGAAGCTTTGAAAAAGTCTACCATTTTTGTTTCATGCTAAACCTAACCATTCACCTAACCTTAGTTTATTCTCTACACTTAACCATGGTTGCTAATATGATAAGAATGATTTATTTTCTATTTTCATATAATTCTTATCATATTATCTTCTTCTTCTTCTTCTTCTTCTTCTTCAAGAAGAAAGCTTGCTGCCATAAATGGAAACATGAGAAAAACAGTGAGAAATCCAATTCTAAAGTGAACCCACTTCCTATTTCTTCATCCTTTACCACTTGCCAAGTAGTATAGGGTGTTTTCTTCACAAGTTTCATGACTTGGTGAAGTTGGAGCTTGATCTTGTGTAGCGTCGACGTAGATCATCTTCGGCATCGAAGTCGATGACCTAGCCCGCCCATTTCTCCGATGAAGCCGACGCTAGAGCCCAGGATCCGATGATCGCAGCGATGGGACATCATTACGGAGCTATGGAAGTGGAGGACCGGATCTACAAAGGTTGTATTTCCGTTCACTCATAGTTAAGTTGTTAACTAGTTATCGTTTTTCGCCTTAAACTCTAGTCAACGATCCGTATTAGGGTTTCTCGGCACTTGTAAAATTTGAATTTGGCATGGTTGATGCCTTGTGAGACCTGCTTAGTGTACCTAGGAACCCTACACTTATATATACATGGCTCATCTTCATTCTTGATGAAGTCAAATTCTTTGACTATTTCATCAAAACAGATGTTCCAGCTCCGCGATGCTTGCTTTAATCCATAAATGGATTTAAGCAATTTGCACACCTTCCCGCTGCTCCCACTGTCTACAAAACCTTCTGGCGGATCCATATAAACGCACTCTTCCAAATTGCCGTTTAGAAAAGCCGTTTTTACGTCCATCTGCCAGATTTCATTGTCATGGAAGGCAGCAATGGCAAGTAGGATCCGAATGGATTTGAGTATAGCCACTGGAGAAAAGGTTTCGTCATAGTCCACACCTGGTCTTTGACGAAAACCTTTTGCAATGAGTCTAGCCCTATAGGTTTCCACCTGCCCATCTACATCAAGTTTCCTTTTTTAGATCCATTTGCATCCAACGGGTTTTACCCCAGGTGGAGCAATATCCAAGGTCCACACTTTATTGGTGTACATGGACTCCATTTCGTATCGCATAGCATCCAGCCACTTATCAGAGTCCCTACTGATAATGGCCCGCCTGAAACTGGTAGGGTCATCTTCTTCCAAGATGCAATTCTCTCATCCCCGTCTATGAGAAAACCGCAGTATCTCTCGGGCGGATGAGAAATCCTACCAGATCTGCGGAGTGGCTGAGGTTCGTCTGGGACTATTGAATTTTTGGTTCTACTAAATCCTCAGTTTGAGTTTGTAGTTTTGACATTCCCTCCAGTTCTAACGTGCTCCCACTTATTTGTTTTGCAAAAAAATTGCCACTCCAAAAAGGTGGCGCGACGAGCAACGAACACCTTTTGTTTCTCAGTGTGGTAGAACAGATATCCTAGAGAATTTCTAGGATATCCCACAAACTTGCACAAAACTGATCGTGCCTGTAGCTTGTCCGGATTTTGTACCTTTACACAGGCCGGACAACCCAATATCTTAACTTGTTCAAGATATGGTTTTTTACCACTCCATATTTCATATGGAGTGTTAGGCACAGATTTAGACGGAACTTGATTCAATAAGTACGCTGCTGTTTCAAGCGCAAGTCCCTAGAATGAAAGAGGTAACTCGGCATTACTCATCATGGAGCGAACCATGTCCAGTAGGGTACGGTTCCTCCGCTCCGATACACCGTTGTGCTGTGGTGTATACGGAGGAGTAAGCTGAGAGAGAATGCCGTTCTCTTTTAGAAAGTCCCTGAATTCAGTGCTCAAGTACTCCCCTCCTCTATCATATCGGAGGATCTTGATACTTTTTCCAGTCTGGTTCTCTACTTCGTTTCTGAATTCTTTGAATTTCTCAAAAGCTTCAGATTTGTGTTTCATAAGATACACATACCCAAACCTAGAGAGATCGTCAGTGAATGTGATGAAGTACGAGAACCCACCCCTTGCATGTATAGACATTAGACCACATACATCACTGTGTATGAGTCCCAAGAGCTTTACTGCTCTTTCTCCATGTCCTGTGAACGGGGATTTGGTCATTTTTCCCTTGAGACAAGACTGAAAAGTTTCATAAGATGAAAATTCGAACGTATTCAAAAGTCCATCTTTATGCAACTTACTTAGTCTTTTCTCTCCGATATGACCAAGTCTACAATGCCACAAGTAGGATTCGTTCTACTCTGAACTCTTCCTCCTGCATGTGTTTTGTACATTGAGAACTGTATTCTGATTTAGAACATAGATACCATTACACAGTGTACTTTCTGCAACCAGTACCTTATCAAGGTAAATGTTCATGATATTTCTATCAAGAAAAAAGTTATATCCATCTTTATCCAGTAAAGAAACCGATATTATGTTGCAAACCATGGAAGGTACATAGTAGCAATTGTTCAAAATCATAGTATTGCCATTTGGCAACACTAGCTGATATTCACCGACGGTTGCAGTATCAACTTGTGCTCCGTTCCCTACTCTGAAGGACATATCACCAGGTCCAACTATCCTACTTTTTCTCAGTCCCTACAATAAATTACAGATATGAGATCCTAATCCAGTATCTAGTATCCAGAAGGTAGGACTGACCGAAAAGCAGTTCTCAATTACAAGAACATCTGAAGTAGATGAATTAATATGCTTCTTCTTCATTGGGGTCTCCTTGGAATCCAGACTATCCTCTTTCCTCTGCTCATACTTATGATCTCCATCATAAGTTAGAGCCAAACCGACGTTCCCCAACTCCGAATAAGAATTCAGATCGGTCAAGCGATACATTTTATTATCTTGATTAGGGCGTGAAATGGTTGATACCTGGAGAGAGAGAGAAAAGAAACATTCAGCATGCGCTCTTGCAAGATTATATTGGTTATTAATTTATCTAACCAGGATGTCTCCCACTGTTTCCTCGAATTCTTCTTCAAACCTTAAAAGAAGAACTAGTCAGGATTAATCGCACGTTACAATACTTGCTTAACCTTTCAGCCAGGCTACTGTTGGTACTTCGAGGGAGGTTTTCCAAAACTTTCGCGAAGTTCCTTAATTATGTAACCTCTTTTCCCTGGAGGTGTAGCCCCGCTAACACTGTTCTAGACACCTGCTTGGTTTATAGCATTGATTGTTAAGTGAAATAATCTCCCGAGAGTAATCCAGCTCATCAGTAGGATCGGGATCTAACTATCATTGTGTGATGACCTAGATGGAATCCACTCTAGTCACTACACTCTAGAAGGTATGCTAAATCTGCAATTTTCCTGTATATTTGAAACTCCTGATGTGGTTTTTGCCCCTAATGGTTTTATGACCTTGACAATGCCAACATATCATAAGCCGCTAGTCAACTTCGGCCGTCATTATCTTGATTAAGTTAGACCCACCCGCATAACCCTTGACAATGCCAACATAGCTATGCGATTTTCCTAAATAATCGGAAACAAAACTGCAAACAAGCAATACTCAGCTACCGATCACTACATCTTGACAATGCCAAAATACGTAGCTCGAATACTTAGCAGTACTTGTAGGAAATGACGGAGGGCTATGGCTGGGTTTTTGGCGAAAAAACCATTAACGTAATGAACTTGATATCGTTGAAGGAACTGAGCAATTTTGGAAAAGGAGTGGTTTAAGCTCCACCTTTTGAAAATTTCTGTTTTTGAAAAAACCGAGTAATCTACAGTACAGACTTTTGCTCAATAGGTCACTCCCCGCGAAGTGATCTTGGCTCTTGCCTCATAGAATGAGGTGCTGGATATTCATGACTAAATACCACTATGCAAAGCGAAAGAATATAACTGTAGTTTTTCGAAATTTGTTCCAACAACATCTTTTAGATTTATTTTCTTGCATTAATCAAAATTAATGCGGTCCCATCAATTTAATCATATCACACCACAAAAAGAACGAAAATACAATGTACGTATATGCCATCCGCATTCGCCATGGGGCCCGTCATCACCCGTTAGATTACTTAACTAACTACAGAGCGGGGGCTGGACTAGCACGGATGCAAAACATATACGACATCTACTAGTATATATATAAGTATATACAACATTCGTCCATGGCAAGATAATAATCAACATCACAGAATCACAGCCAACAATACAGAATGGTGGATAACCTTGGTGCCCCGGGTTTCATTTAAACCGCAAATAAAACCCGACATTTCCGGCCGTGTGGATAGCCTGTGCAATGAAAACCTAGGCCCCTACGAGCGCAACAAGTTACCCGCCAATCCCAGAAGTGAGGCAGCCCCTTTCAACAAAGTGAATGGGCCACCCAGCACTTCACGGAATCCGGTAACTTGGGCACCCCTCCGTGGGTCAAACTATACCCCCTACGAGTGCGGCAAATAGCCCGCCAATTCTAGAATGAAGCTCCCTCCATCCCAACGCCATGAGATGCGGGCTCGTTGCCTTCTAGAACCCGGCTATTCGTGCACTCCACCGCGGGGTAATCCTAGTATAGAAAAAGAAAATAATATGTACAAATAGTGACATCGACCTCAACCCGGCTGTGCCCTAATCAAATAATATACAACCCTGCAAAGACGGCAGTCCATATGTCGGACGCTCGCCCCGCAATATCAAATGTACAAATGAATATAAACTGTACCACTAAAATTGCACCACATGCTATCCACCATGACTATCCAACCATAATCACAGCACAAGCACAAAACATCAACGCGAATGTCACGTTCGCAAACCTGTCTAAAAGAACATATAGCAGATAGACGGGTTTATCGATCAAATGACATTCACGATCGCAGATAAAAGTGAATGTACTGTAAACTATTAAACAGTGTCAAATACAACGACTTCGAAACACTCCAAATTGTCTCGAATAGAAAAACAACAGAAAATCAAACTTGGTAAAAAAACTAGCAACACCTGAAACCCAAACTCTACTGGATAAGAACACAGACCAAAACACGATGCAATTGACCATGGGAAAACCGAGAAGGATGGTTTTTTTAGGGATGTGGCCGGCCTAGTCATGGTGGAATTGACTCGTTTTTGTTCAGTGCTCATCTCTCTGTTAGAAGATCACTCTGCACTTGTTTAAAAAAAATTTTGAAGCCTTTAAAAATTCGACAGAAACTGCAGTTTGGTTTCAATGTTACGGAGTCGTTTCGGTTTCGTTGTTTTACATTGTTTAAACTTGCTAGTCTAGGGTTTACGGGCTGGCTCTAATACCATGAAGGGTTACGCTAGCGCCCTGGCTAACTTCCGTGGCCAAAAGCGGAACAAAAATTTTACTACGATTAGAAACTTGGCGCTAGAATAACACAAAACCCGGATCTTAACCATAAACCTAACTAGCAGATAAGGGTTCTATCTAGTATGATAGAAAGTATACCTAAAGAAACCAAGTCCTTCGGGTCTTTGATCCTCTCCTTAAGCTCCTCGATGGAAGTATGGATCGTGCTTGAACTTCGGCCTCCTTGTGTCAACGATGATCCACCCGAGGGTGCCAACTAAGAGCTCATACCTCCTAATTGAAGTAACTAGAATACTTAGCTTGCTAATCTAAGTAGACTAGAGTGAGTAGAGTGTGATTTAGAGTACCTAAGTCTCATTAACCTTTGATTATCAACACATGATACACTAGGGTTTGAGAGGAAGAAGGAGAGAGCAAGCTTGAGGAAAGAGAAAATATTTGTGATAATGATAATTAAAAATAGAATAGCTAACTTTTATATGACCATAAGCATGGCATAGAAAATATCTCACCAAAATATCTAGAGTCAAAAATATCTCACAAAAATATCTAAGGTCAACAAGTCAAGCCAAGTCAAAAAGGTCAACCCAAGTAGCCATGCCATATAATTATCATTTACCAAAAAATAACAAATTCTTTTCTCCACCTTATTTTTGTTTTGAGCAAGTCAATGGTCAAAACCCTAATGAGGTGTCTCCTTCTATACCTCCTCTCATCCGTATCTACATACCCGCATCCGTGTTCCGAGAAACACAAATACTATGAGACGAAGCTAATCCAATAATCAAATATTAGGATCTGGCTTAAACCAAAGCCCACTAGTATTGTCCGCTCGAACACCACACGCACACAGGTACACGTATATGATCGAACCCTGTCGTAAAACCATACGACCTCTACTCGTTTCGCCCGAGGCTGGGAAACCGTCTGTGTGGGACTTTAAAGACTCGACGCTACTCTGGCAGTGGGATAAACCACAAGCACGTCAGCGGCACTAGCTGTGGGTAATTGATACCTAGGTGTCTGTCGATAAGAAGGTCGACGAGCAAGCTCATCCAAACTCCTACTGAGCCTGTCTGTGACAATCTCCGTACAGTCCGGTCTGTTCGTCTAAGAGTATCGCATATCGGGCCTAGAAGGCGGTAAACGTCAGACCCCTAATAGCGGTATAAGTCAAGTCGGAGTACAATCCAAAACACCCTAAGAAACTACTGGAGTACCTACCAATAAATCTCGCTTGCCCTGACCAGGAATTTTGTGTAATAACTGTAGGGTTCCTAGGCACTCTAATGAGGTCTCACAAGGCATCAAACATGCCAATTTCAAATTTTTACGGTGCCGAGAAACCCTAATACGGATCGTTGGCTAGAAATTTAGGCGAAACTACGAGCTAGTTAACAACTTAACTAAAGTGTAACGGAAATACAACCTTTGTAGATCCGGTGCTCCACCTCCATAGCTCCGTAATGATGTCTCCTCGCTGCGATCATCGGATCCCGGGCTCTAGTGTCGGCTTCATCGGAGAATAGACGGGCTAGGTCATCGACTACGACGCCGAAGATGATCTACGTCGAGGCATCACTAGATCAAGCTCCACCTTCACCAAGCCATGAAAACTTGTGAAGAAAACACCCTATACTACTTGGCAAGAGGTAGAGGATGAAGAAATAGGAAGTGGGTTCACTTTAGAATTGGATTTCTCACTCTTTTTCATCAATCACCATTGATGAAGTCAAGCTTTCTTCATTGAAGAAGATGAAGAAGAAGAAGCTAATATTATGATAAGTTATTTAAAATGAAAAGAAAATGAATACTTATCATAATGTAAACCATGGTCAAGTGTAGAGATTAAACTAAGGTTAGTTGGAATGGTTAGGGTTAAGGATGAGATAAGAATGGTGGACTTTGTCAAAGCTTCAAGAAGCTTCAACATAGAAACAAAATAAGCCACCATTCTTAATAATATCCAAAATGAATAAATAAATAAATAACTAAGTAAATAATCAAAACCCTAACCATTCAATAACCATGGTTTAATCTTTACACAAACCCAAATGAGCAAGTATCATCAAACATGATACAAACAAGTGCACAAAAAATATATCACATATACAATGTGCATCAAGTGAGAAAATCCATATAAAGTGAACCAATACTAGTTAATGCAAAGTAATATATCAAATATATAATTATACATTAAATCATTAAATCAACACTTGATTTAAGGATCCGGTCATATCGCATATAACCGACTAGTATCCTATGTATCGGCTTATCGAATCAATCTTTGATTCGATAACTAGGTTATATCGCATACAACCATTCGACACATTCATCGCGAGAATGAAATACGGTATCACATACACGCATTATTCTCGGTCCCGCACATATCTCATATGCGCTCCTATTTCGTTTCGCTTGAGCCAGGAAACCTCTGTGTAGGACTCTAAAGACTCGTCAATATGCCGGTAGCAGATGATGATCATATCAAACACCCACAAGCCGCAAGCGGTCTGCTAAACGTAACGGCCACCCGGGTATTGAGCGATCAGAAGATCGACGAGCAAGCCCGCTCACACTCCAGTGAATCCAACCAGTAACACTACCGTACAGTCCGGTCTCGTCGTCTGATATGTCGCATATCTCGCCTAGGGGTGGTAAACGTCAGACCCCAATAGCTCGATAAGTCGTGTCGATATGAGGTCTATAACAATTCGAGAAACTACTGGTAACACTTACCAGTAAATCTCAGCAACCCTGGCCAGGGATTTCCGGTTATAGCCAATCGAACACAGCGCAACATCAACTCCCAATACCGGGAGAGACGAATCCCCTCCTATCGCTCATTGCCTCCATGTGATTCGGGACTGTACCCAAAAACCACCGTTTTGCACGCCCTCTTGGACGTGGTAAGATGAAAATCAAAGCACAGTGGGAACCACACAAGACTCTATGACAATCTCGGGTCAACAGACTACTCTGTACCAGTGTCACCAGAGAACTGCCATCTGACGTAAGGTATAATACCATCTGGGAGTTCTCGGCGAGTCCGTCCAGTGTACCCAGTCTCCACTGAGCACCCGTATATCATCTCTGATGTCAAACACCAATGGACATGGGATCATCCATCGCCCATCTATATGGGTCGAGAAGGTATACGCTAGTCTACTCTGGTATATCGATGCCCCGTCTCGATATACCCACGACTAGGGACTTTGAAGGATGTACTTATGGACTACCATGTCCCCAATAGTATGATCCGCATCATAGTCCAGGTAGTCAAGTATACATCCTAAGGGCTTTACCAACATGTAACAGAGAGACGATCAGTGTACACGTTAAGGTAAAGATCAACCAGATAGCATACTATCATGTCGAGCAAGAAAGTCCTCCCTATATATGTCCCAGCATCCACTACAATATACATCCAATGTACAGTAATGGCCTTTAGGGCATACATATAACTAACAATCTCCCACTTGCACTAGGGCCATCTGATAGCAGTGGTTGCAGTATCTCATACTCAACCATCCCATAAAAGTCTCTCTCTGGGAAAAGGCCTTTGTGAGTGGATCCGCTGTGTTGTCCTCTGAGTCTGCTCTCCTAACCTCGATCACCCTGGAGATCAACTATCTCCATGATCAGGTGATACTGCCTTAGAATATGTCTGGATCACTGATGGGACCTGCGTTCCTTGGCATAAGCCACAACTCCATTGTCACACAATGGGAGGAACAGAGTTCATCTCATGAACAAATATATACACCCAGACAGCCTCTTTGGTAGCATCTTAAGTAGCGATGTATCCAGCCTTTATCGTCTAGTATGCCACGGTATCTAGCTTGGAACTCTTCCAACATACCGTCCCTTTACCAAGGGTAAAGACAATGCCTGTGACTGACATTCAGTCGTCTTTATCACCCTGGAACACTTCCAGTGATTCTCCCCAGGATCGATTGATACCATCTCACTACAACTAGTGAGAATCCTAACATCCAATTAGATCTATCTCATAGATCCAAAAACCCAGGATTTAGGAGGTATAACTTTGATCCTATATGGAGAATCATTGTGATAAGCGGAGATTGACCGACCGTAGCATAGGAAACTCCTTCCCTATCAAGAGTATGTCATCCTCGTACTCTACGAGGATCACTACCATACTCCCTACTACCTTCTTGTATATACAAGGTTCATCTACCATTTTGATGATGTCAAACCATTTGACTAACTCATCAAAACAGATATTCCAACTCCGCGATGCCTGCTTTATCACATAAAACATCTTGCACACGTTTCCGCTGCTCCCACTTTCTACGAAGCCCTCTGGCTGTGTTCTTATAGACGTTCTCTTCTAAATCATTATTTAGAAAAGTAGTCATGGCACCCAACCGCCAGATATCGTAGTCATGGTATGTAGCCGTGGCAAGTAGGATCTGGATGGACTTAAGCATAGCCACTTGAAAAGGTTTCATCATAATCCACGCCTGGTCGATGACGAAAAGCTTTAACAAGCCCAGCTTTGAAAGTCTCAACTTTTCCATCTATACCAAGTAATCTTCTCAAGATATACTTGCTCCTGATGAGGATTTAACCCTTCAGATATAGCAACCAAAGTCCATACTTTGTTGGTGTATATGGATTCCATCTCAGATCACTAAGCATCCAGCCATTCTTACAGAGTCCCACTCCTGATGGCCAGCTCGAAACTAGTTGGGTCATCATCTCATGATGCAATTCTCGCTCCCACTGTCATAGAGAAACCAAAGTATCTCTCAGGTGGGTGAGGAACCCTACTAGATCGGCGAAGAGGTTGAGGTTCGTCGGGGACTATTGAATCCTTTGGTTCTTTCAAATCATCAGCTGCAGTTTGTATAGCTGGAACATTTCCAGTTCTACATAACAGATTTTGCCTCGAGCTTGTCCGGATTTTGCTTTTAAACATAGCCCGGACATCCCCAAATCTTAACCAACTTAAGAGATGGGCTCTTCCCTTATCATATCAAATATGAAGTGGTAGGCAATGGATTTGATTTGAACCCTATTCAATAGGTATGCAGCTTCTCAAGTGCATAACTCCCAGAAAGGAAATAGGTAACTCAGTAGTACTCATCATAGAGCACACCTAATCGCATAGGGTGTTATCGCTCCGCCCCGATATACCATCGTGCTATGGTGTATGCGGAGGAGTAATGCTAAGAGAGAATCTCATTCTCCTTTAGAAAAGTCCAAGAATTTCGTGCTCAAGTATTCTCCTCCTTGATCTCATCATAAGACATAATACTTATACCCGTATTTTGGTTCTCTACTTCTAACTTATATTCTGTGAATATCTCAAAAGGTTCGGACTTGTGTTTCAACAGGAACATATGTCTGAATCTTGAGAGATTATCAGAGAACGTAATGAAGTATAAAGAACCTGTCTTGGCAAGTGTAGACTGGGGACCTACATACATCAACATGTATCATCCCAAGAGTTCACTAACTCTTTCTCTGTTTCCAGTAAACGGAGCTATGGTCATTTTATCTTTGTAACATGACTGGCGAGTTTCACAAGATGTAAATTCAAACTAATTTAAATATGCATCTAAATGTAACTTCAGCCAGTCGGGTCGCATTGATATGACCTAGTCTACAATACCTAAAGAAGAATCCGTTCATTTCTGAACTATTCCTCTTATGTGTGTTCCGTATACTAAAGAACTGTAGTTTGATTTAGAACATTAATGCTTTTAGATAACGTGCCTGAACCGATCAACTTTTGATATAGGAAATGTTCAAAAACATTATCCATCAATACAAAATTATATCCTTTCTTTACTAATAAAGAGACTGATATGATTTTGTATATCAGGTTTGGTATCTAATAACATTCGTTCAGAATCACTGTATTTGGAATACAGGGTGACAGTGACCAACAGACTTGGCTACAACACTTGCCCCGTTTTCTGCCTTATGAAACTTATCACCCGTTCTCAGTTCTCTACCTAGCTGTAGCACTATGTAACATCTTACATATCTGGGATCCTGATCTGGTATCACATACCCAGGACGTAGAGAATACAGTGAAACAGTTCTTTGTAATGAACACACCCGAAGATGACGCATCAGCATGCACTCTCTTCGTTTGGGCGGCACGGGAAATCTGGTATTCCCCAATTTCCTGCTCTGTCTTATAACAATTATAAGTTGGAGCGGGACCAACGTTCCCCAGCTCAGTATAACAAGCGGGTCAGGTCAATAATCCGTATTATTATCTTGATTAAGGCGTGATATGGTCGCTACCAGGAGAGAGAGAGAGAAGAAAACACTCAGCGTGCACTCTTGCAAGATCATATTGGTTTTTATTTTATCTAATCAGGATGGCTCCCACTGCTTTTTATCAAATCTTCCTTCAAACCCTAAAAGGAAAGACTGGCCAGGATTAATTACACACTACAAGTTCGCCAATTTTTCAGCCAGGCCAGTGTCGGTACTTTGAGGGAGGTCCCCCGTGCTTTCGCACGAACCTAATTAATGTAAACCTCGTTTTCCCAGAGGCGTAACCTCGTTAACACCTTTCTAGACACCTACTTGATCGGCTAATTGTAATGTGTAAAACTCTCCCAGGAGTAACTCTTACTCGCAGCGGGTATCGGGATCCAACTATCTCATAGAAGGTATGCAATCTCATTGCAAATTTCAACACTTGAAATTCCCGATAATTTTGCCCCTAGCGTCCTATGACCTTGACGGAGGCCAAACTACCCATAGTCCGCTAGTCAAGTTCAACCCGTCATTTCCTGATTGAATTAAACCCACCCGCACGACCCTTGACGGAGGCCAAACAACGCCGTACGAATACCCTAATCCAATCGCATCATATGCTAGCAGATAAGCACTAGTTAGCTACCGTACACTACGCCTTGACGGAGGCCAAACTACCGCAGCACGAATACTAACTAGTACTTATCTGAAATGACGGAGGGCTACGACAGGTTTTTCTGAAAACCTATTGCGTAATGAACTTGATATCGTTGTAGAATCAAATGATTTTTTTAAAATGGAGTGTTTTTGAAGCTTTTCTAGTTTTGCTAAAGGAGTCACTCCCGGTGAAGGGATCGTCGGTCCTTTCCTCGTTGAATGAGGTGCGGGATATATCATATATATCACTGTGCAAAGCAAGAACTGTAGCTACCTGTTTTATTTTTGAAATTCGATTCTACAACATCTTAGGTTTCTTTTATTTCATTAATCTCATTAATGAAGTCCCATCATTTAAGTACCTAAACATCACAGATAAATACGACGTACACTTATGCCATCCGCATTCGCCTCGATGTCCCCTCATACACCGTTAGGTTAGGTAACTAACGACAGAGCGGGGCAGGGCTAGCGCGAGTGCAAAACATAAGTAACGTTTATATAATATATCATATATACTATATTCAGTATTTATCACAGAACATCACATGATCACATCACAGATATCGCAGCAGAAGAATCATATGAAATATTGGATATACTAGGACGTCCGTGTTTTCAATACGAGCCAGTATAAAACACGGATTCCACGGTCGCGATGAATAGCCAAACCCACACCCCTAGACCCCTACGAGAGTGGCAAGCAACCCTACCAATTCTGGAGTTAGGAGACCCGGACTCGACTCCTCGAGTTGGTCTCCCACTGGACTCCAGAACCCGGTTACTTGTGCTCCCCTCCTTGGGTCTATCCTAGTGCGGAAAAGTAAATAATATACAAAAGGTGACATCTTCCGCAACCTGGAAGTGCCCCAATAAAAGAATATTACATACAAGTTTTTACATGAATGAAAATGAAAAACACTCATCTCACATAAAAACCCCCGGCTATTCAAACATGACGATCCAATATAACATATCCAGCAACACATAACATCTCATGTCATCAACGTAAGTAAATATGCGCATCCCAATTGTCGTTGACATATAGCAACGAAATCGGCGATATCACATATTACACTTACGGTCACAGAAAAGAAAGTGTAAAACTACAACAGTTGGAATCCGCAATCTGCATAGACATCGCATGCCTAATCAAATGAATACCTTAGACATCGCATGCCTAACAATTATAAACCCCGCATTTTAGTCTCAAAATCGAAAACACTTTTCAATACCAAGTCGGGCAATTCAACAAGATTCCCGACATCCTGATCGAATGCTCGTCGCAAACTTTAGTGGACGGCCGCACCCCCGACGCCATCGACGAAGTGCACCAAGGCGGAACACCGCTGCCGCGAGCACCCGAACGGAAGCTTTCGGCGACGGGGTTCTCCTACAGTCACTTGGTCGGGGCTATGGGGCGAGGCTGTCTATTAAGTTTACCCGGCGAGTATCCGCGTACGCTACGTGATTGCGACGGACTTTTGATCACATCAAAATTCCGTAGCAACCGATCAAGTGAGACTAAACCGCTAGATTTATAACATTCATTCAGTTATCTCATAACTTATTGTGAATTCCAATTATTGTATCCTATTCCAGATAAATAGAAAATGTTAAACTTTTCGATTGAACAGTCAAACACCCAAGTTTTCCCGATACAGATCAACACATGAAACAAGTCTAAAAACATTCAGTTCGTGCCTCAGTACCAACGGTCCAGCCGTAGAAAGGTCAAGCCAACGCCTCACATGTGGCACGCCGTACTGCCCCAAACCCTAAGGTTCAAAGGACAGTTCAAGACGGTCACATAATCGAGTTAAGGTTTGTTGTCTTCTAGAGGGTCCATCGCGTTACTTGCACTACTTAGAACGCCTTTAAACCACGGAAAAATCCAACACTTGGAAATTTCCCGACAGGGGAAAAAGTGGGTATTTATATCCGGTCGAACTTTTTAACATATTCAAAAAAATATCCGGAAAAACACAGACAAGATTAGACAATCCGATCGAATCACCGAAGTCCCAACACAACCCCAGAAAACTCAACAGTTGAGTGCAGATTAAAACTTCCCAGAGAACATAGGAAACAGATACGGGCATTACTGTACCAAAACGACACCCCAAGCATTACAGACGGCCGCGGAACCGCCGCAAAAGGATGCTAGTGCCGCGGTTCCGCGGCGCATTGGTGGAGTTAGGGGATCGTTTTCTACAGTAACTCTTATAATTTCCTGCTCTATTTTCTGAGAATTTTTAATTCACAAAAATCCCTGTTTTTGAAAAAAGTCCAGAGAGCAAGAAAAAGTCGGGGTTTCGGGTTCGATCGGGTTTCTAACATCGTCTACGCATCGCCTAAGGCTCTAGCTAGGCTCTGATACCACTGTAGGGTTCCTAGGCACTCTAATGAGGTCTCACAAGGCATCAACCATGCCAATTTCACATTTTTACGCTGCCGAGAAACCCTAATACGGATCGTTGGCTAGAAATTTAGGCGAAACTACGAGCTAGTTAACAACTTAACTAAAGTGTAACGGAAATACAACCTTTGTAGATCCGGTGCTCCACTTCCATAGCTCCGTAATGATGTCTCCTCGCTGCGATCATCGGATCTGGGCTCTATTGTCGGCTTCATCGGAGAATAGACGGGCTAGGTCATCGACTACGACGCCGAAGATGATCTACGTCGAGGCATCACTAGATCAAGCTCCACCTTCACCAAGCCATGAAAACTTGTGAAGGAAACACCCTATACTACTTGGCAAGAGGTAGAGGATGAAGAAATAGGAAGTGGGTTCACTTTAGAATTGAATTTCTCACTCTTTTTCATCAATCACCATTGATGAAGTCAAGCTTTCTTCATTGAAGAAGATGAAGAAGAAGAAGCTAATATTATGATAAGTTATTTAAAATGAAAAGAAAATGAATACTTATCATAATGTAAACCATGGTCAAGTGTAGAGATTAAACTAAGGTTAGTTGGAATGGTTAGGGTTAAGGATGAGATAAAAATGGTGGACTTTGTCAAAGCTTCAAGAAGCTTCAACATAGAAACAAAATAAGCCACCATTCTTAATAATATCCAAAATGAATAAATAAATAAATAACTAAGTAAATAATCAAAACCCTAACCATTCAATAACCATGTTTTAATCTTTACACAAACCCAAGTGAGCAAGTATCATCAAACATGATACAAACAAGTACACAAAAAATATATCACATATACAATGTGCATCAAGTGAGAAAATCCATATAAAGTGAACCAATACTAGTTAATGCAAAGTAATATACCAAATATATAATTATACATTAAATCATTAAATCAACACTTGATTTAAGGATCCGGTCATATCGTATATAACCGACTAGTATCCTATGTATCGGCTTATCGAATCAATCTTTGATTCGATAACTAGGTTATATCGCATACAACCATTCGACACATTCATCGCGAGAATGAAATACGGTATCACATACACGCATTATTCTCGGTCCCGCACATATCTCATATGTGCTCCTATTTCGTTTTGCTTGAGCCAGGAAACCTCTGTGTAGGACTCTAAAGACTCGTCAATACGCCGGTAGCAGATGATGATCATATCAAACACCCACAAGCCGCAAGCGGTCTGCTAAACGTAACGGCCACCCGGGTATTGAGCGATCAGAAGATCGACGAGCAAGCCCGCTCACACTCCAGTGAATCCAACCAGTAACACTACCGTACAGTCCGGTCTCGTCGTCTGATATGTCGCATATCTCGCCTAGGGGTGGTAAACGTCAGATCCTAATAGCTCGATAAGTCGTGTCGATATGAGGTCTATAACAATTCGAGAAACTACTGGTAACACTTACCAGTAAATCTCAGCAACCCTGGCCAGGGATTTCCGGTTATAGCCAATCGAACACAGCGCAACATCAACTCCCAATACCGGGAGAGACGAATCCCCTCCTATCGCTCATTGCCTCCATGTGATTCGGGACTGTACCCAAAAACCACCGTTTTGCACGCCCTCTTGGACGTGGTAAGATGGAAATCAAAGCACAGTGGGAACCACACAAGACTCTATGACGATCTCGGGTCAACAGACTACTCTGTACCAGTGTCACCAGAGAACTGCCATCTGACGTAAGGTATAATACCATCTGGGAGTTCTCGGCGAGTCCGTCCAGTGTACCCAGTCTCCACTGAGCACCCGTATATCATCTCTGATGTCAAACACCAATGGATATGGGATCATCCATCGCCCATCTATATGGGTCGAGAAGGTATACGCTAGTCTACTCTGGTATATCGATGCCCCGTCTCGATATACCCACGACTAGGGACTTTGAAGGATGTACTTATGGACTACCATGTCCCCACTAGTATGATCCGCATCATAGTCCAGGTAGTCAAGTACACATCCTAAAGGCTTTACCAACATGTAACAGAGAGACGATCAGTGTACACGTTAAGGTAAAGATCAACCAGATAGCATACTATCATGTCGAGCAAGAAAGTCCTCCCTATATATGTCCCAGCATCCACTACAATATACATCCAATGTACAGTAATGGCCTCTAGGGCATACATATAACTAACAATAACATTCCGAACACAGCACGACATCAACCCCCAATACCGGGAGAGACGAATCCAATCTAACCGCCACTGCCTCCAAGTGCTTCGAGACTGCACCCAACTAATACCTGTTTGCACGCCTCAATAGAGCCGTGGTAGGGTAGCAATCTAAGAAAAGTAAGAACACACTTGAGGCGAAGTAGCAGTGTCAACTCAACGGACTAAGCTGTACTCATGTCACCTTGGAACTGCTACCTGACGATAGGTATAGTACCAACCAGCAGTTCCCCACGAGTCCGTCCAGTGTAACTCATAACCCAATAAGCACTTGCATACTATCTCCAGTACGACGTACTGATGGCTGTGGAACAGACTATCTCCCCTGCAGGGATGAGAAGTGTATACACTAGTCTACTCTGGAGTATCGATGCCCTGTCTCGATAATCCTATGCCTAGGGACCTATATAAGGATGTGCTTATGGACTACCCAGCCCCCACTAGTGTGACTGCCATCACAACGCTGGTAGTCAAGCAAAGAACCTAAGGGCTCTATCAATATATACTAGCGATACGTTAAAAGAAAAATATACACATATTAAGATAGATACAAACCAAGTAGTATACTACTATATCGAGTAAGACTATTATAGATCCATGTATATATCCCAAGCTTCCAAAATGTAATATACAAACTAGTACTATACAATAATGGCCTCTAGGGAATACATATCCAACAGACCCATCATTTATGTTTCCCTAAACATCACATAAAAGAACCGAAAATAGAACGTACGCTTATGCCATCCGTATTCGCCACGAGGTCCCGTCATGCACCGTTAGGTTACTTAACTAATGGCAGAGCGGGGGCTGGACTAGCGTGGGTGCAAAACATAAGCAACGTTTATTATATATCATATATATAATATAGCATTCGTCTTACGCAGTTATATGATCACATCACAGAACCAAGCAACAGAAGTCAACATATGAAATATTAGATATACTAGGAGATCCGTGTATTAAATTAAGCCAATAATAAAAAAACACGGATTCCACGGTCGTGATGAATAGCCAAACCCACATGCCTAGACCCCTACGAGAGCGGCAAGCAACCCTACCAATTCTAGAGTTAGGAGACCCGGTCTCGACTCCTCGAAATGGTCTTCCACTGAACTCTAGAACCCAGTTACTTATGCTCCCCATCTTGGGTCTATCCTAATGCGGAAAAGTAAAAATATACATCAATGGTGACATCATCCTCAACCCAGAAGTGTCCCAATAAAAGAATATTACATACACTTTTACATGAATGGAAATGAAAAACTCTCATCTCACATAAAAAAAAACGGCTATTCAATCACGACGATCCAATTTAACATATCATAGCAACACAAAACATAACATGTCATCAACGTAAGTATATATACGTATCCCAAATTCCGTTGACATATAGAAACAAGATCGGGGATACACCACATATTACACTTACGGTCGCAGAAAAAAATGAAAAACTATAATAATTAGAATCCGCGTTTCCTTAGACATCATAAACCCGGAATATCTCATATACCGAATTTCATGCCTAACCTATAAACCTTGCATTTTAGTCTCATATCGAAAATACATTTCAATAACTTAGTCCGGTAATTCAACAAGATTCCCGACTACCCGATCGAATACTCGTCGGGAACTTAATAGATGGCCGCACCCCTGATGCCGTCTACCAAGTGCACTTAGGCGGAACACCGTGGCAGCAAGCACCTGAGTGGATGCTTTTGGCAACGGGGTTCTCCTAAAGTCACTTGGTGGGGGCTATGGGGTGTGGCTACTTAGTAAAGTTATCTGGCGAGTATTCGTATACGATACGCGATTACGACGGAGTTTCGATTCGAATCGAAAATTCGTGGCAATCGATCAATAGAGACTAACATGCTAGATTTACAAACAAACTAGTTTTCACAAAACTAATTTAATCTGGATTCCAACTACTGTATCACATATCAAACTTAAACCCGAAACGATGTAAAAATTACGACTATGAAACACTCCGTATTAGCCCCTTAACAAAATTAACATCACATGCAATTTTGGGCTAATCAAACATAACCTGAAAACCCAAAACCCAAGTATGCAGAACACCAAAAAATACGAGACCAAAAGATGAAGTACGGCCGGCAACGCCGGTTATATTCCCGTTCTCGCCGGGTGAATAAAGGAATTTTGGTCTCGAATTTTTACGATGTTCTAGTTACATCAAATGCAACATTATGTACATGTTTAAAAAAATTTCAAAGACCATTTCAAAATCGACAGAAACTTGATTTTCGGGTTACAGTTTCGGAGTTGTTTCAGTTTTGTGATTCTATAAACATCATCTAATCTTCTAGCTTTGGCTCTGTTACTATGAAAGTGTTTATTACCACCACTGGGTTTCACTAGCATCAAGCATGCCATTTTTAAAATTTTTAGGGTGCTAATTAACACTAACCTAGAATCTAAACTAGATGATTAGGGTTTATGGTTTGACATCAACTAAACTAGCTAAGAGAAAGAGGCTACAACCTTTGTAGACCATGTCCTTCTCTTCTCAAGCTCCGTGTAGTAGTCCACGCGACTCCACTAGACTTCACTTGAAGTTGGATCGAGCTTCCTTTGCGATCTTTGTACCGAAGATAATCCACCCCGAAGCTCCGCTAATCCAAGCTACCTCTTCACTAATCTCTTTAGTGAAGGAAACACACTACGCTTAATTGCTAATCAAGTGTAGGATAGTGAAGTAGGGGTTCTAAACTCACTAGGGTTCTCATAAGCTCAAGGTTTCACAACTCATGTGAGGGATTGAGCTTGGAGATGATGGTGAGGAGGAAGAAGGAGTGCTTGAGAGAAAATGAGCTCATGTCAAGAAAAAGGAACAAGTGTGAATCCAATTGTGTAGAATGGCTTTACATTTTACTTTACTTATTGAAGCATACAATTCTCATCAATAATGAATTGTCACCATGCTTTAAATATATTATATATATATAATTTGATATATAGTATATATATATATATATATATATATATATATACATATATCAAATATATATATATATACATATATCAAATATATATATATATATATATATATTATAGTAAATAATTAGTGAGATAATAATAAATATTATATATATATACATATATCAAATATATATATATATATATATTAAGTAAATAATTAGTGAGCAATAATTTTAGTTAATATATAATTATATCAAATATAAATATATATCATATTATTAAATCAACACTTGATTCAATAATCCGGTTATATCACATATAACTAACTAATATCATTTATCTGTATACCACATTATCAAATCAACACTTGATTCGATAATCTGGTTATATCACATATGACCTAACCGATAACGGATAACCGCCAGATTAGAATACACTATCTCATACTCGTATTCAATCAGGCCCCCAGCACTTATCAGCATATGTGCCCTACTTCTTTTTGCTTGAACTAGGAAACCTCTGTGTGGGACTCTAAAGACTCATCAATATGCCAGCAGTAGGTAATGATCACATCACTTACCAATAAGCCGTCAGCAGTACTAGCAGGACGTAACGGCTACCCAGGTATTGAGCGAATAGAAGATCAGCAAGCAAGCTTGTCCAAACTCCCATGAAGCCTATAAATAACACTTACCGTACAGTCCGGTCTCTTCGTCTGATATGTCGCATATCGAGTCTAGGGGTGGAATCGTCAGACCCCAGTAACTAGATAAGTCATCTCGATGTATGGCTTATAACGGTTCGAGAAACTACTAATAACACTTACCAGTAAATCTCATCAGCCCTGGCCAGGGAATTACTGTTATAGCCAATCGAGCTTGGCGCAACATCAACTTCCAATACCGGGAGAGACGAAACCCCTCCTATCGCTCATTGCCTCCATGTGACTCGGGACTGTACCCAAAATCCACCTGTTTGGACGATTCCTTTGAGCCGTGGTAAGGAGGAAATCAAAGCATAGTGGGAACAGCATAGGACTCTATTACGGTCTTGGGTCTACAGACTAACCTGTACCAGTGTCACTAGAGAACTGCTATATGATGATAGGTATAGTACCAACTAGGAGTTCTTGACGAGTCCTATTCAGTTTACCCATTCTCTAATGAGCACTTGTGTATAATCTTTGATGTCAAACATCAATGGTTATGGAATCAACCATCACCCCATACAGGGTCAAGAAACGTACACACCAGTCTACTCTAGAATATCGATGCCCTGTCTCGATACTCTCTCAACTAGGAACAATTAAAGGATGTGGTTGTGGACTACACAAGTTCCAGTAGTATGATCTGAAAGTGTTTGTTAGAACCACCACTGGGTTTTACTAGCATCAAGCATTCCAATTTAAAAATTTCGAGGTGCTAATTAACACTAAACAAGATCTTAAACTAGATGATTAGGGCTTAACATGATATAACACAGACTTTAAACTAAGAGAATGAGGCTATAACTTTTGTAGACCATGTCCTTCTCTTCTCAAGCTCCGTGTAGTAGTCTACGCGACTCCACTAGGCTCCACTTGAAATTGGATCGAGCTTCCTTTGCGATTTTCGTGCCGAAGATGATCCACCCGAAGCTCCGCTAATCCAAGCTACCTTTTCACTAAACTCTTTAGTGACGTAAACACACTACACCAAAGTGCTAATCTAGTATAGGATGGTGAAGTAAGGATGTTGTTTGCTCATTAATGTTCTTACAAGCTCAAGGGTTCACAACTCATGTGAGGGATTGAGGTTGGAGGTGGAGGTGCAGAAGATGGAGAGAGCTAGAAAGCAAGGAGCTCATGTGAAGAATAATGAACTAACTCTTGTAGAGAAGGAAAGTCAAGAATGGCTTGATCAAATGAACTCTATTATTGAAGCATGGAATTCATTTCAATAAAGAAATGAACCATACATCAATAGTAAAGCCAAACCTGTTGGAGATAGTGCCCTCAGAGTCAATTATTGGGTCACAGGCACGTGATTGCAATGATTGAGGGAGGACCTATCCCGGTAGGACAGTCATACTCGAGATGATAGTATGCTATCTGGTTTACCTTTATCATCGTGTACTGCTTTAGGTGACCTGACAGGTCACTATTGCACGTTGATAGAGCCCCTAGGATTCTTGCTTGGCTGCCAGCAGTATGAGGGCGATCATATAAGTGAGAGCTGGAGTTTATAAGCACATCCTTAAAAGGTCCCTAGTCGTGGGAGTTTCGAGACAGGGCATCGATTCTCCAGAGTAGACTAGTGTATACAGTCGAGACCCCGACGAGGGGCGGTGGCCGGTCTCATAAGCCAGTGGTGTCTGTTGGTTCACCTAAGATGTATACAGGTGCTCATTGGGTTATGAGTACACCGGACAGGACTCGCCGGGAACATGCTAGTTGGTCTTATACCTGACGTCAGATAGCAGTTCCCAGGTGACATGTGTACAGGTTAGTTCATCGACCTGGGGATCGTCATTTGTCTCGTGTGAGTTCCCACTGTACTTTGATTACTACCCTACCACGGCTCAAAGGAGTCGTGCAAACAGGTTTTAGTTGGGTACAGTCCCGAGCCACATGGAGGCAGTGAGCGGATCTTCGGGGGTTTGTCTCTCCCGGTATTGGGGGTGAGGTCGCGCTGTGTCTAGGAGAGCCATTACACGAAGTCCTTGGCCAAGGCAGGAGATTTACTGGTAGGTATTCCAGTAATATCTCAGGGTGTTCTGGGCTACACTCCGACACGACTTGTACCGCTTTTGGGGGTCTGACTTTTACCCACCCCCTAGGCCCGACATGCGATGCTCATAGACGAACGGACCGGACTGTACGGATATTGTCACTGACAGGCTCAGTAAGGGTGTCAGGATGAGTTCGCTCATCGACGTCCCTTTTTAGTCAATAGCTGGTGGCCCGTTACGTATTGGCTTATACCTCTGACGTGCTAGTGGTTAAATCCACAGCCATAGTATTGACGAGTCTTTAGAGTCCACCACACTTTCAGTTACTCAGGCTTTCGGGCGAAACGCTGTAGAGGCCGTATGGAGATATGGCAGGGTCCGATCAGATACGTGCGGTATTGCACGGATCAGGATCGGACGGTTTGTACTAGAGGCCGTATAGATATATGGCAGGGTTCGATCAGATACGTGCGGTATTGCACGGATCAGGATCGGACGGATATTACTAGCCGGCTTTGGTTTAAGCCGGATCCTAGTTTAGTACAGTATAGATTTTGTCTCATTGCATTTGTATCCGGACGGAATACAGATGCGGGTGTGTATGCACAGTATCGGGGTTTTCCTGTAATTTATTATGGGACCAGTTTTCTGGAGTTGCCAGTTTGCATTCCGTTCCGGCCGGTTTTCGTTTGTTCTTTCCCGGCCGGACTTTTCCGATGGAGGGGGTTATTTGCAAGTTTGCAAATAACATTTGTGGAGGGGTTTTCTTGCTTATGGATTAATTATGATACCATTCTTTTCTACATCATTCTTTTGCATTAATTGTGATTGGAAAGGGTATGGGTTGATTAAGGTGTAAGCATGGTTGATGTTTGTTTGTGGTCACCCCTTCACTTTACACTACCATCACCTCCCTCTTGTTCTTTGGTTCACCCCTCCACCATTCTCCATTTAGAGAGGGCCGGCCACAAATTTGGGAGAGGAGAGAAAATGAGAGCTTTGATTTTGGTGGTGTGGCAAATTTCATTCATCTCATTTTTGATACAAGGAAAAATGAAAGCACCATTTTTCATACCTTCATTCCTCCACATCCATGGCAACCAATACCCCAAAGTGAGACACAACTCTACACTATATTCTACAGCACATCTTGGGCACGTCGACTTGCCAGCTTCGTGCCCGAGTTGCCTCGGTATTGAGGTGGGAGCCCGTAAAAGATGCAGGCGATGTGGTGCCCTTCCGGCAAGGAGGCGACGACCGGAGTTTCCGCGGGAGATCGGGACGATGACGAGAAGACCGGAGGACTCGGATCACTCGGTATATCTCTAACCCGTCTTGTAGTTAGCTAGACCTAGTTTAATGGCCCGATCCGGGGTTTAGTGCGCGGAGGTGCCGGTTTGCTAAGTTCGCAAAACTAAAGTTTATCACCGTTTCCGCATTTGGCCGTCGGATTGACGGCCGGGGCGCCTCCGTGCACTTACAGTGGTATCAGAGCCTCGCCATTAACTTCGTCTAGCTTCGTTTGATGTGTTTTGCATTTCCGATCGACCAAAATTCCAAAATCTACTTTTTCACTCACATCAGTTTTCTGTCGAATTTTTTCTGGCTCTAAAAATTTTTCAGGTTGTCTCAGAATGATGTGCAGGGAGTTCTAAGAACACTGGAAAAATTCGACAACACAATCCCTCAGTAAGACCGCGGATCCGCGGCCATTGACCTTTCTTAGGCCACGGATCCGCCGCAGTTGTGAGGGATCATGTGATCGTTTTTTTTTTTGCAGTGGGCTTGTGGGCTAAAAATAGGGGTTTTGGAATATTAAAATTGAGCCCAGATTTTCTACGAGTGCTACAGTATTTCTTGGGGGCCCACTTGTTAATTTTTGATCAATCGGATATTTTAAACACATTTTTCCCAGTATTTACATTATATCTGCGACCGTGAATGTCACTTGATCGGTAAATCCGGTCTAACTGCATTAGCCCGGTTAGACGGATTTGCGAACGTGATTTTCACGTTGATGTTTTGTGATTTTGCTGTGTTGTTGCGGATTGGTCGTGGGGGATAGCCTGGATGCAATGCTAGTACAGTTTTGTTGTATCATGTACATTTGATATTGCGGGGCGAGCGTCCGACATGTGGACTGCTGTCACTGCCTGTTTGTATTATTCTTTTGGGGCACGACCTGGTTGCGGTCGATGTACCCGTTGTATGTATATTTTACTTTCTGTACTAGGTTTACCCCGCGGAGGGGTGCACGGATAGCCGGGTTCTAGAAGGCACAAGCCCGCATCTCATGGCATTGGGACGGAGGGGGCTTCACTCCAGGATTGGCTGGCTATTCGCCGCACTCGTAGGGGGAATAGGATTTCATTGCACAGGCTATCTACACAACCAGGGGAACGTCGGGTTTCAGTAGTGGCTCTGTGAAACCCGGGGATCCCAGATATCTGTATTGTTCTGTGATGCTGTACATTTCTGTGATGTTGCATTTTATTCACGCCTTGAGCGAAATATAATATATTGGTATATATATTAGTAGATGTTGTATATGTTTTTCATCCGCGCTAGTCCAGTCCCCGCTCTGTCGTTAGTTAGCTAACCTAACGGGTGATGACGGGACCCAGTGGCGAATGCGGATGGCATATACGTACGTCAGTATATTTTCGTTCTTTGTGGTGTGATCAATTGATGGGACTGCATTGATTCGGATCAATGCAAGATAAACAAACCTATTCTGATGTTGTTGGAACACTTTTCAAAAAGCTGTTATTGCAAGGACGTTCACTTTTGTTTTGCATCGTGGTATTCATTTGGAATATCCTGCTCCTCAGTCGACGAGGCAAGGGCCGAGATCCCTTCACCGGGAGTGACCCCTTAGACAGAAGTTTGCGTCAGGGCATTAACTTCACTATAGCCGATTACTTTTGCTTTGCATCGCGGTATTCAGTTGGAATATCCTGCACCTCATTCTACGGGGAAAGAGCCGAGATCCCTTCACCGGGAGTGACCTCTTTAGTAAAGGTTTTCGTCACTATATTTTCTAAAAAGCTATCCGTTCCTTCAACGATATCAAGTTCATTACGTTAAAGGTTTTCGCCAGAAACCATTCGTAGCCCTCCGTCGTTTCTGATGGGTAGCACGTAGTATTCATGCTATGTTTGTTGGCCTTCGTCAAGGCATAGTGTATGGTAGCTGCTTGTTGCCTTTCTGCAGCATAGATAGATGCGTTGGTTTGGGACAGTCGTATAGCCTTGTTGGCCTTCGTCAAGGGCTTGTGCGGGTGGGTTCAAATCAACCTGGAGAATGACGGGTAGAACTTGACATGTGACTTATGATTTGTTGGCCTTCGTCAAGGTCATAAGAGCATGGGGTAAAAATCCACATCGGGAGTTTCAAAAGAACTGAAACTTGCCAGATATGCGCATACCTTCTGGAGTGTTATAGCGTGAGCGGATTCCGTCACGTTATCATGCGATGATAGTTGGATCCCGATTCCCACTGATGAGTTGGTTTACTCCTCGGGTATCCCCGACTAATTCTTCTTTCAGGTTTGGAGGAGAATTTGAGGTACAGTGGGAGGTTTCCAGATTAGATAAATTGGTAACCATTCTGATCTAGGTTAGAGTGCACGCTGACTGTTTCTTTTCTCTCTCTCTCTGGCAGCGACCATTGACCCGACCCTAAGACTATGACTCAGTGACCAAGTTGACCGAACCTTCTTAACACTGGCTTTTGGATTGTCAGAGTTGCAGACCTCATTGCCACTCCTACTTTTACCCTTTTCTCCAGGACACCCCGTATTGCTACGAACGTCCACTTCCATTGGACAAAACCATCGTATGGTTAGATACGAACTCGAAGGAATTATTCGAGGATGGTTTCTGGTTCTGGAGAAAACGGATAGGATTATTCAGTTGTCTTTTCCCTTTTACCTTCTCTCAAATTGTGAGTACTCCTTGGTTTAGGAGATAGTACACTTATTACGCAAATTGGATAGTCTTCTTCCAAACCTTAGGCTGGTGCCGACCGGTAGGGAATGAAGAAAACCAATTAGCCTAAACGGTGTGCAGAAGGTATTAAGATTAAGACAAAGCAAGGGATTAGTAAGAGGGCAAAGTAAATTGCGACTGATATTCACGACCAAACCAAGTATTTCTTCGCCAATCCTAAATCACCTTTGTATTTCTCCAGGACACTCCATATCACTACGAAGATCCACAGTTTATTGGATACTCCATCGTATGGTTATATACGAACTCGAAAGGAACTTGTTCCAGTTCGGGGATGGATTCTGGTCCAGGAGAAATAGGAATAAGGTTTATTCGGTTGTCTTTTATCTTCACCTTCTCTCGCATTGCGAGTGCTCCTAGGACTAGGACAGTACACCCATTATGCTTATTGGATAGTCTTCTTCCAAACCATAAGCTGGTGCCGAACGGTAGGGAAGGAAGAAAACCAATTGGCCTAAAGGGGTGTGCAGAAGGTAATGACTAAAGACATATAAAGGGATTTGGAGAGGTGGCAAAGATCTATACGGTTATAGTTGTGAATCTGTATAATGGTAGAGGCATTACTAGGAATACCAGAATACCCCATCGAAACATTTCAATGTTTCAGTTCTACTGTGTACTGTTAAAAGAAAACTGATTTCCTGATTAGACACTTACTCCAGGGTATGTATTTACCAGGTTTGATTCTCACATCTGTATGGCTTTACAGATGATGAGTGGGAGTAAGTTATTGGGAATTGGGTGATCATCCTCATTATATCGGGATTCGTTGTAATCGGTGATATTTGAGGAGATCACCTGGGCTGTTTGCCGGTCGGCAAATATTTGGTTTTGAATATCCGCTGTTGTGCACCAATTTCAAATTGATATATCTGTACGTCTATTTTCATAGAGTGAGATATACCTTTTGATATTATGTCGATGACATTTACCTATATCAGTGGATGGTTAGGTAAGGAGCATTAAACAGCGGTGTAATTCTTCTTAACCATAAGTACAGTTTTCAACCTACGACACACAGTGAAAGAGTTGTTAGACTCGGCGGACTTATACAGAGTATTGTATGTTGTCCAGTGTCCATTAGGACAGAGGGGTTGGTCCTCATACTATATTCTGTTTACTTTTAACATCTCTAGTTCTTAGACATGTGTTTCATAGAAACACAGGGTCTAAGTTTTGAGGAGTTATAGGTATTTGAATAGAGTAGAGAACCAGGTGTAGCAAGTATCGGGATTCTTCAAGGTGATCGAAGATGTAGATACTTGTGTATGGTATTCAGTTGATAGTAATGATAAAGAGAAATTGCTTCTCTTTCAGGTTACTCATAATTGGAAGCATTCCTAAGTTGAGTAACGCTGATCGGCCTCTCTCCATTTAGTTGACATGCACTGGAGACAGCTGCATGATTTGAATCTGGTTCAATTAAATCAGTGCCTCTGGTTCTATATTGGATATAGTACAGTTCATATCTTAACATTGTTAAGGTACGGGGAGTTGTCCGGCTTATGATTAAAACCAGACTCTGAATAACTCAAGGCACGCTTCTGTAATGGCTGTTTGTGGGTTGACCCAGGCTATGACGAGGGTTGATTTTCTACCATCTGGCGGATCAATAGAAATATTGTTCTGGACTCGCCACAGTTTTAATAAAAATGGATTTTTCGAAAACAGAAGTGGGAGTATGGTAGAACTGGAAGTGATTCCAGAACCGCAAACGATTACTGAAGATTTGATAAGGAACCTAAAGATTCAATCTGATTTGACATTCCATTGGCCACTCCGCAGATAAGGTGGGTAACTTCAGGCACCCGAGAGGTACTCCGGTAGCCTCAAGGACGGTGACAGGGAAGTTCTTGTTTACCCACACTTGTCATTGCTGTTGTTCCAGGCTGCGAGGCCCGGCAGGAGGATGAGTATAGCGTCGTTCTAAACTAGCTTTAGAAGTGCACGTCTATATGACTCTGCCAGAGGGTTGTCGTAGTCAGTAGGAGCAGCGGAAGCATTGGTGGACATCAGGCTTATGTCTATTTATAGACTAAAGCAGATGTAGCGGAGATAGATCATCTATTTCTGATATGACAGTCATGGGTTTGACGTCAACAGAATAGGGGATGGATCTGTTCAGAAGGTAGTAGGGTGTGATATCCGGCTTTTGGATGACATACACAAAGTAGGAAGTGATATTCCTATACTACGATCGGTTATACTTTGGTCGTCACACAGTGGTTTCTCCACATGGGACTTGGACATTATATCAGACATACTGGTTACTAGGTCTATGGTTTTAGATCTAGATTAGGGTGGTTTCCCAATCAGGGTACTTTGATAGCATTCTAAGAGTATTTAGAATGGACGACTCCTGGCACGGTAGTGTACCTGCAGGTGATGGAGTCACCCTCTCTAAAGGTGTCTTATAGACTAAAGTAGGGAGGGATGTGCTTGATTGGCAGATCACTTGCTTAGGCAATTGAGTCAATCATGAGATGTCAAGTACCACACCAGATGTTGTTCTTGCACTAGATGCAATAAGTTGATATTGATCCAATCCTGGAGAAACAGTCGGAAGCAGTTATAGAACATAAGTGGATGTTCTAGGGATATGATAACGACAGCCTCATTTAGGAGACAGTTATCATTCCAGGCTTCCAAGGTGACCCGGACGACAAGGAGGTTGTCAGAGTTATAGTTTTTCCCTCTGACGAGGGGCAGTATTTTGGACAGGTGATCCAGGCAGATACTGAGGGAGGCATGGCGCAGGATACTGATTAAGTTCAGTTGACGATACAGTCTAAAGAAGTTTGGATTTGGAGTTCATTTATGAGCTAGGTCCCATCAGACATCCAGACATTCTAAGACAGGTATTGCTCATTTCGGGAGATGGCATTCTCCGCGAACTTGAGATTTAGAGAGACATAGAAAGAAACATCTGAGCGGATCCACTCGCTGAGGCTATTCCTCGAACGCAATAGTTTCGCAAACGAGCTTTGTGAGACTGACCAGTAGAGGAGTTGGGTGTTCGGTATCACACGGGCTGTGAGTATGCGACATCGCAATAATTAGCCTTGAGTGCAAGTGGGTGATTGTTGGAGATAGTGCCCTCAGAGTCAATTATTGGGTCACAGGCACGTGATTGCAATGATTGAGGGAGGACCTATCCCGGTAGGACAGTCATACTCGAGATGATAGTATGCTATCTGGTTTACCTTTATCATCGTGTACTGCTTTAGGTGACCTGACAGGTCACTATTGCACGTTGATAGAGCCCCTAGGATTCTTGCTTGGCTGCCAGCAGTATGAGGGCGATCATATAAGTGAGAGCTGGAGTTTATAAGCACATCCTTAAAAGGTCCCTAGTCGTGGGAGTTTCGAGACAGGGCATCGATTCTCCAGAGTAGACTAGTGTATACAGTCGAGACCCCGACGAGGGGCGGTGGCCGGTCTCATAAGCCAGTGGTGTCTGTTGGTTCACCTAAGATGTATACAGGTGCTCATTGGGTTATGAGTACACCGGACAGGACTCGCCGGGAACATGCTAGTTGGTCTTATACCTGACGTCAGATAGCAGTTCCCAGGTGACATGTGTACAGGTTAGTTCATCGACCTGGGGATCGTCATTTGTCTCGTGTGAGTTCCCACTGTACTTTGATTACTACCCTACCACGGCTCAAAGGAGTCGTGCAAACAGGTTTTAGTTGGGTACAGTCCCGAGCCACATGGAGGCAGTGAGCGGATCTTCGGGGGTTTGTCTCTCCCGGTATTGGGGGTGAGGTCGCGCTGTGTCTAGGAGAGCCATTACACGAAGTCCTTGGCCAAGGCAGGAGATTTACTGGTAGGTATTCCAGTAATATCTCAGGGTGTTCTGGGCTACACTCCGACACGACTTGTACCGCTTTTGGGGGTCTGACTTTTACCCACCCCCTAGGCCCGACATGCGATGCTCATAGACGAACGGACCGGACTGTACGGATATTGTCACTGACAGGCTCAGTAAGGGTGTCAGGATGAGTTCGCTCATCGACGTCCCTTTTTAGTCAATAGCTGGTGGCCCGTTACGTATTGGCTTATACCTCTGACGTGCTAGTGGTTAAATCCACAGCCATAGTATTGACGAGTCTTTAGAGTCCACCACACTTTCAGTTACTCAGGCTTTCGGGCGAAACGCTGTAGAGGCCGTATGGAGATATGGCAGGGTCCGATCAGATACGTGCGGTATTGCACGGATCAGGATCGGACGGTTTGTACTAGAGGCCGTATAGATATATGGCAGGGTTCGATCAGATACGTGCGGTATTGCACGGATCAGGATCGGACGGATATTACTAGCCGGCTTTGGTTTAAGCCGGATCCTAGTTTAGTACAGTATAGATTTTGTCTCATTGCATTTGTATCCGGACGGAATACAGATGCGGGTGTGTATGCACAGTATCGGGGTTTTCCTGTAATTTATTATGGGACCAGTTTTCTGGAGTTGCCAGTTTGCATTCCGTTCCGGCCGGTTTTCGTTTGTTCTTTCCCGGCCGGACTTTTCCGATGGAGGGGGTTATTTGCAAGTTTGCAAATAACATTTGTGGAGGGGTTTTCTTGCTTATGGATTAATTATGATACCATTCTTTTCTACATCATTCTTTTGCATTAATTGTGATTGGAAAGGGTATGGGTTGATTAAGGTGTAAGCATGGTTGATGTTTGTTTGTGGTCACCCCTTCACTTTACACTACCATCACCTCCCTCTTGTTCTTTGGTTCACCCCTCCACCATTCTCCATTTAGAGAGGGCCGGCCACAAATTTGGGAGAGGAGAGAAAATGAGAGCTTTGATTTTGGTGGTGTGGCAAATTTCATTCATCTCATTTTTGATACAAGGAAAAATGAAAGCACCATTTTTCATACCTTCATTCCTCCACATCCATGGCAACCAATACCCCAAAGTGAGACACAACTCTACACTATATTCTACAGCACATCTTGGGCACGTCGACTTGCCAGCTTCGTGCCCGAGTTGCCTCGGTATTGAGGTGGGAGCCCGTAAAAGATGCAGGCGATGTGGTGCCCTTCCGGCAAGGAGGCGACGACCGGAGTTTCCGCGGGAGATCGGGACGATGACGAGAAGACCGGAGGACTCGGATCACTCGGTATATCTCTAACCCGTCTTGTAGTTAGCTAGACCTAGTTTAATGGCCCGATCCGGGGTTTAGTGCGCGGAGGTGCCGGTTTGCTAAGTTCGCAAAACTAAAGTTTATCACCGTTTCCGCATTTGGCCGTCGGATTGACGGCCGGGGCGCCGCCGTGCACTTACAAAACCATGCTTCACTCACTCCTTTAAAAGTCTCCCCATTTTCCACCTCATTTTCTGTTTTCTCAAAATAGAAAATCAACCATGCTATATATATATATATATATATGTATATATCACATATATATTAATATATATATATAAAGATAAGCAAACAATTAGTAAGCAATAATATTAGTTAATATATAATTATATCAAATATAAATATATATATATCATATTATTAAATCAACACTTGATTTAATAATCCGGTTATATCACATATAACCGACTAATATCATTTATCTGTATATCATATTATCAAATCAACACTTGATTCAATAATCTGGTTATATTACATATAACCTATCTGATAACAAATAACCGCCAGATTAGAATACGGTATTACATACTCGTATTTAATTAGGCCCCCGCACATATCAACATATGTGCCCTACTTCATTTCGCTTGAACTAGGAAACTTTTGTGTGGGGCTCTAAAGACTCATCAATACGCTAGTAGTAGGTAAATATCACATCAGTTACCTATAAGCCGTCAGCGGTACCAGCTGGACGTAACGGCTACCCAGGTATTGAGCGAATAGAAGATCAACAAGCAAGCTTATCTAAACTCCCATGAAGCCTATATGTAACACTTATCGTACAGTCCGATCTCTTCGTCTGATATGTCGCATATCGAGTCTGGGGGTGGAATCGTCAGACCCCAATAACTTGATAAGTCATGCCGATGTAAGGCCTATAACAGTACGAGAAACTACTGATAACACTTACCAGTAAATCTCATCAACAGCCCTGGCCAGGGACTTTCTGTTATAGCCAATCGAGCATAGCGCAACATCAACTCCCTATACCGGGAGAGACGTAACCCCTCCTATCACTCATTGCCTCTACTTGACTCGGGACTGTACCCAAATTCCACCTGTTTGCATGACTCCTTGAGCCGTGGTTGGGAGGAAATCAAAGCACAGTATGAACCACACAAGACACTATGACGATTTCGGGTCTACAGACTAACCTGTACAAGTGTCACCAGAGAATTCCTATCTGACAATAGGTATAGTACCATCTAGAAGTTCTCGGCGAGTCCTGTTTAGTGTGCCCATTCTCTAATGAGCACATGTTTACAATCTTTGATGTCAAACACCAATGGATATGGGATCAACCATCGCCCCATACAGGGTCAAGAAATGTACACACTAGTATACTCTGGAATATCAATGCCTCGTCTCGATATTCCCTCGACTAGGAACAATTGAAGGATGTGCTTGTGGACTACCCAGGTCCCAGTAGTATGATCGGCATCATACTCCTGGTACTCAAGTCTACATCCTAAAGGCTTTATCAACATGTATATGAGAGACAGTATAATAATACCAGCGAACATGTTAAGATAAAGGCAACCAGATAGCATACTATCATGTCGAGCAAGAAAGTACTCCATATATATGTCCAAGCATCCACTATATCATACAATAATGGCCTATAGGGCATACATATCACTAACAATCTCCCACTTGCACTAAGGCCAGTTGTTGTAGTATCTCATACTTAACATCCCAAAAAGTCTCTCGATTAGCATCTGGGGGAGGGCCTTGGTGAGTGGATCCGCTATGTAATCCTCTGTGTCAACTCTCCTGACCTCGATCTCCCAGCGATCTACTATCTCCCTGATCAGGTGATACCTCCAAAGAATATGTCTGGATCACTGATGGGACCGGGGTTCCTTGGCCAAAGCCACAGCTCCATTGTTATCATAATACACAGGTATTAGATGCTCAATGGATGTAACCACACCAAGTTCAGCTATGAACTTCTTCATCTAAATAGCCTCTTTAGCAGCATCGTCGGCAGCGATGTATTCAGCTTACATCGTCGAGTCTGCTATGGTATCTTGCTTGGAACTCTTCCAACATACCGCCTCTCCATTGAGAGTGAAGACAAAACCCGAGACCGACATACTGTCTTCCTTATCATTCAGGAAGCTCGAATCGGTAAAAGACTCCACCTGGAGTTCACCGTTACTATACACCAAGAACATTCCTTTAGTCCTTCTCAAGTACTTAAGAATGTTCTTCACAGTTGCCCAGTGTTTCTCCCCTGGATCTGATTGATACCTGCTCACTACACCTAGTGAGTAAGCTACATCTGGTATGGTATATAACATCGCATACATGATAGACCCGACTGCCGAAGCATAGGGTATCCCATGCATGCGAGCCCTCTCCAAATCAGTCTTGGAAGACATCTCTTTGGAGAGAGTGATTCCTGAACAAGCAGGTAAATTACCACACTTAGAATCTTCATACTAAATCTCTTTAGTATGGTGTCTATGTACCTGGATTGGGACAATCCCAACATCCGTCTAGATCTATCTCTATAGACCTTTATCCCCAGGATGTAGGTGGAATCACCTAAATCTTTCATGGAGAACTTTTGTGATAAGAAGAGCTTGACCGGGTGTAGCATAGGAACATCGTTTCCTATTAAGAGTATGTCATCCACGTACAATACGAGAAAGACAACCATACTCTCTACAACCTTCTTGTATATACATGGTTCATCTACATTTTTGATTAAGTCAAACTCATTGATAGCTTCATCAAAATAGATGTTCCAGCTCCGCGATACCTTCTTTAATCCTTAGATTGATTTAAGCAGCTTGCACACGCTTCCACTGCTCCCACTGTCTATGAAGCCTTTTGGCTGTGTCATATACACGCTCTCTTCTAAATCACCATTTAGAAAAGCGGTCTTGACGTCCATCTGCCAGATTTCGTAGTCATGGTATGCAGCAATGGCAAGTAGGATCCTGATGGACTTAAGCATAACCACTGGTGAAATGGTTTCATCACAGCCAACACCTGGTTGTTGATGAAAACCTTTTGCTACAAGTATAGTTTTGAAGGTCTCAACCTTTCCATCTACACCAATTTTCTTCTTAAAGATCCACCTGCTCCCGATGGGTTTTAACCCTTCAGGAGCAACTTTCAAAGTCCATACGTTGTTGGTGTACGTAGATTCCTTCTCAGATCGCATAGCATACAGCAATTTCACAGAGTCTCCACTTGTGATGGCCTGCTCGAAACTAGTTGGGTCATCATCTTCCATAATGTAATCCTTGCTCCCACCGTCTATGAGAAAACTGTAGTATCTCTCAGGTTGATAAGGAACCCTACTAGATCTGTGGAGTGGCTGAGGTTCGTCGGGGACTATTGAATCCTCCGGTTCTACCAAATCGTCAGTTATAGTTTGTGTTGCTGGAACTTCTTCCAGTTTTACTTCATTGCCATTAATTTCTTTTACAAGAAATTCCTTTTCTAAAAAGGTGGCATGTTGAGAAACAAACACTTTTTGTTCCTCAGAATGGTAGAAGATATACCCATAAGAAAGCTTTAGATATCCTACAAACTTGCACAAAACAGACCTTGCCTCGAGCTTGTCCGGATTTTACTTTTTAACATAGGCCGGACAACCCCATATCTTAACTCGTTTAAGAGATAGTCTCTTCCCATTCCATATCTCATGTGGAGTGGTAGGCATGGATTTGGTCGGAACTCTATTCAATAGGTATGTGTTCATATTAGAATTTTACACTTTTATACCACCCATTCTTGATCGCATTGCATATAGGTAGGTACTTTTGATCCGTGTTTGCTATATAATTACAGGTTATAGGTTCTCAGTTCAAAACAATGAAAATCAAGAGCAGTCACGATAAATTCAGGACAACTGCCAACAACAGATAAAACTTCGGGTTTCCGCTCACCATCCGTCAGGTGACGCCTACCAGTTCGAGAGACAGATGTCAATCAAAGATCATTCATGCACAAAGCACAAGAGAGGCAGCACAAGAATCGAGATGATAACACGGAGCTCAAGAAAATCAAGGCAAAAAGTCCACATTCTTTCATCTTTTTGGACTGTTGAGAATCTGGGAGAAAAATGGAATGATTATGATAAACCAAGTGTACTAAAAAAAGCAATAAATGAACATGGATTACCCCAGAAAAAAACGAGAATGAAAATCCTCCAAAGCGACGCGGAACCGCGACCGATGTGGCATTTATACGGCGGTTCCACGGCCGAGTCAACTCAGAGTCGGAAGATATTTTCAGGGTACTTTTGTAATTGTGTATGGGCTCAGAATTTGGCCCTAGGGTTTTGTCTATCTGCCTATAAATAGCCCTTCAAGCTAAGTGAGGATGCTTATTCTTTTGTTAGGATTAGACTAGTTTAGTTTGTAACTTCTTTTTCTTCTCCATCTTTCCTCCATTAACATTGTTGTGAGCTTTTGAGTGAATGATGAATAAAGAAAAGTTCTTTTCATATGCATGTTTTATAATTTAGTTCTTATATTTGTTGTTTGTAATTCTCTTTGTTAAAGTAGTAGTTGTTTGTTTGTTTTTTTGTTTGTTTGCTTGTTCTTCTTCTCTTTTCTTTTATCCTTGCAACCATGATGCTTAAGTGTGATCCTTGCCTAAGTGAGGTCCCAAATAGCTAGTTGTAATTTTCTACCTCATTTATTTCATCATCTTTGTTTTTTTTATTTTCTTTTTCTTTTATAATGGGTGAGTAGTTTCTCACTTGTTAGGGTATGATAAGGAATGTTTGAGAGAAGCAAATCTCTCTCACTCTTTTCTTTGCCCAACATCTTAATTCGAACTCCCGTTAAGGAAACCACAATCCGCTCCCTACGGCACCCAATCCTACATGATAGCGGTGATACCCTAGTGAGACTGTTTGTGGTTGAATTGACCAGAGGTTATGGCTAAGAGCCAAGAACGGACGGACAAGGACCAAAAGGAATGAACTAAGCGTTAGAAAGCCTACCTTATACTTGCAAGTTTCCATCCTAGTCGTGCTAATCCCCGTTGTTGCCGATTACCGTAACGTTGATATTAAGAGCGGAAAACGAAAGAAGTGAGCGAACTCCTAACTCAAACTAACCTAATCCTAATCCTAACAAGATTTTTTATCATATATATTTAGCACATAGTTAATCTTGAACAAACCTGGACAATTTGGACTTAACTCGTTAAAACACTAAGAAAAAAATTCACATCTCTTCGTGGACAGACCCGTACTCATCTGGCTAGCTACCAAGCGAAACCGTCTTGATTGTGGTAATTAAAACTAGCATACTAAAAATCTATCAATCAGTATGCAGCTATCTCAAGTGCATAACCCCAAAAAGGAAATAGGCAACTCAACATTACTCATCATAGAGAGCACCATATCTGATAGGGTGCGATTCCTCCGCTCCGAAACTCCATTGTGTTGTGGTGTATACGGAGTAAGCTGAGAGAGAATCCCATTCTCTTTTAACTAGTCTCTGAATTCCGTGCTCAAGTAGTTTCCTCCCCGATCAGATCGAAGGATTTTAATACTTTTACACGTCTGGTTCTCAACTTCGTATTTATATTCCTTGAATTTCTCAAAAGATTCAGATTTGTGTTTCATCAGGAACACATGTCCGTATCTTGAGAGATCATCAGTGAATGTAATAAAGTACGAGGAACAATTCCTAGCATGTGTAGACAAAGGACGGCATACATCACTATGTATCAGTCCCGAGAGTTCAGTAGCTCTTTCTCCGTGTCCAGTAAACGGAGTTTTGGTCATCTTGCCTTTGAGACTTGACTGACAAGTTTCATAAGATGTAAATTCGAACGGATTCAAATATCCATCCTTATGCAACTTACCCAGTCTTGTCGCATTGATATGACCAAGTCTACAATGCCACAAGAAGGCTTTATTCATTTCTGAACTGTTCCTCTTGTGTGTGTTCTGTATACTTAGAACTGTTTTGTGATTTAGAACGTATATACCGTTATACAACATACCATACCCAATCAACACTTGATTTTGGAAAACATTCACAATATTTTTGGTATGAAATAACAATCGCTAAGAATTATTGTGTTACCACTTGGTAATACAGGGTGATATTCGCCAACTGCTTTGGTTGCAACAATTGCACCATTCCCTTCTCTGAGAGACATATCACCTTTTTCCTAGTTCTCTACCTCTATTTAACCCATGTAATAAATTACATATGTGGGATCATGATCCGGTATCTAATACGCAGGACATAGAGCAAACTAAGAAACAGTTCTCGATAACAAACACACCCGAAGAAGATGCACCAGCATGCTCCTTCTTCGTATGGGTGGCGTGAGAATTCGGGGATTCTACTATTCCTTGCTCAGACTTATGACATTCATAAGATAGAGCGGAACCTAGCCCAGTATAATAAGTGGGTTCAGTCAATACATCCATATTATTATCTTGATTAAGGCGTGTCATTAGTCGCTACAAAGAGAGAGAGAGAGAAGGATATTCACTTTTGTGCGCGCTCTTTGCAAGATTAGATTGGTTATTATTTTATCTAATCAGGATAGCTCCAACGGTTTTTATCAAATCTTCCTTCAAACCCTAAAAGGTAAGATTAGCCGGGATTAATTACACCTTACAAATTTGCCAATCGTCGGCCAGGCAGGTATTGGAACTCCGAGGGAGTCTCCCCATGCTTTCGCATGTAACTAATTAAATAACCTTGTTTCCACAGGGGCATAACCCCGTTAACACCTTTCTTAGACACCTAATGGATCGGCTAATTGTACTTAGGCAGAACACTGTGGTCGCGAGCACCCGAGTGGATGCTTTTGGCAATGGGGTTCTCCTAAAGTCACTTGGTCGGGGCTATAGGGTGTGGCTGCCTAGTAAAGTTATCAGGCGAGTATTCGCGTACGATGGAGTTTCGATACGAATCGAAACTTCATGGCAATCGATCAAAAGAGAATAACATTCTTGATTTACAATCACTAACTAGTTTTCACAAAACTAATTAAATGTGGATTCCAAATATTGTATCACATATCAAACTTAAATCCGAAATGATGTAAAAATACGACTACGAAACACTCCAAATAGCCCTAATTGAAAAGTTAACATCACATGCAATCTGGGCTAATCAAACATAAATATGAAACCCTAAACCCAACACATCATAACACAAAAAAATTCGGGCCCAAAATCTTGTAGTGTGACCGGCGAGGCCGACCAAAATGATAGTTTCGCCGGTTGGATTTTTGTGTTTTGGCCTCGAATTTCTCAAGTGTTCTATTTACATCAAATATAACATCTATACTTGTTTAAAAAAATTTCAGAGATCATTTTAAAATCGACAGAAAGTTGATGTTTGGGTTTACTGTTTCGGAGTTGTTTCGGTTTCGTGGTTTTAAAAATATCGTCTAATCTTCTAGATTTGGCTCTGATACCATGAAAGTGTTTGTTAGCATCACCACTGGGTTTTACTAGCATCAAACATGCCAATTTAAAAATTTCGGGGTGCTAATTAACACTAAACAAGATTTTAAACTAGATGATTGAGGTTTAACACGATATAACATAAACTTTACACTAAAAGAATAAAGCTACAACCTTTGTAGACCGTATCCTTCTCTTCTCAAGCTCCGTGTAGTAGTCCACGTGACTCCACTAGGCTCCACTTGAAGTTAGATCGAGCTTCCTTTGCGATCTTTGTGCCGAAGATGATCCACCCGAAGCTCCACTAATCCAAGCTACCTTTTCACTAAACTCTTTAGTGAAATAAACACACTACACCAAAATGCTAATCTAGTGTATGATGATGAAGTAGGGGTGTTGTTTGCTCACTAGGGTTCTCACAAGCTCAAGGGTTCATAACTCATGTGAGGGATTGAGCTTGGACGTGGAGGTGAAGAAGATGGAGAGAGCTAGAGAGCAAGGAGCTCATGTGAAGAATAATGAACTAACTCTTGTAGATAAAGCAAGTCAAGAATGGCTTGATTAAATGAACTCTATTATTAAAGCAGGGAATTCATTTCAATAAAGAAATAAACCAGACTTCAATAGTAAAGCTAAACCATGCTTCACCCATTCCTTTAAAAGTCTCACCATTTTCTACCTCATTTTCTATTTTCTCAAAATATAAAATCAACCATGCTTCATATAATATATATATATATATATCACATATATATTAATATATATATATATAAAGATAAGCAAATAATTAGCGAGCAATAATATTAGTTAATATATAATTATATCAAATATAAATATATATCATATTATTAAATCAACACTTGATTTAATAATCCAGTTATATCACATATAACCGAGTAATATCATTTATCTGTATATCATTATCAAATCAACACTTGATTCAATAATCCGGTTATATCACATATAACCTAACCGATAACAAATCACCGCTAAATTAGAATACGGTATCATAAACTCTTATTTAATCAGGAACATATGTGCCCTATTTCGTTTCGCTTAAATTAGGAAACATCTATGTGGGACTCTAAAGACTCGTAAATACGCCAGCAGTAAGTAATGATCACATCAGTTACCCAAAAGCCGTCAGTGGTGCTAGCTGGACGTAACGACTACTCAGGTATTGAGCGATTAGAAGATCAACAACCAAGCTTGTCCAAACACCAGCCTATAGGTAACACTTACCGTACAGTCTGGTCTTTTCGTCTGATATGTCGCATATCGAGTCCGAGGGTGGAATCGTCAGAACTTGATAAGTCATGCCGATGTGTGGCCTATAACGGTAAAAGAAACTACTGATAACTCTTACCAGTAAATCTCATCAACAGCCCTGGCCAGGGACATCCTGTTACAGCCAATCGAGCATAGCGCAATATCAACTCCCTATACCGGGAGAGACGAAACCCCTCCTATCGCTCATTGCCACCATGTGACTCAGGACTGTACCCAAAATCCACCTGTTTGCATGACTCTTTTGAGCCGTGGTTGTCACGACCCGAAATGGCACGCGACTGGCACTTAAATCATATGAAGTCTATAGGTCCCCATCTAATTCAAGTAAGCCAAAATCCCAGAAATCTAAACCATTTAAAAGAAGAAGTAAAGGAAAACTTAGGTTTTAAGTAAGTGTTTTAAGAAAATAAGCCGCAGTAAGCATTTCTAAAACGTCAAGTCTTTTCCGAAAATTTCGGCAGAGTTTCCTTTGTAAATACTGGCCCCAAACGGGTACAAATATGAATAATATACATACTGAATAAAGGCATCCCCAAGCGGGAACTAGCTCTTCGCCAATTGACGAATACAACCACGCAAGACATGTAATATACAACGCCGAAGGGCGAGGATCCAAAACTCAGAAAGAAAACTAATATCCTCAAGAAAACCAGGAAAAAACCATAATAATACAAGCGCGACTCTAAGGTCGAAAGAATATACACCGGTCTTCTAAGTCTATCAATAATACAAGTCTGATTGATGGAGTTACTATATACAACTGAATATAAATAAAGTACAATGGTGGTCACGATGCGAGTGAACCCACCTACCAAAGCAATCACCCGGGAGGAAGCAGTATGCCAGCAAGCCGCAATGAAACTTGTACGGCAAAACCTGCAAGAACTGTGGCACAATGGGGGTGAGTTGCCAACTCGTGAGTAGAAAACATCACCGAGAAGAAATCGCATGTATGACTTTATCCTAGGTCATACAATAGTAATATCCTCAAAATAATATAGCCTGAAGCATATAATAATTGTAAGGGTAAACATCTATACATAAGTGTAATACCAAGTGCTCGTGTTAGTGCCTCAGGTAACAACATATCATATATATGATGTATGAATGCATGAAAACAGAATACATCTAATGAGAAAACTGTTTTCTTATCTCAGTGAGATTTCTGTATAAAACTGAAATATCATCAATCAAATCAACAGAGAATCCGTGTCAAGTATCGACACAAAAAATATATCCCAATATCTCGATATCTCGGGCTCCAGCAATCCGGAATGGCCCATATCATCAAATCTCACTATCTTGGGCTCCGGCAATCCGAACTAGCCCAAATCATCAAATCTCATGACTACGTCGGTATCCTCCGGATATCCACCGCGTCATAAATAACCGGTCGGTAGTGCTCCCCAGCCGGGCTCAACACCATCATCTGCGGCCATCTTGCCCCGGGGTACCGCACCGGCTCCACCATGTGTAGGGTTCCTTATCACCTTCATGCTGTTTACTAGGGCATCGAACATGCCATTTCAAAATTTTCTAGAGAGCTAAAGAACCCAAACGAGAATCGAACTAGAGACTTAGGGTTTTCTAGATTGTAAACACTTTACAAACTAAAGAGAAGAAGGAATACAACCTTTGTAGACCGGTCCTTCACTTCAAATGCTCCGTGTAGTAATCCCTCCGCTCCAAGTAGTGAACTCCTCGGACTCTAGAAAGGCTCCACGAGATGTACGGAACAAGTTTGCTTTCTTGATGTCGTCGAGGCCGAAGATGATCTACGTCGAGGAGACTCAAGCTCATGCTACCTCTTCACTAAATTAGGATTTAGTGAAGCAAACACCCTAAACTAAATGGCTAATAGTAGAGGATGATGAAGAAGGAAGTGGGCTCTCTTTAGATTTATTTTTCTCACAATATTTTCTCATCTTAGAAAAAGCTAGCAAGCTTTTTCTTTCATGAAGAAGAAGATGAAGTAGGATGAAGAATGAACTCATGAGGTGAGAATATGAACCATGGGTGAGTTAGTGTCATACACTAACTCATATAGAGAGTTTACCATGTATAATGTTTAGATTAATAAATATCTACAAGTTAAACAAATGAGTGGACTTAGTCAATGGTTCCACAAGCTTCTACAAGCTTGAACCATGAGACTAATTACCATCTAATTTGATTAACTTTAGATAAAGAAAACCTAACATTATATCAAGCATAGTGTGAGTCTCATACACCCATAATCATGTGGCATCAAGCATGACACAATAAAATGTACATTAATATATATCACTTATATACTCTATGCACATTTGTGAGAAAAGAATGTTAGTGATATGTATGCCGTAGAGGCCATTACTGTACATTCGATGTATATTGTAGTGGATGCTTGGACATATATATGGAAGACTTTATTGCTCGACATGATAGTATGCTGTTCATACCACAATTTTGCATTATTATATTCCCCATTCTTATGCATTTTACAAATAAACAGGTGCTTTTGACCCATGTCTGCTACATAGTTGCAGGTTACAGGTTCTCGGAATAAAAACGGTGAAATTGATGAAAAAGATGATACAAAGTGAGACTACGAATGATAAATGGTGAAATCTTGATCGTGCCCAAATCTTGAGGAACAATGAAGATCAATTAACAAGTTCACAAAGAACAAAAGCAGCGTAAGGTTCAAGACTTCGTCACGACGCAACGGTAAAAGTCCACTACAATTACTCACTGTGGAGATCTGGAAGAGAACCAAAAGACATTCAGAAGAAACAACTGTAGAAACAAGAAGTAAAAGTGCAACAGAACAAACCCAAGGAAATTCACTTGGCCGCGGAACCGCGGCCAAACCTGGCCTATGACCGCGGTTCCGCGGCCGTCTATTACACGTGTCGGTGGAAATGTGTCGGTGCGCTGGCGGGCGTTGACTAGGTCTTTTTCTTAGGGGTATTTTTGTAATAGCAGATGTGCGAGTCGATTGTAACCCTAGGGTTTCTATCCTCTATAAATAGGAACCCTAAATCTTGTATTAGGTCATGCCTCTTCTTGTACCTCATTGTAAATCTCAAATTCAGATCTGTAAAGAATGAAGAGTTCATCAATAAATTAGGAGTAAGTTTTCTTTTCATCGACCTAGTTAATTTTATTTTCATTGCCCTAGGTAATTTCTTATCTGCCACAGTTAGATCTTTAATTCCTTTCCCTAGATAGATAGTTTAGATATGTTCTTCAATTCCCTAATGAGCGAGTAGTCTCCTCGCTTGCTAGGGTTAGCTTTGGGGAAGGCTTGAGAGATGAGGATCTCTCACCCTTTTCTTGCCTATCATATATAATTAATAGGACTCCATGCATACATGCACACACCACTCCCTACGGCACCATATCCCACGAGGTAGCGGTGATACCATAGTATAAAGACCCGGTTGAGCGTGTTTTCCATGGAGGTTAGGATAAGGATTAAGAAAGGAAGGACAAGAACCTAGAGGAAGAAACACCGTTTCTTCCCGATGGTACTAATCCCCTTTATTAATAATTACCATAACTCCTAAAGAGATCTTAATATGGGTATAGAAAGCGGTAAGATTTATTGACTTTCCAAACCTAACCTAAACCTAACCCTAGCAAGATTTAGATCTAGATAAATTTAGTTTTTAGATTTAATCAATCCGACACCCATCGGAATTAACTCGTAAGAACAATTAGGAAATTCACAAAATCCCTGTGGACCGACCCGTACTCACCGGCTAGCTACCAAGCGACGCCATTCTTGATTTTGTTAGAGGTAGTGCCCTCAAAGTCAATTATTGGATCGCAGGTACGTGATTGCAATGATTGAGGAAGGACCTATACCGATATGACAGTCTTTCTCGAGATGATAGTATACTATCTGGTTTGTCTTTATCATCGTATACTTGCTTTAGTTCACTATTGCATGTTGATAGAGCCCATAGGATTCTTGCTTGACTTCCAGCAGTATGATAGCGATCATATACGTGGAAGCTGGAGTCTATAAGCACATCCTTAAAAGTGTCCCTAGTCGTGGGAGTTTCGAGACAGGGCATCGATACTCCAGAGTAGACTAGTGTATACAGTCGAGACCCCGACGAGGGGCATTGGCCGGTCTCACAAGCCACTGGTGTTAGTTAGATCACCTAAGATGTATACAGGTGCTCATTAGGATATGAGTACACCGGACAGGACTCACCGGGAACATGCTAGTTGGTATTATACATATCGTCAGATAGCAGTTCCCTGGTGACATGTGTACAGGTTTGTTCATCGACCTGAGGTCGTCATTTGTCTCGTGTGAGTTCCCACTGTGCTTTGATTTCTACCCTACCACGGCTCAAAGGAGTCGTGCAAACACGTCTTTTTCAGGTACAGTCCCGAGCCACATTAGAGGCACGTGAGCGGATCGGCAGGGGATTCGTCTCTCCCAGTATTGGGGGTGAGATCGCGCTGTGTCTAGGAGAGCCATTACACAAAGCCCTCGGCCGAGATAGGAGATTTACTGGTAGGTACTCTAGTAGTATCTCAAGGTGTTCTGGGCCACTCTCTGACACGACTTATACCGCTATTGGGGGTCTGACGTTACTAGCCCCCTAGGCAGATATGCGATACTCATAGACGAAAGGACCGGACTGTATGTATATTGTCACTGTTAGGCTCAGTAGGGTTTATGGATGAGTTCGCTCGTCAGCTTCCCTTCCAATCAATACATAGGCAAACCGTTACGTACAGCTTGTACCTCTGACGTGCTAGAGGTTATACCTAGTGCCAGTGTGTTGATGAGTCATTAGAGTCCCCCACAGACACTTTCCCAAGTTCGGACGAAACGTTGTAGAAGCCGTATGGTGTTATGGCAAGGTTTGGAAAATGCACGTGCGTTTTCGCACGTGTCATATTTCGGGCAGATAATACCGGTCGGTTTTGGTTTAAGCCGGATCCGAGTATTATGCTGTGTAGATATAATATCTTTGTCTCAGTTGCATTTGTATTCGGTCGTAATACAAATGCGGGTATATTTATACTGATACGGGCTTATCCTGAAATCCGTTTCGGGATCGCTTTTGGAAGTTGCCAGTTTTCAGTTTTCTATCACCCGTATTTAACATTCGGTTAAATGAGAATTTATCTTTTCTTCCATGGGTGAGTCATGAGTGAGGAAGCTTCTTGGTTGGTGACTTGGTTTGTGAGTCACTTGATTGCATTAAATGTATTCACACTAGGTGTTATATGACTCATGCTTTCATTATTGTTATGATAAGTATTGTGCTTGTTATTCTCACCATCCCTCCTCCTACACTCACCCCCCTTGCCTATATAGTGGTCGGCCCCCTCTCTAGGGTGGGTATGGGTTCATTTTGGATAAAAAGAAGATGATAATTTTGGTTCATAAAAGGATATAGCCTCATTTCTCATTCCACCCGATCTAAAAGGCAACTTCATTAACCGTTCGTCCACGGCTTTGGACGTAACGAGACAAAGTGTTCTACTCATTCTCTACATCATCTTTATCATCTCTTTTAGCAAACTTGACGACCGAGTTGCCTCGGTTCAGAGGCGGGAGCCCGTTGAAAGATCCATCGACGTGGTGCAACCTGGACGAGAAGATTGGAGATTCAGGAGATCGGAGAAGCCGCAACGAAGCGTGGGATGATGGTTGAAGACTGAAGGACTCGGATCGTTCGGTATAACATTTCTTCCCATTTTGTAGTTAGTTAGTTTAGCTTTAATGCCAGATCCGGGTTATAGTACGCGATAGCGCCAGTTGTAAAAAGTTTTTGTTCCCCATTTGGCGTCTGTTAGACGGCCGGGGTGCTACCATGGACTTACAGTGGTATCAGAGCCTCACCATTAAGCTTTTCTAAGTTGTGCTAACGTGTTTAAAATATCGATCGAACGGATTTTCGAAAACCGCAATTTCTATGTTCTGAGTTTCTGTCGATTTTTAAAAGTGTCTAAAAATTATTTTATATATCACAGAAAACTAAGCAGGCTTTTCTAAGCATACTGGAAAAATTTGGACACGTGATCCCACAAGACCACCGTGGATCAGCGGTCAAACATAGGGTTTGACCGCGGAACCGCGGCGCATTAGTGGGAACAGTGCACCAACTTTTTCCAGAGAGCTTTTTCTTAGAAATTATGGTTTTTGGTATAGTTCTTTTGGGCCCAGATTTTGTTACTGTACAGCAGATGTACGTGGGGCCCACTTCGGGAAATTTAGTCGATCGAAATTTTAAATTTGTTAGTATGCAGTATTTACATTAAATCTCCGACCGGGAATGTCATTTGATCGGTAAACCGCGTCTGATTGCTATAGTTCTTTTAGACGGGTTTGCGAACGTGACATTCGCGTTGATGTTCTGTGTTGTGCTGTGATGTTGCGGATATGTCGTGGTTGATAGCAGGGTGCAATGATAGTGCTGTTTGGATTTATTTGTACATATGATATTGCGGGGCGAGCGTCCAACATGTAGACTGCCGTCACTGCCTGTTTGTATAATATTCTTTTGGGGCACGACCTGGTTGAGGTCGATGTACCCGTTGAACATATTTTTATTTCTGTTCTAGGTTTATCCCGCGAAGGACTGCACGGATAGCCGGGTTCTGGAGGGCAACGGGTCCGTATCTCATGGCTTTGAGAGCAAAGGGACCTCACTCTAGAATTGGCAGACTATTCGCCGCACTCGTAGGGGGTACAGGTTGACCCAAGGAGGGGTGCTCAATTTACCGGATTCCGTGAAGTGTCGGGTGTTCCATTCACTATGTTGTGGGGACTACCTCGCTTCAGGTTTTGGCGGGTAACTTGCCACACCCATAGGGGTCTAGGTTTCATTGCACAGGCTATCCACACGACCAGGGGAACATCGGGTTTCAGTAGCGGCTCTGTGAAACCCGGGGATCCCAGATTATCTGTATTGTTCTGTGATGCTTATTACTTTTCTGTAATGTTACATATTATCACGCCTGGAGCGATTATTGTATATTGGTATATATACTATTAGATGTTGTATATGTTTTACACCCGCACTAGTCCAGCCCCCGCTCTGTCGTTAGTTAAGTAATCTAACGGGTGATGACGGGATCCAGTGGCGAATGCGGATGGCATATACGTACATTATATTTTCGTTCTTTTCTGGTGTGATTGAATGATGGGATTGCGTTGATTCTTATCAATGCAAGGATAAAACAAACCTATATTTGATGTTGTTGGAACCAATTTAAAAAGTGTTATTACAAAGACGTTTCTTTTTGCTTTGCATGGTGATATTCAGTTGGAATATCCTGCATCTCATTCGACGAGGCAAGGGCTGATAACCCTTCACCGGGAAAGACCCCTTGGGCAGAAGTTTGTGTCAGGGTAATAACTTTACTATAGTCGATTACAAGTTGCTTTGCATAGCGGTATTCAGTTGGAATATCCTGCACCTCATTCCACGAGGAAAGAGCCGAGATCCCTTCACCGGGAGTGACCTATTTAGCAAAGGTTTTCGTCACTATATTTTATAAAAAGCTATCAGGTTCCTTCAACGAGATCAAGTTCATTACGTTAAAGGTTTTTCGCCAAAAACCAGTCATAGCCCTCCGTCGTATCTTAGGGATGGTCAGTAGTATTCAAGCTATGTTTGTTGACTTTCGCCAAGGCATAGTGCTTGGTAGCTGCTGGGGTATTCATTTGTAGCATAGATAGATGTGTTGGTTTGGGACAGTCGTATTACCTTGTTGGCTTTCGTCAAGGGTATGTGCGGGTGGGTTCAAATTAACCTGGACAATGACGGGCAGAACTTGACATGTGACTTATGATTTGTTGTCTTTCATCAAGGTCATAAGAGCATGGGGAAAAAATCACATCGGGAGTTTCAAACATAGAGGAAACTTGCCAGGCATGCGCATACCTTCTGGAGTGTGATAACTTGAGTGGCTTCCATCAAGTTATCATGCGATGATAGTTGGATCCCGATTCTCACTGATGAGTTCGTTTACTCTTTGGGTGATCCCGACTAATTCTTCTTTCAGGTTTGGAGGAGAATTTGAGATTACAGTGGGAGGTTTCCTGATTAGATAAAGTGATAACCATTCTGATCTAGGTTAGAGTGCATGCAAAGTGTTTCTTCTCTCTCTCTCTTTGGCAGCGACCTTTGACCGACCCTAGACTATGACTCAGTGACCAAGTTGATCGAACCTTCTTAAAATACTGGCTTTTGGATTGTCTGGGTTGCATAAGTCATTGCCGCTCCTTCTTTTACCTTTTGTATTTCTCAGAACACCCCGTATTACTACGGACATCCACTTCCATTGGATAGATCCATCGTATGGTTATATACAAACTGGAAGGGACTTCTTCGAGGATGGATCCAGGTTCAGGAGAAATAGAATTAGTTTATTCAGTTGTTTTTTATTATCACCTTCTCTCAGGTTGCGAGAGCTCCTTGGTTTAGGAGAGTACACCTATTACGCTTATTGGATAGTCTTATTCCAAACCATAGGCTGATGCCGAAAGGTAGGGAATGAAGAAAACCAATTAGCCTATGTAGGGTGTGCAGAAGGTAATATGTAAAGAAAAAATAAAGGGATTAAAAAGAGGGCAAAGTAAATTGCGACTGTTATCATTCACGACCAAACCGCGTAATTTATCACTACTCCTATTTCACCTTTGCTTTTCCCCAGTTCGGGAGAAATAGAATAAGGTATTATTCAGTTGCCTTTTATTATCAACTTCTCTCAAGTTGCGAGTACTCCTAGGATTAGGAGAGTACACCTATTATGCTTACTGGATAGTCTTCTTCCTAACCATAGGCTGGCCCCAAACGGTAGGGAAGGAAGAAAACCATTTAGCCTAACGATGGTGTACAGAAGGTAACGACTAAAGACAAATAAAGGGATTTGGAGAGATGGCAATGAAATATACGGTTAAAGTCATGAATTGGATTATAGAAGAGGCATTACTAGGAATACCAGGATACCCCTACGAAACATTTTCATGTTTTCAGTTTCACTGTGCATTGTTAAATGTAAACTGATTTCCCGATTACATACTTACTCCAGGGTATGTATTTACCAGGTTTTCATTCTCATATCTGTATGGTTTTACAGATGATGAGTGGGAGAAAGTTATTTGGATTAAGGTGATCATCCTCATTATATCGGAATTCGTTGTAATTGGTGATATTTGAGGAAATCGCCTGGGTACAGTTTTCAACCTACGATGCACAGGTTTTGAGTTATTTAACTCAGCGGACTTATACAGAGTATTGTATGTTGTCCAGTATCCGTCAGGACAAAGGGGTAGGTCCTCGTACTATGTTCTGTTTACTTGTGACTTCTCTAGTTTTTAGACAAGTGTTTCGTAGAAATACAATGTCTAAGTTTTGAGAAGTTGTAGCTATAAGAATAAAGTAGAGAACCAGGTATCGCAAGTATTGGAATTCTTCAAAGAAATCGAAGATGTAGATTCTTGTGATTGGTATTCAGTTGGAAGTAATGATTTTGAGAAACTTATTTCTTTTTCAGGTTACTCATAATTGGATGGATTCCTAAGTTGAGTAATGCTGAGTAGCCTCTTTCCATTAAGTTGATATGCACTGGAGACAGCTGCATGATTTGAATCTGGTTCCAATTAAATTAGTGCCTCTATTTTTATATTGTATATAGAATGGTTTGTAAGTCCACGTTGCCCACCCCGGTACTTGCGGGGAGGCGGAAAACGGAATAAAAATCGAATTTTTATGAGCTTAGGCAACATGGACTAGACAAAGAAGGATCTTTGCTAAACAAAAACAAGCTAAAGCTAACTAGAAACTAGGTAAGTGCTAGAAAGGTTATATCTTGGGCTTTATGTCCTTCTCTCCTTGCTCCTTGGAGTGGTGGAAGGAGGTCACCTTAGTCGTCTTCTCACGTCGAAGAAAGATCCACCCGAAAGCCTCGACCATTGGCTTCAACTCCAAGCTAGAAGTAACTAGGGTGCAAGAAGTGCTAATACTTGAACCCTAGATGAGAGTAGAGATTATCAAGAAAGGGTTTTTCTCAAGCTCAAGTGTTTCTCAACACATGAGAGGGGAGAGCTTGAGGGAGAGGAAGAACAAGAGAGAGAAAGTAAATGATAAAATGAGAATAAAATAAACCATTCTCACATATATGTGTGAATTATTGTAATTAGATAATTAACTAGATAATTGTCATGGTTAATCAAGACATGACTATTATCATTTCATTTTTAATGCAAATTGCAAGGATCAAAGAGCATCTTCCAAATGAAATGATGATGGTCAAAGTGTCAACAAGGTCAACAAGTCAAGGTGGGTCAAATGGTCAACAACCATAACCATGCACAATTATTAAACTAATATCAATTAACCATAATACACACATAATCATTAGGGTTAATACAAATGACAATAGTCATTAACCCTAATCAAAGTTCTCTCCCTCTGTCTCAAGCAACTGTGCATACGCACCCGTATTCGTGATCCGAGGAACACGAATACAATGAGAAAAACCAATCCCAAATCATATACTAGGATCCGGCTTAAACTAAAGCCCGCTAGTATAAGCTGTCCGGACAGCAAACGTGCACAAGTGCGCGGATGTGAACGAACCCTGTCGCAAAACCATGCGACCTCTACTCATTTTGCTTAAAGGCGAATAGCTCTCTGTGTGGGACTCTAAAGACTCGACACTACGCTGGCAGTGGGTTTAACCACAGACCGCAAGCGGCACTAGCTGTACGTAACGGTCCCCAGGTAGATGTCGACAAGAAGACTGACGAGGTGAACCCCATCTGAACTCCTACTGAGCCTGTATGTGACAATCTCCGTACAGTCCGGTCTGTTCGTCTGATACATCGCATGGCGGGCCTAGGGGGGCGGTGAACGTCAGTCCCCTAATAGCGGTACAAGTCGTGTCGGAGTGTAGCCCAGAACACCCTGAGATAACACTGGAAACCTACCAGTATATCTCGCTTGCCCTGGCCAGGGACTACTCGTGTAATGGCTCTCCTTGACACAGCGTGATGTCAACCCCCAATACCGGGAGAGACGAATCCTGTCTAACCGTCACTGCCTCCAAGTGTTTCGGGACTGCACCCAAAAACTACCTGTTTACACGACTCCTTTGAGCCGTGGTAGGGTAGTAATCAAAGTGCAGTGGGAACACACTCGAGGCGAAGTGACAGTGTCAAGTTAGCGGACTAAGCTGTACTCATGTCACCTGGGAACTGATAACTGATGATAGGTATAATACCAACCAACAGTTCCCGACGAGTCCTGTCCAGTGTACTCATAACCTAACGAGCACCCGCATACTATCTCAAGTACGACGTACTGACGGCTGTGGGACAGACCGTCTCCCATGCTGGGATGAGAAGCGCATACGCTAGTCTACTCCGGATTATCGATGCCCTGTCTCGATAGTCCAACGACTAGGGACATGTATAAGGATGTGCTTATAGATCACCCAGCTCCCACGAGTGTGAGCGCCATCACAACGCTGGTAATCAAGCAAAGATCCTAAGGGCTCTTCTAATATGTATATCAGCGATATGCTAAAAGAAACACAAGCACATATTAAAGCAGAGACAAACCAAGTAGCATACTACCATTTCGAGCAAGATTGTATATACAACTGTGAATATCCCAAGCTTCCATCAAGTAATATACAAACTAGTATGATACAGTAATGGCCTGTAGGGCATATACACTAACAATCTCCCACTTGCACTAAGGCCATGTACTGGCGTATCGAAGACCTATCATCTCGATCAGCCGCTCGAACTGAGTCTGGGGCAAGGCCTTGGTGAATGGATCTGCTGTGTTATCTTCTGAAGCAACCCTCCGAACCTCGATCTCCTGGCGATCCACGATCTCCCTGATCAGGTGATACCGCCTTAAGATGTGTCTGGATTTCTGATGGGACCTGGGTTCCTTCGCTAAAGCTATAGCCCCGTTGTTGTCGCAATACAGAGGTATTGGGTCAACAATGGACGGAACCACCTGAAGTTCTCTCAAGAACTTCCTCATCCAGACAGCTTCTTTTGCGGCATCAGATGCAGCGATGTATTCCGCTTCCATAGTCGAGTCAGCAACGGTTTCCTGTTTGGAGCTCTTCCAACACACCGCCCCTCCATTGAGGGTGAAGACAAAACCCGACATGGACTTGGAATCATCCTTGTCACTCTGGAAGCTGGAGTCAGCAAAGGCCTCAATCTGGAGGTCTTTTCCGCCATACACCAAGAACATCTCCTTAGTCCTTCTCAGGTACTTGAGAATGTTCTTTACTGCTATCCAATGTTTCTCCCCAGGGTTTGACTGATACCTGCTTAACACACTCAGTGCATAAGCCACATCCGGTCTGGTACACAACATCGCATACATTATAGAGCCTACCGCAGAAGCGTAGGGTATAATAGACATGCGATCCCTCTCCAAATCAGTCTTGGGAGACATCTCTTTGGAGAAGGTGATCCCGTGACAAGCCGGTAGATTACCGTGCTTGGAATCTTCCATACTGAATCTCTTCAGTATGGTGTCGATGTACCTGGACTGTGAAAGTCCTAATATCCTCTTGGATCTGTCACGGTAGATCCGGATACCCAGAATGTATGAGGCATCACCCAGGTCTTTCATGGAGAACCTGTGTGACAAGAACCCCTTGACAGATTGTAGCATAGGAATGTCATTTTCTATTAAGAGAATGTCATCCACGTATAAAACGAGGAATACTACAGTTCTCGCTACAAATCTACAATAGATGCATGGTTCATCTGGATTTTTGATAAAGCCAAATTCCTTGACCGTCTCATCAAAACAGATGTTCCAACTCCGCGATGCCTGCTTTAGTCCATAAATGGACTTAAGCAACTTGCACACCTTTCCGCTGCTCCCACTCTGAATGAAACCCTCTGGCGGGTCCATATAGACACACTCCTCTAAATGTCCATTTAGAAAAGCTGTCTTTACGTCCATTTGCCAAATCTCATAATCGTGGAAGGCAGCAATGGCAAGAAGGATCCGAATGGATTTCAGCATAGCTACTGGAGAAAAGGTTTCGTCATAGTCCAAACCAGGTCTTTGACGAAAACCCTTTGCAACCAGTCTAGCTTTATAGGTCTCAACCTGTCCATCTACACCAATCTTCCTTTTGAAGATCCACTTACATCCTACGGGTTTTACCCCATCTGGAGCAATGTCCAACGTCCATACTTTGTTGGTGTACATGGACTCCATCTCGGTCCGCATTGCATCCAACCATTTTACCGAGTCGACGCTCTGAATGGCTTGCTGGAAGCTAGTAGGCTCATCAAGGTCTATGATGCAATCCTCTCTATCCCTGTCAATGAGAAAATCGTAGTATCTCTCGGGCGGATGAGACTGCCTACTACTCCTGCGGAGTGGCGTGGGAATGTCTTGATCTTTCGAACCCTCTGGTTCTACTAAGCTTTCAGTAATAGCTTGTGGTTCTGGAATTTCTTCCAGTTCTATTGCGCTCCAACTTATTTCTTTTTCTAAGAACTGATGTTCCAGAAAATGGGCATTACGAGAAACAAGGAATTTTTGTTCCTCTGCGTAATAGAAAAGATACCCCCTGGAGTTTTTTGGGTATCCCACAAACTTGCACAGTACTGAGCGTGCCTCGAGCTTGTCCGTATACTGCTTTTTGACATAAGCTGGACATCCCCAAATCTTCAGGTATTGAAGATAGGGTTTCTTCCCACTCCATAACTCATATGGTGTGGTAGGCACAGTCTTAGTGGGAACTCGGTTCAAAAGGTATGCAGCTGATTCTAGCGCATATCCCCAGAACGATCGCGGCAACTCAGTGTTACTCATCATGGACCGTACCATATCCAATAGGGTTCGGTTCCGTCTTTCCGATACACCGTTATGTTGCGGGGTGTATGGAGGAGTAAGCTGAGAGAGAATTCCATTCTCTTTTAAGTAACCCAGGAACTCGGCACTTAAGTCTTCACCACCTCGATCAGATCTCAGTGCCTTGATACTTTTGCCTGTTTGTTTTTCTACTTCATTCTTATATTCCTGGAACTTTTCAAAAGCTTCGGATTTATGTTTCATCAAGAAGACATGTCCGAACCTTGAGAAATCATCCGTAAAAGTAATGAAGTAAGAATAACCGCTTCGTGCATGTGTAGACATTGGACCGTACACGTCGCTGTGTACGAGTCCCAAGAGCTCGCTCGCTCTCACTCCGTGTCCAGTGAACGGAGTCTTTGTCATCTTTCCTTTGAGACAGGATTGACAAGTTGCATACGATTGATATTCGAACGAATCCAAATATCCTTCTGCAAGTAACTTAGTCAACCTTCTCTCATTGATGTGACCCAGTCTACAATGCCATAAGAAAGTTTTATCGATTTCTGGAGACTTTCTTTTGTGTGTATTCTGGACATTGAAAATCTGTGGCTGGTTTAATACGTATATACCGTTGTTCAATGTACCTGACCCAATCAAAACTTGATTAAGGTGAATGTTCACTACATTACTTACAAATGCAAATTCATAACCTTCTTTAGATAATAAAGATACAGAAATGATATTACAGGTTGCATTTGGTACATAATAACAACTACGTAAAACCAAAAAGTGTCCATCCGAAAATCCCAGGTGATAGTCCCCCACGGCCTCAGCATCCATGCTAGCACCGTTTGCAACTCTGAGGGTCATGTCACCTGCCTTCAAAACTCTACGCTTTCTCAACGCCTGCAAAGAATTACGGATATGAGATCCTGATCCGGTATCCAATACCCAGGATGTAGAGTTTATTGATAGACAGTTTTCAATAACATACACACCTGAAGCTGAAGCTGCAACTCGCTTCAAATCCTGTGTTCTGGCCTTCCAAGCCTTGCAATCCTGTTTCCAGTGACCACTTTTGTGACAATAGAAGCATTCTTCCTTCCCCACCAGCTTTCCCGCTATCTTTGTTGCTTTTCCTTTTCCCTTCGTATCCACTTTACCGACACCGCCTCTTGGTTTGGCGGGGGCTTTCTTCTTCTTGCCCTTGGCTTTCGCCCTGGACCGAGAAGAGGAAGATCCTCCTACAAACAAAGTGGATGTCTCCCTATCCTTCTGTAGGGTGCCCTCAGCACTCCTCAACATGTTCAGAAGTTCGAAAAGTTCAACCTCCTTTCCTTGCATGTTGAAGTTAAGGATAAACTGGGCGTAAGTGGAAGGAAGGGACTGGAGAATCAAATTAGTATAGAGTTCATTCTCCAACGTGGTCCCAAGGTCCGCGAGCTCCTCTATGTAGCCAATCATCTTAAGCACGTGTTCCGCTACCGATGATCCGACGGCCAACCTTGCCGAAAATAACTTCTTCGACACTTCGTATCTTGCGATACGAGACTGCTCTCCATACAGTTCTTTTGTATGAAGAAATATGGACTCTAGGTCCATATTCTCGTGCCTCCTCTGATGTTCGTTGTCCATCGAGGCTAGTACGAGGCATCTGGCCTTCGCGCAATCTATTTCCCAGGTCTTGTAGATTTCCCTATCTACGACACTGGTTTTGGGACCTGGGACAGGGGGAGCTTTGGTGGTAAGGACATACCCCAACTTGTCGTAAGTGATTGCCATCTTGACATTCCTGAGCCAATCTTTGTAGTTTGGCCCTGTCAATATGTTTTTATCTAGTAATAACTTAAGTCCGGTCATGTTGAATGGTCGCTGCAATTAGGAGAAAGAAAAGAAACACTTTAGCATGATGCTCTTGCAAGTTTAGAGTGGTTTTTAATTTATCTAAACTGGATGGCTCCCACTGTCTCTCGAATCCCTTCTCAAACCGTAAAGAAAGGATTAGTCAGGATCAATCTCAACATACAATACTTGCTTAACCGTTCAGCCAAGCCAGTGTCGGTACTTCGAGGGAGGTTTTTGTTGCGCCACGGCAGCGCCCCGGCCGTCTTACTCGAGGCCAAATTGCGGAATAAAAATTTTTCCTTGCTCGGAAACCGGCGCTACCGCGGACAAAGAAAACCCGGATCGATAACCATTAACCTATACTAGCTATCTAGAGATGGGAAGAAAAGTATACCAAGAGATCCGAGTCCTCCGGTCTTCTCATCATCGCCCCGATCTCCCGCGGAAAGTGTAGTCTCCATATCGTCGCCTCCTCGCCGGAAAGGGCACCACATCGCCTTCGTCTTTTACGGGCTCCCGCCTCAATACCGAGGCAACTCGAGCATGAAGCCGGCAACTCGACATGCTCAAGATGTGCTGTAGGAAGTGTAGTAGATAATGCTAATCTCATTTGGGGTTTGTAGTTGCCATGATGGAGGATTGGGGTTAAGAAAAATGGTGCTTTCATTTTTCTAAAACAAGAAGAAGAAGGAGATGAAGAATTCCTCACATAATCAAGATGAACTCTCTCATTCTTTTTCTTTCTCTCTTTCTTTTTCTTCCTCTCTCTTTTCTCATAACCATGAAAGACTTTTTGTTCAAGTGAGAATGAGAATGGTGGAGGAATGAATATCATAACACAAAGGGAGGTGAGTGTAGGAGCTAAAGAAAGGTGACCACATCCTAGACAAGAAAACATTCAACCATGCTTAAAACACTATGCACTCCATAACCTTTCACTTCTCATTTAAATCAAGTCAATGTGCAAGATATGAAAGCCATCATAATCAACACAATAGCATAAAACCCCTCCACAAAGTGTAATTTGCAAAACTGCAAATTACCCCCTCCATCTGAAAAGTCCGGCCGGGAAAGAACAAAGGAAAACCGGCCGGAACGGAATGCAAACTGGCAACTCCAGAAAACTGGTCCCGTAATAAATTACAGGAAAACCCCGACACTGTGCATACACACCCGCATCTGTATTCCGACCGGATACAAATGCAATGAGACAAAATCTACACTGTACTAAACTAGGACCGGCTTAAGCCAAAGCCGGCTAGTAAAATCCGTTCGATCCTGATCCGTGCAATACCGCACGTATCTGATCGAACCCTGCCATATACCTATACGGCTACTAGTACAAACCGTTCGATCCTGATCCGTGCAATACCGCACGTATCTGATCGGACCCTGCCATATCTCCATACGGCCTCTACAGCGTTTCGCCCGAAAGCTGAGTAACTGAAAGTGTGGTGGACTCTAAAGACTCGTCAATACTATGGCTGTGGATTTAACCACTAGCACGTCAGAGGTATAAGCCAATACGTGACGGGCCACCAGCTATTGACCAAAATGGACGTCGATGAGGAAGCTCACCCCGACACCCAACTGAGCCTGTCAGTGACAATATCCGTACAGTCCGGTCCGTTCGTTTATGAGTATCGCATGGCGGGCCTAGGGGGTTGGTGAAAGTCAGACCCCCAAAAGCGGTACAAGTCGTGTCGGAGCGTAGCCCAGAACGCCCTGAGATACTACTGGAATACCTACCAGTAAATCTCCTGCCTCGGCCGAGGGCTTTGCGTAATGGCTCTCCTAGACACAGCGCGACCTCACCCCCAATACCGGGAGAGACGAACCCCTGCAGATCCGCTCACTGCCTCCATGTGGCTCGGGACTGTACCCAACTAAAACCTGTTTGCACGACTCCTTTGAGCCGTGGTAGGGTAGTAATCAAAGCACAGTGGGAACTCACACGAGACAAATGACGATCTCAGGTCGATGAACTAACCTGTACACATGTCACCTGGGAACTGCTATCTGACGTCTGGTATAAGACCAACCAGCAGGTTCCCGGCGAGTCCTGTCCGGTGTACTCATAACCCAATGAGCACCTGTATACATCTTAGGTGAACCAACTGACACCAGTGGCTTGTGAGATCGGCCACCGCCCCTCGTCGGGGTCTCGACTGTATACACTAGTCTACTAATGGAGTATCGATGCCCAGTCTCGAAACTCCCACGACTAGGGACATTTTAAGGATGTGCTTATAGACCCCAGCTCCCACGTATATGATCGCCATCATACTGCTGGTCGTCAAGCAAGAATCCTAGGGGCTCTATCAACGTGCAATAGCGACATGTCAGGTCACCTAAAGCAGTACACGATGATAAAGATAAACCAGATAGCATACTATCATCTCGAGTAAGACTGTCCTACCGGGATAGGTCCTCCCTCAATCATTGCAATCACGTGCCTGTGATCCAATAATTGACTCTGAGGGCACTATCTCCAACAATCTCCCACTTGCACTCAAGGCTAATTATTGCGATGTCGCATACTCACAGCCCGTGTGATACCGAACACCCAACTCCTCTACTAGTCAGTCTCACAAAACCCGTTTGCGAAACTTTTGCGTTCGAGGAATAGCCTCAGTGAGTGGATCCGCTGTGATGTTTCTTTCTATGTCTCTCTATATCTCAAGTTCGCGGAGAAAACCATCTCCCGAAATGAGCAATACCTGTCTTAGAACGTCTGGATGTCTGATGGGACCTAGTTCATAGATGAACTCCAAATCCAAACTCCTTAGACTGTATCAACAACTGAACTTAATCAGTATCCTGCGCCATGCCTCCCTTAGTATTGCCTTGGACCACCTGTCCAAAATACAGTCCCTCGTCAGAGGGAGAACTATAACTCTGACAACCTCCTTGTCGTCCATGTCACCTTGGAAGCCTGGAGTGATAACCGTCTCCTAAAGGAGGCAGCCGTTATCATATCCCTAGAACATTCACTTATGTTCTAAAACTGCTTCCGACTATTCCTCCAGGATTGGATCAATATCTACTTATTGCATCTAGTGCAAGAACAACATCTGGTGTGGTACTTGACATCTCATGATTGACTCAATTGCCTAAGCAAGTGATCTGTCAATCATGCGTATCCCTCCCCCCTTTAGTCTGTAAGACACCTTTAGAGAGGGTGACTCCATTACCTGCAGGTGTACTACCGTGCCAGGAGTCGTCCATTCTAAATACTCATAGAATGCTGTCAAGGTACCCTGATTGGGAAACCACCCAAATCTAGATCTAAAACCATAGATCTAGTAACCAGTATGTCTGATATAATGTCCAAGTCCCATGTGGAGAAAACACTGTGTGACGACCAAAGTATAACCGATCGTAGTATAGGAATATCATTTCCTACTACCTTCTCAACAGATCCATCCCCTATTCTGATGACGTCAAACCCATGACTGTCACATCAGAAACAGATGATCTTACTCCGCTATATCTGCTTTAGTCTATAAATAGACATAAGCCTGATGTCCACCAATGCTTCCGCTGCTCCCACTGACTACGACAACCCTCTGCCAGAGTCATATAGACGTGCACTTCCAAAGCTAGTTTAGAACGACGCTATACTCATCCTCCTGCCGGGTCTCGCAGCCTGGAACAACAACAATGGCAAGTGTGGGTAAACAAGAACTTCCCTGTCACCGTCCTTGAGGCTACCGGAGTACCTCTCGGGTGCCTGAAGTTACCCACCTTATCTGCGGAGTGGCCAATGGAATGTCAAATCAGATTGAATCTTTAGGTTCCTTATCAAATCTTCAGTAATCGTTTGCGGTTCTGGAATCACTTCCAGTTCTACCATACTCCCACTTCTGTTTTTGAAAAAATCCATTTTTAATAAAACTGTGGCGAGTCTAGAACAATATTTCTATTGATCTGCCAGATGGTAGAAAATCAACCCTCGTCATAGCCTGGGTCAACCCACAAACATCCATTACAGAAACGTGCCTTGAGTTATCCGGAGTCTGGTTTTAAGCATAAGCCGGACAACTCCCCGTACCTTAACATCGTTAAGATATGAACTGTTCTATATCCAATATAGAACCAGAGGCACTGATTCAATTGAACCAGATTCAAATCATGCAGCTGTCTCCAGTGCATGTCAACTAAATGGAGAGAGGCCGATCAGCGTTACTCAACTTAGGAACGCTTCCAATTATGAGTATCCTGAAAGAGAAGCAATCTATCTTCATCATTACTATCAACTGAATACCATACACAAGTATCTACATCTTCGATCTCTTTGAAGAATCCCGATACTTGCTACACCTGGTTCTCTACTCTATTCAAATACCTATAACTCCTCAAAACTTAGACCCTGTGTTTCCACGAAACAGCTGTCTAAAATCTAGAGAAGTCATAAGTAAACCGAATATAGTACGAGGACCAACCCCTCTGTCCTGATGGACACTGGACAACATACAATACTCTGTATAAGTCCGCTGAGTCTAACAACTCTTTCACTGTGTGTCGTAGGTCGAAAACTGTACTTATGGTTAAGAAGAATTACACCGCTGTTTAATGCTCCTTACCTAACCATCCACTGATATAGGTAAATGTCATCGACATAATATCAAAAAGGCATATCTCACTCTATGAAAATAGACGTACAGATATATCAATTTGAAATTGGTGCATAACCGCGGATATTCAAAACCAAATATTTGCCGACCGGCAAACAACCCAGGTGACTTCCTCAAATATCACCGATTACAACGAATCCCGATATAATGAGGATGATCACCCAATTCCCAATAACTTACTCCCACTCATCATCTGTAAAACCATACAGATGTGAGAATCATACCTGGTAAATACATACCCTGGAATAAGTGTCTAATCGGGAAATCAGTTTTCTTTTAACAGTACACAGTGAAACTGAAACATTGTAATGTTTCGATAGGGTATCCTGGTATTCCTAGTAATGCCTCTACCATTATCCAGATTCACAACTATAACCGTATAATTCTTTGCCACCTGTCCAAATCCCTTTATATGTCTTTAGTCATTACCGTCTGCACACCCCTTTAGGCCAATTGGTTTTCTTCCTTCCCTACCGTTCGGCACCAGCCTATGGTTTGGAAGAAGACTATCCAATAAGCATAAAGGGTGTACTGTCCTAATCCTAGGAGCACTCGCAATGCGAGAGAAGGTGAAGATAAAAGACACCTGAATGTACTTTATTCCTATTTCTCCTGAACCAGAATCCATCCCCGAACTGGAACAAGTTCCTTTCGAGTTCGTATATAACCATACGATGGAGTATCCAATAAACTGTGGATCTTCGTAGTGATACGGAGTGTCCAGGAGAAATACAAAGGTGATTTAGGATTGGCGAAGAAATACTTGGTTTGGTCGTGAATATCAGTCGCAATTTACTTTGCCCTCTTACTAATCCCTTGCTTTGTCTGAACTTAATACCTTCTGCACACCATCGTTATGCTAATTGGTTTTCTTCATTCCCTACCGGTCGGCACCAGCCTAAGGTTTGGAAGAAGACTATCCAATTTGCGTAATAGGTGTACTACTCCTAAACCAAGGAGTACTCGCAACCTGAGAGGAGGTGAAAAGAAAAGACAACTGAATAGTCCTATCCGTTTTCTCCAGAACCAGAAACCATCCTCGAAGTCCTTCGAGTTCGTATATAACCATACGATGGTTTTGTCCAATGGAAGTGGACGTTCGTAGTAATACGGGGTGTCCTGGAGAAAAGGGTAAAAGTAGGAGTGGCAATGAGGTCTGCAACTCTGACAATCCAAAAAGCCAGTGTTAAGAAGGTTCGGTCAACTTGGTCACTGAGTCATAGTCCAGGGTCGGGTCAATGGTCGCTGCCAAAGAGAGAGAGAAAAGAAACACTCAGCGTGCACTCTAACCTAGATCAGAATGGTTATCACTTTATCTAATCTGGAAACCTCCCACTGTACCTCAAATTCTCCTCCAAACCTGAAAGAAGAACTAGTCGGGGCCACCCGAGGAGTAAACTAACTCATCAGTGGGAATCGGGATCCAACTATCATCGCATGATAACTTGACGGAATCCACTCAAGTCACCACACTCCAGAAGGTATGCGCATGCTTGGCAAGTTTCAGTTCTTTTGAAACTCCCGATATTTGTTTTTACCCCTAGGACCCAAGTGACCTTGACAATGCCAACAAATCAAAGAGTCCTAGTCAAGTTCTACCCGTCATTATCTTGATTGCATTAAACCCACCCGTACGAGTCCTTGACAATGCCAACAAGACCGCACGACTGTCCTAACCAATCCACTTATCCATGTGACAGAAAAGCATTACATAGCTACCGAACACTACGCCACGGCAATGCACGACAAACGCAGCACGAATACTAAGTAATACTAATCTGAAATGACGGAGGGCTACGACTGGTTTTTGGCGAAAAACCTTTAACGTAATGAACTTGATATCGTTGAAGGAACTGGATAACCTTTTAGAAAATATAGTGACGAAAACCTTTACTAAAGAGGTCACTCCCGGTGAAGGGATCTCGGCTCTTTCCCCGTAGAATGAGGTGCAGGATATTCCAACTGAATACCACGATGCAAAGCAAAAGTAATCGGCTATAGTGAAGTTAATGCCCTGACGCAAACTTCTGTCCAAGGGGTCACTCCCGGTGAAGGGATCTCGGCCCTTGCCTCGTCGACTGAGGAGCAGGATATTCCAAATGAATACCACGATGCAAAACAAAAGTGAACGTCCTTGCAATAACAGCTTTTTTTTGAAAAATGTTCCAACAACATCAGATTAGGTTTGTTTATCTTGCATTGATCCGAATCAATGCAGTCCCATCAATTGATCACACCACAAAGAACGAAAATTTACTGACGTACGTATATGCCATCCGCATTCGCCACTGGGTCCCGTCATCACCCGTTAGGTTAGCTAACTAACGGCAGAGCGGGGACTGGACTAGCGCGGATGTAAAACATATACAACATCTACTAATATATATACCAATATATAGTATTTCGCTCAAGGCGTGAATAAAATGCAACATCACAGAAATGTACAGCATCACAGAACAATACAGATATCTGGAAGCCCCGGGTTTCACAGAGCCGCTGCTGAAACCCGACGTTCCCCTGGTCGTGTGGATAGCCTGTGCAATGAAATCCTAGACCCCTACGGGCGCGGCAAGTCACCCGCCAAAACCTGAAGCGAGGCAGCCCCCTTCAGTACCGTGAATGGACCACCCAGCACTTCACGGAATCCGGTAACTTGGGCACCCCTCCTGGGTCAACCTGTACCCCCTACGAGTGCGGCGAATAGCCCGCCAATCCTGGACTGAAGCCCCCTCCGTCTCAATGCCCTGAGATGCGGGCCCGTTGCCCTCCAGAACCCGGCTATCCGTGCACCCCTCCGCGGGGCAAACCTAGTACAGAATGTAAAAATATACATACACCGGGTACATCGACCGCAACCAGGTCGTGCCCCAAAAGAATAATACAATCAGGCAGTGACGGCAGTCCACATGTCGGACGCTCGCCCCGCAATAACAAATGTACATAATACAACAAAGCTGTACTAGCATTGCATCCAGGCTATCCCCCACGACCGATCCGCAACATCACAGCATAAACATAGAACATCAACGTGAAAATCACGTTCGCAAATCCGTCTAACCGGGCTATAGCAGTCAGACCGGATTTACCGATCGAGTGACATTCACGGTCGCAGATATAATGTAAATACTGTGAAATAATGTGTTTAAAATTTTCCGATTGGCCAAAAATTAACAAGTGGGCCCCCAATCAAAACTGTAGCACTCACAGAAAACCTGGGCCCAATTTTAATATTCCAAATACCCCATTTTCATGTACAAGACAATCTGGAAAAATTTGGTACAGTGAAAAATTTAAAGCGCGGCGGAAGAGCGGCCAAAGCAAGGCTTTGGCCGCGCTTCCGCGGCTAAAAGAATGAATGAGGCTACCAATTTTTACCAGATATCTTATATTTCCCTGCATATCATTCTGCAACCACCTGAAAAATTTTTGGACTTCAAAAAATTTCGACAGAAACTGATGTGCAAGGAAAAATACGGTTTTTGGAAATTTCGGTCGATCGGAAACGCAAACACATCAAACGAAGCTAGGTAAGGTTAATGGCGTGTCTCTGATACCATGTTGCGCCACGGCAGCGCCCCGGCCGTCTTACTCGAGGCCAAATTGCGGAATAAAAATTTTTCCTTGCTCGGAAACCGGCGCTACCGCGGACAAAGAAAACCCGGATCGATAACCATTAACCTATACTAGCTATCTAGAGATGGGAAGAAAAGTATACCAAGAGATCCGAGTCCTCCGGTCTTCTCATCATCGCCCCGATCTCCCGCGGAAAGTGTAGTCTCCATATCGTCGCCTCCTCGCCGGAAAGGGCACCACATCGCCTTCGTCTTTTACGGGCTCCCGCCTCAATACCGAGGCAACTCGAGCATGAAGCCGGCAACTCGACATGCTCAAGATGTGCTGTAGGAAGTGTAGTAGATAATGCTAATCTCATTTGGGGTTTGTAGTTGCCATGATGGAGGATTGGGGTTAAGAAAAATGGTGCTTTCATTTTTCTAAAACAAGAAGAAGAAGGAGATGAAGAATTCCTCACATAATCAAGATGAACTCTCTCATTCTTTTTCTTTCTCTCTTTCTTTTTCTTCCTCTCTCTTTTCTCATAACCATGAAAGACTTTTTGTTCAAGTGAGAATGAGAATGGTGGAGGAATGAATATCATAACACAAAGGGAGGTGAGTGTAGGAGCTAAAGAAAGGTGACCACATCCTAGACAAGAAAACATTCAACCATGCTTAAAACACTATGCACTCCATAACCTTTCACTTCTCATTTAAATCAAGTCAATGTGCAAGATATGAAAGCCATCATAATCAACACAATAGCATAAAACCCCTCCACAAAGTGTAATTTGCAAAACTGCAAATTACCCCCTCCATCTGAAAAGTCCGGCCGGGAAAGAACAAAGGAAAACCGGCCGGAACGGAATGCAAACTGGCAACTCCAGAAAACTGGTCCCGTAATAAATTACAGGAAAACCCCGACACTGTGCATACACACCCGCATCTGTATTCCGACCGGATACAAATGCAATGAGACAAAATCTACACTGTACTAAACTAGGACCGGCTTAAGCCAAAGCCGGCTAGTAAAATCCGTTCGATCCTGATCCGTGCAATACCGCACGTATCTGATCGAACCCTGCCATATACCTATACGGCTACTAGTACAAACCGTTCGATCCTGATCCGTGCAATACCGCACGTATCTGATCGGACCCTGCCATATCTCCATACGGCCTCTACAGCGTTTCGCCCGAAAGCTGAGTAACTGAAAGTGTGGTGGACTCTAAAGACTCGTCAATACTATGGCTGTGGATTTAACCACTAGCACGTCAGAGGTATAAGCCAATACGTGACGGGCCACCAGCTATTGACCAAAATGGACGTCGATGAGGAAGCTCACCCCGACACCCAACTGAGCCTGTCAGTGACAATATCCGTACAGTCCGGTCCGTTCGTTTATGAGTATCGCATGGCGGGCCTAGGGGGTTGGTGAAAGTCAGACCCCCAAAAGCGGTACAAGTCGTGTCGGAGCGTAGCCCAGAACGCCCTGAGATACTACTGGAATACCTACCAGTAAATCTCCTGCCTCGGCCGAGGGCTTTGCGTAATGGCTCTCCTAGACACAGCGCGACCTCACCCCCAATACCGGGAGAGACGAACCCCTGCAGATCCGCTCACTGCCTCCATGTGGCTCGGGACTGTACCCAACTAAAACCTGTTTGCACGACTCCTTTGAGCCGTGGTAGGGTAGTAATCAAAGCACAGTGGGAACTCACACGAGACAAATGACGATCTCAGGTCGATGAACTAACATGTACACATGTCACCTGGGAACTGCTATCTGACGTCTGGTATAAGACCAACCAGCAGGTTCCCGGCGAGTCCTGTCCGGTGTACTCATAACCCAATGAGCACCTGTATACATCTTAGGTGAACCAACTGACACCAGTGGCTTGTGAGATCGGCCACCGCCCCTCGTCGGGGTCTCGACTGTATACACTAGTCTACTAATGGAGTATCGATGCCCAGTCTCGAAACTCCCACGACTAGGGACATTTTAAGGATGTGCTTATAGACCCCAGCTCCCACGTATATGATCGCCATCATACTGCTGGTCGTCAAGCAAGAATCCTAGGGGCTCTATCAACGTGCAATAGCGACATGTCAGGTCACCTAAAGCAGTACACGATGATAAAGATAAACCAGATAGCATACTATCATCTCGAGTAAGACTGTCCTACCGGGATAGGTCCTCCCTCAATCATTGCAATCACGTGCCTGTGATCCAATAATTGACTCTGAGGGCACTATCTCCAACAGTTTTCCAACGCTTTCACGAAGTTCCTTAATTAAGTAACCTCTTTTCCCTGGGGGCGTAGCCCCGCTAACACCTTTCTAGACACCTACTAAGTTTATAGCATTGATCGTTAAGTGAGAGTTTTCCCGAGGAGTAGCATATACTCACAGTAGAATCGGGATCCAAATATCATCGCGTGATAAAACCGAAGGAATCCTACCAGAATTATCACACTCCAAATGGTATGCAGCGCTAGCAAGTTTCAGTACTTATGAAACTCCCGATGTGGATTTTTGCCCCATGCTCTTATGACCTTGGCGTGAGGTCAAAATGTCATAAGTCACATGTCAAGTTCTTCCCATCATTATCCCGGTTAATTTGAACCCACCCGTACCTACCCTTGACGTAGGCCAAAATGGCAGTACGACTGTCTCAAACCAATGCATTCTATCTATGCAACAGATAAATATCCGGCAGCTACCAATCACTATGCCTTGGCGTGAGGTCAAAATACATAGCTTGAATACTACCGAATATTTAACTGAAATGATGGAGGGCTACGGATGGTTTTGGCGAAACCGTGAACGTAGTGAACTTGATATAATCGATGGAACGAGATAGCTTTAAAAAGAGTGGTTCAAGCTCCGCGTTTAAAAGTTTAGTTTTGAAAAGAACCGAGTGGTTTTCAAAGTGTTCCAATCGACTTATACTTGGTTTATTTTCTTGCATTAGTTCTTTTAATGCGTCCCATCATTTAACCCTACCATTGCAGAAAACAACCAAAATATGACGTACTCTTATGCCATTCGCATTCGCCACGGGGCCCCGTCATCACCCGTTAGGTTACTTAACTAACGACAGAGCGGGGGCTGGCCTAGCGCGGCTGTAAAACATAAGCAACGTCTAAATAGTTATCATATATAAATATATAGCAATGATAGACATTACAGATCACAGATGAATACATTGGATATACTAGGAATCCGCAACCCGTTCGAGCCTGCAACGAAAAGCGGATTACACGGTCGCGGTGAATAGTCAATACCCCACCCAAGACCCCTACGGGTGCGGCAAACTACCCGCCAAGTACCCGAAGCGAAGCAACCTCCCTCACCACCGTGAGTAGGCCACTCGGCACTTCGAGATACCCGGTAGTTTGTGCACCCCCTCTATGGGTCTATCCTAGGAGCAAAAACAGTAAAAAGAATTATACAATGACGGCTACAACCCCGACCCGGTTGTGCGGCCAAACAAATAATAATATTACATCAATTTACATGTTACAATGAATGAAAGAAAAAGCAACACTCATCTCACATCCATCCCGGCTATTCATCCGCGACAATCCAACCCATTCATATACACATACCACCATCAATCACAGATCACAGATATGTATAACCCCGACTAATCGACATATAGCGATTAGCCGACGTTCAATACATATAAACATCACAGATATAACCTTTTAGTCAAAGTGTATTGAAGTTCAGAAAAAAATACGAATTTATAGGCCCCCAAAAACAAATTTCTATTCTGGAAAATCTGGGCACATATAAACCATCTTAAAAATCCTAAAACCAAGCCAGAAATACACTGCACCAAACTCGACCCAGTGAAGAGCCAAGACGGCCGCGGTTGCGCGGCAATAGCTTGCTATTGCCGCGGAACCGCGGCTCTTTGGTCGAATCACTGGATCGTTTTTCGTGGCTTTCTTTAAAAAGCCCTGAGATGATTTTTAGAGTATGACAAATTTTATTTTGAAGAGAAAAAAAATTAACAGAAACTTAGGGTTTTGAAAACTCGGTTTTTCGATTTTTCCTATTCGAACTTCGATACACTCTACTACCTAGCTAGTTTATGTTTAGTTAGGCTCTGATACCACTGTAAGTCCACGTTGCCCACCCCGGTGCTTGCGGGGAGGCGGAAAACGGAATAAAAATCGAATTTTTATGAGCTTAATTAGGCAACATGGACTAGACAAAGAAGGATCTTTGCTAAACAAAAACAAGCTAAAGCTAACTAGAAACTAGCTAAGTGCTAGAAAGGTTATACCTTGGGCTTTATGTCCTTCTCTCCTTGCTCCTTGGAATGGTTGAAGGAGGTCACCTTAGTCGTCTTCTCACGTCGAAGAAAGATCCACCCGAAAGCCTCGACCTTTGGCTTCAACTCCAAGCTAGAAGTAACTAGGGTGCAAGAAGTGCTAATACTTGAACCCTAGATGAGAGTAGAGATTATCAAGAAAGGGTTTTTCTCAAGCTCAAGTGTTTCTCAACACATGAGAGGGGAGAGCTTGAGGGAGAGGAAGACCAAGAGAGAGAAAGTAAATGATAGAATGAGAATAAAATAAACCATTCTCACATATATGTGTGAATTATTGTAATTAGATAATTAGCTAGATAATTGTCATGGTTAATCAAGACATGACTATTATCATTTCATTTTTAATGCAAATTGCAAGGATCAAAGAGCATCTTCCAAATGAAATGATGATGGTCAAAGTGTCAACAAGGTCAACAAGTCAAGGTGGGTCAAATGGTCAACAACCATAACCATGCACAATTATTAAACTAATATCAATTAACCATAATATACACATAATCATTAGGGTTAATACAAATGACAATAGTCATTAACCCTAATCAAAGTCCTCTCCCTCTGTCTCAAGCAACTGTGCATACGCACCCGTATTCGTGATCCGAGGAACACGAATACAATGAGAAAAATCAATCCCAAATCATATACTAGGATCCGGCTTAAACCAAAGCACGCTAGTATAAGCTGTCCGGACAGCAAACGTGCACAAGTGCGCGGATGTGAACGAACCCTGTCGCAAAACCATGCGACCTCTACTCATTTTGCCTAAAGGCGAATAGCTCTCTGTGTGGGACTCTAAAGACTCGACACTACGCTGGCAGTGGGTTTAACCACAGACCAAAAGCAGCACTAGCTGTACGTAACGGTCCCCAGGTAGATGTCGACAAGAAGACTGACGAGGTGAACCCCATCTGAACTCCTACTGAGCCTGTATGTGACAATCTCCGTACAGTCCGGTCTGTTCATCTGATACATCGCATGGCGGGCCTTTGGGGCGGTGAACGTCAGTCCCCTAATAGCGGTACAAGTCGTGTCGGAGTGTAGCCCAGAACACCCTGAGATAACACTGGAAACCTACCAGTATATCTCGCTTGCCCTGGCCAGGGACTACTCGTGTAATGGCTCTCCTTGACACAGCGTGATGTCAACCCCCAATACCGGGAGAGACGAATCCTGTCTAACCGTCACTGCCTCCAAGTGCTTCGGGACTGCACCCAAAAACTACCTGTTTGCACGACTCCTTTGAGCCGTGGTAGGGTAGTAATCAAAGTGCAGTGGGAACACACTCGAGGCGAAGTGACAGTGTCAAGTCAGCGGACTAAGCTGTACTCATGTCACCTGGGAACTGATAACTGACGATAGGTATAATACCAACCAACAGTTCCCGACGAGTCCTGTCCAGTGTACTCGTAACCTAACGAGCACCGGCATACTATCTCAAGTACGACGTACTGACGGCTGTGGGACAGACCGTCTCCCATGCTGGGATGAGAAGCGCATACGCTAGTCTACTCCGGAGTATCGATGCCCTGTCTCGATAGTCCAATGACTAGGGACCTGTATAAGGATGTGCTTATAGATCACCCAGCTCCCACGAGTGTGAGCGCCATCACAACGCTGGTAATCAAGCAAAGATCCTAAGGGCTCTACTAATACGTATATCAGCGATATGCTAAAAGAAACACATGCACATATTAAAGCAGAGACAAACCAAGTAGCATACTACCATTTCGAGCAAGATTGTATATACAACTGTGAATATCCCAAGCTTCCATCAAGTAATATACAAACTAGTATGATACAGTAATGGCCTCTAGGGCATATACACTAACATGGTTCATATCTTAACGATGTTAAGATACGGGGAGTTGTCCAGCTTATGCTTAAAACCAGACACTGGATAACTCAAGGCACGTTTCTGAAATGGCAGTATGTGGGTTGACCCTGGCTTTGACGAGGGTTGATTTTCTACCGTCTGGAAGATCAATAGTGATATTGTTCTTGACTCGCCACAGTTTTAGTAAAATGGATTTTTTCAGAAAACAGCAGTGGGAGTATGGAATAACTGGAAGTGATTCCAGAACCGCAAACGATTACGGAAAATTTAATAGGACCTATATATTTGACATTCCAATAGCCACTCCGCAGATATGGTGGGTAACCTCAGACACCCGAGAGGTACTCCGGTAGCCTCAAGGACGGTGACAGGGAGGTTCTTGTTTACCCAAACTTGACACTACTGTTGTTGCAGACTATGAGACCCGGCAGGAGGATGAGTATAACGTCGTTCCAAACTAGCTTTAGAAGTGTACGTATATATTATTCTGCCAGAGGGTTATCGTAGTCAGTGGGAGCAGCGGAAGAATAGTGGGCAAGTAGCTTATGTCTATTTATAGACTTCAGCAGTTATAGCGGAGATAGATCATTTAATTTTGATGAGATAGTCATCGCTTTGACTTCATCAGAATAGGGGATGGATCTGTTGAGAAGGTAGTAGGGTGTGATGTCCTGGTATTTGGATGACATACACAGAGTAGGAAGTAAAATTCCTATACTACGATCAGTTGTACGTTGGTCGTCACACAGTTGTTTCTCCACAAAGGATATGGATGTAATATCAGATATTCTGGTTATTAGGTCTATGGTTTTAGATATGGATTTGGGTAGTTTCCCAATGTGGGTACTTTGACAGTATTCTAATAGTATTTTAGAATAGATGACTCCTGGCATGGTGGTGTACCTGCAGGTGATGGAGTCACCCTCTCTAAAGGTGTCTTAGAGACTAAAAGGGAGAGGGATGTGCATGATTGGCAGATCACTTGCTTTGGCAATTGAGTCAATCATGAGATGTCAAGTACCACACCAGATGTTGTTTTCTCACTTGATGCGATAAGTTTATATTAATCCAATCCTGGAGAAACATAAGGAAGTAGTTTTAGAACATAAGTGCATGTTATACGGATTTGATAACGGCAGCCTCTTTCGGGAGACGGTTATCATTCCAGGCTTCAAAGGTGACATAGATGACAGAGTGATTGTCAGAGTTATAGTTTTCCCTCAGACGAGGGACAGTATTATGGACAGGTGGTCCAAGAGGATACTGTGGGAGGCATGGTGCTGGATACTGATTAGGTTCAGTTATCAATACAGTCTAAGAAGTTTAGATTTGGAGTTCATTTATGAACTAGGTCCCATCAGATATCCAGACATATTCTAAGACAGCTATTACTCGATTCGGGAGATGGCTTTCTCCGCGAACTTGAAATTAAGAGAGACATAGAAAGAAACTTCAGGGCGGATACACTCACTGAGGCTATTTCTAGAACACAAGAGTTTTACAAACTACCTTTGTGAAATTGATTAGTAGAGGAGTTGGATGTTCGGTATCACATGGGCTGTGAGTATGCGACATCGCAATAATTAGCCTTGAGTGCAAGTGGGAGATTGTTGGAGATAGTGCCCTCAAAGTCAATTATTGGATCGCAGGTACGTGATTGCAATGATTGAGGAAGAACCTATACCGATATGACAGTCTTGCTCGAGATGATAGTATGTTATCTGGATTGTCTTTATCATCGTATAATTGCTTTAGTTCACTATTGCATGTTGACAGAGCCCGTAGGATTCTTGCTTGACTGCTAGCAGTATGATGGCGATTATATACGTGGGAGCTGGAGTCTATAAGCACATCCTTAAAAGTGTCCTTAGTCGTGGGAGTTTCGAAACAGGGCATCGATACTCCAGAGTAGACTAGTGTATACAGTCGAGACCCCGACGAGGGGCGGTGGCCGATCTCACAAGCCACTGGTGTTAGTTAGATCACCTAAGATGTATACAGGTGCTCATTAGGATATGAGTACACCGGACATGACTCACCAGGAACATGCTAGTTGGTATTATATATATCGTCAGATAGCAGTTCCCTGGTGACATGTGTACAGGTTAGTTCATCGACCTGAGGTCATCATTTGTCTCGTGTGAGTTCCCACTTGTAGGGTTCCTAGGCACGCTAATGAGGTCTCACAAGGCATCAACCATGCCAATTTCAAATTTTACGGGTGCCGAGAAACCCTAATACGGATCGTTAACTAGATGTCTAGGCGAAAAAGAAACTAGTTTACAACTAAACTAAAAGAACGGAAATACAACCTTTGTAGATCCGGTCCTCCACCTCCATAGCTCCGCAATGAAGTCTCCTCGCTGTCCAAATGGAAACCCGGGCTCTAGCGTCGGCTTCATCGGAGAAATAGGCGGGCAAGGTCGTCGGCTTCGTGCCGAAGATGATCTACGTCGAGGCATCACAAGATCAAGCTCCCACTTCACCAAGTCATGAAACTTGTGAAGAAAACACCCTATACTACTTGGCAAGAGGTAGAGGATGAAGAAATAGGAGGTGGGTTCCCTTTAGAATTGGATTCTCACTCATTTCATTAAGTCACCATTGATGAAGTCAAGCTTTCTTCATTGAAGAAGATGAAGAAGAAGAAGAAAGAATATTATGATAAGTTAATTTAAAACAAAATAAAATACACACTTATCATATCTTAACCAAGGTCAAGTGTAGAGAGTTAACTTGAGTTAGGTTGAATGGTTAGGGTTAGAGAAGAAGACAAGAATGGTTGCTTTGGTCAAAGCTTCATGAAGCTTCAACAAGCTTCATGAAAGAATGAAAGAAACCATTTTTGTTTTTCTTATATCTATTTCTCAAAAATGAATAGATAAATAAATAAATGAATAAAACCAAAACCCTAACCATTAACATAACAATGGTATAAGTCTTTACACAAACCCTAGCTATCATGTATCATCAAACATGATACAATCAAGTGCACAAAAAATATATCACATATACGATGTGCACATGCGAGTGAGAAAATCCATCTTAAGTGAACCGATACTAGTTAATGCAAAGTAATATATCAAATATATATAATTATGCATTAAATCATTAAATCAACACTTGATTTAATGATCCGGTCATATCGCATATAACCGACTAATATCAATAGTAACAACTTATCGAATCAACACTTGATCCGATAACCCGGCTATATCTCATATAACCGATCAATGTTACATATCGCGAGAATCAAATACAGTATCACATACTGGTATTATCTCGGTCCCGCACATATCTCATATGCGCTCCTATTTCGTTTCGCTTGAGCCAGGAAACCTCTGTGTAGGACTCTAAAGACTCATCAATACGCCGGCAGCGGATGATGATCATATCAAGCACCCACAAGCCGCAAGCGGTCTGCTAAACGTAACGGCCACCCGGGTATTGAGCGATCAGAAGATCGACGAGCAAGCCCGCTCACACTCCTTTGAATCCAACCAGTAATACTTACCGTACAGTCCGGTCTGATCGTCTGATATGTCGCATACCTTGCCTAGGGGTGGTAAACGTCAGACCCCAATAGCTCGATAAGTCGTGTCGATATGAGGTCTATAACTGTTCGAGAAACTACTGGTAACACTTACCAGTAAATCTCAGCAACCCTGGCCAGGGATTTCCGGTTATAGCCAATCGAACACAGCGCAACATCAACCCCCTATACCGGGAGAGACGAATCCCCTCCTATCGCTCATTGCCTCCATGTGATTCGGGACTGTACCCAAAAACCACCGTTTTGCATGCCCTCTTGGACGTGGTAAGGTGGAAATCAAAGTACAGTGGGAACCACACAAGACTCTATGACGATCTCGGGTCAACAGACTACTCTGTACCAGTGTCACCAGAGAACTGCCATCTGACGTAAGGTATAATACCATCTGGGAGTTCTCGGCGAGTCCGTCCAGTGTACCCAGTCTCCACTGAGCACCCGTATATCATCTCTGATGTCAAACACCAATGGATATGGGATCATCCATCGCCCATCTGTATGGGTCGAGAAGGTATACGCTAGTCTACTCTGGTATATCGATGCCCCGTCTCGATACACCCACGACTAGGGACTTTGAAGGATGTACTTATGGACTACCATGTCCCCACTAGTATGATCCGCATCATAGTCTAGGTAGTCAAGTACACATCCTAAGGGCTTTACCAACATGTAACAGAGAGACAATCAGTGTACACGTTAAGGTAAAGATCAACCAGATAGCATACTATCATGTCGAGCAAGAAAGTCCTCCCTATATATGTCCCAGCATCCACTACGATATACATCCAATGTACAGTAATGGCCTCTAGGGCATACATATAACTAACAATCTCCCACTTGCACTAGGGCCATCTGATAGCAGTGGTTGTTGTATCTCATACTCAACCATCCCATAAAAGTCTCTCTTTGGGAATAGGCCTTCACGAGTGGATCCGCCGTGTTGTCCTCTGAGTCTACTCTCCTGACCTCGATCCCCTGGAGATCAACCATCTCCATGATCAGGTGATACTGCCTTAGAATATGTCTGGATCACTGATGGGACCTGCGTTCCTTGGCATAAGCCACAACTCCATTGTCTCACAATGGTAGGAACGTAGTTCATCTCATGAACCAATATACATCCAGACTGCCTCTTTGGTAGCATCTTAAGTAGCGATGTATCCAGCCTTTATCTTCTAGTTTGCCACGGTATTTAGCTTGGAACTCTTCCAACATACCGTCCCTCCACTGAGGGTAAAGACAATGCCTGTGACTGACATTCAGTCATCTTTATCACCCTGGAACACTTCCAGTGATTCTTCCCAGGATCAACTGATACCATCTCACTACAACTAGTGAGTGTCCTAATATCCATTTAGATCTATCTCATAGATCCAAAACCCAGGATTTAGTAGGTATCACTTTGATCTTATGTGGAGAATCATTGTGATAAGCAGAGATTGACCGAGCGTAGCATAGGAAACTCCTTCCCTATCAAGAGTATGTCATCCACGTACTCTACGAGGATCATCACCATACTCCCTACTACCTTTTTGTTTATACAAGGTTCATCTACCATTTTGATGATGTCAAATTCTTTGACTACTTCATCAAAACAGACGTTCCAACTCCGCGATGCCTGCTTTATCCTATAAAGCATCTTGTAACGTTTCTGCTGCTCCCACTATCTACGAAGCCCTCTGGCTGTGTACTTATAGACGTTCTCTTCTAAAACATCATTTAGAAAAGCAGTCAAGGCACCCAACCGCCAGATATCGTAGTCATGGTATGTAGCCATGGCCAGTAGGATCTGGATGGACTTAAGCATAGCCACTTGAAAAGGTTTCATCATAATCCACGCCTGGTCGATGACGAAAAGCTTTAACAAGTCTAGCTTTGAAAGTCTCAACTTTTCCATCTACACCAAGTAATCTTCTCAAGATGTACTTGCTCCTGATGGGGATTTAACCCTTCAGATATAGCATCCAAAGTCCATACTTTGTTGGTGTATAAGGATTCCATCTCAGATCACTAAGCAACCAGCCATTCTTACAGAGTCCCATTCCTGATGGCCAGCTCGAAACTAGTTGGGTCATCATCTCATGATGCAATCCTCGCTCCCACTGTCATAGAGTAACCGAAGTATCTCTCAGGTGGGTGAGGAACCTTACTAGATCGGCGGAGAGGCTGAGGTTCGTTGGTATCTACTGAATCCTTTGGTTCTATCAAATCATCAGCTGCAGTTTGTATAGCTGGAACCTTTCCAGTTCTACATAACAGATCTTGCCTCGAGCTTGTCCGGATTTTGCTTTTAGACATAGGCTGGACAACCCCAAATCTAAACTAACTTAAGATATGGGCTCTTCCCTTTCCATATCACATATGAAGTGGTAGGCAACTGATTTGATCAGAACCCTATTCAATAGGTATGCAGCTTCTCAAGTGCACAACTCCCAAAAAGGAAATAGGTAACTCGGTAGTACTCATCATAGAGCACACCTTATGATATAGGGTGTGATTGCTCCGCCCCGATATACCATCGTGCTATGGTGTATACGGAGGAATAATGCTGAGAGAGAATCTCATTCTCCTTTAGAATAGTCCAGGAATTCCATGCACAAGTATTCTCCTCCCTGATCTCATCACAGGACATAATACTTATACCTGTATTTTGGTTCTCTACTTCTAAATCATATTCTGTGAATATCTCAAAAGGTTCGGACTTGTGTTTCAACAGGAACATATGTCTGAATCTTGAGAGATTATCAGAGAATGTAATGAAGTACAAAGAACCGATCCTGGCATTTGTAGACTGGGGACCTTGCATACATCATCATGTATCAGTCCCAAGAGTTTACTAACTCTTTCTCTGTTTCCAGTAAACGGAGCTATGGTCATCTTATCATTGTGACATGACTGGCAAGTTTCGCAAGATGGAAATTCAAACTGATTTAAATATGCATCTACATGTAACTTCAGCCAGTCGGGTCGCATTGATATGACCTAGTCTACAATGCCTCAAGAAGGATTCGTTCATTTCTGAACTCTTCCTCTTGTGTGTGTTCTGTATACTAGGAACTGTAGTTTGATTTAGAACATCAATGCTTTTAGATAACGTGCCTGAACCGATCAACTTTTGATATAGGATATGTTCAAAACATTATCCAACAATATACAATTTTATCATTTCTTTACTAATAAAGAGAGTGATATGATTTTGTATATCAGGTTCAGTATCTAATAACATTCGTTCAGAATCACTGTATTGGTAATACAGGATGACAGTGACCAACAGACTTGGCTGCAACACTTGCCCCGTTTTCTGTCTCATGAAACTTATCACCCGTTCTCAGTTTTTCTACCCTGTTGTAGCCCTATGTAACAGATTACATATCTGGGATCCTGATCCGGTATCATATACCAAGGATGCGGAGGATACTGAGAAACAGTTCTATATAAAGAACACACCCAAAGATGATGCATCAGCAAGCACTCTCTTCGTTTGGGCAGCATGGGAAATCTGGTATTCCCCAATTTTCTGCTCTGTCTTATAACAATTATAAGTTGGAGCGGGACCAACGTTCCCCAGCTCAGTATAACAAGCGGGTTCGGTCAATATATCCGTATTATTATCTTGATTAAGGCGTGACATGGTCGCTACCTGGAGGGAGAGAGAAGAAAACACTCAGCGTGCGCTCTTGCAAGAATAGATTGGTTATTATTTTATCTAATCAGGATAGCTCCCACTGTTTTAATCAAATCTTCCTTCAAACCCTAAAAGGAAAGACTAGCCGGGATTAATTACCCACTACAAGTTCGCCAATCTTTCAGCCAGGCCAGTGTCGGTACTTTGAAGGAGGTCCCCCGTGCTTTCGCACGAACCTAATTAATGTAAACCTCGTTTTCCCAGAGGCGTAACCCCGTTGACACCTTTCTAGACACCTACTTGATCGGCTAATTGTAATGTATAAAACTCTCTCAGCAGTAACTCTTACTTGCAGCGGGTATCGGGATCCAACTATCTCATAGAAGGTATGCAATCTCATTGCAAATTTCAACACTTGAAATTCCCGATAATATTTTGCCCCAAACGATCTATGACCTTGACAAGGTCAACAAACCATAGACCGCAAGTCAAGTTCAACCCGTCATTTCTTGATTGAATTAAACCCACCCGCACGACCCTTAACAAGGTCAACAAGGCCGCACGACTACCCTAACCCAATCTGCATCATATGCATAAGCAGATAAATACTGGTTAGCTACCGCACACTGCGCCTTGACAAGGTCAACAAACGCAGCACGAATACTAAACAGGACTTATCTGAAATGACGGAGGGCTACGACAGGTTTTTCTGAAAACCTATTGCGTAATGAACTTGATATCGTTGTAGGATCGAATGAATTTTGAAATGGAGTGTTTTTGAGGCTTTTCTAGTTTTGCTAAAGGAGTCACTCCCGGTGAAGGGATCGTCGGTCCTTTCCTCGTCGAATGAGGTGCGGGATATATCATATATATCACTGTGCAAAGAAAAAACTCTTGAAAGCAATCAAAAGACAAACCGAGTGTGTAGCATCTGCCAGTTATTGCTAAAGGAGTCACTCCCGGTGAAGGGATCTCGGTCCTTTCCTCATCGAATAAGGTGCAGGATATATCATATATACCGCTGTGCAAAGCAAGAACTGTAGCTACCTTTTTTATTTTTGAAATTCGATTCTACAACATCTTAGGTTTCTTTTATTTCATTAATCACATTAATGAAGTCCCATCATTTAAATACCTAAACATCACAGATAAATACGACGTACACTTATGCCATCCGCATTCGCCTCGATGTCCTCTCGTGCACCGTTAGGTTAGGTAACTAACGGCAGAGCGGGGCAGCGCTAGCACGGGTGTAAAACATAAGTAACGTCTATATAATATATCATATATACTATATACAGTATCTATCACAGAACATATCACATGATCACATCACAGATATCGCAGCAGAAGAATCATATGAAATATTGGATATACTAGGACGTCCGTGTTTTCAATACGAGCCAGTATAAAACACGGATTCCACGGTCGTGATGAATAGCCAAACCCACACCCCTAGACCCCTACGAGAGCGGCAAGCAACCCTACCAATTCTGGAGTTAGAAGACCCGGACTCGACTCCTCGAGTTGGTCTCCCACTGGACTCCAGAACCCGGTTACTTGTGCTCCCCTCCTTGGGTCTATCCTAGTGCGGAAAAGTAAATAATATACAAAAGGTGACATCTTCCGCAACCTGGAAGTGCCCCAATAAAAGAATATTACATACAAGTTTTTACATGAATGAAAATGAAAAACACTCATCTCACATAAAAAAACCCGGCTATTCAAACACGACGATCCAATATAACATATCCAGCAACACATAACATCACATGTCATCAACGTAAGTAAATATGCGCATCCCAATTGTCGTTGACATATAGCAACGAAGCCGGCGATATCACATATTACACTTATGGTCACAGAAAAGAAAGTGTAAAACTACAACAGTTGGAATCCGCAATCTCTTTAGACATCGCATGCCTAATCAAATGAATTACTTAGACATCGCATGCCTAACAATTATAAACTCCGCATTTTAGTCTCATTATCGAAAACTCTTTTCAATATCAAGTCGGGCAATTCAACAAGATTCCCAACATCCTGATCGAATGCTCGTCGAAAACTTTAGTAGACGGCCGCACCCCCGATGCCATCGACGAAGTGCACCAAGGCGGAACACCGCTACCGCGAGCACCCGGACGGATGCTTTCGGCGACGGGGTTCTCCTACAGTCACTTGGTCGGGGCTATGGAGCGAGGCTGTCTATTAAGTTTACCCGGCGAGTATCCGCGTATGCTACGTGATTGCGACGGACTTTTGATCACATCAAAATTCCGTGGCAACCGATCAAGTGAGACTAAAGTGCTATATTTATAACATTCATTCAGTTATCTCATAACTTATTGTGAATTCCGATTATTGTATCACATTCCGAATAAGATAGAAAATGTTAAACTTTCCGATCGAACAATCGAACACCCAAGTTTTCCCAAAACAGATCAACGCATGAAATAGGTTTTAAAACATTCAGTTCATGCCTCAGTACCAACGGTCCAGCCGTAGAAGGGTCAAGCCAACGCCTCACATGTGGCACGCCGTACTGCCCCAAACCCGAAGGTTCAAAGGGCAGTTCAAGACGGTCACATAATCGAGTTAAGGTTTGTTGTCTTCTAGAGGGACCATCGCGTTACTTGCACTACTTAGAACGTCTTTAAACCACGGAAAAATCCAACACTTGGAAATTTTCCGGCAGGGGAAAGATTGGGTATTTATATCCGGTCGAACTTTTTAACATATTCTAAAATATCTGGAAAAACATATAGACGAAGTCTGACAATCCGATTAAATCTACGAACTCCCAATACAACCCAGAAAACTCAACACTTGAGTTCAGAAAAAAAAAATCCCAGGAAAACCAGCACTGCAAAATAGGAATTATTGTGCAAAATTCAATGGGAGAAGAGACAAAATGGCCGCGGAACAGCCGCATTAGCACGCTAATGCCGCGGTTCCGCCGCACTTTAGAAAGATCATTAGGTAATTTTTGCACCGTAATTCTTAGAATTTCCTGCTGAATTTTCTGCATATTCTTAATCTGGAAAAAACCCAATTTTTGGAAAAAGTCTAGAGAGCAAATTTGTGTTAGGGTTTCGGTTTAATCGGACTTCAAACTCCGTCTACGCATCGCCTAAGGCTCTAGCTAGTCTCTGATACCACTGTAGGGTTCCTAGGCACGCTAATGAGGTCTCACAAGGCATCAACCATGCCAATTTCAAATTTTACGGGTGCCGAGAAACCCTAATACGGATCGTTAACTAGATATCTAGGCGAAAAAGAAACTAGTTTACAGCTAAACTAAAAGAACGGAAATACAACCTTTGTAGATCCGGTCCTCCACCTCCATAGCTCCGCAATGAAGTCTCCTCGCTGTCCAAATGGAAACCCGGGCTCTAGCGTCGGCTTCATCGGAGAAATGGGCGGGCAAGGTCGTCGGCTTCGTGCCGAAGATGATCTACGTCGAGGCATCACAAGATCAAGCTCCCACTTCACCAAGTCATGAAACTGTTAGTTGTATGTATGCCCTAGAGGCCAGTATTGTACAGATGATGTATATTATATTGGATGCTTGGACATATATAGAGATGACTTTCTTGCTCGATATGATAGTATGCTATCTGGTTGCTCTTTATCTTAACATGTACACTTGTCTCTTTAAACTGTCTTATAGTTACATGTTGATAAAGCCCTTAGGATGTGTACTTGACTACCTGGACTATGATACAGATCATACTAGTGGGGACATGGTAGTCCATAAGTACATCCTTCAAGGTCCCTAGTCGAGGGTGTATCGAGACAGGGCATCGATATACCAGTGTAGACTAGCGTATACGCTTCTCGACCCATGAGATGGGCGATGGATGATCCCATATCCATTGGTGTTTGACATCAGAGATGGTATACGGGTGCTCAGTGGAGACTGGGTACACTGGACGGACTCGCCGAGAACTCCCAGATGGTATTATACCTCACGTCAGATGGCAGTTCTCAGGTGACACTTGTGCAGGTTAGTCTGTAGACCCGAGATCGTCATAGAGTCTTGTGTGATTCCCACTGTGCTTTGATCTCCACCTTACCACGTCCATGAGGGCGTGCAAAACGGTGGTCTTTGGGTACAGTCCCGAGTCACATGGAGGCAATGAGCGATAGGAGGGGTTTCGTCTCTCCCGGTATTGGGGGTTGATGTTGCGCTGTGCTCGATTGGCCGTAACAGGGAAGTCTCTGGCCAGGGCTGATCAGAGATTTGCTGGTAAGTGTTACCAGTAGTTTCTCGACCCGTTATGAGCCTCACATCGGCACGACTTATCGGTTATTGGGGTCTGACGTTTACCACCCCTAGACTTGATATGCGACATATCAAACGAACAGACCGGACTGTACGGTAAGTGTTACTGGTTGGATTCACAGGAGTGTGAGCGGGCTAGCTCGTCGATCTTCTGATCGCTCAATACCCGGGTGGCCGTTACGTTTAGCAGACCGCTTGCGGCTTGTGGATGCTTGATATGATCATCGTCTGCTACCGGCGTATTGACAAGTCTTTAGAGTCCTACACAGAGGTTTCCTGGCTCAAGCGAAACGAAATAGGAGCGCATATGAGATATGTGCGGGACTGAGAATAATGCGTGTATGTGATACCGTATTTCATTCTCACGATGAATGTTTCGATTGGTTATATGCGATATAACCTAGTTATCGAATCGTAGATTGATTCGATAAGTCGATACATTGGATACTAGTCGGTTATGTGCGACATGACCGGATCATTGAATCAAGTGTTGATTTAATGATTTAATGTATAATTATATATTTGATATATTACTTTGCATTAACTAGTATTGGTTCACTTTAATAGGATTTTCTCACTTGTAGTTCACAAGTTGTATATGTGATATACTTTTGTGCACTACAATGTGTCATGTTTGATGATGCATGTAATTTGGTTTTGTGTTAAGACTTAAACCATGGTTATGATAATAGTTAGGGTTTTTATTTATTTACTTATTTATTTATCTATTCTTTCTTGATAAATAAATAAAAGAAAAACATAATGGTTTCTTTCATGAAGCTTGATGAAGCTTCATGAAGCTTTGACTAAAGTGACCATTTTGTCATCATGCTTAACCCTAACCATTCTCACTTGACCATGGTCTATTCTCTACACTTAACCAAGGTTAGAAGATGATAAGTATTCATTTTTATTATTCTTTTAACAAGAATTATCATATTCTTTCTTCTTCTTGATCATCTTCTTCTTCAAGAAAAGCTTAAGTCCATCAATGGCAACTTGAGCTAAAGTGAGAGAAATCCAATTCTAAAGTGAACCCACCTCCTATTTCTTCACCCTCTACCTCTTGCCAAGTTGTTTTGGGTGTTTTCTTCACAAGTTTCACAACTTGGTGAAGATGGAGCTTGAACTTGTGATGCCTCGATGTAGATCATCTTCGGCACGAAGCCGACGACCTAGTCCGCTCACCTTTCCGATGAAGCCGATGTTAGAGTCCGAGATCCGACTTGGACAGCAAGAGGACGCCTACGTGGAGCCAAGGTAGTGGATATCCGGATCTACAAAGGTTGTAGCTTCTTATCTTTTGTTAAGTTGTTAACTAGATTAGTATATCGCCTAAATTTCTAGTCGACGATCCGTATTAGCGTTTCTCGGCACCCATAAAATTTTAAATTGGCATGGTTGATACCTTGTGAGACCTCTATAGTGTACCTAGGAACCCTACACTGGTATCAGAGCCTAGCTAGAGCCTTAGGCGATGCTTAGACGATGTTTGAAACCCGATCGAACCCGAAACCCTAAATTTTTCATGCTCTCTGGACTTTTTCTAAAATCTGGGATTTTTCAATATTAAAAATGCTTAAAAAATTCAGCAGGGAATTCTAAGAATTACGGTGCAAATTTTTTCACATGAACAGTAAATAGTGCGGCGGAACCGCGGCATAAGCATGGCTTATGCGGCGGTTCCGCGGCCTTATGATGACGTCAGCCCTCCTCGTTTGCACAGTAACTCCTATTTAATTATGCTGAGTTTTCTGGGAATTTTTAAATTGACTCAAGAGTTGAGTATTCTGGGGTTGCATTGGGAATCGTAGATTCGATCGGATTGTTAAACTTCGTCTATGTGTTTTTCCGGATAACTTTAAAATATGTTAAAAAGTTCGACCGGATATAAATACCCACTTTTTCCCCTGTCGGGAAATTTCCAAGTGTTGGATCTTTCCGTGGTTTAAAGACGTTCTGAGTAGTGCAAGTAACGCGATGGTCCCTCTAGAAGACAACAAACCTTAACTCGATTATGTGACCGTCTTGAACTGCCCTTTGAACCTTCGGGTTTGGGGCAGTACGGCGTGCCACATGTGAGGCGTTGGCTTGACCCTTCTACGGCTGGACCGTTGGTACTGAGGCATGAAGCGAATGTCCTTGAACCTATTTCATGTGTTGGACGGTTCCGGGAAAACTTGGGTGTTCGAATGTTCGATCGGAAAGTTTAATATATTCTATTTATCCGGAATGGGATACAATAATTGGAATTCACAAACAGTTATGAGATAACTGAATGAATGTTATAAATCTAGCGGTTTAGTTTCATTTGATATTGAAAAGAGTTTTCGATAATGAGACTAAAATGCGGGGTTTATAACTGTTAGGCATATGATGTCTAAGTATTTCATTTGATTAGGCATGTGATGTCTAAAGAGATTGCGGATTCCAACTGTTGTAGTTTTACACTTTCTTTTCTGTGACTGTAAGTGTAATATGTGATATCGCCGGTTTCGTTGCTATATGTCAACGACAATTGGGATCCGCATATTTACTTACGTTGATGACATGTGATGTTATGTGTTGCTGGATATGTTATATTGGATTGTCGTGTTTGAATAGCAGGGGGTTTTTATGTGAGATGAGTGTTTTTCATTTTCATTCATGTAAAAAACTTGTATGTAATATTCTTTTATTGGGGCACTTCCAGGTTGCGGAAGCTGTCACCCTTTGTATATTATTTACTTTTCTGCACTAGGATAGACCCAAGGAGGGGAGCACAAGTAACCGGGTTCTGGGGTCCAGTGGGAGACCATCTCGAGGAGTCGAGTCCGGGTCTCCTAACCCTAGAATTGGCAGGGTTGCTTGCCGCTCTCGTAGGGGTCTAGGGGTGTGGGATTGGCTGTTCATCACGACCGTGGAATCCGTGTTTTATACTGGCTCGTATTGAAAACACGGACGTCCTAGTATATCCAATGTTTCATATGTTTCTTCTGCTGCGATATCTGTGATGTGATCATGTGATGTTCTGTGATAAATACAGTATATAGTATATATGATATATTATATAGACATTACTTATGTTTTGCATCCGCACTAGCCCTGCCCTGCTCTGTCGTTAGTTACCTAACCTAACGGTGCACGAGGGGACATCGAGGCGAATGCGGATGGCATAAGTGTACGTCGTATTTATCTGTGATGTTTAGGTTTTTAAATGATGGGACTTCATTAATGTGATTAATGAAAGAAAAGAAACCTAAGATGTTGTAGAATCAAATTTTAAACAAAACAGGTAGCTACAGTTCTTGCTTTGCATAGCGGTATATGTGATATATCCTGCACCTTATTCGTTAAGGAAAGGACCGAGATCCCTTCACGGGAGTGACTCCTTTAGCAATAACTGGCAGATGCTACATACTCGGTTTGCTTTTGACTGCTTCTATAGTTTCTGCTTTGCACAGTGATATATATGATATATCCCGCACCTCATTCGACGAGGAAAGGGCCGACGATCCCTTCACCGGGAGTGACCCCTTTAGCAAAACTAGAAAAGCCTCAAAATCTCTCCATTTAAAAAACTTCATTTGATTCTACAAAGATATCAAGTTCATTACGCAATAGGTTTTCAGAAAAACCTGACGTAGCCCTCCGTCATTTCAGATAAGTACTAGTTAGTATTCGTGCTACGGTAGTTTGGCCTCCGTCAAGGCGTAGTGTACGGTAGCTAACTAGTGCTTATCTGCTAGCATATGATGCGATTGGATTAGGGTATTCGTACGGCGTTGTTTGGCCTCCGTCAAGGGTCGTGCGGGTGGGTTTAATTCAATCAGGAAATGACGGGTTGAACTTGACTAGCGGACTATGGGTTGTTTGGCCTCCGTCAAGGTCATAGGACGCTAGGGGAAAAATATTATCGGGAATTTCAAGTGTTGAAATTTGCAATGAGATTGCATACCTTCTATGAGATAGTTGGATCCCGATACCCGCTGCGAGTAAGAGTTACTCCTGGGAGAGTTTTACACATTACAATTAGCCGATCAAGTAGGTGTCTAGAAAGGTGTTAACGAGGTTACGCCTCTGGGAAAACGAGGTTTACATTAATTAGGTTCGTGCGAAAGCATGGGGGACCTCCCTCAAAGTACCGACACTGGCCTGGCTGAAAGATTGGCGAACTTGTAGTGTGTAATTAATCCCGGCTAATCTTTCCTTTTAGGGTTTGAAGGAAGATTTGATAAAAAGCAGTGGGAGCCATCCTGATTAGATAAGATAATAACCAATCTGATCTTGCAAGAGCATACGCTAAAGTGTTTTCTTCTCTCTCTCTCCAGGTAGCGACCATTTCATGCCCTAATAAAGATAATAATATGGATGTATTGACCGAACCCGCATGTTATACTGTGCAGGGGAACGTTGAACCCGTTCTATCTTATAAGTGTTATAAGAATGTGTTGGAGATAGTGCCCTCAGAGTCAATTATTGGATCACAGGCACGTGATTGCAATGATTGAGGGAGGACCTATCCCGGTAGGACAGTCTTACTCGAGATGATAGTATGCTATCTGGTTTATCTTTATCATCGTGTACTGCTTTAGGTGACCTGACATGTCGCTATTACACGTTGATAGAGCCCCTAGGATTTTTTGCTTGACTACCAGCAGTATGATGGCGATCATATACGTGGGAGATGGTAGTCTATAAGCACATCCTTAAAAGGTCCCTAGTCGTAGGAGTTTCGAGACAGGGCATCGATACTCCATTAGTAGACTTGTGTATACAGTCGAGACCCCGACGAGGGGCGGTGGCCGGTCTCACAAGCCACTGGTGTCAGTTGGTTCACCTAAGATGTATACATGTGCTCATTGGGTTATGAGTACACCGGACAGGACTCGCCGGGAACCTGCTAGTTGGTCTTATACCAGACGTCAGATAGCAGTTCCCTGGTGACATGTGTACAGGTTAGTTCATCGACCTGAGGATCGTCATTTGTCTCGTGTGAGTTCCCACTGTGCTTTGATTACTACCCTACCACGGCTCAAAGGAGTCGTGCAAACAGGTTTTAGTTGGGTACAGTCCCGAGCCACATGGAGGCAGTGAGCGGATCTTCAGGGGTTCGTCTCTCCCGGTATTGGGGGTGAGGTCGCGCTGTGTCTAGGAGAGCCATTACGCAAAGCCCTCGGCCGAGGCAGGAGATTTACTGGTAGGTATTCCAGTAGTATCTCAGGGCGTTCTGGGATACACTCCGACACGACTTGTACCGCTTTTGGGGGTCTGACTTTTACCAACCCCCTAGGCCCGACATGCGATGCTCATAGACGAACGGACCGGACTGTACGGATATTGTCACTGACAGGCTCAGTAGGGTGTCAGGATGAGTTCGCTCATCGACGTCCCTTTTGGTCAATAGCTGGTGGCCCGTCACGTATTGGCTAATACCTCTGACGTGCTAGTGGTTAAATCCACAGCCATAGTATTGACGAGTCTTTAGAGTCCACCACACTTACAGTTACTCAAGCTTTCGGGCGAAACGCTGTAGAGGCCGTATGGAGATATGGCAGGGTCCGATCAGATACGTGCGGTATTGCACGGATCAGGATCGGACAGTTTTGTACTAGTTGCCGTATGGTTATATGGCAGGGTTCGATCAGATACGTACGGTATTGCACGCATCAGGATCGAACGGATATTACTAGCCGGCTTTGGTTTAAGCCGGATCCTAGTTTAGTACAGTGTAGATTTTGTCTCTTTGCATTTGTATCCGGACGGAATACAGATGCGGGTGTGTATGCACAGTATCGGGGTTTTCCTATAATTTATTACGGGACCAGTTTTCTGGAGTTGCCTGTTTGCATTCCGTTCCGGCCGGTTTTCCTTTGTTCTTTCCCGGCCGGACTTTTCCGATGGAGGGGGTTATTTGCAGTTTTGCAAATAACATTTGGTGGAGGTTTTATTTGTAAGATGATTTATTATGATAACCTTTTTAGATACCATTCCTTTCATGCTTTATTGTGAAAAGATTGGATTTGAGGTTGATGTAAGTTTGATGATGATTATGTCTTGATGTGGTCACCACTTGCTTTACCCTACACTCACCTCCCTTTATGCTTCATATTACCTCCTCCACCATTCTCATTTGGATGATAAGTTTTTCATTAGAAAAGAGAGAAGAAGAAAAAGAAAGAGAGAAGAAGAAGAAGAGATCTTCTTCTTGAGAGTTTCATTTCTTGATCTCATTCATGCTAGAAAAATGCAAGCACCATTTTTCTTATCTCATTTCCTCCATCATCTTCAAATGGCAACAAACCCCAAGTGAGACACTACACTACACATTCTACAGTATATCTTGAGCATGTCGAGTTGCCGGCTTCATGCTCGAGTTGCCTCGGTATTGAGGCGGGAGCCCGTAAAAGACGCAGGCATTGTGGTGCCCTTTCCGGCGAGGAGGCGACGATGTGGAGGCAAGACTTTCCGCGGGAGATCGGGACGATGACGAGAAGACCGGAGGACTCGGATCACTCGGTATACTTCTCACCCTATCTCTTGATTGCTAGCATTAGGTTAATGGTTACGATCCGGGTTTTTCATTGTCCGCGGTAGCGCCGGTTTCCGAGTAAGGAAAAAATTTTGATTCCGCATTTTGGCCTCGAGTACGAGGCCGGGGCGCTGCCGTGGCGCAACATGGTATCAGAGCCACGCCATTAACCTTACCTAGCTTCGTTTGATGTGTTTGCGTTTCCGATCGACCAAAATTTCCAAAAACCGTATTTTCTAGCACAATCAGTTTCTGTCGAATTTTTTTGGAGTCTAAAAATTTTTCATGTGGTCTCAGAATGATGTGCAGGGAGTTCTAAGAACACTGACAAAATTTGGTGACACGATTCCTCCGTACGACCGCGGAAGGGCGGCCAAAACACCCTTTTGGCCGCGCTTCCGCCGCAGGAGTGTGGGGTCGTGTGATTATTTTTTTGCAGTGGGCTTATGGGCTGTAATTATGGGTTTTGGAATATTAAAATTGGGCCCAAGTTTTCTGTGAGTGCTACAGTTTTGATTGGGGGCCCACTTGTTAATTTTTGGTCAATCGGAAAATTTTAAACACATTATTTCACAGTATTTACATTATATCTGCGACCGTGAATGTCACTCGATCGGTAAATCCGGTCTAACTGCTATAGCCCGGTTAGACGGATTTGCGAACGTGACTTTCACGTTGATGTTCTATGTTTATGCTGTGATGTTGCGGATCGGTCGTGGGGGATAGCCTGGATGCAATGCTAGTACAGTTTTGGTGTATTATGTACATTTGATATTGCGGGGCGAGCGTCCGACATGTGGACTGCCGTCACTGCCTGTTTGTATTATTCTTTTGGGGCACGACCTAGTTGCGGTCGATGTACCCAGTGTATGTATATTTTACTTTCTGCACTAGGATTACCCCGCGGAGGGGTGCACGGATAGCCGGGTTCTAGAAGGCAACGGGCCCGCATCTCATGGCATTGAGACGGAGGGGGCTTCACTCTAGGATTGGCGGGCTATTCGCCGCACTCGTAGGGGGTACAGGTTGACCCAGGAGGGGTGCCCAAGTTACCGGATTCCGTGAAGTGCTGGGTGGTCCATTCACGGTGCTGGAAGGGGCTGCCTCGCTTCAGGTTTTGGCGGGTGACTTGCCGCGCCCGTAGGGGGCTAGGTTTTCATTGCACAGGCTATCCACACGACCAGGGGAACGTCGGGTTTCAGCAGCGGCTCTGTGAAACCCGGGGGTTCCAGATATCTGTATTGTTCTGTGATGCTGTACATTTCTGTGATGTTGCATTTTATTCACGCCTTGAGCGAAATATAATATATTGGTATATATATTAGTAGATGTTGTATATGCTTTACATCCGCGCTAGTCCAGTCCCCGCTCTGCCGTTAGTTAGCTAACCTAACGGGTGATGACGGGACCCAATGGCGAATGCGGATGGCATATACGTACGTCAGTATATTTTCGTTCTTTGTGGTGTGATTAATTGATGGGACTGCGTTGATTCGGATCAATGCAAGATAAACAAACCTATTCTGATGTTGTTGGAACACTTTTCAAAAAAAAAAAAGCTGTTATTGCAAGGACGTTCACTTTTGTTTTGCATCTTGGTATTCATTTGGAATATCCTGCTCCTCAATCGACGAGGCAAGGGCCGAGATCCCTTCACCGGGAGTAACCCCTTGGACAGAAGTTTGCGTCAGGGCATTAACTTCACTATAGCCGATTACTTTTTCTTTGCATCGTGATATTCAGTTGGAATATCCTGCACCTCATTCTACGGGGAAAGAGCCGAGATCCCTTCACCGGGAGTGACCTCTTTAGTAAAGGTTTTCGTCACTATATTTTCTAAAAAGTTATCCAGTTCCTTCAACGATATCAAGTTCATTACGTTAAAGGTTTTTCGCCAAAAACCAGTCGTAGCCCTCCGTCATTTCAGATTAGTATTACTTAGTATTCGTGCTGCGTTTGTCGTGCATTGCCGTGGCGTAGTGTTCGGTAGCTATGTAATACTTTTCTGTCACATGGATAAGTGGATTGGTTAGGACAGTCGTGCGGTCTTGTTGGCATTGTCAAGGACTCGTACGAGTGGGTTTAATGCAATCAAGATAATGACGGGTAGAACTTGACTAGGACTCTTTGATTTGTTGGCATTGTCAAGGTCACTTGGGTCCTAGGGGTAAAAACAAACATCGGGAGTTTCAAAAGAACTGAAACTTGCCAGACATGCGCATACCTTCTGGAGTGTGGTGACGTGAGTGGATTCCGTCACGTTATCATGCGGTGATAGTTGGATCCCGATTCCCACTGATGAGTTAGTTTACTCCTCGGGTGACCCCGACTAATTCTTCTTTCAGGTTTGGAGAAGAATTTGAGATACAGTGGGAGGTTTCCAGATTAGATAAAGTGATAACCATTCTGATCTAGGTTAGAGTGCACGCTGAGTGTTTCTTTTCTCTCTCTCTTTGGCAGCGACCATTGACCCGACCCTGGACTTTGACTCAGTGACCAAGTTGACCGAACCTTCTTAACACTGGCTTTTGGATTGTCAGAGTTGCAGACCTCATTGCCACTCCTACTTTTACCCTTTTCTCCAGGACACCCCGTATTACTACGAACGTCTACTTCCATTGGACAAAACCATCGTATGGTTATATACGAACTCGAAGGACTTCGAGGATGGTTTCTGGTTCTGGAGAAAACGGATAGGATTATTCAGTTGTCTTTTCTTTTCACCTTCTCTCAGGTTGCGAGTACTCCTTAGTTTAGGAGTAGTACACCTATTACGCAAATTGGATAGTCTTCTTCCAAACCATAGGCTGGTGCCGACCGGTAGGGAATGAAGAAAACCAGTTAGCCTAAAACGGTGTACAGAAGGTATTAAGTTCAGACAAAGCAAGGGATTAGTAAGAGGGCAACGTAAGTTGCGACTGCTATTCACGACCAAACCAAGTATTTCTTCACCAATCCTAAATCACCTTTGTATTTCTCCAGGACACTCCGTATCACTACGAAGATCCCATTTTATTGGATAATCCATCGTATGGTTATATACGAACTCGAAAGGAACTTGTTCCAGTTCGGGGATGGATCCTGGTTCAGGAGAAATAGGAATAAAGTACATTCAGGTGTCTTTTATCTTCACCTTCTCTCGCATTGCGAGTGCTCCTAGGATTAGGACAGTACACCCTTTATGCTTTTTGGATAGTCTTCTTCCAAACCATAGGCTGGTGCCGAACGGTAGGGAAGGAAGAAAACCATTTGGCTTAAAGGGGTGTACAGAAGGTAATGACTAAAGACATATAAAGGGATTTGGAGAGGTGGCAAAGAATTATACGGTTATAGTTGTGAATCTGGATAATGGAAGAGGCATTACTAGGAATACCAGGATACCCCGAAGAAACATTTCAATGTTTCAGTTTCACTGTATACTGTTAATGGAAAACTGATTTTCCGATTAGACACTTACTCCAGGGTATGTATTTACCAGGTATGATTCTCACATCTGTATGGTTTTACAAGATGATGAGTGGGAGTAAGTTATTGGGAATTGGGTGATCATCCTCATTATATCGGGATTCGTTGTAATCGGTGATATTTGAGGAAGTCACCTGGGTTGTTTGCCGGACGGCAATTATTTGGTTTTGAATATCCGCGGTTATGCACCAATTTCAAATTGATATATCTGTACGTCTATTTTCATAGAGTGAGATATACCTTTTGATATTATGTCGATGACATTTACCTATATCAGTGGATGATTAGGTAAGGAGCATTAAACAGCGGTGTAATTCTTCTTAACCATAAGTACAGTTTTCAACCTACGACACACAGTGAAAGAGTTGTTAGACTCAGCGGACTTATACAGAGTATTGTATGTTGTCCAGTGTCCATTAGGACAGAGGGGTTGGTCCTCGTACTATATTCTGTTTACTTTTAACTTCTCTAGTTCTTAGACATGTGTTTCGTGGAAACACAGGGTCTAAGTTTTGAGGAGTTATGGGTATTTGAATAGAGTAGAGAACCAGGTATAGCAAGTATCCGGATTCTTCAAAGTGATCGAAGATGTAGATACTTGTGTATGGTATTCAGTTGATAGTAATGTTTAAGAGAACTAGCTTCTCTTTCAGGTTACTCATAATTGGAAACATTCCTAAGTTGAGTAACGCTGATCGGCCTCCTTCCATTTAGTTGACATGCACTGGAGACAGCTGCATGATTTGAATCTGGTTCAATTAAATCAGTGCCTCTGTTTCTATATTGGATATAGAACAGTTCATATCTTGACATTGTTAAGGTACGGGGAGTTGTCCGGCTTATGCTTATAACCAGACACTGGACAACTCAAGGCACGTTTCTGTAATGGCTGTTTGTGGGTTGACCCAGGCTATGACGAGGGTTGATTTTCTACCATCTGGATGAACAATAGCAATATTGTTCTGGACTCGCCACAGTTTTAATAAAAATGGATTTTTTCAGAAATAGTAGTGGGAGTATGGTAGGACTGGAAGTGATTCCAGAACCACAAACGATTACTGAAGATTTGATAAGGAACCTAAAGATTCAATCTGGATTGACATTCCATTGGCCACTCCGCAGATAAGGTGGGTAACTTCAGGCACCCGAGAGGTACTACGGTAGCCTCAAGGACGGTGACAGGGAAGTTCTTGTTTACCCACACTTGCCATTGCTGTTGTTCCAGGCTGCGAGACCCGGCAGGAGGATGAGTATAGCGTCGTTCTAAACTAGCTTTAGAAGTGCACGTCTATATGACTCTGCCAGAGGGTTGTCGTAGTCAGTGGGAGCAGCGGAAGCATTGGTGGGCAGGTGGCTTATGTCTATTTATAGACTAAAGCAGATACAGCGGAGATAGATCATCTATTTCTGATGTGACAGTCATAGGTTTGACTTCATCAGAATAGGGGATGGATCTGTTGAGAAGGTAGTAGGGTGTTATGTCCCGGTATTTGGATGACATACACAGAGTAGGAGGTGATATTCCTATACTACGATCGGTTATACTTTGGTCGTCACTCAGTGGTTTCTCCACAAGGGACTTGGATATTATATCAGACATACTGGTTACTAGATCTATGGTTTTAGATCTAGATTTGGGTGTTTTCCCAATCTGGGTACCTTGACAGCATTCTATGAGTATTTAGAATGGACGACTCCTGGCACAGTAGTACACCTGCAGGTATTGGAGTCACCCTCTCTAAAGGTGTCTTATAGACTAAAGGGGAGAGGGATACTCATGATTGGCAGATCACTTGCTTTGGCAATTGAGTCAGTCATGAGATGTCAGGTACCACACCAGATGTTGTTCTTGCAATAAGTAGATATTGATCCAATCCTGGAGAAACAGTCGGAAGCAGTTTTAGAACATAAGCGGATGTTCTAGGGATATGATAACGACAGCCTCATTTGGGAGACAGTTATCATTCCAGGCTTCCAAGGTGACATGGACGACAAGGAGGTTGTCAGAGTTATAGTTTTTCCATCTGACGAGGGGCAGTATTTTGGACAGGTGGTCCAAGGCAATACTGAGGGAGGCATGGCGCAGGATACTGATTAAGTTCAGTTGATGATACAGTCTAAGAAGTTTGGATTTGGAGTTCATTTATGAGCTAAGTGCCATCAGACATCCAGACATATTCTAAGACAGGTATTGCTCATTTCGGGAGATGGCTTTCTCCGCGAACATGAGATATAGAGAGACATAGAAAGAAACATCCCTGCGGATCCACTCACTGAGGCTATTCCTCGAACGCAATAGTTTCGCAAACGGGTTTTGTGAGACTGACTAGTAGAGGAGTTGGGTGTTCGGTATCACACGGGCTGTGAGTATGCGACATCGCAATAATTAGCCTTGAGTGCAAGTGGGAGATTGTTGGAGATAGTGCCCTCAGAGTCAATTATTGGATCACAGGCACGTGATTGCAATGATTGAGGGAGGACCTATCCCGGTAGGACAGTCTTACTCGAGATGATAGTATGCTATCTGGTTTATCTTTATCATCGTGTACTGCTTTAGGTGACCTGACATGTCGCTATTACACGTTGATAGAGCCCCTAGGATTTTTTGCTTGACTACCAGCAGTATGATGGCGATCATATACGTGGGAGATGGTAGTCTATAAGCACATCCTTAAAAGGTCCCTAGTCGTAGGAGTTTCGAGACAGGGCATCGATACTCCATTAGTAGACTTGTGTATACAGTCGAGACCCCGACGAGGGGCGGTGGCCGGTCTCACAAGCCACTGGTGTCAGTTGGTTCACCTAAGATGTATACAGGTGCTCATTGGGTTATGAGTACACCGGACAGGACTCGCCGGGAACCTGCTAGTTGGTCTTATACAAGACGTCAGATAGCAGTTCCCTGGTGACATGTGTACAGGTTAGTTCATCGACCTGAGGATCGTCATTTGTCTCGTGTGAGTTCCCACTGTGCTTTGATTACTACCCTACCACGGCTCAAAGGAGTCGTGCAAACAGGTTTTAGTTGGGTACAGTCCCGAGCCACATGGAGGCAGTGAGCGGATCTTCAGGGGTTCGTCTCTCCCGGTATTGGGGGTGAGGTCGCGCTGTGTCTAGGAGAGCCATTACGCAAAGCCCTCGGCCGAGGCAGGAGATTTACTGGTAGGTATTCCAGTAGTATCTCAGGGTGTTCTGGGCTACACTCCGACACGACTTGTACCGCTTTTGGGGGTCTGACTTTTACCAACCCCCTAGGCCCGACATGCGATGTTCATAGACGAACGGACCGGACTGTATGGATATTGTCACTGACAGGCTCAGTAGGGTGTCAGGATGAGTTCGCTCATCGACGTCCCTTTTGGTCAATAGCTGGTGGCCCGTCACGTATTGGCTAATACCTCTGACGTGCTAGTGGTTAAATCCACAGCCATAGTATTGACGAGTCTTTAGAGTCCACCACACTTACAGTTACTCAAGCTTTCGGGCGAAACGCTGTAGAGGCCGTATGGAGATATGGCAGGGTCCGATCAGATACGTGCGGTATTGCACGGATCAGGATCGGACAGTTTTGTACTAGTTGCCGTATGGTTATATGGCAGGGTTCGATCAGATACGTGCGGTATTGCACGCATCAGGATCGAACAGATATTACTAGCCGGCTTTGGTTTAAGCCGGATCCTAGTTTAGTACAGTGTAGATTTTGTCTCTTTGCATTTGTATCCGGACGGAATACAGATGCGGGTGTGTATGCACAGTATCGGGGTTTTCCTGTAATTTATTACGGGACCAGTTTTCTGGAGTTGCCTGTTTGCATTCCGTTCCGGCCGGTTTTCCTTTGTTCTTTCCCGGCCGGACTTTTCCGATGGAGGGGGTTATTTGCAGTTTTGCAAATAACATTTGGTGGAGGTTTTATTTGTAAGATGATTTATTATGATAACCTTTTTAGATACCATTCCTTTCATGCTTTATTGTGAAAAGATTGGATTTGAGGTTGATGTAAGTTTGATGATGATTATGTCTTGATGTGGTCACCACTTGCTTTACCCTACACTCACCTCCCTTCATGCTTCATATTACCTCCTCCACCATTCTCATTTGGATGATAAGTTTTTCATTAGAAAAGAGAGAAGAAGAAAAAGAAAGAGAGAAGAAGAAGAAGAGATCTTCTTCTTGAGAGTTTCATTTCTTGATCTCATTCATGCTAGAAAAATGCAAGCACCATTTTTCTTATCTCATTTCCTCCATCATCTTCAAATGGCAACAAACCCCAAGTGAGACACTACACTACACATTCTACAGTATATCTTGAGCATGTCGAGTTGCCGGCTTCATGCTCGAGTTGCCTCGGTATTGAGGCGGGAGCCCGTAAAAGACGCAGGCATTGTGGTGCCCTTTCCGGCGAGGAGGCGACGATGTGGAGGCAAGACTTTCCGCGGGAGATCGGGACGATGACGAGAAGACCGGAGGACTCGGATCACTCGGTATACTTCTCACCCTATCTCTTGATTGCTAGCATTAGGTTAATGGTTACGATCCGGGTTTTTCATTGTCCGCGGTAGCGCCGGTTTCCGAGTAAGGAAAAAATTTTGATTCCGCATTTTGGCCTCGAGTACGAGGCCGGGGCGCTGCCGTGGCGCAACAGAATGAACAGGAAACAGGAGAATATCTGGATTCTCACACCGCCCAAAAGGAGAACATGCATGTTGATGCATCATCTTCGGGTGTGTTTGTCATTGAGAACTGTTTCTCAGTTCACCCTACGTCCTGGGTATTAGATACCGGATCAGGATCCCACATATGTAAGATGTTACATGGGCTACGGAAAAGTAGAGAACTGGGAAAAGGTGATCATTCCGTTCAAGTAGGGAATGGGGCAAATGTTGCAGCCAAAGCAGTTGGCGAATATCACCTAGTATTACCAAGTGGTAATACACTGATTCTAAATGAATGCTATTATATACCGAACATGATGTGCAACATTATATCAGTTTCTTTATTAAGTAAAGAAGGATATAATTTTGTAGTAAAGGATAATGTTATGAACATATTCCTAGATCAAAAGTTGATTGCATCAGGTTCGTTATATAATGGCATATTCATTCTCAATCAAAATACAGTCCTCAATTTGCAAAACACACACAAGAGGAAGAGTTCTGAACTGAACGAATCCTTCTTGTGGCATTGTAGACTGGGTCACATCAATGCGACACGACTAGCTAAGTTGCATAAGAATGGATATTTAAATCCGTTTGAATTTTCATCTTATGACACTTGCCAGTCATGTCTCAAAGGCAAGATGACCAAAACTCCGTTTACAGGACACGGAGAAAGAGTTACCGAACTCTTGGGACTGATACATAGTGATGTATGCGGTCCCATGTCTACACATGCCAGGGATGGTTCTTTGTACTTCATTACATTCACTGACGATCTCTCTAGATTCGGATATGTGTTCCTGATGAAACACAAATCAGAAGCTTTTGAGAAATTTAGAGAATATAAACAAGAAGTAGAGAACCAAACGGGCAAAAGTATTAAGATCCTTCGATCTGATCGAGGAGGAGAATACTTAAGTAATGAATTCAGAGATTATCTAAAAGAGAATGGGATTCTCTCTCAGCTTACTCCTCCTTATACACCACAGCACAACGGTGTATCGGAGCGGAGAAATCGCACCCTATTAGATATGGTGCGCTCTATGATGAGTGCAGCTGAGTTACCTATTTCCTTCTGGGGATATGCACTGGAGACTGCTGCATATCTATTGAATAGAGTTCCAACCAAATCTGTGCCTACCACTCCATATGAGATATGGAATGGTAAGAGACCATGTCTTAATTTTATTCAGATATGGGGTTGTCCGGCCTATGTTAAAACACAAAATCCGGACAAGCTCGAGGCAAGGTCTGTTCTGTGTAAGTTTGTTGGATATCCCAAACATTCGCGAGGGTATATCTTCTACCACTCCGAGGAACAAAAAGTGTTTGTTTCTCGACATGCCACTTTCTTAGAAAAGAGTTTTCTTATGAAACAGACAAGTAGTATTGAGGTAGAACTGGAAGAGGTTCCAGCAATACAAACTGAAACAGAAGACTTGGTAGAACCAGAGGATTCAGTAGAACTCGACGAACCCCAGCCTCTCCGCCGATCTAGTAGGGTTTCTCGTCCACCTGAGAGATACTACGGTTTTCTCATTGACGGTGGAAGCGAGGATTGCATCATGGAGGATGATGACCCAACTAGCTTCGAGCAGGCCATCACGAGTAGGGACTCAGTGAAATGGCTGGATGCTATGCGGTCCGAGATGGAATCCATGTACACCAACAAAGTATGGACTTTGGAAGTTGCTCCTGAAGGGGTAAAACCCATTGGGAGCAAGTGGATCTTCAAGAAGAAACTTGGTGTAGATGGGAAAGTGGAGACTTTCAAAGCTAGACTTGTTGCAAAGGGATTTCGTCAAAGACCAGGTGTGGACTATGACGAAACCTTTTCTCCAGTGGCTATTCTTAAATCCATCCGGATAATGCTTGCCATCGCTGCATATCATGATTACGAAATCTGGCAAATGGATGTTAAGACCGCCTTTCTAAATGGTGATTTAGAAGAGTGCGTGTACATGACTCAGCCAGAGGGCTTCGTAGACAGTGGGAGCAGCGGGAAGGTGTGCAAGCTGCTTAAATCCATTTATGGATTAAAGCAAGCATCGCGGAGTTGGAACATCTGCTTTGATGTCATTATCAAAGAGTTTGATTTCGTCAAAAATCCAGATGAACCTTGTATCTACAAGAAGGTGGCAGAGAGTAAGGTTGTCTTCTTCGTATTGTACGTGGACGACATACTCTTGATAGGAAATGATATTCCTATGCTGCAATCGGTCAAGCTCTTCTTATCACAAAGATTCTCAATGAAAGATCTTGGTGATGCCTCCTGCATATTGGGAATAAGGATCTATAGAGATAGATCCAAACGGATATTGGGTTTGTCCCAATCCAGGTACATTGACACCATACTAAAGAGGTTTAGTATGGAAGAATCCAAGCGTGGGAACTTGCCCACGATCTCTGGAGTCACTCTCTCCAAAGAGATGTCTCCCAAGACTGATTTGGAGAGAGCTCGCATGCAAGGGATAGCCTATGCTTCGGCTGTAGGCTCTATCATGTATGCGATGCTATGTACCAGACCCGATGTAGCATACTCACTAAGTGTAGTGAGCAGGTATCAAGCTGATCCTGGAGAGAGTCACTGGACAGCTGTGAAGAGCATTCTCAAGTACTTACGAAGGACTAAAGAGATGCTCTTGGTGTATGGTAACGGAGAACTCCAAGTGGAGTCCTTTACCGATTCAAGCTTCCAGAGTGATAAGGACGACTCTAAGTCGCAGTCGGGATTTGTCTTTACCCTTTACGGAGGGGCGGTTAGCTGGAAGAGTTCCAAGCAGGAAACCGTGGCAGACTCGACAATGGAGGCTGAATACATCGCTGCCAACGATGCTGCTAAAGAGGCTGTCTGGATCAAGAAGTTCATTATTGAACTTGGTGTGGTTCCATCCATTGAGCATCCAATACCTTTGTATTGCGATAACAATGGAGCGGTGGCTTTGGCCAAGGAACCCAGGTCCCATCAGCGATCCAGGCATATTCTGAGGCGGTATCACCTGATCCGGGAGATAGTAGATCGCCGGGAGATCGAGGTCAGGAGGGTTGACACGAAGAACAACACGGCGGATCCACTCACGAAGGCCATTCCCCATATACAGTTTGAGAGACTCTTCGGGATGCTCGGTATGCGATACTATAGCAGCTGGCCCTAGTGCAAGTGGGAGATTGTTAGTTGTATGTATGCCCTAGAGGCTAGTATTGTACAGATGATGTATATTATATTGGATGCTTGGACATATATAGAGATGACTTTCTTGTTCGATATGATAGTATGCTATCTGGTTGCTCTTTATCTTAACATGTACACTTGTCTCTTTAAACTGTCTTATAGTTACATGTTGATAAAGCCCTTAGGATGTGTACTTGACTACCTGGACTATGATGCAGATCATACTAGTGGGGACATGGTAGTCCATAAGTACATCCTTCAAGGTCCCTAGTCGAGGGTGTATCGAGACAGGGCATCGATATACCAGTGTAGACTAGCGTATACGCTTCTCGACCCATGAGATGGGCGATGGATGATCCCATATCCATTGGTGTTTGACATCAGAGATGGTATACGGGTGCTCAGTGGAGACTGGGTACACTGGACGGACTCGCCGAGAACTCCCAGATGGTATTATACCTCACGTCAGATGGCAGTTCTCAGGTGACACTTGTGCAGGTTAGTCTGTAGACCCGAGATCGTCATAGAGTCTTGTGTGATTCCCACTGTGCTTTGATCTCCACCTTACCGCGTCCATGAGGGCGTGCAAAATGGTGGTCTTTGGGTACAGTCCCGAGTCACATGGAGGCAATGAGCGATAGGAGGGGTTTCGTTTCTCCCGGTATTGGGGGTTGATGTTGCGCTGTGCTCGATTGGCCGTAACAGGGAAGTCCCTGGCCAGGGCTGATCAGAGATTTGCTGGTAAGTGTTACCAGTAGTTTCTCGACCCGTTATGAGCCTCACATCGGCACGACTTATCGGTTATTGGGGTCTGACGTTTACCACCCCTAGACTTGATATGCGACATATCAGACGAACAGACCGGACTGTACGGTAAGTGTTACTGGTTGGATTCACAGGAGTGTGAGCGGGCTAGCTCGTCGATCTTCTGATCGCTCAATACCCGGGTGGCCGTTACGTTTAGCAGACCGCTTGCGGCTTGTGGATGCTTGATATGATCATCGTCTGCTACCGGCGTATTGACAAGTCTTTAGAGTCCTACACAGAGGTTTCCTGGCTCAAGCGAAACGAAATAGGAGCGCATATGAGATATGTGCGGGACCGAGAATAATGCGTGTATGTAATACCGTATTTCATTCTCGAGATGAATGTTTCGATTGGTTATATGCGATATAACCTAGTTATCGAATCGTAGATTGATTCGATAAGTCGATACATTGGATACTAGTCGGTTATGTGCGACATGACTGGATCATTGAGTCAAGTGTTGATTTAATGATTTAATGTATAATTATATATTTGATATATTACTTTGCATTAACTAGTATTGGTTCACTTTAATAGGATTTTCTCACTTGTAGTTCACAAGTTGTATATGTGATATACTTTTGTGCACTACAATGTGTCATGTTTGATGATGCATGTAATTTGGTTTTGTGTTAAGACTTAAACCATGGTTATGATAATAGTTAGGGTTTTGATTTATTTACTTATTTATTTATCTATTCTTTCTTGATAAATAAATAAAAGAAAAACATAATGGTTTCTTTCATGAAGCTTCATGAAGCTTTGACTAAAGTGACCATTTTGTCATCATGCTTAACCCTAACCATTCTCACTTGACCATGGTCTATTCTCTACACTTAACCAAGGTTAGAAAATGATAAGTATTCATTTTTATTATTCTTTTAACAAGAATTATCATATTCTTTCTTCTTCTTGATCATCTTCTTCTTCAAGAAAAGCTTAAGTCCATCAATGGCAACTTGAGCTAAAGTGAGAGAAATCCAATTCTAAAGTGAACCCACCTACTATTTCTTCACCCTCTACCTCTTGCCAAGTTGTTTTGGGTGTTTTCTTCACAAGTTTCACAACTTGGTGAAGATGGAGCTTGAACTTGTGATGCCTCGACGTAGATCATCTTCGGCACGAAGCCGACGACCTAGTCCGCTCACCTTTCCGATGAAGCCGATGTTAGAGTCCGAGATCCGACTTGGACAGCAAGAGGACGCCTACGTGGAGCCAAGGAAGTGGATATCCGGAACTACAAAGGTTGTAGCTTCTTATCTTTTGTTAAGTTGTTAACTAGATTAGTATATCGCCTAAATTTCTAGTCGACGATCCGTATTAGGGTTTCTCGGCACCCATAAAATTTTAAATTGGTATGGTTGATGCCTTGTGAGACCTCTATAGTGTGCCTAGTAACCCTACACAAACTTGTGAAGAAAACACCCTATACTACTTGGCAAGAGGTAGAGGATGAAGAAATAGGAGGTGGGTTCCCTTTAGAATTGGATTTCTCACTCATTTCATCAAGTCACCATTGATGAAGTCAAGCTTTCTTCATTGAAGAAGATGAAGAAGAAGAAGAAAGAATATTATGATAAGTTAATTTAAAACAAAATAAAATCCACACTTATCATATCTTAACCAAGGTCAAGTGTAGAGAGTTAACTTGAGTTAGGTTGAATGGTTAGGGTTAGAGAAGAAGACAAGAATGGTTGCTTTGGTCAAAGCTTCATGAAGCTTCAACAAGCTTCATGAAAGAATGAAAGAAACCATTTTTGTTTTTCTTATATCTATTTCTCAAAAATGAATAGATAAATAAATAAATGAATAAAACCAAAACCCTAACCATTAACATAACAATGGTATAAGTCTTTACACAAACCCTAGCTATCATGTATCATCAAACATGGTACAATCAAGTGCACAAAAAATATATCACATATACGATGTGCACATGCGAGTGAGAAAATCCATCTTAAGTGAACCGATACTAGTTAATGCAATGTAATATATCAAATATATATAATTATGCATTAAATCATTAAATCAACACTTGATTTAATGATCCGGTCATATCGCATATAACCGACTAATATCAATAGTAACAACTTATCGAATCAACACTTGATCCGATAACCCGGCTATATCGCATATAATCGATCAATGTTACATATCGCAAGAATCAAATACAGTATCACATACTGGTATTATTCTCGGTCCCGCACATATCTCATATGCGCTCCTATTTCGTTTCGCTTGAGCCAGGAAACCTCTGTGTAGGACTCTAAAGACTCGTCAATACGCCGGCAGCGGATGATGATCATATCAAGCACCCACAAGCCGCAAGCGGTCTGCTAAACGTAACGGCCACCCGGGTATTGAGCGATCAGAAGATCGACGAGCAAGCCCGCTCACACTCCTTTGAATCCAACCAGTAACACTTACCGTACAGTCCGGTCTGATCGTCTGATATGTCGCATACCTTGCCTAGGGGTGGTAAACGTCAGACCCCAATAGCTTGATAAGTCGTGTCGATATGAGGTCTATAACTGTTCGAGAAACTACTGGTAACACTTACCAGTAAATCTCAGCAACCCTGGCCAGGGATTTCCGGTTATAGCCAATCGAACACTGTGCAACATCAACCCCCTATACCGGGAGAGACGAATCCCCTCCTATCGCTCATTGCCTCCATGTGATTCGGGACTGTACCCAAAAACCACCGTTTTGCATGCCCTCTTGGACGTGGTAAGGTGGAAATCAAAGCACAGTGGGAACCACACAAGACTCTATGACGATCTCGGGTCAACAGACTACTCTGTACCAGTGTCACCAGAGAACTGCCATCTGACGTAAGGTATAATACCATCTGGGAGTTCTCGGCGAGTCCGTCCAGTGTACCCAGTCTCCACTGAGCACCCGTATATCATCTCTGATGTCAAACACCAATGGATATGGGATCATCCATCGCCCATCTGTATGGGTCGAGAAGGTATACGCTAGTCTACTCTGGTATATCGATGCCCCGTCTCGATACACCCACGACTAGGGACTTTGAAGGATGTACTTATGGACTACCATGTCCCCACTAGTATGATCCGCATCATAGTCTAGGTAGTCAAGTACACATCCTAAGGGCTTTACCAACATGTAACAAAGAGACAATCAGTGTACACGTTAAGGTAAAGATCATCCAGATAGCATACTATCATGTCGAGCAAGAAAGTCCTCCCTATATATGTCCCAGCATCCACTACAATATACATCCAATGTACAGTAATGGCCTCTAGGGCATACATATAACTAACACCACTGTGCTTTGATTTCTACTCTACCAAGGCTCAAAGGAGTCGTGCAAACAGGTCTTTTTTGGGTACAGTCCCGAGCCACATTGGAGGCAAGTGAGCGGTTCGGCAGGGGATTCGTCTCTCCCAGTATTGGGGGTGAGATCGCGCTGTGTCTAGGAGAGCCATTACACAAAGCCCTCGGCCGAGGCAGGAGATTTACTGGTAGGTACTCCAGTAGTATCTCAGGGTGTTCTGGGCCACTCTCTGACACAACTTATACCGCTATTGGGGGTCTGACATTACTAGCCCCCTAGGCAGATATGCGATACTCAAAGACGAACGGACCGGACTGTATGTATATTGTCACTGTTAGGCTCAGTAGGGTTTATGGATGAGTTCGCTCGTCAGCTTCCCTTCCAATCAATACATAGGCAAACCGTTACGTACAGCTTGTACCTCTGACGTGCTAGAGGTTATACCCAGTGCCAGTGTGTTGATGAGTCATTAGAGTCCCCCACAGACACTTTCCCAAGTTTGGGCGAAACGTTGTAGAAACCGTATGGTGTTATGGCAAGGTTCGGAAAATGCACGTGCGTTTTCGCACGTGTCATATTTCGGGCAGATAATACCGGTCGGCTTTGGTTTAAGCCGGATCTAAGTATTATGCTGTGTAGATATAATATCTTTGTCTCAGTTGCATTTGTATTCGGTCGTAATACAAATGCGGGTATGTTTATACTGATACGGGCTTATCCTGAAATCCGTTTCGGGATCGCTTTTGGAAGTTGCTAGTTTCCAGTTTTCTATCACCCGTATTTAACATTCGGTTAAATGAGGATTTATCTTTTCTTCCATGGGTGAGTCATGAGGGTGAGTCATGAGTGAGGAAGCTTCTTGGTTTGTGACTCACTTGATTGCATTAAATGTATTCACACTAGGTGTTATATGACTCATGCTTTCATTATTGTTATGATAAGTATTGTGCTTGTTATTCTCACCATCCCTCCTCCTACACTCACCCCCCTTGCCTATATAGTGGCCGGCCCCCTCTCTAGGGTGGGTATGGGTTCATTTTGGATAAAAAGAAGATGATAGTTTTGGTTCATAAAAGGATATAGCCTCATTTCTCATTCCACCCGATCCAAAAGGCAACTTCATTAACCGTTCATCCACGACTTTAGACGTAACGAGACAAAGTGTTCTACTCATTCTCTACATTATCTTGATCGTCTCTTTTAGCAAACTTGACGACCGAGTTGCCTCGGTTCAGAGGCGGGAGCCCGTTTAAAGATCCGTCGACGTGGTGCCACCTGGACGAGAAGATTGGAGATTCAGGAGATCGGAGCAGCCGCAACGAAGCGTGGGATGATGGTTGAAGACTGAAGGACTCGGATCGTTCGGTATAACATTTCTTCCCACTTTGTAGTTAGTTAGTTTAGCTTTAATGGCAGATCCGGGTTATAGTACGGGATAGCGCCAGTTGTAAAAAGTTTTTCTTACATATTTGGCGTCTGTTAGACGGCCGGGGCGCTACCGTAGACTTACAGATTGCGGTTATAAATATTTTTTATTCATCTTTAGAAAGCGCAAGCACGCTAAATCTCTCATCCAATCAAATGGCGTCGTTGCCGGGGATGGCGTGTTATTTTCTTCTTGCAATTTCGGGTTAATATAAAATTAAAAACATCATAAAAACTGAAATATATATATATATATATATATAAATTTATCATCTTTTATTTTGTGAAGCGTATTTTTATTTGAATTTTGCAGGACAAAAGAACAATTTCAGATCTGGAAGAATCCAGAAATCAAAACAGAAAACTAAAGATCTTAACAACAGAGAATTTCCACAACAGAACAACAGAAGTAGGTTGGAGGGCCAAGTCAACAGGGAGACCGCGGAACCGCCGCAATATCTCTCTCCCGCCGCGGAAACACGGCATCATAGTGACGTCAGCAAAATCTGAAGTCTTGATCCGCACATGCCATCGCGGAACCGCCGCGCGAAGCTACCCTTGGCCGCAGAACCGCCGCGCCTTGGTCGAGTCAGCGGTTGAAAAAATTTATGAGCTTTCTCTCTCCTCTTATGCAAATCCTAATATATCTTCATTAAAATCTCCTGCAGGATTGTTTGCGCTAAAAAATCTCTCCCCCTTCCAATAATTGTTCTTATGCAGGATTCTTTGAGCCGTGCTAAAAATAAAAAAAAATTGATTGCAAGTGATTGTTACTGCTTTGCATATTTTTAATCGAACTTTAAGGGGCTTGTGACCAATCCAGATTGGGTGGGGATTTCATCACCCTTCCCAGGACCCCAGAAATCACATAAGGCATATGCATTGACCTTTTTTAATTAAAAAAATACTAGACTCAGCCCTAAGGACATCACGCTCAATTGGACAGAGGACTAGTTGTAGGTATCGACCCTTGATCCTAACCTGACTTTGTGGTGTCTAGGCAATTGTGTCTAAGGCGAGTGGTTACTTAATTAGGGCCACTACTTGTAGTGGAGAGCCTCCCACTCACCTGGCACTTACCTGGCCGCAATTGGCGGTGAAGAGGCGGTTTGAGGTCCTATTTCTAGCCCTTTGGAGCAGTTAGGAGCTGTCTAGCTGACCTAGGTGACCCTAGATCTAGGCATGATTGTGCATTTGTGGTTGATTGAAAGTGTGTCTAAGCCTTTTATCGAAAAATTTTGCAAAGAGCACCACAAAAAAAAGGAAAATTTTTTATAAAAACTTTCAACTTGTCGCTAAGAAATCCGTGCACCCCACCTTGTTTTTCTTCTCCTCTCTTACATCATGGGTACCCCACCTCACAAATCTCTTGCCGAACTTTGGTATCCTGAACCAAATTTTGCTTTGTACGTGAATTGTTTCGGTCGAGTTACGGACGACCCCTCCATGCCCAAAATTTCTTTGAAAGATCGAATAGAAGCGTCTAGGAGAAATAGTTCGACTCTGCAATCCACTTTGTATCAACCATTTCAACCTTCACCACCTTCTTACGTTGATACCACTTTTTCGAGTCCGAATGTAACTCCGAAACTTATGTCTATTGCTGAACACATTGAACTATCTCGTAGCCGATCTTTCACTTCTCTCCACACATCTAGTTCTAGGGATCAACAAGTCCATTCACCTTTTTATCCAAATGTTGATCCTACTCCTGTCCACATACAATTCCTACCAGTCCTACCCAACTTTCCCACCTTCCTTAGACATTGCTTCTACACAACCATTTGGGAGTTTCACGTATCCAAACAATTTTGAATCTTTTACCGAAACCCCTTCACAACCCATGTCTAGTCTAGAACAGTCGTTGGAGGCTTATATGGTAGCGACAAACCAAATGATTAGGAATGTGGATGCGTCCATTGCCGCCCTTATAATGAACCGGTAGCTAGTTTCCAACTAGCTCCAAAAATTCCAATGTATGATGAGGCGGTTGGAAAGAGTGAGAATTTGAGAGGAGGGAGTGAGTTCTACACCTTTCCAAATCAAACCTACACATTCCCAATTGAATCCCACAACTTCGGTTTTCAAACAAGTGTTCCAAATAATTCATCAGTTGAAAATAAAACATTTAATGAGTTGTGCGACTTTGTAGTGTTTGATTTGCCAGATTGTGAAGAGTCCCTTTCGAGTGAAACCATACCTAATCCTTTTGGACTTTACACCTCCACTCTAGAGCCTAAATTAATTAATATCCATGCTTTTGATGAGATGTCTGAAAAAATTGATTTTCACTTGATTGAGGATATTGACGCCGGGAATATTTTGGATGATGAACCCGTATATTTGATTGAAATTTTATGTCCAATTCATCATCCCGAGTCATTAAATGTTTCTCCCGAACCTCATATGCGTCTTGATTTTGATGATAATGGCATGGATAAGCTAACTTTTGAGGAGAATTATGAGGATAGTATTGAGGAGAGTATTGAGGAGAATATTGAGGATGAACCATTTTTGTTTGATGTGTCGGATTTTCCAATTCATCCCCCTGAACCTTTAACTGTTATACTTCCTAAATCACCCTCCCTCCTTTCCATCGTTCCGACCACGCAAAAGATCACGCAGGAGAACTGCGAGCTTGAAAAATTTCTGTTTGATCACAACGGTTTTGACGCCACTAGTGCGTTCCTCTTTGAATCTGACACAGTTCTCACAGCTGATAACGATTACGAGTGTTTCACTTTTTCGGACGATGTTGAAAACTCACTTCTCGAGTTTGAGTCCTTTGAATTTTCAGATGAGTTAGTTGAACCATCAGACTCGGTTGCTTACAGTCATTTCGAACCATTGATGGAATCCTTCAAGTTCGAGACAGATTACATAGGTGAGAATAAGACTATCCCTAAATCACTCCCTTTTGTCCTTCCTATCGTTTCTACCACACAAGACTCCGTCGCGTTTCCGATTTCAATGGAGGGTTTACCAAGTTCGGCATACCCATGCTTTCTTGCGAATCTTGAGTGATTTGACCCCATTTCTCGACGGGTTGATAGATTAGCACAATCGCTTTCAACACATAGATCATCACAAATTGCGCTAATTTATTCACTTGATTTACACCCTCAAGATCGTACTACACTTCTTTCTCTTTTCCGCCATTCTCCTCCTCCACCGAGACCGTATACCGTTTCTATCTCCACACGGTCTCGTGTGTTTCTCATTTCTTTCCTTAACATTCCATTCATTCACCAACCCTACTATTATTACGATAAAATTTTTGAATGGTTGGTGCTAACCATTAGCCTGTGTAAGGCCTTGTTTAGTTTGGGGAGGACCTTGTTTTATATATGTATATATATTTTTTGTTTTCTTTTTCTGTTAACAATAAAAATAAAAAAATAAAAAAAAATAAAAAAACAAAAAAACAAAAAAAAATAAATAAACAGGGGAGTGCCGACATTCTCAACCCTCATGGTGTAGCATGACAGTGAGGACACTGTCAAGTTTAAGTTTAGGGGTATGCCCGGTAAGCCTTCTTCCTTCGCATTCATGTGTATATTTTTGCATTTGCATACTTATTTTAAAAACCTATAAAAAATTGAAAAATTTGAAAAATTATAAAAATTAATGTATTTAATTTTGGCCATAATTGACTTGAGTTTGACGAAAAGGTTGACTAGCTAGGAACAACTGGATCTTATACATAGTAAATTAAAAACCCTAAAAATAACCTTTCTTAGAGTTTAACGGTAGAAAGTATATGTCTTTCTAGTTTATTTAGAAATAGGCAAATTTCGAGTTGACTTCTTGGGCTAAGTTAAAACAAGGGAAGAGTATTGAAATTTTTATTAAAGTAGAAGTTTGAAAAATAATTCCTAAACTTATGTCTAAATTCTGAAAATATATACCCTACAAATTGCACAAACTTGGAATAGTAGAGGAGACCTTGAAATGCTCTTGTCTAAAGTCCTAGTACGAAGAAAAAAATAAAATAAAAAAAAATATTTTCATGTGTGAATAAAGAGATAATAAAAAAATGAACACTAGTTTTTATGATTACTTAAGGTTGCAAAAATAGAAAAATATTTAGCGAGGATGCTTCATCACCTAGTGCCTTAAACCAACTGGTCTGGGAGTCACTGCTAAAGCCTTAGGTGTTACAAGACTAGGAATTACGCATTAATGTGCAAACACATCTTGTAATCGGTTGTTGGTACCTTAAGAAGTATTAACGATCGCATGAAGGATGTGTGAGCGAAATTCATCTAAAAATTCATAAATTAAGAAGTGCTTTGGACAACGGATAAGAGTATGATTGCTTGATTTGAATTTCCAAGTGTAGGGGTGATATATACACACACGTAGGGGTATGTGATTGGGATTTAAATAAGAGATAGGAATGAAGAATAGGACTTGTATCTTTAGTAGAGATGATAAAAATTCCTAAGTTGAGATGGAACCCTAGAAGGAAAACTTAAGAGATGCCAAAAGCTAAATAAATTCACAAGAATATATATAATCTTAAATTAAATGATAAGGAAGCGTGAAGAATATGGGTGGATAATTTATGAGTCGAAGATAATAGAATTCCTTGTTAGAAAACCTAATTGGAGAATAAAAGTCAATGGGCCTAATTGATAGGATTTTATGGGTAGTATCCGGTGAAAACCCTTAGGAGACAACACTCCTCCTACTAGGGACACCTAGAGGTTTAACTGCTTGTTGCACGAGCTCAGTGCAATCGCGATTTTCTGCTAAAGTGAGGTTAGGTTTTTGACGAGAATAAAAATAGGTTTGCTCGAGGACGAGCAAAAGAAAAGTTTGGGGGTATTTGTTCATACTACAATTTTGCATTATTATATTCCCCATTCTTATGCATTTTACAAATAAACAGGTGCTTTTGACCCATGTCTGCTATATTGTTGCAGGTTACAGGTTCTCGGAATAAAAACGGTGAAATTGATAAAAAAAAAAAAAAGATGATACAAAGTGAGACTACGAATGATAAATGGTGAAATCTTGATCGTGCCTACATCTTGAGGAACATTGAAGGTCAATTAACAAGTTCACAAAGAACAAAAGCAGCGCAAGGTTCAAGACTTCGTCACGAAGCAACGGTAAAAGTCCACTACAATTACTCACTGTAGAGATCTGGAAGAGAACCAAAAGACATTCAGAAGAAGCAACTGTAGAAACAAGAAGTAAAAGTGCAACAGAACAAACCCAAGGAAATTCAGCCCATGAGCCTCCCACTTGGCCGCGGAACCGCGGCCAAACCTGGCATATGACCGCGGTTCCGCGGCTGTCTATTACACGTGTCGGTGGAAAATGTGTCGGTGCGCTGACGGGCGTTGACTAGGTCTTTTTCTTAGGGGGTATTTTTGTAATAGCAGATGTGCGAGTCGATTGTAACCCTAGGATTTCTATCCTCTATAAATAGGAACCCTAAATCTTGTATTAGGTCATGCCTCTTCTTGTGCCTCATTGTAAATATCAAATTCAGATCTGTAAAGAATGAAGAGTGCATCAATAAATTAGGAGTAAGTTTTCTTTTCATTGCCCTAGTTAATTTTATTTTCATTGCCCTAGATAATTTCTTATCTGCCCTAGTTAAATCTTTAATTCCTTGCCCTAGATAGATAGTTTAGATATGTTCTTCAATTCCCTAATGTGCGAGTAGTCTCCTCGCTTGCTAGGATTAGCTTTGGGGAAGACTTGAGAGATGAAGATCTCTCACCCCTTTCTTGCCCATCACATATAATTAACAGGACTCCATGCATACATGCACACACCGCTCCCTATGGCACCCTATCCCACGAGGTAGCGGTGATACCGTAGTATAAAGGCCCAGTTGAGCGTGTTTTCCATGAAGGTTAGGGTAAGGATTAAAAAAGGAAGGACAAGAACCTAGAGAAAGAAACACCGTTTCTTCCCGATGGTACTAATCCCCTTTATTAATAATAACTATAACTCCTAAAGAGATCATAATATGGGTATAGAAAGCGGTGAAATTTATTGACTTTCCAAACCTAACCTAAACCTAACCCTAGCAAGATTTAGATCTAGAGTAATTTAGTTTTTAGATTTAATCAATCCGACACCCATCGGAATTAACTCGTAAGAACAATTAGGAAATTCACAAAATCCCTGTGGACCGACCCGTACTCACCGGCTAGCTACCAAGCGACGCCGTTCTTGATTGCGGTTAACAAATATTTTTGATCATAAATCTCTACAAATCATATGCTATCTGTTTGCTCTTTATCTTAACATGTACTCTGATAGTCTCTATGTTACATGTTGATAAAGCCCTTACGATGAGTACTTAACTACCACGACTATGATGCAGATCATACTAGTGGGGACAGTGTAGTCGCTAAGTATATCCTTTAAATGTTCCTAGTCGTAGGTGTATCGAGACAGGGTATCGATATATTAGAGTAGACTAGCATATGCTTCTTGACCCATGTAGATAGGCGATGGATGATCCCATATCCATTGATGTTTGATATCAGAAATAGTATACGAGTGCTCAGTAGAGACTGGGTACACTGGACGGACTCGCCGAGAACTCCCAGATAGTATTATACATCACGTCAGATGGCAGTTCTCTGGTGACACTGGTACAGGTTAGTCTGTAGACCCGAGATCGTCATAGAGTCTTGTGTGATTCCTACTGTGCTTTGATTTCCATCATACCACGTCCAAGAGGACGTGCAAAACGGTGGCTTTTGGGTACAGTCCCGAATCACATGGAGGCAATGAGCGATAGGAGGGGTTTCGTCTCTCCCGGTATAGGGAGTTGATGTTGCGCTGTGTTCGATTAGCTATAACTGGAAATCCCTGGCCAGGGTTGCTGAGATTTACTGGGAAGTGTTATCAGTAGTTTCTCGAACTGTTATGGACCTTATATCGACACGACTTATCGGTTACTGGGGTCTGACGTTTACCACCCCTAAACTGGATATGCGACATATCAGACAAAGAGACCGGACTGTACGGGGGTGTTACTGATTGTATTCGCAGGAGAATATGCAGGCTTGCTTGTTGATCTTCTGATTGCTCAATACCTGGGTGGCTGTTACGTTTAGCTTACCGCTTGCAGCTTGTGGGTGTTTGATATGATCATCACCTACTGCCGGCGTATTGACGATTCTTTAGCGTCCTACACAGAGGTTTCCTGGCTCAGGCAAAACGGAGTAGGAGCACATATGTGATGTGTGCGGGACCGAGAATAATACGATATGAGATACCGTATTCTATTATCGCGATATATGATACCGGCCGGGTATATGGGATATAGCCGGGTCATCGGATCAAGTATTGATTCGATGAATTGGTACATGCTATATTAGTCGGTTATATGCAATATAGCCGGATTGTCGGATCAAGTGTTGATTCGATAATTTAATGTATAATTATATATGTGATATATTACATTACATTAACTAATATAAGTTCACTTTATTGATTCATTTTCTCACCGAATAATACATTGATATATATGCGATATATGTTAATTGTAATAATTTCTTTTGTTGCAAAATATATTATATATGTGATATATAATATTGTAACAAGTTGTGATTACAAATACAACATGATTTGTGGAGATTAAACATGTTAGGGTTTGATTTGGGTTAGCATATGGGTTAGGTTTTTCTTGAAGGTTCTAGAAGCTTTATTTTGTTTTAAACTTAGATATTTTGTTATGATATTTTGTTAGATATTTCTTAATCCAACCCAAACCCTTTACCCTAGTTAATTCTCTACAAGATTTAAGTCTACATTCTTAACCCATGGTTGATTTGTAACCATCACAATTAATTCATTATTCATCACAAATAGATTTCTTCTTCTTTTTCCTCTTTGAAAAGCTTTCTAGCTTTCTGACTTGTGATGATTTAAAAGTGAGAAAATGAAAACAAAAGAGAGCAAAATTCCTACTTCATCATCCTCATCTATTCTAGCCACTTAGATTAGGATGTTCACTTCACTAATACTTGATTAGAGAAGTAAAAGCTTGATCTTGAGATTCTTCAAGGTAGACCATCTTCGAAAAGGATGATTTCAAGCAAGAATGGATCATTCGACTTGTGGAGCCTCTCTTGAATCCGGGAGATCATGGATCGCGGCAAAGGGACTACTACTCGGAGCTTATGAAGTGAAGGAACGGACTACAAAAGTTGTAATACCTCTCTCTTAGATGTAAAGTTGTTTACATGGATGTTAAACCTAATTCTCTAGTTAAGATCTTGGTTACGGTTTCATAACACCCTAAATTTTTATAAAATGGCTTGTGTGATGCCTTGCTAAACCTTGTTGTCATGCTATACAACCCTACAATGGTATCAGAGCCAAGCTAGAGTATTAGGCATTGTTTAGATGAAGTTTGAAGTCCGATCGAACCCCGAAACCCCGATACAACCCTTCTCTGGAAATTTTTTCAAAAGTTGAAATTTTTCATATTAAAAATACTCAGAAAATTATGCAGGGAATTCTAAGAATTACTGTGAAGTACGAAGCCATGACTCCCTCAAGGGACCGCAGAACCGCGGCTAAACCATGAGTTTGGCGGCGGTTCCGCGGCCATCTTTGGGAGTTAGGGGCTAATACTTCAGGGGTTTATTCTTGGGTATTTTTTCATGCTTCTGGGAATTTTTAATTCTACTCAAGTGTTGAGCTTTCTGTGAAATATTGGGAACTCGTTGATTCGATCGGAAATTTTAACTTCGTTTAAGTTTATCCAGGTAATTTAGAACGTGTTAAAAAGTACGAACGGATATCAATAACTCACTTTTTCCCCTGTCGGAAAACATTCAAGTGTTGGATTTTTCCTGAATTTAAAACTTTCAGAAAATCATGCAAGCGAATTTGTGGACCCTCTAGAAGAACGTAACCTTAACTCGATTATGTGACCGTCAAAACTGCTACTGAACCATATGGTTTGTGGTAGTTTAGCGTTGCCACATGTGAGGCGTTGGTTTGACCCTTCTACAGCTGGTTCATAGCGGCTGTGACATGTTCTGGGACTTTTTGAACTCTGCTCAAGTGTTGAGCTATTTTGGAATTCTTGGGTGTTTGTTTATTCGATCGGAAAGTTTAACATTGTCTATTTATCTGGAATGTGATACAATATGTGGAATTCATATAGTTAGGCATGAAATGCGAAATATGTGATATTTCGGATTTAAGATGTCTAAAGTGATTGTGGATTCTAAATGTTGTAGTTTTACACTTTCTTTTCTGTGACCGTAAGCGTAGTATGTGGGGTATTGCCGGCTTCGTTGCTATACATCAACGACAATCGGGATACGCATACTTGCTTACATTGATGATATGAGATATTATGTGTTGCTGTGATATGTTATATTGGATCGTCGTGTTCTGAATAGCCAGGGGTTTTATGTGAGATGAGAGTTTTTATTTTCATTCATGTAAAATTCATTATATGTAATATTCTTTTATTGGTGCACTTCCGGGTTGAGGATGATGTCACCATTGTATATTATTTACTTTTCCGCATTAGGATAGACCCGAGGAGGGGAGCACAAGTAACCGGGTTCTAGGGTCCAGTGGGAGGCTATCTCAAGGAGTCGAGACCGGGTCTCTTAACCCTAAAATTGGCAGTGTTGCTTGCCACTCTCTTAGGAGTCTAGGGATGCGGGTTTAGTTATTCATCGCAACCGTGGAATCCATGTTTTATACAGGCTCGAAATAAAACACGGACCTCCTAGTATATCCAATATTTTATATGTTATCTTCTGCTGCAATGTTCTGTGATGAGATCATATTACTGCCTGAGAAGAATGTTTATATTATATATATGAGATATATGTTATATTGCTGATTTCCTTTCAAATGTGATGCTTGTGAAGCATAATAGAATGGGACTTCATTAATGAGATTAATGAAATAAAAGAAACCTAAAGATGTTGTAGAAACTTGTTTAAAAATTGGTAGCTCTAGTTCTTGCTTTGCATAGCGGTATTCCTTGTAGAATATCCAGCACCTTATTCGATAAGGAAAGAGCCGAGATCCCTTCACCGGGAGTGATCTCTTTAGCGAAACTAGCAGATGCTACAAACACGGTTTGTCTTCTGATTGCTTCTATAATTTTTGCTTTGCATAGTGGTATTTGTGAAATATCCTGCACCTTATTCGATAAAGAAAGAGCCGAGATCCCTTCGCCGGGAGTGACCTCTTTAGCAAAACTAGTAAAAGCCTCAAAAACACTCCTTTTAAAATTCACTCGATTCTACAACGATATAAAGTTCATTACGCAAAGGGTTTTCTTAAAAACCTGTCGTAGCCCTCCGTCATTTCAGATAAGTAGTCTTTAGTATTCGTGCTGCGTTTGTTGACTTAGTCAAGGCGTAGTGTGCGGTAGCTGATTAGTGCTTATCTACAAAGCATATGATGGATTGGATTAAGGTAGTCATGCGGCCTTGTTGACTTAGTCAAGGGTCATGCGGGTGGATTTAATTCAATCAGGAAATGACGGGTTGAACTTTACTTATGGTCTATGGTTTGTTGACTTAGTCAAGGTCATAGATCGCTTGGGGCAAAATATTATCGAGGATTTCAAGTGTTGAAATTTGCAATGAGATTGCATACCTTCTATGAGATAGTTGGATCCCGATACCCACTACGAGTAAGAGTTACTCCTGGGAAAGTCTTACACATTACAGTTAGCTTATCGAGTAGGTGTCTAGAAAGGTGTTAACGGGGTTACGCCCCTGGGAAAACGAGGTTTATTTTAATTAGGTCCGTGCGAAAGTACGGGGAACCTCCCTCAAAGTACCGACACTGGCCTGGCCGAAAGATTGACGAACTTGTAGGGTGCAATTAATCCCGGCTAGTCTTTCCTTTTAGGGTTTGAAGGAAGATTTGACTAAAATAGTGGGAGCCATCCTGATTAGATATATTAATAACCAAATCTAATCTTGCAAAAGCGCACGCAGAGTGTTTTCTTCTCTCTCTCTCTCCTGGTTGCGACTATGTCACGCCTTAATCAAGATAAAAATACGGATGTATTGACCGAACCCGCTTGTTATATTGTGCTAGGGAACGTTGGTCCTGCTCCAACTTATAATTGTTATAAGAGCGAGCAGGAAATTGGGGATTACCAGAATTCCAGTGCCGCCCGAACGAAGAAAGTACATGATGATGCATCTTCTTCGGGTGTGTTCATTACAAAGAACTGTTTCTCAGTATCCTTTACGTCCTGGGTATGAGATACCGGATCAGGATCCCACATATGTAATATGTTACATGGGCTACAGATAGGTAGAGAACTGAGAACGGGTGATAAGTTTCAAGAGTTGGAAATGGTGCAAGTGTTGCAGCCAAGTATGTTGGCAGTTATCACCCTATATTACCAAATACATTAATTCTGAATGAATGTTATTAGATACCGAACCTGATATACAACATCATATCAGTCTCTTTATTTAGTAAAGAAGGATATAATTTTGTATTATTAGATAATGTTTTGAACATTTCCTATATCAAGAGTTGATTCGTTCAGGCACATTATCTAAAAGCATAGACGGTCTAAATCAAACTACAGTTCTTTATGTACAGAACAAACACAAGGGGAAGAGTTCAGAAATGAAAGAATCCTTCATTAGGTATTTGTAGACTAGGTCATATCAACTGTGACCCGACTAGCTAAGTTACATTTAGATGCATATTTAAATTAGTTTGAATTTACACCTTGTGAAACTTGCCAGTCATGTTACAAAGATAACATGACCACAGCTCCGTTTATTGGAAACAGAGAAAGAGTTAGTGAACTCTTGGGATTGATACATGATGATGTATGAGGTCCCCAGTCTACACATGCTAGGAATGGTTCTTTGTACTTCAGTAGTAGAGAACCAAAACGGGTATAAGTATTATGTCCTTTGATGTGATCAAGGAGGAGAACACTTGAGCATGGGATTCCTGGACTATTCTAAAGGAGAATGAGATTCTCTCTCAGCATTACTCCTCCGTATACACCACAGCACGTCGGTGTATCGGGGCGGAGCAATCGCACCCTATGTGATATGGTGTGCTCTATGATGAGTACTACTGAGTTGCCTATTTTCTTTTGGGAATTATGCACTTGTGAAGCCACATACCAATTGAATAGGGTTCAAATCAAATCAGATGCCTACCACATCATATATAATATGGTATGGGAAGAGCCCATCTCTTAATGATGTTAAGATTTGGGGTTGTCCGGCAAATGTCAAAAGCAAAATCCGGACAAACTCGAGGCAAGGTCAGTTCTATGGAAGTTTGTTGGATATCCCAAGCATTCACAAGGGAATATCTTTTACCAAACTGGGGAGCAAAATGTGTTTTTGTTCCTCAGTATGCTACCTTTTGGAAAGGGAATTTCTTGTGAAGAAATTAGTGGTCATGAGGTAGAACTGGAAAAGGTTCCAGTTATACAAACTGCGGCTGATGATTTGGTAAACCCGAAGGATTCAATAGTTTCTAACGAACCTCAGCCTCTCCGCCGATCTAGTAGGGTTCCTCATCCACCTGAGAGATACTTCGGTTTCTCTATGACAGTGGGAGCAAGGATTGCATCATGAGATGATGACCCAACTGGTTTCGACCAGGCCATCAAGAGTGGGTCTCTGTAAGAATGGCTAGATGCTAAGCGATCTGAGATGGAATCCATATACACCAACAAAGTATGGACTTTGGTTGCTTTATCTGAAGGGTTAAATCCCTATCAGAAGCAAGTATATCTTGAGAAGATTACTTGGTGTACTTGGAAAAGTTAAGACTTTCAAAGCTATGCTTAAGTCCATCCAGATCCTACTTACCATTGCTACATACCATAACTACGATATCTGACGGTTGGGTGTCATGACTGCTTTTCTAAATACTGATTTAGAAGAGAGCATCTATAAGTACACAGCCAGAGGGCTTCGTAGACAGTGGGAGTAGCGGAAACGTGTGCAAATTTCTTTATGGGATAAAACAGGCACCGCGGAGTTGGAACGTCTGTTTTGATGTGGTAGTCAAAGAGTTTGACTTCATCAAAATGGTAGATGAACCAAGTATATACAAAAAGGTAGTAGGGAGTATGGTGGTGATCCTTGTATAGTACGTGGATGACATACCCTTGGTAGGGAAGGAGTTTCATATGCTACGCTCGGTCAATCTCCTCTTATCACAAAGATTCTCCATATAGGATCAAGGTGATACCTCCTAAATCCTGAGTTATGGATCTATGAGATAGATCTAATTGGATGTTAGGATTCTCACTAATTGTAGTGAGATGGTATCAATCGATCCTAGGGAGAATCACTGGAAAGGTTCCAGGGTGATAAAGACAACTGAATGTCAGTCACAGGCATTGTCTTTATCCTTAGTGGAGGGACGGTATGTTGGAAGAGTTCCAAGCTATATACCGTGACATACTAGACGATTAAAGGCTAGATACATCGTTACTAGGATGATACCAAAGAGGCAGTCTGGATATATATAAGTTCATGAGATGAATTTTGTTCCTACCATTATGTGACAATGGAGTTGTGGCTTATGCCTAGGAACCCCCGTCCCATCAGAAATCCAGACATATTCTTAGGCAGTATCACCTGATCATGGAGATGGTTGATCTCCAAGGAGATCGAGGTAAGGAGAGTAGATACAGAGGACAACAGCGCGGATCCACTTACAAAGGCCTATTTCCCAGTAGAGACTTTTATGGGATGGTTGAGTATGAGATACTTCAACCACAGCTAATTGCTGGGTATGAGATACTACAACAGATGGCCCTAGTGTAAGTGAGAGATTGTTAGTGATATGTATGCCCTAGAGGCCTTTACTGTACATGCGATGTATATTGTAGTGGATGCTCGGACATATATATGGAGGACTTTCTTGCTCGACATGATAGTATGCTATCTGGTTGCTCTTTATCTTAACATGTACTCTGATAGTCTCTATGTTACATGTTGATAAAGCCCTTAAGATGAGTACTTGACTACCATGACTATGATGCAGATCATACTAGTGGGGACAGTTAGTTATATGTACGCCCTAGAGGCCATTACTGTACATACTATGTATATTGTAATGGATGCTTGGACATATATAGGGAGGACTTTCTTGCTCGACATGATAGTATGCTATCTGGTTGTACTTTATCTTAACATGTACTCTGATTGTCTCTATATTACATGTTGATAAATCCCTTAGGATATGTACTCGACTACTGGGACTATGATGAGATCATATTAGTGGGGCTACGGTAGTCGACGAGTAAATCCTATAACTGTTCGTAGTCGAGGGTGTATCGAGATAGGGCATCGATACACCAGAGTAGACTAGCGTATACGCATCTTGACCCATATGATGGGCGATGATTGATCCCATATCCATCGGTGTTTGACATCAAGGATGGTGTACGGGTGCTCAGTAGAGACTGGGTACACTGGACGGACTCGCCGAGAACTCCCAGATGGTATTATACCTCACGTCAGATGGCAGTTCTCCGGTGACACTGGTACAGAGTAGTCTGTTGACCCGAGATCGTCATAGAGTCTTGTGTGATTCCCACTGTGCTTTGATTTCTATCATACCACGTCCAAGAGGGAGTGCAAAAGGGTGGCTTTTGGGTACAGTCCCGAATCACATGGAGGCAATGAGCGATAGGAGGGGATTCGTCTCTCCCGGTATAGGGAGTTGATGTTGTGCTGTGCTCGATTGGCTATAACCGGAAATCCCTGGCCAGGGTTGCTGAGATTTACTGGTAAGTGTTATCAGTAGTTTCTCGAACTGTTATAGACCTCATATTGACACGACTTATCGAGCTACAGGGGTCTGACGTTTACCACCCCTAGGCGAGATATGCAACATATCAGACGACGAGACCGGACTGTACGGGAGTGTTACTGTTTGGATTCACAGGAGAAGTTACAGGCTTGCTTGTTGATCTTCTGAGCGGTCAATACCTGGGTGGCTGTTACGTTTAGCTGACCGCTTGCAGCTTGTGGGTGTTTGATATGATCATCACCTACTGCCGGCGTATTGACGATTTTTTAGAGTCCTACACAGAGGTTTCTTGACTCAGGCAAAACGGAGTAGAGGCACATATGTGATATGTGCGGGACCGAGGATAATGCGCTATGAGATACCGTATTCTATTCTCGTAATATTTGATATCAGCCGGGTCATCGGATCAAGTGTTGATTCGATGAATCGGTACGGATAAATATTAGTCGGTTATATGCGATATAGCCGGATTGTCGGATCAAGTGTTGATTCGATAATTTAATGTATAATAATATATATGATATATTAAATTACATTAACTAATATTAGCTCACTAAAAGATTCTTTTTCTCACTCGGGTAATACATTGATATATATGTGATATATGTTAAATTTTTTATTTTATTTTGTTACGATAAATATTATTTATGTGATATATAATATTGTAACATGATATGATAACTAATGTAACTTGTTTAGTGGAGTTTAAACATGATTAGGGTTTGGATTAGGATTAAGACTTCTAGTAGATTCTAGAAGGTTTCTTTTTGTCATGATAAAGATATTTGTGTTGATATTTATCTATGACTCATACATAACCCAACCCAAACCCTAGCCCTTGGTTAATTCTCTTCAATGGTTTAGTCAACCATGGTTGCATTATTCATCCAATTAATTCTTTCATTATTCATCACAAACGGTTTCATGATATTGTTCATCTTCTCCCTTCTTTCTTTTCATGAAAAAGCTTTCTAGCTTTTTCTAAGTGATGAAAAATGAGTGAGAATTAGAAAACAAATAAGAGCAAAAATCCTACTTCATCATCCTCATCTATCCTTGCCATTTAGATGAGGGTGTTCACTTCGTTTAATGAGTGTTATCCTGTGTTAACGAAACTTCAAGGTAGATCATTTTTGTATCGAAGATCGGAAGCAAGACTGCATCTTTCTCTTCGTGGAACCTCTCGAGAGTCCGGAACACGATGATCGCAGCGAAGGGACTTCAACACGGAGCTTTAAAAGTGAAGGACCGGATCTACAAAGGTTGTAATCCCTCTCACTTAGTGTTAAAGTGTTTAACATGCTTGTTTTCGCCTAAACCCTAGTTTAAAGATCCGGCTTCGGGTTTTTCGGCACAACTAATTTTTTAAATCGGGCATGGTTGATGTCTCGTAGAACCTTGTGCGCATACCTAGCAACCCTGCAGTGGTATCAAAGCCAAGCTAGAGCTTTAGGCGAAATCTAGGCGAAGTTTAAAGTCCGATCGAACTCCGAATACCCGATATTAACCCCTCTCTGTACATTTTTCAAAAATGTGATTTTTTCTGAATTAAAAATTCTCAGAAAACAATCAGGAAAAACTAAGAATTACTGTGAAGTATGGTCTCCTGAGTGAACTATTTGACCGCGGAACAGCGGCCAAACCAAGGGTTTGGCGGCGGTTCCGCGGCCAAAATTTAGACTTAGTCCCTGTAAATTCACATATTCATTCTTAGGTCCGTTCTTGTTATTTTTTTCTGGAAATTTTTTAATTCCACTCAAGTGTTGAGTTTTCTAGGGTTGTATTGGAGACTCGATGATTCGATCGGATAATTTAACTTCGTTTAGTTTTGTCCGGATAATTTTTAGAAACTGTTAAAAAGTTTGAACGGATATCAATAACTCACTTTTTCCCTTGTCGGAAATTTTTTCAAAAGTTGGATTTTTTCTCGAGTTTAAGAACGTTTTATGTCGTGCATGTAACGCGGTGGACCCTGTAGAAGACAACAAAGCTTAACTAGATTATGTGACTGTCTTGAACTGCCTCTAAACCTTAGGGTTTGCGGCAGTACGGCATGCCATATGTGAGGCGTTGGCTTGACCCTTCTACGGCTGGACCATTGGTACTGTGGCATGTGATGGATGTTTTTAAACTGATTTCAAGTGTTGAGATATATTGGGGAAATCTTGGGTGTTTGATTATTCGATCGGAAAGTTTAACTTTGTCTATTTATCTGGAATGCGATACAATATTTGGAATCCATAAGTAGTTATGAGATAACTAATTTGAATGTTATAAATCTAGTAGTTCAGTCTCAAATGATCGGTTGCCACGGAATTTTGATGTGATCAAAAGTCCGTCGCAATCACGTAGCGTACGCGGATACTCGCCGGGTAAACTTAATAGACAGCTACGCCCCATAGCCCCGACCAAGTGACTGTAGGAGAATCGCGTCGCCAAAAGCATCCGTTCGGGTGCTTGCGGCAGCGGTGTTCCGCCTTAGTGCACTTTTTCGACGGCATCCAGGGGTGCGGCCGTCTACTAAAGTTTGCAACGAGCATTCGATCAGGATATCGGGAATCTTGTTGAATTGCCCGACTTGATATTGAAAAGAGTTTTCGATAATGAGACTAAAATGCGGGGTTTATAATTGTTAGGCATGCGATGTCTAAGGAATTCATTTGGTTAGGCATGCGATGTCTAAGAAGATTGCGGATTCCAACTGTTGTAGTTTTACACTTTCTTTTCTGTGACCGCAAGCGTAGTATTGGTGTATCGCCGGCTTCGTTGCTATATATCAACGACAATCGGGATACGCATACTTGCTTACGTTGATGATATGAGATATTATGTGTTGCTGTGATATGTTATATTGGATCGTCGCGTTTTGAATAGCCGGGGGTTTTATGTGAGATGAGAGTTTTTCTTTTTTCATTCATGTAAAATTCATTTGTATGTAATATTCTTTTATTGGGGCACTTCCGGGCTGAGGATGATGTCACCGTTGTATATTATTTACTTTTCCGCATTAGGTAGACCCAAGGCAGGGAGCACAAGTAACCGGGTTATAGGGTCCAGTGGGAGACCATCTCGAGGGGTCGAGACCGGGTCTCCTAACCCTAGAATTGGCAGTGTTGCTTGCCGCTCTCGTAGGGGTCTAGGGATGTTGGTTTGGCTATTCATCGTGACAGTGGAATCCGTGTTTTATACAGGCTCGTATTGAAAACATGGACGTCCTAGTATATCCAATATTTCATATATGTTCTTCTGCTGCAATGTTCTGTGATGAGATCATATTACTGCCTGAGACAAATGTTTATATTATATATATGAGATATATGTTATATTGCATATTTCGTTTTCAAATGTGATGCTTGCGAAGCATAATAAAATGGGACTTCATTAATGAGATTAATGAAACTAAAAGAAACCTAAGATGTTGTAGAAACTTGTTTAAAAACAGGCAGCTCTAGTTTTTTCTTTGCATAGCGGTGTTCCTTGTAGAACATCCAGCACCTTATTCGATAAGGAAGGAGCCGAGATCCCTTCACCGGGAGTGACCTCTTTAGTGAAACTAGCAGATACTACAAACTCGGTTTGTCTTTTGATTGCTTCTATAGTTCTTGCTTTGCATAGTGGTATTTGTGAAATATCCTGCACCTTATTCGATGAGGAAAGGGCCGATGATTCCTTCACCGGGAGTGACCCCTTTAGCAAAACTAGAAAAGCCTAAAAAACACTCCATTTAAAAATCACTCGATTCTACAACGATATCAAGTTCATTACGCAAAGGGTTTTCTTAAAAATCTGTCGTAGCCCTCCGTCATTTCAGATAAGTACTAGTTAGTATTCGTGCTACGTTTGTTGACCATGTTAAGGCGTAGTGTGCGGTAGCTGATTAGTGCTTATCTGTATAAGCATATGATGCGATTGGATTAGGGTAGTCGTGCGACTTTGTTGACCATGTTAAGGGTCGTGCGGGTGGGTTTAATTCAATCGGGAAATGACGGGTTGAACTTGACTAGCACTTATGATTTGTTGACCATGTTAAGGTCATATAGCTGCTAGGGGCAAAATATTATCGGGAATTTCAAGTGTTGAAATTTGCAATGAGATTGCATACCTTCTATGAGATAGTTGGATCCCGATACCCGCTGCGAGTAAGAGTTACTCCCGGGAGAGTTTTACACATTACAATTAGCCGATCAAGTAGGTGTCTAGAAAGGTGTTAACGGGATTACGCCTCTGGGAAAACGAGGTTTACTTTAATTAGATTCGTGCGAAAGCACGGGGGACCTCCCTCAAAGTACCGACATTGGCCTGGCTGAAAGATTGGCGAACTTGTAGCGTGTAATTAATCCCGGCTAGTTTTTCCTTTTAGGGTTTGAAGGAAGATTTGATTAAAACAGTGGGAGATATCCTGATTAGATATATTAGATAACCAATCTAATCTTGCAAGAGCATACGCTTAGTGTTTTCTTCTCTCTCTCTCCAGGTAGCGACCATATCACGCCTTAATCAAGATAATAATACGGATATATTGACCGAACCCGTTTGTTATACTGAGCTGGGGAACGTTGGTCCCGCTCCAACTTATAATTGTTATAAGACAGAGCAGGAAATTGGAGAATACCAGATTTCCCGTGCCGCCCAAACGAAGAAAGTGCATGCTGATGCATCATCTTCGGGTGTGTTCATTACAGAGAACTGTTTCTCAGTATCCTTTACGTCCTGGGTATGTGATACCGGATCAGGATCCCTCATATGTAATCTGTTACATGGGCTACAGAAAGGTAGAGAACTGAGAACGGGTAATAAGTTTCATGAGATAGAAAATGGTGCAAGTGTTGCAGCCAAGTCTGTTGGTCACTATCACCCTATATTACCAGAATACATTGATTCTGAACAAATGTTATTAGATACCGAAGCTGATATACAACATCATATCAGTCTCTTTATTAGTAAAGAAAGGATATAATTTTGTATTGTTGGATAATGTTTTGAACATTTCCTATATCAAGAGTTGATCGTTTCAGGCACGTTATCTAAAAGCAATGACGTTCTAAATCAAACTACAGTTCTTAGTATACAGAACACACACAAGAGGAAGAGTTCAGAAATGAACGAATCCTTCTTGAGGCATTGTAGACTAGGTCATATCAATGCGACCCGACTAGCTGAAGTTACATAAAGATGCATATTTAAATTAGTTTGAATTTACATCTTGTGAAACTTGCCGGTCATGTCACAGAGATAAGATGACCACAGCTCCGTTTATTGGAAACAGAGAAAGAGTTAGTGAACTCTTGGGATTGATACATGCTGATGTATGAAAGCCCCATGTCTACACATGCCAAGACTGGTTCTTTGTACTTCATTGCATTTTCTGATGATCTCTCAAGATTCAGACATATGTTCCTGTTGAAACACAAGTCCGAAGCTTTTGAGATATTCACAGAATATAGGTTAGAAGTAGAGAACCAACAATGGGTATAAGTATTATGTCCTTTGATGAGATCAAGGAGGAGAATACTTGAGCACGGAATTCCTGGACTATTCTAAAGGAGAATGAGATTCTCTCTCAGCATTACTCCTCCGTATACACCACAGCACGTCGGTGTATCGGGGCGGAGCAATAGCATCCTATTTGATATGGTGTGCTCTATGATGAGTACTACTGAGTTTCCTATTTCCTTTTGGGAGTTATGCACTTGAGAAGCTGCATACCTATTGAATAGGGTTCAAATCAAATCAGTTGCCTACCACTTCATATGTGATATAGAAAGGGAAGAGCCCATATCTTAAGTTTGTTAAGATTTGGGGTTGTCCGGCCAGTGTCTAAAAGAAAAATCCGGACAAGCTCGAGGCAAGGTCTGTTATGTAAAATTGGAAATGTTCCAACTATACAAACTGCAGCTGATGATTTAGTAGAACCAAAGGATTCAATAGTTTTCAACGAACCTCAGCCTCTCCGCCGATCTAGTAGGGTTCCTCACCCACCTGAGAGACACTTCGGTTTCTCTATGACAGTGGGAGCGAGGTTGCATCATGAGATGATGACCCAACTTGTTTCGAGCAGGCTATCAGGAGTGGGACTCTGTAAGAATGGCTGGATGCTTAGTGATCTGAGATGGAATCCTTATACACCAACAAAGTATGGACTTTGGTTGCTTTATCTGAAGGGTTAAATCCCCATCAGGAGCAAGTATATCTTGAGTAGATTACTTGGTGTACATGGAAAAGTTGAGACTTTCAAAGCTATGCTTAAGTCTATCCAGATCCTACTTGCCACGGCTACATTCCATGACTACGATATCTGGTGGTTGGGTGTCATGACTGCTTTTCTAAATGATGTTTTAGAAGAGAGCGTCTATAAGTACACAGCCAGAGGGCTTCGTAGACAGTGGGAGCAGCGGAAACGTGTGCAAGATGCTTTATAGGATAAAGCAGGCATCGCGGAGTTGGAACATCTGTTTTGATGTGGTAGTCAAAGAGTTTGACTTCATCAAAATGGTAGATGAACCTTGTATATACAAAAAGGTAGTAGAGAGTATGGTGGTGATCCTCGTAGAGTACGTGGATGACATACTCTTGATAGGGAAGGAGTTTCCTATGCTACACTCGGTCAATCTCCGCTTATCACAAGGATTCTCCATAGAGGATCAAAGTGATACCTCCTAAATCCTGGGTTTTGGATCTATGAGATAGATCTAATTGGATGTTAGGATTCTCACTAGATGTAGTGAGATGGTATCAATTGATCCTGGGGAGAATCACAGGAAAGGTTCCAGGGTGATAAGAACGACTGAATGTCAGTCGCAGGCATTGTCTTTACCCTCAGTGGAGGGACGGTATGTTGGAAGAGTTCCAAGCTAGATACCGTGACATACTAGACGATTAAAGGCAAGATACACCATTACCAAGGATGCTACCAAAGAGGCAGTCTGGATATATATAAGTTCATGAGATGAACCTCGTTCCTACCATTGAGTGACAATGGAGTTGTGGCTTTAGCCAAGGAACTACCGTCCCATCAGAAATCCAGATATAATTCTAAGGCTGTATCACCTGATCATGGAGATAGTTTATCACCTGTACGGGAGTGTTACTGTTTGGATTCACAGGAGAAGTTACAGGCTTGCTTGTTGATCTTCTGAGCGCTCAATACCTGGGTGGCTGTTACGTTTAGCTGACCGCTTGCAGCTTGTGGGTGTTTGATATGATCATCACCGACTGCCGGCGTATTGACGATTTTTTAGAGTCCTACACAGAGATTTCTTGACTCAGGCAAAACGGAGTAGGGGCACATATGTGATATGTGCGGGACCGAGGATAATGCAATATGAGATACCTTATTCTATTCTCGCGATATTTGATATCAGCCGGGTCATCGGATCAAGTGTTGATTCGATGAATCGATACGGATAAATATTAGTCGGTTATATGCGATATAGCCGGATTGTCGGATCAAGTGTTGATTCGATAATTTAATGTATAATAATATATATGATATATTAAATTACATTAACTAATATTAGCTCACTAAAAGATTCTTTTTCTCACTCGGGTAATACATTGATATATATGTGATATATGTTAAATGTATTATTTTATTTTGTTACGATAAATATTATATATGTGATATATAATATTGTAACATGATATGATAACTAATGCAACATGTTTAGTAGAGTTTAAACATGATTAGGGTTTGGATTAGGGTTAAGACTTCTAGTAGATTCTAGAAGGTTTCTTTTTGTCATGATAAAGATATTTGTGTTGATATTTATCTATGACTCATACTTAACCCAACCCAAACCCTAGCCCTTGGTTAATTCTCTACAATGGTTTAGTCAACCATGGTTGCATTATTCATCAAATTAATCCTTTCATTATTCATCATAAAAGGTTTCATGATATTGTTCATCTTCTTCCTTCTTTCTTTTTATGAAAAAGCTTTCTAGCTTTTTCTAAGTGATGAAAAATGAGTGAGAATTAGAAAAAAAATGAGAGCAAAAATCCTACTTCATCATCCTCATCTATCCTTGCCATTTAGATGAGGGTGTTCACTTCGTTTAATGAGTGTTAGCTTGTGTTAACGAAACTTCAAGATAGATCATCTTTGTATCGAAGATCGGAAGCAAGACTACATCTTTCTCTTCGTGGAACCTCTCGAGAGTCCAGAACACGATGATCGCAGTGAAGAGACTTCAACACGGAGCTTTAGAAGTGAAGGACCGGATCTACAAAGGTTGTAATCCCTATCACTTAGTGTTAAAGTGTTTAACATGCTTGTTTTCGCCTAAACCCTAGTTTAAAGATCCGGCTTCGGGTTGTTCGGCACGGCTAATTTTTAAATCGGGCATGGTTGATGCCTCGTAGAACCTTGTGTGCGTGCTTAGCAACCCTGCAGGGACAGTGTAGTCGCTAAGTACATCCTTCAAATGTTCCTAGTCGTAGGTGTATCGAGACAGGGCATCGATATATCAGAGTAGACTAGCATATGCTTCTTGACCCATGTAGATGGGCGATGGATGATCCCATATCCATTGATGTTTGACATCAGAGATAATATACGGGTGCTCAGTGGAGACTGGGTACACTGGACGGACTCGCCGAGAACTCCCAGATGGTATTATAACTCACGTCAGATGACAGTTCTCTGGTGACACTAGTACAGGTTAGTTTGTAGACCCGAGATCGTCATAGAGTCTTGTGTGATTCCCACTGTGCTTTGATTTCCATCATACCACGTCTAAGAGGGCATGCAAAACGGTGGCTTTTGGGTACAGTCCCGAATCACATGGAGGCAATGAGCGATAGGAGGGGTTTCGTCTCTCCTGGTATAGGGAGTTGATGTTGCGCTGTGTTCGATTGGCTATAACTGGAAATCCCTGGCCAGTGTTGCTGAGATTTACTGGAAAGTGTTATCAGTAGTTTCTCGAACTGTTATGGACCTCATATCGACACGACTTATCGGTTACTGGGATCTGACGTTTACCACCCCTAGACTGGATATGCGACATATCAGACAAAGAGACCGGACTGTACGGGGGTGTTACTGATTGGATTCGCAGGAGAATGTGCAGGCTTGCTTGTTGATCTTCCGATTGCTTAATACCTGGGTGGCTGTTACGTTTAGCTGACCGCTTGCAGCTTGTGGGTGTTTGATATGATCTTCAGCTACTGCCGGCGTATTGATGATTCTTTAGAGTCCTACACAGAGGTTTCGTGGCTCAGGCAAAACGGAGTAGGAGCACATATGTGATGTGCGCGGGACCAAGAATAATACGATATGAGATACTGTATTCTATTCTCGCGATATATGATATCGTCCGGGTATATGGGATATAGCCGGGTCATCGGATCAAGTGTTGATTCGATGAATTGGTACGTGCTATATTTGTCGGTTCTATGCAATATAGCCGGATTGTCGGATCAAGTGTTGATTCGATAATTTAATGTATGATTATATATGTGATATATTACATTACGTTAACTAATATAAGCTCGCTTTATTGATTCATTTTCTCTCTGAATAATACATTGATATATATGCGATATATGTTAATTGTATTATTTTCTTTTGTTGCAAAATATATTATATATATGATATATAATATTGTAACAAGTTATGATTACAAATACAACATGATTTGTGGAGATTAAATATGTTAGGGTTTGATTTGGGTTAGCATATGGGTTAGCTTTTTCTTGAAGTTTCTAGAAGCTTTATTTTGTTTTAAGCTTAGATATTTTGTTATGATATTTTGTGTAGATATTTCTTAACCCAACCCAAACCCTTTACCCTAGGTAATTCACTACAAGGGTTAAGTCTTCATTCTTAACCCATGGTTTATTTGTAACCATCACAATTAATTCATTATTCATCACAAATAGATTTCTTCTTCTTTTTCCGCTTTGAAAAGCTTTCTAGCTTTTTGACTTGTGATGATTTAAAAGTGAGAAAATGAAAACAAAAGAGAGCAAAATTTATAATTCATCATCCTCATCTATTCTAGCCACTTAGATTAGGGTGTTCACTTCACTAATACTTGATTAAAGAAGTAAAAGCTTGATCTTGAGATTCTTCAAGGTAGATAATCTTCGAAAAATAAGACTTCAAGCAAGAATGGATCATTCGACTTGTGGAGCTTCTCTTGAGTCTGGGAGATTATGGATCGTGGCAAAGGGACTACTACTCGGAGTTTATGAAGTGAAGGAACGGACTACAAAGGTTGTAATCCCTCTCTCTTAGATGTAAAGTTGTTTACATGGATGTTAAACCCAATTCTCTAGTTAAGATCTTGGTTAGGGTTTCATAGCACCCTAAATTTTTATAAAATGGCATGTGTGATGCCTTGCTAAACCTTGTTGTCATGCTATACAACCCTACAAAGAAATACTTAGTGAGCAAATATTAGTTAATGGAAATTAATATATCAAATATATAATTATACATTAAATTATCAAATCAATACTTGATTTAATAATCCGGGTATATCACATACAACCAACTAATATCAAATGTAACAGCTTATCAAATCAACACTTGATCCGATAACCCGGCTATATCACATATAACCGACAAATGTCATAAGTCGCGAGACTAGAATGCGGTATCTCATACGCGCATTAATCTCGGTCCCGCACATATCATATATGTGCTCCTACTCCATTTCGCATGAACCATGAAACCTCTATGTAGGACTCTAAAGACACGTCAATACGCCGACAGTAGGTGATGATCATATCAAATACCCACAAGCGCAAGCGTTCTGCTAAAGTTAACGGCCACCCGGTTATTGAACGATCAGAAGAACAACAAGCAAGCCTGCTCATACTCCTGCGAATCCAATCAGTAACACTACCATACAGTTCGGTCTCTTCGTCAGATATGTCGCATATCATAGCCTGGGGGTGGTATAATGTCAGACCCCAATATCCTGATAATTCATGCCGATGCAAGGTCCATAATGGTTCGAGAAACTACTGATAAAACTTACCAGTAAATCTTAGCAACCCTGGCCAGGGATTTCCTATTATGGCCAATCGAGCATAGCGCAACATCAACTCCCAATACCGGGAGAGACGAAACCTCTCCTATCACTCATTGCCTCCATATGACTCGGGACTGTACCCAAAAACCACATTTTTGCATGATCTCTTGACCGTGGTATGGTGGAAATCAAAGCATAGTGGGAATCACACAAGACTCTATGACGATCTCGGGTCTACAGACTAACATGTACCCGTGTCACCAGAGAACTGCTATCCGACGATAGGTATAATACCATCTAGGAGTTCTCAGCGAGCCCGTCCAGTGTACCCAGTCTCCACTGAGCACCCATATACCTTCTTTAATGTCAAACACCAATGGATATGGGATCATCCATCGCCCATCACATGGGTCGAGAAGCGTATACGCTAGTCTACTCTGGAGTATCGATGCCCTGTCTCGATACTACCACGACTAGGAACATTTGAAGGATGTACTTACCGACTACCCTGTCCCCACTGGTATGATCTGCATCATAATCCTGGTAGTCAAGTACTCATCCTAAGGGCTTTATCAACATGTAATAGAGAGACAATAAGTGTACATGTTAAGATAAAGTGCAACCAGATAGCATACTATCATGTCAAGCAAGAAAGTTCTCCATATATATGTCCAAGTATCCACTACAATATACATCGCATGTACAGTAATGGCCTCTAGGGCATACATATAACTAACAATCTCCCACTTGCACTAAGGCCATCTGTTATAGTATCCAATACCCAACAATATAGCAGTGGTTGTTGTATCCCATACTCAACCATCCCATAGAAGTCTCTTTAGGGGTAAGGCCTTTGTGAGTGGATCCGCTGTGTTATTCTTCGTGTCTACTCTTGTAACGTTTTGAAAATCGTTTCGGTGAAATTTCGAAAAAACGGTAAAATAAGGGGGTTTTCTGTAAAAAGTCAAAATACAAATAACTTTATTATAAAATTAAATATACATATTCTAGCTATGTAATTACTAGTATTTGGTGTTTATTGAGCCACTGGTGAAATTTCAAATTTTCTGAAAAAAATATTATTTTAATATTATTTTAAGCCGGTAAGAAAATACATTAAATTAGCGATAAATACAAATTTAAATGGGCTAATTTTAATATTTAAAATCATGTTAATTAAAATCTAGTTGTAATATAAATTTTTAGTATTTTATTTCAATTTTTAATGGGTTTTTATTATGGAGAACAAAAAAATAATTAATTTAAGCTAAAACTTGCAATTTTGAGCTTGTGGGGGGTCTTTTTGCATAGAATTTCTTTGTAAAATCTCTCTCACTCATTCCTCTCCATCATGGCCGGCCCCACCACTGCTGGAGCAGCCCACTCCCCCCCTCATTTTTGTTTTCATCTCTTTTAAAAGTTCAATATGATAAGGATTAAAATATAGTAATTGGAGTATGGGTTTTTGTTGTTTGTGTAGTCTTTTGACTTTGAGAAACTTTCCCCAACTCCCCACACCCTCTCTCTCCTCTCCCCACCTGCATTTGGCCGAGCCCCCCCGATTTAGAACAGCCCTTCACTTCTTCATCTCACTTTCTCTTCAAAAAAATCCACAAAATTGCTTAAAAATCCACAAAATTTCAAAATCAAAATCCAACTCCTACCCATTTCTCATTAACCATTCTAGCATGGATCTAGGGATCAAAATGGCATTTTAGGAGGCTAGATCTTGAGCTTGATCTCATCATGGGAGGTATAATCTCATGCTTTTGTTAAAATTTGTTATCTAGTTGCTTTAATCTAAGTTAACTAAGTGCTTAATTAGGTTTTTGATGAGTTTAATTGCATGATTAAAGATTTCAAGTTAGGGTTTTGTTGTGAAAATGGGTTATGATAAATTGTGCATGGTTTTGTGTTGTGGATTAACATCTTAAGTTTTATAGAAAGCTAATTTAGTTGTTAATTCCAAACCATTACTTATAAAATGCCATAATTAAGTTATTTTGCTAACTAGAGTTTTGGAAAATTATTAAATACTTTAGATTAAATTATAATTATGGTTTCATGTCATTATAGATAATATATTGAGTGGTTTAACGCTTTTAGTTCATGAAAATCCTAGCTAAATTGTTGTTTGTGCATTTTTGCTATAAATTGTTAAAAAATTGGGTATTTCGTAAACTAGAATTTTGGGGTTAATGGAATTTAATGAGATTAAATTATGGAAATTGTTTTTATGACTTATTTAAGATATTTAATAAGTATTATGGCCACTAGATTTGTTTAAACATCATGTTTTGTACAAAAACGGCAATTGTGCTTGCTAGATTTTTGGAAAAATGACTTTTTAAGTGAAATTGGGGTTTTTGTGAATTTTAACCTATTTTATATTAAAATTAGTGTTCGTGAATGTGCAAATGAGTGTATTTGGGTTTTTCTCGATGATTTGGCGTTTGTACGCCGACGTCGAGGGTTTTTGGGTTGATTTGTGAAAGCAACCATAGGTTTTGACCTATGTGGGATTCGTGCGTCGTTTTGGTCATGAGTCGGATTTTAATACGATACGGTGCGTTATGATATGTAGGTACCCCATGTGGACTTCGAGACGACAAGCAAGCGCGTGGCGACGCCGGCACCGGCGAACGAGGACCAGGTGAGTAGATTTATATCTACGGGGAGAAGTCGGGTGGATGGCGTATAGCACCCCCGCAGTCCGTGGTGGTGTATACGGATGCGTATACACACCAACAATTATTATATGTTATTTGGGATTAATAACGATGTTTAGGATGGATATTGGTGTGTTGGATTATGTTAGTGTTGCGAACCCTAGAGTAGTGTTGCACTACACATACACACATACATACTTGCATACATTCCTATTTATATGTGCTCATGGGATTCTCTATAGTTATGTGTTCACATGGGTATGGGACTATGTGTTCACATACGGATTTGAGGACGATACTTGGGATTGAGCTGAGTCGATGAGATTTGTTTTGTGGTGGTGATATCGGTTTGTACGAGACTGTCGATCAGTAGTCAGATCATGACTATATTGATGATTTTAGTATTGTACTAGACATAGGTCAGTACCCTGGACTATGATCTTGGATAAAGAGGATACCAGATGAATAGTGTGATGAATATGATATTAACCCATACCCAGATTTGGGGATGCCGTACGATGGATTTACGTACGAGCTATATTTTGATGATTGATCCGCACTCTTGACTTGGGATGTCTGGTTATAGATATGGTATCGGATATGATATTATTGAGGCGGGATCACCGACTAATATATATATACAGGTATGTATATGTATCGACTCAGATGTTAGGCGGTTTCCTTACCTGTAGTCCAGCTTGTTTACTTAGTCCTTTAGTTTAGTTGTTAGATTAGATTTGATTCTTACCTATTTCTAAAACTAACGAATCGTGGGTATTTTAAAGGACAGCCCAAGGGATCCTACGGATATTTTAAAAGACGTATCTTTGCATAAAAACACCGTAGCCCCTATTTTCAAAACCCCATGATTCGTGTTATTTCAAAAGGCACCATTTGTAGGATTTATATTAGGGTAATGCAGTTTAGTTATCGTTGTGTCTATTATTCCGTTCATTATTGTTGTTCGCTCCGCATCACATGCTTATATTATGCTTCATATTCTATTGTTGCTATCTTGTGGTTAGGACACCAGCACCATTACCGATGATGCGTATGTTCCACGTACACTTACTTGCCGGTTCACACACATCTTCATCGGTAATTGCCATGTCACGTACACCTTAGAAATATTATTGCTTGACATAGCCTGTTAGCTAATAGTTTAGACATGATATTAGTGTACTTTCCTTATATGTTAGTTTAGACATTGTAGTTATTACCTGCTACTTCATGCATACTGATATTCATTGTTATGCCGCATTCATGGATTCTCATGCATATATTCACTTTTTACATGCTATTGAGGTTTTGGATTCGGATTCCATGAGATTTTCTGGATTTAGGGAAAACCGCAAAACATATGCAAACTTCTTCTTTCTTTTTTTAAATAAAAAGTGTGGTTTTTTCCCATGATGTATGAGTCGTCCACCATGAGTTTGCTGATGGATTTCGAGACCCGATTCGAGGAGACGGATGAACCGTTTCGGGTACATGGTGGATCCGGTAAGGTACCCCGGGGCAAGAAGCGCGTGATGATGACGATGTGAGCCTGGCAGGGGAGCACTACTTACCGGTGATTTTACCCGACGCGTCGGATATCCGGAGGATACCGTCGTGGTCTTGAGATGGATGGTAGGGGCCGGTCTGGACTGACGGCGCCCTAGATATTGTGATTGAGACATTGAGATTTCGAGATATTGAGGTACAGAGACTGTGATACAGAGATATCGAGATATTGGGATTACGTTTTGTGCCGATGCTAGGCACTGTTTTATGCTGATTTCATTATGATACCTCATTTTAAAAATACAAAGGGAATCTCACTAAATTATGAAAACAGTTCTTCACTTACATGTATTCTGTTTTCATGCATTCATACCTCATTCATTTGATATTTTGCTACCTGAGGCACTGACACGGACACATGAGATTACACTCGGGTTAGATGTTTACCCTAGCCTTGTTTTAGGTTGCATGTTATATATATAATTGAGGATATATTATGATCATTGACCTAGGTTGCGTTATTTATGCGATTTCTTTCCGTAGATGTTTTTCTATTCACGAGTTGGCAACTCACCCCGTTGTGCCTCAGTTTCTTGCTGGTTTGCCGTACAGGTTTCATTACGGCTTTGCGGGCATAGTTTCCTTCGGGTGATTTGCTAGTAGGTGGGTTTACTTGTATCGTACCCCCATTATATAACTTGTATATTATTATTCTGTTGTATCTAGAAGTTCCATCAACCAAACATGTGTTATTTTTGAGATAGAGACCAGTGATGTTATTCTTTCGACCTTAGAGTCGCGCGTTATATTTCTGCAGATTTCTTGTGGTTTTGAGTTTCCTTTTGAGTTTGATCCTCGCCGTTGGCGTTGTATATTATTGCTTGTGTGGTTGTGACCGTCGATTGACGAAGAGCTAGCTCCCGCTTGGGGATGCATTTTTATTGATTTCATATACTATTCATGTTGTATCCCGTTTGGGGGACAGTATTTACAAAGGAGACTCTGCCGAAATTTTTTGGAAATTTTTGATGTTTTTAGAAACCCGCATAATTCGGCTTATGCTTTTAAAACTACTTATTTAAATTGGTTTTCCTACTCTCTACTACTCTTCTTGGTTTGGATTTCTAGGTTTTCGGCTTACTTAGAATACGTACGCCTTGAGACGTTCGTAGTTTAAGTGCCGGTCATGTTCCGTACTTTCGGGTCGTGACAACTCTCCTATCCTCGATCCCTTGGAGATCATCCGTCTCCCTGATCAGGTGATACTTGCCTCAGAATATGTCCGGAACGCTGATGGGACCTTCATTCCTAAGCCAAAACCACAACTCCATTGTTGTCACAATTACAGTTATTGGACGCTCAATGGTAGGAACCTTGTTCATCTCATGAACAAGAAATGCTCAGACAACCACTTTGGCAGCAACCTTGGTAGCAATGTTTTCAGCCTTTATCATCTAGTATGTCATGGTATCTAGCTTGGAACTCTTCTAACATATCGTCCTTCCACTGAGGGTAAAGACAATGCCTGTGACTGACTCTCAGTCGAACTTATCACTCTAGAAGTTGGAACCAAGAACTTTCTTTTAGTGCTTCTCAAGTACTTAAGAATGTCCTCCATAACTGTCCAGTGATTCTCCCAAGATCCGATTGATTCCTGATCACTACATCTAATGAGTCATCTACATCTAGTCTGGTACATAACATCGCATACTCTGATAGAGCCTACTGCCAAAGCATAGGATATCCCTTGCATGCGAGCTCTCTTCAAATCAGTCTCGGGAGACATCTTTTTGAAGAGAGTGATCCATGAGTAAGTGGGTGAACCACCACGCATAGAATCTTCCATACTAAACCCTTTTAGTATGGTGTTAATGTACCTGGATTTGGGACACTCCCAACATCCACTTAAATCTATCACCATAGATCATAATCCATAAGATGTAGTAGGTAGCATCCAGATCTCCTATTGAGAATCCTCGTGATAAGAGGAGCTTGACCGAGTGTAGTATAGGAAACCATTTCCTATCAAGAGTATGTCATCTACGTACAATACGTGGAAGAAAACCTTACTCTCTACTACCTTCTTGTTTATACAAGGTTCATCTACCATTTTGATGAAGTCAAACTCTTTGACTGTCACATCAAAACAGATGTTCCAATTCCGCGATACTCGCATTGATCCTGACGGACTTAAGCATAGCTTTGAAAGTCTCAACTTTTCCATTTACACCAAGAATCTTCTTAAGATCCATTTGCTCCAATAGGTTTTACCACTTCAGTTGCAACATGCAAAGTCATACTTTGTTGGTGTACATGGATTCCATCTTTGATCGCATAGCATCCAGCCATCACATAGAGTCCCCACTCATGATGGCCTGCTTAAACCTAGTTGGGTCATCATCTACCTGATGCAATCCTCGCTCCCACTGTCACCGAGAAGACCGTAGTATCGCTCAAGTGGATGAGGAACCCTACCAGATTCGCGGAGAGGCTGAGGTTCGTTGGAGACTATTGAATACTTTGGTTTCATCAAATTATCAGCTGTTAGTTTGTCTAGCTGGAACTGCTTCCAGTTCTACCTCATGACCAAAAATTTCTTTACAAGAAATTCCTTTTCTAAAAAGGTGGCATGCTGAGAAAACAAAACACCTTTTGTTCCTCAGTTAGGTAGAAGATATCCCCTCGCAAAAGTTTGGGATATCAAACAAACTTGTACAGAACTGACGTTGCCTCGAGATTGACTGGATTCTGCCTTTCAAAATAGGCCGGACAACCCAATATCTTTAACTCGTTTAAGACATGGTCTCCTCCTACACCATATCTCATATGTAGTGGTAGGCCCTGATTTGGACGGAACCCCATTCAGTAGGTATGCAGCTTCTCAAGTGCATAGCACCAAAAGGAAACATGTAACTCAGTAGTACTCATCATAGAGTGCGCCATATCTCATAGGGTGCGATACCTCCGCCCTGATACACCCTTATACTGTGGTGTATTCGAAGGAGTAAGCTGAGAGAGAATCTCATTCTCCTTTTAGAAACTCCAAGAACTACATGCACAAGTATTCTCCTTCTCGATCACATCGAAGGACTTTTATACTTCCACCCTTCTGGTTCTTAACTTCAAGCTTATATTTCTTGAATTTCTCAAAAGTTTCAGACTTGTGTTTCAACAGGAACATATGTTCGAATTCTGAGAGAAGATCAGTGAATATAATGAAGTACTGTTCACACCATAATATTGTATTTTATATTCCCCATTCTTATTTGTTTTATAAATAAACAGGTGCTTTTGACGCATATCTGCTACATATTACAGGTTACAGGTTCTTGGATCTAAAACAGTGAAAAAGACAAAAGACGACACAAAAAGGGACTTTGACCAACAAACAGAAGACTCTTGATCAAGCCTGCATCAAAGATAAAATTCACAAAGTATAAGGCAATGCAAGGTCCAAGATTACAAAGCAAACGGTTAAAAGTCCACCGCAATTATTCACTGGAGATCTGGAAGAAACATAGAAGCCATTTTAATAAAAGAACCAAATAATAAGGAAGCCCAAAGATTCAAGGCCCAATACTTCCCTTTAAAGAAACAGAGACATAAAATTTTACCAAAGCTTGAAGTCTACTTTGACTAGGTCTTCCTAAGGATATTTTGGTAAATGTAGACATGCGAATCAATTGTAATCTAGGGTTTCTATCTCCTATAAATAGAAGCTCAAATCATTGTATTCTTTTCATGCCTCCCTATGGCTCCCTTCGTTAATAAATTTCAGAATTCTTTTGGAGAGCATCAAGTTGTAAGTTCTTTATTTTCTGCCCTAGGTTAATTTTCTATACTTGCCCTAGTTAAATTTAATTCCTTGCCCAAGTTAATCTTTTATTCTCTGCCCTAGATAAATGTATTTTAATTCCCTAATGAGTGAGTAGTCTCCTCGCTTGTTAGGGTTAGATCTGGGGAAGGTTTGAGAGACGAAGATCTCTCATCCCCTTTCTTGCCCATCATATATTTTCATAGAACTCCATACATACCTTCTTATTCCGCTCCCTACGGCACTCTACCCACGAGGTAGCGGTGATACCGTAGTCTAAAGGCCCGGATTTTAAGGTTTTCCATGGAGGTTAGGGTAAAGATTAAGAAAGGAAGGACAAGAATCTAGAGGAAGAACAATCTTCCCAATCATCCTAATTCCTTTTATTAATATTTACCATAACACCTAATTAGATATTCATATGGGTATAGAAAGCGGTGAGATTTATAGACTTTCCAAACATAACTTAAACCTAACCCTAGCAAGACTAGATCTAGATAATCGTAGTATAGAATGATTTAGATTTTTAGATTTAATAATCACTCCGAACACCCTTCGGAATTAACTCGTTTGAGCGACTAGGAGATTCACAAAATCCCAGTGGACCGACCCGTACTCACCGGCTAGCTGCAAAGCGACGCCGTTCTTGATTGCGGTAATAGAAATAGTTTTTGAGATAGAATCAAATGGCGCCGTTGCCGGGACTGACGTGTTATTTTCTTTTTGCAATTTCGGGTTAATCAAAAAAAATCATAAAAAACTGAAAAATAAAAAAAATATAAAAATTTATTATTTTGTTATTTTGTGAAGGGTATCTTTGTTTGAATTTTCCAGGCTCTACAATCAAGTTCGGATCTAGAAATCTCCAGAGATGAAAACAGCAGATATCAAATCTGAAAAAATAGAGGAATATTACAACAGACAACAGAAGAAATTTGGAGGATCGAGTCAACAAGTCAACCGCGGCGATCTAAAAAAAAAACTGCCGAGCAGACGAACCCGCGGCGGATCCGCGGTCGCGAAGTGCAACTCGCGGCGGTTCCGTGGTGGAGGCGGCGGTTCCGTGCACGGAAAAAAGAAAAAAAAACACTGTAAGTCTTCTGATCTCCTTCTTTGCGAATCTCTGATATCTCCTCTGAAAAATCTCCTGCAGGATTGTTTGCGCTTAAAAATCTTTTCCCTTCCAAATAACAAATCTTGTGCAGGATTTTTGCACCTCGCTTAAAATAGAAATTGATTGCATGTAATATTTTTTGTTCTGCATATCTTTTATCGAAAATCTTTTTGCAAAATTTCCAAATAAAGAGCAAGCGGGAAAAGGAAAATCTTAATTAGAAAGCTTGCAAACTTTGAAATTCACAAAAATCTTTGATTGCAAGTGAATTACTGTTTTGCATATCTTTAAAACTGACTTTAAGGGGCTTTTGACCAATTCAGATTGGGTGGGGATTTCATCACCCTTCCCAGGACCCCAGAAATCACATTAAGCATTTGCATTGACCAATCTTTAATTAAAAAATACTAGACTCAGCCCTAAGGACTTCGAGCTCAATAGGACAGAGGACTAGTTATAGGCATCGACCGTTTATCCTAACCTGACTTTGCGGTGTCTAGGCAAGTGTGTCTAAGGCAAGTGGTTACTTAATTAGGACCGCTACTTGTAGCGGGGAGCCTCCCACTTACCTGGCACTTACCTGGCAGCAATTGGCGGTGAAGAGGCGGTTTGAGGTCCTATTTCTAGCCCTTTGGAACAGTTAGGAGCTGTCTAGCTGACCTAGGTGACCCTAGATCTAGGCCTGATTATGCATTTTTGGTTGATCGAAAGTGTGTCGTAGCTCTTTTCTCGAAAATCTTTTTGCAAACAGTTCTAAATGAAGAGAAATTTTTTTTATAAAAACTTGCAAAATTTTGTCGCTAACAAATCCTTGCACCCCATTTACACACACCTTCTTTCTCTTCTCCTTCTGATATCATGGGTACCCCACATCATAAATCTCTTGCCGAACTTTGGTATCCCGAACCTAATTTTGCTTCGTTCGTCAATTTGTTCGGTCAATTTAAAGACGATCCTTCCTTGCCTAAAATGTCTTTGAAAGATCAAATAGAGCCGTCTAGGAGAAACAGTTCGACTTTTCAACCCACTTTGTGTCAACCAAGTCTATCAAGTCAACCTTTACCACCTCCATATGTTGACACCACTTTTTCGAATCCTGTTGTAACTCCTAAACCGATGTCCATTGCTGAGCATATTGCTCAATCTCGTAGCCGATCTTTCACCCCTCTCCACATATCTAGTCCTAGGAATCAACAAGTCCATTCACCTTTTTATCCACAAGTTGATCCTACTCCTGTCCAACCATCCAATTCCTACAAGTCCTACCCGACTTTCCCACCTTCACTAGACCCTGTTTCTACACAACCTTTTGGGAGTTTCACGTATCCAAACAATTTTGAATCTTTTACCGAAACCCCTTCACCACCCATGTCTAGTTTGGAACAGTCGTTGCAAGCTTATATTGCAGCAACAAACAAAATGGTTAGGAATGTGGAAGCGTCCATAGCCGCCCTTATGCAACCTGCTGAACCGGTAGCTAGTTTCCAACTAGCTTCAAATTTTTCAATGTATGAGGAGGCGGTTGGACAGAGTGAGAATGTGAGAGGATTTCCAAATCAAACCTACCCTTACCCAATTGAAGCCCACAACTCCGGTTTTCCATCGATTGCCCTAAATAGTTTACCTGTTGAAAATAAAAACGAGTTGTGTGATTTTGTAGTGTTTGATTTGCCAAATTGTGAAGAACCCCTTTCGAGTGAAACCGCACTTAATCCGTTCAATCTTTACACCTCCACTCTAGAACCCAAATCGATAAATATCCCTGCTTTTGATGAGGTGTATAAGAAAATTGATTTTCACTTGATTGAGGATATAGACGCCGGGAATATTTCGGATGATGAACCTGTCGATTTAATTGAAATTTTATGTTCAAATCATCATCCCGATTTATTAAATGTTTCTCCCGAATCTCATATGCGTCTTGATTTTGATGATAATGGCATGGATGAGTTAAATATTGAGGAGAATTATGAGGATAGTATTGAGGAGAGTATTGAGGATAATATTGAGGTTGAACCATTTTTGTTTGATGTGTCGGATTTTCCAATTCATCCTCTTGCACCTTTGACTAAATCACCCTCCCTCCTTTCCATCGTTCCGACCACGCTTGAAGACTGTGAGCTTGAAAATTTTTCTTTTGAATCTGACACACTTCTCACAGACGTTAAAACTTACGAGTGTTTCACTTTTTCGGACGATGTCGATGACTCACCGCCCGAGTTTGAGTCCTTTACATTTTCAGATGGGTTAGATGAACCATCAAACTCGGTTGATTACAGTAGTTTCGAACCATTGATGGAATCTTTTAAGTTCGAGACAGTTTACTACGGTGAGAATGAGACTATCCCTAATTCACTTCCCTTCGTCCTTCCTATCATTCTGATCGGGCAAAAGACCGTTACGCTTTCATCTCCAATACCAAGTTCGGCGTACCCATGCTTTCTTGCGAATCTTGAGGGATTTGACCCCATTTCACGACGGGTTGATAGAATAGCGCAATCGCTTATAACATATCGGTCATCACAAATTGCGCTAATTTATTCACTCGATTTATACCCTCAAGATCGCGCAACCCTTCTTTCTTCTTTCCGCCATTCTTCTCCCCCACCGAGACCATATTCTCTTCTTCCCATTCGGTCTCGTGTGTTTATCATCTCTTTTCTTTCTACTCCATTCTTTCACCAACTAGACCATTACTACGATAAGATTTTTGAATGGTTGGTGCTAACTTTTGGCTTGTGTAAGACCAAGCTTAAGTTTGGGGGGGGGGTATATATGTATATATTTTTATTTTTGTTTTCTTTTTCTATAAAAAAATAAAAAAAATTCAAAACATTAAAAAATATAAAAAATTTATAAATAAATAAACAGGGGAGTGCCGGCATTTTGACCCTCTTGGTGTAGCATGACAGTGAGGACACTGTCAAGTTTATGTTTGGGGGTATGCTCGGTACGTCTTCTTCCTTCGCATTCATTGTATATTTTTGCATTTGCATATTTATTTGAAAACCCATAAAAATTGAAAAAAATTCAAAAATATAAAAATTATTGTATTCAATTTTGGCTTATTTGACTCGAGTTTGACAGATAGGTTAACTAGCTAGGAACAACTAGATCTTAGACTTAGTGAATTAAAAACCCTAAAAATAACATTCCTTAAAGTTTAACGGTAGAAAGTATATGCCTTGTAGTTTATTTAGAAATAGGCAAATTTTGGGTTCACTTCTTGGGCTAAGTCGAAACGAAGGAAAAGTATTGATGTTCTTATTAGAGTATAAGTTTGAAAAATTGTTCCTAGCTTAAGTCTAGATTCTGAAAATATATACCCTACAATTTGCACAATCACGCACCTTGAAACTTGGAATAATAGAAGAGACCTTGAAATGCTCTTGTCTAAAGTTCTTAGTACGATGAAAATAAAAGAAAAAAATTCAAGTGTGAATAAAGAAAAAATGAACACTGGTTTTTGTGATTACTTAAGGCTGCAAAAATAGAAAAATATTTAGCGAGGGTGCTTCATCACCTAGTGCCTTAGACCAACTGGTTTGGGAGTCACTGCTAAAGCCTTGAGTGTTACAAGACTAGGAAATACCCTTTAAAGTACTAACGCATCTTGTAATCGGTTGTTGGTACCTCAAGAAGTATTGACGGTCACATGAAAGATGTGTAAGCGAAATTCAACAATTAATAAGTGCTTTGGACAATGGACGAGAGTAAGATTTCTTGATTTGAATTTCCAAGTGTAGGGGTGATTTATACACACACGTGGGGATATGTGATTGGAGTCTAGACAAGAAAAAGGAGTGAAAAATAGAACTTGTATCTTTAGTAGAGTTGATAAAAATTCCTAAGTGGAGATGGAACCCTAGAATGAAAACTTAAGAGATGTCGAAAGCTAAGTAAGTCTATAGAACATATATAATCTTAAGTTAAATGATGAGGAATTGTGAAGAATATGGGTGGATAATTTGCGGGTCGACAATAATAGAATTCCTTGTTAGAAAACCTAGTTGGAGAATTAAAGTCGAAAAGCCAAATTGATAGGATTTTGTGGGTAGTATCCGCTGAAAACCCTCAGGAGACAACACTCCTCCTATTAGGGACACCTAGAGATTTAACGGCTTGTTGCACGAGCTCAGTGCAATCGCGTTTCCCTGCGAAAGTGCGGCTAGGTTAGATTTTTATCGAGAATAAAAAATAAGTTTGCTCGAGGACGAACAAAAGATAAGTTTGGGGGTATTTGTTCACACCATAATATTGTATTTTATATTCCCTATTCTTATTTGTTTTATAAATAAACAGGTGCTTTTGACGCATGTCTGCTACATATTACAGGTTACAGGTTCTTGGATCTAAAACAGTGAAAAAGACAAAAGACGACACAAAAAAGGGACTTTGACCAACAAACAGAAGACTCTTGATCAAGCCTACATCAAAGATAAAATTCACAAAGTATAAGGCAATGCAAGGTCCAAGATTACAAAGCAAACGGTTAAAAGTCCACTGCAATTATTCACTGGAGATCTGGAAGAAACATAGAAGCCATTTTAATAAAAGAACCAAATAATAAGGAAGCCCAAAGATTCAAGGCCTAATACTTCCCTTTAAAGAAACATAGACATAAAATTTTACCAAAGCTTGAAGTCTACTTTGACTAGGTCTTCCTAAGGATATTTTGGTAAATGTAGACATGCGAATCAATTGTAACCTAGGGTTTCTATCTCCAATAAATAGAAGCCCAAATCATTGTATTCTTTTCATGCCTCCCTATGCCTCCCTTCATTAATAAATTTCAGAATTCTTTTGGAGAGCATCAAGTTGTAAGTTCTTTATTTTCTGCCCTAGGTTAATTTTCTATTCTTGCCCTAGTTAAATTTAATTCCTTGCCCTAGTTAATCTTTTATTCTCTGCCCTAGATAAATGTTTTTTAATTCCCTAATGAGTGAGTAGTCTCCTCGCTTGTTAGGGTTAGATCTGGGGAAGGTTTGAGAGACGAAGATCTCTCATCCCCTTTCTTGCTCGTCATATATTTTCATAGAACTCCATGCATACCTTCTTATTCCGCTCCCTACGGAACTCTACCCATGAGGTAGCGGTGATACCATAGTCTAAAGGCCCGGATTTTAAGGTTTTCCATGGAGGTTAGGGTAAAGATTAAGAAAGGAAGGATAAGGATCTAGAGGAAGAACAATCTTCCCAATCATCCTAATCCCTTTTATTAATATTTACTATAACACCTAATTAGATATTCATATGGGTATAGAAAGCGGTGAGATTTATAGACTTTCCAAACTTAACCTAAACCTAACCCTAGCAAGACTAGATCTAGATAATCGTAGTATAGAATAATTTAGGTTTTTAGATTTAATAATCACTCCGAACACCCTTCGGAATTAACTCGTTTGAGCGACTAGGAGATTCACAAAATCCCTGTGGACCGACCCGTACTCACCGGCTAGCTGCAAAGCGACGCCGTTCTTGATTGCTGTAATAGAAATAGTTTTTGAGATAGAATCAAGTACGAAGAACCAATCTTGGCATTTGTAGACATAGGACCATATACATCATCATGTATGCGTCCCAAGAGTTTACTAACTCTTTCTTTGTTTCCAGTAAACGGAGTATTGGTCATTTTACCTTTAAGACAAGACTGGCAAGTATCATAAGACGAAAATTTGAACAGATTCTCATATTCATCGTTATGTAACTTAGCTGATCATGTCGCATTGATATGACCTAGTCTATAATGCCACAAGAAGGATTCATTCATTTCTGAACTAATCCTCTTGTGTGTGTTCTATATATTTTGAACTGTGATTTGATTTAGAACGTATATGCCATTTCATAACGTGCCTGATCCAATCAAATCTTCATTCAGGAAATGTTCATAACATTATGCTCTTATACAGAATTATATCCTTCATTAACTGAATAAAGAAACTGATGTAATGTTGTATATCAGGTTCGGTATGTAATAACATTTGTTCAGAATCAATGTATTTACCATTTGGTAATACAAGGTGATATCTGCCAACTGATTTGGCTGCAACAATTGCACCATTCTCTAACACTTAGAGACATATCACCCATTCTCAGTTCTCTACCTTTATGTAGCCCATGTAACATATTACATACGCGGGATCCTGATCCGGTATCACATACCTAGGAAGTAGAGGATACTGAGAAACATTTCTCGGTAATGAACACACTCGAAGAAAATGCATCAACAAGCTTATTCCTCGATTGGGTCGCGTGGAAATCCGAATATTTCCCTATTTCCTGCTCGGACTTATAACAATTATAAGAATGAATGGAACTAACGTTCCCCTGCTCAGTATAATAAGTAGGTTCGGTCAATGCATCCATATTATTATCTTGATTAAGACGTGACATGGTCGCTACCAGGAGAGAGAGAAGAAAACACTCTGTGGAGGGTTGCTAGGCACACGCACAAGGGTCTACGAGGCATCAACCATGCCCGATTTAAAATTTAGCCGTGCCGAACAACCCTTAACAAGATCTTTAAACTAGAGATTAGGCGAAAACAAGCATGTTAAACATTTTAACACTAAGTGAGAGTGATTACAACCTTTGTAGATCCGGTCCTTCACTTCTAAAGCTCCGTGTTGAGGTCCCTTCGGTGCGATCATCGTGTTCTGGACTCTCGAGAGGCTCCACGAAGAGAAAGATGCAAGCTTGCTTCCGATCTTCGATAACAAAGATGATCTACCTTGAAGTTTCATTAACACAAGCTCTCACTCACTAAATGAAGTGAACACTCTCATCTAAAGAGAAAGGATAGATGAGAATGATGAAGTACGATTTTTGCTCTCATTTATAATCTTTTTCTCACACATAATCATCACTTAGAAAAAGCTAGAAAGCTTTTTCCATGAAGAAGTTAAGGAAGAAGAAGATGAATAATCATTAGAATCCTTTTATGATGAATAATGAAAAGATGATAATGATGAATAATACAACCATGGTTAAACAAACCTTTGCAGAGATTTAACAAGGGCTAGGGTTTGGGTTAAGTTAAAGGTGAGTCACTTTAAAATATCTAACACAAAACAAAAAGAAACCTTCTAGAAGGTTCATGAAAGCACTAACCCAAATCAAACCCTAATCTTGTTTAATCTCCACTAAATATGTTGCATTAGTAATCATATCATGTTACAATATTATATATCACATATATAATATTTATTGTAACAAAATAAAATAATACAATTAACATATATCGCATATATATCAATGTATTACCCGAGTGAGAAAAAGAATCTTTTAGTGAGATAATATTAGTTAATGTAATTTAATATATCATATATATTATTATACATTAAATTATCGAATCAACACTTGATCCGACAATCCGGCTATATCGTATATAACCGACTAATATCTCATTTACCGATTCATCGAATCAACACTTGATCCGATGACCCGGCTGATATCAAATATCGCGAGAATAGAATACGGTATCACATATCGCATTATCCTCGGTCCTGCACATATCACATATGTGCCCCTACTCCGTTTTTCCTGAACCAAGAAACCTCTGTGTAGGACTCTAAAGAATCGTCAATATGCCGGCAGTAGGTGATGATCATATCAAACACCCACAAGCTGCAAGCGGTCAGCTAAACGTAACAGCCACCCAGGTATTGAGCGCTCAGAAGATAAACAAGCAAGCATGTACATTTCTCCTGTGAATCCAAACAGTAACACTCCCGTACAGTCCGGTCTCGTCGTCTTATATATCGCATATCTCGCCTAGGGGTGGTAAACGTCAGACCCCAGTAGCTCGATAAGTTGTGTCGATTTGAGGTCTATAACAGTTCGAAAAACTACTGATAACACTTACCAGTAAATCTCAGCAACCCTGGCCAGGGATTTCCAGTTATAGCCAATCGAACACAGCACAACATCAACTCCCTATACCAGGAGAGGCGAATCCCCTCCTATCGCTCATTGCCTCCATGTGATTCGGGACTGTACCCAAAAGCCACCTTTTTGCATGCCCTCTTGGACGTGGTATGATGGAAATCAAAGCACAGTGGGAACCACACAAGACTTTATGACGATCTCGGGTCAACAGACTACTCTGTACCAGTGTCACTGGAGAACTGCCATCTGACGTGAGGTATAATACCATCTGGGAGTTCTCGGGGAGTCCGTCAGTTGTACCCAGTCTCTACTGAGCACCCGTACACCATCCTTGATGTCAAACACCGATGGATATGGGATCATCCATCGCCCATCATATGGGTCAAGATGCGTATACGCTAGTCTACTCTGGTGTATCGATGCCCTGTCTCGATACACCCTCGACTAGGAACAGTTATAGGATGTACTCATCGACTACCGTAGCCCCACTAGTACGATCTCATCATAGTCCCAGTAGTCAAGTACATATCCTAAGGGCTTTATCAACATATAACATAGAGACAATCAGAGTACATGTTAAGATAAAGTACAACCAGATAGCATACTATCATGTCGAGCAAGAAAGTCCTCCCTATATATGTCCAAGCATCCATTACAATATACATCGTATGTACAGTAATGGTCTCTAGGGCATACATATAACTAACAATCTCCCACTTGCACTAGGGCCATCTGTTGTGGTATCACATACCCAAAAATTAGCTATGGTTGAAGTATCTCATACTCAACCATCCCATAAAAATCTCTACTGGGAAAAAGGCCTTTGTGAGTGGATCCACGCTGTTGTCCTCTGTGTCTACTCTCCTAACCTCGATCTCCCTGGAGATCAACCATCTCCATGATCAGGTGATACTGCCTAAGAATTATATCTGGATTTCTAATGGGACGGGGGTTCCTTGGCATAAGCCACAACTCCATTGTCACACAATGGTAGGAACGAAGTTCATCTCATGAACTTAAATATATCCATACTGCCTCTTTGGTAGCATCCTTGGTAACGATGTATCTTGCCTTTAATCATCTAGTAAGTCACGGTATCTAGCTTGGAACTCTTCCAACATACCGTCCCTCCACTGAGGGTAAAGACAACGCGTGCGACTAACATTCAGTCGTCCTTATCACCCTGGAACCATTCCAGTGATTCTCCCCAGGATCGGTTGATACCATCTCACTACAACTAGTGAGTATCCTAACATCCAATTAGATCTATCTCATAGATCCAAAACGCAGGATTTATGAGGTATCAACTACGATCCTATATAGAGAATCCTTGTGATAAGCGGAGATTGATCGAGCGTAGCATAGGAAACTCCTTCCCTATCAAGAGTATGTCATCCACGTACTCTAGGAGGATCATCACCATACTCTCTACTACCCTTTTTGTATATACAAGGTTCATCTACCATTTTGATGAAGTCAAACTCTTTGACTACCACATCAAAACAGACGTTCCAACTCCGCGATGCCTGCTTTATCACATAAAACATCTTGCACACGTTTCCGCTGCTCCCACTGTCTACGAAGCCCTCTGGCTGTGTACTTATAGACGCTCTCTTCTAAAACATCATTTAGAAAAGCAGTCATGACACCCAACCACCAGATATCGTAGTCATGGTATGTAGCCGTGGCAAGTAGGATCTGGATGGACTTAAGGATAGCTTTGAAAGTCTCAACTTTTCCATGTACACCAAGTAATCTTCTCAAGATATACTTGCTCCTGATGGGGATTTAACCCTTCAGATAAAGCAACTAAAGTCCATACTTTGTTGGTGTATAAGGATTCTATCTCAGATCACTAAGCATCCAGCCATTCTTACAGAGTCCCACTCCTGATGGCCTGCTCGAAACTAGTTGGGTCATCATCTCATGATGCAATCCTCACTCTCACTGTCATAGAGAAATCGAAGTATCTCTCAGGTGGATGAGGAACCCTACCAGATAGGCGGAGAGGCTGAGGTTCGTTAGAAACTATTGAATCCTCCGGATCTACCAAATCATCTGTAGCAGTTTGTATAGCTGGAACTACTTCCAGTTTTATAGAGCTGACCTTGCCTCGAGCTTGTCCGGATTTTGCTTTTTAGACATAGGCCGGACAACCCCAAATCTTAATAAACTTAAGATATGGGCTCTTCCTTTTCCATATCACATATGAAGTGGTAGGCAACTGATTTAATTTGAACCCTATTCAATAGGTATGCAGCTTCTCAAGTGCATAACTCCCAAAAGGAAATAGGAAACTCAGTAGTACTCATCATAGAGCACACCATATCACATAGGGTGCTATTGCTCTGGCCCAATATACCATCGTGCTATGGTGTATAGGGAGGAGTAATGCTGAGAGAGAATCTCATTCTCATTTAGAATAGTCCAGGAATCCCGTGCTCAAGTATTCTCCTCCCTGATCTCATCAAAGGAAATAATACTTATACCCGTTTTTGGTTCTCTACTTCTAACTTATATTCATTGAATTTCTCAAAAGTTCCAGACTTGTGTTTCAACAGGAACATATGTCCGAATCTTGAGAGATAATCAGTGAATGTAATGAAGTACAAAGAACCGGTCTTGGCATGTGTAGACAGGGGACCAACATACATCAGCATGGATCAATCCCAAGAGTTCACTAACTCTTTCTCTGTTTCCAATAAACGGAGCTGTGGTCATCTTATCTTTGTGACATGACCGGCAAGTTTCACAAGATTAAATTCAAACAAATTTAAATATGCATTTTAATGTAACTTCAGCTAGTCGGGTCGCATTGACATGACCTAGTCTACAATGCCTTAAGAAGGATTCGTTCATTTCTGAACTTTCTCTTGTGTTTGTTCTGTATACTAAGAACTGTAGTTTGATTTAGAACGTCAATGCTTTTAGATAACGTGCCTGAACCGATCAACTCTTGATATAGGAAATGTTCAAAACATTATCCAACAATACAAAATTATATCCTTTCTTTACTAATAAAGAGACTGATATGATGTTGTATATCAGATTCGGTATCTAAAAACATTCGTTCAGAATCAATGTATTCTTGTAATACAGGGTGATAGTGACCAACAGACTTGGCTGCAACACTTGCACCGTTTCTATCTCATGAAACTTATCACCCGTTCTTAGTTCTCTACCTATCTGTAGCCCATGTAACAAATTACATATGTGGGATCCTGATCCGGTATCTCATACCCAGGACGTAAAGGATACTGAGAAACAGTTCTCTATAATGAACACACCCGAAGAAAATGTATTAACATGCACTTTCTTCATTTGGGCGGCACGGGAATTCTGGTAATCCCCTATTTCCTACTCTGTCTTATAACAATTATAAGTTGGAGCGGGACCAACGTTCCCTAGCGCAGTATAACAAGCGGGTTCGGTCAATACATCCATATTATTATCTTGATTAAGGCGTAACATAGTCGTAACCAGGAGAGAGAGAGAAGAAAACACTCAGAGTGCGCTTTTACAAGATTAGATTGGTTATCAATTTTATCTAATCAGGATGTCTCCCACTGTTTTAGTCAAATCTTCCTTCAAACCCTAAAAGGAAAGACTAGCCGGGATTAATTACACCCTTCAAGTTTGCCAATCTTTCAGCCAGGCCAGTGCCGGTATTTTGAGGGAGGTTTCCCGTGCTTTCGCACGGACCTAATTAAAATAAACCTTATTTTCCCAGGGGCGTAACCCCGTTGACACCTTTCTAGACACATACTTGATCGGCTAATTGTAATGTGTAAAACTCTCCCAGGAGTAACTTTTACTCGCAGCGGGTATCGGAATCCAACTATCTCATAGAAGGTATGCAATCTCATTGCAAATTTCAACACTTGAAATTCCCAATAATATCTTTACCCCTAGCGTGCTATGACCTTGACGCATGCCAAACAACCCATAGTCTGCTAGTCAAGTTCAACCCTTACATTTCTTGATTGAATTAAACCAACCTACACGACCCTTGACGCATGCCAAACAACGCCGTACGAATACCCTAATCCAATCGCATCGTATGCTAGCAGATAAGCACTAGTTAGCTACCGTACACTACGCCTTGACGAATGCCAAACTACCGCAGCACGAATACTAAGTAGTACTTATCTGAAATGACGGAGGGCTACGCAGGTTTTTAAGAAAACCATGAGCGTAAAGAACTTGATATCGTTGTAGAATCGAGTGATTTTAAATGGAATGTTTTTAGGGCCTTTTCTAGTTTTGCTAAAGAGGTCACTCCTGGTAAAGGGATCGTCGGCTCTTTCCTCGTCGAATAAGGTGCGGGATATTTCACAAATATCACTATACAAAGCAAGAACTATAGAAACAATCAAAAGGCAAACCGAGTTTGTAGCATCTGCTAGTTTCACTAAAGAGGTCACTCCCGGTGAAGGGATCTCGGCTCTTTCCTTATCGAATAAGGTGCTGGATGTTTTACAAGGAACACCGCTATGCAAAGCAAGAACTAGAGCTACCAGTTTTTAAACAAGTTTCTACAACATCTTAGGTTTCTTTTAGTTTCATTAATCTCATTAATGAAGTCCTATTTTATTATGCTTCACAAGAATCACATTTGAAATGAAATTTGCAATATAACATATATCTCATATATATAATATAAACCATTCGTCTCAGGCAGTAATATGATCTCATCACAGAATATTGCAGCAGAAGAACATATATGAAATATTGGATATACTAGGACGTCCGTGTTTTAATACGAGCCTGTATAAAACACGGATTCCACGATCGCGATGAATAGCCAAACCCACATCCCTAGACCCCTACGAGAGCGGCAAGTAACCCTGCCAGTTCTAGAGTTAGGAGACCCGGTCTCGACTCCTCGAGATGGTCTTCCACTGGACCGTAGAACCCGGTTACTTGTGCTCCCCGCCTTGGGTCTACCTAATGCGGAAAAGTAAATAATATACAATGGTGACATCATCCTCAGCCCGGAAGTGCCCCAATAAAAGAATATTACATACAAATGAATTTTATATAAATGAAAAGGAAAAACTCTCATCTCACATAAAACCCCCGGCTATTCAAACACGACGATCCAATATAACATATCACAACAACACATAATATCACATATCATCAACGTAAGTAAGTATGCATACACTGATTGTCGTTGATGTATAGCAACGAAAACCGGCGATACAACTACATACTACACTTACGGTCACAGAAAAGAAAGTGTAAAACTACAACAGTTGGAATCTGCAACCTTTTTAGACATCGCATGCCTAACCAAATGAATTCCTTAGACATCTCATGCCTAACAATTATAAACCCCGCATTTTAGTCTCATTATCGAAAACTATTTTCAATATCAAGTTGGGCAATTCAACAAGATTCCCGACGTCCTGATCGAATGCTCGTCGCAAACTTTAGTAGATGGCCGCACCCCCGGATGCCGTCGACGAAGTGCACTAAGGCGGAACACCGCTGCCGCGAGCACCCGAACGGATGCTTTTGGCGACGGGGTTCTCCTACAGTCACTTGGTCGGGGCTATAGGGCGTGGCTATTTATTAAGTTTACCCGGCGAGTATCCGCGTACGCTACGTGATTGCGACGGACTTTTGATCACATCAAAATTCCGTGGCAACCGATCATTTGAAACTAAACTGCTATGTTTATAATATTCAAATTAGTTATCTCATAACTACTTGTGGATTCCAAATATTGTATCACATTCCAGATAAATAGTCAATGTTAAACTTTCCGATCGAATAATCAAACACCCAAGTTTTCCCAAATAGTTCTCAACACTTGAAATTAGTTTAAAAAGATCAATCACATGCCACAGTACCAATGGTCCAGCCGTAGAAGGGTCAAGCCAACGCCTCACATGTGGCACGTCGTACTGCCCCAAACCCTAAACTTTAGAGGCAGTTCAAGACGGTCACATAATCGAGTTAAGGTTTGTTGTCTTCTAGAGGGTCTACCGTGTTACTTGCATGACTTAGAACGTTCTTAAACTACGGAAAAATTCAACGCTTGGAAATTTTCCGGCAGGGGAAAAAGTGAGTTATTGATATCCGTTCGAACTTTTTAACACGTTCTAAAAATTATCCAGAAAAAATAAACGAAATTAAATTATCCGATCGAATCAACGAGTCCCCAATACAACCCAGAAAACTCAACTCTTGAGTATGATTAAAAATCCCCAGAAAAATGTTTCAATACTTACGGATACCTCCAAAAAATAACTGTCCCTAATACCCATGATCGGCCGCGGGAGGCATGCTCCCGCCGCGGATCCGTGGCGCTTTGAGGGTATTAAGGTATCGTATTTTGGATTAATTCTTAGAATTGCCTGCTGATTTTTTTGAGTATTTTTAATGCTGCAAAATCACATTTTTAGAAAAAGTCCAGAGAAGGGTTCGTGTCGGGTATTCGGAGTTCGATCGGACTTTAAACTTCGTCTAGACTTCGCCTAAAGCTCTAACTTAGCTCTTATACCACTGGAGGGTTGCTAGGCACACGCACAAGGGTCTACAAGGAATCAACCATACCCGATTTAAAATTTAGCCGTGCCGAACAACCCTTAACAAGATCTTTAAACTAGAGATTAGGCGAAAACAAGCATGTTAAACATTTTAACACTAAGTGAGAGGGATTACAACCTTTGTAGATCTGGTCCTTCACTTCTAAAGCTCCATGTTGAGGTCCCTTCGGTGCGATCATCGTGTTCCGGACTCTCGAGAGGCTCCACGAAGAGAAAGATACAAGTTTGCTTCTGATCTTCGATAACAAAGATGATCTACCTTGAAGTTTCATTAACACAAGCTCTCACTCACTAAATGAAATGAACACTCTAATCTAAAGGGCAAGGATAGATGAGAATGATGAAGTAGGATTCTTGCTCTCATTTATAATCTTTTTCTCACACATAATCATCACTTAGAAATAGCTAGAAAGCTTTTTCCATGAAGAAGTCAAGGAAGAAGAAGATGAATAATCATTAGAATCCTTTTGTGATGAATAATGAAAAGATGATAATGATGAATAATGCAACCATGGTTAAACAAACCTTTGTAGAGATTTAACTAGGGCTAGGGTTTGGGTTGAGTTAAAGGTGAGTCACTTTAAAATATCTAACACAAAACAAAAAGAAACCTTCTAGAAGGTTCATGAAAGAACTAACCCAAATCAAACCCTAATCTTGTTTAATCTCCACTAAACATGTTGCATTAGTAATCATATCATGTTACAATATTATATATCACATATATAATATTTATTGTAACAAAATAAAATAATATAATTAACATATATTGCATATATATCAATGTATTACCCGAGTGAGAAAAAGAATCTTTTAGTGAGCTAATATTAGTTAATGTAATTTAATATATCATATATATTATTAAATATTAAATTATCGAATCAACACTTGATCCGACAATCCGGCTATATCGCATATAACCGACTAATATCTCATTTACCGATTCATCGAATCAACAATTAATCCGATGACCCGGCTGATATCAAATATCGCGAGAATAGAATACGGTATCATATATCGCATTATCCTCAGTCTTGCACATATCGCATATGTGCCCCTACTCCGTTTTGCCTGAACCAAGAAACCTCTGTGTAGGACTCTAAAGAATCGTCAATACGCCGGCAGAAGGTGATGATCATATCAAACACCCACAAGCTGTAAGCGGTCAGCTAAATGTAACAGCCACCCAGGTATTGAGCACTCAGAAGATCAACAAGTAAGCCTGTACATTCTCCTGTGAATCCAAACAGTAACACTCCGTACAGTCCGGTCTCGTCGTCTGATATGTCGCATATCTCGCCTAGGGGTGGTAAACGTCAGACCCCAGTAGCTCGATAAGTCGTGTCGATTTGAGGTCTATAACAGTTCGAGAAACTACTGATGACACTTATCAGTAAATCTCAGCAACCCTGGCCAGGGATTTCCAGTTATAGCCAATCGAACACGGCACAACATCAACTCCCTATACCGGGAGAGACGAATCCCCTCCTATCGCTCATTACCTCCATGTGATTCGGGACGGTACCCAAAAGCTACCTTTTTGCACGCTATCTTGTACGTGGTATAATGGAAATCAAAGCACAGAGGGAATCACACAAGACTGTATGACGATCTCGGGTCAACAGACTACTCTGTACCAGTGTCACCGGAGAACTGCCATCTGACGTGAGGTATAATACCATCTGATAGTTCTCGGCAAGTCCGTCCGGTGTACCCAGTCTCTACTGAGCACCCGTACACCATTCTTGATGTCAAACACCGATGGATATGGGATCACCCATCGCCCATCATATGGGTCAAGATGCGTATATGCTAGTCTACTCTGGTGTATCGATGCCCTGTCTCGATACACCCTCGTCTAGGAACAGTTATAGGATGTACTCGTCGACTACCATGGCCCTACTAGTATGATCTCATCATAGTCCCAGTAGTCGAGTACATATCCTAAGGGCTTTATCAACATGTAACATAGAGACAATCAGAGTACATGTTAAGATAAAATACAACCAGATAGCATACTATCATGTCGAGCAAGAAAGTCCTCCCTATATATGTCCAAGCATCCAATACAATATACATCGTATGTACAATAATGGCCTCTAGGGCATACATATAGCTAACACTCTGCGTGCGCTCTTGCGGGATTAGATTGGTTATCTAATCTGGATGGCTCCCACTGTTTTTATCAAATCTTCCTTCAAACCCAGAAGATAAGACTAGCTGGGATTAATTACACCCTACAAGTTCGCCATTCTTTTGGCCAAGACAGTGTCGGTACTTTGAGGGAGGTTCCCCGTGCTTTCGCACGGACCTAATTAAAATAAACCTCGTTTTCCCAGGTGAGTAACCCCGTTAACACCTTTCTAGACACCTACTTGATCGACTAATTGTGATGTGTAAAACTCTTTCAGGAGTAACTCTTACTCGCAGTGGATATCGGGATCCAACTATCTCATAGAAGATATGCAATCTCATTGCAAATTTCAACACTTGAAATTCCCGATAATGTTTTGCCCCTAGCGTCCTATGACCTTGACGAAAGCCAACAAACCATAGTCCACTAGTCAAGTTAAATCCATACATTTCTTGATTGAATTAAACCCACCCGCACGACCCTTGACGAAAGCCAACAAAGTCGTACGACTACCCTAATCCAATCGCATCATATGCTTAAGCAGATAAGCACTAGTTAGCTACCGCACACTACGCCTTGGCGAAAGCCAACAAACGTAGCACGAATACTAAGTAGTACTTATCTGACATGACGGAGGGTTACGCAGGTTTTTAAGAAAACCCTTTGCGTAATGAACTTGATTTCATTATAGAATTGAGTGAATTTTGAAAAGGAGTGTTTTTGTGGCTTTTACTAGTTTTGCTAAAGAGGCCACTCCCGGTGAAGGGATCTCGGCTCTTTCTTTATCGAATAAGGTGCAGGATATTTCTCAAATACCACTATGCAAAGCTAAAACTATAGAAGCAATCAAAAGACAAACCGAGTGGGTTGTAGCATCTGCTAGTTTCGCTAAAGAGGTCACTCCCGGTGAAGAGATCTTGGCTCTTTCCTTATCGAATAAGGTGCAGGATATTTCACAAATACCATTATACAAAGCAAAAATATAGAAGCAATCAAAAGACAAACCGAGTGGGTTGTAGCATCTGCTAGTTTCGCTAAAGAGCTCACTCCCGGTGAAGGGATCTCGGCTCTTTCCTTATCGAATAAGATGCTGGATATTCTACAAGGAATACCGCTATGCAAAGCAAGAACTATAGCTACCAGTTTTTAAAACAAGTTTCTACAACATTTTTTAGGTTTCTTTTATCTTCATTAATCTCATTAATGAATTCCTATCAATTATGCATTCTAAGCATCACAGAAGAAACGAAAGCAACAATATTTATTATATCTCATATATATAATATAGGCATTCGTGTCAGAATATATAAAGTGATCACATCACAGAATATCAGCAGCAGAATAATCACATATGAAATATTGGATATACTAGGAATTCCATGTTTTAAATTAAGCCAGTATAAAACACGGATTCCACGGTCGTGATGAATAGCCAAACCCACATCCCTAGACCCCTACGAGAGCGGCAAGAAACCCTACCAATTCTAGAGTTAGGAGACCCGGTCTCGACTCGTCAAGATGGTCTCCCACTGGACCCTAGAACCCGGTTACTTATGCTCGCCTCCTTGGGTCTATCCTAATGCGGAAAAGTAAATAATATACATCAATGGTGATATCATCCTCAACCCGGAAGTGCCCCAATAAAAGAATATTAAATACAAGCTTTTACATGAATGAAAATGAAAAACTCTCATCTCACATAAAAAACCCTGGCTATTCAAAACACGTCGATCCAATATAACATATCACAGCAACGCATAACATCGCATGTCATCAACGTAAGTAAATATGCGTATCCTAATTTTCGTTGACGTATAGCAACGAAACCGGTGATACATCACATATTACACTTACAGTCGTAGAAAAGAAAGTGAAAAACTACAACAATTGGAATCCGCAACCACCGTAGACATCACAAACCCAATGTATCTCATACTTTAGATTTCATGCCTAACCAAATGAATTCCTTAGACATCGCATGTCTAACAATTATAAACCCCGCATTTTAGTCTCGATATTGAAAACACTTTCCAATAACCTGTTGGGTAATTCAACAAGATTCCCGATAATCTGATCGAATGCTCGTCGGAAACTTTAGTAGACGGCCGCACCCCTGATACCTTCGACGAAGTGTACTAAGGCGGGACACCGCGGCCGCGAGCACCCGAATGGATGCTTTTGGTGACAGGGTTCTCCTACAGTCACTTGGTGGAGGCTATGGGGCGTGGCTATCTATTAAGTTTACCCGGCGAGTATCCGCGTACGCTAGGTAATTGCGATGGACTTTTGATCAAAATCAAAATCCCATGGCAACCGATCAAATGAGACTAAACTGCCAGTTTTATAAAATTCAAACTAGTTATCACATAACTAATATGTGGATTCCAAATATTGTGTCACAATCACAGAAAGCTAGGCGACGTTAAATATTTCGATCGAATCAATGAATTCCCAAAATTCCCAGAGAGCTCAACACTTAAGCACAGTTAAAATTAACCAGAGACATACCACAGTACCTACGGACCTACAACTGAAGGGCCTGACCCAAGCCTCTTAAGTGGCGCCGCGGATCTGCCGCCAAAACCGTGTTTAGGCCGCGGATCCGCGGTCACTTAGACGAGTTAGGGTTTCATTCTTTAGGTGTGTCCATAGAATTCCCTGCATGTTTTTCTGAATATTTTTAACATGGAAAAATCCAACTTTTGGAAAAATTTCCAGAAAGTGGGAAAATTAGGGTTTTCGGGGTTCGATCGGACTTTTAATTTCGCCTACGCAACGCCTAATGCTCTAGTTAGGCTCTGATACCACTGTAGGGTTCCTTAACACCCTCACGGTGTTTACTAGGGCATTGAACATGCCATTTCAAAATTTTCTAGAGAGCTAAAGAACCCGAACGAGGATCGAACTAGAGACTTAGGGTTTTCTAGATTGTAAACACTTTACAAACTAAAGAGAAGAAGGAATACAACCTTTATAGACCGGTCCTTCACTTCAAATGCTCCATGTAGTAGTCCCTTCACTCCAAGTAGTGAACTCATCAGACTCTAGAAAGGCTCCACGAGATGTACGGAACAAGCTTGCTTGTTGTCGTCGAGGCCGAAGATGATCTACGTCGAGGAGACTCAAGCTCATGCTACCTCTTCACTAAATTAGGGTTCAGTGAAGCAATCACCCTAAACTAAATGGCTAATAGTAGAGGATGATGAAGTAGGAGTGGGCTCTCTTTAGATTTATTTTTCTCACAATATTTTCTCACCTTAGAAAAAGCTAGCAAGATTTTTCTCTCATGAAGAAGAAGATGAAGAATGAACTCATGAAGTGAGAATATAAACCATGGGTGAGTTAGTGTCATACACTAACTCATGTTGAGAGTTTACCATGGCTAACTATAATGGTTAGGTTAATAAATATCTATAAGTAAAACAAATGAGTGGACTTAGTCAATGGTTCCACAAACTTTTACATGCTTGAACCATATGACTAAATACCATCTAATTTGATTAACTTTAGATAAATAAAACCCAACATTATATCAAGAATGGTGTGAGTCTCATACACCCGTAAATCATGTGGCATCAAGCATGACACAATAAAATGTACATTAATATATATCACATATATACTATATGCACACTTATGAGAAAAGAAATACTTAGTGAGCAAATATTAGTTAATGTAAATTAATATATCAAATATATAATTATACAGTAAATTATCAAATCAATACTTGATTAAATAATCCGGCTATATCACATACGACTAATATCAAATGTAACAGCTTATCGAATCAACACTTGATCCGATAACCGGGCTATATCACATATAACCGACCAATGTCACAAGTCACGAGAATAGAATGCAGTATCTCATACGCGCATTAATCTCGGTCTTACACATATCACATATGTGCGCCTACTCCATTTCGCATGAACCAGGAAACCTCTATGTAGGACTCTAAAGACTCGTCAATACGCCGGCAGTAGGTGATGATCATATCAAACCCCCACAAGCCGCAAGCGGTCTGCTAAACATAACGGCCACCCGGGTATTGAGCGATCAGAAGAACAACAAGCAAGCCTACTCATACTCCTACGAATCCAATTAGTAACATTACCGTACAGTCCGGTCTCTTCATCAGATATGTCGCATACCATAGCCTGGGGGTGATATAACGTCAGACCCCAATAGCCTGATAAGTCATGTCGATGTAAGGTCCATAACGGTTCGAGAAACTACTGATAACACTTACCAGTAAATCTCAGCAACCCTGGCCAGGGATTTCCTGTTATGGCCAGTCGAGCATAGCGCAACATCAACTCCCAATACCGGGAGAGACAAAACCCCTCCTATCGCTCATTGCCTCCATGTGACTCGGGACTGTATCCATAAAACACCTTTTTGCACGATCTCTTGACCGTGGTATGGTGGAAATAAAAGTACAGTGGGAATCACACAAGACTCTATGACGATCTCGGGTCTACAGACTAACCTGTACCAGTGTCACCAGAGAACTGCTATCCAACGATAGGTATAATACCATCTAGGAGTTCTCGGCGAGTCCGTCCAGTGTACGCAGTCTCCATTGAGCACCCGTATACCTTCTCTGATGTCAAACACCAATGGATATAGGATCATCCATCGCCCATCACATAGGTCGAGAAGCGTATACACTAGTTTACTCAGGAGTATCGATGCCCTGTCTCGATACTCCCACGACTAGGAACATTTGAAGGATGTACTTACCGACTACCCTGTCCCCACTAGTATGATCTGCATCATAATACTGGTAGTCAAGTACTCATCCTAAAGGCTTTATCAACATGTAATAGAGAGACAATAAGTGTACATGTTAAGATAAAGTGTAACCAGATAGCATACTATCATGTCGAGCAAGAAAGTCCTCCCAATACATGTCCAAGCATCCATTACAATATACATCGCAAGTACAGTAATGGCCTCTAGGGCATACATATAACTAACACCATGCACCCACAAACGGTTCCTCCTCCTCCTCGAATCGGGTGTATGATATCGCTCAAGAGCTGAGAAAACTCATGGTGGACATATCTCACATCATATCATAACTAGCATATGAAAGCAAGCGTACTAGTACTATGTCGAACTACCAGCTAGTAATTTATATTGATGAAGTAATATTATCTAAGTGTACGTGACATGGCAATTACCGGGGATGATGTGTGTGAGCCGGAAAGCAAGTGTTCGTGAATATACGCATCATCGGTAATGGTGGTGTCCTTACAATATGGGTTCATAATATCAAAAGACAACACATGTATAAGCATGCAATGCGATAAGAATAACATAAATGTAATGGAGAATGAATAGTAAACGCAACATGTAAGCATATACGTTTATATATAAACGAGTCATACACTTTTAGATTTTTGGAATAGCATGAATCATGATTTTAGAAAATAGGGGCTACGGTATTTTTAAGAAAAGGTACATCCTTTGAAAGATCCGCAGTATCCCTCGGCCTATCTTTAAAATATACTCACGATTCGTTAGTTTTGAGAATAACTATGACTCGAGCCCAGTCTAACATCAACCACATAAACTACAGGACGAACCTAAGAGACTAAACAAAAGGGTAAGGAAATCCACCTAAGTCCGAGTCGATATATCTAATAGTCGGTGATCCCGCCTCAATAGCGTCATGTACGATAAACATATAGAATGATATCCTCGAGTCAAGAGTGCGGATCTATTATAATAATTATATCTCGTACGGTAAATACATCGTACGACATCCCAAAATCGGGGTACGGGTCAACTATCACATATAACATATTATTTATCTGGTATCATTATCATCGTATCCTGAATTAAGGGTACTGATCCAAATTCTAGTACATTCCGATACCAGCAACATATAACCGCGTGTGTATGAAAACACATCGCCCAATGATCCACTCATATAACATGTCGTATATCATAACACGACCCAAAACACATCACCGATCTCACGGCATCATGCCCAATCACATCGACTCATCTCTAAGTATCATACACTATCTTCATCACCCGTGTATACGTACATATGTGTGTGTGTGTGTATCAACACATCAACACACACACACATACATATATCAAATACACTAAAATCATATCCCGTGTATGCATGTGTGTATGTGTACCTTACTCGAGGGTTTCGCGACTAAAAACTAAACTAAGCATTAACTTCCAAATACTCTAATGTTGGATATAATGCCCTCAAAGTCAATTATTGGATCGCAGGTACGTGATTGCAATGATTGAGGAAGGACCTATACCGGTAGGACAGTCTTACTCGAGATGATAGTATGCTATCTGCTTTATCTTTATCATCGTGTACTGCTTTAGGTGACATTATAGATCACTATTACACTTTGATAGAGCCCATAGGATCCTGCTTGACTATCGACAGTATGATGGTGATCATATACGTAAGAGTTGGGTAGTCTATAAGCACGTCCTTAAAAGAGTCCCTAGTCGTAAGAGTTTTGAGACAGGGCATCGATACTCCGGAGTAGACTAGTATATACAGTCGAGACCCCGACGAGGGGCGGTGGCCGGTCTCACAAGCCATTGGTGTAAGTTGGTTCACCTAAGATGTATACAGGTGCTCATTGGGTTATGAGTGCACCGAACAGGACTCGTCGGGAACCTGCTAGTTGGTATTATACCTGTCGTCAGATAGCAGTTCCTGGTGACATGTGTACAGGTTAGTTCATCGACCAGAGATCGTAATTTGTCTCATGTGAGTTCCAACTGTGCTTTGATTATTACCCTACCATGGCTCAAAGGAGTCATGCAAACAGGTTTTAGTTGGGTACAGTCCCGAGGCACATAAAGGCAGTGAGCGGATCGGCAGGTGATTCGTCTCTCCCGATATTGGGGGTGAGATCATGCTGTGTCTGGAGAGCCATTACACAAAGTCCTTGGCTAGGGCAAACGAGATTTACTGGTAGGTACTCCAGTAGTATTTCAAGGTGTTCAGGGCTACACTCTGACATGACTTATACCGCTATTCGGGGTCTGACGTTTACCAGCCCCCTAGGCCCGATATGCGATACTCATAGAAGAACGGGCCGGACTGTACGGATATTGTCACTGATAGGCTCAGTAGGGTTTCGGATGAGTTCGCTCATCATCCTCCCTTTTGCTCAATACATGGGCAGCCGTTACGTACAGCTAGTACCACCGACGGCTTGTGGTTAAACCCACTGCCACAGTATTGATAAGTCTTTAGAGTCGCCCACAGAAGGTTTCCCAAGTTCGGGCGAAACGTTGTAGAGGCCGTATGGTTTTATGGTAGGGTTCGAACGTACATGTGCACTTGTACACGTGTCATTGTTCGGACAGATAATACTAGTGGGTTTGGTTTAAGCCTGATCCTAGTATTATATTGTGTAGGAATATTTTTGTCTCTTTGCATTTCGTATTCGGTCGGAATACAAGTGCGCGAATATATATACAGTTGTGGGGTAATCCTGTAATTCATTACGGGATTACTTATGAAGTTGCCCGGTTTTTCTCCGTTTGATTAAACATTAGTTTTTAATGTTTAATTAATGGTTTCATTTGTGCATTCATTTTGGCCATTTTCTTGCATGAGATGTATTGGCCGAACCTAGTGAGGTGGAAGTGGGCTTGTTTGGGTTTGATGAGTCATTTGGATTGTTTCTAGAATAAAATGACTCATCCTTTGCATTTAAAGCCTTTTGGAAAGCTTAGGATATTATGTTGATATTTAGTTGTGATATTTTCTTATGGTCACCATTTTTTACTTTCTTGTGCTCACCCCCTCCCCATATTGTGGCCAAGCACAATTCAGCCCCCCATTTGGCCGAGCCCATTTTTGATGGGTAAGGAATTTCAATTCATTGCAATTTCCATTGTTCACTTGATTACCCGCAATAGGCAACTTCATTTACCTTCACCCAATTCATTGGGTGCCTTGAGACAAAGTATTCTACACTCTCTCTCTACTTCAATTTTGGACATGTCGGCTAGCAAATTTCATGTCCGAGTTGCCTCGGTATAGAGATGGGAGCCCGTATAAAGATTCGTTGACGTGGTGCAACATCGACGAGGAGACCGAAGATCGAGCAAGATCGGAGATGCCGCGAGGAGCGTGGGATGATGGCTAAAGACCGAAGGACACGTATCGATCGGTATAGCCATTCTATCATTTTACAGTTTGCTAGTTTAGTGTTAATGGCATGATCCGGGTTATAGTCTGCGTTAGCGCCAGCTGTAAAAGTTTTTTTTCAGCGTTTAGCCTCGGATTGACGGCCGGGGCGCTACCGTAGACTTACATGGTATCAGAGCCACGCCATTAACATTTACTAGCTTGTTCTAACATGTTTGAAATATCGATCGAACGAAATTTCCAAAACCGCATTTCAAGTTTCTGCCGAATTGTTAAACTAGTCTAAAAATTATTTTGGGTATGTCAGAAAATCGTGCAGGGTTTTTTAAGACTGCTGAAGAAATTTGGTCGACTGAACCCACAAGACTGTCGCGGAACCGCCGCACAAACCATGTGTTGGCCGCGGTTCCACAGCCGATTTGTGGCAACAATGCACCATATTTCTTCTGGGTGTCTTTAATGTGGAATTGTGGTTTCTGGAATATTTTGTTTGGGCCCAGATTTTGTTTGAGTACTGGATTTGTACTTGGGTCCCACTTCGGGAATTTTGTTGATCGAAATTTTAAATATGTTAGTTCACAGTGCTTACATTATATCCGCGAACGTGAATGTCATTCGAGCGGTAAATCGTGTCTAATTGCTATAGCTCTTTTAGACGGGTTTGCGAACGTGACATTCACGTTGATGTTCTGTGTTGTGCTGTGATGTTGCGGATTTGTCGTGGTGGATAGCTTGCATGCAATGGTAGTGTAGTTTGGATATATTTTTACTTTTGATATCGCGGGGCGAGCGTCCGACATGTGGACTGCCGTCGCTTCCTGTTTGTATATAATTCTTTTAGGGCATGACCGGGTTGAAGTTGATGTACCCGTTGTACATATTTTCTTTTCTATACTAGGATTACCCCGCAATGGAGTGCACGGATAGCCGGGTTCTAGAGGGCAACATGCCCGCATCTCATGGCTTTGAGACGGAGGGGGCCTCACTCTAGAATTGGCAGGCTATTCGCCGCATTCGTAGGGGGTACAGGTTGGCCCAAGGTGAGTGCTCAAGTTACCGGATTCCATGAGGTGCTTGGTAGTCCATTCACTTTGTTGAAGGGGGTTGCCTCGCTTCAGGTTTTGGCTGGTAACTTGCCGCACTCGTATGGGTCTAGGTTTTCATTGCACAGGCTATCCACACGACCAGGGGGACGTCGGGTTTCAGTAGCGGCTCTATGAAACCAGGGATCCCAGTTTATCTGTATTGTTCTGTGATGCTTATTACTTTTCTGTAATGTTGCATTTATCACGCCTGGAGCGATTATTGTAAATTGGTATATATACTAGTAGATGTTGTATATGTTTTACACCTGCGCTATGTTAGTGTATATGCTCTAGAGGCCATTACTGTATCATACTAGTATGTATATTACTTGATGGAAGCTTGGGATATTCACAGTTGTATAGACAATCTTGCTCGAAATAGTAGTATGCTACTTGGTTTGTCTCTGCTTTAATGTGTACATGTGTTTCTTTTATTATATCACCTATACGCATTAGTGGAGCCCTTAGGATCTTTGCTTGATTACCGGCGTTGTGATGGCGATCACACTCGTGGAGGCTGGGTAATCCACAAGCACATCCTTATACACGTCCCTAGTCGTGGGATTATCGAGACAGGGCATCGATACTCCGGAGTAGACTAGCGTATGCGCTTCGCATCCCAGCACGGGAGACGGTCTGTCCCACAGCCGTCAGTACGTCGTACTTGAGATAGTATGTGGGTGCTCGTTAGGTTATGAGTACACCGGACATGACTCGTCGGGAACTGATGGTTGGTATTATACCTATCGTCAGTTATCAGTTCCCTGATGACATGAGTACAGCTTAGTCCGCTGACTTGACACTGTCACTTCGCCTCGAGTGTGTTCCCACTGTTCTTTGATTACTACCCTACCACGGCTCTACTGAGTCGTGCAAACAGGTAGTAGTTGGGTGTAGTCCCGAAGCACTTGGAGGCAGTGACGGGGACTGGACTGTACGGAGATTGTTACATAAAGGCTCAGTAGGAGTTCGGATGGGTTTACCTCATCGGCCTTCTTATCGACATCTACCTGGGGACCGTTATGTACAGCTAGTGCCGCTTGCGGTCTGTGGTTAAACCCACTGCCAGCGTAGTGTCGAGTCTTTAGAGTCCCACACAGAGAGTTTCCCTGCACTGAGCGAAACGTGTGGAGGCCGTATGGTTTTACGGCAGGGCTGCGATCACTTACGTACACTTGTGTGCGTGTGGTGTTCGGGCAGGCTATACTAGTGGGCTTTGGTTTAAGCCGGATCCTAATATTGCACGGATGGATTTTTTTGCCTTCTGCGTATCCGCATTCTACGGAATGCGGACGCAGGTGTGTATGCACAGTTTTCCGGAGCGATGAAGGAGGAGGTGCCTCATCAGGGTTTTGGCAGTTGGTTCGGCCAAAACCGTTATATGGCAGGCTCATTAGGGTTTTGACAGTTGATTCGGTCAAAACCATTTTGAGGCGGACTCATTAGGGTTTTGACAATTCGTTTGGTCAAAACCATTATGAGCCGCGGACATCATTTACTAATCCTTTTAGTGATAATTTTATGATGGCTAATTGCATTGACCATTTGACACCATTGATCTCTCTTGACTTTGTTGACCGGTTGACCGTGTTGACCATTGACCTTCAAGAGAGGTCTACACTCTTCTTTTCATTTTCTTTTTCTTTTTGATTATGATAATGGTCATTTCAATGTAGCCATCAAACTTTATCTTGATAGGATTGGTAATGATGGTTTAGTGCATTATTGAACCATGGTTCATTTTCTTTGGCTCATAATTCTTTTCTCATTCTCTCTCTTGCTCTTTCTCATAAGAAGAAAAGAAATGTTTCATGGTTGCTAGCTCCTTCATCTTCCTTCTCTTGACAAATTCTTTTGATCTCATGTGTTGAGAGAAAAAGAATCCATATAGACAAACATCACCATCTTTCTCTTCTACACAACCTAGGGTATCAAGACTAGCAATCTTGTTGCCCTAGTTACTTCGGCTCGAGGTGGAGCTCGGTGTACATCTCTCGGGTGGATCATCTTCGACCCAAGGAGGCCGCGGAGGTGACCAAAGTCCGGATCAACCCTCGGAGCAAGCAAGGAGAAGAACAACAAGAAGAGAAGGAGTTCAAGTTGAGGTATAACCCCTAACCGAGTAGATAAATCTCTAGTTAGGATGCTAGTGTGTAGTTTAGCAAAGATCCGGCTTTTACGGTCCATGTTACCAAGTCTAGAAAAAATTTTGTTTTTCCGTTTCCGCAACCCCGAAAGTACCGGGAGAGGTAACGTGGACCTAACAGTGGTATCAGAGCGTAACTAAACATAAACTAGCAAGTTAGCAAAGTATCTAGAATTTCGACTGGACGAAAAACCGCAAAACACCCCGGAAATTTCAAGTTTCTGCCGATTTTTAGATCTTTTCCAAAATTAATAAATCATGCAATAAAAATCGGCTCAGGCTTTTGTTAGAAAACTGGAGAAATTCGATCCCCCAACTCGGCTAAAGCGCCGCGGAACCGCGGCATAAGCTTGCTTATGCTGCGAAACCGCGGCCGAGTTAGCTCGGTTTTGGGATCGGTTTCCTGCTGTTTTCTTATATGGGTATTTTGGGATTTTTACAATATAATTTTTCTGCCCAGATTTTCCAGAAAGTAAAATTTGTTTTTGGAGCTTAAAAATCCGTATTTTTGGTCGATTTTCTGTAGACTTTGACTAATGGGTTGTATCTGCGATGTTATATGTGTATTGAACGTCTACTAATCGCTATACGTCGATTAGTGGGGGTTATACATATCTGTGATCTGTGTTGTTGATGGTATGTGTATATGAACTCGTTGGATTGTCGCGAATGAATAGCCGGGGTGGATGTGAGATGAGAGTTTCTTTTTCTTTCATTCATGTAATAAATTTGTAAATTGATGTAATATTATTTGTATGGCCACACAACCGGGTCGGGGTTGTAGCCGTCATTGTATAATTCTTTTTACTGTTTTTGCTCCTAGGATAGACCCATGGAGGGGTGCACAAACTACAGGGTATCTCGAAGTGTCGAGTAGCCTACTCACGGTGTTGAGGGAGGTTTCTTCGCTTCGGGTACTTGGCGGGTAGTTTGCCGCACCCGTAGGGGTCTTGGGTGGGGTATTGGCTATTCATCGCGACCGTGTAATCCGCTTTTCGTTGCAGGCTCGAACGAATCGTGGGTTCCTAGTATATCCAAAGTGTTCATCTGTGATCTGGATTGGCTATCATTGCTATATATCTATATATAATAACTATTTAGGCGTTGCTTATGTTTTTCAGCCGCGCTAGCCCAGCCCCCGCTCTGTCGTTAGTTAAGTAACCTAACGGGTGATGATGGGCCCCGTGGCGAATGCGAATGGTATAAGCGTACGTCATATTTTGGTTGTTTTCTGCAATGGTAGGATTTAAATGATGGGACACATTAAACGAACTAATGCAAGAAAAGAAACCTAAAAGACGTTGTTGGAAATTTTTTTTCAAAAAGCTGTTATTGCAAGGATGTTCATTTTTGTTTTGCATCGAGATATTCGGTTATGAATGCCCAGCACCTCATTCGACGAGGCAAGGGCCGAGATCCCCTCATCGGGAGTGACCCCTTGGACAAAAGTTTGCGTCAGGGTAATAACTTCACTATAGTCGATTATTCTTGCTTTGCATCGAGGTATTCATCTTATGAATGTAAGTGCACGGCGGCGCCCCGGCCGTCAATCCGACGGCCAAATGCGGAAACGGTGATAAACTTTAATTTTGCGGACTTAGCAAACCGGCACCACCGCGCACTAAACACCCGGATCGGGCCATTAAACTAGATCTAGCTAACTAACAAGATAGGGGAAGAGATATACCGAATGATCCGAGTCCTCCGGTCTTCTCCTCATCGTCCCGATCTCCTGCGGAAACTCCGGTCGTCGCCTCCTCGCCGGAAGGGCACCACATCGCCTGCATCTTTTACGGGCTCCCACCTCAATACCGAGGCAACTCGGGTGCGAAGTTGGCTGGCCGACGCGTCCAAGATTTGCTGTAGAATGTGTAGGGTTGAAGCTATGTCTCATTTGGGGTTTGTTGCCTTTGAAGATGATGGAGGAATCAAGATAAGAAAAATGGTGCTTGCATTTTTCTAGCATGAAAATGAGATCAAGAATGCCACACTCTCAAAGATGAAGCTCTCATCTTTTTCTCTCAAATGTCATCCACCCTCTCATAATGAGAATGGTGGAGGAAGGAATACAAAATGCAAGAGGGAGGTGAGTGTAGTAAAAGGTAAGATGTGACCATATCCTTAACATCATCATAACAAATTCACATCAACCTATAATCACCTCAAATCAACAAAAACCAAGTGATGATGATAGATAAGAATGGTATCAAAAGATGCTTTCATAATTAATACATTTGCAAGAAAATCCTCCACAATGTGTTATTTGCAAACTTGAAAATAACACCCTCCATCGAAAATGTCCGGCCAGGAAAGAACAAAGGAAAACCGGCCGGAACGGAATGCAAACTGGCAACTCCAGAAAACTGGTCCCGTAATAAATTACAGGAGAACCCCCATACTGTGTATACACACCCGCATCTGTATTCCGTCCGGATACAAATGCAATGAGACAAAATAACACTGTACTATACTAGGATCCGGCTTAAACCAAAGCCGGCTAGTAATATTCGTCCGATCCTGATCCGTACAATACCGCACGTATCTGATCGAACCCTGCCATATATCTATACGGCCTCTAGTACAAACCGTCCGATCCTGATCCATGCAATACCGCACGTATCTGATCGGACCCTGCCATATCTCCATACGGCCTCTACAGCGTTTCACCCGAAAGCTTGAGTAACTGAATGTGTGGTGGACTCCAATGACTCGTCAATACTGTGGCTGTGGATTTAACCACTAGCACGTCAGAGGTATAAGCCAATACGTAACGGGCCACCAGCTATTGACCAAAAGGGACGTCGATGAGCGAGCTCATCCTGACACCCTACTGAGCCTGTCAGTGACAATATCCGTACAGTCCGGTCCGTTCGTCTATGAGCATCGCATGTCAGGCCTAGGGGGTTGGTAAAAGTCAGACCCCCAAAAGCGGTACAAGTCGTGTCGGAGTGTAGCCCAGAACACCCTGAGATACTACTGGAATACCTACCAGTAAATCTCCTGCCTTGGCCAAGGACTTCGTGTAATGGCTCTCCTAGACACAGCGCGACCTCACCCCCAATACCGGGAGAGACGAACCCCCGAAGATCCGCTCACTTCCTCCATGTGGCTCGGGACTGTACCCAACTAAAACCTGTTTGCATGACTCCTTTGAGCCGTGGTAGGGTAGTAATCAAAGTACAGTGGGAACTCACACGAGACAAATGACGATCCCCAGGTCGATGAACTAACCTGTACACATGTCACCTGGGAACTGCTATCTGACATGAGGTATAAGACCAACTAGCATGTTCCCGGCGAGTCCTGTCCGGTGTACTCATAACCCAATGAGCACCTGTATACATCTTAGGTGAACCAACTGACACCAGTGGCTTGTGAGACCGGCCACCGCCCCTCGTCGGGGTCTCGACTGTATATTCTAGTCTACTCTGGAGAATCGATGCCCTGTCTCGAAACTCCCACGACTAGGGACCTTTTAAGGATGTGCTTATAGACTACCAGCTCCCACGTATATGATCACCCTCATACTGCCGGTAGTCAAGCAAGAATCCTAGGGGCTCTATCAACGTGCAATAGTGACCTGTCATGTCACCTAAAGCAGTACACGATGATAAAGATAAACCAGATAGCATACTATCATCTCGAGTAAGACTGTCCTACCGGGATAGGTCCTCCCTCAATCATTGCAATCACGTGCCTGTGATCCAATAATTGACTCTGAGGGCACTATCTCCAACAATCTCCCACTTGCACTCAAGGCTAATTATTGCGATGTCGCATACTCACAGCCCGTGTGATACCGAACACCCAACTCCTCTACTAGTCAGTCTCACAAATCCCGTTTGTGAAACTATTGCGTTCGAGGAATAGCCTCAGTGAGTGGATCCGCCTTGATGTTTCTTTCTATGTCTCTCTCTATATCTCAAGTTCGCGGAGAAAGCCATCTCCCGAAATGAGCAATACCTGTCTTAGAATGTCTGGATGTCTGATGGGACCTAGCTCATAAGTGAACTCCAAATCCAAACTTCTTAGACTGTATCGTCAACTGAATCTAGTCAGTATCCTGCGCCATGCCTCCCTCAGTATTGCCTTGGACCACCTGTCCAAAATACTGCCCCTCGTCAGAAGGAAAACTTATAACTCTGACGACCTCCTTGTCGTCCAGGTCACCTTGGAAGCCTGGAATGATAACTGTTTCCCGAATGGGGCTTTCGTTATCATATCCCTAGAACAGCCACTTATGTTCTAAAATTGCTTCCGACTGTTCCTCCAGGATTGGATCAATATCAACTTATTGCATCTAGTGCAAGAACAACATCTGGTGTGGTACTTGACATCTCATGATTGACTCAATTGCCTAAGCAAGTGATCTGCCAATCATGCACATCCCTCTCCCCTTTAGTCTGTAAGACACCTTTGGAGAGGGTGACTCCATTACCTGCAGGTACACTAACATGCCAGGAGTCGTCCATTCTAAATACTCTTAGAATGCTGTCTAAGTACCCTGATTGGGAAACCACCCAAATCTAGATCTAAAACCATAGATCTAGTAACCAGTATGTCTGATATAATGTCCAAGTCCCTTGTGGAGAAACCACTGTGTGACGACCAAAGTATAACCGATCGTAGTATAGGAATGTCACTTCCTACTTTGTGTATGTCATCCAAAACCCGGATATCACACCCTACTACCTTCTCAACAGATCTATCCCCTATTCTGATGACGTCAAACCCATGTCTGTCACATCAGAAATAGATGATCTATCTCCGCTATATCTGCTTTAGTCTATAAATAGACATAAGTCTGATGTCTGCCAATGCTTCCGCTGCTCCCACTGACTACGACAACCCTCTGGCTGAGTCATATAGACGTGCACTTAGAACGACGCTATACTCATCCTCCTGCCGGGTCTCGCAGCCTGGAACAACAACAATGGCAAGTGTGGGTAAACAAGAACTTCCCTGTCACCGTCCTTGAGGCTACCGGAGTACCTCTCGGGTGTCTGAAGTTACCCACTTTATCTGCGAAGTGGCCAATGGAATGTCAAATCAGATTGAATCTTTAGGTTCCTTATCAAATCTTCGGTAATCGTTTGCGGTTCTGGAATCACTTCCAGTTCTACCATACTCCCACTACTGTTTTTGAAAAAATCCATTTTTAATAAAACTGTGGCGAGTCTAGAACAATATTTCTATTGATCTGCCAGATGGTAGAAAGTCAACCTTCGTCATAGCCTGGGCCAACCCACAAACAGCCATTACAGAAACGTGCCTTGAGTTATCCAGAGTCTGGTTTTAATCATAAGCCGGACAACTCCCCGTACCTTAACAATGTTAAGATATGAACTGTACTATATCCAATATAGAACTAGAGGCACTGATTTAATTTAACCAGATTCAAATCATGCAGCTATCTCCAGTGCATGTCAACTAAATGGAGAGAGGCCGATCAGCGTTACTCAACTTAGGAATGCTTCCAATTATGAGTAACCTGAAAGAGAAGCAATTTCTCTTTATCATTACTATCAACTGAATACCATTCACAAGTATCTACATCTTCGATCACTTTGAAGAATCCCGATACTTGCTACACCTGGTTCTCTACTCTATTCAAATACCTATAACTCCTCAAAACTTAGACTCTGTGTTTCTACGAAACACATGTCTAAGAACTAGAGAAGTTAAAAGTAAACAGAATATAGTATGAGGACCAACCCCTCTGTCCTAATGGACACTGGACAACATACAATACTCTGTATAAGTCCGCTGAGTCTAAAAACTCTTTCACTGTGTGTCGTAGGTTGAAAACTGTACTTATGGTTAAGAAGAATTACACCGCTGTTTAATGCTCCTTACCTAACCATCCACTGATATAGGTAAATGTCATCGACATAATATCAAAAGGTATATCTCACTCTATGAAAATAGACGTACAGATATATCAATTTGAAATTGGTGCACAACAGCGGATATTCAAAACCAAATATTTGCCGACCGGCAAACAGCCCAGGTGATCTCCTCAAATATCACCGATTACAACGAATCCCGATATAATGAGGATGATTACCCTATTCCCAATAACTTACTCCCACTCATCATCTGTAAAACCATACAGATGTGAGAATCAAACCTGGTAAATACATACCCTGGAGCAAGTGTCCAATCGGGAAATCAGTTTTTCTTTTAACAGTACACAGTTGAACTGAAACATTGAAACGTTTCGATGGGGTATCCTGGTATTCCTAGTAATACCTCTACTATTATCCAGATTCACAACTATAACCGTATAATTCTTTGCCACCTCTCCAAATCCCTTTATATGTCTTTAGTCATTACCTTCTGCACACCCCTTTAGGCCAATTGGTTTTCTTCCTTCCCTACCGTTCGGCACCAGCCTATGGTTTGGAAGAAGACTATCCAATAAGCATAATGGGTGTACTGTCCTAACCCTAGGAACACTCGCAATGCGAGAGAAGGTGAAGATAAAAGACAACTGAATAAACCTTATTCCTATTTCTCCTGGACCAGAATCCATCCCCGAACTGGAACAAGTCCCTTTCGAGTTCGTATATAACCATACGATGGAGTATCCAATAAACTGTGGATCTTCGTAGTGATACGGAGTGTCCTGGAGAAATACAAAGGTGATTTAGGATTGGCGAAGAAATATTTGGTTTGGTCGTGAATATCAGTTGTATTTTACTTTGCCCTCTTACTAATCCCTTGCTTTGTCTTAATCTTAATACCTTCTGCACACCATCGTTATGCTAATTGGTTTTCTTCATTCCCTACCGGTCGGCACCAGCCTAAGGTTTGGAAGAAGACTATCCAATTTGCGTAACAGGTGTACTATCTCCTAAAGTATGGAGTACTCGTAACTTGAGAGAAGGCAAAAAGGAAAAGACAACTGAATAATCCTATCCGTTTTCTCCAGAACCGGAAAACATCCTCGAATTCCTTCGAGTTCGTATCTAACCATACGATGGCTTTGTCCAATGGAAGTGGACGTTCGCAGTAATACGGGGTGTCCTGGAGAAAAGGGTAAAAGTAGGAGTGGCAATGAGGTCTGCAACTCTGACAATCCAAAAGCCAGTGTAAAGAAGGTTCGGTCAACTTGGTCACTGAGTCATAGTCTTAGGGTCGGGTCAATGGTCGCTGCCAGAGAGAGAGAGAAAAGAAACACTCAGCGTGCACTCTAACCTAGATCAGAATGGTTACCAATTTATCTAATCTGGAAACCTCCCACTGTACCTCAAATTCTCCTCCAAACCTGAAAGAAGAATTAGTCGGGGTGACCCGAGGAGTAAACTAACTCATCAGTGGGAATCGGGATCCAACTCTCATCGCATGATAACGTGACGGAATTCGCTCACGGTATCACACTCCAGAAGGTATGCGCATATCTGGAAAGTTTCAGTTCTTTTGAAACTCCCGATGTGGATTTTTACCCCATGCTCTTATGACCTTGACTTTGGCCAACAAATCATAAGTCACATGTCAAGTTCTGCCCGTCATTCTCCAGGTTAATTTGAATCCACCCGTACCTACCCTTGACTTTGGCCAACAAGGCAGTACGACTGTTCCAAACCAACGCATCTATCTATGCTGCATATGAATAACCAACAGCTACCAAACACTGTGCCTTGACTTTGGCCAACAAACACAGCTTGAATACTATTGACTACCCATATGAAACGACGGAGGGCTACGAATGGTTTCTGGCGAAAACCTTTAACGTAATGAACTTGATATCGTTGAAGGAACGGATAGCTTTTTAGAAAATATAGTAACGAAAAGCCTTCGCTAAAGAGGTCACCCCCGGTGAAGGGATCTCGGCTCTTTCCCCGTAGGATGGGGTGCAGGATATTCCAACTGAATACCACGATGCAAAGCAAAAGCAATCGGCTATAGTGAAGTTAATGCCCTGACGCAAACTTCTGTCCAAGGGGTCACTCCCGGTGAAGGGATCTCGGCCCTTGCCTCGTCGACTGAGGTGCTGGATATTCATAACCGAATAACACTGTGCAAAACAAAAGTGAACGTCCTTGCAATAACAGCTTTTTGAAAAGTGTTCCAACAACATCAGAATAGGTTTGTTTATAACTTGCATTGATCCGAATCAATGCAGTCCCATCAATTGATCACACCACAAAGAACGAAAATATACTGACGTACGTATATGCCATCCGCATTCGCCACTGGGTCCCGTCATCACCCGTTAGGTTAGCTAACTAATGGCAGAGCGGGGACTGGACTAGCGCGGATGAAAAACATATACAACATCTACTAATATATATACCTATATATTATATTTCGCTCAAGGCGTGAATAAAATGCAACATCACAGAAATGTACAGCATCACAGAACAATACAGATATCTGGGATCCCCGGGTTTCACAGAGCCACTACTGAAACCCGACGTTCCCCTGGTCGTGTGGATAGCCTGTGCAATGAAATCCTAGACCCCTACGGGCGAGGCAAGTCACCCGCCAAAACCTGAAGCGAGGCAGCCCCCTTCAGCACCGTGAACGGACCACCCAGCACTTCACGGAATCCGGTAACTTGGGCACCCCTCCTGGTCAACCTGTACCCCCTACGAGTGCGGCGAATAGCCCGCCAATTCCAGACTGAAGCCCCCTCCGTCTCAATGCCCTGAGATGCGGGCCCGTTGCCCTCTAGAACCAGGCTATCCGTGCACCCCTCCGCGGGGTAACCCTAGTACAGAAAGTAAAATATACATACAACGTGTACATCGACCGCAACCTGGCCGTGCCCCAAAATAATAATACAAACAGGCAGTGACGGCAGTCCACATGTCGGACGCTCGCCCCGCAATATCAAATGTACATAATACAACAGAAACTGTACTAGCATTGCATCCAGGCTATCCCCCACGACCGATCCGCAACATCACAGTAAAAACATAGAACATCAACGTGAAAATCACGTTCGCAAATCCGTCTAACCGGGCTATAGCAGTTAGACCGGATTTACCGATCAAGTGACATTCACGGTCGCAGATATAATGTAAATACTGTGAAATAATGTGTTTAAAATATCCGATCGATCAAAAATTAACAAGTGGGCCCCCAAGCAATACTGTAGCACTCACAGAAATTCTGGGCCCAATTTTAATATTCCAAAACCCCTAATTACAGCCCAGAAGCCCACTGGAGAATTTCGAAGCATTGATCCCACCAACATGCGGCGGAACCGCGGCAACAAGGGGGGGTTTGCCGCGGTTCCGCGCTCGAGATGAGGGATCATTGTCTCGAATTTTCCCAGAGTTCTTAGAACTCCCTGCACATCATTCTGAGACCACCTGAAAAAATTTTAGACACCAAAAAATTTTAACAGAAAACTGATGTGAACTAAAATTGGGTTTTTGGAATTTTGGTCGATCGGAACTGAAAAACACATCAAACGAAGCTAGACGAAGTTAATGGCGAGGCTCTGATACCACTGTAAGTGCACGGCGGCGCCCCGGCCGTCAATCCGACGGCCAAATGCGGAAACGGTGATAAACTTTAATTTTGCGGACTTAGCAAACCGGCACCACCGCGCACTAAACACCCGGATCGGGCCATTAAACTAGATCTAGCTAACTAACAAGATAGGGGAAGAGATATACCGAATGATCCGAGTCCTCCGGTCTTCTCCTCATCGTCCCGATCTCCTGCGGAAACTCCGGTCGTCGCCTCCTCGCCGGAAGGGCACCACATCGCCTGCATCTTTTACGGGCTCCCACCTCAATACCGAGGCAACTCGGGCGCGAAGTTGGCTGGCCGACGCGTCCAAGATTTGCTGTAGAATGTGTAGGGTTGAAGCTATGTCTCATTTGGGGTTTGTTGCCTTTGAAGATGATGGAGGAATCAAGATAAGAAAAATGGTGCTTGCATTTTTCTAGCATGAAAATGAGATCAAGAATGCCACACTCTCAAAGATGAAGCTCTCATCTTTTTCTCTCAAATGTCATCCACCCTCTCATAATGAGAATGGTGGAGGAAGGAATACAGAATGCAAGAGGGAGGTGAGTATAGTAAAAGGTAAGAGGTGACCATATCCTTAACATCATCATAACAAATTCACATCAACCTCTAATCACCTCAAATCAACAAAAAACAAGTGATGATGATAGATAATAATGGTATCAAAAGATGCTTTCATAATTAATACATTTGCAAGAAAATCCTCCACAATGTGTTATTTGCAAACTTGCAAATAACACCCTCCATCGAAAAAGTCCGGCCGGGAAAGAACAAAGGAAAACCGGCCGGAACGGAATGCAAACTGGCAACTCCAGAAAACTGGTCCTGTAATAAATTACAGGAGAACCCCCATACTGTGTATACACACCCGCATCTGTATTCCGTCCGGATACAAATGCAATGAGACAAAATTACACTGTACTATACTAGGATCCGGCTTAAACCAAAGCCGGCTAGTAATATTCGTCCGATCCTGATCCGTACAATACCGCACGTATCTGATCGAACCCTGCCATATATCTATACGGCCTCTAGTACAAACCGTCCGATCCTGATCCGTGCAATACCGCACGTATCTGATCGGACCCTGCCATATCTCCATACGGCCTCTACAGCGTTTCGCCCGAAAGCTTGAGTAACTGAATGTGTGGTGGACTCCAAAGACTCGTCAATACTGTGGCTGTGGATTTAACCACTAGCACGTCAGAGGTATAAGCCAATACGTAACGGGCCACCAGCTATTGACCAAAAGGGACGTCGATGAGCGAGCTCATCCTGACACCCTACTGAGCCTGTCAGTGACAATATCCGTACAGTCCGGTCCGTTCGTCTATGAGCACCGCATGTCGGGCCTAGGGGGTTGGTAAAAGTTAGACCCCCAAAAGCGGTACAAGTCGTGTCGGAGTGTAGCCCAGAACACCCTGAGATACTACTGGAATACCTACCAGTAAATCTCCTGCCTTGGCCAAGGACTTCGTGTAATGGCTCTCCTAGACACAGCGCGACCTCACCCCCAATACCGGGAGAGACGAACCCCCGAAGATTCGCTCACTGCCTCCATGTGGCTCGGGACTGTACCCAACTAAAACCTGTTTGCACGACTCCTTTGAGCCGTGGTAGGGTAGTAATCAAAGTACAGTAGGAACTCACACGAGACAAATGACGATCCCCAGGTCGATGAACTAACCTGTACACATGTCACCTGGGAACTGCTATCTGACATGAGGTATAAGACCAACTAGCATGTTCCCGGCGAGTCATGTCCGGTGTACTCATAACCCAATGAGCACCTGTATACATCTTAGGTGAACCAACTGACACCAGTGGCTTGTGAGACCGGCCACCGCCCCTCGTCGGGGTCTCGACTGTATACACTAGTCTACTCTGGAGAATCGATGCCCTGTCTCGAAACTCCCACGACTAGGGACCTTTTAAGGATGTGCTTATAGACTACCAGCTCCCACGTATATGATCGCCCTCATACTGCCGGTAGTCAAGCAAGAATCCTAGGGGCTCTATCAACGTGCAATAGTGACCTGTCATGTCACCTAAAGCAGTACACGATGATAAAGATAAACCATATAGCATACTATCATCTCGAGTAAGACTGTCCTACCGGGATAGGTCCTCCCTCAATCATTGCAATCACGTGCCTGTGATCCAATAATTGACTCTGAGGGCACTATCTCCAACAATGAATGCCCAGCACCTCACTCGACGAGGAAAGAGCCGAGATCCCTTCACAGGGAGTGACCTCTTTAGCAAAAAGTTTTCGCCACTATATTTTCAAAAGATTACCAGGTTCCTTCAACGATATCAAGTTCATTACTTTAACGGGTTTTTCGCCAAAAACCCAGCCGTAGCCCTCCGTCATTTCTTACAAGTAACACTTAGTATTCGTGCTGTGTTTGTTGACTCCGTCAAGGCGTAGTGTACGGTAGCTAAGTGCTGCTTGTTTGTATCGGTATATGGGATTGATTAGGACAGTCGTATAACCTTGTTGACTCCGTCAAGGGTTATGCGGGTGGGTTTAATGCAATCCAGGTAATGACGGGTTGAACTTGACTAGGACTCTTTGATTTGTTGACTCCGTCAAGATCACTTAGGTCCTAGGGGCAAAAACCACATCGGGAGTTTCTAAAGAAACTGAAAGTTGCAGATTTAGCATACCTTCTGGAGTGTGGTGACTAGAGTGGATTCCATCTAGGTTATCACACAATGACAGTTGGATCCCGATCCCACTGATGAGTTGGATTACTCTCGGGAGATTATTTCAATTAACGATCAATGCTATAAACCTAGTAGGTGTCTAGAAAGGTGTTAGCGGGGCTACGCCTCCAGGGAAAAGAGGTTCTTAAATTAAGGAACTTCGCGAAAGTGTTGGAAAACCTCCCTCGAAGTACCGACACTAGCCTGGCTGAAAGGTTAAGCAAGTATTATGACGTGAATTAAATCTCGACTAGTTCTTCTTTTAAAAGGTTTTAAGAAAGAATTTGAGGAAACGGTAGGAGACATCCTGGTTAGATAAACTAATAAACCAATCTAATCTTGCAAGAGCGCACGCTGAGTGTTTCTTTTCTCTCTCTCCAGGTAGCAACCATTTCACGCCCTAATCAAGATAATAAAATGTATCGCTTGACCGATCCGAATTCTTATTCGGGGCTGGGGAACGTTGGTTCAGCTCTAACTTGTGACAACAGTCATAAGTATGAGCAAGGGAAAGGGGATTGTATGGATTCCCAGGATACCCAGTTGAAGAAGAAGCATGGTTTTGCATCTACTTCAGGTGTTCTTGTAATTGAGAACTATTTTACGGTCAGCCCTACCTCCTGGGTACTAGATACCGGATCAGGATATCATATCTGTAATTTATTGCAGGGACTGAGAAAAAGTAGGAAAGTTGCACCGGGTGATATGTCGCTCAGAGTAGCGAACGGAGCACAAGTTAATGCGGCAGCCGTCGGTGAATATCACCTAGTATTGCTAAATGGCAAGACTATGATTTTGAACGATTGCTACTATGTACCCTCCATGGTTTGCAACATCATATCAGTTTCTTTATTCGATAAAGATGGATATAACTTTGTTCTTGATAGAAATATCATGAACATTTACCTTCATAAGGTACTGGTTGCAGAGGGTACACTGTGTAATGGTATCTACGTTCTAAATCAGAATACAGTTCTCAATATATAAAACACACGCAAGAGGAAGAATTCAGATACGAATGAATCCTACTTGTGGCATTGTAGACTTGGTCATATCGGAGAGAAAAGACTGAGTAAGTTGCATAAAGATGGACTCTTGAATGCGTTCGAGTTTTCATCTTATGAAACTTGTCAGTCTTGTCTCAAAGGGAAGATGACCAAATCTCCGTTCACCGGACATGGAGAAAGAGCAACAGAGCTCTTGGGACTCATACACAGTGATGTATGTGGTCCAATGTCTATACATGCAAGGGGTGGGTTCTCCTACTTCATCACATTCACTGACGATCTCTCTAGATTCGGATATGTATATCTTATGAAACACAAATCTGAAGTTTTTGAGAAATTCAAGGAATTCAGAAACGAAGTAGAGAACCAGACTGGCAAAAGTATCAAGATCCTCCGGTCTGATAGAGGAGGGGAGTACTTAAGCACGGAATTCCTAGATTACTTAAAAGAGAATGGTATTCTCTCTCAGCTTACTCCTCCTTATACACCACAGCACAACGGTGTTTCGGAGCGGTGGAATCGTACCCTATTGGATATAGTTCGCTCCATGATGAGTAGTGCCGAGTTGCCTCTTTCATTTTGGGGACATGCGCTTCAGACAGCAGCATACCTACTGAATTATGTTCCATCCAAATCTGTGCCTAAGACTCCATATGAAATATGGAGTGGGAGAAATCCGTATCTTAAGCGATTTAAGATATGGGGTTGTCCGGCCTATGTGAAAACACAGAAACCGGACAAACTAGAGGCACGGTCAGTTCTGTGTAATTTTGTGGGATATCCTAAAGACTCACTAGGATATCTGTTCTACGACACTGAGGAACAGAAGGTGTTTGTATCTCGCCACGCTACCTTCTTAGAAAGGGAGTTTCTTGCAAAAGAAACTAGTGGGCGTTCGGTAGAACTGGAAGAAATTCAGCGACCACAAAATATAACTGAAAATTTGGAGGAACCACTAGATTCAATAACCCTAGAAGAAACTCAGCCACTCCGCAGATCTGGTAGGATTTCTCATCCGCCCGAGAGATACTACGGTTTTCTCATAGACGGGGATCGAGAGGATTGCATCTTGGAAGAAGATGACCCTACCAGTTTCAGGCAGGCCATTATCAGTAGGGACTCTGATAAGTGGCAGGAAGCAATGCAGTCCGAAATGGAGTCCATGTACACCAATAAAGTGTGGACCTTGGATATTGCTCCACCAGGGGTAAAACCCGTTGGATGCAAATGGAAATACAAAAGGAAACTTGGTGTAGATGGGCAGGTGGAAACCTATAAGGCTAGACTCGTTGCAAAAGGTTTTCGTCAAAGACCTGGTTTGGACTATGACTAAACTTTTTCTCCGGTGGCTATGCTCAAATCCATTCGGATCCTACTTGCCATTGCTGCCTTCCATGACCATGAAATCTGGCAGATGGATGTTAAAACGGCTTTCATAAACGGTTGTTTGGAAGAGTGCGTTTACATGGATCAGCCAGAAGGTTTCATAGATAGTGGGAGCAGCGGGAAGGTGTGCAAGTTGCTTAAATCCATTTATGGATTAAAGCAAGCATCGCGGAGCTGGAACATCTATTTTGATGAGGCAATCAAGGAATTTGATTTCATCAAGAACGAAGATGAACCTTGTGTCTATAAGAAGATTGTAGGACAAACTGTCGTATTACTAGTATTATACGTGGACGACATTCTTTTGATAGGAAATGACATTCTTATGCTACAATCGGTCAAGCTATTTTTGTCACAAAGGTTCTCCATGAAGGACCTGGGTGATGCCTCGTACATTCTGGGGATCAAGATCTATAGAGATAGATCCAAGAGACTACTGGGACTTTCGCAGTCCAGGTACATAGAGACCGTACTAAAGAGATTTAGTATGGAGGATACCAAGCGCGGTAACATACCCGCATTGCACGGAATTACCCTCTCCAAGAAGATTTCTCCTAAGACTGATGAGGAGGGGGTTCGCATGAGCACTATACCCTACGCTTCGGCGGTAGGATCTATAATGTATGCGATGCTGTGTACAAGACCAGATGTAGCTTATGCGCTGAGCGCGGTAAGCCGGTATCATTCAGACCCAGGTGAGGAACCACTGGACAGTAGTGAGGAACATTCTCAAGTACCTGAGAAGGACTAAGGAGATGTTCTTGGTTTACGGTAATGGAGACCTCAGGGTCGAGTCCTTTACCGATTCAAGCATCCAGAGTGACAAAGATGACAACAAGTCTGTCTCGGGTTTTGTGTTTACCCTCAACGGAGGGGCGGTATGTTGGAGGAGTTCCAAACAGGATACCGTCGCAGACTCGACGATGGAAGCTGAATACATTGCTGCAAGCGATGCCGCAAAAGAGGCGGTCTGGATGAAAAAGTTCATTAGTGAACTTCAGGTGGTTCCGTCCATTGTTGACCCAACACCTTTGTATTGCAATAACAATGGGGCTATAGCTTTAGCGAAGGAACCAAGGTCCTATCAGAAATCCAGGCACATCTTAAGGTGGTATCACCTGATCAGGGAGATCATTGATCGCCAGGAGATCGAGGTGCGGAGAGTGGACACAAAGGACAACACAGCGGACCCATTCACGAAGGCCTTACCCCAGACTCAGTTCGAGCGGCTGATCGAGATGATAGGTCTTCGATACGCCAGTACACGGCCTTAGTGCAAGTGGGAGATTTTTAGTGTATATGCCCTAGAGGCCATTACTGTATCATACTAGTATGTATATTACTTGATGGAAGCTTGGGATATTCATAGTTGTATAGACAATCTTGCTCGAAATAGTAGTATGCTACTTGATTTGTCTCTGCTTTAATGTGTACATGTGTTTCTTTTATTATATCACCTATACGAATTAGTGGAGCCCTTAGGATCTTTGCTTGATTACCGGCGTTGTGATGGCGATCACGCTCGTGGGGGCTGGGTAATCCACAAGCACATCCTTATACACGTCCTTAGTCATAGGATTATGGAGACAGGGCATCGATACTCCGGAGTAGACTAGCGTATGCGCTTCTCATCCCAGCACGGGAGACGGTCTGTCCCACAGCCGTCAGTACGTCGTACTTGAGATAGTATGCGGGTGCTCGTTAGGTTACGAGTACACCGGACAGGACTCGTCGGGAACTGATGGTTGGTATTATACCTATCGTCAGTTATCAGTTCCCAGGTGACATGAGTACAGCTTAGTCCGCTGACTTGACACTGTCACTTCGCCTCGAGTGTGTTCCCACTGTTCTTTTATTACTACCCTACCACGGCTCTACTGAGTCGTGCAAACAGGTAGTAGTTGGGTGCAGTCCCGAAGCACTTGGAGGCAGTGACGGTTAGACAGGATTCGTCTCTCCTGGTATTGGGGGTTGACATCGCGCTGTGTCTAGGAGAGCCATTACACATGTAGTCCCTGTCCAGGGCAAGCGAGATATACTGGTAGGTTTCCAGTGATGTCTCAGGGTGTTCTGGGCTACACTCCGACACGACTTGTACTGCTATTAGGGGACTGACGTTCGCCACCCCCTAAGCCCGCCATGCGATGTATCAGACGAACAGATCGGACTATACGGAGATTGTCACATACAGGCTCAGTAGGAGTTCGGATGGGTTTACCTCATCGGCCTTCTTATCGACATCTACCTGGGGACCGTTACGTACAGCTAGTGCCGCTTGCGGTCTGTGGTTAAACCCACTGCCAGCATAGTGTCGAGTCTTTAGAGTCCTACACAGAGAGTTTCCCTGCACTGAGCGAAACGTGTAGAGGTCGTATGGTTTTACGGCAGGGCTGCGATCACTTACGTACACTTGTATGCGTGTGGTGTTCGGGCAGGCAATACTAGTGGGCTTTGGTTTAAGCCGGATCCTAATATTGCACGGATGGATTTGTTTTGTCTTCTGCGCATCCGCATTCTACGGAATGCGGATGCAGGTGTGTATGCACAGTTTTCCGGAGCGATGAAGGAGGAGGTGCCTCATCAGGGTTTTGGCAGTTGGTTCGGCCAAAACCATTATGTGGCAGGCTTATTAGGGTTTTAAGAGTTGATTCGATCAAAACCATTTTGAGGCGGACTCATTAGGGTTTTGACAATTCGTTTGGTCAAAACCATTATGACCCGCAGACATCATTTACTAATCCTTTTAGTGATAATTTTATGATGGCTAATTGTATTGACCATTTGACACCATTGACCTCCCTTGACTTTGTTGACCGGTTGACCGTGTTGACCATTGACCTTCAAGAGAGGTCTACACTTTTCTTTTCATTTTCTTTTTCTTTTTGATTATGATAATGGTCATTTCAATATAGCCATCAAACTTTATCTTGATAGGATTGGTAATGATGGTTTAGTGCATTATTGAACCATGGTTCATTTTCTTTGGCTCATAATTCTTTTCTCATTCTCTCTCTTGCTCTTTCTCATAAGAAGAAAAGAAATGTTCCATGGTTGCTAGCTCCTTCATCTTCCTCCTCTTGACAAATTCTTTTGATCTCATGTGTTGAGAGAAAAAGAATCCACATAGAAAAACATCACCATCTTTCTCTTCTACACAACCTAGGGTATGAAGACTAGCAATCTTGTTGCCCTAGTTACCTCGGCTCTAGGTGGAGCTCGGTGTACATCTCTCGGGTGGATCGTCTTCGACTCAAGGAGGCCGCGGAGGTGACCAAAGTCCGGATCAACCCTCGGAGCAAGCAAGGAGAAGAACAACAAGAAGAGAAGGAGTTCAAGTTGAGGTATAACCCCTAACCGAGTAGATAAATCTCTAGTTAGGATGCTAGTGTGTAGTTTAGCAAAGATCCGGCTTTTACGGTCCATGTTACCAAGTCTAGAAAAAATTTTGTTTTACCGTTTCCGCAACCTCGAAAGTACCGGGAGAGGTAACGTGGACCTAACACGCTAGTCCAGTCCCCGCTCTGTCGTTAGTTAAGTAACCTAACGGGTGATGATGGGATCCAGTGGCGAATGCGGATGGCATATACATACATTTTATTTTCGTTCTTTTCTGGTGTGATTAATTGATGGGACTCCGTTGATTCAGATCAATGCAAGGAAAACAAACCTGTTGGATGTTGTTGGAACATTTTTCAAAAAGCTGTTATTGCAAGGACATTCTCTTTTGTTTTGCACAGTGGTATTCGGTTTTGAATATCCAGCATCTCATTCGACGAGGCAAGGGCCGAGATCCCTTCATCCGGAGTGACCCCTTGGGCAGAGGTTTGCGTCACGGTAATAACTTCTCTATAGTCGATTACTTTTTGCTTTGCATCGCGGTATTCAGTTGGAATATCCTGCACCTCATTCTACGGGAAAAGTGCCGAGATCTCTTCACCGGGAGCGACCTCTTTAGCAAAGGTTTTCGCCACTATATTTTTGTAAAAGCTATCAGGTTCTTTCAATGATATCAAATTCATTACGTTAAAGATTTTTCGCCAAAAACCAGCCGTAGCCTTCCGTCATTTCAGACGGGTAGCACTTAGTATTCATACTATGTTTGTTGGCCTTAGTCAAGGCATAGTGTATTGTAGCTGCTTCTTACCTTTCTTTTGCATAGATAGATGTATTGGTTTGGGATAGTTGTATAGCCTTGTTAGTCTTAGTCAAGGGATTGTACGGGTGGGTTCAAATTAACCTGGACAATGACGGGCAGAACTTGACATGTGACTTATGATTTGTTGGCCTTAGTCAAGGTCATAAGAGCATGGGGTAAAAATCACATCAGGAGTTTCTAAAGAAACTGAAGCTTGCCAAGCATGCGCATACCTTTTGGAGTGTGATAACGTGAGTGGATTCCATCACGTTATCATGCGATGATAGTTGGATCCCGATTCCCACTGATGAGTTGGTTTACTCTTCGGGTGATCCCGACTAATTCTTCTTTCAAGTTTGGAGGAGAATTTGAGGATACAATGGGAGGTTTCCTGATTAGATAAAGTGATAACCATTCTGATTTAAGTTAGAGTGCATGCAGAGTGTTTCTTTTCTCTCTCTCTTTGGCAGCGACCATGGCCCGACCCTAGACTATGACTCAGTAACCAAGTTGCCCGAACTTTCTTAAAACACTGGCTTTTGGATTGTCTGAGTTGCATACATCATTGCCACTCCTTCTTTTACCCTTTGCATTTCTCCAGAACACCCCGTATTATTACGAACATCCACTTCCATTGGATAAATCCATCGTATGGTTATATACGAACTCGAAGGAACTTGTTCCTGATTAAAGGATGGATTCAGGTTCTGGAGAAATTGAATAGGACTATTCAGTTGTCTTTTTCTTTTACCTTCTCTCAGGTTGTGAGGGCTCCTTGGTTTAGAAGGGTACACCTATTACGCTTATTGGATAGTCTTCTTCCAAACCATAGGCAGGTGCCGAAAGGTAGGGAATGAAGAAAACCAATTAGCCTAAGTGTGATGTGCAGAAGGAAATAAGTAAAGACATATGAAGGGATTAGAAAGTGGGCAAAGTAAAATGCGACAGGTATCATTCACAACCAAACCGCGTATTTCATCCCTACTCCTACTTCATCTTTGCTTTTCTCCGGTTCAAGAGAAATAGAATAAGCTTTATTCAGTTGTCTTTTATCATTACCTTCTCTCAGGTTGCAAGTACTCTTAGGATTAGAAGAGTACACTTATTATGCTTATTGGATATCTTCTTCCAAACCATAGGCTGGTGCCGAACGGTAGGGAAGGAAGAAAACCATTAAGCCTAACGATGGTGTACAGAAGGCAACGACTAAAAATAAATAAAGGGATTTGGAGAGATGGCAAAGAAATATACGGTTACAGTCATGAATTTAGATAATGGAAGAGGCATTACTAGGAATACCAGGATACCCCTTCGATATCCAATAAGCATATGACTCTGTCAGAGGGTTGTCATAGTCAGTGGGAGCAGCAGAAGCATAGTAGACAAGTAGCTTATGTCTATTTATAGACTAAAGCAGATATAGCGGAGATAGATCATCTATTTTTGATGTGACAGTCATGGGCTTTGACTTCATCAGAATAGTGGATGGATCTGTTAAGAAGATAGTAGCGTGTGATGTCCTGATTTTTGGATGACATACACAGAGTAGGAAGTAAAATTCCTATACTACGATCGGTTATACGGTGGTTGTCATACAGTTGTTTCTCCACATAGGATATGGATATAATATAAGACATTCTGGTTACTAGATTTATGGTTTTAGATCTATATTTGGGTAGTTTCCCAATCTGGATACTTTGACAGCATTCTAAAGGTATTTTAGAATGTACGACTCCTAGCATGGTGGTGTACCTGCAGGTGATGGAGTCACTCTCTAAAGGTGTCTTACAGACTAAAGGGAAGAGGGATGTGCATGATTGGCAGATCACTTGCTTAACCAATTGAGTCAATCATCAGATGTCAAGTACCACACCAGATGTTGTTTTTGCACTAGTTGCAATAAGTTTATATTAATCCAATCCTGAAGAAACATTCGGAAGAAGTTTTAAAACATAAGTGGATGTTCTAGGGATTTGATGATGGCAGCCTCCTTCGGGAGAAGATTATCATTACAGGCTTCCAAGGTGACATGGATGACAGAGTGACTGTCAGAGTTATAGTTTTCCCTCTGACAAGGGACAGTAGTTTGGACAGGTGGTCCAAGCGGATACTGAGGAAGGTGTGGCACAGGATACTGATTGAGTTCAGTTGTCGATACAGTCTAAGAAGTTTGGATTTGGAGTTCATTCATGAGCTAGGTCCCATCAGATATCCAAACATATTCTAAGACAGGTATTACTCAATTCGGGAGATGGCTTTGTCCGCGAACTTGAGATTAAAAGAGACACAGAAAGAAACATCAGGGCGGATCCACTCACTGAGGCTATTTCTCGAACACAATAGTTTTACAAACGAGCTTTGTGAAACTGATTAGTAGAGGAGTTGGATGTTCGGTATCACACGGGCTGTGAGTATGCGATATCGCAATAATTAGCCTTAAGTGCAAGTGGGAGATTGTTGGATATAGTGCTCTCAAAGTCAATTATTAGATCGCAGATACGTGATTGCAATGATTGAGGGAGGACCTATACCGGTAGGACAGTCTTACTCGAGATGATAGTATGCTATCTGCTTTATCTTTATCATCGTGTACTGCTTTAGGAGACATTACAGATCACTATTACATGTTGATAGAGCCTATAGGATCCTGCTTGACTACCGACAGTATGATGGCGATCATATACATGAGAGTTGGGTAGTCTATAAGCACATCCTTAAAAGGGTCCCTAGTCGTGGGAGTTTCAAGACAGGGCATCGATACTCCGAAGTAGACTAGTGTATACAGTCGAGACCCCGACGAGGGGCAGTGGCCAGTCTCACAAGCCATTAGTGTAAGTTGGTTCACCTAAGATGTATATATGTGCTCATTGGGTTATAAGTGCACCGGACAGGACCCGTCGGGAACCGGCTAGTTGGTATTATACTTGTCTTCAGATAGCAGTTCCCTGGTGACTTGTATACAGGTTAGTTCATCGACCTGAGATCGTCATTTGTCTCATATGAGTTCCCACTGTGCTTTGATTATTACCGTACCATGGCTCAAAGGAGTCGTGCAAACAGGTTTTAGTTGGGTACATTCCCGAGCCACATAGAGGCAGTGAGCGGATCGGAAGGGAATTCGTCTCTCCCGGTATTGGGGGTGAGATCATGCTGTTTCTGGAGAGCCATTACACAAAGTCCCTGGCAAGGGCAAGCGAGATTCACTGGTAGGTACTCCAGTAGTATCTCAAGGTGTTCTAGGCTACACCCTGACACGACTTATACCGCTATTGGGGGTCTGATGTTTACCGGCCCCCTAGGCCCGATATGCGATGCTCATAGACGAACGGACTGGACTGTATGGATATTGTCACTGATAGGCTCAGTAGGGTTTCTGGATGAGTTCGCTCATCAGCCTCCCTTTTGCTCAATACATGGGCAGCCGTTATGTACAGCTAGTACCACTGACGGCTTGTGGTTAAACCCACTACCATAGTATTGACAAGTCTTTAGAGTCCCCCATAGAGAGTTTTCCAAGTTCGGGCGAAACGTTGTAGAGGCCGTATGGTTTTATGGCAGGGTTCGAACGTACACGTGCACTCATGGTTCGGACAGATAATACTAGTGGGCTTTGGTTTAAGCCGGATCCTAGTATTATATTGTGTAGGAATATTTTTGTCGCTTTGCATTTCGTATTCGGTCGGAATACAGGTGCGGGTATGTATATACAGTTGTGAGGTAATCCTGTAATTCGTTACGGGATTACTTATGAAGTTGCCCAGTTTTTCTCCGTTTGATTAAATATTAGTTTTTATTGTTTAATTAATGGTTTCATTTGTGCATTCATTTTGGCCATTTTCTTGCATGAAATGTATTGGCCGAACCTAGTGAGGTGGGAGTGGGCTTGTTTGGGTTTGATGAGTCATTTGGATTGTTTTTAGAATAAAATGACTCATCCTTTGCATTTAAAGCCTTTTGGAAAGCTTAGGATATTTTGTTGATATTTAGTTGTGATATTTTCTTATGGTCACCATTTTTTTACTTGCTTGTGCTCACCCCCACCCCTCCACCCCATATTGTGGCTGAGCACAATTCAGCCCCCCATTTGGCCGAGCCCATTTTTGATGGGTAAGGAATTTCAATTCATTGCAATTTCCATTGTTCATATGATTACCCTCAATAGGCAACTTCATTTACCTTCACCCAATTCATTGGGTGCCTTGAGACAAAATATTCTACACTCTTTCTACTTCAATCTTGGATATGTCGGCTAGCAAACTTCATGTCCGAGTTGCCTCGGTATAGAAGCGGGAGCCCGTATAAAGATTCATTGATGTGGTGCAACCTCGACGAGGAGACCGAAGATCGAGCGAGATCGGAGATGCCGCGAGGAGCGTGGGATGATGGCTAAAGACCGAAGGATACGGATCGATCGGTATAGCCATTATATCATTTTACAGTTTGCTAGTTTAGTGTTAATGGCACGATCCGGGTTATAGTCTGCGTTAGCGCCAGTTGTAAAAGTTTTTGTTCCGCGTTTAACCTCGGATTGACGGCCGGGACGCTACCGTAGACTTACAGCTAACACTAACCCAAAGTCACCTAAAGCATTTCTTGCTAAGAATACACAACTTATAATAATACATAAGTATATAGAAATAACACATTCGTATGCTGCACTACGAAACTGCGGGGGTGCTATACGCCATCCACCCGACTTCCCCCGTAGATATATATCTAATAACCTTGATCATTGCATGCCGAAGTCGATATCGCCTTGCTCCTCCTTGTCGTACGATGTCCACATGGGTACCTACACATATCACACATAGTATTGTAAACCGAAATCGCGGATGAAAACCAAAACGGCACACGAAACACACATAGGTTAGAATCTATGGTCTACGCATGCAAGAATAACCAAACAACACTCGAGGTTGATGTGCAGACGTCATACCACAGAGTAAAAACCCAAATACTAAAATCTAAGTCATAAATAGTCGCAAAACCAAAGCAGCAACATAAGAAAACACTTCCATATTTCGTTTCAGGTGAAATTAGCCAATTCTGCATATGGGATATGTCTAATTTGCTTAAAATGGAGCCATGGACCAAGCACGAGGCGATTCCACTGTACCAAGGCCGCAAATTGCGGCCAAAACAAGATAATTGGCGGCCAGAACATGGAGTGGGGGTCTCAGGTATTGGGGTTAGCTTCTAGGTTGCCTGCACGACTCTCAGTCTTTGCTAAATATTTTCTAGAGTGCTCGGGTTATAGTAGAACTCCAATTATCACCACAATTCCTCACAAAACCCGACATCAGAGATTCAAAGTTCATGTCTTTGGGTTTTAGTCTCTTGTTTAGGTACAATATACTATCACTAAATGTTAGTGTATATGCCCTAGGGGCCATTATTGTATCATACTAGATTGTATATTACTTAATGGAAGCTTAGGATATTCACATGTATATATATAGTCTTGCTCAAAATGGTAGTATGCTACTTGGTTTGTGTCTACTTTAATATGTGTATATATTTCTTGTAACGTATCACTTATATATATTAGTAGAGCCCATAGGTTCTTTGCTTGATTACCAGCGTTGTGATGGCAGTCACACTAGTGGGGGCTGGGTAGTCTATAAGCAACATCCTATACAGGTCCCTAGTCATAGGATTATCGAGACAGGGCATCGATATTCCGGAGTAGACTAAGTGTGTACGCTTCTCATCCCAGTCAGGGAGATGGTTTGTCCCATAGCCATCAGTATGTCGTACTGGAGATAGTATACAGGTGCTCGTTAAGTTACGGGTACACCGGGCAGGACTCGCAGGGGAACTGTTGGTTGGTATTATACCCATCGTCAGTTAACAGTTCCCAGATGACATGAGTACAGGATAGTCCGCAGACTTGACACTGCTACTTCGCCTCGAGTGGGTCCCACTGTTCTTAGATTGCTACCCTACCACGGCTCAAAGGAGACGTGCAAACAGGTAGCAGTTGGGTGCAGTCCCGAGCACATGGAGGAAGTAGTGGGTGGACAGTATTCGTCTCTCCCGGTATTGGGAGATGATATCGCACTGTGTCAGAGAGCCATTACGCAAAGTCCCTGGCCAGGACAAGCGAGATATACTGGTGGGTTCTAGTAGATTCTCAGGGTGTAATGGGCTTCGCTCCGACACGACTTATACAGCTATTAGGGGACTGATGCTTGCCGCCCCCTAGGCTTGATATGCGATAGTCTTAGACGAACAGACCGGACTGTACGGAGATTGTCACATCAGGCTCAGTGGGAGTTCGGATGAGTTTCCTCATCGTCCTTCTTATCGACATCTACCTGGGGACCGTTATGTACAGCTAGTGCCGCTTGCGGTCTGTGGTTAAACCCACTGCCAGCGTAGTGTCGAGTCTTTAGAGTCCCACACAGAGAGTTTTCCTGCTCCAGGAGAAACGATATAGAGGTCGTATGGTTTTACGACAAGGGTTCGGATGCTTACGTGTGTTTACGCACGTACGACTTTTTGGACAGTTTTTACTAGCCGGCTTTGGTTTAAGCCAGATTCTAGTATCGGGTTATTGGATTTATACAGTCTAAAGTTTTTCCGTGTTTTCACGGATTGGAGGGGCGTTCTCGTAATTTGTCGGGAAGGTTCTAGAAGAGTGGTGACTAAGGTTTAAGGTGGCATGAGCATTAATTGCTTAATGACTCATTTGTGTGATTCATGCTTTGTATTAAATGATTCATTAATGAGTTAGTGAGTCATATGATGAATCACACTAGATGAATGAATCTAACCATGATGATAAATCATTTATATTATTTATTTGATTTATTGTTATGGTTGATATATTCATATGAGTTCATTATTATTTTGATTATCATTCTCACCTTCTCTCTCCTCAAGCTCACTCTCTATTGAAACCCTAACCCTAATCTCTCATGTGTTGAGATCAAGGGTTAGATAGACTAAAACATCCATAACCTCACTATATATCCTCTAGGTAGCTTAGATTAGCACTTTAAGCAACCTAGTTATCTCAAGTTTGAGATTAAGCTTGGCGTAGGAGCTTTCGGGTGGATCGTCTTTGATTCGAGGAGGCCGTGAAGTTGCCGATGTTCCAAGGAGCCTACGAGGAGTGGAGGACAGCGATGAAGACCCGAAGGACACAGTTCTTAAGGTATAATCACTTCACATAGTAGTTTAGAACTTCTATGATTGTTGTTAGTTATCGTTTAGCTTTGATTCATGCGGTTAGTCGATGTTTAAGCAAAGAACAAGATCGTTTTTTATATTTCCGCCTCATCGTAAGTCGTGGGGTGTTGCACATCGACTTACACTAATGGGGGTTTTGTGGCCTCTACTAACCTCAATTACACTCCACTACTCATAAAATTCCCTAACTCTCATCTTGGAATTTTCCAAGATCACTAAACCTTAATTAACCCATTCTAAACTTAAATAGATGCTAAGGAAAATGAAATACTACTCTAATGGTGAAACAATTACCTCATTTGGAAACTCAAGAATTTTCTTGAGTTGCTCCAAGTCTTCAAAATCCCCACTTGATCACACCATGGTCTTTGTAGCAAGGTTGTGCACATTTTTTGTGAAGGGATATAAGGTTTTTGATGTAGAAATAGAGGTGTTGTGAGGAGATAGAGGTGGTGGAGGGAGAGGGCAGCCAAGGAGATGAGGAAGAAGAGAATGATGAAGATGAAGTGAAGAATGAAGTCATGGTCAATGAGACCCCCCACCCTCACTCCCCCCCTCTCTCTCTCACCCCTACCTCAAGCCATGCTACACATATTTTATTCTATTTCATTTCTTTTTCTTTTCTTTTCTTTTTAAAATCCAAAAACAATTAAAAACCCATATACATATAAAAGAGAAATAAGATGCCATGGTTCATAGAAAATTAAAAAAATGTGTTTTGAAACATGACATGGTGCATGTCATATGCCTAACTAAGCTTAATGAAAAATCATTATTATTAATCAAGTTTAGACATAAACTTGTATATAATAATTCATAAATGTCTAAATCTCACAATTTTTAAAAAAATCAACATTCAAGGTAATTTTCCAATATTTTTCCAATCTATTCGTATATGATCATACCATAACATTAAAACTAATCTTCATTCATTAAAATATTCATAAAATTTATTATTTAAATTATTTAAATTCCCAAAAATAATATTTATTTTTTTGAAATGTTACAGTCTTCCCCCCTTAAATTAATTCGCTCCCCGAATTTAAATTTAAACCCCTTAAATACTAAAATATTTCAGTAAAAAGATCCAGTCGTCGGGGTTCCAAAATCATACATACATAAAACATATCATAGCGCAATGCATGCGCATGAAAAACGAGTATATAACTCAAAATCAAAACTCCGCAAGCATCCCACAATCATTGGAGTTATGGGGAAGATACCAATGTCAAAGTCCAATACGAAAACCATCATGATATACATCAAAACTATAACCTATATAGTACGCATCATTATAAACTCGTCAAAACATCTGAAAGAAATGCATGTCAAACCCTTTTCAAATCACTGTGTTATGCGTATATCACGGCACAAGTAGCGGACGTTTATTATAAGAAAATATTTGTATATATATCTATCCCTTTTTTTAACATACACGTCCCGCCATTTTGAAAATAATTTAGAAGGATTTCCTTTGTAAAATGTTTCATGTCATTTCAGACACATAGGAAAATATTGAGACTGTAGCTCCTTTTTGGAAATCCCTTCGGTAACTATCGATGCATGCAAAAACATATTCAGGTATTGTTCTCTGACTAGTCCTGCTCGGTTACTATATCAAATAGTAAATATCATAAAAACGTACTGCTCAAAAGAAATCGTACTCAATAGTACATGTAATACTGCCGCGTGCGTCTGGTGCGCACAGAAATCGAAATCAACGCATGTACCATACATGTGCACAGAAACAAAATCTAAGTGCAACGGGTGTGCACGAAAACACCTGTCAAGAGTAACGAGTGTGCCTGACAATAATATCGGGCGAATCTGATATGCACGACGAATCCCGATTTAGTGCATCTGGTATGCACCAAAATCGCATCAAGCCCGCCAAGTAAGCGCAAGAATCCAAATCACATGCACAAGGTGCACGAAAACAAATATCGAATATCACAATCGAAATCAACGGTATACAACAAAGCTCAATCCAATCAGGTATACCGTGGTATATAATCTCACAACTACGTGCATCAGCGTGCACGAAATCGAATCCTAGTACTAAAAGTGCAAGAAAACTATACCGATGGCACAAGTCAAATCACATACATACGATAGGCATGTGATCAAAATCAACATCTCGAAGGACATCAAATCGAACTCAAGTGCAACTGTGGTGCACAAAAACTCAATCATGCAAATAAATCGCCCAAAATACCGAAATCCAAAATGGTGGACACGTGATATTTGAATCACCCAATCACAACTCATAAACATTGTCGTCGATATGTCCTTCCTTCAAAGTCAAGAAGGTGTCGGTGCATCCAAAGCTAGCAGAGCAAGATATCTACTTGCCTCCTGTTCAAGGTCTGGCGTCTTATGCCCTTAGGCTTTCGTCTCTCACTGCGAATTTCCTGTTACATAACTCCTCGGCTCAACGGCCCAATATGGAAATGATGACGGAAACAGTTCTACTCTGGTACATCCTTTAAATATTTCTGGCCAACTATCATGGTCACCATAACATATTTCATCGATGATGCTGGACTCTGGCCTACTGGGTGTGCGTAATACGACCGATCCTGGGTCCAAGTCTTCTCGTGTAGTATTCCAGAAAGATTCTGTTGGGGTCTCTCCCAATTCTTGTTTCTGCCAAACTGCCCGGAAGTTATCACCCTTTATTAAATCAATTTCTTGTTCCAGAACAGCTGTATACTGATCATGACTCCTTCTGAAAGATATATCTATATTCAATGCCTATGCATGCGTATCACATCTCTGGTGTCAACGGAGTGGAACGCCATCTCGTCAAAATCTCGTACGAACCTCTTACTCCACTTTTCTCTAATGTCGACTAATTCGGACTCGTCTCTTCGTAGCTGTATGGACTGCGCTACAACGGCTATACTCATATCTGGAGTCTCCCAAGTAACATATCTTATCACATGATATTCGGACGACATCGAACTTTTCGATCGATTCGTCAAAGTCCTATAATTCCCCGAGAGCTCAACACTTGAGCACAGTTTAGTAATATCAAGTACATGCCACAGTACCTATGGACCAGCCGTAGAAGGGCAAACCCAAGCCTCATTAATGGCACCGCGGAACTACCGCAAACCCTAAGGTTCAAAAGCGTTTCCATGGTCATTATGTCGAGTTTGGGTTTCATTCTTCTAGAGGGTTCACAGAATTACTTGCGTGTTTTTCCGAATATCTTAAACTTGGAAAAATGGGTTTTTGACATTCGATCGTTTTCTATCGACTCTCAACATACCTGCATGAAGTCTCCTCTAGCTAAAATCCATCAATCTGATGACCTCGCATTGGGGTATGCAAAAAAACCACATGTCCTAGTCGTTCATCCATGGGTGACTAGTGATCTTCTATTATATCTCTAAGTACAACTCGTGCTGCATTAGCTTCAAACATCTGGGGCGATATCTTGTCAGTCGCAGCAACAACATGATCATTCATCCGCATGCTAAATAATGCCTCAATCATCAAGAATAAACGGTGCATTGAAGGCCATCACATTCTAGCCGGTGTCACGACCCGAAAAGTATGGAATATGACCGGCACTTAAACTACGAAACGTAATCTAAGTAAGCCAAAACACAGAAATCCAAACCAAGTAAAGCAGTAGAGTGAAGAAAAACCAATTTTAAAGCAAGAAGTTTAACAACATAAGCCGAAGTATGAATTTTTTTAAAATCTCAAGTCTTTTCTGAAAATTTCGACAGAGTTTCCTTTGTAAATACTGGCCCCAAATGGGTACAAACCTGATAAAGCATATATATCATGAATAAAAGCATCCCCAAGCGGGAGCTAGCTCTTCGCCAACCGCGGACAAAAACCACACAATGCAATATAATATACAACGCCGAAAGGCGAGGATCAAACTCAGGATAAAAATCCAACATCATCAAGAAAACCAGAGGAAAACCATAATAATATAGCGCGCGACTCTAAGGTCGAAATAATATACACTGGTCATCTATCTCTATCAAATATACAAGTCTGGTAGATGGAGTTTTACTAGATACAGCTGAAATAACAAATATACAATGGTGGTCCTAATGCAAAAGAAGCCACCTACCAAAGCAATCACCCGGAAAGAACAGTGTGCCAACAAAACCACAACGAAACCTGTACGGCAAAACCTGCAAGAAACTGTGGCACAATGGGGGTGAGTTGCCAACTCGTGAGTAGAAACCATCTACGAGTAGAAATCGCATGCATGACGCTATCCTAGGTCATATCAAGTAATATCCTCAAATAAATATCCTGGTCCATCTATGTATAAGTGTAATACTACATGTTCGTGTCAGTACCTCGGATAGCAACATATCAGATATATGATGCATGAATGCATTACAAATGAAACAGAATACATCGTGAATGAGACAACTGTTTTCTTTATTTAATGAGATTTCTGTATGTATATAAATCGCGTATCATCAATGAAATCGACAGATAAAACAGTGTCCAGCATCGACACAAACATAAATCTCAGTATCTTAATACCTCAGGCTCCGGCTATCCGGACTGGCCTGTATCATCAAATCTCAATATTTTAGTGTCTCAAGTCTCAATATCTCAATACCTCGGTCTCCGTCAGTTCGAATCGGCCCATATCATCAATCACACGACCACGAACGGTATCCTCCGGATATCTGCCGTGCAAGGTAAAATCACCGGTAGGCAGTCTGCCCCTGCCGGGCACATCGTCTACAACTCGAGCTTCTTGCCTCGGGTACCTTACCGGGCCCACCATGTACCCGATACGGTTCATCCAACTCCTCGAATCGGGTCTCAAAAACATCTTAGAACCGAGAAAACACCATGGTGGACAATACTCAACATATTAAGGAAAACCGCATTTTTCTCTTTAAAATAATTCATCAGTTTACAAAACTTTCACATGCGGTTTCCAAATCTAGAAAATATTAAGAAGAATCCGAAGTCATCAAGTCACCATGTCAATAACAATGAAAACCGGCATAAACCTCCATAATACTGCATAACCAATGAATATACGGATGCATCTGATATCATGCAATAATTAAATTAGCATATGAAAGCTATAACATGTAGCAACTATCAACTAGCAACCTATGTCAATGAATAGTATTTTCTAAAGTGTACGTGACATGGCAATTACCAATGATGATGTGTGTGAGCCGGCAAGCAGGTGTACGTGGAACATATGCATCATCGGTAATGGTGCTGGTGTCCTGACAGCAGGGTTTCATGATAATTACAGAGAACATATGTACAAGCATGCAATGCGATGAAATATCATGAATATACAGAAAGTGATGTAGTAACAGCAACACTGAAAAATATACGTACCCAATATACGAGTCATACAGTTGGTATTTAAAATACCTACGATTCTCCACTTTTGAAAATGAGTATGACTCGAGCCCAGTCAAAAGGGTAAGGAAATCCACCTAAGTCTGAGTCGATCTATATATATATCTAGTAGTCAGTAATCTCGCCTCAACGGTTTCATGTACGATACAATAAATAATATGACATCCTCGAGTCAAGAGTGCGGATCTATCCCCATAACTATATCTCGTACGGTAAATCTATCGTACGGCATCCCAAATCTGGGTACGGATCAAATATCACATTTATCTCATTATTCATCTGGCATCCACATCATCGCATATCGTGAGCAGGGGTACTGATCTAAGTCTAGTACACTACTAATATCATCAACAATATCATGATTTGGCTACTGATCTAAAGTCTCCTACCATCCGATGTCATCCACACATATTATCATATAGAAGTATACATCGCCCAAGCGATCCATTATAATCATCATAACCTATCTCATCTCATATCTCGATCATATGTCAACTATCATATATATATATATATATATATATATCATCATCCACATGGTATTGTCGTCCAACGACCCGCTATAACATCGTCACATATCCCGGTCACATATAAAATACCTCACGGCATCATGCCCGATCATATCGATTCATTCCCAAGTATCATATAACATCCTCATCATCCAAGCATATATATATATATATCCCCAATACGCACAAGGAAGTAAATGTATGCGAGCATGTGTATGTGCGTGTATACAAATCTTTATTCTAGGGTTTCGTGACTAGGAAATCCACTAAAGTCCTTTCTTCAATTCTCGCTAACACTAGAACCATGATCTCCTAAAGCTCCTCTTGCTAAGTGTTCATACCATTCAACAACATATAAAAGTATATCTATATTACATCACATCAATTCTAACAACTTTGCGGGTGTTCTATACGCCTTCCACCCGACTTCCCCCGTAGATATAAATCTACTCACCTTGATCTTCGCTTGCCGATGCCGATGACGCCACGCGCTTGCTTGTCATCTCAGAGTCCTTGTGAGGGTACCTATACATCATAACGTATCGTATCGCATTAAAAACCAACTCAAAGCCAAAACGACACGGTAAAAGCTTATAGGTTCGAACCTACGGACTACGCCTTCAAAACCACCAAACAAATCTCGATATCGTCGTACAAACGTCAAACTATCTAGTTAAAACCAAATTCCAAAAATCCAGAATTCAAAATATGCAAAACAAAACCCCGAATCAAAACAGCAACTTTTGAAAATGATCCTAGATTTTACCCTAAGTCAAATTAGCCAATTTTGCACATATGGAGGGCCTAGTTTACTGGAGATAAAGCCACAGGATAAACACGAGACCAAATAACCCTACCCTGGCCGCAATTTGCGGCCAGATTGATTAAATCTACGGCCTGGCAAGGGAATTGGAGTCCTGGGTTTTGGGTATGGGTTCTAGGTTGCCTGCTTGTGTCTCAGTGTTTGCTAAATATTTTTCAAAGGCTCCGGGTGTTAGCAGATTTCATTATACTCTTACAGAGTCCACAATTTTTCCGATATCCGGTTTCTAAGTTCGTATTCCGGGGTTAAGTCTCAGGTTTTAGTCCAATATGATATCACTAAAAGGGGTTTAGGGCCACTACTAACCTCAATTACACTTCACCATCCATAATTTCTCAAAACCCTAATCTAGAAATTTCTAGGTTCACAAAACCACTCGATATCGATACTAAACATATATGGATGCCTAAGGAATTTAAATAATATTCTAAGGGTGCAAAAATTACCTCAATTATCAACTCAAGAATTTTCTTGAGTTGCCCAAAGTCCTCAAAATTTGATTTTTCTTGGTCCAATGTGCTTCCCTTGAGCTTGTGCATGCTTTTTTGTGAAATGGAGATGGGGTTTTGGGTTTGTTTTGAGGGTTGAAGAGATGGGGGAGGAAGAGGGCAGCCATGGGAGTTGAAGGGAGAGAGAATGAAAGAGAGAAAATGAGAGAGGAATGAGACCTAGACCAAGGTTGACCCCCCTCACATCTCTCTCTCATGCCCATACCTCTTGACTTTTCTTTTTCTTTTCTTTTTCCATTTCATTTTTAAAACCAACACATAAATCCCAAATGAAACCATGGTTATTAAAATGTAACACAAGTGTAAAATACGATACGGTGAATGTTTTGCACAAAATAAGCTTAATTCGCGATTAGCGATATTTAATCGCGATTAGCACTAAAATGGTGTATAATAAATCATAAAACTTCATAATTTGCATAAATTACACAAAGCACCCTCTTTTTAGTAATTTCTATAATTTTCCAAATTTTCGCCAAATTTATCGGTATTTAATTTTTGTTTACCGGCTCATTAAAATATTCAATATAATATTATTAAATTATAAATATTCCCAAAAATAATATTTTATTTTTTCTGAAATGTTACAATCTTCCCCCTTAAAGAAATTCGGTCCCCGAATTTAAATTTAAACTCTTCAAATACTAAAACATTTCAGTAAAAAGTCCAAGTCGTCGGGGCCCCGAAATCATCAATACATAAGACGCATCGTAGCGCAATGCATGCGCATTAACAATGAGCAGATAACTCAAAATCAAAACTCCGTCAAGAATCCCGCAATCATCGAAGTTATGGCGAAGACACCAATGTCAAAGCCCAAAACAAAACCAACATGATATAAGTCAACAATGCAAGTAAACATCATAACTATACATATAAATATCTGAAGGAAATGCATGCCAAATCCTTTTAAGTCTCTTTGCAATGTGAGTATCACTGCACAGTGGCGGACGTCTATTGTAAGAAAATGATTATATATACATATATCCTTTGTTTAACATACATGTCCCGCCGTTTTGAAAACAATGTTAGAAGGGTTTCCTTTATAAAATGTTTCATGTCATCTCGGACACGTAGCTAAATACTGAGACTATAGATCCCTTTTTGGAAATCTCTTCGATAACTATCGATGCATGAAAAAATATATTCAGGTACTATCCTCTGACTAGTCCTGCCCAACTACTATACCAAATAGTAAATATCATAAAAACGTACTGCTCCAAAAATCAATCCAAAAATGTGCATAAGAATGCCGCGTGCATCTGCTGCGCACGGAAATCGAAATCTATAAATATGCCATACATATGCACAGAAACAACATCTAAGTGCAACGGGTGTGCACGATAACACCAGTCAAGGGCAACGGTGTGCGCCTGACAGCAATACCAGGTGCATCTGATATGCATGAAAATCTCGATTTAGTGCATCTGGCGTGCACAAAAATCGCATCAAGTGTCCAAGTATGCGCAAGAATCCAAATCCAGTGCACAAGGTGCACGGAAACAATATCAAATATCACAATTGAAATCGATGGTATATAATAAACCTCAATCCAATCAGGTATACCACGGTATAAAATCTCACAACCATGTGTATCAGCGTGCACAAAATCGAATCAAAATACTAAAAGTGTATGAAAACCATGCCAAAAGCATATGTCAAATCACATGCATACCATAGGCATGAAATCAAAATCAGCATCTCGAATGATATCTAATCAAAGTTAAGTGCTATTGTGGTGCACAAAATCTCAATCCAGTGCAACTAACATGCACGAATGGAAATCCCAATCGAATACCTCCGGTGTGCGCAACGCCATATCTCATATCATGCGCTCAACATGCGTGAAAATCTAAATCAAGTACATCCGTCATGCACGAATGAAAGCTAAATCAAGGGCATCGAACATGCATGAATAAAATCTAACTCAAGTGCATCCAACATGCACGAATAAAATCTAAATCAAGTGCATCCAACATGCACGAATAAAATCTAAATCAAGTGCATCCGATGCGCACAAAATCCAATATTAAGCGCCTAATATGCGCAAAAATCCAACCCAAGCGTGTCAGTCCATGAAAAGTATCTAGTGCAGTAACATGCATGAAAACGAACATCAAGTGCAGACGCGCACAAAACACAAATCTGGTAACACAAATGCTCAAAGACATAAATCGGGTGCAACCAAGGTACGGAGTATAATTCCGGTGCAACCAATGCATAAAATACCTAGCTGGTGCAACAAATGCTCGAAATATGAATATGGTGCATCCAGTGCACGAAATACAATACAGTGCTACAATCGCACAAAAATACAAATATGGTGCATCTAGTGCATAAAATACCAAATCCAGCACATCCAGTGCATCCAGTGCACGAAATGTAAGTCTACGGTAGCGCCCCGACCGTCATTCTGACGCCAAACGTGGAACAAAAACTTTTATAACTGGCGCTATCGCATACTATAACCCGGATCTTACCATTAACGCTAAACTAACAATCTGTAAAGAGGTAGAAAGGCTATACCGATCGATCCGAGTTCTTCGGTCTTTAGCCATCATCCCACGCTCCTCGCGGTAACTCCGATCTCCTGTCTCCTTGTCGGGATGGCACCACGTCAACGGATCTTTAAACGGGCTCCCACTTCTATACCGAGGCAACTCGGTCATCAAGTCTGCTAAAAGAGATGACCAAGATGAAGTAGAGAATGAGTAGAATACTTTGTCTCAAACACCCTAGGGTTCTCATCACATGAGAGGGTTAGGATGGAGGTGGAAGAAGATGCTTAGGATTTGAAATTGTGAACTCAAGAAGAACTAGTGAGCAAAAGAAAAACCAAGCTCACAAACTTCTCTTTTTCTTCTCACTCTTTTGTGAATAGATATATGAGGTTGTTTTATAAAAAACCAAAGCAAAATATCTTATGAAAATATCTCCTCAAATATCCATACCCAAAACAAACCTCATTAATACTTTAATGACTCATTACATGAGTCATTAGTGATCATTCTAGAATTAATGAGTCACCAAGAATGAGTCACCATTTCTAAAATTAATTAATCATTTAAACCAAAATGATTAATCCAAAAAGAAATGCATCTTATAAAATATTCTCGTAACGGATTACGACAATACCCCTCACCTGTATATACATACCTGTATCCGTATTCCGACCGAATACGAAAACGAGAGACTAAAATATTCCAATTCAATATAATACATGGATCCGGCTTAAACCAAAGCCCACCAGTATTATCTGCCCGAAATATGACACGTGCATAAGTGCACGTGCATTTCCGAACCCTGCCATAAAACCATAAAGCCTCTACAACGTTTCGCCCAAACTTGGGAAACTATCTGTGGGGGACTCTAAAGACTCGTCGGTACCCTGGAAGTGGGTTTAACCACAAGCACGTCAGTGGCACTAGCTGTGCGTAACGGCTGCCCATGTACTGACCGAAAGGGAAGCCTGATGAGCGAACTCATCCTGGAACCCTACTGAGCCTATCAGTGACAATATACATATAGTCCGGTCCGTTCGTCTATGAGCATCGCATATCGGGCCTAGGGGGCTGGTAACGTCAGACCCCCAATAGCGGTATAAGTCGTGTCGGAAAGTAGCCCTGAACACCCTGAGAAACTACTGGAATACTTACCAGTAATTCTCACCTGCCTTGGCCAAGGACTTGGTGTAATGGCTCTCCTAGACGCAGAGCGATCTCACCCCCAATACCGGGAGAGACGAATCCCCTGCCGATCCGCTCACTTGCCTCCATATGGCTCGGGACTGTACCCAACTAAAACCTGTTTGCATGACTCCTTTGAGCCGTGGTAGGGTAGTAATCTAAGCATAGTGGGAACTCATACGAGACAAATGACAACCTCAGGTCGACGAACTAACCTGTATACATGTCACCAGGGAACTGCCATCTGACACTAGGTATAATACCAACTAGCAGGTTCCCGGCGAGTCCTGTCCAGTGTACTCATAACCCAATGAGCACCTGTATACATCTTAGGTGATCCAACTGACACCAGTGGCTTGTAAGACCGGCCACCGCCCCTCGTCGGGGTTTCGACTGTATACACTAGTCTACTCTGGAGTATCGATGCCCTGTCTCGAAACTCCTACGACTAGGGACCACTTTTAAGGATGTACTTATAGACTACCCAACTCTCACGTATATGATCGCCATCATACTGTTGGTAGTCAAGCAGGATCCTAAGGGCTCTATCAACGTGTAATAGTGAACAGTCATCTAAAGCTGTACACGATGATAAAGGCAAACCAGATAGCATACTATCATCTCGAGTAAGACCGTCGTACCGGTATAGGTCCTCCCTCAATCATTGCAATCACGTACCTGCGATCCAATAATTGATATTGAGGGCTCTATATCCAACAATCTCCTACTTGCACTTAAGGCTAATTATTATGATGTCGCATACTCACAGCCCGTGTGATACCGAACACCAACTCCTCTACTAAACAGTTTCACAAAGCACGTTTGTAAAACTCTTGTGTTTGAGAAATAGCCTCAGTGAGTGGATCCACCCTGATGTTTCTTTCTATGTCTTTCTTAATCACAAGTTCGCGGAGAAAGCCATCTCCCGAATTGAGTAATACCTGTCTTAGAATATGTCTGGATATCTGATGGGACCTAGTTCATAAATGAACTCCAAATCCAAACTTCTTAGACTGTATCGTCAACTGAACCTAATCAGTATCCTGCACCATGCCTCCCACAGTATCATCTTGGACCACCTGTCCAAACTACTGCCCCTCGTCAGAGGGAAAACTGTAACTCTGACAATCACTCTGTCAGCCATGTCACCTTGGAAGCCTGGAATGATAACCGTCTCCGAAGGAGGCTGCCGTTATTAGATCCGTGGAACATCCACTTATGTTCTAAAACTGCTTCCGAATGTTTCTCCAGGATTGGATTAATATAAACTTATTGCATCTAGTGCAAAAACAACATCTGGTGTGGTACTTGACATCTCATGATCGACTCAATTGCCTAAGCAAGTGATATGCCAATCATGCACATCCCTTTCCTATTTAGTCTATAAGACACCTTTAGAGAGGGTGACTCCATCACCTGCAGGTACACCACCATGCCAGGAGTCATCTATTCCAAATACTTTTAGAATACTGTCAAAATACCCAGATTGGGAAACTACCCAATTCTAGATCTAAAACCATAAATCTAATAACCAGAATGTCTGATATTATATCCATATCTTTTGTAGAGAAACAACTGTGTGACAACCACAGTATAACCGATCGTAGTATAAGAATTTTACTTCCTACTCTGTGTATGTCATCCAAATACCAGGACATCACACCCTACTATCTTCTTAAAAGATCCATCCCATTTTCTGATGAAGTCAAGCCCATGACTGTCACATCAAAACTAGATGATCAATCTCCGCTATATATGCTCAATTCTATAAATAGATATAAGCTACTTGCCTACTATGCTTCCGCTGCTCCCACTGACCACAACAACCCTCTGGCAGAATAATATATACGTGCACTTCTAAAACTAGTTTAGAACGACGCTATACTTAAGCTCCTGCCGGGTCTCATAGCCTGGAACAACAGTAGTGTCAAGTCTGGGTAAACAAGAACCTCCCTGTCACCATCCTTGAGGCTACCAGAGTACCTCTCGGGTGCCTGAGGTTACCCACCATATCTGTGGAGTGGCTATTGGAATGTCAAACCCGATTGAATCTTTAGGTCCTATTAAATTTTCCGTAATCGTTTACGGTTCTGGAATCACTTCCAGTTCTACCATACTCCCACTACTGTTTTCTGAAAAAATTTATTTTACTAAACTGTGGCGAGTCAGAACAATATCATTATTGATCTTCCAGATGGTAGAAAGTCAACCCTCGTCATAGCCTGGGCCAACCCACAAACTGCCATTACAAAAACGTGTCATGATTTATCCAGAGTCTGGTTTTAAGCATAATCCGGACAACTCCCCGTACCTTAACATCGTTAAGATATGAACCATTCTATATCCAATATAGAAACTTAGGCATTTATTTAATTGGAACTGGATTCAAATCATGCAGCTGTTTCCAGTGCATATCATCTTAATGCAGAGAGGCCGATCAGCATTACTCAACTTAGGAATGTATCCAATTATGAGTAACCTGAAAGAGAAACAAGTTTCTCAAAACTTTTACTATCAACTGAATACCAATCACAAGTATCTACATCTTCGATCTCCTTGAAGAATCCCGATACTTGCGACATCTGATTCTATACTTTATTCCTATACCCACAACTTCTCACAACTTAGACATTGTATTTCTACCAAACACTTGTCTAAAAACTAGAGAAGTCACAAGTAAACAGAACATAGTACGAGGACCAACCCTTTTGTCCTGATGGACACTGGACAACATACAATACTCTGTATAAGTCCGTATAAGTCCGCTGAGTTGAATAACTCAAAACCAGTGCATTGTAGGTTGAAAAATGTACTTATGGTTAAGAACTACTCTGTTGTTCAATGCTCCTTACTGTCACGACCCAAAGTTTGGCCCGTGACCGGCACTTAACCACGTAACGTCTACAGGCGTAACGCGACTAAGTAAGCCGAAAACCCAGAAATCAAACCAGTAAAAGTATAGAGTGTTTTAAGCATTTAATGGAACCAATTACTAAGATAACAATATACGACGCCGTAGCGAAGAAAATGAGCAACAAGCAGGAAACATCACAGATAGAATGCTGCATAAGTAAAGTCGGCTCACAACGAGCTCGGCACCAGAATACAAAATAATATACATCGTCCTCACAACTGGTCTCTAAGTCAATACATAAGTGGTAGATGGAGAGTACTAGATACAACAATGTACATAACTGAAAGAGAACCAGATACCGCACAAAACCCACCTATCAGCAAAAGAGCTAGTACACCAACTGTAGGGGTATCTGTGTCAAAAGATGCAAGAACGCAGCCTGCCGCGACGACTCCGAAGGGCAACCTGCAAACACTGTGGCACAATGGGGGTGAGTTGCCAACTCGTGAATAGAAGATAACATATAATGGTAATCGCGAGTATGCACGTGCAACGATACTCTATCCTATGCCAACAGATAACATCTATATGATGAACTGGATGCTCAAATCATGCAACAAGTGCGATCTAATAACATCTCCATGTGATGAGCAAGATATGTGATGATCAGGTATAGCAATGCAATCTAACAACCCTATATAGAATGAACAGGGTATGCAATGATCGTGCAAGCATGTGTACTATATCAGGTACAAAAGAAACAGGATGAGATATCGATTACTACATACTGAGCATGGGAATATAACATGTACACGGAATGTCATCGTGGAAAGTATAATCGGTACCCATCAATGCACCCAAATCCCAATACTACACAGGCGTCGTCATCCTCCTCGGTCCTCAAATCCTGTAAATCTCATGTTGGAGAGAGTGCCCTCAGAGACAATTATTGGATCACAGGCACGTGATTGTAATGATTGAGGGAGGACCTATTCCGGTAGGACAGTCTTACTCAAAATGATAGTATGCTATTTGGTTTATCTTTATCTTCGTGTACTGCTTTAGGTGACCTTACAGGTCGCTATTACACGTTGGTAGAGCCCATAGGATTCTTGCTTGACTGCCAGCAGTATGAGGGCGATCATATACGTGGGAGCTGGTAGTCTATAAGCACATCCTTAAAAGGTCCCTACTCGTGGGGGTTTCAAGACAGGGCATCGATTCTCCAGAGTAGACTAGTGTATACAGTCGAGACCCCGACGAGGGGCGGTGGCCGGTCTCACAAGCCACTGGTGTCAGTTGGTTCACCTAAGATTTATACAGGTGCTCATTGGGTTATGAGTACACCGGACAGGACTCGCCGGGAACATGCTAGTTGGTATTATACCTGACGTCAGATAGCAGTTCCCTGGTGACATGTGTACACGTTAGTTCATCAACCTGAGATCGTCATTTGTCTCGTGTAAGTTCCCACTGTACTTTGATTACTACGTTACCACGCTCAAAGGAGACGTGCAAACAGGTTTTAGTTGGGTACAGTCCCGAGCCACATGGAGGCAGTGAGTGGATCTGCAGGGGTTCGTCTCTCCCGGTATTGCGGGTGAGGTCGCGCTGTGTCTAGGAGAGCCAGTACATGAAAGTCCTTGGCCAAGGCAGGAGATTTACTGGTAGGTATTCCAGTAGTATCTCAGGGTGTTCTGGGCTACACTCCGACACGACTTGTACCGCTTTGGGGGTCTGACTTTTACCAACCCCCTAGGCCCGCCATGCGATACTCATAGACGAACGGACCGGACTGTACGGATATTGTCATTGACAGGCTCAGTAGGGTGTCTGGATGAGTTCTCTCATCGACGTCCCTTTTGGTCAATACCTGGTAGCCCGTTACGTATAGGCTAATACCTCTGGCGTGCTAGTGGTTAAATCCACAACCAAGGTGTTGACGAGTCTTTAGAGTCCCCCACAGACAGTTGCTCAAGTTTCGGGCGAAACGCTGTAGAGGCCGTATGGAGAAATGGCAGGGTTCGATCAGATACGTGCGGTATTGCACGGATCATGATCGGACGGATAATACTAGCGGGCTTTGGTTTAAGCCGGATCCTAGTATTGTACAGTGTAGATTGTCTCATTGCATTTGTATTCGGTCGGAATACAAATGCGGGTATGTATATACAGTAGAAAGATCTTCCTGTAGTTTATTACGGGATCAGTTTTCTGAAGTTGCCAGTTTGCTTTCCGTTTCGGCCATTTTTCTTTGTATCTTTCATTGGCTGAAGATTGGTGGAGGAGGGCTTATTTGCATTTGTGCAAATAAGCATTATGGGGGGGGGGTCTTTGCATATTGTTGGATCATGATGGTTTTGCCTCCCTTGACTTTCTTGAGTTCATGATGGCTTGACTTTTGATGATGGGTTTATGAGTGTTGGCTTCAGTTTGTGATCATGTTTCATTATGACCCTTTTCTCTCTCTTGCATTATGGGGGCTCTCTCATTTTTGATCCATATACTCTCATCTCTCTTTTTCTACATGGATGTGGCCGGCAAAGATAGATGGGGGCTGCCAAAATTTTGAGTGGGGATTTTTCTCTTCATGCTTGCTAAAAATCCCCAAGTTCACCACAAAATTCCATCATCTCATTTTCCTCCACCAAAAGGCAACTTCCTGCAACCCCCATGAGACATACCATCTTACACTTATTCTACAGCAAATCTTGGGCACGTCGACTCGCCAACTTCGTGCCCGAGTTGCCTCGGTCCAGAGGTGGGAGCCCGTAAAAGAAGCCGGCGACGTGGTGCCCTTCCTGCGAGGAGGTGGAGACCGGACATTCCGCGGGAGATCAGGACGACGACGAGAAGACCAAAGGACACGGATCGCTCGGTATATCTCTCTACCCGTTCTTTAGTTAGCTAGAATTAGTTTAATGGCCCGATCCGGGACTTTTGTGCATGGTGGTGCCGGTTCAAAAGTTTAAAGTAAATTATCGTTTCCGTATTTTGGCCTCGGATTGACGGCCGGGGCATCGCCGTGCACTTACACTGGTATCAGAGCCACGCCATTAAGCTAGTCTAGCTTTGTCTAATGTGTTTACATTTTCGATCGAACAATTTCCGAAAACCCGATTTCGTGAGCATCAGTTCTCTGTCGAAATTTTTTGGGCTCCAAAAATTTTTCAAGTTGTTTCAGAATAATGTTCAGGAAATTCTAAGACATCTGTGAAAAAACAGTAGAGTGATACTGTAGAACCACCGCGGAACCGCGGCCAAAACCCCCTTGGCGCCACGGTTCCGCCGCTGTACAGTGCCTTCACTGCACCATTTTTGCACAGTGATCTTTTTACAGGGAAATTGGGGTTTTGGAATATTCTTTTTGGGCCCAGAATTTCTTTAAGTGCTACAGTAATGCTTGGTTCCACTTGAGTAAATTTGATCGATCGGAAATTTTAAACACATTAGTTCACAGTATTTACATTATATCTGCGACCGTGAATGTCACTTGATCTGTAAATCCTGTCTATATGCTATAGCCCGGTTAGACGGATTTGCGAACGTGACATTCACGTTGATGTTCTGTGTTGTGTTGTGATGTTGCGGATTGGTCGTGGGGGATAGCCTGGATGCAATGGTAGTACAGTTTTGGTTGTATTATGTACATTTGATATTGCGGGGCGAGCGTCCGACATGTGGACTGCCGTCACTGCCTGTTTGTATATTATTCTTTTGGGGCACGACCGGGGTGAGGTCGATGTACCCGTTGTATGTATATTTTACTTTCTGTACTAGGATTACCCCAAGGTGGGGTGCACGGATAGCCGGGTTCTAGTGGTCAACGGGCCCACATCTCATGGCGTTGAGACGGAGGGGGATTCACTCTAGAATTGGTGGGCTATTCGCCGCACTCGTAGGGGGTATAGGTTGACCCAGGAGGGGTGCCCAAGTTACCGGATTCCGTAAAGTGCTGGGCGGTCCATTAACGTTGCTGAAGGGGGCTGCCTCGCTTCAGGTTTTGGCAGGTAACTTGCCGTGCCCGTAGGGTTCTAGGATTTCATTGCGCAGGCTATCCATACGACCAGGGGAACGTCGGGTTTCAGTAGCGGCTCTGTGAAACCCGGGGATCCCATATATCTTTATTGTTCTGTGATGCTTATTACATTTCTGTGATGTTGCATTTTTTATCACGCCTTGAGCGAAAATTATATATTATATATATACTAGTAGATGTTGTATATGTTTTGCATCCGCGCTAGTCCAGTCCCCGCTCTGTCGTTAGTTAACAAACCTAACGGGTAATGACGGGACCCAGTGGCGAATGCGGATGGCATATACGTACGTCATTATTTTCGTTCTTTATTGGTGTGATCAATTGATGGGATTGCATTGATTCGGATCAATGCAAGCTAAAACAAACCTAATCTGATGTTGTTGAAAAATTATTCAAAAAAAGCTGTTATTGCAAGGGCGTTCTCTTTTGTTTTGCACAGTGGTATTCGGTTATGAATATCCAGCACCTCAGTCGACGAGGCAATGGCCGAGATCCCTTCACCGGGAGTGACCCCTTGGACAGAAGTTTGCGTCAGGGCAATAACATCACTATAGTTGTTTACTTTTGCTTTGCATCATGGTATTTAGTTGGAATATCCTGCACCTCATTCTACGGGGAAAGAGCCGAGATCCCTTCACCGGGAGTGACCTCTTTAGCAAAGGTTTTCGTCACTATATTTTTATAAAAGCTATCCGGTTCCTTCAACGATATCAAGTTCATTACGTTAAAGGTTTTTCTCCAGAAACCATTCGTAGCCCTCCGTCATTTCAGAAAGGTAGCACTTAGTATTCATGCTATGTATGTTGGCCTTCGTCAAGGTATAGTGTATGGTAGCTACTTGTTACTTTTCTACAGCATAGATAGATGCGTTGGTTAGGGATAGTCGTACTACTATTTTGGCCTTCGTCAAGGGTATGTACGGGTGGGTTCAAATTAACCTGGATAATGACGGGTAGAACTTGACATTTGGCTTATGATATGTTGGCCTTCGTCAAGGTCATAAGAGCATGGGGCAAAAATCACATCTGGAGTTTCTAAAGAAACTGAAACTTGCCAGATATGCGCATACCTTCTGGAGTGTGATAACGTGAGCGAAGTCCGTCAAGTTATCATGCGATGATAGTTGGATCCCGATTCCCACTGATGAGTTGGTTTACTTCTCAGGTGATCCCGACTAATTCTTCTTTCAGGTTTGGAGGAGAATTTGACGGTACAGTGGGAGGTTTCCAGATTAGATAAATTGGTAACCATTCTGATCTAGGTTAGAGTGCACGCTGAGTGTTTCTTTTCTCTCTCTCTTTAGCAGCGACAATTGACCCGACCCTAGACTATGACTCAGTGACCAAAATTGACCGAACCTTCTTTAACACTGGCTTTTGGATTGTCAGAGTTGCATACCTCATTGTCGCTCCTACTTTTACCCTTTTCTCCAGGACACCCCATATTACTACGAACGTCCACTTCCATTGGACAAAACCATCGTATGGTTATATACGAACTCGAAGGAATTTATTCGAGGATGGTTTCTGGTTCTGGAGGAAACGAATAGGACTATTCAGTTGTCTTTTCCTTTTACCTTCTCTCAGGTTGCGAGTACTCCTTGGTTTAGGAGATAGTACACCTATTACGCAAATTGGATAGTCATCTTCCAAACCTTAGGCTGGTGCCGAACGGTGGGGAATGAAGAAAACCAATTAGCATAACGATGCTGTACAGAAGGTATTAAGTAAAGACATATCAAGGGATTAGTATGAGGGCAAAGTAAATTGCGACTGCTATTCACGACCAAACCAAGTATTTCTTCGCCAATCCTAAATCACCTTTGTATTTCTCCAGGACACTCCGTATCACTACGAAGATCCACAGTTTATTGGATACTCCATCGTATGGTTATATACGAACTCGAAAGGAGCTTGTTCCAGTTCGGGGATGGATTCTGGTTCAGGAGAAATAGGAATAAGGTTTATTCGGTTGTCTTTTATCTTCACCTTATCTCTCATTGCGAGTGCTCCTGGGATTAGGACAGTACACCCATTATGCTTATTGGATAGTATTCTTCCAAACCATAGGCTGGTGCCGAAAGGTAGGGAAGGAAGAAAACCATTTGGCCTAAAGGGGTGTACAGAAGGTAACGACTAAAGACATATAAAGGGATTTGGAGAGGTGGCAAAGAATTATACGGTTACAGTTGTGAATCTAGATAATGGAAGAGGCATTACTAGGAATACCCGGATACCCCTACGAAACATTTCAATGTTTCAGTTTCACTGTGTAGTGTTAAAAGAAAACTGATTTCCCGATTAGATACTTACTCCAGGGTATGTATTTACCAGATATTATTCTCACATCTGTATGGTTTTACAGATGATGAGTGGGAGTAAGTTATTGGGAATTGGGTGATCATCCTCATTATATCGGGATTCATTGTAATCGGTGATACTTGAGGAAGTCACCTGGGTTGTTTGCCGGACGGCAAATATTTGGTTTTGAATATCCGCTGTCATGCACCAATTTCAAATTGATATATCTGTACGTCTATTTTTATAGAGTGAGATATACTTTTTGAAATTATGTCGATGACATTTACCTATATCGATGGATGGTTAGGTAAGGAGCATTAAACAACGGTGTAATTCTTCATAACCATAGTACAGTTTTCAACCTACGACACATAGTGAATGAGTCACTAGACTCAAGGGACTTATACAGAGTATTGTATGTTGTCCAGCGTCCATGAGGACAGAGGGGTTGGTTCTCATACTATATTCGGTTTACTTATAACTTCTCTAGTTTTTAGACAAGTGTTTCTTAGAAACACAAGGTCCAAGTTTTGAGAAGTTATAGGTATTTGAGTAAAGTAGAGAACCAGGTATTGCAAGTATCGGGATTCTTCAAGGTGATCGAAGATGTAGATACTTGTGTGTGGTATTCTGTTAATAGTAATGATTAAAAGAACTTGCTTCTCTTCCAGGTTACCCATAATTGGAAGTATTCCTAAGTTGAGTAACGCTGATCGGCCTCCTTCCATTTAGTTGACATGCACTGGAGACAGCTGCATGATTTGAATCTGGTTCAATTAAATCAGTGTCTCTTGTCCTATATTGGATATAGAACAGTTCGTATCTTAACGATGTTAAGGTACGGGGAATTGTCCGGCTTATGCTTAAAACCAGACTTTGGATAACTCAAGGCACGTTTCTGTAATGGCTGTTTGTGGGTTGACCCAGGCTATGACGAGGGTTGACTTCTACCATCTGGAAGATCAATAGTGATATTGTTCATGACTCGCCACAGTTTTAACAAAAATGGATTTTTTCAGAAAACAGTAGTGGGAGTATGGTAGAACTGGAAGTGATTCCAGAACTACAAACGATTACTGAAGATTTGATAAGAACCTAAAGATTCAATCTGGTTTGACATTCCATTGGCCACTCCGCAGATACGGTGGGTAACCTCAGGCACCCGAGAGGTACTCCGGTAGCCTCAAGGACGGTGGCAGGGAAGTTCTTGTTTACCCAGACTTTCTATTGCTGTTGTTCCAGACTGTGAGACCCGGCAGGAGGATGAGTATAGTGTCGTTCTAAACTGGCTTTAGAAGTGTACGTCTATATGACTCTGCCAGAGGGTTGTCGTGGTCAGTGGGAGCAGCGGAAGCATAGTAGACAAGTGGCTTATGTCTATTTATAGACTAAAGCAGATATAGCGGAGATAGATCATCTATTTCTGATGTGACAGTCATGGGTTTGACTTCATCAGAATAGGGGATGGATCTGTTAAGAAGGTAGTAGGGTGTGATGTCCTAGTATTTGGATGACATACACAAAGTAGGAAGTGATATTCCTATACTACGATCGGTTATACTTTGGTTGTCACACAGTGGTTTCTCCACATGGGACTTAGATATAATATCAAGACATTCTGGTTACTGGATCTATGGTTTTAGATCTAGATTTGGGTAGTATTCCAATCTGGGTACTTAGACAGCATTCTAAGAGTATTTAGAATGGACGACTCCTGGCACGGTAGTATACCTGCAAGTGATGGAGTCACCCTCTCTAAAGGTGTCTTACAGACTAAAGGGGAGAGGGATGTGCATGATTGGCAGATCACTTGCTTAGGCAATTGAGTCAATCATGAGATGTCAAGTACCACACCAGATGTTGTTTTTACAGTAGATGCAATAAGTTGATATTAATCCAATCCTGGAGAAACGATCGGAAGCAGTTTTAGAACATAAGTGGATGTTCTAGGGATATGATAACGACAGCTTCATTCGGGAGACAGTTATCATTCCAGGCTTCCAAGGTGACCTGAACAGCAGAGTGGCTGTCAGAGTTGTAGTTTTCCCTCTGACGAGGGGCGGTATTATAGACAGGTGGTCCAGGAGGATACTGAGGGAGGCATGGCGCATGATACTGATTAAGTTCAGTTGACGATACAGTCTAAAAAGTTTGGATTTGGAGTTCATTTATGAGCTAGGTCCCATCAGACATCCAGACACATTCTAAGACTGGTATTGCTCATTTCGGGAGATGACTTTCTCCACGAACTTGAGATATAGAGAGACATAGAAAGAAACATCAAAGCGGATCCACTCACTGAGGCTATTCCTCGAACGCAATAGTTTCGCAAACGTGCTTTGTGAGACTGACTAGTAGGGGAGTTGGGTGTTCGGTATCACACGGGCTGTGAGTATGCGACATCGCAATAATTAGCCTTGAGTGCAAGTGGGAGATTGTTGGAGATAGTGCCCTCAGAGACAATTATTCGATCACAGGCACGTGATTGCAATGATTGAGGGAGGACCTATTCTGGTATAACAGTCTTACTCAAGATGATAGTATGCTATCTAATTTATCTTTATCATCGTGTACTACTTTAGGTGACCTTACAGGTCGCTATTACACGTTGGTAGAGCCCCTAGGATTCTTGCTTGACTGCCAGCAGTATTAGGGCGATCATATACGTGGGAGCTGGTAGTCTATAAGCACATCCTTAAAAAGTCCCTAGTCGTGGGAGTTTCGAGACAGGGCATCGATTCTCCAGAGTAGACTAGTAGATACAGTCGAGACCCCGACGAGGGACGGTGGCCGGTCTCACAAGCCACTGGTGTCAGTTGGTTCACCTAAGATGTATACAGGTGCTCATTGGGTTATGAGTACACCGGACAGGACTCGCCGAGAACATGCTAGTTGGTATTATACCTGACGTCAGATAGCAGTTCCCTAGTGACATGTGTACAGGTTAGTTCATCGACCTGAGATCGTCATTTGTCCCGTGTGAGTTCCCACTGTACTTTGATTACTACCCTACCACTCTCAAAGGAGACGTGCAAACAGGTTTTAGTTGGGTACAGTCCCGAGCCACATGGAGGCAGTGAGCGGATCTGCAGGGGTTCATCTCTCCCGGTATTGGGGGTGAGGTCGCGCTGTGTCTAGGAGAGCCAGTACATGAAAGTCCTTGGCCAAGGCAGGAGATTTACTGGTAGGTATTCCAGTAGTATCTCAGGGTGTTCTGGGCTACACTCCGACACGACTTGAACCGCTTTTGGGGGTCTGACTTTTACTAACCCCCTAGGCCCGCCATGCGATACTCATAGACGAACGGACTGGACTGTACGGATATTGTCACTGACAGGCTCAGTAGGGTGTCAGGATGAGTTCGCTCATCGACGTCCCTTTTGGTCAATACCTGGTAGCCCGTTACGTATAGGCTAATACCTCTGACGTGCTAGTGGTTAAATCCACAACCAAGGTGTTGATGAGTCTTTAGAGTCCCCCACAGACAGTGGCTCAAGTTTCGAGCGAAACGCTGTAGAGGCCGTATGGAGATATGGCAGGGTTCGATCAGATATGTGCGGTATTGCACGGATCATGATCGGACGGATAATACTAGCGGGCTTTGGTTTAAGCCGGATCCTAGTATTATACATTGTAGATTTTGTCTCATTGCATTTGTATTCGGTCGGAATACAAATGCGGGTATGTATATACAGTAGCGGGGTATTCCTGTAATTTATTACGGGATCAGTTTTCTGAAGTTGCCAGTTTGCTTTCCGTTTCGGCCATTTTTCTTTGTATCTTTCAATGCCTGAAGATTGGTGGAGGATGGCTTATTTGCATTTGTGCAAATAAGCATTGGGGGGGGTCTTTGCATATTGTTGCATCATGATGGTTTTGCCTCCCTTGACTTTCTTGAGTTCATGATGGATAAACTTTTGATGATGGGTTTATGAGTGTTGGCCTTAGTTTGTGATCATGTTTCATTATGACCCTTTTCTCTCTCTTGCATTATGGGGGCTCTCTCATTTTTGATCCATTTACTCTCCTCTCTCTTTTTCTACATGGGTGTGGCCGGCCAAGATAGATGGGGGCTGCCAAAATTTTGAGTGGGGATTTTTTCTCTTCATGCTGGCTAAAAATCCCCAAGTTCACCACAAAATTCCATCATCTCATTTTCCTCAACCAAAAGGCAACTTCCTGCAACCCTCATGAGACATACCATCTTACACTTATTCTACAGCAAATCTTGAGCACGTCGACTCGCCAACTTCGTGCCCGAGTTGCCTCAGTCCAGAGATGGGAGCCCGTAAAAGAAGCCGGCGACGTGGTGCCCTTCCGGCGAGGAGGTGGAGACCGGACATTCCGCCGGAGATCGGGACGACAACGAGAAGACCGAAGGACACGGATTGCTCGGTATATCTCTCTACCCGTTCTTTAGTTAGCTAGAATTAGTTTAATGGCCCGATCCGGGACTTTTGTGGGCGGTGGTGCCGTTTCAAATGTTTAAAGTAAATTATCGTTTCCGCATTTTGGCCTCGGATTGACGGCCGGGGCGCCGCCGTGCACTTACATCTCATATAATCATGAGTGCCCAACATCGGCTCCCAAAATATCAAGAAATACTCATACCAAGCATCGACACGCAAATCCTCCTGTATAGGGCATCCGTCAGTCCGGATCAGCCCACGGGCTCTGTCTGGGGTATCGGCCCTCGGCCCCGGCAGTACGAGTCGTCCCGTATCCATCAATCGACTCTGGTCAGTATCCTCCGGATAACCGCCAGGTTCAACCAATCACCGGTAGGTAGTAGTCCCTCTTCCAGGTTCACCGTCTACTACACAGGGAAACCGTTCTCGCCCCGGGGTACCATACCTGGTCCACTATGTACCCGTAATCGGCCTCATCCAACTCCTCAATTCGGGTTCACATATATCACTATGGCACCGAGAAAACACATGGTGGACGCACCGAAATATCATATCAAGAGAAATCGGGTTTTTAAATAATTAACTATTCTCTTTTGAAATATCCACGGTTCCCCAAATCCAGAATTAACATGGAAACAACATATCTCAATGCGTAAACTAAGCAAGTATGAAGATATCAATGTGTGTGTGCACTGGTATGAATATACAGTGTGCATGTGCGCAGGTATGAAGATATCAATATATGTGTGCACTGGTATGAGTATACATTGTGCATGTGTGCAGGTATGAAGATATCAATATATGTGTGCACTGGTATGAGTATACACTGTGCATGTGCGCGGGTATGAAGATATAAATATATGTGTGCACTGGTATGAGTATACAGTGTGCATGTGCGCAGGTATGAAGATATCAATATATGTGTGCACTGGTATGAGTATACAGTATGCATGTGCGCAGGTATGAAGATATCAATATATGTGTGCACTGGTATGAGTATACAGTATGCATGTGCGCAGGTATGAAGATATCAATATTTGTTTTATAGCAATCCTATAATGTGAGTGTCATGGCAATCACTAACGGTGTGAGTGTAGCATATAAATCGTGCTCGTGCAACTTGAACCGTTAGTGACAGTGCAGTGTCCTATGCTATCATTTCTACATGCCACAATAAAGTATGCTACTACAGTCCATATGAACATCTACAATCTAATATCTTAACATGCCCCGACGATTAACGCCATACGGGCGATTTCCCCGTAGATGTTAAATCTACTCACCTGGTTGTGCGCTACTCATAGCCGACCACCTGCTTTCCTATCATAGCTTCGTCCGACGTACCTGCCTGCGAACCTGAAATTTACACAAGAATCCATATATAAGCAACCACTTCGCAAGACGCGATATCTAAACCAAACGATACGCTCATGTCGCGAACTAAACGCGCGTGCGTACGATACGCTAAAACGTGTGTACGCGTCTAAAACTAACCCGACACGTCGCGATGCGCTGGATCACAGAACCCACTCACGTATCACGCGTATCGCGAGAACCCAAACGTATTAGAAATACGATATAACGTCCCAGATTTTCCTATAGAGAGAAACTAACAAAATTGCATATACCACTGGCCCTAAAATAACAGCAGACTCCTACCCACCCAAACCACACCTAAAAATTCCTTCATCTGGCCGCAAATTGCGGCCAGAAAGAATAAACCGGCGGCCTCGCTATGGGGTGGGGGTCTCGGGCTCTGGTGGTGTGGTCAGGGTATATCTAGTGTGCTCCAGTTAACTCAATTTTAACCTGAACTACTCGGGCCTATAGCAGATCACAGAGAGCCAAAATTTCACCCTAAAACACTAAATTTTGCAAATTTGAAACCCTATGGTAATTTGGTGTAATCTGGAGTCTAACTAGGTTTACATGACCTTAATAACATCTAATTAGGCTAGGTTAACCAACACTAACAGCACTTAACCAAAAGTCTACACAAATCACCATTTCAAGCCCAAAATCTCACGTTTTACACAAACCGAAGGTAAACTACACATATGTTAAGCAAGCACGAAGTTGGGCTTAGATTTGATACCTTACAAGACCCTAGGTGCAAGGAGAAAGGAGGTGGAGAAGATGGGAAGTGCTGCTGCAGCTGCTGGGGGCTGCTGTTGATGTTGCTGCTACCACTGCCTGCTGCTGCTGTTGTCACTGCTTGCTGCTGCTGATGCTGCTGTCTGCTGCTGCTTCGTCAGTTGTCACTGAGTGTGTGTGTGTGTGTGTGTGAGAGTTGTGAGAATGAGAATGAGGAGAGAAATGTGAGCACAAGTCAAAGACCCCCCTCTCTCTCTTTCTTTATTTAATGAGCATGGCTCAACCATGAAGCCCATACTCCCTCTCTCTCACCAAGTCAACAAGGTCCACATCATTTCTCACAAAAAAAAGAACAACACGCATAAATAAAAACCCAAATACACCTAATAAGAATCCGTTAACTTAAAGAAAATGGGTTAATCCTTCATGCTAGCTAATCATGATTTAACCCCAAAATCTAAACCTTAGTTTACATGCTCAAGTGTGTGTGCGTCTAGAAAAATTCTAATAAAATATTCATTAATTAGGATAAAATATTTAGAACTCAATTTGGTAAACTTTTTACCAAAAACTATCTATTAAAATATAATTAACCCCTAAACACAACCTAAGATGTTACAATCTTTCCCCCTTAAAGAAAATTCGTCCCCGAATTTTAAAATACAAAGCTACGCATACCTCCAGAGAGATGAGGGAACTTCTTCCGCATCTCACCCTCAGCCTCCCAAGTGATTTTTTCACCATTTGGGATGCACCAAAATACCTTCACTGATGGCAAGACCTTCGATCGAGGTTTCTTCGCCTGCCGGTCCAATATTACGACTGGCTGTTTGGTGAACGAAGGATCACGCTCGAACTAAATAGTCTGGCACTGAATCCAATGAGAAAGGTCATGAAGGTAATTGCAAAGTATCGACATTGGGAATACGGGGTGAATACTCAATAATCTGGGTGGAAGTGCCAAACTAAAGGCAACGAACCAACTCGCCTTCAGGATCCTAAAAAGACTTACTATCCTGGAATAAGCTTCCTAAAATTCAACATGTCATTTATCGGAAATTTCCGTGGGAATACATGATCTGCCATTGCGAACTCGAATCTGCGACCATCTTGGTCAGCATCTGATCTCTATCCGAAATGGACAATTCTCATCCTGACCTAAAACAACTGGATCATCTCCGAAATCTCTAGACTAGCAGAGGTCCAATAATCCTATAACACGGAGTTAGGAAAATAGACTGGTGATCGACACGACCTAACCTCTGAACCTAAAGGTTATCAATTAGAGTGTCTCCTGATAACTGCTATCAAAGGAGAACCCTATCGATGGCAAACGACGATCCCCAACTGTTGACAACAATTTCTACAAACACACAACTTAACAAGAACAACGGAGCAACTGAGTATCACCGGATGATAAGCATCCGAATGGAGTCACATCCAGACTAAACCTGGGTAGACACCATAACGAATTTCGGGAAGACCTGCTCTCGTTCCCTCTTCGGAACGGTTAAAGGTTGCAACTCTCCCGTCTGTCTCAGTAGCTCAACTCAAGCACACAACAAGACAGACACCTGAACCACATCCCGAGACTTCTCTTTACATCCCTGCCCACCCGTAACTATCTCACAAGTCACGTTAAATGTTGGTGGAACTTGAATGAGTATAGAGAATTGACCGATGTGCCTGCCCTAGGATTCCACGTCTCTACCCCATAATATCAGGTACACAAGCGTGTCCCTAACCTAGCACACCATTGTCACAAGTCAAGGGTTCCCAATCATTACCCAGCTGAGTAGGCTCCAGTATCTCTGACGAACGAGCGTCGGCGGGCAGTGTCTCGCGAAAGCGATTTAAGAAAAGTGGTCGGGCGCGGACATGAGTAAGTTGTCTCTTCCGTAGAGATGAACTTAAGCTATACTCAACGATTGCACAAGAACTGTAAATCTGCGGAGGACCATTGCAACAATCGAAACCCGCTGCAGGAAGATGTAAATTTAACTCTGGTGGTCCATGAAAATCTGACACGACTTTCAAACAAGTGGTGTCTCTAATCTCCAACGCGAAACCATCGCGGCCATCTCCAGATCATGAGTGGGATATCCTTCTCGTACTTCCTCCAAATGTAGGGAAGCAAAAGCGATAACTCCATTGTGTCACCTCAGTACACATTCGAGCCCTACTCACGAAACATCACAGTTAAACCACCAATTCGACCCAACCAACAAGCAAAGAAAGAACTGATGCAGTTGTTAACCGAATCTTCAACTGCCGAACTCCGTACACAAGCCTCAGTCCAAAGAAAAGAAACCTCCATTCCGGTCAATTTAGTCAACGGTGCAGCACTACACTAGCAATCCTGCAAGAAACGGCGGTAAAAACCTGCTAAGCTCAAAAATCTGCGGACCTTCGTCCTGCTGACAAGTCTGGTCCTAAGCTGTACGGCTACGATCTTCCTCGGAACCATACAAAATCGTCTCCGTAACTATAAGACCTAGGAGTCAACATTAACAAGCTTGACTCCGAGAATCCACCAAACCGCTGGGGTTCTCCCAGTATCTGTAGAACAGATCCTCAAGTGCTACCCTATCCCTCAAGGCACACTACAGAGACCAGGCTGTCGTAAATAACACAATAATAAATGGTCGAGGAACGGCCTGAAGAAATCCGGTTCATCACACCTACGAAGGCCGCTAGAGCATTGGTGAGTCCAGTGACACACCCAAAACACACAAAGCCCGTAGTACGCACAAGGCAGTCTTCGGAATGTCATCACTCTGAACCCGCAACAATGATGACCTGATCCTAAACAATCCTAGACAAAGTCTCGCACTCTGATGCTGATCGAAGAGATCGTCAATGCGAGGTACATGATACTTATCCGCACCGTAAGCTGGTTCAAGTAACGATCCATTAGTACACAACCTCAATCTGTCATCTTTCTCCTTGACGAACAGAAATAGGAGCTTCCTAATGCGAAACACTCAGACGCACAAACTCCCTCAACAACAGCTCTACAGTAGATCCTTAAGCTCCATAAGCCTCGTCGTCTCATCTGGAACAACGTCGGAAAACTCTCACACTAAAGAAAACCGGCCCAACACACCAACTGTGGCTACGTTATCACGAATAACGCCAAGAATCCACGACATCTCCTCAAGCCGACTAGCGAACAAGGCTGAATTCAAGCTGTAAGAGGCGACACCACTATCCACCTGCACCACAAAAACTGACTCGCCCGGAAAAACAAAACCTAATTGTTTCCTTACGGTGAACCACAACGCCTAGCACGTAGCTAACCATTCCGTGCCCAGGAGATTGCCAACTCTAACATCTCTAGGAGGATCTAAATGACAGACGAATCTCTATCTCCTATCTGATTGGCACACGACCGAATTACGTGTCGCGCAACAAAAGAATCGCTGACAGAAATTAACACAACAAACGGCTGATCTACCTAGCACGACTCTCGTCCTAAACTCGGCACGAAGTGCGGAAACATACGAGTGCATGAAAAGGACATACTGAAGGAGTACCTGAAAGCTCCGCTTTGGACGCCCTCGCGTCCCGATGAGTCAAAGCGAAAACTTGAGCCTGTCCTTCATCTGCGACTGATCGAACTCCTCCTCTACTAGTCTGACCCCTCTGTGCGAACCCTCCACGTCCATGATGTCTCAGAATATGACCCTGATGTGGTGTGAAGGAACATTGCCTGATTAGGTGTTGAAGTCTTCCGCATCGTAAACATCTACGTGCTGACAGCTGTCCTCCCTGGGGATGAGAGCCAAACGACTGTCCTCGTCCTAAGCTTCTGCTCTAGGCTGGTACACCAGTATGATTCCTCAACTGTTCCGAAACTCTCACGGTCTCTGGAAGACGTGTCCCGTAAACTGGGGCTGCCTCCACCGGTGCTATGTAGGGGACGAAATACTGCATGATGATAGCAAGGAACAACTGGGTAACAGGGGTGACAACCACCTATCGCTGCGCTTGAACGACCTCCACCAATGAGCTCATCGTCTGGCGCAAGCCCTGCATCTCTGCCATTATTCTAGTGATCTGATGTGTCGTAGGGAGAACAATCTGTCTTGGTACAACAGGGGTACTACTCGGATCAGTCCTCGTCTCAGATGAATCAACTCGAACCTCGGCTCTCACGACCGCTCTCTGCACCCTCGTAGTCTTTGGCGGCATAATGGCTGAAAAGAGGGTAGGATTAGATGAGGATACGAAAATCGAATCACAAGGATGTATACAATCATGAAAGAAATTCAATCAATAAGTCTTAAGGTCGCTTAGGCGGAGTACCGTGTCGTGAGTATGCCGCGGAACATACGCACGCTATGCCACTCTGCTGTAGCTACCTACTCCATCATACCAGGGTCATCCTACACTCCGAAGGTAAAACCTATGCTCTGATGCCAACTTGGTCACGACCCAAAGTTTGGCCCGTGACCGGCACTTAACCACGTAACGTCTACAGGCGTAACGCGACTAAGTAAGCCGAAAACCCAGAAATCAAACCAGTAAAAGTATAGAGTGTTTTAAGCATTTAATGGAACCAATTACTAAGATAACAATATACGACGCCGTAGCGAAGAAAATGAGCAACAAGTAGGAAACATCACATAGAATGCTGCATAAGTAAAGTCGGCTCACAATGAGCTCGACACCAGAATACAAAATAATATATATCGTCCTCACAACTGGTCTCTAAGTCAATACATAAGTGGTAGATGGAGAGTACTAGATACAACAATGTACATAACTGAAAGATAACCAGATACCGCACAAAACCCACCTATCAGCAAAAGAGCTAGTACATCAACTGTAGGGGTATCTGTGTCAAAAGATGCAAGAACGCAGCCTGCCGCGACTACTCCGAAGGGCAACCTGCAAACACTGTGGCACAACGGGGGTGGGTTGCCAACTCATGAATAGAAGATAACATATAAAGGTAATCGTGAGTATGCACGTGCAACGATACTCTAACCTATGCCAACAGATAACATCTACATGATGAACTGGATGCTCAAATCATGCAACAAGTGCGATCTAATAACATCTCCATGTGATGAGCAAGATATGTGATGATCAGGTATAGCAATGCAATCTAATAACCCTATATATAATGAACAGGGTATGCAATGATCGTGCAAGCATGTGTACTATATCAGATACAATAGATACAGGATGAGATATCAATTACTACATACTGAGCATGGGAAAATAACATCTACACGGAATGTCATCGTGGAAAGTATAATCGGCACCCATCAATGCACCCAAATCCCAATACTACTCAGGCATCGTCATCCTCCTCGATTCTCAAATCCTGTAAATCTCATATAATCATGAGTGCCCAACATCGGCACCCAAAATATCAAGAAATACTCGTTCCAAGTATCGACACGCAAATCCTCCTGTATAGGGCATCCGTCAGTCCGGATCAGCCCACGGGCTCTGTCTGCGGTATCGGCCCTCGGCCCCGGCAGTACGAGTCGTCCCGTATCGATCAATCGACTCTGGTCAGTATCCTCCGGATAACCGCCAGGTTCAACCAATCACCGGTAGGTAGTAGTCCCTGTGCCAGGCTCACCGTCTACTACACAGGGAAACCGTTCTCGCCCGGGGTATCATACCGGGTCCACCATGTACCCGTAATCGGCATCATCCAACTCCTCGATTCGGGTTCACATATATCACTCTGGCACCGAGAAAACACATGGTGGACGCACCGAAATATCATATCAAGGGAAACCAGGTTTTTAAATAATTAACTATTCTCTTTTGAAATATCCACGGTTCCCCAAATCCAGAATTAACATGGAAACAACATATCTCAATGCGTAAACTAAGCAAGTATGAAGATATCAATGTGTGTGTGCACTGGTATGAATATACAGTGTGCATGTGCGCAGGTATGAAGATATCAAAATATATGTGCACTGGTATGAGTATACAGTGTGCATGTGCGCAGGTATGAAGATATCAATATATGTGTGCACTGGTATGAGTATACAGTGTGCATGTGCACAGGTATGAAGATATCAATATATGTGTGCACTGGTACGAGTATACAGTGTGCATGTACGCAGGTTTGAAGATATCAATATATGTGTGCACTGGTATGAGTATACAGTGTGCATGTGCGCAGGTATGAAGATATCAATATATGTGTGCACTGGTATGAGTATACAGTGTGCATGTGCGCAGGTATGAAGATATCAATATATGTTTTATAGCAATCCTATAATATGAGTGTCATGGCAATCACTAACGGTGTGAATGTAGCATATAAATCGTGCTCGTGCAACTTGAACCGTTAGTGACAGTGCAGTGTCCTATGCTATCATTTCTACATGCCACAATAAGGTATGCTACTACAGTCCATATGAACATCTACAATCTAATATCCTAACACGCCCCGACGCTTAACAACATACGGGCAATTTCCCCGTAGATGTTAAATTTACTCACCTGGTCGTGCGCTACTCGTAGCCGACCACCTGCTTTCCTATCATAGCTTCGTCCGCCGTACCAGCCTGCGAACCTGGAATTTACACAAGAATCCATATATAAGCAACCACTTCGCAAGACGCGATATCTAAACCAAACGATACGCTCACGTCATGAACTAAACGCGCGTGCGTACTATACGCTAAAAGGTGTGTACGTGTCTAAAACTAACCCGACACGTCGCGACGCGCTGGATCACAGAACCCACTCACGTATCGCGCGTATCGCGCGAACCCAAACGTACTAGAAATACGATATAACGTCCTAGATTTTCCTACAGAGAGAAACTAACAAAATTGCATATACCACTGGCCCTAAAATAACAGCAGACTCCTACCCACCCAAACTACACCCAAAAATTCCCTCATCTGGCCTCAAATTGCGGCCAGAAAGAATAAACTGGCGGCCTCGCTATGGGGTGGGGGTCTCGGGCTCTGGGGGTGTGGTCAGGGTATATCTAGTGTGCTCCAGTTAACTCAATTTTAACCTGAACTACTCGGGCCTATAGCAGATCATAGAGAGCCAAAATTTCACCCTAAAACACTAAATTTTGCAAATTTGAAACCCTATGATATTTTGGTGTAATCTGGGGTCTAACTAGGTTTACATGACCTTAATAACATCTAATTAGTCTAGATTAACCAACACTAACGGCACTTAACCAAAAGTCTACACAAATCACCATTTCAAGCCCAAAATCTCACTTTTTACACAAACCGAAGCTAAACTACACATATGTTAAGCAAGCACAAAGTTGGGCTCAGATTCTATACCTTACAAGACCCTAGGTGCAAGGAGAAAGGATGTGGAGAAGATGGGAAGTGCTGCTGCAGCTGCTGGGGTCTGCTGTTGATGTTGCTGCTGCCACCGCCTGTTGTTGCTGTTGTCACTGCATGCTGCTGCTGTTGTTATTGCTGCTGCTGATGCTGCTGTCTGCTGCTGCTCTCATGGTGCTGGGGCTGCTGCTGCTGCTAGGTGAGTGTGTGTGTGTGTGTGTGTGTGAGTTGTGAGTTTGAGAATGAGGAGAGAAATGAGAGCACAAGTCAAAGACCCCCCCTCTCTCTCTTTCTTCATTTAATGAGCATGGCTCAACCATGAAGCCCATACTCCCTCTCTCTCACCAAGTCAACAAGGTCCACATCATTTCTCACAAAAAAAAGAACAACACACATAAATAAAAACCCAAATACACCTAATAAGAATCAATTAACTTAAAGAGAATGGGTTAATCCTTCATGCTAGCTAATCATGGTTTAACCCTAAAATCTAAACCTTAGTTTACATGCTCAAGTGTGTGTGTGCCTAGAAAAATTCTAATAAAATATTCATTAATTGGGATAAAATATTTAGAACTCAATTTGGTAAACTTTTTACCAAAAACTATCTATTAAAATATAATTAACCCCTAAACACAACCTAAGATGTTACACTTACCCAATCGTCAACTGATATAGGTAAATTTCACGGACATAATTTCAAAAAGTTATATCTCATTTTATAAAAATAAACGTACAGATATATCATTTTGAAATTGGTGCACAACAATGGATACTCAAAACCAAATACATGCCGTCCGGCAAAAACCCAGACGATTTCATCAAATATCACCAATTACAACGAATTCCGATATAATGAGGATGATCACCATATTCCCAATAACTTACTCCCACTCAGTATCTGTAAAACAATACAGATGTGAGAATCATACCTGGTAAATACATACCCTGGAGTAAGTATCTAATCAGGAAAACAGTTTTCCTTTAACAATGCATAGTGAAACTGAAACATGAAAATGTTTCGAAGGGGTATCCTGGTATTCCTAGTAATGCCTCTTCCATTATCCAATTCAAGATTGTAACAGTATATTTGTTTTCCATCTCTCCAAATCCCTTTATTTGTCTTTATTCATTACCTTCTGTACACCCCTTTAGGCTAAGTGGTTTTCTTCCTTCCCTACCGTTCGGTACCAGCCTATGGTTTGGAAGAAGACAATCCAGTAAGCATAATAGGTGTACTCTCCTAAACTAAGGAGCCCTTGCAACCTGAGAGAAGGTGATGATAAAAGACAACTGAATAAAACCTTATTCTATTTCTCCCGAACTGGGGAAAAAAGCAAAGGTGAAGTAAGAGTGGCGATGAAGTACGCGGTTTGGTCGTGAATGATAGCAATCGCAATTTACTTTGCCCTCTTTCTAATCCCTTTATTTTGTCTTTACTTATTACATTCTATACACCCTACTTAGGCTAATTGGTTTTCTTCATTCCCTACCTTTCGGCACCTTCCTATGGTTTGGAAGAAAACTATCCAATAAGCGTAATAGGTGTACTCTCCTAAACCAAGGAGCCCTCGCAACCTGAGAGAAGGTGATGATAAAAGACAACTGAATAAACCAATTCAATTTCTCTTGAACCTTGATCCATCCTCGAAGAAGTCTCTTCGAGTTCGTATATAACCATACGATGGATCTATCCAATGGAAGTGGATGTTCGTAGTGATATGAGGTGTTCTGAAAAATTCAAAGGGTAAAAGAAGGAGCGGCAATGACTTATGCAACTAGGACAATCCAAAAGCCAGTATTTTAAGAAGGTTCGGTCAACTTGGTCACTGAGTCATAGTCTAGGGTCGGTCAATGGTCGCAGAAAAAGAGAGAGAGAGAGAAGATACACTCTGCGTGTACTCTAACTTAGATCAGAATGGTTATCACTTTATCTAATCAGGAAACCTCCTACTGTACTATCAAATTCTCCTCCATACCTGAAAGAAGAATCAATCGGGATCACCCGAAGAGTAAACCAACTCATCAATGGGAATCGGGATCCAACTATCATCGCATGATAACATGAAGGAATCCACTCACGTTATCACACTCTAGAAGGTATGCGCATACTTGGCAAGTTTCAGATTCTTTAGAAACTCCCGATGTGGATTTTTGCCCCATGCTCTTACGACCTTGACGTTGGCCAAAATGCCATAAGTCACATGCCAAGTTCTACCCATCATTATCTTGTCAATTTGAGCCCACCCGCACATGCCACTGACGTTGGCCAAATGGCAGAACGACTGTCCCAAACTAACTCATCTATGCAACAGATGAATACCCAGCAGCTACCAAACACCATGCCTTGGCGTTGGTCAAAATACATAGCATGAATACTACTGAATACCCAAATGAAATGATGGAGGGCTACGGCTGGTTTTTGGCGAAAAAACCTTTAACGTAACGAACTTGATATCGCTGAAGGAACCTGATAGCTTTTTAGAAAATATAGTGGTGTAAACCTTTGCTAAAGAGGTCACTCCGTGTGAAGGGATCTCAGCTCTTTCTTCGTGGAATGAGGTGCAGGATATTCCAACTGAATACCGCGATGCAAAGCAACAAGTAATCGACTATAGTGAAGTTATTACCCTGACGCAAATTTCTGCCCAAGGGGTCACTCCCGGTGAAGGGATCTCGGCCCTTGCCTCGTTGAATGAGGTGCTGGATATTCCAACTGAATACCACTGTGTAAAACAAAATAAAATGTCTTTGTAATAACACCTTTTAAAACTGTTCCAACAACGTCCAAACAGGTTTGTTTTTGCTTTGCATTGATCAGAATCAACGCAGTCCCATCAATTAATCACACCAGAAAAGAACGAAAATAAAATGTGCGTATATGCCATCTGCATTCGTCACTGGGTCCCGTCATTGCCCGTTAGGTTACGTAACTAACGACAGAGCGAGGACTGGACTAGCAAAACATATACAACATCTACTAGTATATATACCAATATACAATAATCGCTCCAGGCATGATAATATGCAACATTACAGAAAAGTAATAAGCATCACAGAACAATACAGATAATCTGGGATCCCCGGGTTTCACAGAGCCGCTGCTGAAACCCGACGTTCCCCTAGTCGTGTGGATAGCCTGTGCAATGAAAACCTAGACCCCTATAAGTGCGGCAAGTTACCCACCAAAACCTGAAGCGAGGCAGACCCCAACAGCAAAGTGAATGAACCACCCAGCACTTCACGGAATCCGGTAACTTGGGCACTCCGTCTTGGGTCAACCTGTACCCCCTACGAGTGCGGCGAATAGTCTGCCAATTCTAGAGTGAGGCCCCTTTGCCTCTCAAAGCCATAAGATACGGACCCTTTGCCCTCCAGAACCCGGCTATCTGTGCACTCCGTCGCGGGGTAAACCTAGTACAGAAATGAAAAATATGTACAACAGGTACATCAACCTCAGCCCGGTCGTGCCCCAAAAGAATATTATACAAACAGGAAGTGACGGCAGTCCATATGTTGGACGCTCGCCCCGCAATATCAAATGTACAAATAAATCCAAACTGCACTACCATTGCACACAGCTATCCACCACGACAAATCCTCAACAACACAGCACAACACAGAACATCAACGCGAATGTCACATTCGCAAACCCGTCTAAAAGAGCTATAACAATTAGACGCAATTTACCGCTCGAATGGCATTCACGGTCGGAGATATAATGTAAGTACTGTAAACTAACAAGTTTAAAATTCCGATCGAAAAAACTTCCCGAAGTGGGGCCCCACGTACAACTGCAGTACTGAAACAAAATCTGGGTCCGAACAAAATATTCCAGAAACCACAATTCCCAATGCAAGACATTACTGTAGAAAAATGGTTCACTGTTGCTCCAAAACGGCAGCAGAACCGCGGCCAAACCATGGCTTGTGCGACGGTTCCGCGGCGCTCTGGAAGCTTCAGTCTACCAAATTTCTACAGTATTCTTAAAAAAAGCCTGCACGATTTTCTGAGATGCTCAAAATGATTTTTAGACCAGTTTTAAAAATCGACGGAAACTTTAACATGAAAAGTGCGGTTTTGGAAATTTCGTTCGATCGATGTTTTAAAAACGTTAAAACAAGTTAGTAAAGGTTAATGGCATGGCTCTGATACCGTATAAGTCTACAGTAGCACCCCGGCTGTCATTCTGACGCCAAACGCGGAATAAAAACTTTTATAACTGGCGCTATCGCATACTATAACCCGGATCTTGCCATTAACGCTAAACTAACAATCTGTAAAGAGGAAGAAAGGCTATACCGATCAATCCGAGTCCTTCGGTCCTTAGCAATCATCCTACGCTCCTCGCGGTAACTCCGATCTCCTGTCTCCTCGTCGGGACGGCACCACGTCAACGGATCTTTAAACGGTCTCCCGCCTCTATACCGAGGCAACTCGGTCATCAAGTCTGCTAAAAGAGATAACCAAGATGAAGTAGAGAATGAGTAGAATGCTTTGTCTCAAACACCCTAAGCTTCTCATCATATGAGAGGGTTAGGGTGGAGGTGGAAGAAGATGTTTAGGATTGGAAATTATGAACTCAAGAAGAAATTGTGAGCAAAAGAAAAACTAAGCTCACAAACTTCTCTTTTTCATCTCACTCTTTTGTGAATAGATATATGAGGTTGTTTTATAAAAAACCAAAGCAAAATATCTTATGAAAATATCTCCTCAAATATTCATACCCAAAACAAACTTCATTAATACTTTAATGACTCACTAGATGACTCATTACATGAGTCATTAGTGATCATTCTAGAATTAATGAGTCACCAAGAATGAGTCACCATTTCCAAAATCAATTAATCATTTAAACCAAAATGATTAATCCAAAAAGAAATGCATTTTCTAAAATATTCTCGTAACGGATTACGAGAATACCCCTCACCTGTATATACATACCTGTATCCGTATTCCGACCGAATACGCATACGAGAGACTAAAATATTCCGACTCAATATAATACATAGATCTGGCTTAAACCAAAGCCCACCAGCATTATCTGCCCGAAATATGACACGTGCACAAGTGCACGTGCATTTCCGAACCCTGCCATAAAACCATACGGCCTCTACAACATTTCGCCCGAACTTGGGAAACTATCTGTGGGGGACTCTAAAGACTCGTCAGTACCCTGGCAGTAGATTTAACCACAAGCACATCAGCGGCACTAGCTGTGTGTAACGGCTGCCCATGTACTGACCGAAAGGGAAGCCTGATGAGCGAACTCATTCTGGAACCCTACTGAGCCTATCAGTGACAATATACATACAGTCCGGTCCTTTCATTTATGAGCATCACATATCGGGCCTAAGGGGCTGGTAACGTCAGACCCCCAATAGAGGTATAAGTCATGTCGGAGAGAAGCCCTGAACACCCTGAGAAACTACTGGAATACTTACCGGTAATTCTCACCTGCCTTGGCCAAGGACTTGGTGTAATGGCTCTTCTAGACACAGCGCGATCTCACCCCCAATACCGGGAGAGATGAATCCCCTGCCGATCCGCTCACTTGCCTCCATGTGGCTCGGAACTGTACCCAACTAAAACCTGTTTGCACGACTCCTTTGAGCCATGGTAGGGTAGTAATCTAGGCATAGTGGGAACTCACAAGAGACAAATGACGACTTCAGGTCGATGAACTAACCTGTACACATGTCACCAGGGAACTGCTATCTGACGCTAGGTATAATACCAACTAGCAGGTTCCCGGCGAGTTCTGTCCGGTGTACTCATAACCCAATGAGCACCTGTATATATCTTAGGTGATCCAACTGACACCAGTGGCTTGTGAGACCGGCCACTGCCCCTCGTCGGGGTCTCGACTGTATACACTAGTCTACTCTGGAGTATCGATGCCCTGTCTCGAAACTCCTATGACTAGGGACCACTTTTAAGGATATGCTTATAGACTACCCAACTCTCACGTATATGATCGCCATCATACTGTTGGTAGTCAAGCTGGATCCTAAGGGCTATATCAACGTGTAATAGTGAACAGTCACCTAAAGCTGTACACGATGATAAAGGCAAACCAGATAGCATACTGTAACACTTGAGGTTAGGGTTAGTGATAATTGTGTGTTTAATGTGGGGTTTTGGTAAAAAGTTTACCAAAACAGGATTCTAGTAATTTATCTGGTCTTATGGTTATTTTTGTAGAATTTTATCCCGACCACACACACTTGTGCATGATAACTAGGGTTACCAAGTTTGGGTGTGCATGGTGGGTTAACCATGTTTAGCCAACCATGGTGGGTTAGGCCCTTGGTTAAGATAATTGAGTTAATTGTGAGTTTTATGTTTGGTTAAAGGTGATTAGGGTTATAGTGTAAGTGCACGGCGGCGCCCCGGCCGTCGATCCGACGCCGGAAATGCGGAAACGAAAAACTTTGCAAACTAGCAAACCGGCACCACCGCGCACATTTAACCCGGATCTGGCCATTAACCTAGCTACTAGCAAACTAGAAAAGAGTAGAGAAGCTGTACCAAGCGATCCGTGTCCTTCGGTCTTTGTCTCCACTCCGATCTCCCGTGGAATCTCCGTCCGTCACCTCCTCGTCGGAAAGGGCACCACGTAGCCGGATTCTTTTACGGGCTCCTACCTGTGGACCGAGGCAACTCGGGCGCGAAGTTGGCTAGCCGATGCGTCAAAGATTTGCTGTAGATGAGTGTAGTAGGCTATGTCTCTTTGGGGTTTGAAGTTACCTTGATGGAGGTGAAGTAGAGAATGACTTAGGGGAAAATGGTGATATCAATTTTTGGCAAGCAAAATGAGATGATCAATATCCCTCACTCAAAATGAAAACCTCTCACTCACTCTTGCAATGTGGCCGGCCCCCTAGAAAGAATGAGGAGGGAATCTTAATCAAGAGAAGAAAAAAAGATTAATGAATATAAAAATGGTCACCACATTTCTCATCCAAATCCACTCACAAACCATCACCATAAATGCAATGAAATGGACAAGAAAAGAATCTCATGACGATGAGGCCACAAATATGCAAGAAACCCCTCCACAAAATGTTATTTGCAAACTGCAAATAACACCCTCCAACGATAAAGTCCGGCCGTGAAGGAACAAAGAAAAACCGGCCGGAACGGAATGCAAACTGGCAACTTCAGAAAACTGATCCCGTAATAAATTACAGGAAAACCCTACTACTGCATATACATGCCCGCATTTGTATTCCCAGTGAACACAAATGCAAAGAGACAAAACTAAACTGTCTAATACTAGGATCCGGCTTAAACCAAAGCCGGCTAGTAAAAACCGTCCGATCACGATCCGTGCAATACCGCACGTATCTGATCGAACCCTGCCATATCTCCATACGGCCTCTACAGCATTTCGCCCGAAACTTGAGTAACTGTGTGTGGTGGACTCTAAAGACTCGTCAATACTATGGCTGTGGATTTAACCACTAGCACGTCAGAGGTATTAGCCATACGTGACGGGCTACCAGCTATTGACCAAAAGGGGCGTCGATGAGCGAACTCATCCTGATACCCTACTGAGCCTGTCAGTGACAATATCTGTACAGTCCGGTCTGTTCGTCTATGAGTATCGCATGGCGGGCCTAGGGGGTTGGTAAAAGTCAGACCCCCAATAGCGGTACAAGTCGTGTCGGAGTGCAGCCCAGAATACCCTGAGATACTACTGGAATACCTACCAGCAAATCTCCTGCCTTGGCCAAGGACTTTTCATGTTCAGGCTCTCCTAGACACAGCACGACCTCACCCTCAATACCGGGAGAGACGAACCCCTGCAGATCCGCTCACTGCCTCCATGTGGCTCGGGACTGTACCCAACTAAAACCTGTTTGCACGTCTCCTTTGAGCGTGGTAGGCTAGTAATCAAAGCACAGTGGGAACTCACACGAGACAAATGACGATCTCAGGTCGATGAACTAACCTGTACACATGTCACCAGGGAACTGCTATCTGACGTCTGGTATAATCCCAACTAGCAGGTTCCCGGCGAGTCCTGTCCGGTGTACTCATAACCCAATGAGCACCTGTATACATCTTAGGTGAACCAACTGACACCAGTGGCTTGTGAGACCGGCCACCGCCCCTCGTCGGGGTCTCGACTGTATACACTAGTCTACTCCGGAGTATCGATGCCCTGTCTCGAAACTCCCACGACTAAGGACCTTTTAAGTATGTGCTTATAGACTCCAGCTCTCACGTATATGATCGCCCTCATACTGCTGGTAGTCAAGCAAGAATCCTAGGGGCTCTATCAACGTGTAATAGCGACTCGTAAGGTCACCTAAAGCAGTACACGATGATAAAGATAAACCAGATAGCATACTATCATCTCGAGTAAGACTGTCTTACCGGCATAGGTCCTCCCTCAATCATTGCAATCATGTGCCTGTGATCCAATAATTGACTCTGAGGGCACTATATCCAACAATCTCCCACTTGCACTCAAGGCTAATTATTGCGATGTCGCATACTCACAGCCCGTGTGATACCGAACACCCAACTCCTCTACTAGTCAGTCTCACAAAGCTCGTTTGCGAAACTATTGCGTTCGAGGAATAGCCTCAGTGAGTGGATCCACTCTGATGTTTCTTTCTATGTCTCTCTTTTTCTCAAGTTCGCGGAGAAAGCCATCTCCCAAAATGAGCAATTCCTGTCTTAGAATATGCTTGGATGTCTGATAGGACCTAGTTCATAAATGAACTCCAAATCCAAACTTCTTAGACTATATCGTCAACTGAACTTAATCAGTATCCTGCGCCATCCTTCCCTCAGTATCCACCTAGACCACCTGTCCAAAATACTGCCCCTCGTCAGATGGAAAACTATAACTCTGACAGCCACTCTGCCATCCAGGTCACCTTGGAAGCCTGGAATGATAACTGTCTCCCGAAGGAGAATGCTGTTATCATATCCCTAGAACATCAACTTATGTTCTAAAACTGCTTCCTAATGTTTCCCCAGGATTGGATCAATATCAACTTATTGCACCTACTGCAAAAACAACATCTGGTGTGGTACTTGACATCTCATGATCAACACAATTGCCTTAGCAAATGATCTGCCAATCATGCGTATCCCTCTCCCCTTTAGTCTGTAAGACACCTTTAGAGAGGGTGACTCCATCACCTGCAGGTATACTACCATGCCAGGAGTCGTCCATTCTAAATACTCATAGAATTCTGCCAAAGTACCCTGATTGGGAAACCACCCAAATCTAGATCTAAAACCATAGATCTAGTAACCAGAATGTATGATATAAGATCCAATTCCTATGTGGAGAAACCACTGTGTGACGACCAAAGTATAACCGATTGTAGTATAGGAATTTCTTTTCCTACTCTGTGTATGTCATCCAAATACCATGACAACACACCCTACTACCTTCTTAACAGATCCATCCCCTATTCTGATGAAATCAAACATATGACTGTCACATCAGAAATAGATGATCTATCTCCGCTATATCTGTTTTAGTCTATAAATAGACATAAGCCACCTGTCCACCAATGCTTCCGCTGCTCCCACTGACTATGACAACCCTCTGGCAGAGTCATATAGACGTACACTTCTAAAGCTAGTTTAGAACGACGCTATACTCATCCTCCTGCCGGGTCTCACAGTCTGGAACAACAGCAATGGCAAGTCTGGGTAAACAAAAGCCTCCCTGCCACCATCCTTGAGCATACCGAAGTACCTCTCGAGTGCCTGAGGTCACCCACCATATCTGCGGAGTGGCCAATGGAATGTCAAACCAGATTGAATCTTTAGGTTCTTATCAAATCTTCAGTAATCGTTTGCGGTTCTGGAATCACTTCCAGTTCTACCATACTCCCACTACTGTTTTCTGAAAAAATCCATTTTTGTTAAAACTGTGGCGAGTCTATAACAATATCACTATTGATCTTCTAGATGGTAGAAAGTCAACCCTCGTCATAGCCCGGGTCAACCCACAAACAGCCATTACAGAAACGTGCCTTGAGTTGTCCAGTGTCTAGTTTTAAGCATAAGCCGGACAACTCCCCGTACCTTAACAATGTCAAGATATGAACTGTTCTATATCCAATACAGAAACAGAGGCACTGATTTAATTGAACCAGATTCAAATCATGCAGCTATCTCCAGTGCATGTCTACTAAATGGAAGGAGGCCGATCAGCGTTACTCAACTTAGGAATGCTTCCAATTATGAGTAACCTGAAAGAGAAGCAAGTTCTCTTAACCATTACTATCAACTGAATACCATTCACAAGTATCTACATCTTCGATCACCTTGAAAAATCCCGATACTTGTAATATCTAGTTCTCTACTTTATTCATATACCCATAACTTCTCAAAACTTGGACCCTGTGTTTCTACGAAACACCTGTCTAAGAACCAGAGAAGTCAGAAGTAAACAGAATATAGTACGAGGACTAACCCCTCTGTCCTAATGGACACTGGACAATATACAATACTCGGTATAAGTCCTCTGAGTCTAATAACTCATTCACTGTGTGTCGTAGGTTGAAAACTGTACTTATGGTTAAGAAGAATTACACCGCCGTTTAATACTCCTTACCTAACCATCCACTGATATAGGTAAATGTCAGAGACATAATTTTCAAAAAGGTACATCTCACTCTATAAAAATAAACGTACAGATATATCAATTTGAAATCGGTGCATAACAACGGATATTCAAAACCAAATATTTGCTGTCCGACAAACAGCCCAGGTGACTTCCTCAAATATCACCAATTACAACGAATCCCCCCAATAACTTACTCCCACTCATCATCTATAAAACCATACAGATGTGAGAATCAAACCTGGTAAATACATACCCTGGAGCAAGTGTCTAATCGGGAAATCTGTTCTGTTTTAACAGTACACAGTGAAGCTGAAACATCAAAATGTTTCGTTGGGGTTTCCTGGTATTCCTAGTAATGCCTCTTCCATTATCCAGATTCACAACTATAACCGTATAATTCTTTGCCATCTCTCCAAATCCCTTTATATGTCTTTAGTCATTACCTTCTGCACACCCCTTTAGGCCAAATGGTTTTCTTCCTTCCCTACCGTTCGGCACCAGCCTATGGTTTGGAAAAAGACTATCCAATAAGCATAATGGGTGTACTGTCCTGATCCTAGGAGCACTCGAAATGAGAGAGAAGGTGAAGATAAAAGACAACCGAATGAACCTTATTCCTATTTCTCCTGAACCAGGATCCATCCCCGAACTGGAACAAGTTCCTTTCGAGTTCGTATATAACAATACGATGGATTATCCAATAAACTGTGGATCTTCGTAGTGATACGGAGTGTCCTGGAGAAATACAAAGGTGATTTAGGATTGGCGAAGAAATACTTGGTTTGGTCGTGAATAGCAGTCGCAATTTACTTTGCCCTCTTACTAATCCCTTTCTTTGTCTTTACATAATACCTTGTGTACACTACCGTTAGGCTAATTGGTTTTCTTCATTCCCTACCGTTCGGCACCAGCCTAAGATTTGGAAGAAAACTATCCAATTTGCATAATAGGTGTACTATCTCCCAAACCAAGGAATACTCGCAACCTGAGAGAAGGTAAAAGGAAAAGACAACTGAATAGTCCTATTCGTTTTCTCCAGAACCGGAAACCATCCTCGAATTCCTTCGAGTTCGTATATAACCATACGATAGTTTTGTCCAATGGAAGTGGACGTTCGTAGTGATACGGGGTGTCCTGGAGAAAAGGGTAAAAGTAGGAGTAGCAATGAGGTTTGCAACTCTGACAATCCAAAAGCCAGTGTTAAGAAGTTCGGTCAACTTGGTCACTGAGTCATAGTCTAGGGTTGGGTCAATCGTCGCTGCCAAAGAGAGAGAGAAAATAAACACTCAGCGTGCACTCTAACCTAGATCAGAATGGTTATCACTTTATCTAATCTGGAAACCTCCCACTGTAACGTCAAATTCTTCCCCAAACCTGAAAGAAGAATTAGCCGGGATCAGTCGAGGAGTAAACCAACTCATCAGTGGGAATCGGGATCCAACTATCATCGCATGATAACGTGATGGAATCCGCTCACGTTATCACACTCCAGAAGGTATGCGCATATCTGGCAAGTTTCAGTTTCTTTAGAAACTCCCGATGTGGATTTTTGCCCCATGCTCTTATGACCTTGACGAAGGTCAACAAATGATAAGTCACATGTCAAGTTCTACCCGTCATTGTCCAGGTTAATTTGAACCCACCCGTACAAGCCCTTGACGAAGGACAACAAGGCTATACGACTGTCCCAAACCAACGCATCTATCTATGCAGCAGAAAGGTAACAAGCAGCAACCATACACTATGCCTTGATGAAGGCCAACAAACATAGCATGAATACTACGTGCTACCCGTCTGAAACGACGGAGGGCTACGAATGGTTTCTGGCGAAAACCTTTAACGTAATGAACTTGATATCGTTGAAGGAACCGGATAGCTTTTAAAAATATAGCGACGAAAACCTTTGCTAAAGAGGTCACTCCCGGTGAAGGGATCTCGGCTTTTTCCACGTAGAATGAGGTGCAGGATATTCCAACTGAATACCACGATGCAAAGCAAAAGTAATCGGCTATAGTGAAGTTATTGCCCTGACGCAAACTTTTGTCCAAGGGGTCACTCCCGGTGAAGGGATCTCGGCCCTTGCCTCGTCGACTGAGGAGCAGGATATTCCAACTGAATACCACTGTGCAAAACAAAAGAGAACGCCCTTGCAATAACAACTTTTTGAAAAAGTTTTCCAACAACATGAGAATAGGTTTGTTTATATTGCATTGATCCGAATCAACGCAGTCCCATCAATTGATCACACCACAAAAGAACGAAAATAATGATGTACGTATATGCCATCCGCATTCGCCACTGGGTCCCGTCATCACTCGTTAGGTTACTTAACTAACGACAGAGCGGGGACTAGACTAGCGCGGATGCAAAATATATACAACATCTACTAGTATATATATAATATATAATTTTCGCTCAAGACATGATAAAAAGCAACATCCCAGAAATGTACAGCATCACAGAACAATACAGATATCTGGGATCCCCGGGTTTCACAGAGCCGCTACTGAAACCCGACGTTCCCCTGGTCGTGTGAATAGCCTGTGCATTGAAATCCTAGACCCCTACGGGTGCGGCAAGTCACCCGCCAAAACCTGAAGCGAGGCAGCCCCCTTCAGCAACGTGAATGGACCACCCAGCACTTCACGGAATCCGGTAACTTGGGCACCCCTCCTGGGTCAACCTATACCCCCTACGAGTGCGGTGAATAACCCGCCAATTCTAGAGTGAAGCCCCCTCCGTCTCAACGCCATGAGATGCGGGCCCATTGCCCTCTAGAACACGGCTACCCGTGCACCCCTCCGCGGGGTAATCCTAGTACAGAAAGTAAAATATAGATACAACGGGAACATCGACCTCGACCCGGTCGTGCCCCAAAAGAATAATACAAACAGGCAGTGAGCAGTGACGGCAGTCCACAGGTCGGACGCTCGCACCGCAATATCAAATGTACATATAAAACAAAACTGTACTACCATTGCATCCAGGCTATCCCAACGACCAATCCGCAACATCACAGCACAACACAGAACATCAACGTGAATGTCACGTTCGCAAATCCGTCTAAAAGGGCTATAGCAGATAGACTGGATTTACCGATCAAATGACATTCACGGTCGCAGATATAATATAAATACTGTGAACTAACATGTTTAAACTTTTCGATCGAACAAAATTACCTAAGTGGGCCCCAAGCAGTACTGTAGCACTCACAGAAAATCTGGGCCCAAAACCCATATTTTCAACCCAAAAGCCCACTGGAAAAATTTGGTGCAAAGATAGCACTTTTTCACCGCGGAACCGCGGCCAAACCAGGGGTTTGGCCGCGTTTCCGCGGTCGTACTAAGGAATCATTTCATCAAATTTTCCCAGAATGCTTCTAATTGCCTGATTGTGTTTCTGAAATGGCCTGAAAAATTTTTGGAGCTGAAAAAATTTCGACAGAGAGCACATGCACTTGAAAATACAGTTTTCGGGACTTTTTGTTCGATCGAGTTCTAAACACGTTAGAAAGCTATACTAGGTTAATGGCGTGGCTCTGATACCAGTGTAAGTGCACGGCGGCGCCCCGGCTGTCGATCCGACGCCGGAAATGCGGAAACAAAAAACTTTGCAAACTAGCAAACCGGCATCACCGCGCACTTTTAACCTGGATCGGGCCATTAACCTAGCTACTAGCAAACTAGAAAAGAGTAGAGAAGCTATACCAAGCGATCCGTGTCCTTCGGTCTTTGTCTCCACTCCGATCTCCCGCGGAATCTCCGTCCATCACTTCCTTGTCGGAAAGGGCACCACGTAGCCTGATTCTTTTACGGGCTCCCACCTCTGGACCGAGGCAACTCGGGCGCGAAGTTGGCTAGCCGACGCGTCCAAGATTTGCTGTAGATGAGTGTAGTAGGCCATGTCTCTTTGGGGTTTGAAGTTACCTTGATGGAGGTGAATTAGAGAATGACTTAGGGGAAAATGGTGATATCAATTTTTGGCAAGCAAAATGAGATGATCAATATCCCTCACTCAAAATGAAAACCTCTCACTCACTCTTGCAATGTGGCCGGCCCCCTAAAAAGAATGAGGAGGGAATCTTAATCAAGAGAAGAAAAAAAGATTAATGAATATAAAAATGGTCACCACATTTCTCATCCAAATCCACTCACAAACCATCACCATAAATGCAATGAAATGGACAAGAAAAGAATCTCATGATGATGAGGCCACAAATATGCAAGAAACCCCTCCACAAAATGTTATTTGCAAACTGCAAATAACACCCTCCAACGATAATGTCCGGCCGTGAAGGAACAAAGAAAAACCGGCCGGAACGGAATGCAAACTGGCAACTTCAGAAAACTGATCCCGTAATAAATTACAGGAAAACCCCACCACTGCATATACATTACCGCATTTGTATTCCCACTGAACACAAATGCAAAGAGACAAAACTACACTGTCTAATACTAGGATCCGGCTTAAACCAAAGCCGGCTAGTAAAAACCGTCCGATCACGATCCGTCCAATACCGCACGTATCTGATCGAACCCTGCCATATCTCCATACGGCCTCTACAGCGTTTCGCCCAAAACTTGAGTAACTGTGTGTGGTGGACTCTAAAGACTCGTCAATACTATGGCTGTGGATTTAACCATTAGCACGTCAGAGGTATTAGCCATACGTGACGGGCTACCAGCTATTGACCAAAAGGGACATCGATGAGAGAACTCATCCTGACACCCTACTGAGCCTGTCAGTGATAATATCCGTACAGTCCGGTCCGTTCGTCTATGAGTATTGCATGGCGGGCCTAGGGGGTTGTTAAAAGTCAGACCCCCAATAGCGGTACAAGTCGTGTCGGAGTGCAGCCCAGAACACCCTGAGATACTACTGGAATACCTACCAGCAAATCTCCTGCCTTGGCCAAGGACTTTTCATGTTCAGGCTCTCCTAGACACAGCGCGACCTCACCCCCAATACCGGGAGAGACGAACCCCTGCAGATCCGCTCACTTCCTCCATGTGGCTCGGGACTGTACCCAACTAAAACCTGTTTGCACGTCTCCTTTGAGCGTGGTAGGGTAGTAATCAAAGCACAGTGGGAACTCACATGAGACAAATGACGATCTCAGGTCGATGAACTAACCTGTACACATGCTGCTATCTGACGTCTGGTATAATCCCAATTAGCAGGTTCCCGGCGAGTCCTGTCCGGTGTACTCATAACCCAATGAGCACCTGTATACATCTTAAGTGAACCAACTGACACCAGTGGCTTGTGAGACCGGCCACCGCCCCTCGTCGGGGTCTCGACTGTATACACTAGTCTACTCCGGAGTATCGATGCCCTGTCTCGAAACTCCCACGACTAGGGACCTTTTAAGGATGTGCTTATAGACTCCAGCTCTCACGTATATGATCGCCCTCATACTGCTGGTAGTCAAGCAAGAATCCTAGGAGCTCTATCAACGTGTAATAGCGACTCGTAAGGTCACCTAAAGCAGTACACGATGATAAAGATGAGCCAGATAGCATACTATCATCTCGAGTAAGACTGTCCTACCGGCATAGGTCCTCCCTCAATCATTGCAATCACGTGCCTGTGATCCAATAATTGACTCTGAGGGCACTATATCCAACATATAGTTGACTTGTGATGAGAAGGAGAGATTGTGATGGGTGTCATGCAAGCATTTAGTGAGGGAAGAGAGAATGGTGGCTATGGTTATGTCACACCCCACTTCATTTCAATACTTTTTAGATGTCTCTCTCACACTCCATTTCATCTTACCTTTCTCATCCTTCTCACATACACCCATCAGCCCAATCCCTGAATCACTTCAGCCACCAAAATGGCATCATCTTCAGCCACCAGAACAGCACCAGGCCCACTTCAGCCATACATCAGCTGCAGCACATCAGCTCCCAACAACATCATTAGTATCAGCTACCTACCCCTTAGCTTCATCAGCCATCAAAACAACATCAGCATAGCCACCAACAGCACACCATCAGCCATCAAAAACCTACATCATAGCATCAGCCTAGCTATAACAATCAGCATCAGCCTTTTCATCAGAACATCAGCAGCAGCAGCTACTACATCAGCCCCAACTCCTTACATAACACCTCCCCCACAACACACAACCCTTCCCTTAAAAGTACACCAAACCCTACTGCTGCTACTACAGCGCATACTTCACTCAACCAAACAACACAACCCAAGCAGCAGCTTCAGCTTTAGCTTCAGCCAGTTTCAGATCAGCATCTGCTGCCCGTCACAGCTCTGGTCCAGCTAAGTTTTGCAACACCGAGAGTCGTAGCAGCAACACACACTCTTCTACTTTCTCTCTTCTCCTTCATCTAGGGTCTCTAGAGGTATAACCCCCTTAACCCGACTCTAAATAACTAAAGTTATGAATATCTAGCTTATTTTAGTGTTTATTGTGTGTTTAGTAGTAGTTTTGGGGTAAATTAGGGGAATTTTGAGAATGTAAGGGTTGTGATGGTTAGAGTAACCCAAGTAGGTGTTGTTGAGACCAGTTAACCAGAGAATTGCCCCAAATTTAACAAGATACCCGATTTATCCGACTTGGCGTAAATTGGCAGTTTTAGCGACTTTTTAACCTTTCTGAAACCTGCTTTTGACCCGATCCACTCAGGTAAAAGTTGTGAGGACTGTAGCTCAGTGACCTTAGCAGAAACACCCACACAAAACACGGGGACCCCTCTCCCTATTATGGCCGCAGATATATTGTATCTGGCCGCAAATTGCGGCCAGAATGGGGGTGGGGGTGTTGGGTTTTGGTGTGTGGGTTTACTCAGGGTAGCTAGGGTTTTTGGTATCTGTAACTTTTCAAGTTGGGTCCAGAGGCAAAATATGGAGCTTGGATCGTGTTTTCGATGTTTTAAGTCTTGTGTGACGCGCGTGATACGTGTTGTTCTGTGGCGCGCTGCGCGACACAGCGTGTCAGTTGGGTTCTGGTGGGTTTGTGCGCATCGCGACGTGTCGTGTGCACGCGCGTTTTAGTTTCACGCTCGCGTATCCTTTTATCGATATATCGTGTTTTGCAGGATTTTCCTGATATGTTGTGACTGTTGTAAATTCTAGGTTCGCCGGCAGGGACTTCAAGCGCGGCAGAGAAAGGAAAGCAGGTGGTCGGACACACCTAGCGCGGGATCACGGGTGAGTAGATTTAACATCTACGGGGGACGATCGTTTGGATGGCGCAAGTCGCCCGATAGATTAGTAAACTTGAAAATCGAACTTTAACACTTTCTTGTGACATTAGAAATGATAGTACTTGCATAATAATTACTGCAGTTAAGATCTATATGTTGTACCCATAACTCATTATGTAGGACACATGCACCATTACCATATTTTTATATGCAGCACGAGCACTATTCATGTGTACACCCACACCCTGGTAATTGCCATGTCACGACACTAGATAACTATGAATCCAAACATGTTAATTGTTTAAACCTGTACTATTGCAATAAATAATAAAGATGAAATCATAAGAATTGCCGTTCTCGTGCATATATATCATTACATCATTTGCTCATGCCTAGTATAAATCGTATATTGCAACTTGAACATTGATACCATTTGCATTCATTATCATTGATATATGCACCCATGATGATTTCACGAGATTTATGATATTTCTGGATTTGAGGAAAAGCCGCAAGACTTTGAAACTTATGATCTTTTAAGAATAAAAGTTTCGGTTTTCTAATGATGTAAAGTGTCGTCCACCATGAGTTTACTGTGTTCTCGAGACCCATTTCGAGGAGGTGGATGAACCGTCTCGGGTACATGGTGTGCCTGGTAAGGTACCCAGGGGCAAGAAGATCGCAGGAGATGGCGTTGAGCCTGGCAGGGGACGGACTACTTACCGGTGACTTCATTTGGCACGGCGGATATCCAGAGGATACCGACTGCGGCCGCTAGTTTCAGATATGGATATTTGGGTTGGATCAGCCTGATGGCTGGGATCAGAGATATTTGACATGAATACATGAGTTTGAGACAGTTTTGAGGTGTCGTTGCTAGACACGGATTTTTGTTGATTTCATGGATACTATGCTGGTACTAAAAAGAGTTTCAAAACAAAGAAAGGATAGTTCTTGTACTTACATGTTGAGACCTTGAGTTGACTCATATAGTATATATACATGTTAGTACATCCATGTGACATTCATACTTGTTATCACACTGATGATGCATACATATTTGCTAGTGTCGTAGCTATACCTGTTTAGAGATGCTAGTATACTTGTGTGCATACATGTGATAGCCTTTGTAGATGCTATTTATTACTCGCGAGCTGGCAACTCACCCCCCGTTGTGCCACAGCTTTTCTGCAGGTCCGTTCCATCAGCACTGTAGCGGCGGACGCTTTTGCTTCTTTTGCTCTCTTTGCCTGGATTCGGGGCTTTTGCTCATAGGTGGGTTGTTATCATTTGTACCACCTTGTTATGATCATTGTATCTAGAGTACTCCATCTACTACTACTATTTCAGCTGTACCAGTCTGTTTGGATTCTGTATATTGACCTAGAGACGAGATTGTGAGACTTATGGATTTATGTTATGTGGGGTCGAGCTCACTTGAGTCGACATGTTATTTTATCTGTTCTTTCATCCTTATATATGCACACTGTATTTATATTGCGTGGGATTTGTGACCGCCTTGAGGCGAAGAGTTAGCTCCCGCTTGGGGATGCCTTTTTCCTGTTTGCACCTGTTTGGGGGCTTGTTTTTACAAAAGAGGGTCTGCCTGAATTTTTGGAAAAAGGGAAAGTTGTTTTTAAAAGGAAACTTGATGTGGTTAATGGAGTCAAATGCTTTAAATAAATTGGCTTCTTTCACTCTAATTCTTAATTGGGTTTTGTATTCTGGGCTTCGGCTTACTTATTTTACGGACGCCTTGAGACGTATCGTAACTTAAGTGCCGGTCGCGTTCCGTACCTTGCGGGTCGTGACAAAGTTGGTATCAAAGCGATAGGTTTTACCTTTCTGAGTGTAGGATGACCCTTAGTAGATGGAGTAAGTGACTTAAGCAGGGTGACGTAGCGTACGTATGTCCGCGGCATACTTGCGATACGGTACTCCGCCTAAGTGACTTTAGGATTTTCTGGCTTGGAATTCCTTCTTCGATTCCATGTATCCTACGATTCTATTGCACCGTTCTTATTATCCTATTTCCTATACCAGTCACTATGCCACGGAGGGCTACCAGAGCGCAGATGGCTGCCGCCCGAGACGAGATTCAAGCTGGCTCGTCCGAGACTAGGACTGAACAGGGTGGTATGCCTACACCGCAGGGACAGACTGATCCACCTTCCCCATGCCGTGTGGATAGGCTTGAGACTGGTATGGAGGAGCTGCGACAGATGATGGGGAGTATGCAGGAGCTGCGCCAGATGGTGGGATCCTTAGTTGCGGCCAGTCATGCACCGAGGCCGGAGGACGTACCCACTACAGCCCAGACTACTATGGTACCTGCTCCTACCACTACCACCGCGACAATTCCGGTTTCGCTGCAGGAGTTCATGAGGCTGAGACCTCCAGTCTTCACGAGTACCGACGCAGCAGAGGACCTGTAGACGTTCCTTGACAGTTTGGCCAAGATCTGCCGCTCGCTGAGGTGTTCTGATGACCGATGGGTAGAGCTGCCGAGTTTCCGACTAGAGGGCCTCGCGCAGATATGGTAGGATTCAGTTCTGAGAGGTCGAGCTGCAGGTCTACCGCCCATGACCTGGACCGAGTTTACAGCGGTCTTTCTGGCTCGTTTTCTTCCGGAGAGCATTCGTGACGCCCGAGCTCGTAGTTTTGAAGCCCAGATCAAGACACCAGGGATGACGGTGTCTGAGTATGATGTCCAGTTTACACAGTTGTCTCGATATGCTCCGTATCTGGTGGATACCGAAGCGAAGAGGGTGAAGAGGTTCATACAGGGATTGGATGCCCAGCTATTTCTTGCCATTGGTGCCCAGCACTTCGATACCTATTCAGTGGCTATGGATACAGCATTGTGGATGGAGGCACGTATTTCAGCGACTTCGGTCGTTCCCACACCGAAGAGGATTCGTACCGGCACGCCAGATCAGGTGCAGCATGCCAGATTCTTTCCGAGAGATAGGGCCGGCAGGGGGTTTGGACGAGGTCAGCTGTATGGTTCGTATCCACAGGGACAGCAGGCGTCGCCAGGATGCTTTGGGTGCGGGAGCCTGCACCACCGTGTTAGAGATTGTACAGCGAGACGACATGGAGCGGCGACAGCCCCACATGTGACGCTACCACCATCACCGCCCCCTCCTCAGAGAGCTCTACTTTCTGCCACAGGCAATGCTCCACGCCAGTTAGGTGCACCCAGAGGCCGTGGACGCGGCGGACCTATCCAGAGAGGACGAGGAGGCAGAGGCCGAGGCCGAGGTCAGCCCGCTATTGGTGGAGGTCAGGCCCGAGTTTTTGCGTTGACACCTCAGGACGCACAGGCATCCAATGCCGTCGTGACAGGTACCCTATCTATTTTCTCTATTGGTGCACACATGTTGTTTGATCCTGGATCCACGCACTCATATGTTGCCACGCACTTCGTGCCGAGTTTGGGTAGAGAGTCCGGTTTGCTTGATCAGCCGCTTGTTGTGACCACTCCTGTGGGAGAGTCATTTGTTGCTAGACACGTGTTCCGATCCTGTACCGTCCGCATTGGCGAGCGAGAGCTGCCTGTCAACTTGATCCTTCTCGAGATGTTGGACTTCGACGTTCTTTTGGGCATGGATTGGTTAGCCACGTGCTACGCGTCCGTGGACTGCCGCGAGAAAACAGTTAGATTTTGTTTTCCCGGCGAGTCGGCTTTTGTTGTGCAGGGGGACCGTGGTGCCACCCCTCACATGTTGATTTCTTCTCTTCACGCAGATCAGCTGTTGAGAAAGGGATGTCAGGGATTTCTAGACAATGTATGCGATACTAGAGCTATGGATGTTCCATTGGACCGGGTTCCGATTGCATGCGAATTCCTCGATGTGTTCCCTGATGAGCTGCCAGGACTACCGCCTGTGCGCGATGTCGAGTTCTGTATTGATTTGATTCCCAGCTCGGGGCTTATTTCTATACCACCTTATCGGATGGCCCAGGCGGAGTTTAGAGAGTTGAAGGTTTAGCTGCAAGATCTCTTGGATAAGGGACTTATTCGACCCAGCGTTTCTCCATGGGGTGCTCCGGTCCTGTTTGTCAAGAAGAAGGACGGAAGTTTGTGCTTATGTATCGACTACCGCCAGCTGAACAAGGTTACCGTGCGAAACAGATATCCGTTGCCGCGCATTGATGATTTGTTCGACCAGCTTCAGGGTGCGGGTTATTTTTCGAGGATCGATTTACGATCAGGATACCATCAGCTACAGTCCGAGGGGAGGATATACCGAAGACAGCTTTCCGTACACGCTATGGCCACTATGAGTTTCTGGTGATGTCGTTCGGACTCACCAATGCCCCAGCTGCATTCATGGACTTGATGAACCGTGCATTCAGGCCGTATCTAGACTTGTTCATCATAGTGTTCATCGACGATATTTTGGTGTATTCCCGGAGCCGAGAGGAGCACGAGCAGCATTTGCGGATTACGATGCAGACTCTGAGGGAGCACCAACTCTTCGCAAAATTTTCCAAATGTGCATTCTGGTTGGACAACGTTGGTTTCTTGGGTCACGTGATTACGAGAGATGGCATATGTGTGGACCCAAAGAAGATCGAGGTCATTCAGCAGTGGCCCAGACCGACATCGGTTATGGAGATCCGTAGTTTTCTAGGCCTAGCGGGCTACTACAGGCGCTTCGTTCAGGACTTCTCCCGTATTGCTGCACCTTTGACCGGTTTGACCCGGAAGGGAGATCCTTTCGTTTAGACGGAGGAGTGCGAGCACAGTTTTCAGCAGCTGTGGAGTTGCCTGACTACGGCGCCGGTATTATCTTTGCCATCAGGATCAAGCGGATTCGTGGTTTATTATGACGCTTCATGGGTGGGGTTAAGATGCGTGTTGATGCAGCATGACAGGGTGATCGCTTATGCTTCGCGACAATTGAAGAAACATGAACAGAACTACCCCACTCATGATTTGGAGATGGGTGTGGTCTTTGCACTTAAGATTTGGCGACATTACCTATACGGCGAGTCGTGCCAAATATTCACTGACCACAAGAGCCTAAAGTATATTTTTCAGCAGCGAGACCTGAATCTGAGACAGCGTCGTTGGATGGAGCTGGTAAAGGACTACGACTGTGAGATCTTGTACCACCCGGGCAAGGCGAACGTAGTGGCGGATGCTTTGAGCAGGAGGCCCGGGGGTAGTCTATCTTGCTTGCGCGCAGCGCAGAGGCAGTCGTTAGCAGACTGGCAGATTTTATGTGACAGCCGGGTGGAGTTTGAGTTCACTCCGGCGGGGGGGGGGGCAGCTTGCGCACGTTCGTGCACGTCCGCAGTTACTTGACTGCATCCGAGAGGCATAGCCCTGTGATGGCAGACTTTCAGAGATCATGGAGCAGATCGAGCAGGGCAGAGATTCCGAGTTCAAGATCGACGATCAGGGAGTATTACGACTTGGAACTCGATTGTGCGTACCAGATTCGGAGGGGCTGCGACGTGAGATTCTGGAGGAGGTGCATAGATCTACGTACAGCATTCATCCAGGTTCCACCAAGATGTACCATGACTTGAGAGATGTCTATTGGTGGGACGGGATGAAGTGGGAGGTCACCGATTTCGTATCCAGATGCCTGACTTGTCAGCAAGTCAAGGCCGAGCACCAGAGGCCAGCAGGAGAGTTGCAGCCTTTGCCCATTCCGGAGTGGAAATGGGAGCAGATTTCGATGGACTTCATTGTGGGTCTGCCCAGGACCAGTCGAGGGTGCGACTCTATTTGGGTGATCGTGGACCGATTGACGAAAGCGGCTCACTTCCTGCCAGTGAAGACCACTTTCAGTTTTTCCCAGTATGCCCAGATCTACATCGACGAGATCGTCCGGTTGCATGGCGTATCGACTTGCATCGTATCAGACCGAGGCACCCAGTTTACCAGCCGACTATGGCAGAGACTTCAGGAGGCTTTGGGCACTCGTTTGAGCTTCAGCACAGCATTTCTACCGCAGACCGACGGACAGTCAGAGCGGACTATTCAGACTCTCGAGGACATGCTCAGAGCGTGCGTTTTGGACTTTGGCGGTAGCTGGGATCGTCATTTACCGTTAGTGGAGTTCTCCTACAACAACAGCTTCCAAGATACTATCCAGATGGCTCCTTTCAAGGCCTAGTATGGGAGGAGATGCAGATCGCCCGTCTGTTGGACTGAGCTGAGCGAGAGCAGTATTTTTGGGCCGCAGGTTGTGCAGGAGACGACCGAGAAAGTGCAGTTGATTCGAGACCGGATGAGAGCAGCGCAGTGCAGCAAGAAATCATATGCAGACAGACGCCGTCGCAGATTAGAGTTCGCGGTTGGCGATCACGTTTTTCTGAGGGTCTCTCCGATGAAGGGCGTGATGCGATTTGGGCGAAAGGGAAAGCTTAGCCCTAGGTTCGTAGGTCCCTTCGAGACCCTCGAGCGCATCGGCACTGTTGCATATCGTTTGGCTCTTCCACCCAGCTTTTCAGATGTTCATCCCATCTTCTGTTAGGATTACCTAGCACCGTATGTAGAGTTTGGAAGCATCACATGTCACAAAGTTTGAATTTTTATGGTGCAAAGCAAGCATACAAAGGGATCGATCCTAGAAAATTAGGGTTTCAAAAGTTAAAGGCAGTAAAGACTAGGGTTTCGAGACTACAACCTTTGTAGCTCCCTTCGCTAGACTCTTTGGCCTCTTGGGTGTTGGAGGAAGGTCCTCTTGAAGTTTTCTCGTGTCCACGACGATCCACCCGAAGTTCCTAGTCCAAGCTCGCAACTTCACTTTTCAAGATGAGAAATGAAGAGAACACTCTAAACAAGTTGGCTAAACTTGTGTAGAATGATGTTGTGGTTATGATTCTCACTTCAAAAACCTTTCTTGATGTGTGTTTTGCTCACTAGAAGAAACTAGAGAGCAAAGGAAGAAGGAGGAGGAAGATGATGGCTTTTCTTTTGAAGAAGAGAATAATTAACCATTGAAAAGAAATGAATATATCTATATATATTTTATTTCTTCTCATGTCAAACCATGGTTAAATGTTTGAGTTATTATTTAATTAGGGTTTAAAACATAGAAGGAAAGTTTAATCCAAGGTTAAGGGTAGGTGAGGATGGTTAGGTTAAAGAAGAATGTAGAATCTAGTCAAGAATTATCCTTTCCTTTTCCATTTTGTTTTAAACACAAAATCAAATAATAATCCATATATTTATCCATGGTGTGAGTCTTATATTGCCACCATTTTCCATGTGTAATCAACCATGATAGATGGTGTATGTATGTATGTATGTATGCACATCCATATGTGCATGAAACTAAAAGAAAGATAGCATACATGCATGCATACATCCATCATCAACAAGAAAAGGTTTCAAGTGAGAAAACTAATGGTTAAATGATAAATCAACATTTGATTTATCAATCCGGCCATATCACATATGACCCCACCAAAAGCAAGCCGCCCGATCAATGTTCGATATCCTATACGCGCATTCTAATCGGGTCGATGCGCCTATCGCATACGCGCACTACAACGTTTCGCCTGGACTAGGTAACTCCTTTGTGGGACTCTAAGACTCGTCAATACGCCAGCAGTGGGTGATGATCATATCAAGCACCCCCATGCCGCAAGCGGTCAGCTAAACGTAACGGCCACCCGGGTATTGAGCGATCAGAAGAAAACAAGCGAACCTGCTACAACTCCCGTCGAGCCAACCGGCAACACTACAGTACAGTCCGGTCTCTTCGTCAGATATACTGTATATTGAGCCTAGGGATGGTCACGTCGACCCTATTAACTCAATAAGTCGTGCCGGTGAATGGTCTATAACAGATTGAGAAACTACTGATAACACTTATCAGCAAATCTCAGCAGCCCTGGCCAGGGACTTACTGATATAACCAGTCGGGCACAGCACAGCATCAACTCCCAATATCGGGAGAGACGAAACCCCTCCTATTGCTCATTGCCTTCGTGTGTCTCGGAACTGTACCCAACGGCCACCTGTTTGCACGACTCATTGGAGCCGTGGTAGGATGGAAATCAAAGTACAGTGGGAGAACACACAAGACTCTATGACGATCTCGGGTCTACAGACTAACCTGTACCAGTGTCACCTGAGAACTCCTATCCGACGATAGATATAATTCCACATAGGAGTTCTCGGTGAGTCCGTCCAGTGTACCCAGTCACCACTGAGCACCGGTATATGATCTTGATGTCAAACATCGATGAATGTGGGAACATCCATTTCCCATCGTATGGGTCTAGTATCATATACGCTAGTCTACTCTGGTATATCAATGCCCTGTCTCGATATACCTACGACTAGGGACTTTCCAGGATATGCTTATAGACTACAGATGTCCCACTAGTATGATCTCCATCATAATCAGAGTAGTCAAGCCGATATCCTCAGGGCTTTATCAGCATGTATGAATGAATAAAAGCATGATCAAATCAACATGTCAGATAAAGAAGAACCAGATAGCATACTATCATGTCGAGCAAGAATGCATACTGAATATATATATACATGTATAGATACATCCACTATCATATAATGGCCTCTAGGGCATACATATATCCAACATCTTCCATGTGTCGAGGCTACGCAGATATCTTCATGACCCTTCCCACACGATTCAGCATCAGGCCGTTCAGCTCGAGCCCGACCTTTCGTTCACCGTACAGCCAGTTGAGATATTGGATCGGCAGGTGAAGAAACTTCGATCAAAGGTCCTGCCGTCAGTGAAAGTCTTTGGCATAGCCCGAATGGTGAGGAGATCACTTGGGAGGCCGAGGGAGAGATGCGGAAGAAATTCCCTCATCTTTTTGAAGGTACGCATAGTTGCATATTTTAAAATTCGGGGACGAATTTTCTTAAGGGGGAAGACTGTAACACCTGAGGTTAGGGTTAGTGGTAATTGTGTGTTTAATGTGGGGCTTTGGTAAAAAGTTTACCAAAACAGGATTCTAGTAATTTATCTGGTCTTATGGTTATTTTTGTAGAATTTTATCCCGACCACACACACTTGTGGATGATAACTAGGGTTAAGCCTAGGGTTACCAAGTTTGGGTGTGCATGGTGGGTTAACCATGTTTAGCCAACCATGGTGGGTTAGGCCCTTGGTTAAGATAATTGAGTTAATTGTGAGTTTTACGTTTGGTTAACGGTGATTAGGGTTATAGTTGACTTGTGATGAGAAGGAGAGATTGTGATGGGTGTCATGCAAGCATTTAGTGAGGGAAGAGAGAATGGTGGCTATGGTTATGTCACACCCCACTTCATTTCAATACTTTTTGCATGTCTCTCTCACACTCCCTTTCATCTTACCTCTCTCATCCTTCTCACATACACCCATCAGCCCAATCCCTGAATCACTTCAGCCACCAAAATGACATCAGCTTCAGCCACCAGAACAGCACCAGCCCCAAACTTCAGCCATACATCAGCATCAGCTGCAGCACATCAGCTCCCAACAACATCATTAGTATCAGCTACCTACCCCTTAGCTTCATCAGCCATCAAAACAACATCAGCATAGCCACCAACAGCACACCATCAGCCATCAAAAACCCACATCATAGTATCAGCTTAGCTATAACAATCAGCATCAGCCTTTTCATCAGAACATCAGCAGCAGCAGCTGCTACATCAGCCCCAACTCCTTACATAACACCTCCCCCACAACACACAACCCTTCCCTTAAGAGTACACCAAACCCTACTGCTGCTACTACAGCACATACTTCACTCAACCAAACAACACAACCCAAGCAGCAGCTTCAGCTTCAGCTTCAGCCAGTTTCAGATCAGCATCTGCTGCCCGTCACAGCTCTGGTCCAGCCAAGTTTTGCAACACCGAGAGTCGTAGCAGCAACACACACTCTTCTACTTCCTCTCTTCTCCTTCATCTAGGGTCTCTAGAGGTATAACCCCCTTAACCCGACTCTAAATTACTAAAGTTATGAATATCTATCTTATTTTAGTGTTTATTGTGTGTTTAGTAGTAGTTTTGGGGTAAATTAGGGGAATTTTGAGAATGTAAGGGTTGTGATGGTTAGAGTAACCCAAGTAGGTGCTGTTGAGACCAGTTAACCAGAGAATTGCCCCAGATTTAACAAGATACCCGATTTATCCGACTTGGCGTAAATTGGCAGTTTTAGCAACTTTTTAACCTTTCTGAAACCTGCTTTTGACCCGATCCACTCAGGTAAAAGTTGTGAGGACTGTAGCTCAGTGAACTTAGCAGAAACACCCACACAAAACACGGGGACCCCTCTCCCTATTATGGCCGCAGATATATTGTATCTGGCCACAAATTGCGGCCAGAATGGGGGTGGGGGTGTTGGGTTTTGGTGTGTGGGTTTACTTTGGGTAGTTAGGGTTTTTGGTATCTGTAACTTTTAAAGTTGGGTCCAGAGGCAAAATCTGGAGCTTGGATTGTGTTTTCGATGTTTTAAGTCTTGTGTGACGCGCGTGATACGCGTGGTTCTGCGGCGCGCTGCACGACACAGCGTGTCAGTTGGGTTCTGGTGGGTTTGTGCGCGTCGCGACGTGTCGTGTGCACGCGCGTTTTAATTTCACGCTCGCGTATCCTTTTATCGATATATCGTGTTTTGCAGGATTTTCCTGATATGTTGTGACTCTTGTAAATTCTAGGTTCGCTGGCAGGGACTTCAAGCACGGCAGAAAAAGGAAAGTAGGTGGTCGGACACACATAGTGCGGGATCACGGGTGAGTAGATTTAACATCTACGGAGGACGATCGTTTGGATGGCGCAAGTCGCCCGATAGATTAGTAAACTTGAAAATCGAACTTTAACACTTGCTTGTGACATTTGAAATCATAGTACTTGCATAATAATTGCTGCAGTTAAGATCTATATGTTGTACCCATAACTCATTATGTAGGACACATGCACCATTACTAGGTTTTTAAATGCAGCACGAGCACTATTCATGTGTACACCCACACCATGGTAATTGCCATGTCACGACACTAGATAACTATGAATCCAAACATGTTAATTGTTTAAACCTGTACTATTGCAATAAATAATAAAGTTGAAATCATAAGAATTGCCGTTCTCGTGCATATATATCGTTACATCACTTGCTCATGCCTAGTATAAATCATACATTACAACTTGAACATTGATACCATTTGCATTCATTATCATTGATATATGCACCCATGAGAATTTCACAAGATTTATGATATTTCTGGATTTGAGGAAAAGCCGCAAGACTTTGAAACTTATGATCTTTTAAAAATAAAAGTTGCGGTTTTCTAATGATGTAAAGTGTCGTCCACCATGAGTTTACTGTGTTCTCGAGACCCGTTTCGAGGAGGTGGATGAACCGTCTCGGGTACATAGTGGGCCCGGTAAGGTACCCCGGGGTAAGAAGATCGCAGGAGATGGCGTTGAGCCTGGCAGGGGACGGACTACCTACCGTCGACTTCATTTGGCACGGTGGATATCCAGAGGATACCGACCGCGGCCGCTAGTTTCAGATATGGATATTTGGGTTGGATCAGCCGGATGGCTGGGATCAGAGATATTTGACATGGATACATGAGTTTGAGACAGTTTTGAGGTGTCGTTGCTAGACACGGATTTTTGTTGATTTCATGGATATTATGCTGGTACTAAAAAGAGTTTCAAAACAAAGAAAAGATAGTTCTTGTACTTACATGTTGAGACCTTGAGTTGACTCATATAGCATACATACATGTTAGTACATCCATGTGACATTCATACTTGTTAGCACACTGATGATGCATACATATTTGCTAGTGCCGTAGCTATACCTGTTTAGAGATGCTAGTATACTTGTGTGCATACATGCGATAGCCTTTGTAGATGCTATTTATTACTCGCGAGCTGGCAACTCACCCCCCGTTGTGCCACAGCTTTTCTGCAGGTCCGTTCCATCAGCACTGTAGCGGCGAACACTTTTGATTCTTTTGCTCTGTTTGTCTGGATTCGGGGCTTTTGCTCATAGGTGGGTTGTTATCATTTGTACCACCTTGTTATGATCATTGTATCTAGAGTACTCTATCTACTACTACTATTTCACCTGTACCAGTCTATTTGGATTACTGTATATTGACCTAGAGACGAGGTTGTGAAACTTATGGATTTATGTTATGTGGGGTCGAGCTCACTTGAGTCGACATGTTATTTTATCTGTGCTTTCATCATTTTTTATGCACACTGTATTTATATTGTGTGGGATTTGTGACCGCCTTAAGGCGAAGAGTTAGCTCCCGCTTGGGGATGCCTTTTTCCTGTTTGCACCTGTTTGGGGGCTTGTTTTTACAAAAGAGGGTCTGCCGGAATTTTTGGAAAAAGGGAAAGTTGTTTTTAAAACGAAACTTGATGTGGTTAATGGAGTCAAATGCTTTAAATAAATTGGCTTCTTTCACTCTAATTCTTAATTGGGTTTTGTATTCTGGGCTTCGGCTTACTTATTTTACGGACGCCTTGCGACGTGTAGTAACTTAAGTGCCGGTCGCGTTCCGTACCTTGCGGGTCGTGACACATACTATCATCTCGAGTAAGACTGTCCTA